>JALIRH010000019.1:1457500-2915000 GCA_023055505.1 Callipepla californica brunnescens | reverse complement strand
CCAAAGACTTAAATGATGAAAGCAAACCAGTAGCTATTAAATTAATTAGCATATTTGCTGTGCAAACAAATTTAATTAAAAGGGATACAGTCACAACAGTTGGATTTAATTTGAATTTAGTTGCTGAATTTTCTAAGTGTGTGTCTGTTCTCAGAGAATTAGAGCCTTGCTCATGCAAAAATATTTTGGAGATAATAAAGCCACAAAAATTACTTGGCTATCTCCCTAAATCTAAAAGACTGGTGAACAAGAACTGCTTGGAGGAGAAAAACAAGATGTACATCACAGATCTACTTACAGAAATGGTGAGTTTTTTGAAGATCTTAGTTCCTCTCTGAGTTTAGAAGCAAACTGATCTATGCTAAAATCAGCAAGAACACAGCTAAATACTTATCAAGAAACTCTTACTTATCCTCTCCAATGACAGTGAGACTATGAAGTTAATAAAATTTCATATGCCCTTCCAGCAGGTCATGAAAACCAGAAGGGGATTCATAGATACATTAGGTTGGAAAGGACCTACAAGATCATCTGGTCCAACCGTCCTCCTACCACTCTCCCTACCCACCAAGCTACTAAATCAAATCCCTTAGCACCTCATCTAAACGCTTCTTCAACGGCGCTAGGGATGGTGCCTCAACCACCTCCCTAGGCAGGCCATTCCAGTGCCTGACCACTCTTACAGAGAAAAAAATTTTCCTCAAATCTAATCTAAATCTTCCCCGGCACAACTTGTGGCCATTCCCTCTCGTTCTGTCATTAGTTACCTGGGAGAAGAGGCCGACCCCCTCCTCACCACAGCCTCCCTTCAGGAAGTGGTAGAGTGCGATGAGGTCTCCTCTGAGCCTCCTTTTCTCCAGGCTAAACAACCGCCACTCCTCGTAAGACTTGTGCTCCAGACCCCTCACCACTTTTGTTGCCCTTCTCTGAACACACTCCAGGGCCTCGATGTCTCTCTTGTAGTGAGGGGCCCAAAACTGAGCACAGTACTCGAGGTGCGGCCGCACCAGAGCTGAGTACAGGGGGATGATCACCTCCCTGCTCCTGTTGGCTACACTATTTCTAATATAGGCCAGGATGCCATTGGCCTTCTTGGCCACCTGGGCACACTGCCGGCTCATGTTGAGCCGAGCATCAACCAATACCCCCAGGTCCTTTTCCTCTATACAGTCTTCAAGCCATTCTGCCCCAAGCCTATAGCATTGCATGGGGGTTATTGTGGCCAAAGCGCAGGACCCAGCACTTGGCCTTATTGAACCTCATCCCATTGACCTCAGCATAGCTATTCAGCCTATCCAGATCCCGCTGAAGGGCCTCCCTACCCTCAGGCAGATCGACACATCTTCCCAACTTGGTGTCATCTGCAAATTTACTGAGAGTACACTCAATCCCCTCGTCTAGGTCATCAGTAAAGATATTAAACAAGATGGGCCCCAATACCGACCCTTGGGGTCACCACTTGTAATGGGATGCCAGCTGGACTTAACTCCATTAACCGCTACCCGCTGGGCACGGCCCTCTCGCCAATTCTGAACCCAGAATCTGGCAGGATCTGGCACTCTGTACATGATCTGCTCTCCAATGCCCCTCCAACATGCAAAGTAGCATTTATAAGTGCAGTCTGGCCAACTGGTACTGAACAGAATTTGGAAGCTTCTTCCCTTGAAGGTGAGACACAGTATATACAACTAATTTACCCAAGCCTCTTATGAACATTGCATAACTAAACAATACTACTGAAGTAATTATCGCTATTTTTTGAAAGAAGAGTTGGTAAGTGGGAAAGATCTCAAAAATGGGAAAGAAAGAAAAAAATGGACTGGTAGAATGTTAAGATAGAAGACAGGTCATTTGAACATGGTAATTGTAGGTGATTAGAAAATGACAAAAAGCGATTGTTGCCCAACCAACAGTCGTCAGATAGATGTGTGTTTGTTTTTTTACAAAGTTGTTAAAATAATGAAGTAGGATACCAACTACACAGAAGAAGCCTTTCAGGTAAACACTGAATGTTGGCAATTCAGGAGAAAATTGATTTTAACTTCTCTTCTCTCATCCACTGAAATCCAGCCTACTGTCACGAGTAAAAGGGGAATTCCAAGACCACTACTAAGCATTTTAATGCATTTACATATACACAATATACATACATGTGCAAAAGCACGCACATTTTTAAGACTAGTAATTTCTATCACATTGGGAATGAATGTTACCAATTATTTTGCTGTGAATTAGCACATTTAAATGCTAAACCAAACGAAAATACAAAATGTAATCCTGTGCCTTCCACACCTTTATAAAGATCTGAATAATAATTATGGATCCATCACAGAACATGTAGATATGTACTTTACATCCCTTTACAGCAGCCATCACAGTGGTCTCTTGGGAACTATTAAAATATGTGCTACTAAATTCAAATAAGAATTATGACAAATAATTGTCTTGAGTTTCAATCTGACAAAAAAATAAAAATAAAAGCTCTACAGATTTTGCCATAAGTTTCCTAAAAATTGGTTACATCTGCTACACATACAAACAAATGTTAGGTCTTTAAGTCTTTCTTATATCTGTACTTCAGGACTGGTCCACTCTGTATAAATCAGAGAAGACAGCAATCTGTTCTAAAAATGTTTTAAATAACACTTCAAAGAGAAGGCAGGGGAATTTAGTTTTAATGTTTCAGTGCAAGAGCTTGGCTTCTTTACATTTACGAAATTCGTTCATCATCTTTACTGGTGTTTTTATGGGCATGTAATTTCTGACTCAATCAACAGAAAAATAGGAATTCAGATTACTTTTGAAGTCTTTGACAATGAAACATCTAACACTACATTTTGGTTTCTGAACACATTTATTGAAGCTATTATGAAATGTTTCCTTCCAATATGAAGTTCTCTACAGCAAGGAAAAGGAACCTTTGGGACATTCCTGTCTGTTTTGATAAAACATTCCAGAGATAGAGGTATATTCTACCTAGAAGCAAGGACTTGCTATCCTCCAGCAAAACATTTACATTAAGGAATACAGTTCTATTGTTAAGTTTTCCCTCAATGAAACATGAAGTCCAAGTTCAAATGTTTTTATGTGCAAACAATCAACATTTTTGAGAATTTATTTAGAAAACTGCTTCAAAATATTTTTCATATTCTAAACATTGTTACACCTTAATCTATGAAATGATTTCTCTTGTTCACTTTAAACAAGTTTGAACACCATTTTCCCTTATCCTATGTGCAAATCCATAAGCCTCCCAAATCTCTGTATGTTGGTGACTCTCTCTTCCTTCCCTCCTTCCCCTTCCTCCTTGATTATAACAGACAGTTCTCTTCTGGATATCCCAAAAGAGAAAGATGTGCCTGGTAAGTGGGAGAGGTCAAACATGAGCAGAGCTATTTATTACAAGTACTGCAAGCAGATGGAAGTAACTCATCCATCAAGGAACTCGTCATCCTCATCACATTAGCTTCTTATAAAAAGCCTCCTGCTCCTTCTCTGATCCACACAATTCAGCTTACTTTCTTCTGTGCACTTTTAGAAAATGAACCCTCTCTAACCCCATTGCCATTTTCTCTTTAAATCATTGCTACCTATCACTCCATGGTTATTTTTAAACTTTACTTTTATCAATACTCATCCTGTAGCTCTGGGAGATATTAAAAGTGTACCAGGGCAAGGAAGGGCGTTTCTGACACTTGCTCCCTCATTCATCAGCCCCTCATAGGCCCGTTGGTGACAATGAAAAGATTTCACAATACTGTGCGGCAGAAACTCATTCTCCCACTCATCCATCATGCTCAACCTAGCAGCAGTTCTACTGACCTAATCTGTAATGCCTCGATGCTCACTGGAGATTTCTTAAAGGCACCCTTCATTGTTGTTAGTTACAAAGAATAAGCCTGTGCTATTAGATAAGGAGTCTAAATGATGCAGGAATTAATGCAATACTGTTTTATCACCAAGATCCGCATTCAAAGACTAGAGAGTTAAGAGTGGGTGTAAGAGACATCTTTTTATCTGGATTTTAAGATCATACCAAAAGGAGACAAAAGAACTTTTAAATTCACTTCCAGGTGTAGATCAGAATTAGAGAACCGAGCATGATTCACTGTCACTGATTCATCACTTTTTTCTGTTACAGATTAATAGATGCCAGCTATTTCACAATGCAACAAACTCACATTGGGCCTGTTCTTCAGAAAATGACAGTCACAAGTAAAGAAGACATAGCTGAATGCTTCAGAAAAAAGCATGTCCCACCAAATGGAAGAACCAGCATCAGTGAGGAGTTGCTATAAAAATACAGGGCAACATGAGAAATTTAGCATAGATTTTATAAGAAGAGCAAGAAACAAACATATGATTTTACCACATTGACATAACTATAAAAGAATGACAATACAAACAGTAAACAATCTAAATAGATAAAGAGCAGTGAACGAATGAAACAGTAATCTGATAAGAGTTCAAAATTTACTGCACCATTTCACTTAACGGGTAACTATTATTTTTTGATAGCACAACTGCTCACTCATTTACAAATAAACAAACCTAACTGTACAGACTCTTGTACATGAGTGACATTGGTCTAAGACTTTTAGAATGAGGTTTACAAACAACTATGCAAAACCTTTAATTAATTATTTAGTCACAGATCGAGTAGGTAAATACTGATTTGTTGCTTCACCAAGCTTATTTATCTACTGTGGAGACTGCCTATGTGTCTCAAAGACAAAGACTATGTAGACATCCTGTCATTTGCATGATGATCTAAGACCAAGGATCTCCACCTGTCCTAAGAGGACAAATTCAGACTGTAAGTACAAGGCCCCAATCTACATAAATGCCGGCACAAAAATAATAATAGAAAAAAAAAATGAACAAAAATGTTTCAGTTCTGTTTTATGCACAGGAGACAGCAACAGGAAATTAAAAAACATTGGAAACTGGAATACTTAAGAAGACAGGAAATCCTAACACAGTGCTAGAAGCTAATGCAGGATAAATTCCAGGGCAGTTTTCTTTTGCAAGAGTCAACCCTTCTGCCCTCATTTTTACATGCTAAGTAGAAAATGCAAGGCCCAGGTAACAGGATTGGCTAGTTATGATCCTCAAATTTAACGTGCTAAATAAAACAGACAAAGTTAATGCATGTACTCATAAAATGCTTGCAACGTGCTTCATGCAGCACATCAAGGACAAAGACACGATCATTCTCTGTGATCGTCCTCTAAATCCTAGTGAGAAATAAAACAGCAGAATATATGTTTTAATACAAAATACTATTCCGAGAAAAATAAGCTTCTTTGCCTACAAGAAAAGTATTCAGGAGAATAACCTGAGATTCATGCTACTACCCGCATTTGCAGTAGACTGAATGGCTACGCTTCTCAGTTTAGCATACAGTAATTATCTGCCCTGTTGGAAGTAGGTGTATACTCAAGAATGAGAGGCAATTCAACTAGATACTATAAAATCATGGGAAATATGCTGGCCAAAAAACAAACAAACAAAAAAAAGCAAATGCGTATAATCTCGTTACCAGCAATTTTAAAGTTCAGGCACTATTGAGGTCGCTTTTCCTCCACATTCCTTAAATAAAGTCAGATCGCATCAAGCACTGAGCACCTGCAAGATGCTAAGTAACTTATCAGAAAGCATTGCACATTTTACAGCTTTAACATGCTCAACAGAGCACACTGTATCTCACAATACGCAGGGAGGAGGATCCTCAGAAGAATACTATGAGTGTCATTAGAATACTAAATGAATGTCTTGCACTAAAAAATTACATTTCATAAATTTGTTGGAAATTACAAGAGCAGAGGAAATATTCATTTCTTGCACAAGAACAGCATTCACCTCTCTACAGCATTTTCCACGCTGCTCACATCTCCTTTAACCATAGGAACTCTATTCTAATGTCCAAACATCATCTTAGCTTAACTTCTAATAGAAAACCTCTACATCATTTATGGGATTCACACGCCTCCTAGTACTTATCAAAACTCTCTCATTCTACTACATCAAGTGAAAATTTTATATCATTTTTCTTTGAAGCACTGCAAATTCAGAATCTATCTATTCTCAAATATTTACAGAAATAAAGACTGCTGAATGTTTTTTAATCAATTTTAAAGAAATTAGACCTTCAAAGAGACTAAGACTTCCTTTCATAAATAACAAATTTTATTGCATGTTGCACTGAAAGCACTTTCCACAAGAATGTTAGTCAGCATACTCTGCTATATAATTTCTTTAGCTGTATTAGCTTTTCTGTAAGTAATTTGGTATACCTATCCACTTGGAGGGAAAAAAAAAAAAAAACCACAAAAATAATTTGCAAGTTCTTGTACTAACAGTCAATAGTTAAATAAGAAACCAGAGACTTAAGAATTTGAGGTAACCAAGCTCCCTGAGGAATCTGACCCTGAAAAAAATATTACTTGTAGATGGTGTATGTTAATCACTGATCCCTAGAAATCTCATCTGAAACATGTCTAATCAGTAATAACCAAACTGTCATACTTTGAGATGACTACATTTACCAGAATAGCTAAGACTGTTCCAAGGATCAAGATTCATTGTCCCTGTCCTGAACAATTAAGGTCAGGATTCTCCAACGTTCAGGTTAGAGCTGCTGCTTTCTCTTATGTCAGGACTGGCTTCTCTGCATCCTAAAAGCAGAATGAGCAATTTTGAAGACACCCAACCCCCTCTTAATACTTGGAGCCCAGTAGGAGACCAATCCATGGACAATTTTCCTGTCCTAACTTGATGAGCTTAAAATTTTTATTAGAAGAAAGCAATATTACAGCTCAAATGAACTGATAGATGAGAAAAATCCACTGCAACAAAGGCATACACATCGACCTATAATTTGGACATCAGAAATTATATATCACCAATATAATGAACGTATGGCTCATTTAACATGCTTATAAAACATGCAAGTCTTCCATAAATGATCTTTGATAAATTAAGCCATATTGACAATTGCATTTATAATAGTATAGTTTTTTTTAAGTGTATGTATGGGTGGCAGGCACTGACTGTCACAGTGAAGATGGTCTGGTTTGCTACACTGGGAAAAAACAGAAGGAGACTGTGTATTCTCAAAACGCAAAGCCATATTTTAGAAAATTTTATTTAACACAATGATGTGATAAGGTTGAGATTCTCTGACTTAAGACAAGTTATTAGTGCTGTCTGCTCCCTACTGGCCTACTTCCCTGATGTGGAAGTGCATATGAAGGGTGCTTAAATGAATTCCTCAATTAGGAAAAAAAAATTCTCATTGACATTTGTTAACTCTTGTTGAAGATTTATGGAGACCAAATAGCAGATGTGAACACAGTAATACAGTAGGTGGTGCATTTCAGCAGTGGTGACAGCAACAGTGGGTTACCTATGCTGGTGCAAATTTTGTGCGTGTCATGCAGGCTCCTGTTCATTGTTCAAAAAAAGGTAACAGTAATGGTGGTGATGATGATGAAAAATAGTATTCTGTAGTGGAGAATTTGTTTTTTCAAATAGTGTTATTGTGTTTCTTGTATCTGTTGTAGATTCTAAAGAAATAAACAGGAGGCATTACTTTCGGAGCAACCTATATACTAGTTTTCACAAACTGCCTGATAGAATTAAGACCAAAAATAAAAAAGGAAAGTTTCCATTTAAAGAAAATAAATTGTTGACAATTAATTCTATGACTAACTGTATGTATTTATATTCAATGCCTTACATTCCAAGTGTCTACAAATGGCACAAATTTGCAAAACACCACATACCAGAAACTACTTGATTTTTTGCCAAGTAAGTAAAAACCCTTTAGGCAGAAATGAGATCATGTATGCTTCGCAGAGAAAAAAAATGGACATACATGTTATTCCTATATTGTCAGAATGAGTCTGAAATATTTTTTAAGACTTTCAGTGTAGTACTCTGATCAAGAAATCCAAGCAACTGCATGGTTTTTTTGTTGTTGCTGTTGTTCAGGAACACGTGATAAGATGGTGCAAGAATTAAACTACAACTGTTTTAAAATGAGATCACAACATCACTCAACATGTTTGCAAAGTCCTGATAATCTGTTTTACACTGTATGAATTCAGATCTTAAAATGTTATTTCTTTCCTAGTGATAATCTGCAGAACATTTAACACCTTCTTCTCTAAATTCAAGATCCTGAAATACTATGGCCCGAAATGTCAAGTTGTGCAAGTTATGAAACTTTTCAAGTTACTTAAAAAGAAAAAAAACAACAAAACCCTAGCATATTAAAAACAAAAATCCATTGTTTTGTGAACTTACAGGAGTAAAATCTAAGAACATTTCTCTGCGCAAGTCCTAAAGAAGGCAAATACCACAGAAGACAATGGTGGTGTACAAAGTAACTCACTTTCCAATTCTACTGGTTGGGTTGTCTAAATCAATGGAAAATGAGAATACTCAACATCTGGAGTACCACCAGAAACGGAAAACTACAGGAAGAATTGTAGAAATGCCCTGGGTCAGTAGGAACACTTCCTTCTGAACTACATTATACTTTGATTGGATTTGTGAGGCCAGCTGAAACCGTGCAACTGACTGCCTGAGGCAGCCTTGAAAATCTTACCTCCCTTTCAAGTTACCACTGCGTTAGCAAGAAGAAACAAGACACTGCAGACAAGCTGATATGGCTTTTCTGTGAACGGTAGCTCACCTCACACCTTAATCTGTACCAGTATTCAAGACTAAGTACACAGATTCAAATAAAGTAAAAGAATATTTTTGCATAGCTGCACATTGACAAACTACAATATTTATCCTAAGACAAAGATAAGGTCCATAAAACACTAATAGCATTATTTTATGGCATAGTCTACATACAAATCCTGAGACCAAGGATCCAAAATGTTAAAACAAACCGCTAAAATAAACACACTTGCTGCAGATCAAACTCCGAACTTCAACCTGGACTGCTGGCAAGTAAGGGAGCAGTTGAAAAATAGGTAGTACTTTGTTCAGGGGCTCTTCGGAATACATTTACCATCCAGGTATTTGTTGGATACTCTTTTTAATCCGACCTTAAAAAAAATCTAGAGAAACTCATTTCAGAATTTTTCTTCAACACTTATCTCAAAAATGGCCCATTTGATTCGTGAACATCTCTAATGTATATCATCACTGACTGAAGGAGTTTTTTTTATATGATTTTTGACAATTTAACAAGTCCTCCTGACAAATTAAATGGTTGTGTTGACAACTTAACTGTACTGCCAATCAATATTTTCAATTACTTTCATTGTCATTCAGAAAAAATACAACACGAGGTCATACAGTGCTAAAACCAAGGAAAGAAAATAAAATGATGCAGAGTTGTGGGGGAGGGGGCAGTGGGAGGGGACTGAAACTTTGAGGCACAACATGCAATTTAAACACTCTTTGTATTCCAGGGGAAAGGTTAGGTGTTTCAGAATAACTTCTCTAATTTTAGATCTTGGTGACATCTTGCTGAGAATACAACACGGTTTTCTTTCTCCCTATAAGCTATTTAAAAAGTCATTAAACTTGAACTGCTGCCACAAGGTACTTTCAGTGAAATCATCCCCTTTATTCCATCACTTCAGAACATAACCCATAAGTTCTTAACCACTAAACCAGCCCTATACAAGTTAGGCAGACGCAATTCAAAAGCTTTACAGGTAAATTAAGGAATTTTAAAATCTGATTCTTAGGTCAGAGTCCTCTTAGGCCCAGCTTTTGAGTGGAAAAAGATCTGTAGTTTCAAACATTTATATCACACAGAAGGAAAAAGGAACACTTCCTGCATATTACATTACAAATGCCTTACATTTCAGCCCTGTTTAGAAATCAATTACACAAAACCAGTAAGAAATCAGAGTATAAAAACACACATTAACTAAATGACCATGAAATTCAGATTTCTTCATGAATTTCCTTTTTTCTTAATGCAACGGAAAAATAAAACTGCTGATTAATATTTCTTAGAAAGAATGTACAGGGATGGACTTTTTACCCCAATATCTCTTGTATTAACATGTGACTCCAGCAGCTGAATCACCCAAATTCCATACCAGTTTGCCAGTTCTCAATCCACTGACATTCATCAATACTGTTGAAAGTTTATGGGGACCAAACAGCAGATGTGAGCACAGTGAGATGGTGGGTGGTGCATTTCAGCAGCAGTGACAGAGATGTGAAAGACAAGCCATGTTCCAGATGGCCATGCACAGCTGTCATACAAAGAAATGAAGAGCATCTCGATCAGCTTATCCACGGGAATAGGCACACAGCAACCAGGGAACTGTGTATGGAACTGAATATTGGCTTCAGTGAGTTGGAAACACTGGTGGCAACATTGGAACACTGCAGTTTGCGGTACATGACCCACAAATGTACACACAATAAAAGAAAGAACATTGTATAAAATTTTATCAAGACCTATTTAACCAATACAAGGCTGAAGGTAACAGTTTCCTGGATCAAATCACTACTGCTGGTGAGAAAAGGTGCTCCACCACAAGACAGTCAAACTGGCATTCCATGGAGGGGTGACGTGATTTAAGTGTTGAATAAATAGTTCAGAACACAGTTTTCAGTGAGTAAACTGATGTGTACTGTGTTTTGGGATAAGACAGAGGCAATCCTTCTGCTTTTCCTCAAACCCAAAAAACTATCAGCTCTGATTGCTACATCATGATGCTGCCTAAGCTGAAGGCTCAAACTTCCAGAGCCAGGACAAAGAAGGTGACAACCTTTCATTTACAACACGGTAACACCAGGCTCCATACCAGTTTAAATACAGCAGAGCACCTTCCCAGTCTTGGTTGGACTATCACACCACACTCATCATATATAGTCTAGATTTGTTACCTTCTGAATTCCCTCAGTTCAGATTGATCAAAGATGGACCGCACAGGCAACATTTCACTTGAAGTGATGCCATCATAGCAGCTGTGGAACAGTAGGTCACTTCTGCTGGTACAGATTTTCTCAAGTATGGTATGCAGGCTCTTGTTCATCACTGGTGAAAATGCATAACCGATGAACATGATTAAATTGAAAAACAGTGCTTTGTAGCTGAGAATTTGCTCTATCAAATAGTATTACTGTGCTCCTTGTGTCTTGTTGTTGCCATGGAAACAAATAGGAGTCATTACAGCAATTATTGTATTATTATTAAATTATTATTAAAATACATTACCAGTAATGTTATGTTACTGGTCAACCCACTACAAATTTTGTTCTCCTCATATTAAAAACTAATTTATTTTTCAGTATCAAATGTAGGAGGAAATGTGGGAGAAGATTAGAGTCTTCTGTGTCTCACAGTCCAGACCTGAGAAAGAAACACAGGGAGACGGGAAGGATACTTCCTTCACCACAAGACAACTTGAAAAAGGTATGATGATATAGTGATTAAACACAGTCAAAAAAAAAAAAAAAAGAAGAGTATTCTTGGCAATAATCCAGTGAAATCCTTAGGCACAGAAAGCTGAAAATAGTGAAAGAGATCACAAAACATTGCCACTGACCATAACTGATGCTAACTCCTTGAAATCTAACATTTTAAGTGGATTTTAAAATCTCCTTTGTATTAAACCAGTATTTACCCCTTACGATAAAGATTTTTGTGTTCAGTTCCAATTTTGAGACTTACTTTTAGAATCTCTACCATTTACATTTAACTGGTTAAGTATCTAGGTGACACTTTCATGTAGCAAAGGGAAACTGAGTAACTGACCTCTCCTTTTGACAACTGTTAAAAAAAAAAAAAAAAAACCCACAAAAAAAAAAAACCACTAAGTGCTGACATAAAAAAAAAGATCAAAAAAAAAACCAAAAACCAAGCAGTTATTTCACCAAGTCTTCATTATTATTATTATTATTATTATTTTTAAACCCTTCTTTTTTCAGGTGATTAAGCTCCCAAAGCTAACAATGCACAGACATACTTTGGAGCAAACAGTGTAAAACACATCTTATGAAGAAGCAGACTACAGAAGTTTATACAAAGAGAATGACTTCTTGAAGCAAATTCCACTGCTTGTGTTGCTGCAAAACCAATGGATTCTGCACAGTTCTGTTAACCATCAGCAATTATCTTCCTGTCAAAGCTAAAGGTAACAAATTTCCCCATATCCAGCAAGGCTATATCATCAACCGGACACCAGCATCATTTGACGGAAACTAAATCATGACAGAAGCCAAGAGCTCTGACAGACAAATGTGCTGCCTCTGAAAATCTAGGCCTATCACTCAGTGGAGGAAAAAGGTTCTCTAAGCTGGTCTTTCAGAAAAGAGATTAAATGTAGATTCTGTAAGTACAGTACCAAGCAAATCCTAAATATGAGAATTATTAATGGACTTTACTACTTGTGTTTTTAATCTTTTGCCAGCATATGCTCATCTATTTTACCTTGGTCTATCTTGTTTCCTGATAGACATAAAAGGCAGGGACCATGCATTATCCTATTCTTAATCAGAGACAACAGTGCAAGAGCAATGTACCTCTGACTATCATATGGATAACATTTTAGCACTTGCTGTTCTTCTATAATGAAGACTGTGTAATAAAAGATACCTCTAATGTGTCTTGTCCTTATACTTAACAATAACATTCATTTCATGAAATGCTATATAATAGGTATATCAGTTCTTAACCCGCACAGTAACAAAGTACTGCATTATCACAATGCAATTGCAGTTTGGACAGAATTTCCTGATAATCTGTGGCTGGATCTCTCATTTTTTTTCCCTGTAGGGACATACAGTACAGTAGATCAGCCAGTAACTGCAAAACTACAATTTGAGTATGGCCATCTTTAACCCATGTAATACACACGGTATAAAAAATGTGATGCCTTGTAAAGTGGTGCTATATATCGTTAAATACAAATCAAATAACTTTCATTGACAAGTCGGTGAGATCTTTTTCATACAGAATCTAGTGTCATATTAAATGATATCACCTGTACAATTTATCTGGTGAAAGTTCCAGTGGAAAGCCTATGATGGGGTCTTGACGTCTGAAGGGATTGATACCTACAGAAAATGCCTTTCACCCCCAGGTCACTGGTTCAAATGTGGGCCAAGTTGGTTATGCCCTAAAGCCGCTACTATTTGACAGCTGTTCGATGACCTATATGAAATGAGCAGATTCAGATCAGCACCTATCAGGGAGATGTCCACTCCACAAAGATCATGTAGTTGTGGTAGTCATCAATCATACCCCTTGTTTGGAAGCATCTGAGGATCTTCCAGCATCTTGAGGAACTATATGGCCTGTATTGACATAATTCCCATAGAATAGAGGCTGCAGTAAGTTACATTACATTATTCCATCTTACTAAAGACCACACATACACACTTCTTATACTTTCACATCTCCTATCCCACAAAACAAACAGAGCCATAAATTATCTTAAACTACTAACAGAAACCCACAGAACACACTGTGAAATCTGATAATTAAATTTCCAGCTCCAGATTGTATTGTACCATAAACGTTTATAGTTCACACATAGAAAACAATATATTCAAACAAGATTCAATTTAAAAGACTACAGTTTGTTTCTTTTGTTTTTTGTTTTTTTTTCCCCCTCAGGTATTCCACCAAATTGGTAGATTTTATGAAAAACAGGAGAATGGGGGAACAAGGCCAAGAACTAGAGTTAAGTAAAAAAACTATGCAATAAAGAGAAACAAAAGAAAATTTTAAGTGCATCATGCAGTACATTCTATTCTAAATACCAGGGATTTTCCTCCTTTTGGGGAAGCTGTGGTTCAATAGGGGTTCTCCATAGAGCTTAAACATAATTCCAGTATTCCCATATGGGAACCTCAGTCCTGGGTAGTATGGCATGAGGAAAGATATCTACTTTTTAAATTTCCTTTTTGATCACTATTAAATAAACAGCAAAAAGTACTCTTTACTCTAGAAGAAAGAGTACACCAAACATGGACACAGTAGTATGAAAGTTCCCAAAACTCTAAAAGACTATTTTTCTGTAGTTTTGGAGCTCATGAGATAAAGTATCAAGCACCTTTTAAAGCCCAGATCCAAAAAGGGATTTCCCTTCACTGTGGGCTTCAGATTAATTAGGACATGAAGCATACACAAAATCTGATCTGAGGCATTTAAGTTCTTATTGGTTTAAAAGTATTAGCATAATCAAGATTCTGATACTTCCATGGACCCAAGACTACCGCATTGTTTTAGAAACAAAAAAGATGGAAGTTATTCATCTGGAGAATTTAGGTATTAAACAGCTAGCTAATGCCTTACTATATTAAGTATTCAAACCAACAAAAAAGTTAAACTAGATAAGAGATGAAAATTCTTAGCTTGACTATAAATTTAACCTGTGATAGTTAAATTATCTAAATAAAAAGGCTACTCTTATTTGTTCTGCCTTAAAATGATGCTTATGAAACACTGTGTTTTAATTAGTGTGTTTTATAATATGGAACAAGAATTATTTAAATGAAACGCATAATTAAAGCATATGTCATACTAAATCATCTTTATTTATATCACAATACACCAGTGCCATGACACTGTTGCTACAGGCTCCAAATGCTACAAGAGGGAGGACATATTTACCTACAAGCAGGAAATCTCATCCAAGAATGCTTCAAACCCTAGCTGTCCATATTTGTCTAAACTCATCCTGTAACTGCACTTGCCACTTCTTGCTGTGAAAGGGCCTATGTGTGCAGTTTAAGATTACAGTCAGTATTTCCCTTGTTCTACCTACAGATCAGTTCACACACGGGGTTGTGGGCAAGAAGAGTAAGGAAATAAATTGAAACTCCAAATTTTTAGCTTGTCACAGTGTAGTAACTGAAATATGCTATTTTTCTTTACAAATTAATATTTCTGTTACAAACCATTGAAGGAAGTTTATAATGCCAATAACACCTGAGAAATCAGACACTACTGTAGTTAATGATTGGTTTGGTAGATTGTTAACTGCTCTTAACTTCCCATGAGTGGTTAACTAACAAACCAGTCATTACCTACTTCATGAGGATTAGAGGTTAAACATAAACTTGATTACAAGCTATAAATGTGAGTAATTTGAAATATTATTGGTTATTACAAAAATATATGGTAATAATTTCCTCTTTAATGAAAAGGAGCATGTTTTTAGTGGTCCCTAGTTTCTTGTTGAGGCTTAGAAAAAGAGATCAGTCTCTGATTAACAGTTAGGCTCTTATGATGGGCATCTGGAGCTAGGTGACAAAAAAGAATACTCACCACTTATCTGCATCATAAAACAATTAAAATGTCATTCTATCTGTACAATAAACAGAGGGTTTATAGGCAGTGTCTTTTAGCTCCAAATACTAGATACAGTTGTTGCATGCGCAGGTATGGGGGAGAGGTGAGACACCTTTTGCTTACCAGAAAAATTACAAATTTGAAGGAGTCAAGTATGACTTAATCCAGAATAACCTTTCCAGTGCAGTGGTGTAACTACTTGTAAGCGCAATGAGAATGCTTTTCAAGTGCATATGGCAAAATGCATATTTTAAAACTCAGAAAATAAATATCTGAAATACATTTTTGGGGGGAGACAGTGGAGTTCAGTGGGACTATAGGAATAATCAGTAAATACAGAGAGTTCTAACGAAAGAAACTCAACTTAATAGAAGAAAGTAAAACATACAAAAATCTAAATGCAGACTGAGACATAGGTTGTAAACCTGTTAATCAACACGACTATTTTTGTTCTCTTTTAAAATCAACTACAAAACTGAAATTATTGAGAGAGGTGGTATTGAACTGATCTTGAAATGTTGGGTTTGGAAGATCAAAAAATGTTGTACATCTAAATACATACAAAACATGTCAGTCACAGAAAAATAAACTACGCAGACTTGTACTCTCAAAGAAAATGCATTGTTGACTCGGTCATAAAGTCTGACTTCTGCAAAAAATGCCAATTCCCTTATCCTCTGGTTTTGCTCTTATGACCCATCCTCAGTCAGCTCCTAAGTAATAGTTCGTTTAACACATGGCAAGCCACAAATTATTAAAAACCAAATACTTTTGGGAAAACTATTACACAAGAATAGCAGACATATACAGTCGAACAAAAAAAAAAAAAAAAAAAAAAAGCAAAAAACAAAAAACCAAACAAACAAACAAAAAAATCCACCTTAATTGTGTTGATGAGTTTTCACTTTTGTTGTTTCTTTCCTCATTAAAAGACTTGTAACATTAGGAAATTACCTCACACTGAAAACCACGGCTGTAGTCATCTTCTTTTCTCAAGGTCCCGTTTTATTTACAATTGTATAACAATATATTAAACAATAATATAGGTTCTTTTCAAAAGCTGTCTGAGACCCAGAAATAACATGGTTTTAATAACGTTACATGTGATCCTACTGCAAACAGTTTGGTGCTTTCTGCACTAGCAATTAGGATGTTTTCAGCACAAAGAGGGTTCAGCTCTGCATGCACCTTACCAGCACATGCTAGACAGTACTACATATTTCATATGCAGGCCACCAGTTTCACTTTTCCATTTCAGCAATAATACTCAGCATTTTAATATTATGATTATCATACAATAAATACACAATTTTTTTCATTATGCTATTGGTGCAGATACAATAGCACTTTTAAACTGTTTCTTAAACGTATCCATCAACTACCCTAAATCACTGAAACTGCTATTTGTTTGTGATAAGCTGAAAAAGAATAGTGCAATGAAACAGTGGGTGCTGGCTCTCTTCTGCAGGAAAATGCCTTGAAACACAAAACCTTCAATGTCAACACCTTCTGCACCTACGTGGAAATCTCAGGCAGGCTGATATGGGAAAATTTACAGGACCTTTCAAAAGCAGACACTGAGTACTCATACCCAATCCAAATGAAGTCCACCTACTACAGACACTCCTGTACCACAGACTCACACACCACAGTCTACCAAGCTCCACTGTAGTGGCAGCTAACTGTAAGGAGTGACAGTATGCTACCTGCAGAGAATTTCTTTTTAAATGTTCAAATTGTGAACCCTTTGCTGTGTCTCCTTGTGTCTTTTCAGCTGTTCCCCTGGGTAAGAGACAGACATGTCCTGTCTTAGGAGAGGTCCTGCAGGAAGGTCAGTCACACTACAAACATCCCTCCACAAGACAGCCTTGGGTAGGAGCTAACATCAAGGCCTGCTTACCATCAAGTAACAAAGCAGCATCAAATATGTACTTTAATGCACTACCTTACTAAGCATCCCTTTCACACAGTATATTCAGTATGTCTTCTGCAAAGCTTCTATTGGCCATAAAATCATAATTAACCACAAATACTATAAAATGTTCAAATATAATACACTGCGTAGAGCATGAGACCAGAAAATGGCATAAGGATCTTGTTCTGTGCCCATTACTGTTCTCTGACTCCACTTTTCTCTGCTCCAGAGTGTATGCGCTTGTGGGCTCACCAGGACAGGGAGCTGTCACAATGCTACATCACTGGTTTCAACCTCTGGACAGCTATCAGCACCCTCCAGAAGCATTTATATCATACAGCATTTTATCAACTTCACTTTATACAGTCAGATAACCTCAAATGAGATAAGACAGAAAGCAAGTGAGGAAGCAGAGGCACTTAACTACATATGAATTTAGAGTGAAGCATCATTTTTTTAGCACAGTGTAATTCTGTAAATTACTTAATACTGATTGAGAGCGTTCTCTACAAGAAATCTGAATTTAGAGTCAAAAGTACAGAAGTTTCACATGCAGTACACAAGTTTTTGTTTTTTTTTTTTAAATAAGCCATCTTAATGTATTTTCAAGTAGTTAACGTAAATTAGATCCAAGAAATAAACAAATACTCACTAAACATTGCCAGAAAAATTTTGAAGTGTTGAGAGATCTGCCCTTTTCTCTTTATTTTTATTTATTTATTTTTCCAGGATTAAGGTTGAGGACAAGAGTTACGGTATGTGGGAGGGAAAGGATTACGTACCTAAGAGATACTTGAAATAGATCCAGAGCATTTTAAAAGCTGAAAATAAAGGCTTTTGAAAAATACATTTTCGGGGCTGAAAGGAGAATTGATACAGAAAGCTAAAGTGGCATGATTTTAGGGGATATATCTAAAAAGCCTAATCATTGATAATTCACAATTTGTGAGCCTGGTGGGATTTCATGCAGAGCACTGGCCTCACTAAGGTAATTGGTGCTATTGAAACAACACTGGCTCAGCAGCATGCTGCTTTCTTCCTCGCCTCCAGGCACAGGAAGGATCAATATTTGTTAGGATTGCTTCTTGTTCCAACAATGTAAGATTTACAATACTTGCTAGGATTCTCACTTTGTCTTCACACAACTCATCAGTGGAACCCAATTACTAACCTCAGACAAACAACATTAACATGAGCCTCTATGCTTCTTTATTGCCCTTCATCCAAGTCTCATTTCAGGGTCTTCAGGCAGTGCCACTATAACAGATACTACACTTTAAAGTGTGCTCCAAGGAATAAATTTTCAGTCTTTCATTACTCGTACCTTGATTTACTTCATATCATCTTGCCGCTATAGACAAAGATAACACACTGTAAATTACAGCCATCCTGTCTTGTAGTTTCAGAGGTAGGGGGAAGGCAGGGAGTGATGCTTTTGTGCTACAATTAGCACTGGGCACCAGCTCTACACTGCTATCATCACAAGTGACTGAATCTTGCTTATCACGGATGCAAGCCCATTATCTCATACAAACTTGTTTCTTAAATTGCTGTATATTTATTTCACACTTTGATAAATGAGAAACTCTACAGTAAAATAAAAATACATATTTTTATATTGCTTATTGCATTAACTTAGGATATGTAATCTCATTTAACTTTACTCATGGGGCTATTTCTGTAAATTTTTCAGCCTGGATGTCTTAATAACACAGTGGCCCCTGATAGTTTGCTGCTCATTACAATCTCATTCAAGCTCAATACACAGAAGTAAAACACCAGCCTGGATAATTCTGTTTCAAACATTTTAACTATTCGAGCAGAGTTGGCAATAGAAGGCTAGAAAAACAGTCACTGGAAAAATTCCTTCAAGTTAGCTGTTGCAGTACCCCCTTATTTGTCCTACAATTTCCTCCATCCTCCATCCTATTCCAGTGGCTGATAACTAAGAACATTAGTTTTATGCGACTTGTCAAGCTCAAATGAAAAGAGAGCTAACTTTAATGACACTGCAATTAATCGCCCCAATAGACAGACAGCTAAAAGACAAGATATTGACTTCATTAAGGATAATGTATTATGTCATTAAGTTGGTAGGGTCACCTTGTGTATCATATATGCTTGCTAATATATTGGCATTTTCCTCAAATAAGATAAATTCAGATATGAGTGATAAAGCTGATTAGAAAATGTTTAATCTAAAGAGGCTAGTTTCCTTATATTCCACTTGGCAGCCCCAGGTATAAGCGGGCTAGTAAAAACTCATTATAGATCTGGATTTAAGTCAAATAATAGATCCCAGCAATTTATAACATTTCTGGTGGTTTTTAATGTCTGTTTGTTTGCTTGCCTTCCCCCCCCACACACCCCAAGCATACCTGTTATTTGATTTGTTTTAAATGTATAACCTCCTTCAACATACATAAGATTAAAATGACCACTGTATGCTAAATTACTACCTGTGTGTGAGGGCTTAACTGTTTACAAGTCAGGAGTTTGAAATGAATTTAACTTGAAAGAGCTATTACAATGATGAGCTATTATAAAGCCAATCATTCCTCCTAATTAAGAATTTTCTCTTTTTAGCCCAAACTAAAAGTAGTTCTGCTGTGTAAAGATTAAATTATTAATTTTATTTTTTTAATCAATAATGTAAACTATTTGGAAATTAAGATACAAGTGAAAGGAATTCACGTCACTTAGCACCACACAAATTAAACAAGTTTGACATTCACTGCCTTCCTACTCATATCCACAGGATAAACTGGGTAGGCACGTTTCTTGTACCATTATATTCTCAGATTTCCAAGTAAACAACAGACCTGATCATTTCATCACACTTGTGACTATTAGAATATTCCAGTTTTTCACATTACTTAATAATACAACAAACCTAATATTCTGCAAGCAACTTATGATTTAAATACATGGTCTGCCCGTTTCATAAATATTGCTCCAATAAACTGAGAAAAATAAAGAATCAGGGCATTTATTTTAAAATTTCTTTGCTGCAAGATTATGCTACTGTTTAGATATACATTTATTAAAACAAGAGCTTTAAGACAGCAGACTTGTTTACCCAGATCTGACCTAAAAGTCTAAATCCTCTATAATCTTATTTACTATGATACTCCAAATTATTTTCAAAAATAAATTATATAATATGTGTGAGACTTGGGTAAAAATCTACAGATCTTTTTAATTCAGTGAGAAACAAAGGGATATTTTAAAATGAACATGCTTGTTTGCCTGTTGCTGCTAATTTATTTCAGCAGTTCCTGAAGAATAAAAATGATGCTCTGGAGGACAAGAGTCCGTTAATGGCCAGTTTGCCTCAAACTTCCATGGGCAACATGTGCAATCTCCTTTTAAAGAACAAACTCTAATTAGCATTGCCTGCAATTTCTCATTCCAAACCACACCTTTTAACCTGTACCCCATCTTTTCCAATATTTCCATTAAGGTTGTCAAAAGCAGAAGTTTGGGAACCTTTCCTTGTGACCTTGGCATTTCTTCTCAGGCTTAACGTATTGGCATTTTTTCCTCTGACTGCATCGCTTCTCATTTGTCATGATTATTGTTGAATTTTTCAACTGTCATTCCCGAACGTAAATCAATGGTTGTCGACTTTCCCTTTGTCATATCTGCACTGCCAACAGCCTTTCCCTTCTAAATGAGGCTTCCTCCCTTTCCATCCATTAAAAAAGGCCTGTCTTTTGGAGAAGTCAATCCTTTGTTAGGTCACTCCATTTATCATTCTTCCAATCAGTACCTGACACACTTATTCAGCCAGGTCTTCAACCACACAATCATTGTTCATTTTGGAGGGGGGAGAAGGGGAGAAAGAAGGGGGTACTTTATTTATGCATGGTGCTTTTTGCCATCCATCTTGACCAGTTTTCTATTTTTCAGTGTCCTTGTATCTTTAGGGTCCTTGCTTGTTTGAAGCAAACTCCAAATTTTCAGTGAAGAAAAAAAACAACAAAAAACCAACACCCAGTGGGGCAAAGGGAAAGATAACATGCTCATGGCAACAAAATATTTTGCTGCATTAAGAATAAGGAGAAACTAAACGTGGGAGAAGCGTCTAGCATAACAAATTCATTCTGTTACAAAGGAACAAAAAAAAATTACTTCTATATTAAAAAAAAATAACAAATCTAAGTGGAACAGAAATAGTAATGGATCGCATGACCTTTTTGACAAGGTTTCAGTCATATAAAGTTATATTACAATAAAACCAGTTTCTAAGCAGAATATTGGTTCATAGTGACTTACAGAAGCCTTCAGGACATGACTTGTTCAATAAAGAAAAGGAAGTTAGTATCTGTTATTTATGCAGCTACAGTCACGTTTCGTTGAACAAATTCACACAGCTTCGATCCCCTCTACTAATATTTCAAACAGACCTGCAAACAATGTTATTAAGCTGCTTTTGTCATTGCTGGTATTAGGTAAAAAATGCCTGAAGTTTATTAGAGCTAGCCTCAAAAACAACAACTAGCTTTTCTACAATAACAGCTTCTTACTGTCGTTCCCTGTCGCAGGTTGGCAATAAGTCAATAGCTCACACTCAGCCACCAGGCATACCCATGCCCAGATTTTTAGGGGCATGAAGAAAGAAGAAGCGACTACACCAAAGGTCTGAAAAAAAAACTTCCGCTGTTGCTAAGCGGACCTCATATCTGGATGCCCAAATCCTTCAAATATAAAAACGTTGTTTCAATCCTACTTATTCAATAACTCAAATGGGAAAAGAGTGCATTGCACATAATGCAAAGGTGATTTATTTCACAAAGTATAAAAATAGAAAATAAAAAGATCTCCTACTGCTGTCACAGCTTGATCAAACACTTCATACAAGGGCACATCTGTAAGTTTGGCTAAAATCATGAGCAGGAACAAGTAGCAGGATGAGAACTTAAAGGCCAAAGTGCCTAAGGCTCCAAAGACAACTGATATAGGTTCAAGCATTGTTCAGATCTCTTTCTGTTAATTTTCAGTACATGTGTTACCCTGATCCTTTAACCAGCTACAGAAAATCAGTTTGGTTCCATCTCCTCCCACATGTGATTTTTAATAAATGAAAATCTGAAGGCAGGCAAACTATGTAACTATTCTATTCAAAGATCTTTCCAAGAACATCCTCAAAAACCTTCAAAGTTCTACTGCCTTCCTGCTCACCATAAGTGGAGCTTTCTAAACAGTATCTGGCTCTCTAGAAAAGCTATAAAAGATGTACAGACCAGGTTAAAACACCTTCTGCTGCAATATCCCAAGCTATTAGCTTTCGTATGTTTTCTTCAGGAGGGCTAATATTACCTGGCCAGTTCCCAAAACAGGCAGTCACCACTCATATATTTGCTGCAGGAAACGAAGCTAAAGTACACAGGAACTTCAAAGTGAGAAAAATGAGGTGTAGTCTTAAGATGTGTGTTTTGAATTACTTGCTACATCTCGCATGTGCTGTTTTGATCTGGAGTCATCCAAACAGAAATTGTTATTACAGATATAAATTTCCCGAAATTATTTTGGCAAGCTCATACGAGGATCTTCAGTGGACACATTAGAAGCAAAGTCTCGTGAAATGGAGGCTCAGGGCAGTTTCAATACCTACACTGGTCCAATATCAGTTCTGGAAAATTGATTCCCAGCAAACTAGAATATACCCAACCCAAGGTACAGGTTTTATGCTGTCAAATAAATTTATACGTCAAAATAATTTTACCTGGAAATAAGTAATATTCTCACATGGAATAACAAATAAGCAATGTTTACATCAAAATTATGTACTTCATGACTTCTCAGAGTCCAGCCTAACTACTCATTTCTATGGTCAAGACTTTTAGGTGAGCACATAGCAGTGGCTGAATACCTTGGGATATGCTAGTTAATAATATGCAAACTTTATGCACAGCCAAAAACAAGAGGCAAGCCAATTCCTTTTGAGTTTGGGATACAACGTTACAAAAGACAATTCAGTACTTGCTCCTTTTCTCTAAGGCACACCAGAATTTTATGTGTACCCTTGCCGCAGAGACAGAAAAGTAATTTCAACAGTTTGCAATATTGCATTATTAAACAACTTTGGAAGTCAGTATCCAAGTTACCAAAATATAGCCACCTAAAGTATCTGCATGAATGTTTATCATTAAATCTATTTTATTAAACAGATAATAACTAGCACTACACACACTGCTCCAAACTTGAGATGTCAACTGGTATGATTTAGACTTCTCTTGTTTACCCTTACGTCTCACTTAATAAGACATTTTATTCAGATACTCCTGAGGTAACAAAGGCAGAAGCTTTGCTGCTGTATGTAATACAAGTTTTATTTATTTATTTAATCTGTACAAGGTAAGGGGTCACTTCCTTGTAAAAAGAATAAAATTTGGCCAACAGTGTTTTAAATCATATCATGCAATCTCATTCTTGTCCAAGCAATAGATTTACAGATAACAGCAGCAATCTTCTTAAAGTGTGAAAAACCAGTGACCCTTCTGGAACCACAGAGTGACACAAAGAGGTGTTATTTGCAAACCAAAAGAGCTATTAATACACAAAACACCATATTCCAGACAACAGTGCAGATTTTTTTAATCTAAAAGGAGAAAGGAAAAACAAGCAGCTCTAACATTGCTGTTTAGAGCTTTGTAAATAAGGCACATTCTATTGCATTTTTTCTTTTCTAGTTAGGACTCCTGTTGACTGAAGAAAGACAGATATCAGGTATCCTATTTGGCAGGTAACCATTGATATTCAAACTCTGCTGGCATGTTTATTTTTGCATTTTATGCAGATAGAGAACTTTATCATTCCTGTGTTTGCTTAGACTATGCATACTGTAATGTATTCATCTATACCAGCAAAAAGTACCATAAGAAAAGCACACTGCATAGAAGAGTACAACCAGTAAGATGATCACAAATTTGGAAGTTCACAAAATATCCAGACAATCCAGTATGTACTACTATTTCCTCATTTATTTAGTTTTTTAACTTAATTTTAGGTACAGACATGAGATGGGAAAAGTGAAGATTCCTTTTGGATTTTTCCCATTCTGTAATTTGAAATTTCACCCTAAAAAAAAAAAAAAAATGCTGCTTTCAGGTTCAGCATTAAAAACCTTAAGAGCTGGGGCAATCACTCAATCCAAAACTTTTTAATAGCTTGCATGCTGATTTTCAAAATGAAGCAATGTTACGTTTCAATGCGTATATATATTTTTAATCATCTTTTAAAATGATTAGCAGTACTCCAATTTTTTCCCTCATGCTAATATCTTTGCAGTACTACATCTACAGCTGTTTCAGCAACAAACGTAACTGAGCTTACAACATCAGCTCTTTTTAAAATTAGTGGCTTTCTACTTCAAGATGTAATATGTTTTTGGACACATGGTATTCAAACCAACAGACAGAGTCAGCATCCTATGAGAACAACCAATTATGTGGATTTTTAGTCTCTGCCTTGCATAATTGTTTTCTATTAATTATATGATCAAAAAATAGTTTTCTCATTCTATATATTGCAAGAGAAATATTACCTGAAAACATGTATGGACTGAAGCATTAACAATGCCTTCTCTGAATTAGCTTGTCACTATATTTGAGACATAAATCAAAATCCAGAAGTGTCTATAAGCAAAATCTGTGACTTGTATTTTGTTTTAAACACATCTTTAGCAGCATTCAGAATGAGCTCTGTGAAGCAACACTCAGAAACTTAATTATATTTAATAACTTCTAGCACAATTATTAATTGAGTCAAATTCTAAGAAGCGCTGAAATCAACATAGCGTTTTCCTACAGCTTTCACAGCAACCAGTTTGTTTCAAGATCTGGTTGTATTCCAGAAATTTTTAAATAAGTACTGAATGTCTGTGCTCATGCTGTCTCTTGCTTTTTTTTTTTTCCTTCCTTGCATTTTTCTGGTGGATACTATTTCTTCAGAAGGCAATGCACTGAAAAAGTATAGTATAGTGGGAACTGTATGCCTTTCTTAAATCACAGCATAATGACTTTTGATGTCTTGTCCTATAGCAAATATATACCATATAAATAGTATACAATTTTCAAACATTTCTTATTTTGTTTTCATTTCTTCTTAAAACACTTATTACAGATAGCCACAAGGAACTGCATTTGAAAAAGACTAATGTTACATATAAAAATCTGTACTGACAGTTGCTTAATTTTTCTTCTCTCTACAAAATTTAAGACTTACATTTCCCAGCATTTGTGGAAAAGCTTTAAATCAATAGGGGCTGCTGCTTTTGTGGCACTGAAAATATATTAGACAATGATGTACAGCCAAATATAATCTCAATTTTAAAACAAAAATAAAAATAGCAAAGAAAGAACAGCTCCTTGATTAGGTTGATAATCAAATACATAACCTAATACTTTAGGAATGGCTAAAAAGAGGCCTCTGAGGTGATGGATTTGGGCTCAAACACCAAGTTCTTCACATGCTTACAGGGATAAATCCAGAGATGCTGCTCCCATAAAAAATAAATAAAAAAACATTTCTGCCTCTCAGAGCAGTGATGGGCCAGTACAGTTACACAAGATGGAAGTGAAGGGAAGGTCACAGGGCTACATGGTACATTTTAAAATGCCAGAAATAGATGCTGATCAACTTGTATTTCTTTTTCAAAAGAGCCTCTAATCAGTTCTAAATTTCTTAGACAGTTTGCTTTCTTGCTGCACCTAGAAATGTGTCATTTGTCTATTTAAAAACATAACAGCTCACCACCCCTCCTCACTGGCTTTCATTGGCCTCTCTTTTTTTCCCCGTTTAATGTCTCTAACTTTATGCCATGTTCTTTTCCTCTTTCAGCACGGCTGAGCAAGGCTGACAGGCGGATTCCTTTGCTTTTCAGGGTATTAAAGCCACTTTCCCGCTCTGACAGCCTGTTCTACTCTGCCACCTTATAGCTCTGGCTTCACACTTCTCTGGGCAGCCACTGCTTCTTGACAGACCACTGTCACTTCCCATCATCCTCTCTGTATATCCTGTTCTCTCCCCCTCAGCACGCATCCCGACTTTCCAACCAATGCAATTATTTTTTTTGACAAGCCATCCATCAGCTTTAACTTTAAAAGCACTTTCCGCTGATATCCATTGTTAAATCCCTTGCTTTTTATGGAGCTTGCATGAGAGAATATGATATCAGACATTCAAACTACCAAACCATGTAAATTTACTTTGTTCTCAGCTATGTTTCCAATTTCACGTCCAATTTTTCGGTACATTATGCGTAGTTGTTGTGCTTAATATGATGTTGTCAAATCCCATTAAAGTTCACTGCATTGCACGGCTTTAAAAACAGGTTACAATTTGCATTCTATAAAGAAAGGAAGGAGTGCAGTCTGAAGTCAAGCTGAATCTTATTAAAATTATCTGTTCAATTGTTACATTTGTAGATGGAGTAATTTTGAGGCATTAGCTGAGACACATATGAAAATGTCAGTGTGCCAACTAATGACAATGAAAGCAAAAGGAATATATCTGTGAAACTCAATAAAGCTCCTTTGCTGGTGACATAAATTTGATGATAATCCGAAGAAATGAATAAGGGACCATCCAGTTTGAATAGGAATTACCTTTTCTATTAAATCACTTTGCTGTATTTCCACTTGGCCTACATCTTGGTCCTATGCCACAATGAGTCTCTCTCTGTGGACTAAAAAATCCCTACAGGACTAACATTCCCTTGAAGAATATCTCAACCAATTTTAGACAGACACACTTAAAACCCAAGGAAAGAATTAGTCTCTCTCCCTCACATCTGTATATAGGGCCAAACGAAACAATTTGCTAATATACAATAGGGAGACACATTGGGAGAGCTATAACCAACTACCACTGTGCTCCCATGCAATGTTTTATACACAAAGTCTTGAGTTCTTACGTGCATGAAGAGAAATCAATACAAATAGATAGTTCTACACACAAAGGTCATCAAGTTGCCAAAATGCTGGGAAAATACCGGTGTTTTGGAATGGCATTTTTCATGGTAGTAACACACAGATTTTAAAAGCAATCCTTAGCAATGAGTAACTTAGATGTTCCTTGAAGCAAAAGGAAAGGAGATGGTCAATGACAAACAATCAAACAGCTGCTCATTTAGGAATGTTAATCTGATTATGGATTATTGTGATTTATCTGCTGCAGATCTGTTTAAGATGAACTTAGTCTGAATAGGTTTCCCATACTACAGTGACACTGCATAAAAGCAGGCAAAAGTTATTCCTTACACTATCCAACATCAAGTTTCTTCAAAAACACTCAGTTCTCCTAATCGTATTTCTCTGAATGGTAGTTCCTTCAAGTTTTTGAACTGTATACAGTCAGTACAATTTCCAAGCTCTCTATCATGGTTATTACAGGCCACAAATCTTCTGAATGCCTTTCTCCTGATGGTACCAGTTGCAGACAAATATTAAATTACCTGCGAACTAATAATATTACCTTGGTTCCACTCCCTACATATCAGTACATCACTAATTTTGGCACTGGTATTCAAGGGAAACATGGCCACTGAAAAGCACACAGAGTTTGAGTTACGTGCCCAGTTCTATCCTGTACTGCTCAGCTGCTCTACCAAAATCCTTTCTTTCCCTTTCAACAAAAATACTGAACAAATTTTGTGAAATATAAGAAGAACTTACAGATAAACAGAATATACTAAATTATTTCACATGAAGTTTTGCTTTGGTTAAAAATAATAAAGAAAGAATAAGAAAAAATATTAAATATGCAAATATAAATTTAAAATAAAACGATAACATACATGATCCCAAAGTACATCAAGAGTTGCATTTGTTTATCACTCCCCAGGAAGGATACTGAAAATTGGGTACTTTCTAACTAACACCTCTATCAGACATCATCAGTAAAAAATCTGCCTTATCAACTTTTTTTTTTTTTTTTTTTTTTTGCTTTTTTATTTTCTTTTTGCTTTTTAATCTTATATTAACTTACATGTAGATAATACATGTAACACGTGTAGAATACACCCAGACTAGAGTTAGCTAGCATGGGGACACATTAGAGACCAACTACATAACAACACAGCTCTCAGAGGCACCTTCTTGAAATCCACCTTACACACACTCCTCCCAAAGTAAAGAGCCCATTTAGAGACTAAACATATATTTTAGCAACATTTAGAGCGCTTTGCTATTTCCTCTGATAAATATTAAAAGCTATTAAAAGAGGGCTAATAGTTCTATCAGCTATTTCACCCAGGGGGTGGGATTTCCTTCTTTGTGTGTGGGTTTTGTTTGCTTACAATTCTTCAAATATCAGTCCAAAACATATTTTCAATATTAAATGCAAGCTAAAGCAAATAAGCAAAAAAACGCCTGCAGGTTTTCCAACACAATCTGAAACAATACAAAACCCCAACCACCACACTTCCTATACGTGAATACATGAGAATACACCACAGCTGAAGTAATCTAATTTTTAATAGTAGTTTAGATTCCTGTCTATCCCAAAAGGAGGAGGCAAACTTCTGCAACATGAAGCAGAGAAGGTGTATGCAAGTATTAGGAAAAAAGGTATGAATTCCTATTACGAGAGGAACATCCATTTACACTTCACATGTAGTGATTTTAACGCATTTAAGATTAAAGAAAATGAATAGAAAATGCTAGAAAGAGTAGTGTCCATCTAAGACTGCACCCTTTCCATCAGTAGTAACACTCTAAAGGTGGAGTAAACAACAAGTTGGAATTACAAAGACTAATGTTCTTTTAGTTCCTGCCACTTATTTTAGAGATTAAATTCACACATCTACCAGAAAGATGGTGACAGAGAAAAATGTACTTTCAACATGCTGATGAAAAATGATGATACCTTCTCACTACCAGAAACCTTCCAAATTTCACAATGGTCTATAACTGCAGGTCACAGTAGCACTCTGAACGACAAATATCTTCTTCCCTTCATTGAAAATAACAGTTGGTACTATTCCACATTTCTGCTTAAGCAAAAGTCATGCTCTACATTGAAAACAAGTTTTAAAAACCGCAGAACCAACAACCAAGCAAATGCAGGAGCTCCAGTTATCGTAATACTCTCTTTGAAACTTGACACAGTTTTCTAAGCACCTCACTCAAAAATAAAAAAATAAACATAATAACGTAAAAAATAATCAAATTGTTTTATGATAATATTTGTTTCTTCTTTTGACTTCTGTTGACTTCTTACCTTCCTTATTTTCCAATAAAACACCTGCTTGGGAAGGAGTAAAAATGAGAATATGAAAGTTAATACCACATTTTTATTAAAGTAATTCAATAAGAAAAACACAAAAATGTTAGTATTCTGCTGATATTCTTCCATTGTCTAATTAGTTTTGTTTGCAAAATTTTAACAAAATGATAGTGCAGCTTAAAGATGTGAAGAATACTTAGTGTTTCAAAGACAGACACGTTATTATAGCACTAGGAAAGCTCCACTGATCTCTTCTGTGAATGTACAGAGGCTAAAGAAAGATTCTGTAGAACCGCAGGCTACCCAACTGAGCGGGAATGGTTCCGGAAGGAAAGTAAACAGGAGCTCCCATCAAGAGTTATGCACTCAATAGAAAGCACCAGTTGGTTTTGCTTTATTTCTTTTAATCTCATGGAAATATTTTTCTTAAACGTAAAAAAGTGCAATTTCAGATTACTACATATGAGTGTATTGATATCTAATCTCCAGAAGACAGATTTAAGATTAGATTTAAGGCTCTGGAAAACTTAATTTTTAAATCAATTACATTCCTACAAAAACACAAATAGAACACAGAGAAGACTGAATAACACTGAAAACAGTTTCTTATAATTAAAAGATTAAAATATCTTTTCCTCCACTTTCAAACAGCATTTTCCATTTCTCATTTATTTTATTTTCTATGTGTTAAGGAAAAAAACAGAGCCAGTACTTTTGCTTAACTCACTTAAGCATAAAGATTCAAGGCTCTGAGCCTCTGCCCTCAACACTATCAATTCTAGTCCCACCTGAAATTTAAACTACTAAAATGATTGTGGTGAATTTCTGAGTCAGTCTTTCTGGCTGAATGGTTGTCTTCTTGATGGAGAAGGGCAGCTGTCCCTGAAGAGAAGGGTAATAGTAGGATTTTGTCTTATCCTTTAAGTCAGATTAACCACATACTGCTGAGTCAGCTACATACACAAGCAGATGGCAGCCATAACTTGCTGTTGCTCAAGTCTGCCTTTTTTTCCACATGCAAAATACTAGGCATCGTTACTAGAATGATGTGCTAGTTTGAACATATTAGATCAGCCCAATGTTTTCAGTACATCTGAGTGTTACAGTTTGAGATGAAGCTAGGAGAGCACACCACAAGAGAACAGGTACCAAAAGAAAAAAAAAAAAACATAAAAGTCAAAGCAAGTATACACAGTTAAAAGATATTGCCATAATGCAGAGAAATTGTAAATGTTACAAAAGAAATAATTTCGTTTGAAGGTAGCTATATTTAATAGTGATCAGTATAGAAACTACATTGCCACATTTCATACGTGCAGGCACACATTACAGATGTGAAAAATGGATCTTCTACTTTTCAAATGGATAACAATTTCTCATCTGATCATTATTTCTGTAGTCTTCTGAATGTAAACTTTGCAGTGAATAAATAGACCCATTTGGAAGCCAAACTTCTGAAGTGCATTGTGTCAGGTCACGCTTGCTGTTGCTAGGTTTGTGCAACTTCCATAGCATCTGCAGCCCTTAAATAAAGAGCTTCTCCAAGAGATAACTTTGCATAAGGTCAACAAGTCCCATGACAAAAACTTTATGTAGTGCTCAATCTTAGACATACAGTCAAACATTTGTTCTCTTCATAACCCTTAGGCAAAAGCAGCTAATGAGAATCACAGACTACATATTAAATGATAGTATTTTCATTACAGCCGAGATTTCATTCCATAACCATTTTAAAACTATTACCCAACAATCTATTGGGATAAAAACCTGACAAAGTCTTGCTCAACAGACAGGTACTGGGATGGTTTTGCACCTGAGGATGAAAAATTTTCTTAAAGACCTGTGGTGATCTTTTAGGTGTTTTAGAATTTCTATGAAACACTGCTAACATTTATAAACAGTCAGATACCTCCTTTTCTTATATGTTAGATTAATAAAATATTGTGAATAAAAAATAAATAACAGACTATTCCATACTTTATCGAAGCATTATTCTGCAATGGAAGTTCACTTATTTCACTTAAACACGATACGCACACACTAACAAAAGGGCTTTATAAGCCATTAAAAATAATAATAAAAACGTTAATTTCTAATCGGTCTTTCTTTAACAAATAAAACAATTTCAACTTACTCAATTACCAGGAAAAAGCACACCAAAAATCTGGATTTTTTTTCTTCCAAATCCTGCTCTTCCTCCAAAGCAAACTTATTTAAATCAAAAGAAGAAAAAGCATTTAAAACTAAATTTCCTAACATATTGTGCACTACTTGATTGGGAAATTTTATCTTGTCTAATCACAGTGCTATTGAACAAACATTAAGTGTGATACTACTCAAAAAATCTCAGTTGAAAATGGCAGGTACAGCCAACAGATCAGCTGTCTATGCTTGCTTAGATTTTATCTTCTTGTTTCGTCATGGTTATTTACCTAAGAAGCACCACATTAAAGGATGAGTATGTGAAGCAAATGAATATAACCCTTCTTCATAAAGGATACGAGATTAAGAGGATTTGCGTGTAGCAATTCATAACGGAGATAGCAGCTCTTTCCACAGTGAGATATAGAAGAAAATATTTATAATTTAATCACTCCCTCCTAGAACTGAACAGGAGAAAGCACACTATGTGCACACCTTAAAACCAGGAACCCTCAAACTGCTGCATGTGCCCAACTCTATCCTATCAGCTAAGTTCATGCCCTATGCATATTTCAGAAGAAATGAAACAATCCAATAAAAGAACACGGAAAAAATTACCAAAGCCAAATTACTTTCATTTTCAAAGCAGCTGCTTCATACATGAAGATAAAAACTAACAAACTGAAGCAAGGCATATGACAGAACCTTAATAAAATTCTATTGTCTCTTCAAAATCATAACCTCATTTAAGCAATTGGAAAGTGTTTGAATTACTTGATTTGTAAACCGATTCTATCACACCTGTTTCTTATATAAAGCCCTTCCAAACAGAAGCCAGTCGCATGATGCCTAAAGAACCACATACCTGGCTCTAACCTCAGACTGGACCTCCAAAAGAGCGCACAGTGACAAACTAAATAATGCTTTATTAGCGCCACACCACTAAACAAGAAACCAAAGAGACAGATGTAGAAGTGACTTCTTTGTTAACCAAGTTGAGCTGCTGTAAGTGACATAAGAGGAGCAAAGCTCCTCCAGTTCGTAAATAATTTTGATATATCCACTCACCAACAATACAGTAGATTCATAGATTCATAGATACATTAGGTTGGAAAGGACCTACAAGATCATCTAGTCCAACCATCCTCACACCACCATCCCTACCCACCAAGCTACTAAATCAAATCCCTCAGCACCTCATCTAAACGCTTCTTGAACAGTCTAAACGCTTCTTGAACAGATCAATGTCTTGGTCTAAGCTAAACAGAACAACAAGTTTCCAGTGGACTTAAGTTAAACTCCTCTTAAAGAGGAGTTTTAAAGTGAAGTCACAGTTAGGACTTCCCACAAAAAAAAGCTTGGAGGGAGATAGGAACATCTATTTATTTACTACCACTGTGCAATGTGAAAGCACGTAAAAAAGGAGCACAACATAAGAGCAAATTGTGGAAGAAACAGAAAAAAACTGGAATTCTTTCCATTCCATCACTCTGAACCTGAATCTCAACATTCATTCTGCTGGGTGACAAAATTCTTACATGGAATGCCAATCGAGCACTTCCGACCCTTTCTCCCCGAATTCCAAGAGCTCTCCCCTCTTCAGCAGGAAAAGTGACTTTTGAAATTCACATCTTCTCTACTTGAGAAGCAGAAACTGAACAAATCCAGGACACCAATGAGAAGGACAGAGGCTAGACATCATTGTAAAAAAAGGTTCATATACATTCCTACAGCGAACACGAAAGGAAACGAACACTTTTGAGTGCCAAAGCCCTCAGTACATTTGTTGCATTTTCTTCTTAGTAGAAACAAAAAGATTACGCTTCAAGCCATCAATCCTTCAAAGTTATACTTGCCTTTTCATTAAGCAGTAAATGCATTTACTTCAAATATTTTCAGATAAAAATCTCTAGTGATCTTGAAGCATTAAGCTGCTAAAACCCCCATGGCCTAGAGAACTCCACAAAATCAGTTAATGCAAAGGCTGGAGGCCTCAGAGTGGGCCTTGCTTCCTCCCCAGGAAATAAGGGCCATCTGGGAAGCAGCCCACTCTGGCATCTCTCCCTAAAATTATTCAGGTCAGTCCCACTTCACAGAGTGTTAAAAACACCTGCAGAACATCATGCTGACACCCCCAGAAGGCTACACACGTTGCCTTTTATACACAAACATCTCACGACTTTTTAGTGTCAGGTAACTTGCCTTCCTCATTCCAAAGATGTGAAAGCACCTCAGTGCTTCAAACACTGGCTAAATTATTCATATTTTCAGATGGCTTCTTTCCCTCCTCCCCTTCCTTTCTGTTTTGCTTGTGAGGAAGAGGCTACTCCTAGCCATTGCTGTACTCTAACTTTACCATAAAGCAGCATCATACTGCCATGCAATAGTTCTTTCACGTCAGGCATAACCTTCATAAATGGGTTTGTAACGAGAAACCCTTGTTTGTCATACAGCGGGTATGATTGATGCTGTATGAGTGAAGTGAAGCCACAGTGACCATCTCAATAACATGAACAGCTGCCAAATATTCATTTAGCAGAATGAGTTTTAAAAACTTTGAGCAGATTGCTTTCACAAGGCTGCTTTCAACAAAAGGAAACATAATTAACGAGCTAATATCAGCATGTGTCTGGCTAAGCTAATGAATATCAAATTACACAGAAACCTGTATAAATCATCATTATCCTGAATTTTAATTGAACTTGCAATTAAACATGACAAATTTTATATACACTAAACCTTTAATTTATACTTTCAAATAAGAAATAATTTATCATTTTTAGTATTTCATAGTTAATTTCCCAATATGTACGCTTCTAATTAACAAGGACAGACAGGCATTTAAAAAAACCTGCTGAATAGCTCCACTGGTTACAACAACTTTCAAGAGATTAAAATCAGGGGCCAAAAACGTACAGCAATAAAGCAATCAACTGCTTTTACAAAGTATACTGAATTTCAAACTCTTCTCCTAAATATCACATGCAGCTGGAAGAAAACTGAGCTGTAGCAATAACTACAGCTATTAGTTAGGCCATTGCTAAAGAAGCAATAGATTATGAACAAATTCTAAGTTTTAACTTTTAAATTCTACATCCAATCAGACTTGCAGTTTTTTTAACTCTGTCGCTGTTGTGGACTAGAGATCCTAATACTCATGTGCCCCATTACATCTTTTTCTTCAGTTGTTATTAATTCATTTTCTATCAGTTTCTAAACAGAAAAATTTGAGCCACTGGTGAAACCTGGGTCTTCCAGCAGTCAGTCTGATGCGCAAACACAGGAGGAGCTGTACTGATGTAAGCAGTCGCAAAGTTTTGCTAGATGAACACGTGGAAGAAAAGAAAACATGACAACCTTGCCAGTGAAACCCATGGTATAGACACAGCCAGGACAGCATGATGGTGTGTTTGTCCAAGGAAGTGACAACAACACTAGATGAAAACATGCCTCCTCTTGAAAGGCCTTGCTCTTCCCAGAGTTCCTCCCGCACAAGCATAAGGCACTGCCCAGCAAGAGGTGAGCCCTCCAGAAGGACAAGGTGTCCCACATCCAAATGGCACCCACACTGAAATTTTGAATCTATCCACAAGGAAAACTCGAATACTTTTAGACAATAGTCTCACTGAAAGCTGAAGATAGTCAAATACAGCAGATCAGAGACAGTATTCTATACTTTCAGAACTTAATGCTGTAAAACAGCAAAGTTTTAAAACTTGCCTTCATTTGGTTTGCTAACGTTTCTTATCCTTCAGAAAGCAGACAGATCTTTCAAAACCCTTATTCAAAAGAACAGTCTTTGTGGTGCAATTTGCTGAACCTTCAAGGCATAATGCTGTATACTGGTGAATACCAGTGTCTTTTTCCTTTAGCTTTCTGACCATAGCAATGAAACAACAGGAAAAGAAAAAAAAAAAAAAAGTAATCTGAAAGCTCTCTCCAATCAAAATCAGCTTCCGAAATTCAGCTGGAGTAGTTCATTCATTCCCACAGCAAATGAGATCAACAGCTTTCATGTTTACAGCACTTAGAGTGGCATCTCTGATTTGATGAGCAAGAGAATCAGGGACACAACAAACAACTTCTATTACTACTTGTAATTATGGTAAACATATTTGAGTGCTTTTTGCAGTCATTGCTTTTTCTTTAAGCCACCTATAAACCCCTGCTCTATTTTTCTTCACTGTCTTTCCTGTTCTCCTGGGCACTGCAGTGTCTGGCTAGGCTCATGCTTTTTGGAACACATTTAAGAATGAACCTATCTACCATGGCCTTATTGATTAACTTAGACCAAGAGGTCCTAGAAATAACTCAGGTGTCTTCAGACCACTTGAATTAAAACCTCTCTTACGCAGCTCAGCAGGATTTCACTCATATATATCCATTTCCCAAAAATGGTTTCAGAAATGCAAAGGAAATAACAGAGAAAGGAGTCGGGGTTCTCACAGAATTAGTAATCCACCTAAGTTACATAATGCCTAACAGAAATCAGAGACAAACAGAGATTAATGAGTAAAGTAAGACCCACACCTGTTTAGTTTGCTAAATACTAAAACCATTGCAGAACTCCCCATGCCTAAGTCCATGATAGTCAGCAGCTCTCTCCCTTATTTCTTTTGGAAGTAAGTATACTGATGCTCAACTTAGCATTTTTTTTTCCCTCCACTAATAAATCCTCCTGGAGACCGTTTGCACATTCTTATTCCCAGACCTCTCCACTCAATTCACAAGTTGAGCCCTCACCTTTCCAACATCACTCCTTCCACAAACACAAATACTAGTCAGCAAAAACAACATTGCCTACCCATCTCCAAGAACAAATAAATGAAATAAACTTGGACATAATTCTCCTCTGGGTTTTCCTAGTGCATTTTGCATTGTCTGTCTACTTAGATTACAAGCCCCTCAGAGCAAGGACACGTTGTCTTGTTTGACTTGTACAGCTCTGAGCACACTGTTTGCACATAAATAATATTAACAGCAATGATAATACTGGTTTGGCCAGTCTCAATACACATGAAAATGAAAATGATGCAGTAAGTGGTTGTGGGTTTTTTGTTTGTTTGTTTGTTTGTTTTAACGTAACAAAATGCCATATTTCTTCTCATTTTTCAGGGACATATAAACCTGATGAAACTGCATATACTAAGGCTCTGAAAGTTTAATGCTTTTACTGAAAAGTACTGTGTGTTCATGCAGGAGAAGCAGCAGGACAAATATTTTCACACATTATCAGATAGCTGAGCAAAACAGACTCCATCAGAATTTACAACTGAAGTCTACCAGAATTTACAACTTGTGAAATTGTGGCTGTCTGTATTTTTCTCGTTACGTGTGCTTGCCAGAGATAGAGGAGGAATTTTCTTTTTTTCTTCTTCTTTTTTTCTTCCTTTTTTTTTTTTTTTTTGCCATCTACTGTCTCACTACTTCCTAGTTAAACCTTGTCTCAAGTTATCAACACTCTCTGGAGAGATAAGCTTCTTCTCACTTACAACCTGTCACTAATAATCGAACTTTCAAGACTCCATCTCGAAAAGAGACTACTGGAGGCACACAGGTCACAGGAATTAACTGCCACCAGTCCTTGCTGAAAACTAAGCTCATCAATCTATAGCTTCTCGTCATAATTAGAATAACGGCTTCGAAAATTTGGGCTGATGTTGATTCAGTCTTATGCCACAAAGACTGCTGATTAAAATCTTGGTGTGAAAGTTAATGATAAGTGCTGGTGGCGTTGTCGTGGCGACAGGGACAAACAATTCCCTTGCCGTGACATTTTCAATGTCCTGCAGAAGAAAAACTGTCCTCTTTAGTGTGGCACTGTATGAAGCTTATTTATGGCTACAGGGCTTGCTGGATTGATGACTGTCGTAACACACTGTCAAATCCTTTACTGACACATTCATTTTTTTGAGCCCCTGGTGTGGAAGAAATAAAACACAACTAAAATGTGAAAGTATTATTTATCAGTTGCTGTTTGAGTAAACAGTGAATAAAATAAATTTGGTATATTTTTCTATTCAGATAGGCACACATTCTCCCTACATCTATTAAATATATTATAAACAAACAAAAAAGGTTGATCCACTTGAAAATGTCCCTACAGTTTGTGTCTGCAGTTTCGCAATGAGTTTTAGCAGGCAAGCCCCACCCCCCCCCAAAAAAAAAAAAAAAAAAGTAGTCAACAAAGATTAAGAACACAGCTTTGCTTGCACTGTGTACATCGAAAAGTACAACACATTGCACATTCAATATGAAAGTCTAGGAGCACACAGCAGAACTGGCCTCCTGTTCGTTTTGATACAGATTTTCAGAGGGTTTGCTCTAATAAGCATTACACACCACCGCTGGTGCCTTCAGCGATCATTTTTATCACTTTTGAAAGACACTTTCTTCTTTCTGCTTTTCCAGGTAGTCTTTCTTGCCTTTATTGTACAGTGAACTTTATTCGCCAGCTTTAAGACACTAGTTAATTAACTGCAGCTTTTACCATCTGCACTCATCAGCCACTACAAAAATACGACTCTTGAGTGCAATAGGTAAATTCACAGATGATAGAATCATCAAAACACCAAGGTTGGAAAAGACCTCCAAAATCATCTGGTCCAGTTGTCCATCTACCACCATTATTCCCCCACTAAACCACGTCCCTCAGTAATACATCCAAGTGTTTCTTCATTATTTCCAGGAACAGTGACTCAACCACCTCGCTGAGAAGCTCATTCCAGGGCCTAACCACTCTTTTGGAGAACAAATTTTTTCTAATAATCATCACAGAGAAATCAAAATTTATTTCTATAAACTTGACACCACACACAAAAAAAGGTTTCTGCATATTCTTTCTATACTAATCAACTTTGCACCTATATTTTAGCTTCCAAGCCAAAACTATTGAAAGAGATACCTTTGCTGCTCTGTAGAAGCACCTCCGTTTGCTACAGAAATAAAATAAAGCTAAGATTACTTCTTCATTCTTCATACTGGGAAAAGAATATAAATATACTTAATCTCTTTTTTCTCTCTCTCTTTTTTTTTTTTTTTTTTTTTTTTGCCAACAGACTCCTCCTTCTCTTGTTTTTAAAATATTCATTGCATCTCTTCTAATTAAAAATGACGTAATCATGGAGGAGAGAAGTGTCAAAAGAGCATGCTGTCCTTTCACAATAGTTAAATATGAAGAAAGTAAGCAATAGACTGTTTTCTGTTTTCAGTACATGCAACTCCAGCAATGTTATCCAGAGGAATCATAAGAGATGCAGAACAACTTCCGGAAAAAAACAAACAAAAAAAAACATATACATAAATGTATATTCTCCCATAAAAGGAAATTCTTGCAATTGCAAGGAAATTAAGACTCAATTTGTCAAAGCTAGCTTTAAATATAAACACACATACACACATATACATACACACACACATACATAATATATATATATATATCCTATTTTAATAGAATTAATCCTTCAAATCTCTTCGGAAACTTGGGAAGATTTCAGCTAACACTGATCCATATTAATAAATAATGTGATTCAGAAGTAGCCGAATTTCTCTACTGAAGCATTTGACTTGTCAAGGAAATAGTACAGCAAAAAAATCCCCCTCTCCCCCCAGCAATCTCAAATCCCAAAAATCCCAAACACTGACATTATCCAAATAATCACCATTCTAAGCACAATTGGCTGTGCTGCTACTGTGCAGAGAAGGAGTAAAAAACTTGCCCTTCCTGAATTACTCCAATGATCTTTTGTACAGTTTTCCTTCTCAGTAAATCAAATGCCATTTTCTCTTCTTTATAGCACCACTTATATGAAAACTAGCTGAAATACCTCAGTGGAAAACGTGTACTATTAAGAGCCTACATCTTGGACAAAGGAAAAATAGGTCCATGATCTTTTCCACAGATCAAGCTCCATCCACTAAGCTACCATCTGTTACAGAAATTCTCAGTGTAACTACTGCAGGTACAATTTAGTCCACTTATCGAGTATCTCAAGATATTCACATCGTTTTATTGGTTTCCTAACACAACAGCAAAGAAACTACAAAAATAATCTTGTTAAGAGAAATTTCCATTCTCTTTTAGCTTCTGACTGAAGACGTGTTGCCTATTACTGAACATTTCAGGTTGAAATGTACACGTTTCCCCAGCTGTTTCAAAGACAGAATTTCAGTGAGAGCAACAAATACTGGATGCAAGTAATGTCAAAAATGGATGCCTTTTCAAGTTTCCTGACAGCTTTCAGTAGTGCCACACCACTATGACAGTGATATTTGGAACTGTCTACTCAAACTCTTAAAAGAGTGCTGCATTCCTTAGCACTGACTACAGACAATCACTGAATCCTTAGAGTTGGAAGGGTCCTCTGAGGGCAATCTAGTCCAACTCCCCTGCAATGCACAGGGACATCACAGCTAGATCAGACTGTCCAGGGACAGGGCATCAATCATAGCACTAGGTAACCTGTTCCAGTGCCTCACTACCCTCATTGTAAAAGATTTATTCTTCATATCTAACTTAATTTTACCTTCTTTGGGCTCGACTTTGACTTAACTAGAAATAAGATTTTGCGTAGGTCCAACATTGTGTTTCATGAGCAAAAATGAATGTCCCAGACATTATGTTGAAAACAATTTAAAACAATTAGAACACAAATATATTAAACATTTGTTCTCTACACCATCTCCAAAATGCACGGGATCTGTGCCCACCAATTCCATATCAAAAAAAGTTTTAAACTTGGCAGTCATTGATTCAGACTTGGATATCACTGAGCTTAGTGACATAACACCCAGCCACAACCCTGCAGGCTAGCCGTACTAGTTCCCTTCAATTAAAACTCACTAATGGCCTAGTTAAAAAGTAAATACAACTTATGATAAATCATTAATTTGGCGATGCTGAAAACAATATGGATTCCAAGTCAATGCATCTAGTGAATATGGCACAAAGTCATGTAAAAAATTGTGAAAAAAAAAGACAGCAATTAATTTTCTTATTTTCTTTCCTTTGACAGTGTGCAAACCAAATTTAATACATGAAAGTGCTTTTTGGGGAGGGGGATGATTCAAGTGAATAGTCTATGCCCTTCTGAAGCCTGATGGAAAAGCTGAGCATACCACATGAAAACTCTGGGTGACTAAACAGATTGTGAAATATATTAAAAAAAAAAAAAGAAACTCTAGCAGTCAGTTCTAATTTTTTCATGGCCATCAGCTTTTCTTGTCCTATTAGTTATCATAATAGCAACACAGTGCTGAGCAAAATACCAGAAGCTTTCATTAGAACCATTAACATAATTTGATAACTGATGCTATTTGATTTCTGACTTTTGAACTTTGACTTAAAGCTTGGTGTAAGATGTAATCTCGCTGATTGGATGCTTTTTAAAATATGAACACTTCACGTTACGCTGCTTTGTTAACTGTAATTAATGTTCACATTTGTCACAAATCATATTATTTAAGAAAGAAGCAATAATGGTGGAAGATGTGACAGTGTTACACCCACGTCATCTTTCCCCAAATCAAGAAGCCCTAATATAAGCGTTGCTCAAAATAAACTGAATTCATGTAGTACAAAATGCATACAAAGAATAAGTATTACATAGGCTAGTAAAGTATGAATATTTTTGCTTATTAAAAAAAATAAAAAGCAGAAGTCTAGTACTTGAGAATTTGTTCAAAGATGTTCTATTTATAAGGTAGGACTTAAAACACAGAGTTTTCCTGATCTTCAAATGAAGAAGCTACGAGGTAAATGAAAGCTTTTTCGGCTTCTGTCTCTCATAGTGTGACCAGGGATTTTTCAAAACAGATAAAAGCTTCACCTCTGCCCACAGTTCTCAGTCTAATGAACTGGATGTACACCCTCAACCTTTGGTCATATCCATAGAAACAGAGCCTGAACACCTGCATCAACTCCTCAGTCTGGTACAGGCACTGTGCTACCTGCACACTTGAGCTGCTCCCAGCAAAGCTTCAGTGTACGCACATTTCTTACACAGCAAGGCTCAAGAAGCTCATTCTTGTGTGTGAATGCTTCTACGATAACTATACCAAGTCATATGCCTCTTCAGTATGGCAAGTAAAGGAACACAAGTTAAACAAAACAGGATGGCTAAGCTTTTGAAATCTACCTGCAATATTAAAAATAAAAAAATAAAGGAGTAATATTTTTGGAAAAAACATAGTTAATGTGCACAATGTCTTAAGTTGGCATGCAACAATAATCATAAACATAGAAGTGCCTTTAGTTATTCACCAAGTCCACAATATCACCATATAGGCAATGTATCCACAATCATCCACAGAGACACAAAGTATATCTTACCATCTAAATAAGGAAGCTGGAAAGTAGGCAAGCAAAATATATACATATTTAAAAAAAAAAAAAAAAAAGAAAAAAATCACTTAAAAAACCTGCACATAATTTTTTCCTCATACATCAATTGTGAACAAGTGTAGGAAAAGAAAAAAAAAAATCTCTAATGCCTGAATTATAAGCTGTGAATGAACCAAACAGAGGATATATTCTGTCCTGAAGTGATAAAAGACACTATCACTATTCTACCATGCCAAAGAAAAAGAGGCTATTAAATATAATGCATAAAATAACATTTAGTAAGGAAATCAGGATAATTACTTCACAAAAAGGACATTCAGTCAAGTTCTAAACCATTGCTCTGAATTGAGAATATTACTTACATCTAAGTTAAATCAAGTAAAACTTCCTAAGCACTCCCTTAAAGAATACCTGAAAATAACAGGAGGAACTGCCTAATTTATCATGCTTTGTTCTTTTAAAAACTGAATTTCTGGAGGTTTTGGCATTATCTTTCCCATCTTCAATTCAGCCTATTCCTATTCAGCCTGTTTCTACACTAGAATATAGATAAATATTGTTTGGCTCTACCCAACCTTTGAAATGAGCATCCATCCACATTAGCGTATATAAGTCATATTAGACATCAGTACAACTAAGAGTCAGGAATAGCCTCTGCTGGGCACTGTATAAACACAATAGAGAACAAAGGACTGTTAAAGATTTTTTAAGTCTGACATTTTACAGTAAGGTTAACCTACAGGTGAGATCTGTCCAACTATAGTATACTTAGAGTAAAGGAATGGTTGTCACAGACATACTGTAAAAGAATAAAACACATATGCATAAGAAAAGGTTCACAAAGGGCATAACAGCACAGATACAAAAGAACAAAAGCGGAAATACACTCTCCTATTTATTTCTGCTGCACTGGACAATGTACTTAAATGCTGCCTATTGGAGGCATGTTGAATCCTGCACTTCACAGACTCAATTTGATAACACACTTCTTCATCTCAAGAGGCAGAAGTTATTTTGCACAACTGGGAAGCAAGACTGACAACTGTTGATCTTGTAATGAAGCACAATGAGTGAACAGCAGCACAATATATTACGAAGCTTGGTAGGAAGAGATTCCTCCATGCTAAGATTCTGACCATCCCATTCAGACAAAGTGATGGTATCCATATTCGCCAGGTGACATAATAAAAGTAAATTGTAATAAAAGATTGCCACAGGATCAACGTCACATGCCTTAAAATTGAGCTTTTTGGCTCTGCTTCAGCATTCATCAGCCAGAGCCTATTATCCTATGACAATATTCCATTCCACAGATATCTGCTCATTATAAAATATATATATTTACAGTATTTGGAAGGTGATTTTTAATGCTGTGAATGCCCTTTAAAAGGAGACTATTTGAACATTACAGATTCCAAATGACTAGTCAAGATATTCAATTCCCTGTTTAAATCTTTAAATATACTTAGGAATTCCTTATTTCAATAGACTTTCTAAGATCTGTTCCTTTACTGTTTAAATATATATTACAACATAAAATGAGAAAATCTTCGTTAACTCATTGCGCTTGGGGAACTCACCTTTTCATGGTATTAGTTTCAGTCATCTATCACAGTGCGTTATCAATTTGTAAAAAAAAAAATTTAAAAAATGACCATAGTATTTATATTTATCACTATATTTGCACTTTTCATTTTGGAATCTCTAAGCCTAATGAAGTTGAGTATCCCAACATATTATATGGTTGTTGGGCTTCTTTGTTTGTTTGCTTTGGGAAAATAAACTTTATTTAAGGAGAATTTTTAGAAGTGATGAATACAGTGAAGTCTAAAAACTGTACAGAGAAAATACGTAGCAGCGTCTGAGACGGAGCACAATATTATCAGTGTCAGCATATTGATGACCCAGATGGTATTTGTATGTTTGAAGTATGACATCTTTATTCCTCTGTCATCCAACACAAGTAATTAACAATAATCAAGTGGGTGTTAATTGGATATAATGGAACAATCTCCAGTCAGCCTGAGCCTACTATTTGCCTCTTACTAGTAATTATGAACACTAAGTACTCATGCTAATCTCCTTCTTCTCACTGAAGCCAAACAGAGGTGCAGTATTTACTCAGCTGATAGCTTATTTTGTCTGCAATTTAGTCTGTTTTAAGCCAAGAAACTCATAATTTGCAGAGCCGTCACCAGCTGCCAGGATCACACAAAAGAATGCAAGGCCCTAGATGACAGCAATTCAGTGTATATTATCCAAGAAAAAAGGACAATTATTAATTAAACTGACCTGCTACAACTACAGTAACCACACCTGGCCCCATAAATTCTGAAAGCCATCCATTTGTATAACATCTCAAAAGTTCACATTTCATATCCATACTTCTCACCCAGAAAATGATACTGTTTAAAAAGAAACCTCCAAAGTTACTGCTCTTATTCTATGAAACACCATAACACTTTGCTGATAGGAAACCAGTGAACAATCTCAGTTGCATCACTGTAGAATGTGCTTGGCTTTTGATTACTATTACTGTAGTATACTGAAAGTATCTTATCAAGAGTGACCGTTAGAAACACGTTATCAGCCATTAAGCAGATGGTTTGATGTTTTAAAATAGCTCTTACATAGCAACAGAAACCAGAGTGTCAACCTTATTTATGATTCTACTAGGGGAAAAAAGGAAAAATAAAAAACAGCAAATAATTTTTGTGGTGAAAAGGGGTATTTTTTCAGCAGTTTTTCAAGACTTCAACGCAGTTGCAATTAAGTTTACTACTTCTAAAACAAAATAATCTTTCAATCACTGTAAGAACTGGAATGACTCAACATATCAAAACGTGCAAAAAAGGCGGCACAACAGATTAGGAAAACAAGTTCTAGGTTCTTTTACAAATTATGCCCAGAAAAATGTCCACCATTTAGTTCATCCCAAATTTTGTTTGATTTTTATTCAGGAGAACTGAATTGGTTTGAGGCAATTCTTTTCTTATTTACATGTAAATGTCATCACTGTGTCAATAACTAAGATCGTCACTGATTTACAGAAATGGTGAGCTATTTGGAACACAATCACTGAATTGATGCAAACATTCAGAAATACAGACCATAAGGTATTATTATATTATTGATTTCATGTTTATATTTTGGCAAATTACTCCACACATGATGAGATACTTGCAATTTTTATGTGTCACTTCAATCTGTAGTTGAGTGGGGCTTCCACTTGTACAGTTCAGATAGGAAACAGATTTCTATAGGCTTTTGAAACTAAATGACACGAAGCAAACAAGGCAAATAATGATAAACACAATGCTATTTTAACACGTAAAATTTTTAGTGAAACCTCAACATTCTTTCCTAATTGAAAATAGATATACTACCCACAAAGAAGATTGTCTAGCTCTAACAGCTAAGATTGTTTTTGAACATAGAAATGGAGAAATTGTATTAAATGACATTTCACTTACAGTATATGCACCTGCAGCACCTTATATTGATCAGGTCTAATATGGACTAGTTTTACATCCTTTTCACTCTGCCAGCTGTTTAGGATTCCATTCTCAAGTACCTAATTCATCTTTTACATGGTAGAGGGAATTCCCATCTGGCACCTACAACAGTTTTTGATACTGCACAGGATATATCTGGTACTTTAAAAACAGGTATTTCAGTCACAGCATTGTATCTCTAAGTGAATGGCTACTCCAAAATCTTTCTCGTTTGAAGAAAAGTTGTGAATGTTCATTCACTGTATTTGCGAGCTGCAAAAATGAAGTATGTGAAGTAAACTCTATCTTTACTTATCCTTTGAAAAAACGTGTCTTATGGCAAGGCAGATAAAGATTCTAAAAACAATCAATGAAGATTAGATGCTTTTCTAAGGAGCATTTTCAGTTAAATCTGAGAAGAAAAAAACATTTTCCAACTAAATAGTCAAACTCCATCAATTGCATCATCAGCAAAAATAAATAAATAACATTCTTAGCTCATTAATCCACTGAACCAAAATGCTTGTTGAAGTCACAATGCATCAATATCCATCAGAAGACATCTAGTAAACATTTTGCTGTGATCTGTCATTCATCGTTTAACTTCAGATGCAACTTTAAGTAAATAAGGACTTCAAGATAAACTGTAGTGATGCAATACTATGCAACGTATACTCTATGAACTACACAAATATTTTTTCCATCTCATCTAAAAGCCCTCAAAAATATGTTAAATGTGTTCTAACCACCGAAGTTGTATTCAACATATTAGGAGTTTCCCTAGAGAAAAACTATGACGGTGCTCCAGAAGTAATACCTCCTATTTTATTATTTTGGCCCACAATATTGTGGAGAGGACACTAAAGCAGAAAGCATTTTGCCAGCTGAGCTGCAGTCACATGGTCATGAAAGACCACCTCTGGGAAAACAGATTTGTCTCTCAGCCAAGCCAGGCTCTTACCTTTATGAGCTGAGGGTCTGCAGAAGTAGCATAACAGAAAAAGGAATTTCACAGGAAATCAGAGGTCAGTTGCATTTTACTCTCCAAGTTTTAATTTCCTCCACCCATCATGCTTCTACTCCATGAAGGGAGATAACAGAACTGTGGTGCGGCTGACCTATGGGATCTAAAGGCTGAAGTCATAGTATCAGTGTAACTACAGCTTCATCTAGATTCTTTGTTTTGTACTCCAGCAAGCTTCCACATCAATTGCTTGTGCAATGAAGAAAGCTATCTGGGAATCTCTCTCCTCAGCATTTTTCATATCTTACATAAGAAAGAGGCACCAGTGCAGCTCCACAGAAATGTGTTTTCAAGTACAGTAGATGAAAAATTTACCCTGACTTGCAGCTCTCTGAAAGGACAGAAGAAAATTTGCATACATATATGGACCAGAACCAAAGCTCTACATTGTCAGGTGTATTTGGAATAGTTTCAAGACAAGGAATTAATCATTATTACATAATCTGTTGTTTTGGTTTCATTGTATTTAATAATCATAGCAGATTTACTATTTTGCAGTAACCTCTGTGAATATGAGCCAAGGAACAATGGAAAATGAAGTTTGTTGTTCATATTTTTAAACTATAATTTTTCAGGAAGATAACCAAATTTAAACACAGAATTTCTTAATATTTCATTCCTTTTCAAATAAAAAAATAACAAAAAAATTCTAAATGCTAACTGGTATGATAAAATAAGGGTTTGTCACAACACTTTCTAGTTCACCTGCAAAAAATGCCCACCCAATCTCAAAACAAACTGTCTTTTGGGATAGAACATAAAGCGTTTGAGATGCAGAGTTACCTAGCTGTTCATGGTAATATAAAACACCATGCTATTTAGACAAAAGCTTAAGTGAACACAGACTGAAAACTGAAAGGATCCATACACATTCATGAATATACTCCCACTTTGCAAAAGCCAAAATCCTGATACTGCTATCCCACTGGAAAGAAACCTGTCAGGATTCTCACTGGCATAGTGAAAAGCAAAATGAATGGCAGAAGTTTTGATTGATGTCACTGCCTGCCTGTCAAGTGAAACAAGCAGGGCCAACCTAATCATGTTAGATTAGTGGATACAGACATGATATAATATTTTTGTGTTATAGATATGCATGTAGAACGTGCATGCACAGAATCACTGGCATACAAATATATCTTTCAAATAATATGAGTATTTACGAGAAGAAGTGTGTTAGTATCAAACTCTTAGACAAAGCACGTGGGCGGGTTTTTTTTCCTTTTACTCATATGTAAGTAAACGATGCGTTTTCAAGAGTTTGCATTATACCTTCTGCACATTTTCTGGAGGCTCTGTTCATTAGTTTTCTTTTTGCAACACTAAACTGAGGTAGGTAATTTAAAGTATAAATCTGAAGTGAAACTGATGCACCCACATTTTCTAGATAAAAAGCATGCAGATTTAAACACCAAGTAATGCACAGTATCTTCCAATAAGCTAAATAGATTTTTTAAAAGCAGTAATATGTGAAGACAGCAAATCTTCTGTATGAAGGTCATAGAGAAATCTTATCAGTAAAGTGTGCAAAACAAGAAAAAGTCTATTTCAGACATGAAACTAGAATCTGACTACTGTCTGATCATTCATCACTGAAACGCTTGGTTGATACGCTCCTGACTGATAAGTAAAAGAATCAATAAGAATCATCTCCTCGCTACCAAAACTGATGCAGATAGCCAGATTTCAGATTAGCTGAGAAAAATGTATCCTAATAGTTAAGAATCAAGATATTTTACTATCACATGAGAAAAGTATTAGGTAGACATAGAAAATACGCAAAAAACTCAAAGAGACTCTTACCCTACCCCTCAGAGTTCCCCGCACCTCATCCCTTATAAACTTGAAGTAACCTGAACAAAAAACCAGGCCAACAAATAAACCCAACTTGTCTAAAGTAGACAAAACTACATTTCACCTGGTAGGAGGTAACTCTGAGATCTCCTTCCTAAGGCTCTGGTTGACAGAATACTTTCTGTATCCTTTAGACACAATGTCAAAATTCAGACAAATACACTGCCCTTTTTCATGACTACAGAGTTCATAACAGCAAACACGCAGAAACTGATGAAAAACAAGGTTTTATTATATATACTTAAAGTTATGAAGATTTATTTATTTATTTTGAAACTGGACCATAAACAACACTAAATCAAAACATGTAACTGGCATTTGCAATGTGTTCTGTATGTCTGAAAGAAAAACATCACCACTGGGACTTAGATAATGTTAAGAGAAACTATGTTCTGAGTTTTCATCAAATGTACTTCTGCTTGTCCTTGAGTGCAAAATATAAATAAACTTAATGCCAGATTTTCTTAACTTTGGGCCTTGTACTGAAAGATACTAGAGCATTTTTCTCTTCTACTGAGGCAAACATTCATACCAATAACTTTATCAGGACTGAATCCCATTATTTTTCCTATGTTTTACTTATTAATCAAACTTGCAGTGAGGGAAGAATACCAGTTGTAGGGAGAGGTTCATTCTGCATCACAGATTGTGTCCCCACCTTCCCCCATCTTCAGCATTTATAACCTATGATTAGATAGCAACAAAACGTACCCTGCAACATTTATTATACAATGACTGTCCATAAGTTCAACAGTGAATTTAAAATAATTCGCACTCACATCTAAATGAAATCTAAATAACTGTTAGTATACAATATGCATCCACCCATACAGATTGAGTCACTTGCACATCATGCAAATGTTTCTTGGAAAGGACTGCAGACAGTGTAGAAAGCACCTACAGAAATAAATTTGCAATTATACACACAAAATACTTACACAGGATTCTTATGAATACAGCCCAGGGAACACCAACCTAGCTAAACACTTGGCCTCCCTAAGCCTGATATGCTCAGTGGTGTAACCCAAAGCAGGCAGGTCCCAATTTGATTGTTTTAGAAGGAACTGTGCAAGTTCTGCATGACTCAAGTGTTTCCAGTCTAGGAGGTGAATTTTGCTAGCTTTGAAAACATTTTAGGGTCTACACAGAAATTTGTAAAATGTCAGCTTGAAAATTTTAATTGACTTACTAGCAATATCTCTTCTTTGAATGACCTTTTAGTCCTCCTTATAACATATCACCTACTTTTACTACCTTCTGGCTGACAGCTTTTAATATATTCTTTCCTAGTGGATGATATCATCTGTCCTTGGATGGAATTAACTAAAGCACTACACATTTAAAAGCTGACATTAATCCATATCCACAGATTTTTAACAGCTGCTGGGATAAATATTGTGTTTCCGTGCATTAGGTTTTATATAACAATGACTAGTAGAAATAAATTGAGATTAAATATACACTGGCAACATCAAAACCAAGGAGAAGAAAAAAAAAAGATGAAAACCACTTGGATGACAAATGCAGTGTTTCAGTGGCTGCATATATCAATGACTCAAAATACTTACTATAATTAGGAAGAATAATTCAGTCACAGTGTAAACATAAGGTATATTTTGCTCCTGTGGCATTGTTCTATCTCGTGATAAATACATTTCTAGAAAACTTTACTGAAGAGATAGTGGGTTAAACATAGCCAATACTTCCCATCTGTTTCAAGAAATACAGCAACTATTACAGCCCCACATTTCTTTTGCAAATTATGTACTTAGTTTCACACCCCTTAACGGATGTGTAATTGAGGGCCCTAGACAAAGCAGCAATGTGGCACATGGGGAGGAAGCAACATGTGTTCCTATAAATGGTAACCAAACAGAACTCCCTGGGAAACACTGTGAAAATTCACCATTTGTCAAAGGAAAGCATGCTGAATTTAATAGAAGACCTTTCTTCACTTTCCCTTTGTCTGTTAAAGTAAAATATACATTGGTAAATTAATGAGAAACATTTCAACGAACCTGAACATGTCTGTAAAAGGATTCTTGAAAGTGAATAATTACTTTCACAAGAGACAGAGCAGTAGCCTCCAGAAACATTAATTACTGGTCGAGAGCCAATAATCATAATAGTTTGTTGGCCTTGTGTAAGTATTTTTGAAAATAACAACATTTATCTTCCTCAGTATACATGCAAAGTGCTTTCAAAAGCTGCTTACACCAGTGTAGGGACTGAGATTTAATTCTAAATTAATTATCAGATATCTCAGTCCAATTTTTATTGTTCGTTTGTATGGCTGGTTTTTGGAATGTTTAACACAGATGTACATGAAAATAACTACTGCTAGGAATTAGATGACTAAAATCTTTACTAACACAGCATGGAGTGCTATGCTAAGGCTATGGGTTTGCTATCCTCTCAGCCAGAACTATCCCTGCTACTGCCACAGGTGCAGAAGACATCAGAAACAGGGTTATGGGGTTGTGTGTTTGATAAGTGGATTTAAAATAAAAATAAAATTCCTGAGCTTGATTAAATGTTTTGTCAAGGTGTATTTGTGGTTTTTTTTTAGCTCCACTTATTCATCTTATTAGTAATATGTAGTTCTGTACATGCAAACAACTTGAAATACTGGCTGGGAACTTAAACCCAGATTTAATATATCAGAGCTTTTTGAAGAACACCAGAAAGAGTTACAGTGAGCTATATTATTTAACTTAGGTTCACAAAGTTACAACACAAGAATAAAATCTGATCCTAAAGCAGTAAACTTAACAGATTTCTTTGCAACGCACACACAAGAAAAGAAAGAAAACACAACTTCGTTATCACCCTCTCAATGCTGCAGTATTAACAAAAAAAAAAAAAAGAATAAAAATTACATTATTGTCACAAAAATTATATTTTGAATACACTGAAATCAAATATACGCAAGTCTGTCTTGTGATTTTGTGGATGTTTCATACATTACAATTTAACTTTCAAATGAAGAGGGCATCTAGGCTAGTTCCCAGGCATTGTGAGAAAGACTAGATAAAGAGTGCGTAAGTAATCATGCTCTCTATAAGAGAACAACAACAGGACTGTTTATTTTTCTAGTGTACATAAATCATATCTTTGTCTTACACATAAGGGGTTTTTAGAAGGGTTCATCAGTATTTCTTTCCATTCTGTTATTATTCTACGCATATGAGTTTCCTACTTAAAAAAAAAAAAAAATTAATATTCTTTTACTTTGTCCAATGCAAAGTCATTACTGAAATTATATAATTCTGTGAAGTTCAGAAAGAACATCATAAATTCCTCAAAACTTCACTCACACAGGAGTTCTCAGCAAGATCACAGAAAAGTTCTTACCAGGCTTTTCACCAGTACTCACCTACCACAAGATCAAGCAGCAATAAAACATTTAAAGAGATTGATATACCAATTAACTAACAGTTACCAATCTACAGTTTCAGAGACCTTAACCAAAATGTCATAGATTTCATAACAACTGAATGAACTCATTTTGCTATGATAAATATTTTGAAAGCAGTTTTACACTTAGGGCTTTTAATACACCTGGACCATGTTAGAACCTTACCTAACAAATACAAAGAAAAAAGAAAAAAAGAAAAAAAAAAACTATCAAAAATTAACAACTGTGGTAGTTATTTCTTCCATTCACAATTGAGTCTTTTTCATGCAATATTTGAGCACCCAAGACAGAAAGCTACTGAGTCACAGCTTTTAGGCAAACCATCGCATACTTTTGCATGGGTAAAAATATTCAGATACACACAATTTCATCATTTAGATTCTAATTCAGAACAATGGGGCAATTCTCAACCAAGTGCTGATGATGAGATCCACCTATCATTTATCTCCTCACCCATTCAACATATTATATGCAAATAAGACTAACTCATAACCTCATCCTAGAGCAGCATTTCTTATACCCTAGCATCCTATGAAAAGCTTTACCTTACAGAACTGGGCTGACACCTAGAAAACCTACATCAGCCTCACGCAGAAAGCTGTAAGGAGCATTCAGCTCTCCTACCTGAAAGATTCAGGAAGAAGGAAAACAGCAGTGTTTGGTGGTTTCTCATGAGGAAGCAAAGAAACAAAAGACATAACTTACATCACCTAGAAACATTAGGAGGAAACCAATGCCTTTAGGTTTTCTTGCAGCAGAACAGATAACAGCTCCCTTATTTTTAATTACAAACATATAACAATAGAATTTCACGAAACATATCTGGACATATCTAACATACTAGAAGCAGTAACGAGGAGGGAAAACAGAGGAAAAAAGATCATTTTAGCAACTTGGTACCAGATAGCAGTAAATCCAACTTGTTAGTTACGCCTGATAATGCATTTGAGTTCAAAAATAAAATAATAATAAAGAATCAAGAAAACAAGAATGTTTTTATTCATAGATTTAACATCTAAAATTAGAATTAGAGATTAAGTAAACTGTAGTTGAATAAGTTGTTCCCACAGAACGGTGGGTTATTTTCCTCCAGGGAAAGAATAGGCTACAAATTACAGAAAATTAAAGACATTTCCCATTTGACTGAGATTTGTTAATTTTGCTAGATAACATTTCACCCTAAAGCTCCATGTGTTGTAAAAATACCCATGTTACAAATCCCTGGTTTATTATGCACACATGCATGTGTACTTAGGGAATATCTCCATCCTCCTTAGCTGAGAGCTGGGAAAGTTGCATGTTGGGCAGAAAATGGGCAGTGAATAGGGTTATCTCATTGTGAACACCCTGAAATAATAAAACAGTTTATGTTCTTAAACTGATCCTTATTCTTAAATTGCTTTCACCCTCTAAAGTGCAAATATGTATTAATAACCACACATGGGAAGGGAAATACTTATCTGTTTTTAAGGCAAAGATTCTGCAAGAATTTAATATTGTTACAATAGTAATTTTTTTATTAATTTGAAGACTTAAAGTGTTACATTATTGCCAAATCTTGGACTTTTTTCATTTATTTTTATTTTTTATTTGGAGCAGGTAACTGCTTTCTATGACAAAGACTTGAAAGATATATCCCTTTAATTTTATTCTTTTTCCCTACTTCACGTTCACATGTGTTGAAACTCATTGCTTCTGGAAATGAAGATGCTCTGGTGTCAGCTGTAAAATCTGTATCTCACTTCCTCAGACAAGTGGATATTTATTGACAGGGTGCGAGAGAGAAAGAGAGGAGAGACTGCCTGTCCTGGAGCCAGTAACCTTGGTGAAGATGCAATGTCACAAACACCAAGCCATCATTCTCATAGATGTACAGCATATTATTTAAAGGGAAACAAATATCGGCCACTGAATGTCACTGCAAGGACACATCTTCTGCCTCTTAACTAAACTTATCAGTTCTGTGGTTTAATATGGTACCTTTTTCATCCTCCCCTCAAATTCATCTTACGGAGCAGCTCTTGACACTACCAGAGAGCAGTCAAGACTAAGATTTAGAGACGTTAGCTTCAAACAGATCTAGATTTATTGACATTTGTTGCCTGCTTCTTTTCTCAGTAACCACACACAGGATTAATTTTAACCATTTCTTAAACTTGGAAAAACTGTATACTTAGAGTAAACAAGGTTCAAATACCTAAATTAGCATTGCTTGCCTAGTTCCACTTGTAATTACAGGCCTTAAGCATGCAGGCAAGATTTTGCTGGAAGCTGGATGAAAGGCATACATTAATCCCTTTCAAAATGAACTCTCTTCCAGTAGGGAGGGCAGGATTTATATCTCAATGGTTTATGCAGGAATGTAATTATCAACTGTACAAGAAAATACTGGAGGTGGAAAAAAAGCTTCATCTTTTAATATCTACTTCAGTAGTGAAATATCGCTTTACTAATTCAGTCTTTATTTAATTACTAAAACCTGTACCTCATATTAACTTCTAAATCCCCAGTTAACGCACCCTTTATACTCCTGCTTTTCTACATTAATAGTATCTTTGTGGCTGAATAACAGAAATCTATTTCCAAAGTGGTACCTAAATATTTTGCTGCTAATACCTATAAATTACATGACCTGATTGAATTTTCCTTTTCAAATCTAAAACCAAACAATGGTTTAATGTAAACAACTTCTGCTCATATGCATTACCTGCACAGTCTCCTCTTAGTAACAAAAAAAAAACCAAAAAACACTCCTATCAGTGTTTTAAAAAGATAGACAGATGAATATATTCTCTTGACTCTCCTAATATCAGGCAGAAGTATGAACTGGTAGTGTTCCATAAAAGATTAACTACTAAATGAAAAAGAACTGTTAGATGTAAATTTAGAAGTCCAAAAACACCCAAGAGGCATAACCATAATTATTTCTCAGGGAAGCTGTTTAAGACTAAAAATACATTTCCATTAACAACCAAAATTAGTTTTCATTGCCTTTTTCTTAATTTATCAGTGAATAACCTTTGATGATAGCACATGATAATGATTCATTAGAAAAAAAAAAAAGCACCTAATTTTTATTTCAGAAGTATGCTTTCGTCTCATACCAATGAAAATCAAATGCCAGAACAACAGTTTGGAGATGAATAATATTTTACAATAAGAAACTTACCATCTGAGCATGTCATGTATTTGTGCATTCAGTTTAACACAAAAATGATATGAAGTATTAATCAAAATCATTTACGTTTAGTGTTACAAAATATAAATTCCTCCCATTTGTCTGTTTACTCAGTGTTACTCAAAGCAGATTTGGTGGAAAAAATATATAGAAGAGCCAAAAAGCTTGTCTAAAAACTACAAAACAGATAGAAATCAACTAAAAAAAAACAGGAAGAGAAAATGCAGGTTTTTCCAGAATTTCTACATGCCCTAAACTGCACTTTAGTTTATGGGAAAAGGCTACAGTGTATCCTTATAACAATATAAATCTCCAAAACCCTTGTGATGATACCTAATTTACGTGGCTGTCACTGGAAAATGTGGTATAGTGAATTATACCCAATACTAAGCTCAATTATGAACAATAACCTAGAAAACTTGATTAGAAATCATTTGCTTGCTACACTCTGAGTCTACAAAAACAATGATGAATTTATATAGCACACGGCAATTTCAAATAATTTATTCCTGAAAAATCAAAAGGAAAGCATAGATTAAATAAGAAATTATTTCCTGGGATCACTGCCAAATTTTAAGTATGCTATCAAATACAGAGTAATAATACTACAGTAACAAATCTACTTTACATAAAAATAACTACTTAGAATTGACATCAGTTATTTCCATCTACAGAAGTAGGTATTTATAAACCTAGGGGCAGATCTCAACATATGACAAAGCCTACAACAGAGGCTGTTGGCTTCATTACTGTTCCCACCACCAGTACCCCACCATTTCACTCTGTGACTTGAGCACAGGTTTTCAGAAGGATGTTGCCTCCTGGGTAGGATCACTTTCATTGCACACTTCAGAAATTCCCAGAACATCTGCATTTCAGCAGCTAAACATTCAGCATGGGTCCTCCTACAGCTTTTCCTGAAGAGCATCCAAACGGCAGTGATGTTTGTCAAATCTTAGCACTTCCATTTTCCTTGCCATAAAAAGCACATACAATCCTACTAAAAATAAAATCTAGTAAGGTTTCAGTGGTCACATGATGGACAGCCTACAACAAATGCTCATTTCCAAAGTTAGTGTTGCCTAATTTCAAATGCACTAAGAATGTAAAAAAAAATTATAAAGATCTTCTCCATCTTTTTATATAAAGAAAAAATCAGCAATAATATCATGAAGCGTTCAACATTTTCCTCTAGAAAAATATGGTCACTACCAGTTTCCTAAGCAAAAACCTCCTTCAGATGAGAAGACCTACTAAAATACACTACTTTATTTCAGAGAAAGGCCTTACATTTATATGTAGAGATTAAATAAATCATGATTACAACAGTAAACATGAAAATTCTGATCAATAAGTACTTGCCTCCCCCTCCCCCCAACACTAACAGCTGCAATAAAGCTTTAAATGTAAAGCTGAGCACAACCAGCTATAAAAGTATGTAAAATAAATGAGGATAACATAATGAGGGAATCCAACATTCATCTCATAAATATAACATAACGACCACAACTAAAATGTCAGAGAATCTAATAAATCAATATGGTAGGACATAGCTATCTTTACGCTTAGCATACATAAAAATATATTTACTTGCAGCCTTTCCCTTTTTTTTTTTTTTTTTTTGAACCAAGGATCAAACCAAAATTAGAAATTTAACCCCTTATTCCCTTCGTTATTCAAAGTTCTGTCCTATTTTTATTTTGCTTTTCTACACAACTATAGGGGGTATCCTTTTTTTTTCTCATAAAATAAATCAAACAACCTTATTGACAATATATCAAGTAAAATGAAGACATTCATTCAGTGCTTTGATATACTCTGGAGAAAGACTTTGGAAAAAATATCTCCAAGAGCCTGTGGAAAATCTTGTATGAAATGTTTTCTTCAAAAACACAGACTTTTCAGAAAGCAATTAATGAGGAAGCTCATTTTCTTAATAACATCAGAGAACTGATAAGAAGTACTTAGCAGTAGGTTACACTGGTAAATCTCCTTTGCTGCAGTAATAAATAAAATTCAGTTGATATTATTAAAACATCAAGTCTCAAACTGGATTTTTACTCTATGTTTTTCATTTTCTTATCATATTTTTCTACCACCCATAGCGCCAAAGTGGAAAAAAGTATTAGTAATTCCATTAATAGGCCCAAGATGGCATTAGAACAGCTGACGGAAGCAGACAGGTCAAGTTTTTTTTTTTATCCTCGGTTCACTTCCATTGCATATTGTTATCAATATGGAAGTAGCAGCCTTTATGCTTGCTTGGGTACCAATCTTAATACGGGCATGTCCAGTGATAATCAAGGTTAGCTACTGATTATAGAGATACAACACAACAGTGCAAAAAAAAAAAAAAAAATTCACAGCATGAAACTGCAGCCACTGGCTCTAGGTTTTCCAGCTAAAATCCACAGGCTTCAAGCCTACCTCCCTAAATGAAACTATATCCTGCATAAATAAACACAAGTATCTACACACTTATAACTATGCATTTCAGAAAGTTAAGCAGGGAAGACCACAATTCCATATTACAGAGACTTCAAAGAGTCAAAGTAGACATTTAATCTCAACTAGAGATTTGTTATTGTGGTCAGAATTAAACATTAATAGCAAAAACAAATGACAGCATTGTTAGCAGTTAGCACCTCAGGTTGTCATGAGAAAGGTGCTACCTTTTAAATGCAACAATTGGAAATGTTCCATTAGATTCTGCTTTATTTGCCAGTGTTTTCTAGGAAGTGTCACAGTGAAAGCTTGCTACTATTGTTTGGAACTTAATTATTTACTTAAGCTTACTCCTACAGTCAGGAATAAAAGTACATTTTCCTCTCTCAGTCAAGTTGTTGACCTGAAGAGTTGCGTAGGTCTCTGCTGTCTTCTAGACTCTTTACATTGCCTTTCTCTCAGAGAACAAAATGGAACCACTTAAACATTTATCAAATGTGCCATGCAATGAAAACCACTGCACAGATTAAGTAACTGTACTTGAAGTTAGTAAGAGAATCAAATTCATCATCTTGTATGAAAGCATAAGACAGTAATTTACTTCCAAGGATCATCTCTTTCCTAAGTGGAAATGACAGAAGAAACACAGACTTTTCAGAAACACCCTCTATTAAACAATACGTCTCACTCACTAAATGATCAATTAAATTAAGGTTCCTTTTTAAGCAGTATGGGGACTGATGCTTTTTCAGTAAAAAGACAACTTTTCTTCCTCTGATTGTTAACATATTTGCAAGTCTGTAAAACAGGAATGTAAGTTCATCTAAAGTACACCTAAATAAAGAAAAAAAAAATCTTTGCTGAAGGCCAATGCATTCAAAACCAATGAGACTGATAATCACAAATAAGAAACACCAACATCAGACCAGTTCTGAGAATACATGAATGAGATATCTACAATGATATCTTTGGATCAACATTTTCAGAAAGATCTACTGGACTCTTTACGTTCACCCACTGCTGATCAGTACAGACAAACTAAGCAAATACTTTAGTACAAGCAAATCTAATGCAATATATTTTAAAATAATCAACTCAATTATCACCATAGCTGCTATGAACAGTTGCTTCTGCTTTCTCAACAAAGGAATTTTCATGCTTTAACATACTCTCATCATCACTAGATTATAAATATTCATCCTAGGAACATATTAGATGATAAAACTGAAAGCTAAAATCCCACTAGCACAGTTTGCCGACAAATTCATGAACATGAATTTTGACTGATCCAGCTCCTAAAACTATTCTCTTTTATTTAACAATGCACAATGTTCTTAAGCAAATATTACATTCAAAACCATTAAAAATAGTTACTCAGTGTCAGAAAGAGAATAAGTTTTTATTATACCCACTAAAAACATAATTCCTCCATAATTCACCCAATCTATTTTATTTTGTCTGCAAACAGTGAAAACTCTTCCTAGTTTCCACAGGAGACTGAAGTCTCTCGGAAAATCTCGTGGCTTCCTCGTGTTTGCTTTCCTTCACATATTTAACAACAAAAAATAAACAAAAAAAAAGGACATAGTCTTTACAGGACCTCCTCAGCTCACATAGCTCAAAACTTCTAAAACTTCTGGAAATAATTGTGTTAGTACTTAGTGCCAGTACTTTAATACCAAAAGTTGTACCTGTTTGTTTTAATAACCTGCAACTTGGAGGATACCTTGATGACATTCTGTTGCACCCCACACCTCTTATATCACAAATGGCCTGACCCTTTCACCACTCCATCCATTGTAAGGACTAACACACCACATAAAAAGACAACTCTGATGAACTCTCTTTTTGAATACAGTTCTCGAACTACAGTGTTGAAAAAAAAACTATCACCTAAACAGCATGTTATTCTTGGTATCAGTAAAATGGACTATTTAAAGCAAAAGACACTTATTTTTGCCTATTAAATATCAAATACCAAACAATATATTTTTAAAAAGTCCTGTGTATTTACGGGCGTAAAAATACAGAACTTTCAATGTGGTCCATGCATAAAGTAAGAATGGCATCGAATGTGCAGGTCTTAACAGGAGTACAAATCACAAGCCTTCAGAAATGAAAGTGCTACCAAATGATAAATAAACCTGAAAAAATATTTTGAACTTATGTTAAAAAGCATTTCCAAAATCATAAGACACTCGTCCCTATTAGCCAACCCCATCTGATCTACAAGAACTCTAGTCTCATTAGGACAAAGTAACTGGCATAGTACATGTTCTGTTATTCACACAGAAGATTTCTATGAAAAATACCAAAGCCACATCTTTTAAGCAAATAAATGGAATTCCTGAAAAATATGTATTTATACATACTGTTTTCCAAATTGCTTGTCTTGTACACAGTCAATATACTCACATAAAATCAGATGGCCTCACATTAGGTAAGAACTTGGTACCTTTTAATCTACTACATTTTATACATATTTTCTTGAACACACTCAGGCTTTTCTTCCTATTTTTCTTTATTGACTATGGGTTTATTAACCTTTTCCTTTAAGATCTTCACACCTATTACACGACATTTTCTGTGTGATGTCAGCAATCATTTACAGTTTAGATTAGAGAAGACATGAGAAACTGGAACTATAAACTAATGTCTCAGTAATCCTATTCTATATTTTCCTATTAAGGTTTTGAGATGGCTCATCTTCTGTCTGGTTCCCAGTGTAGGGTGAATACCCCAAAAGAATAGTATCAAAAATAATGAAGGAGGATGGTATATTTTTGTATGGCTTATTTAGATGGTATAAACCAGTAAATTAGGAAGGGCTCACCTGTCACTGACAGTCAAGGCTCACCTGGAACTCCATAGGGGAGGGATCTCCAACAAGAGATCCTTCCCCACTGGTGGTCAGCCCTTAAATGGGGTCTGGGAGAGGTGGAGCCAGACAGTGAATTGCCTTCACCTGCATTCCTGCAGCTCATTCAGTGCTCGTCTCAGGTGATCCATCCGTGGCTCAGGCCATGATTCAACAGCTCCCATACACCCAGAATGTCTACCTACATTTCATAAAATGACTGGCAGTTGACTGAAGACACATTTTTGGTATAATCAAATTATATATATGAAAGTTCTAACACAAGGAAGGAAAAGAAGAAGGAAAAAAAAGCCTGAAGAATAAAATATTTTTGCAATTACAAGAATTTTTGCAATTACAGAGAGAAAGGACTCAAAAAAAAATATGCATCTTTATATATAAATATGCATGCATACAGAAAGAGGTATAGACAGATATGAACTACAAAAGTAGTCAATGAAACAGAAGTAAAATATTTGCAGCAAAAAATTTCTGAACTGACAATGCAAATTCTTGCAGTATGCTGTTTAAACAAATGCACAGTGCAACTTTAAACTAACCCAGTCTGCATAATTGTTTTCCATTCCTCCTGACCTTTTTAATATCATTATTAGCAAGTTTCCTACTGTAATGTAATTATATCTGACTAATAGATGAGAATCACATGAGTCCTAAATTGACTGGAGGAACCCTGCCTAACAAGAACAGTTGGTTCATCTCCAGATTGACCGGTGCAATAGCTATGGTTATTATTCTGATCAAACAATTTTCTTACAGCAGTATCTGTTGCTTTCATTAATCTACACTTTTGGGTGCACTTTCTGCTTTTCAGCAGCCATGCTAAAAAGGCGGGTTACTTAAGAAACAATTAGGTGCGTATACAAAACAATTTGCAGGCAGTCTTACTCTTTCAGCTTCCTAAGTGAAGTGCCTTTCAAGGCTGATTTATAACACTGTCGTCTTCAGAAGGCAAAATAATTAATAGGAGCATGGACTTCTAATTTCAGTGACTTCCAGAGAAAGTGGATTTCATTTGATTTATGATGGCCAGTGACTTTGCATTTTATCAGTTCATTCACTCATTATTTATGCTGATGACCAATTTCAATGGGTCGCTATCATCTAACTCACTACTAATCAAAGAGAATTAGGGTTCACTGCATTATTTAGAAGCCACTAATTTATCTTCAGAACAAGTATCATGGATAGTTTGGGGCCTTCTACACTAAAAAGAAGCACAGTTGGCAAAGTCACAGCATTCACTTGGTATTAGAAATAAATGTCATAGTGGTTAGTTTTAAGAACAACTACTCTTCACAGAAGTTTTAAAATGGAGCATATAATAAAAAATAAATATGAAACATTAAAGCAATAAAATGTAACACTTTCTGTCTGACCTTCTACGTCAAAATATTTAAAATATATGTTTTCTATTCTCTATGAAGGCAGCTCAAAGATATTATATTTAAAAACATCCCTCCCTTTTTCTCCATGCTAACAAAATGGAAATCTTTGCTCCAAAACAACCTGAGTTGGCATGTGTCTCATTTAAAGGATATTTTACTGTAATGTAGATGCAAACAAATAGATCAGATTGAAATTTAAGCATATAAGATGGAGTTTTATCAGCAAGTGATAATATCAAATCATATTCAATCATTTTTTTTGGAAAAAAATCTTCCCCAAAGGCAAAAGAAAAAAAATAAAATAACCTTTTGCTCTTGGTGAACAGAACACAAAGAACTTACTTCAGTATTTTTACACCTTCGCATTTTTACATGCATTTATCCTCTGATTTCCTGGAGAGTGTTCTGTGCAACTGATCAAGTGCATATTCTTTCAAATAGTATTCTGATGTTTTCATGGAGTAAACTCGGTATCTGACATTTTTAAAACTCAGGTGGAGTTCACAACCAGTAATTTAACAAAACCAAACTGCCACTATCAAGTAATAGTACTAGAACACCTCATAAATGCAAGGTAGTATCTATCCCATCAGACAGCACTGCAAACTGCCAACTGATCAAGTTTTTAAATGCTGAAAACAGATGGGTGAAAACATAAGTTATAGAAGTATAGAAAACAAATTCCTCAGGGCATCCAAACACACTTCTGGGGCCTTCCTGAAAATATCGCCTATTCCTACTTATTCAAAACTTAAGTTCAAATATACAAAATTGAAAAGGTATTTTTTTCTACACTTTCACGGTTTTATGACTTTTGTTATTGATATTCCACAGCATAACATCATGTAGTGCATTGGGAGTTAATGCTCCAGTTCCATGGATCATCGATAGTTCCGAGTATGCCTGCCTCAGAAGAAGAACTACGTACCCAAGAGGATTTTGCACAGCTTTGTGTTTTTCCGTTTTCCACTCAGAGAAAGACAAAAACTGTTCACGTGTCACGAGACACAGGCTTTTTCCACTTCGGATCTACCAAGCAGCAGGTGCTCCCTTAGCCATCTCACCTTCAGCATTAGCAGAAAGCCTTAGGTTTTGGACGATCTCTCTCTCATTTTACTTGATTTATTAGCTTCAATTCCAATTATATTGTATTATATTGTGCTATTTTGCATTCCGATATCTTAATTAGTATATTAGCTTTCCTCCTCATTTCATTGTTGCTGTTTTGTTTTTAGGCCCAACTCCCTTCTCCTTTTCTCTTTCCTGGGGCATGGGTCCCCCCGCCCCAATAGTCACAGAACCAGGCTGAATCAGCCCATAAACTGTTGACATACATCTACAACTAAATGCTGAGGATGTGCTACAGACTCCACTATACATAACTGTTAACTGACTAACTAACTACATAAATAAATAAATAAAAGAAATGAAATAAGAAATAAAATAAGATATAAAATATAAAATAAAATAAAACAAAATAATAAAAAAGGAGGAAGGAACCTCATTCTTTTACAAAAACTAAGGTACAAATTTTTCTAGAGAAAATTCAAGGATTATTTATCCTCCAGCACTGGGGCAAGATGAAAAAACATCACCTGTTAAGCCAGAAGAGTGCACTAACTTTAGTGTTTTCCATTCCTATTATTTTTGCCCCTGCATATAGGCATGATGTCAAAAGATAAGAAATCATAAGCCTCTAACAGAAATTGATACTTTTTTCTCCCTGAGAATTAAAGAATTCAGAACAATTCTGAGATGCTACCTTCTCTTTGGTCCCCCAGAGGAGGTGTGACACCTGCCTATGTTGCTCCTGCAACAGTTCTGGTATACAGCTTTTGCCTGGGAAGGAGAAAAAAGTCAACCTGTCAAGAGAGAGCTTGCAGCTCCAGCGGGTTAACTGATGTCCAGCTAGCTCCTGCTTGAAGATGGCTCACCTCCCTAGGCCCTTATTTCTCTCCTTTTCTTGCTAAGCATGGTGTTACGCAGTGTGGTTAGCCTGGGTCATCTGCCCCATAGTGCCCCCTCCGTTCAAAGGAGGGCAGTGGGATCAGAGCAGGCCTCAGTGCTGGGCTAGCCCACTCAGCCACAGCTCAAACACAGGTGTGTTATACACAGCGTTTTTCTCACACGTCTATGAGGCCCTGGAATGCGTTCAGAGAAGGGCAACAAAAGTGGTGAGGGGTCTGGAGCACAAGTCTTACGAGGAGCAGCTGAGGGAGCTGGGATTGTTTAGTCTGGAGAAAAGGAGGCTCAGAGGAGACCTCATCGCACTCTACCACTTCCTGAAGGGAGGCTGTGGTGAGGAGGGGATCGGCTCTTATCCCAAGTAACTAATGACAGGACGAGAGGGAATGGCCATAAGTTGCTCCAGGGAAGATTTAGATTAGATCTGAGGAAAAAATTTTTCTCTGAAAGAGTGTTCAGGCACTGGAATGGCCTGCCTAGGGAGGTGGCTGAGGCACTATCCCTAGTGCTGTTCAAGAAGCTTTAGATGAGGTGCTAAGGGATTTGATGTAGTAGCCTAGTGGTGGGAGGATGGTTGGACCAGATGATCTTGTAGGTCCTTTCCAACCTAATGCATCTATGAATCTATGAGTCTAGAACACAGCAACACACAAACTGCCATGAAGGAAACAAAGACCCAGCCAGGCCCAATACAGCACCTAACATTATTTGTCTCCCAGCCAGGCTGCCCTCTACCTTTGCCCAAGGCCTCATCTGAAGGGAAAAGCCTGGGCAGGTGGCAAGGCCACTAATCTGGCAGGTGTGGGAAAGCAGCAGAAAACAATAAACTCAAAAATGTTCCTGAAACATCAATCTGTGTGCAGAGGTCCTGACAGCATTGTATTACCTTCCTGGGACATAGTGGGTTTAACTGAGGCCTGGGTATCTACAGGAAGCAGTGGTTAGTGTAAAAACTCAAGTCTCCTTCCAACTCAAAAACAATCAAACAAACAAACAAAAAAAAAATACAACACAATATTAACAGAGTACTGACATGCAAATACAAAATATGTTTTTAACACTTAATTCAAAGACTCTTCTCTCCTTATAGACTGCCACACACAAATGTAAACTGTTTTAACAATTTTGTATTCTCAAATAAAGAGGGGTTAATTTCTGGAACCATGTGGTTTGGATTGTCTGCTATTTCAAGCGTATGTATATGCTCTACTCTCTGCAAGGAAAGAGAAGTCCCTGTAACATTTGCCCAACATGCGAGAGGCTAACTTACTGGGTTGTTAAAATTAGAAAAGTAAAAACCAAATAACTGCACTGCCACATGATACCAAAACAAGATCATAGAATTGGGAAAACAGTATTATAAGCCTAAGAGCTTTAGTGGATGAAACTGGTATTTTCGTTGCCAAACAATAATTATAAACTGATTGAAATGAGTAAGTAGCCATTCAGATTAGTGCTCATAGGAATTTTGTTCACATAAACACAACATGCTCATCATTCTAATGATCTGAAATAAAACCCATGACTTAGCATAGTTTTCTGCACCATAACACAATTTACATTTCATTGCTATTAAAACCAAGCTGAAATACTGCAAACCAGCTCATCTTTACACTGCTTGAATTTTACTTGTTGTTAATAAGCATCAAAAAGGTTCCCAAACAAGCATTTTCATATAAATTAATAAAATTCAGTTACTTCTAGTTGCATTCCTAAAAAATCCAAATTTTAAAATCTCCTATGACTCTTCAAATTTATGTATTCGTGTATTTATGTTTGTAAAGACGTGTCCTTCTTTAATAACAAATACATTTCTATAAAATCAATGTAATATGCAAGTATAATTTTATAGAAGATATTTGTTCACACATTTGCATACTAAATGAAAAACTTTCAAATTTTCTGTCACAAATGTTCTAGAACATGTAAAACTGCTCATATACTTCATAAACCCATCTCAGTAGCTAGCAGTAGATCAGCCTTCAGACTGAACAAAAAAACTTTACAGGAATTATTTAATATAGTGGAAACTAGTGCTAATGTGAAAATGCCAGAACAATCAAATTTAGAGTCTCAGTAGCATCCCATGCTTATTCCATATAATTAATCTGTTACAAATATTAAATGAGTGAAGTCTTATGAATCTCTCATTAGGAAGAAAATATAAAAAGTTAATTTATAATTTATGAAAATCCTGAGTTAAACTCTCAAGCAGATCTATTTAAGAAGTCACATGAATCCCCCCCAAAAAATTTAAAAATGACTACTGTACATTTCCAAGAAACTGAATTTCTTAACACTCAGAGAATAACAACAAAGCTAAGAGAAATAGGCTTTTTATATTTATTTTTTAATTTTGTGCCACACAAAACTATTATACCTATACAAAATGTTCACTAATTCTAAAAGCCAAACTAAATGACATTAAAAACATGGAAATATATAGGGAAAATACTCAAAAGATTATTTTAGTTCAAGTGTGGCAGTAAACTTCATGAACATTTGCAAGGACCTTAGCCAAGGGGAAATGATCTTTATCACCCTGGAATTGTCATATATACTTTCTCTGTGTCCCCAAAACCATGACTTGATAAAGCAGAAGATCCACCCTGGGGAACCTTATCTAGTGACTGGATTAGCTGTTGGAAACTCTGCACACAGAAGGGAGTTAGGAACTAGATGAGCTTTGAGGTCGCTTCCAACCCAAGTAATTCTACGATTCTGTGTTGTTTAAACCACAAACCATAACTGGATTAACCTCAGCAAAAGCAGCAAGTTTTATACTAGCCAACACTTTTCCTAGGTATTCTTCTAAAGAATATTTCTCATGACCAGAACCTTTCTCTGACCTTTGCACACTCCCTGTTGCATACATATCCAAAGTTACTGCTTGCAATCCATCATCAAACTCTCCAAAAAAAATTCTTAAAAGGACTTGCAGTGGGGAGGAATAGGTGCTCAATGAAAACAAAAGGGTGCTTCACAGAGAAAGTGTCCCCTTCTGCTCAGCTTAGCATGTTCTTAGCTTTAAAAAAAAAAAAAAAAAAAGCTAAAGCAAAAAAAAAAAAAAAAAAAAAAAAAAAAAAAAAAAAAAACAGCTGATTTAGTTATTTATCTTTGTAAAACAATTTTTAGTAATCATGCATTTTTCAGTGCTGCGAATTAGCTTTGAAACTTTTCTATATTTTTCTCTAAATAGTAAGGAGACATTTTGCATCCCCAACAACTGAACAAATAGATTTTTAGACTCTGATATGACCTCTTCAAGAAAGCAGCTGTAGAACTCCCATTGTTCATAAAATCCTGCATATGTATATCCCCAAGTCCCCCCTTCCATTCAATATATATGAAAATGCAATTTACTGTACGTCAAATGAAAAATGCAGTTTTCAAATGCATGACAACAGGTGCTAGTTAAATGATCAGACACTATTTGTTACCTAGTCTCTTACTCTCATTTGCAGCATGATAAATTGCATTTTAGCAGAGTACTGCGATCTAAGGGGTCTTGACATGCTTTTATTGATTTGCATAGGTTATATGCATGTATTCCTGTTTGTAGGCAAATAGTGCCATGAGTAAATTCAAGTCACTACGCCTCTGTTTCAAGAAAATTGCAGTCATCACAGGGGAGCCAAGATGGAGTGAGGTTGGGTAAAAGAGACACATGCAGCCCATTGGAATCTCAGAACCTGTATTAAGATTTATAGGCTGCAGGATTCTTTTGGGCTTCAACATTATTCTTAGTAAACCTTTTCTGTCTTCAGTTGTTTATAAAAACTGGCAGCTTTAGCAAAGACAGAAGCTTATGTTGTAGGTAGCACAATTTAACATAATAGTGATAGCCTGTCCTCCAAATATCCTGATACTGATTTTGAAAGAGAAACAGTGCATATCCTGGATTGCATTTCCTATAATTTGAAATGTTTTCTTATTACAAAACATCTCTCCTGCACTTACACAATGTTTTGTGGACCCCGGTTAGTTAAGATTAGTTCACTTATCTGGCCTCTCCTCTTGGCAAGACAGACAGTATCATTATTCCCTTCCTAACAAAAAGAAAAAACATCCTGTACAGGAAGGTTAGATATTTTCCCTATAAGGCTCAAAGGACAGACTTAGAATTAAGAGCTGAAGGTTCCAGACCGGAACCATTGTGATGCACCATGGCCAACCACTATTAGCATACAATTTCCCCAGTGTAGTATCAACACATCAGCACTCTCCCCCATTAACTAAAGAGAATGTTGCTGGAGCAGACATGGGAAGATTATCTCTACGCATGCACACACATCATTTGTATCACAACTGTTGGAGCTGGCATGCAATGCTGAGACTGGTGTCAATCTACACAGGCTACTGATTCAATCATTCCCTTGTAAATTTGCACATTCCTGATAAAGGTTCAGGTTACTCGGGTGCGGTTAATTTATCAGTAAAAGGATTTAGACTTGACAGACAGACATACACCTCACGGTATCCAAGGACCTCCTCATTTAATGTCGTATCAGTACATAAAATTCAATAAATAACTATTTCAGAATGGCAGCTTGGCATTAAATTTGATAGGGAGAAGAATTCAATTCTTGAATTCCACCTGTATCACAAACCCTAAAGGCAATCAAAATTAATTCAAATCTAAATTTAAGCTTCAAAAACTGAATACCTGGTGAATATAAGGAAAATAAAAATGATAATCATTAAGGCAATATATAATGCAAACTCAGAAAACATGCCAATAGAGAGTGCATATTCGTACATAGAGAGTGCCATTCAAGCGCTACTTGTAAATTCTATCCAATACTGCTGAATGTTCTGTAATTATCTAAACTTATTGCCCACATTAAAAATTTTACTTCTCTATAGGTTTCTCATTTTACTATGATTCTGATGTATTTTTTTTCAAGAAAGAATAAAACGCAAGCTATGTTTACAGTGACTGTGTAACTGAACAGATCAGCAAATGACAGTGTATCTTGAAATTTAATTTACAATCCTCTCATTTCCATACAGTTTAGCAGATACAATTGATAGACCAACAGTCACAACATGGTATGAGTTACATTTGATTTACAGTGAAAAGGGAAATTCATTATTGCATGTAATGTACTTTTTTTTTTTTTAAATTAGGTCTACTTAGAAAAGCAACAAATAAAACAACTTTGCTAACTCTTCCTTTACACTGCCTATGGGCAACTGTTCCCCTTTGGAATATCTGGAACAAATTACTACTCCTTGAATGCATATCTGCAATATTATTTTGTGGAAGTAGTATTTAGAACCTGTGTAGAAGGCTCATAGTATAGTTTGAGGAACACTTGCAAACTCAATAACCTCAGCCTGAGCTGCACATTTACTCCTCCACACTAACCCTTCCCAACTGCCTGTGCAGTTCCACAATGAAGAGCAAAGGGAAATGAGCCAAGTAAGAATATTTTTCCTCTTAGACCATACTTGACATAGAACATTTTCTGACCTGGTCTGCCATTCAGTCCCAACAATTACAATGCTGAAAAGACCTACACAGTTGAAGTATCCCACACTCAATATAAGTACAGCAAAGATCATTAGTGACTACATCAAGGGGCACTGCTCATCACGTTACCGCTCATCAATATCTAGGTTCAAAACAAACACAAATATTTCCTGCAGATTAAAGAGTAAACAAGTGTAGGTATGAAAGAGAAGAAAAATCCTGAGCAAAAGAAGATGGCAGAACAAAAAGAAATACTACTATGATAGTACATACAAGACTCAACAGCAGCATTTCAAAAGGGAATTTGAAAAGGTAAAAATGCAGTAGGCTTTTGGATGCATTTGAAAAAAAGCACAAGAGGGAGTACAGCAGAAAGAACATATGCCATCTTCTAAACATTTTGCGTAAAGGTATACATTTTATATATATAGTATTGAATTTACAGGGATATTTTCAGAGAGAAGACCTACAGCCATTTTCAACTATCTTCCAGAATTATATTCTATTTAGAGTACTGACATTTAAAGACATGGGGAATCACAGGAATGTTTAAGAAGAGCTGTCCCTCATAACTGGGCATCCATCTATTCATGGTAGGATAAATGATTTGCAAAATATCAGGACAACGCTTCTCTTAATTGGCCTACCAGTATTCAAAACAAACTTAAATTTATTAACCTCTGCCACGGCAGTTCAGTTCATTCAAGTCTTTTATAGTTTGAACGATGTAACAAAAATATGCTGTCATGAATAAATTCTTAACCTTTGCCTTTTAACCTTTATTTGCTTAAGTCTCCTAAAATGGTACGCAAAATAAAAAACAATCATACTTATTACCACTTTGTCAAGTGAAAAAAAAACAACAACAAAGAAAAAAACAGAAAAAAAAACCCTGCTTTCAGTGTAACAATACTGCCCCTTCTTAGCTTGTTGGGCTCATTCTCTATTCCCCAGGTTCATACTATCATGCAGCCTATAAAAACAGGTCTGTGTTCTCTACTTTTCAAAGATTTTGCCTATTAAAACAAATTTTTAGAGATAGGACATATATCAAAACCTATGATATTTTACTCAGGCCATTGACACAAGCCAGTACTCAAGAACATCCAGCAACCAAGCCTACATACATTCCTTCTCCCCAGATATAAAAGATCATTCTGTACACCCTATTCAGCCAGAAGACTGAAATGTGCTAGCAGAAGTGGCCACAAGCATAGCATAATACCACAGTGAAAGAGTCTTTTTAGGAAAGCAATTAAGCACAACAACTGACATAGTAAGGCAGTGTGACTAGTTAGTAACAGTTCCTTAAAACTGAAGCATGCAAAGCTATGATGTTAACAGCAGCAGCAGTTGATCTCTAATGACAAAAATTCTTCAGGTAAAAAGAATAAACTTTTTGAACAACTACGAATTTTCAATGAATATTTAAAACCAATCAGCTTGCAAAAAGACAAAGATCGAAAAATTAAAACATGGGGAAAAAGTGAAAGTCATTTCAGAAATTCTATATTGCAAAATTCAGAAGTCTGCAGAACTCAAAAGGGCTCTTGGGATTTTTTGTGAAAGACCTTGCCTCTGGTCCAAATCACCTACTTGTATTAACCTCAAAAAAGATGTGAAAGATTGTTCAGTTTATCACTAATGAGAGGAATTTAACTTAGCTGGTGTAACATTCCATAATAATATTTTTATGCAACATCTTCACTAATGCCTCAAAAGTCATTCAAAATTTAACAAAGAAAATTATAATTAATATCACAAAATACAGAGATGAACAAATTGGAGTAAGTGGCACTATCAAGTTATTGTTCTCCTCCTCCTCTCCTTCTACTCTGGGGAGAGTTAATTAGGATTGCTTGACTATTAATTTGCTGGTGCAAAATACGTTAAAGAGAATAATTTCTATTCTGGGACAAGACACAGAAAGGGAAAGCGTGGCTCTACATAGAAAAGCATATGAATGACCAGGGTATCACCTCTCACAGTTCTGATATTTAAAAATCTTATTTTCCCCACATCTTTTCTCTCCCTTCCCCTCGTTCCAAGGTCAGTTTCATGCAACTTTCACTCAAGCTGCAGTCCTGTTAACAGTTTTCTATACTTGCATAAATTCACATGACTAGTTTGAGCACATTGTGCAAGGCTTAGCACACAGAGGAAAGTTCCCAGGAATCCAAGTGAATGCGAGCAGTAGAGAAATTCATGCTGCTTTACGTAGGACCACTGTGGAAGCAGCTCTTCTACAAAAAGGGAGATTGTTAGATATCTGTAAAAGTAACTTTAAAGAAACTTCAATGTAATAGTTCATCATTGCAAATGCAAGAAAAACATCAGACCTCTTGGACATCAGGAATTATGACACAGAAACACACATTTCTATTAACATTCAAGACTAAGAATTTAAGAAATTCCTGGAAAGATAATATATAAAGGATTAATCTCACATGAACAGCTGAAAAGAACAGCATTAGCATTAAACCATCAAAAAGGTTAATTCAACAGATGAAATGGATTTTCTGGGCATCCTTCGCAGATTTGGACATTTATATTGTGAAGTTTGTCAAATAAAGGCATTTGGAGAGAAAAGAAAGTAGCCAAGTCAAAGCATATGTCCAGCTTGTGACGTTCACATGCTGTCACCTTGTGTGAATAGTGAATTTATCTGCATTTTGTTAGCCCTTTATATAAACTCTACTACCTCTGAAAAGAAAGTGTGTTCAGCTAGATTGCAGCACACACACTTTGTTTGCGCTTATTAAATAAAAAGAAAGGATCACCTTCAACCATATTAATGATGGACTGGTGGATGAAGGATGTCTGCGAAAATTCACAACATCTGTTTGCTCCACTCTCTTCTCAGCGTGCTGCACCTATTCCTCATGCTTAATGATGCTCATCCACTCTGCAAGTTTTACGAACAAATGTGTGTTTAGCCACATTCATCATTCTGAATGAGCGTTCTTGATGAAGCATCCACTGGCCTGTTTCGCTCTTTCTGCTACACTTTAACAAATGACAACTGCTCTACGTATCTTTCATTTGTTAAAAATAAAAAGCTAAGTGAAGAATAGGGCCAGCAAATTTTTCTTTTACTCCTCTGGTAACTTCGATAGAAAATGGAATACCACATGCATTTAAACTCTATACAGGTTCACCTGCACAAATCTAAATGGCGCATACAGACGTACAGTATTTTCAAAACACTATGCAGCAGAATACGCCATATTTGAAAAACATTCTATCCTATACAACAAGGAGCAGTTCAATCTTCTCATGAAAGTGATATATTATGTCTCACTACAGTCAGTTAGGGCACTGATTCTGCAGTGCTCACAATGCCCTGACACAAGACATAGCATCTTTTGGTACCAGGCCAGCAATACATCAGAGCAGGCATACACCTTCTATTTTCCAGCTTACTACTTTTAAAGCACAACAGTACTTGAAAGAGAAGACAAATTTCCCAGAAAATATTTGTGCCATAAATGTCAATCCAAAAGAAATTCAGCAATGAATAAGAATGTATCCATGATATTTTCATCCATTTGAAAAGAGGACTATAAAGGATATTAATGACTAACCCATGTAAAAAATTAAATGCAATAAAAAGAAAACGCTCAGAAAATTTAAAGTACAGAACATCTTCACAAGTTAACTTTCAGAACTTAGAGCAACTCACAATTTTCATTTGATTTTTTTTTGTGCAAGCATTCATCCCAACACTAATTTTCCTGAATATGCCTTTACAAGATTAGTGATGCAATATGTAGTGGAACAGTTACAGGCTCCTCTGCTGAAAGTAATTTGCATGTTTCCAAAAACTGCACAGAATTAATGAGACTTTGTGAAGACATTCTACTACTGTGCTATGGTATTTCTGTGCTTTACTGACTTATTCAGCCTTTCTGGTCTGAATGGGTTGTCTGGGTTCATCTACATTAATTTAATCCAAGAGGGCAGAGGGTGCACTGAATGAAGTACATCACTTGGTAACATATGAACCCTGCATCCACATGTCTAATGAATATGTTAAGAACATTTATTCTAAGATGAACACATAAGATACAGGCAAGGTCTGTGCCTACTGTTTTGATGCTACCTTTTTTAATAAGCAGGTTAGGACAAATGTGAATCCTGTAAAAGGATCACAGCAAGTTTGCCACAGGTTGCCCTCCCACTGCGGGATAGGCCATAATGAAGTAATTATGGAGCAAAACAAAGAACAGAGAAAGCTTACTCTTCTTTTCCATAAGTGAGGTCTTCAGTCCTCAAACATACATATAAATATATATTCAAAGATCATTACATCCAACAAAAAAAAGAAAAAAGGGGAGAGAAACAAAAGTTAGGAAGTTATATTTCATTGAGTAGTATTAGGAACCAGAATCAAACATGCACAAATTCTCACACACTACAACTACTTAATCCATAAATATTTTATTCAAAAGTAGACCAAGATAGAACAGAAATAATTTCCTACTAAAGCAGATAAACATTCTCTTTGGAAACCTCCCTCTTAAATAAATGCTGTCATGGACTAACAAAGGCCACTGATGAAAGCATTCTTCCCCCTCCAAAAAAAAAAAAAAAAATAAAGCCTTATGGATATGAATCCCTTAAACTTAGACCAAGGTTCAACTAGACAATGAGCAAAAGGGATAGTTATCTAAATTTAGACTTCTGCTCCAAGCTGGCAGCACAGCATTACAGGTTCAGGCAACTCTGCTTTGAAAAGCCAAGCCCTGCTAAGTTTTGAAGCTCCCAGTTTTCAAGAACCATTTTTTATTTATTTATTTATTTAGCAAATGTTTACTAAGAACTTCCTGTGATGTTTCAACATTGATGAAAAAAGAGGAGAGGGGAGAATACAGCGAATAAAATGGAAACATAAAAACAGAAACACTATGATTTAATAGAAATTGCAACAAATACTGTTCAGGCTCCTTAGAAGTATAGCTACTTAAGGAATCCATTATCATCCATAACAGAAAATTGTCCATCACAAATTTATAAGCTATATAGAAAATACTCCTTCTCTGATATCTACAATGAACGCTGTAAAACTGATAACAGCAACATATTTTTGTTATTAAAAATGAATCTGTAATTATAATAAAAATACAAATTACTACTACATTTAAAGAGCGCTTTGATCACCACATTTCAGAAACTAGGTCCCATAGAGGATTTATATATATATATAAATTAATTTACATATTTCATTACAATTTTTTTCTCTACTGTAAAACGGACCTACATGTGAAAACAGAAGAAAGGATTTATGAAAAAAACAACCTTAAGGGATTGTTACAGAAGCACAAAAAGTCATTTTCTACTAGAATTGTGAAGTGTATTTGTCACAGATGTTTAAAAAAATATGGCTACAAAATACACAAAACATGCAAATGAAGGGGAATTAATATATAACATAGGTAATTTAAATGGTATCCTTGTTTAAGTGATAGACTGATTAAACTACACAGTATAGTTTTAAGGGGGCAAAAACATTTTGGTAATTGAAAATTTAGAGCATTATTAAAATTGGTACTTGTATTTGATACTCTGATATACAGCCATCACATTCACTCTTATGACTTACATATCCACAGAATGGAACTACTGGACTTCTCTAAATAAATCCCTAGGTATAATTAATTGGTTGAAAACAAATGAATAGTAAATAACAGAAAAAAAAAAATAAAATCAGGTGACACATGAGTTTCTCTGCACCTCCACAAACAAGAGAAACTGAACCCCAGGGTGACAATGCTCCTAGAACGGCAGGGAGCACTGAGTATCCCTTCCACCAGAACCCAGACAAGCAGGAGCAGTCTGTGAGCAGTCCTCACTCGACACAGGCAGCAGCCTACCCATCAGTTAATGGCACATCAGCTGCAAACTGGCAACTCAAAGGCACACAGCAACTCAAACCATACAACAGGTCTCAAGAAACACATCACGGTACTCTTGAGAAAAGCAGAGCGTAATTTGAGTAACCCTCAAATTACTGCAAATTACTCTGACAAAAATAAGTCCAAGCTTATCTGACAGTAAAATTACACTCTCCTCAACAACAGTATCCCTCAGGTAATCCCCCTGCACTCCCCATCCCGAATGTTAAATTGTCTCTTACCTATACAACAAATCAAAGCTAAAAGCTGCAAACTGGCAGTGAAGAATCTCTTTTCACCTTACATAAATTTTATTACCAAGCGTGGTATATTTAACAAAAATTATGAAAAGCATCAAAAAATCAAACAAATGTAAATGATACAGTGATTCAAGGCATCTCTGAAGGGCACTGTTTCTAACTGCAGAAAGCATCACAGAATTTCTCCAACTATTGTATGCTGAGTTTTTGCCTTTCCATGGAATAACACCTGTGAGCTATGGAGGCAGTAAGTCATTTCTTTTCTGGTGGAGTCAAAGGATTAATAAGATCTCAGCTGAAAACAAGACTAAGTCATTTGAAAAATAATAAAAAGAACAAAATAACGTAGGATAAGCCTAGAGCTCTATGACAGAGAGTTGACTCAAGCATTGCTTCAGTTTTCTTATGGACCGAATTAGAGATCCAATACAAGTTGTTGTTTTATTCTCCTTCTATGTATGATCATATCTGGTAATGAAGACTTTTACAGATACATAGATAATTTAATTTTTTCTCCTCCCCATAGCCAGCTATGATTTTAGTCCAAATACTGTTCTTCATATTTTTACTTTGTCTTTTAAAAAGCCCCTAGCTTGCATTTGAAAAAGTGATTCCCCCCTCCCTCAAAAACTCTTTACCACTCTTTCTAGCAATATATCTCACAAATCAAGGAATACCATGCAGATATTTGGCCTGATGCAACAGAAAAAATAACATTAACAACAATATTCCTAAATACTGGCCCCAAAATTTCACTATTCACACCACATTCCATCTATTAGGATGTCCATTATCAATAATCAGGTACATTTCTCCTCATAACTACTTCCTAGTTCATCTCTATACAAAGAGACTGACTGTGTTTCACAGTCTTTTTTGGAGTTTTGTCTGGTGCGATAGCAGGAGTTTCACCAGATGAAAGTCTTCCATTTTCCACATTCACCTACGTATTTGGCAACCTCTTTTTACTACTTCCTTGCGTCCACAAGGGACCACATTTTTCCAATTTTTATCTTATAAATATAGTTAGAGTGCTGCTTCCTTCCACACCAAGGAGTACACACAACTTTGTCAAAGGCCTCCAAACATACTGAAGAATCTGCATCAAATCCATTTATTTACAACTATGAAGAAGAAATATTCCAAAATCTTTGAAAAAATAAAGCACTCATAAGAGGAAGATTTATAGCAAATGAGTTTTGTCTGGTTCAGAAAAAACATAAAAGTAAGCCCATCAAACACTCAGAAACTCTGAGAATCAGATCAAATGTTTTGCCCTAATGACAAAGCTGGCTGTACATGAAGGGTTTTTCCAGTCAGTATTTATTTATCTCTTACCTCCTAAAGCTCTTGCACTCCTCACTCATCTGGAGAAATGCTGACAATACAAATCCATCTCTTAAGGAACATTATTACAATTTAGGAAGTGCCAAATTAAGATGGCCCTATACAATTTTAAAAGCATATCTATAGTGTATATTGAACACACTGCAACCACACAGTCAGTGCTTGCTTCTGAGAAAGATCTCATATCATACAGCTAAAATGTTGGAGCAAAGAGTAAAGCCAGAGATGTGTGGGAATGTGACAGAGAAAATATCTATTATTTCCAAAAGTTTAGATCTTATCATCTCCATAAAATCTGAGTATATAAGCAGGACACATGACTAATTTTACAGATGAGCCATCATCTTTCAGACTCTCCGATCACAATTGACAGAAAACACCAGAGGTCTGATTAGCTTGTGATAATAAAAGAAACATAGGCTAGGACATAAAATGAAGTAAAAACGGAGTCAAGATTTAATCAGCAGTATGCTGTTACTTTGCTAAGTACTCTCACACAAGAGTCACCTGAGACTGGGCACCCAGCATCAATGGTGAAAAACTGCATACCACAAGGTATATGCATATCTGCTCCATTCTGTTTAACAACTAGATAAAAGTTAGATAACAGCATGTCTCTAACGGCAAGATAAAACTAAGGATACAAGGTCTTTCTTAGGTCACTCAAAGATAAAGGTGATTATAATGTTCATTTTAATATTGATATGTAACCATAGAACAACATCCATACATATAAGCCCACTATCAAACTCAAATGTAGGAATTATTTTTCTTTAAGTCAGTCTTGTCACCTCAGCACACAGCTCTCTAACAGTCCCTGGTACTCGAACAAGAGATGAAAACTGCAGAATAATGTCATTTTGAATAACTACCTGTTTATATATATATATATGAATATATGTGGGTATGATATGTGTGTATATATATATGTAACAATTTATACTGAAATGGCATAAATATTTTCACTACTTGCCATGTCCCATTCTTTGATGGGAAATGTAGTCTTCTATTTTGTTTTGCTCCAGAAACAAACAAAATTTTCAACATGCATCTTAAGTAAAGTTGGTCTTTGAAATGCATATTTAGCCCCACATTTTCAATCCTTTCAGGTTATGTAGTGATTTACAAGAAATTTGAGAGTACCCAGCAATACATCCTCACAAAAATGATACTTTCCATTCCTTCAGAAAAGACTCCAAAGAAATAGGACAACTTAAGTGCTCTAAATCCTTAGTACATTGCACTATCTTTAGAAGAAAAAAAAGCAAAAAAAAAAGCCATATTTAAAGTGCTGTGCTTCCGAGCAGCATTGAGAGAAATTTTTTCATACAGCACTACCCTCTTTTTTAAAAAAAGTCACCACATGAATCTAGACTGACAGATATAAATATTTCACACTGACTAATAAAAGGTTGACATATAAAGAATAAATACTGTGTGTGCTAGAACCAGCCTCTGCTTTAGACACACCTGAGTTCACATCTTTCAAACAGGACGTGTCAGCACCATGTATCTTTACGAAATCAGACAGACCACACACCTGTCATTGACTTCACTGGGCAAGAGACATGACGTGTTCAGAACTTCAGCCAGAAATGCAATTATCTGCCAGGAAGAAAATTACACACATACAATGAAGTTTAGAAGACATTTTGCCTTTATTAGCCCCTCTCTTATAAAGAGGTCATTTCATTAGTCTGAGATGATAAAACAAGAATATCTGACAAAATGAATAGAAAAAAAGTGGTGTTTTTCAGTTATAATTTTATACTTTTTTTTTATTCCAACATAGACTGCAAATGGCTTTTGTCACTGCAATAAATGAATGACAGCATCATGAATTTGCAAGACATTAAGATTTTTCAGTTTTACTGCTGACCTGTGCAAAGAGTCATATAGCACAGCATTACTCCAGGATCATTTCTAGGGTATGACATCTAAACCCTGGCAAAGTTACACCCATCTTCTGAGGATATATGGTGCAATACTTCCTCTTGTGATTTAACACAGAAGACTATTTGATAGTTGTCCTCAGAATAAAAACCTCTCCATTACCACTTTCATGAGTAAAAACTTTGCCTTCCAAAGGCAAATATACAATATTTGTACATACATTTAAATATATATATACACACACACACACATATATAAATTGTATGTTAATGTTTTTGTTTGTTTCTTTTGTTTTCCCCAAAGTGTATTACTCTCCAAGTGACCGTGTGCCTTCTAATGCTCTACACAGAGGAGATACACGTTCCTTTCTGGGAAATGCCAGACCCCAGTAGAAACCCTTAATAAACATAAACTTTGTCAACTCTTGGCGTTTAGATGTGACACAGGTCTGATCTGAATCTGTAATTGGCCAACAACATTATTTTATTATAACTTCCTGATTAATTCAATTCGATACATTCTTCCAAAGAGTTTTAAAAGTGGGTTAATGTAAACTTGAATAGACATTCATTATGGAGCAAAACACTCACAGCAAAATTAATGAAGAATATAACTATGAGTACTTAAATATTGCATTTAGCTATTTTCAGAATAAATTTTGCGTAGCAGAGCACTAGAGTCAATGAACAATTCCAGTGCAAAAGGGTTCCCATGCAAGCATCTAACAGACTCAAATTCTGATTAAATATCTCTTAGTAATTCTTTTTGAATCAACACAACTATTTATTCTAGTCAAACTTCTCAGAGGAGAAAGATTAACACATCTCATTTGCTCCCAGCATTGCATGCAGCATTCAATCTCATAAATCATAAGGAGTTAAGAAAATTAAATTACAGAAACAGAAAATCAGAAGGACACATTATCGTCTGCTCCAAAGAGGTGCTGCTTGGCTGTATTAATATTTGTAAGGCAATTTGGACTACCAGACAAAAACAGTTATGCATGCAGGAAATATTATTCCTAATGGAAGCTACAAACACTATTCTGTCTCAAGGTCCTATTCAGAGGTAACAGAATTTGCTCTTAGCTCTCATTCTGCCAGCCCCAATCCTCATTTGGGTTTTGTTGACTGCATGAAAATATAAAAGGATATAGTTCACAAAAAATAATTAATTAATAAACAGAACAACCAGAAGGAGGATATGAGGTGGGGGCAAGATAAGACTTCAAAAAATAACTCAAGGGAGATCACTGGCATGGCGAAAAGCGTAACAAAAAACTCAGCTGTTGTTAAAAGGGAAACAAAGGTCCAGACAATTCCTAGTGTAGTAAAGGACAAAAAGGAAGAAAAAAGAATCTCTCTACTGAGAGAGATGGTTCAACAGGTTTGAAAAGCTAGCCAACTGTCAGCTCTGAACAGAAATATGCATTGAGCCACCTGTATAATGTCCTTGGCCTGTTATGAAACCACCACAGCCCTAACACACACACAAACACAAAACAGACAACTCATTCCTATGGTAAAGCCCAGATGTGCTTTCCTTAAACCTGTCAAAATTTACATTACATATCCTTTTGTATTATTTTCTTTTACAACAGAAATACAAGTATACAGGAAAAAAAACCTAACTAGTCACCTATTCCAGCTGTGAGAGAGGGCACAACAGGGACATGACCAGGACATTTTCTGCTAGATTAGAGTTCTAAATTGCACACTGCTGCTGTTCCAGCAGGAAAAGTATCCCCACATTCTTCTACCTTATTCTAATTCTAAATGAATCTCCACACCAAAAAGCCACAAAATAAAACCAAGAAGTGCTGAGCAAATGAACAGTACAGATTTCAAGTCATCTTTGTTTAATTCTGGAAGAGCCCACCAGTATTTTTTGCATTTGCTTTTTAACTTCTGGGTGTGATTCTTGCAACATTAGAACCCAAAGCCTTTAGAATCTTTGCCCAAAAGGCAAAGAGCAAAGCAGACAAACAGAGTGGGAAAAAAAGAAATTTATAATGCAAAGATCTGGAATCCAACCAATCACCCCGATTCTGCAAGCACACCTGTGGGTTCAGCCTCCTTGCTTCTTTCACAGGGAAACAACAGTGCAATCAAAGTCTGAGACAGGTTAGGACAAAATCTCTTCCTTTGTATTCAGATTCAAAGAAGAGGAGCCAACATCAGAGCAGATGTAACGAAAATATCTCAAATAAACAGGGCAAGGCAGGATTATTCCTTCAAACTCCTGGGGTACATTGCCAAGGAACCTTTTGAAAACACAAACAGATCTAATTTCCCAAGAGATTGGACTATTCTGTGCCCAAATAGTGGTCAAAAAAAACCTAACTTTTATAAGTTTGGGTATTCACAGCCTCAGTAAAATTTAGAATAGAAGAACTTCAATCATACTTTGTGTGCTTGGGTACACATACAGAGGTGAGCATCCAGTAACACTTGTGTGCCACAGAAAAACAGACAACTAACTAGCTTCTTTTGAAAGACTAAGTCACAGTTTCTGCAAACACACCATTATGCTCTGACATTATATTACCACCTCCAGCTTGATAAACTGTACCTTCTTTACATCACAAACTTTCTTAGCCACTCACTACAGCTGGGTAGAAACCCTGATGCAACCTGCATACAGCAGTCCCTGCTCACAAACTGCCAAGCTGCCTTTTCTGGGGCAGAGATTACAGACAAGAGCTGCCCTGCAGAGGAACCTGGCTGCAGCAAGCATCCTAACAGGAGCAACAGAAGTTCCTCACGCTTCAGCATAAAGTAGGCAGCTTAAGGCACTGCATGGCAAACAGCAGGCCTGTTGAGCTGATGGTGTGCGTGTAGCCACTTCAACTCCAGCTAAAACCAGCTCTCAGAAACACATAAAAAAGACACTGTAAAACCTGTGATATCTTAATGGAGATTGTTCCATCATTTACTACTGCTGTTAGAGAAACTGAAAGGAAAAGCAAGGCACAAATAGTATATATATATATTTTTAATTGACTATGCTATGTGGTTTTATGTCAGACTTGAAGTTCAGGTTGTGCTTCTGTAACTGATCTTTTTTGCTAAATACAATACGCTGTAAAAGTACGTTTAAGATAAGAAGACATTCCTTACTTCTCACACTTTAATTTGTAAGATGCATTCATAAATTTAGAAATATTTAAGGTCTAATCTGAGGTAGAATCTGGTTTTGTATACGGGTAAAAAAGTGCTTCCTTCAGGATGCATGCTGTTGTTAAAATATAATTGTTTGCATAATAAAGTACTTGATGTTGTTAACCTTTGCTTCAAATATTGTAAATGACTTCTTTTTTCTGATAAACTTAGCTCACACTAGAGTGACAACTAGTTATAAAATCTCATTTACACTTATCCAGCATACCGCTTTTAGAATAAACAATCTTTTTGACTGTTTTCAGCTGAGAAATATCATAATAGAAAACTGTTTTATACCTGGATATTTTAATGGATCACTGAAATCAGTGTCTGGAAGGTTGATCAAAGAAATCCACTGAAGTTCAGGAGATCTGCTCCCATATTTGCACACCAACATGAGTCTGAGCTGCATGATTACGCTCTCTGTGATTCCTTCTGATATTACCTGGAAGCTAAAGCACAGCACTTCCCTGTCAGGATGGCCAGCTATTTTGGGCATTCAAAAAGATCTGTTTGTAGGCATGAGCTAACATTAGTCATGCCTACTAACCAGTCAGTTGATAATCAACTATAGATTTGTCACGATATAGCTCTATTTTATTCACTGTCTCATCCTTAAATTTTTGCTTCTGTCCATCTGCCACCACTTTGGTAGGACTTTACCTTTGCACACATGCCTACAATTACCTTATAGAAGAGCAAGTATGGAATATTTATTTTCTGACTGCTAATCCATGACATTTCTAATTCAATGGAGTTTTGACATATATACACATTAGACAACTTACAATATGCCCTTACAATATTATATGATCTACAATACTCTTTACATGCAGTTTTTAGATAATTATGAAAGGTTTTCCATAACTGGAACGCAAAAACGAGTCACTGCCTTAAGACAAGCATGTGAACTGCACTGCCATGCAATTACTTTCTCAGAATTCTATTAGAAAGCACCGTGACATAATTCCATTTTGTAATGTCCCATTTTTAAGCATCATATCTCATACGAGTCTTAAAATGTGCTAATTAGAAATCCTCGCTATGTACAGAACACTGCTTTCAAAATGACAACTATTCCTCTTTCATCAGTTACTCAATAGCAGGAGAAAAATCATCTCGAAAATTCAAAGCATTTTGATCTGGTTCTGTCAAAATGCTCTGTGTTCTCAGTCGGTAATATCATTTCAGTCAAAATATGACTATATTTGTTCAGGGTGGTGGCTTTCTGAATATCATTGCCTCCAGGAGTTGGAGGTAAATAAATAAAAAAAATTAAAGACTCTTGTCTGTTGTTGCTTTGCCATACTACCCGCCAGGAACTTGAACAAAAATTTCAATTTCAATTTAGAAAATGTATAATAACATCCATTTCTGAAGAGACAGAACATGGTCTATTTCATTCAATAAATATCCATTAAGTACTCGGACAGGTAGAAGCAAGGGGTATTAGTAATTAGCAAATAGGTATTAATTTGTGGGTATTATGGGCTGCTGCTCTCCGGTTCATCCCTCCTGAAAGATACTAGTATCTCCCAGACTTTTTCCTCAATGGATAATTATCTTAAAGAGCATTTTGGATGCATTTACCAGACACAAGTCAGAGGATAATCAAGGTTGTAAGGGAGCCCTCCTGGTCACCTAGTATAAACCCCACACAAAGTGGTACCAAAATCAATACTAAATCACATTTCTGATATCTCCCACCAGTGACTACAAAATTACAGAAAATGATAAGTCAACTTGTGAAATTATTCAGCCACTTTTATGTATTCAGCCATTTTTGCATATTCTATTAGTAGCTTCTACTTGCATTTTTAATTGGTACAATACCGGTGAAGGCAAGCAGGTTGCCAGCTCCTCCTCATTTCCAACTGTTATTACAAACATCTAGATTCCTTTTTGCAGTGAAAGCACCAGACATCTGTAAAAGCAGTAGGCAGCAAAGTGATGGAGCCAGGATTGCCAGATGCATATGGACAACAAGTTGTCTGCAGCCTAAAGTGTAAGAATCAGCAGTATAAGAGTCATGTTCCCTTTAATCAAAGAAAATAAGAAAGACTTAGAGCTAAAGTAGCTAACAGTTTTGTTCATAACAAAACAGCAGATTGCTGACACGACGGGGTCTCTCATATGCATGCCGAACTGTCTCAAATGGAGCAGAAGACTAGCTCGTGGGTTGCAGTATTCAAGGCTCCATGTAAAAGGTGATACTCGGCACAACTAAAGTTGTTTGTCTTGACAACAATCCAAACCCACCAATGAGTTACTGTTGCCAGGCTGTTCCAGACATTATATGAATAAAGTTTATAAAACACTGGTAAACACACTGGTCTTCCCCACTGGCAGTAGCTCACAGATCTTAACTCAGCTTCAAAGAAATCACGTATGGTAGAAGATCTCCCACCTGAAGCCTAATAATTAATAATCAAGAATCCATACAACAAGATGAAAGTTGGGATTCTGAATTTATTAACCTTTGGAAGCCCTGAGGAAATCAAACATCTGCATTCATCACAGTGTGCTGCCGATCACCAGCACCATCAAATCTACTTCCCTCATTTTTGCCATAGCAGTCACTGCCAGCAACACAAAGGTTAAAGTTTAGGTTTGAGCATGATTGAACCCTACTTTCCCTACCATCACCATATATTCCAAAGTATATCTCAAAAGGAGCAAGATTTGTTCTTCCTTTCTAGATGCACCAAAATGGGATCTACCATCATAAATTTGCATTAAAAGTTACACGTTTTCTCCACTGGAAGTCTCTAAGAGGGATCAGGTAAACCTATTGAGAAAGTCATCTAGTTTTAAATATAAACGTTTGTAACATGATGAGATTGAAGCAGCCTTTCACAAAGGACACCTTAGATATCTGAGTGCAAAAGAACAGCTCTCCAAGAGTTCCCAGCATCTGCAGTACAAGCACCAGAGATCCCTTGGCCCTGTTATGCAAGGAACGATGGAACTGAATGACCAATGTGCTATTGCTTAAGCTAATGATGTGGAACAATGAGGAAAGGATGGACACAGGATTAGCTTTTATGAAATCATTTCTCACTTTCCCATTCCCCAGTTGCTCACTGTCTTGCCAAAGGTTAGTGTTCTCTGATGTAATGACTGGATTTTTGTAAAATTGTAATCAAAAGTAACCTAGAAGAAAAAAAAATTCTCTCAGTATGTATATACTGAGAGAAAAGGGATGCAGATGGATTTTAAGACTACAGATCACAAACAGGCATGACATAACTATAAGAAGGCACAGGCGATGAGATCAAATAGCTTAGTCTTTCTTCATCACTGGCACATTATTACTTTGGTCTTAGCCAATCTCATTTACACCAAAACCACAACAGTTTGCCCCCACAAATACATGTAATCACTGCAGTGTATTCATTCTAGGCAGCAAGATTTGTGCACGCTGGGGGTGGGCTGACTGGAATTTGGCTCTCCAGAGAAGGAATAGACATCAAGTTGAGCACAAACCTGTCATGTGCTCCTGCAATATGTGCCCATGGTATCTTGGCATGTACAAGGAAAAGAGTTGCAAAAAGTCAGATTTCACAAATAATGGACCACTACCTGGTAAGGTGAAGTACAGAGATCACAGTATAGTCTGTTGTGGGGAGAAAAAAAAAAAATTGAGACAACCAAGGACAAAATAAGATTTTGATTAAGAACTCTTGGTTTTGCTTTGAACTCTTCAAATCTATTTCATATCTCCCTTACTGTTTTCCATTTTAGAAGTGAACTTCAAATAATAACATGAAACTTACTAAAATGAATAGTTACTAACCTCATAGTAAAAAAAAAAGTACAAAATAAAAGTAATTTATTTCTAATTTTAGGGAAAATGAATAGTATTGTGAGGTGATGTTGTGCATATTTGTTTTAACAATCTTAATGCAATACCAGGCACTGATAAGTATTAGTGCTACTGCTCTCCTATCTTCCTATTTGACAGTCATTCCTTGTACTATTATTTTTTTTCACCACGCATTGTTGCAAGGATCACTTAGAGGTCTAATTAGGGACTAGAACAGTAGCAGTTCAAAAAACAAAAGAGAAAAGGGGATTAGTGAGCGAGAATGTCAGGGAATTAAGTCAGTACTAACTTCATGAGCTATATCATGACTCTAAAGTGAATAAACTTCAATCTGTGGAGCATTAGTCCCCACTTAGCATTTGCTGATTTCAAATGAAAACACTTGTGAAAATACTCATAGGCACTCACAAACATGAAGATATTAAAATGAAGTTCTAAGAACAAAACATTGTGGAAAATTTCAAGATGGAAAGATCTATCCCAGAATCCTGGATTACCTGACTCTGAAAAAAAGAATTAACAGAATACTGTTAATTCATCAGCACTCTTGGAAAACTAGCTCTTATGTATATTGCACTGCAGAATTTCATCTTCTTTCTTTCAAAACGATTCCCATGTGCCAGAAATACAACATGGAAATAGTTACACATTTTTAAATGTGGATTTTTTTTTTTAATATATAAAAGGTAGGCTTTCCCTCTCCATAAAAGAGCAAGTCTTCATCAAATGAATAATTTAAAACCCTCAAGTCATCACATATTCCCATTAATCTTTTTGTTCAATGCACATATTAGCAATGAGACATTGTTGTGAAATCTTCAGTAGAGGTCCAATTCAAACAAATAAACACGTTCTTATACGTATTTGTAAGAAATGTTTCCGAGATGAAACAGAGAAGTCTTTGAAATTAAACAGCAGGTTGTAAAAAGTGCATTTACCATATTGTGAGACTGTTTGGAATCATCATAAATACAGGTACATTAGATTTTTCATGTATAGTAGATCAAAGTGCATTACATTACTTAAAAGACACTGCGTTTTTCCACTTCCTATGTACAGTGTACTATATGAATTCTTGTCATTATATCAATTTAATCCACTGCCATTTTTTAGGCTACTGTTTGTCTAACTGAATAAAGAACAGAATAGTTGGCATTCGATGTGACTGCATTGCTTTTTCCAACCCGCCTACTTTAAAGAAAAAGTTTGTTGAGTGCACACAATTCACTTTACAGATCATTTGAAATGCATAAACAATTCCAAATGCAGAAATAACAAAAACAATAATTTGTCATTTTGAAATGCTGAACCGCTTGGAGGAAGATTTGAATATAGTACACTCTTTTGTTTGTAAGCATGGTGATTTGCCAAGCTACACCTCACACTGCACTAACCCTAGGGCATTCCAGTCACAAACACACTTTGATCTGCTGTGCTTTTGGATTCTCTCTCTGAGGGCTCTACCTTTCTTGACAATCCCAGAGGGAAAATGCAGCATTGCATTCTTTCCCATGTACCGCTCCAAAACGAGCACTCCATATGCTTGCTGCTAGTTCAGCCTTGCACTGCTTTTCCACAAGCTTGTTTGTATAATAATGACAGCTGCAGGATTCTTGAGCTGAAGTTGTGAATTGTATTTGCAAAAAAAGAAAAGGAAAAAGAAAATATACCGAGATTACATGACGAATGAGAATGATAGAAACAATATTCTTTCTGTGTGGTCTTAACACATACAGAAAGAGGTACAATGCAAACACAGTTTTGGACGTGGGCATACAATTTTAAAGAGAACTAAATACAGTTAATATCTAGTTTGTGATAGTAATAGTCAAGAGCTAAACTTCAGCGTGTAAGAGTAAAAAGTCAGAGGATAACAACTGTAGAACCAAAGCTCTGTCACAACTCATTCATACTCAGATCTGCTGAGGAAAAATAAACATTCTAAAGGAGTCAACAGAGATAGAAGCATATTACAGAATTTTTCTGTACATGCTAACAAAAATGAGGGCTTGTTTGGAGTAAATACCTACTTTAATCTGGCTAAAAATACATTGACTACATATGGAACCTAGCAGCAGTTTGAACTTCCACTACATAATAATTCAGTGGGGATCCACATGCTCACAAAAAAAAAAAAAAAAAAAAAAAGAAAAGAAAAAAAAAGGAAAGGAAAAAGCAGTAGCCTCTAGGTGTTTTGTTCATACTACTCCACCAAGTATATAATTGGACATCCTTATCTTCATGTTCTTAATAAATTTAGACAGGGCATTTCTAGAGCATTCTCTTGGCATATTTCACTCATGTCTTCTACTATAATCATAATGAAAATAATGTTTAAGGATAGTGAACTACAAAATTACGTCAAAGCTATTTTGAGCGTTATTTTTTCCCTCTACTGTTTACTCACCCATTCCTGAGTGATAAGTAAACATTTCACTACTGTGAAGGGGAGGAAAGCCAGCATTGGAATTCATCTCTTGGAAGTGCCAGGGATGTCCTGTTATTTCTTGGCCCAATCGCATTCCAGCTTTCACATTCCTTGCTCCACAGTGAATATTAGGGGGACATGCAATGGTACCAAGGAAAGAAATGCCAAATATATCTTTCTTCTTTTACGTTCAGTGGGAAACCTTGAATGAGATGCTTCATTGACCCAAGAGCAGACAAGAAGTTGCTTAGTAAAGAAAGAAAAAAATATTGCCAACATTTTCTTCTGGAGTTGGTACTTTGACTGTTGACACCCTTTATGCTTCAAATGATTTCTGCCAGCCACCAGTTACAAAATATCATGAAAAGAAAAAAAAATTTTGTAGACATTTCACACAGTTTTTCCTTCTGCCTTTCCTTGTGCCTCAACACACACACAAATAAAACCAGCACCCACTAAGATGCCCAAAAATAGTGACAACAAAATATGCTTAAATTCTAAGGTGGGGCATAACATTATTACGTGAAGCCATATTATTTGGTAACATGAAAAAAAATCTGTTCTTAAGGTTTCTGTGTATTTACTCATTGAACACATATGAATACAAATATACATATATTATATGCAAAACTGTATCTACATAGAAGGAACACCTTTTAAAATATAATTGCTTAATATTCTATTTTAAAAAGAGCATTAATGAGCTAATCAAAAACATTGTATCAAAACATATAATTTTAGAATGTGGAGTTCTAAATAAAAACAGCATTTATGAACGTTAATTATCAACATCTAGATGCAGATAAAACACCAATGGTTTCTCTTTACAAAAAAAAAAAAATCCATGTAGTAACTTTGTTTCCTTGTCTCAGTGTGCAAGCCATGTAATTAGGTTCTTTATTTAAAAGTGATCATGAAAAATATAAAAAATAGTCCCATTTCCAATAGCATTAGCAGCACAAATTTACTAATGTAGATATAAACGAATATGCTTAGGTTTTAATACTATCTGGTGGAAGTAATGGAAAGCAGAAAAACCTCTTCAACACATCAGGTAGAAAAATTAAATACTTGAAAACTGAAAAATGCAAGATGCCAAAAGAGATTCTTCAACGTCTCAGCCATTTACTGTAGAGATCTTTTCTCATTTGCTGATGATTTTGGCAGACCTGGTTTTGTCACCAGTCACTCTATACTTCATTTAATTATGCAGTACACCAACAGAAATTTTCTTTCTGATTGCATAAATCACACTGCTTTGACACCAACCTCAATAGGGGCTGCTAGAACAATACAGTGAGAGCTATTGACTCCATCTCTCAAGTCCACAAGGTGTATCATTTAGCCAAGAGTGATAATTAGACGCTGAATATACTGAAAACTGTCAATAGACATGTCAATATGAGGACTCTTAGCATCCAGCATCCAGTGAATCAATGGTGTTTTTCAGCTATAAAATCAAGAAAATGATAGCTTTCAAATGAATGGTGGAAAGGAAACATGAGGCTCCTTAGGGAGGAATAAAACAGCTCAATTTTCCCTCACTGAGTGGCTCTCCAACTGCCTCACTCAATGGAAAAGGTCACAGAACATTACAGCAAAATATCTCTGAAACAAGATGTACAACAACGCTGGGACATGACATGAAGTACAAGCACACTACAAAGGCCTGTATATCTCTGACCTGACAGAATTAAAGCATGGGTCAGCAGATGCCAGACAAGACAGGAATTGAAAGACAATGATTGATCTGTGTAGAAGGAAAATATGACTGCCTGTCCGTATCAAATACGTATGCATGGACACAAGGATATGATTATGCGTATGGTATGCCTCTTCCCCTCACAACAGAGTATAAAGCTAGTCCTTTATTTTTTATAAATGTATATATCTTTTAGTGAAAACCAAGGAAGAGATAAAGCTCATATTTCTGATATATAACTTTATGTCGACATATTGCTAAAAAAACTGTGTTGGAATTAAACTGGTCCTAGCATACCACTTATCATATATTTCTAAGCAAAAAAAGACAACATAAATCTACAGTTCAGTACAGCTCTAAATACGCAAGGAATGATGATAGGATATCATTTCCATTTACTTTGAATTCATTCAACTAAAGGTTTTAATTGGTACAGGGAGACAAAGGATTCCAGTGGTAAATGACAAAAGCCTGCTCTGGAAGCCTGAAGGTCTCCCACAAAGCCTGGTTTCCAGAAGCATCTGTGAAGAAAACACAGCTTCTGCATGATAGTTGACACAGTTAGAAATGAAACTACAACCACACAGGCTACAAGCACACAGGAACTACAGCAGCGAAAAGAAATGGGTGAGACCTGGGACAGAACCCACTGCAGGAAAAGTTTATAAGATGCTAGAAATTCTGGTATTTTTCTTTAAAGTTTGTTTGCTTGTTTGTTTGGTGTAGCTGCTTAGTAGTTGCAAGGCCATAGCTTTTCACAGAATCTACGTTTGAACATCCAACAGTGTTTACTCAAGGAAGCCTTGTTACAAATGTAGCTAAACAGTACCACTGCATTCAACACTTCTCAAGATTTCAACAGTTACCATGTCACTTTCTTCAGTAATTGGACACCACAGAAACTATATCCTAGGACCTGAAAGTCAAGCACGATTCTTTTTTGCTCCCACAGAAGCTGAAGAATAAAATAATCCATAATTCAGCTTACACTAACTCACACTTTTGTGTGATATGAGTTCCACACAACTAAGAGGAATTGGAAGATGGCAAAGCACCTCCCCACAGAGGCCATAAAAGAGGCACATTCACAACTCAGAGGTACTGATCTGTTGAACAAGAAGCTGCCATTACTACAGTCACTTTTATTTAATTGTTTTTTAGACATTAGAGAGTTGTTTTCCGCATCTTGTACAGAAGTGCAGAAAACATGAAGCCATAATTAAAATAAATCTTAACTCCTAGTAACAGAACTAGCATAGAGTAGGTCTTCTTCAGCCCTTCCTGACTCAGAAGTTTTAGCACTGAATAAAAGACTAACATTTGCTCCAATAAATTGTTACGTGAGAGAGAAAGGCGAGCTCAGTGTCAGATGGAGTGTCTCATCCCAGAACTGCTAGCAGTGGAGAGAAAGAAAGCCACCAGTGACAGTAATTACGCTTCACAGACAAGAAAAAAAAATAGAATTTATCTTCTTCGTGACACAGTATTTAAGAGATTTTGCCACAGATAAACCACTCATCTGGTGAAAATACAACTTTAGGCATAAGCTCTTCGCATCACATACTGTGGAATAGTATGTATTACTTCATTCTAGCACACTAACCAGCCTTCCTTATAACATCAAACTAGGCAGTACAACCACCCTAGGAAATGGTAAAGTTCAGCTGAGCACTGACACCTCTGGTAGAATGAAATTTCATAGAATGTACTATTATCAAGAATAAAAGTAAGAATTTTCTCCTTAATGTGGATAATTTATAAAACTATACCCTTGAATACTCACACAAATTTTGATAAAAATCTGAAATCATTTTCATAACACATACCTACACACCTAACAGAAACACAGCTAAAGGATGCAATTTATTTATTTTTTTTAAATGTTCACAGTACTCTTTAAAAACATCAACAAAGGAGGAGGACAAACTAGATGTAATCTTCAACTAGTCTAACAGTATAATTAACATTATTTAAATGTTGAAAAATGTTCCAAAGAAGGTTGAGAATATTCAAACTCAAAACATACAAGCAAGAAAAAAAAACAAACAAAAAACCAAGAAGAACCAGTCTCCCAAGACACCATTTGTCACGCAGTCCATTCTCATGGATCTTAAAAACCACATTTTTCAAACAATTTTTTTGGATTAAAATCCTAAATGGTTTTGTCTCCAAGTAGTGCATTTACACTTATCAACACAGTCATCGCTTTATGATAACAAATATAATTGTCAAGATCATAGAAAAATTGGTAATTGATGATTAATACACTAGAAAGAGCACTTGCTCAAGAAGCAAGATCATCAGCAAGTTACTAAAGCTATCAGAATTTAGGGAACAGTTACAGGGATATAGAATTTTTGGTGGTAAGTGTGCATATGAATTTTCTCCTACTCTTCTCCATCTACTCATTTCCAGTCTCACACCACAGCTGAACTTCTCAGTTACCCCCAGTACAACATTCTGCAGAAGTGAATTTTAAACTGAAATGCTCAAGTGATCCAGGTGCTACAAAGCCTCTTGTTCTAGAGGAATATAATTACTCCAGCTGGACAAAATTCAGCATTTTGCAGTGGTAGGCTCATGGCTCAGAAGACAATGCAGCTTCTTCCTCCCCCTCCCTCAAAAACAAAATTGAACAAAAGAAACCCAACTTTGTACCTTGAGATCTGTTGGGAAGAGTCATCATCTTTTTCCCAAAATAGCCCTCAGAGAGAAAATTCCCCCATTACCTTGATTAACTACAGATCACTATCATGTCTTGGGAAAACAAGCTGTGAAACTAACGCCCTTTATTATGAGTCCTGTTATTTTTAATGTTTCTCTTACTACTTTATGTCAGTAGAAATAAAAATTAAAGGCATGATATAAACAAGCAGGTAATTTGGTAATTTGGCATTTTAAGCATTCTCAACTCAAACAAAATAAAGGTTCTTTAATTTTATTTACTTTCTGAGTTGCTAATAATTTTGACTAAAAACTGCCGCCATGTCTACACTACTACATGTTCCTACTACTTCCTCTCCTTTTCTCTGAGAGAGCTGCTGAAAGACACTTTATCAATGCAAAGGCATGTTTCATGACAGTTACCAAATAAAGCAACAGCAGTTTCAAAAATCAAAGAATGTTCCTTTGGGAGAGCATTATTTGCATGTTCATAATGAATACTTAACTACACATCTGTGCGACTCTTTAGGTTTTTAGGTAGAAAGTGATCTCTAAAGAGGACTTTGCCAACTTCCAGCAAACACTCACTCAGCCTTTGTTGAGCTGAATGAGAGCAAGCTTCTCTGTTAGCTTTCAACCTCATTTTAAACAGTTTATAAGTAGTCATGTGATTAATTACTGATTGAAGTGACCAGATTGCTAGGGCACGGACTGCCTTAAAATCAGAGGTGACTGCTGAGCAGGAATTTTGATGAAGTGCTACATTTTATTGTGTAGAATTCACCTGACAAAAAATGAAGTATTCAAATTTAGTATCACAAGTGCTACTTATCTAAAAGGTGATCATGCTAACTTGTATTGAAAACCACCCTCTATTTTTTTCAAAGATGTGATTTTAAGTTAACAAATGGACTACGGCAATGATAACATATACACTCATACACAGAACTACATTCTAGTATGTGAATACACCTACATTTAGTGTGTTAAAAAGGATCCAGAGAAGGCAATGATGTAAATTTAATTTAAATTTAACCCATCACAACTCAGACATATAAGAACACCAGATATATCATCACCATTTGGCATATCCATCATGCCAAACTTCTGCCTTAGTCCACAGACATGTAGGTACATGTGCGTGTTCATGATCTAAGTAAGAAAGAAATTGGAAAGTTATGATTTCATGCTTAACCTCCTGCTCCTCCATTCATGCTGGCCAGTGTTCTTCCTCCTGCAGTGTGGAGCAGGGCGTTACCATGCAATAGTCTCCCTCATCTTACCCTAATTTTGAAACTTTTTTTTTCCTTTCTTAAGCTCTTCACTTCCAATATACTATTCAACTTCACTGCTTTAAATGGCTGATGAAATACAGAAGCTAGTGGCAATACACCCCCAAAAGAATTATGTCAAACTTTTCATAGGGGCAGGGCATACTAAAGAAATCCCACCAGCAAAACTGAAATGTTCAAAAGAGTAACAGCATCAAAGCAGGATAGTTACCACTATCATCTTATTCTAACTATGTGGAGACAGAATAGCAGGAGCAGCACTAGAAGACAGAAGCTACAGAAAATCTTGGATTAATAACAAGAAGCCTTAAGTTTTAGATTCTGCCGTGGTGCTCTCCCCTGATTCTACATAATGACATAGGCTCAATAATAACAGATAAGAGAGAGGTGATAGGATTAAAAGCTTGAGGAAAGCTTAGAAGGATACCAGCAAGAACAGTTGCTATTAAGAAGGCAAATACAGTAACTGATAGCTTATAAACAAAGGGTATGGATTTCTATTACTTTAGTAATATAGCAACTATCACATTATTTTCTGAAGTGGAAATGAAACGCAGATGAAGTCTGAGATATCAAAAGTTCATTGTGGGCACACAAACAAAGCTTGGGCACACAAACAAAGCTCTCCTGCAGCATCGTAAAATGACTGTGGTTGTTTGGATCAGCAGTTTAGTCAACAACATCTACAGCCAGTTGTTCCTGACTCAGAACATCAAGAACAGGAAGAGGACAATGATTTTAATGACTTGGATAGAGTGAAGAAAACCAAGTTTTTGTCATGAGTGCTACATCACCCAAAAATAAATACAATACAACTAAGAATATGGAAAATAATGTTCAATACTCATTTGCAATTGCATATTCAGTTGCTTATATACAGTGGAATCTACTTCAAGCTGCATTTTAAATATATCACCCTTGCAAGCAAAAGAAAAAAACGACACTAAATGTAACAACATCACAGATGTAATGGATTCTCTCCAGCCAGGTTGATGTCAGCAAATCCCACAGTCACATGTATTTATGCCCAACACATTAAAAAAATCTAGAGTATAATTCCTGGATGATTAACAAAAGCCCTTGTCTACTGCAAAGTGTAGATCCCAACACCAATGCAGAAACTGTAATGCTGCAAAAAAAAAAAAAAAAATAAAAATCCAGATGCAGAAGGATGATTTAGAAAGTCTCAAAGAATATGCTTGATAAAGATTTACGGCTGCAAGTGATGGTCATGCATGTACTTTGTAACACAGGAACACTTGGTTCCATTACTACTGAATATTATTTGAACTGTTCAGATACTTAGAATCATAGAATCACTTGAAAACTTGATAGCACGCTGCCACGAATGAGGCAATCGTACACATCTACACTCCTAGCCAGAAATATATCCGGTTATTCAAGAAAGCTGTCTGGGAATTACATCTGAGAAATGTAAATGTTACAATTCAAATAGGTCAAGGATGTCCTTTTAAACAGTTTACTTATACATCAGGTAGACAAGCAGTTCATGAAGACACATAAAGCACGTTTTCAAACGCTTTGATACCTAATCAATAAAATCAGATTTTCAAATGTGGGAGCCAGAGGGAGGAGAGGGATGATGAGAAAACTTTGTTGTTTTGATTGCATATCTCAGTCCTTTTTAAAAATAAAGATTAAACAGATGAAAACTGATCAGTGATCCCACAGATGTGGATTTCTATGAAATAGGTCTTCTGCACTCTGTGTATATACAAACATGTATATATGCATATATTTACGGATATAAATTTTTACTGCATGGGTGCTCACACAGGAAAGACATCTAACTGATCACTACAGGCCTGTGGGGACACAGTGGAGAGAGGAACAAGGAGGCGTGCACATGGGCATCACGGGCTTTCAAAAACCCATTTACAAAGTTAAAACATGAAGGCAGGGGGGAAGCAACTAGGTGATGTTCTGAGCTGCCTCCAAAACAGGCAATATGTCCCAGCCTCAAGAGGAACAACTTGTCTTATCTGGAAAGAGATTTCTAAGGCACAAAAAGTAGCTAAGTGTGAGTTGCATCCTTGAAAGTATACCTCACTCCACATCATTAATTCAAACCAATAGTTCAGATATGTGATGAACTTCTGCTACTATGAGTGGCAACAGAACGTGCTGGGCAATGCCACAAACATCTAGTAACATATGCCCCAAACATCCTTGAAAACAAAAGGAAAAAAAAAAAAAGAAATACTACAGAAAAAGCACTGAAATTAAAGCGGACAAACTGACAGAGAATGTACTTTACAGTGACAATAAAACCTCGTGTACTTAAGATTTACCAATAATTGGTGAAATTGCATCTACTGTTATTTTTGAAGCAGAGAACATGATTAAAATCTTAAGGTTATACTTCTAAACCACACTGCTTATTTCTGTGTTTCAAATGAAAAAGATTCTACAAATACAACTAAATAATGTAGCTTTCTCCTAATTCCTATACTAACAGTATTTCTCTTGCAGCTCATGAAATCTGTTACATACTCAACTTTTGAATTTAATTTGCATGGTAATTGCAATTACAATAATACTTCATCATTAGAATAATATAGGCTAAGATCCTATGCAATTTTTACTTTTTAATGGAAACTCTGAGGCTAAGGACACATCTCAAATACTATATATTAATTTCAACACGGCTAATACCCCCCAAAATCCCACCAATTTACTTTTCAGTGACAATGTTAAAAGAAAATGATTTATGCAGATCAATCACCTAGCTCATCAAGTCATTCAGTGACAGCCAGCCTTCATCATTGCTATTTAAAAGGCACTGCTGACAGAAAAGACCGACTCTTTGATTAAGGGCTCTGTCTGGCTAACCTTTTATTTGAAGAATGATTGCTGCTGAGTGACAAATACTTTTCCATTCATTTCAAGGAAAAGATATTGACATTCAAATTCTTGATGTCTACACTGAGCAGATGCCACTGTTGGCAAGTGGCTTGATAGCAACAGCAGGTACACCACTACTCTGGGGGGTGAAAAACAGCACCACTGGCTCAAGTTAAAGGCTCTCAACAAGTGAAAGCTACAGATCTCTCAGCCAAATCCTCTCCCTTCAACAGTTATCATCAAAGAACATCTGTTTGTTGTTTCTCCCTGGTTCTCTTCTTGAAAGTATCCTAGCCTCACCTTGACCCCACTTCCAATTGTATTGGATGTTATTACTAAAAATAAAGAGAATTCAGCAGTGAAGTGACCCCTTGCTTGAGAAGGGCGTCCTCCCTTACACAATATCCCCAAACACTAGTCGAGGAAATCCCAAAGCAAGGGCTGCTGCTTCTGTACTAATGTGATCTCTGTTGACAGTAATGTAAAATGGAAGTTGCATTTGCAATATCACATACAAAATCAAACAAAATCTGTTGCTTTAAGCTGATCCTGCTGTCACTTTCTGCTTTATTATTCTATAATATGTATAAATAAAATGTGGCCAAAGAAATTAGATAACATGTAAAAGATAGTGAATGCTCAGTTCCTGTTTTGATGATAACTTACATTTCTAGAAGTACTAGAAAAGAGATTTTAAATATATCTCCAAATAAAAATACCATAAAATGCTGGAAAAAAAAAAACGTAGATATGTGTATCACAGTTACAGTTCTCAATATCACTTGTTTTCAGAAATAAATTCATCAAAGTGAAATAATTAGGTCTTCTGCATATCTCAGACGGAAATTACTTAGCAAACACTTTTAGAGGCTGTTGATACGAGTTATCTGACTTCTGTTAGAAGCAACAGTGCATGTGGTGATATAATTATCCAGTATGGTTTGTACGTATTAACAAATCAATAGACTTTTGTGAAAAACTTTGCCAAATCTCATCTTCAAACAGGGTAAACATCTAGCATACACAACAGTTATTCTAATTACTCACAAAATGGCTGTAACATACTGGCACTAAAAATACCTATATTAGGCTAAATATGACAAATACATAGACTGCAAACAGAGCACAGGTAGGTAAATGTGGACCCTTACAGCTGGAAAAGAACACAAAGGATTCTAAAACATTAATCTGAAGGTACAGAAACTGACTTGTGGACTAACAACTTACCACACAGGTTAAAACTTGGCATTACAGATCAGAGAAATAAAGTGATATCACTCCTGCACCTGGATTTCACTGATTCCTGTATTAAACTTAATATTTCAATTCTGGCATAAGTGCTAGTGCAGCATTCTCAATTTAATATTGATCTTCATTTGTCAGTCTTCTTAAAAAAGGTATGCTCAGATATGGGCAGCAGAAATTGTGACAATATTTGGTGGTTGGAATGCCTTGAGCATCCAAACAAACACAAATATGCAACAAAAATATGACTGAGGAGGACTGTAGTTATTAATCCTTCAGCAGTTTGCTAGCTGCCATTCAGAGTACATGTTAGCCACGGCACCTCCCTTAATTATGACTACACAGGTAAAAGCATCAAGGAAACAAGAAAGGTATAGCCCACTCCCTCCCCCAGAAGATCCTCCAGGGCATCATAGCCTCAGTCACATGAAAATCTAAAACAGTTTGAAACCAGTTCTTCGTGCTTAAGAAAAAAAGAAAAGGAACAAAATATGCAATTTCTTAAATCTCACATGCAATCATTTATGAAAAATTATGGGTTCATTCAGATATAACATAAAGCACAGGCAGGTAAATCTGTGTTTGTTTAGCATTATTTAACAAAATACTTGGTCACACTCTCCTGCTTTTTTACATTTTAAACAAGATTAATTTTTGATAGAACTCTAAGGCTGTCATTGTAATCAAAAGAAAAAAGTGCCTTCAGGTTTTCACTGGTCTCCCCGCATGTTCTAGTAGTACTTTTTTTTTTTTCCTTAAACAGATTTGATTGAACTGTGTGAACACATTTACTCTTTCATCTCTACAGCTTTGAAATCTTCATATTCACACTTTCTATCTGATCTACAACAGAGCAATAAGGACTGCAGAGATTGACATCATGGGCATAATTAAAGATTACCATCAGTACACTGCCATGTTGAACAACACTGCCTTATAAAGCTCCCCAAGATCAACCATTTACACTTAAAACTATCTCATTAAGAGGTCTAAAAAGGAACAGTTCGGGTTGTTTTCATAAGAGGTCTGCACAAAGAGAAATGAACTTCTATGTAATTCTCTAAGTAATGTTGAAAGATTCCTGCCATTTACTAGAAGGTTTAAGATTATATACTGGATAATATAAAACTGTAAGCAATGCACCCAAATAAAGATGAAGAAAAAAACGACATGTACATTTATTATTTTTACATCATCAATATAATGTCAGATTACTTGATGTGTAATTCATGTACATTACAAATACTTAAATCACATAGACAACGTGTTTTATAGTTGATAATTCAGATTTTTATTTAGGAAATGTTATTATTAAAACTTCAATTGAAGGAAATTCAAGTTTCTTCCTACACTCTGCCAGCAATACGAAGTCCTTCTGACTTACACAATTTACAGTATTGCCTCTCCCTAACAGGTTGATATACCAAGACATCATCTTTAATGGGGAAAAAAAAAAAAAAAAAAAGAATAAATAAAGCACCACCAAAAACAACAAAAACCTTGAATTTAACACTGAAAAGACAGGTGAAATGCAAAAGCTAAACAAAATTGTACACTTGCATTCTGCTGAGCATATCTGGTTACATGGTGATGTAAGTAACCAACATGACCGATGCTCAAAAAAGGATATGTAAATGTTAAAGATACTCAGAGCAAGTCAACGTGTTTTAATGTACCTATTTCAGCATGAAGTAGATGAAAATGGAGACTCTCAGTCCCAAAAAGTGGTGCCGATTCAAAGAAGACTTTGGAAGTCTGAAATGTAATTTTCTTTAAAGTACTGAGTGCAAACAATTTGGGATACAAGTTCATACTGAAGTAAAGGTCACTGTAATATGTCCTCAATACTGCTTTTAAACAGATAAGCTATCACAGCTCTATTTTTTCTGACTACACACATTTTAACACCTCCTCCTCCTTTAGAATAAACAGTACGTGAGTGGCTTCTCATTGTAAACCAATTATACACTCCTTGCTCGCAAATGACAGTTTTGCAAGGAGATACAAAATATTTTCAATATTTCCAGTGGGCACATTTGGTTGATTTTAATACAATTAATTAGGTGAGATAACATTTTGGATCTAAAGTTACTTATCTTTTGTTTGGGTGTCAGACACCCAAAAGCAGCAACTGACTTCAGGAGATGCCGCATCACAAATATGGGACATGCTGCATCTGAGCACACTTTTGATTGCTTTTAAATTGAGATCTTGCAGTCTTGGTAGTTCAGATGTCTATTAAGTGCCTGAAATCCAACTGTATGTTTACATTCTGAAAAGGATTTTCACCATTTCACTCAAAAAAATCAAGACTCACAAGAGATGTTTAAAACACTGAATATTAGTAATGCTTCATACGACACAGAAAACATCTGCAAGGAAACTTTGCAACTAGTAACAGTTTGATTTGGGTCCAAATAAAGTTTGACACAATATCTACAGTTTCCTTTCTCCAACTCCCTTATTTCTCTCCACACATTCTTCATCACCCCATATTATTCCCGCAGTTGTGCCACTGTTGGCATACTGTGGGACATCATCCCCATCTGACCTCTAAGAAAATCAAGGGAAAGAATAAGACCAAACAGCTGCGGGTAAGCCAGGAGACCCTTTCCACTGACAATAAAAAACCGATGCCAAATTAATGCATCAGCATAAATATATTGAAAAATCATTTGTCATTTTCTTACTTTATTAGCTTAACGCAGGGCAAAAAAAAAAAAAAGAGATGTGTATATAGCAAAGTTATTAACATACAGCAGTCAAATTTGCCCTAACCTGACAGCTGCTTGAAAGATAAATAATAAAAGGTAAGATAAATACACATAAATAACCTGTGTTGGGTTTTGGTTTGATTTGTTTTTTTTGCTTGTTTGTTTGTTGTTGTTGTTTTTTGTTTAGGTTTTGTGTTTCACCTATCTTTTCAGTGTTAAATTCAAATTTTTGGTTGTTTTTATTTTTTGTATTTTTCCCGTTAAAGAAGATGTGTCGGTATACCACTCTTTTAGGAAGAGATAATTGTCATGGTTTTATGATTTTTTGGTACTGGTATTCCACATCATAACATCATGTATTGCACTAAGAGTTAAAGAGCTAATGCTCCAGCTCCATAGATCATTGATAATTCCAGGTATACCTGTCTCAGAAGAGAAGAAGCACTACATTCCCCAGAGGACTTTGCGATGCTTTGTATTTTTACCTGTTTTCCGCTCAGAGGGAACAGATAAAAACCCTCAGCGGTCAAGGGACACTCTCTTTCCTTCGGGATCGACTCAGCAGTGGGTGCTCGCTGCCGTATCGCCTTCGGCGTTAGCGTAAGGCCTTCGGTTTATCGGACACTCTCTCTCTTGCTCATTTTATTTGATTTATTAGCCTCAATTCCAATTATATTGTATTATATTGTGTTATTTTGCTTTCTAATATCTTATTTAGTAAATTAGCTTTCCTCCTCAGATCGTTGCCGCTGTTTTGTTTCTAGGCCCATCTCCCTTTTCCCTTTTCCCTTTTTCTTTCCCCTTTCCTGGGGCGTGGGTCTGTGGGTCCCCCGCACCAATCATCACGGAACTGGGCCGATCCAGCCCGGTACAAGTCAAAAGGGCTTATTATTGCTGGCATAGTGTTGGAAGAAACTTGAATTTTCCTCAATTGAAATTTCAATAATAAAACTGCCAGAATAAAAGCCCTAATCATCAACTAGAAAATTAGCAATTTTCAGATTGATATACCATACGTATAGACACAAACATACCGTCACCAACAGGCTTTGCTTAATTTTAGACTGATCTCTTACATTCAGGAAAACACAAAGCATCTAGTAAAATAATGCAATGCTTTATTTCATAATATCGTGAAGAAAATAGAACATAAACTAAATTTTAGCTAGATAAATTAAATCATATTCAGACTTAGAAATTGTAGCAAAAAGTACAATAAGAAAAAAGAAAAAAACACCCAAACTCATATATGCACTAAGTCACTGTGCAACAGAGGATGCCTGTGAGCAATAGTCCCTTATAACAATGATATTGTTTCTGCTGTCCTTTCAAGCCCAACACTCTATCATTTCCAGGACCATACCCAGCAACATGATATTTACCAAAAGACAAAAAAAAAAGAACCAAAAAAACACAGTAACAACCAGGAAACCAACGAGCAGCAAACACTGGCTCATGAAACAACCTTTAGTATTATTATTACGTTCTAATCACAAACCTTGGAGAAAATATTTTGACACTGAAGCCTGTAACTTGTGAGAAAAACAGCACTAACCTCTTTCATGCTCATAATAATGGTAGGCCACGCTAGGAACGTAAATAAGCATATTTACGTAAGTATATATGTAAACAAATATAATAATACATGTATACATAAATATAGAGAAGAGAGACTTTCTGTTAACAAAACAGAACTACAGCTATCACAGCAGTTTGTGGATAAATTATCAGGTTTATTACTCCTAAAGTAGTTTGAATAGAAGTGTTCCAGCTGTTACATCTGATCACCCAGCACACTGCCAATTTTCTCTGCCAGACAGTCCTCTCCATGCACCGGGGAACTTGTTGCAATTAAGGGATTTTCTAACTTTATAATTCTGTGGTTTACCATGCGTTCCTCAAAATCTGACTGCATAAACCATACTGATATTTTGCTGTCCTCAGATCCTAACAGAACCACCGAACCCATTCCCAGCTGGTACCCCAGGTCAGCATTTTTCCAAACGTACTTTCTGTGTTTGTGTTGCTGCCAGCATGTCTGGCAGCAAACAGCCACAGGAAGCCTCACAAGGTATTTGCAGGCAGTCATTTAATGGTATGGTTTATGGCACAGTAGTGCCACAGTACCTTCACAAACATATTTAAAATTGCAGGCTGTGCTATCTAAAATGATATGTTATGATTTGTTCCTCAAACTGTTCCATTTCTAAAATAAAATATCTAAAGTCAAAAACCACTAGACTTTGACCAGTAGAAAGACAGTAACCCTCTGATATTCTAAAAGTTATCCTCAATAAGACAAACCCACTCAGTTACTGGAAGATGAAATCATTACATTTACTCAGCTTCTTTCACTCTATAGTATCTCAAAACATACTAATTATTTCCAAAGGAACAGAAAAATTCTATTTGCTGTTAGAAGGTGCCACTAAATTAAGGTTGGTACAATGCACATGGTAGCACACATGGGGAATGAAACAGGAGATTAAGCAAATTAAAAGTGACTGTATAAAAAGTGCTTCAGCTTCAGCAGGTATGATGAACATATTTGCTCAGGGTATTTAATCAAAGCTTTTATTTTTTTTTTTTTTTTATGTTTTTGAAGAGTGGCATATAGTCAAATGATCAGTCAGAAAACAGGTTAAAGACAGCACATAAAATATTTCCTACTGAAACTTTCATGAGAAGACCTCACCTATCTAATCACAAGCACTGCTGCCTTCAAGAACATCTGCTCTCCCTAAAAGATGTTCTTCACAGGTCTCCTCAAGTCCAACCTTGCTTACCTTCCAGTACTTGACAAGATGCTCCTCAATCACACAAGGTGTGTAGCAGGGAAATTTACAGCCCAATCCCCAGTATCTGAGAGCTACATTCCAATGTAGAAGATAAGGGAACATTCCTCAAAAGAAAAATGATCTGGCAAGCAGAACCACAAATGCCATCTCGTAGAGCAATCTTACTGACTGTACATACGTGACTAGCACATATAAAAAAGTTATATAAAAAATTTAACCATAATGGTACCTGGGTACTGAATCAATTCAGGGCCATGAATAGGTTCTGCTCTCCACATTTCACCCATCTTCCAATTACCTGACACAAAAATGGCATCTGCACTGCAGCCCTTCTAACTCATAAGGCAAGAGTGACCACTGCCCAGGATGCAGGGAATCACTGTTAGGTTTCACTATAGTACTCATTTATAAGGAGATCCCAGTCTGCAATGTCCCTACTTTAGCTGAGCAGACTAAAAAAGATTCTTAAATTATTTCTATCCATCAGCGAGAGGAAGTAATCAAAAATTATCCTACTTAAACACAATTCTTTATCAACTTTCACTCTATAAACAAAACAGCTTACATTGATTAAGCAATTATATTCTCAACTCCTCCACTGCACCTGTAAGGAGAAAACATACAGAATCTCAGAACTGTAGGGTTTGGAAGGGACCTCTAGAGATCACCAAGTCCAACACCCTGCTGAAGCAGCTCCCTAGCCCAGGTTGCACAGGTAGGTGTCTAGGCAGGTCTTGAACATCTCCAGAGAAGGACACTCCACCACCTCTCTGTGCAGCCTATGCCAGTGATCTGTCACTGCACTGTGAATAAGTTCCTAGGTACATTTGTGCAGAACTTTCTATGCCTGACTTTGTGGCCATTTTCCCTTGTCCTACCACCACACACAACTGAGAAAAGTTCAGCCTCATCTCTTTGCCTCCCACTCCTTAGATATTTATAAACATGGATCAGATACCCTCTGCGTCTTCTTTATTCAAGGCTGAACAGACCCAAGTCACTCAGCATTTCCTCCTAAGGGAGGTGTTCCACGTCCTTTATCATCATCATACACCTGTCTCTCAGCTTCCGTCAAACAAGTTATTCCTTTCCATGTGTTTGGCTCGGAAGTTTCACCTTTAAAAACAAGGAATCTAAGCCTGAAGTACTATTAAACTTTGATTGATCCAGAGGCAATACTTCAAATCCACTCTCAAATGGATGCAGAACAGAAAAGGAGATGTGAAAACTAACCACCACAAACCCTGACCATCAGAAAAGCTAACATGAGAGGTACTTGAAAACAGCTGTACTGCCATTATGACAAATCAGGCTGTTACTAATTCAAAACAATGAAAACACAACACTAAAATAACAGATACATCATAAAGAGTCAGCAACTTCCTAAATCTTTGGTCTCTGAAGAGATTTTTTGTCCAACAAGATACCAAAACCTTAGCCGTAATTGGTGCTGGTAGGCAAATCAGTCTGTAAAAAGAAAGCAGTGCTCAATAAGCTGCTAATATGTTTGGGCTTTTCTTTAATTGTTTGATAAAACATCTTTCAATGACCATAGAGAAAGTGCTACAGTCTCTTAACAGTGTCAATATCACTGTCCAATTCAGAATCTGAAGATTACCCATTTATACTTGAGTCCTTCAAGGTATCATTGACTTCAGTGACTTCAGAGCACACACTGCTGAAATGCTTTGCAGAAGGGTCACACAAATAACAGCCAACTGGAGAGCCACAAGAAAAGTTTCAGACAAAATTCCCTGCCCAGTAATGTTAATGATCATTGAGCACTGTCTGTCATTCACTATATTTCTGTTCAACAAGTTTGCTTACACAAAGTGCTTGCTTTAAGCTGTTCAGCCACAGTTATTCTAACTGATTTTCAATTGTGTTTAGACATAGTTGATGTAGTCTTTCCCAACATACCAACAAGCTGTGAAAGATATTCCTTTCTGGCTTCTGGTCCAAACCAAGGAGGAAGGAAAAAGTAAAAGGTATTAAAAAAAAACCCTGAAAATAATTATGTTGTTTGTTTTTTTTTTTAAAAAGGGGGGGAAGAATAAGCCATGATTCACAATTTATTTTGTGTCTATCACAAATTGCAAATAGACTGCATTTTTAATCTATGATGTTTACACCTTTGCTGTTGAGATCGCTATAATGAACAATTAGAAGGTCCTGTAAATCATTGCCTCTGGTATTGCAAAACATTTGACAGTTTTTGCTCTACTGCCAAACTGAGTTTTACAAGTCCAGCAGAAGATTTTCAGACACTATTTTTTTTTTTGTTTTTTTATACTTAAAATGCAAAAATTAAGTAAAGCCAAAGATGTTAACAGTTGAAACACAAGATGATTCATCAATTGCATTTTTACTACTTCTATAACCAATATATGGCAAAACATCACCTAGCACAAGGAGCACAGTATTGAGAAGTTGTTACTGTGACATAAATCAAAGGCAGCAAATATCCCATTAGGAAGATATACTTCATGTCTTACTGCCACGTAACAACAAAAAAAGTTTTATAAAATAAAAAGCACTCTACCAAGCCACTTTCCTGGCAATTTAACTTTTGCTCATCATTTAAGAGCAATTTCAGGTTTTTCCAATCCCGTGTATTTAAAGCAGCTGCCTGAAGGAAGAAAGCACAGAATTTTCATTTAAGAAATCAATCCTCACTTTTGATGTAAGAGTCTAATTGAAAGAAATGAACCGCAATTAAAAGCAAAAACCCAAACTGACTGGAGAAATGACAACATTACAGTATGTTCTGGCCACTAGGGAGCTTACATACAATTTGTGAAGTTGTTATGAAAGTGTACTTCCTTAATATCTGGGGAATTCTTTTTTTGCTGATCACACCTACTAGAGCAGGACTGGCACCTTCCATGATTGCACTGTGACAAAAAAAGAAAGAAAAGTGGGAAAAAAAAATAGAAGAAGCCTAGACCTGGCTCCATTATCACAACCACATAAAAGAGCACAGTGGAACCCCCCACTGCCCTTAAATAACAATAATAATAATAACAACAACAACAACAACAGCAGCAACAACAACAATAATAATAATAATTAAAAAAAAAAAAAAAAAAGGGAATAAAAGCTTTTTTGGAAAAACAGAATTAAAAAACAGACAGACAAATCAAATCAGACAATAGGTTCTTGTCAAGGAACAACTGTCTTGCTTGTGAAGTTATGAGACCAGATGAATGACAAGAAGCTCAAGGAAAACCTTACAAGAAATACAGGTTGCCAGAAGTCAGTGTTCTGAGACAAAAGAACATTTAAGAGGTTGAGTCAAACAGGTCTGAGTTGGCTGTCTAAGAAAACAGGCATCCAACATCACTAAGTACTGAGCAATCATGTTCCACAGGAGTGTGAATGTTTGTCTGCTTGCTTCTATTAACATCTATCTCTGAAGAGCTTAACTGCCGACCCAGAGCACCTACAGCAGCTGCAGTTTTGGAGAGGCTATGTTTAAACTGTAGGAGAACAGGAAGGGTTGGCAGTGGCCCCATATATTAGTTGCTAGGCCAGTGAGGCTGTGCATCCCCATGGGTCTGTAAGGCTCTGAGTGCTGCACAGTTTCCACCAGCTGGTCCCAGGTGGGAAAGGGGCAGAGCTTCAGGACACACTATGCAGCATCCCATGTCACAGGAGACAGAGAGCACAGTGTCTGCAGAAGTCCACAGCAACCCTAAACTGCACCAAGTAAATACCTGAGTACAGGAATCACTGAAGTGAACTGTGAACCACAAGAATATGGAAACGATACTAACCATTAGTAAGCAATAACAAATTCATCAATCAGAAATGGGAAAATACAACATAGAAGAATAGAAATGTCATTAGGCAAAAGTGAAATATTCTGAAAATGTTGCTTAATTGTAAAGAGAATGCAAACATACTCCTAGATTTTAAAACCTGAATATACCAGGTGTTAGTTCGTCGGATTAATCCCATTCCCTCTTCACTTATCTGCAGAGATAGTCCAATAGGATGTCTGGGCCTGTGTACCTTCTAGGACTGGTAATCAAGGAAGAAGTCTGCTATAATCTTGAACAAGATTACATTCCTAGCCATCAAGCCCTGACAGCAAAGCTGTATAGTTCTGATGGACAAGTACTATGTACCAAACACCTTAAGACCCTTAAACCAAACAAAACTGGATTGATTACAGTATTTTATTTTTTTAATTTTGTCACAGTTTTGTAGATTTAAATTAATTTACACTCCTATAATTTACAGTGAGACTTTAATTGGTCTGCTTTTCCCACTGATCTAGCGGTAAGAAGCCTAGAAACAAAAACCATGCCTTCTTCCCTGTTTTCATTTTTAGAATACATTCATTTAAATTAAATAAAAAATACTCAAAATACCGATCAGTACTCAACCTTATAGAAAGGTGTGAGTTTACTTTGTCATCTCAAAAATATTTCCTCCTATTACATGTGACTACTTTTGTATGCACTTTTATACATTGGAAAAGTCCGAAGAAGTGTTTCTATCACGATTCAGCTAAATTAGTTACCTGAAATCCTGAAAACAACACAAAGAATCACCACATTGCAAACAGCTGGCTTGTTATTTATTTTAGTTGACATTACTAACTCTAACTACTGAAAACATTTAAGTGTGCAAATAGCTTTCCTTAACTTACAAATTACTTACAATGAAAAAGAAAAAAAAAATAGAAATCCTACACCGTAAAGAAGAAGCTGACTGTGCAATCAAAAGCCCAAAGGACCCAATTTCTTCATAAAGTAGCTGATGGACATCGTGACAGTCTGATTACCTTCTACCACCAATTTTTGGAACATGTGAAAAATACTGTATGCTTCTCGCTGGTATGTGGTCCAAGATGACTCATAAATCTTCCTTTATCTCCTTCGTGGTGTTAGCAGAAAAGGATGAGTTGCTTTTTTCCATCTCATTCACATGTCTTTCTGTCTGTTACCCGTGCCCTTGAGCAAAGATTACTGATGCCCTGCCTTTGATATATGACACATCACATACAGCAGCTTTTCATCAAGTGAATTAACCTGAAAAAATGCAAACCTACCTGCCAGTTGCCTCCCAACTTTTCAGTATTCCTTTGTGTACCTCTTTCCTAACATGCCACACACAAGGCACAGAAGAACAAGGTTACCAGACACACAAAATTATGCTGTTATTGAGTGGGCGTTGACATAATTTATTAAAATGTTTATTGAAATACTTAATATTCACCTTTGTAACTGATTCCAATAATAAAATACCTTGTTAACCATGCACATAGTAATCCAAAAATATGTATTTGGAAATAAGAGAATGAAATATCTGTTCATATCACCCCAAATTACTGTTCTGAATCATATAGAATAACTGCAACTCACGTAAAGCCTTGCTGATACAGCTTCACAAGTAATTCTGCAATGCTGTCAATTTAGAAACAGTCTGGATATTCGTTTTTTTCTTACAATTAAATAAATATTTTTATATTCCAAAAGCACCAGTATCTTAAAATGTTGACTCTCTCCACACCGCTTGAAATGTTCATGAGGGAATTTTAATATCTGAAATTAAAATTTCATCGTACTCTTTTGTTTTCTGCAGTTGTGTTCTTTCAAGAAAAATAGGCAATAAATGGATCCCTTCTGTATATACCTTCAGTCTCACAATTTAAAGATGCCAATTAGATAACTGCTATGCTGCTAATTAGCAAGATTCATGCACTAGCCTCTCTGAGATTTTTTCTGCTTGGGAATTTTTTCCACTGTAGATTATTAATTTGTTTGCATTTGTAACAGATGACTGACATGATCCAAGAGAAATTTAAATACACAAGCTCCTAAATACTTTAGCATTTCAAGATGGGAAAGTGAACTTCCAATATTACAAAACAAAGCTCTGTAAAACAAGTGCTGCACTGCTCATAATGAAAAAAATTGAGGTTTTTCTCTTTTATCAAAATTATATTATATCTCTAATGAAAGCTGTGACTGAAAAACAGAAACACTGATATATAGTTTCGAATGAATTGGCCTAAGAGTAATGTATAAAAATAGGATTAATGGTAGAAAGCATGTACTATATAAAAATAGCCTGTAGAAAAAAGCATTAAGCAATTACAACTCTAGCACTGAAGGCTCCAGTGTTATAGCGTAATATTTCCTTAATGTTAGACTTCATTAACCCTAAGATAATCTCTCATAAATTTTGCTGATTTTTAAAGAGAAAAAATAAATTATGTTTATTAAACTACTGAATATGTTTATGAAAACAAGACATAATCTAGTGCTATAAACTTCTTGTCTTTATCTGAATAATCAGGAAGCTCATAAATAAAATATCATATAACAAAGTGAGTGTTAAAATTCATTACCGTAATAGCTATGCTCATGATCTATTTCATTAACACTCCTCCTTTCTTTGAATAAATGGGTTCTTTGGTCTACCAGAGCAAGGCCATTTATAAGACAAAATACTAAGCTGCTTTTTCTCATTTTCCCTTATCTGTTCTATTCCCAACTTTCTGAATTAATTCTTCTTTTAAATCTTATTGTTCCTTCCAGTGTAACTCACAGCACATTAGAGAAACTTGAAAGAAATATAAGCAAAGAAATGGGTCTACGGAGTATAAGTTAATTAGAAATCTAAGTGACTGGTGATGAGACTTGATGGTACGTAGCTTTGGAATGAGTTTAAGAAGCTTAAGTTCATTTAAAAATAAAATATAAATATATCAGGAGTTCAAAAGAAGACATACCTCAAATTAAGTCATGCTAATGTTTCAGCCCCAACACCGTTTAAAGATAACAATATGTGACAGCACAGTGATTTTATTGCTAAAGTTTCTTCTCACTAACATGTATCAAAAAGCCAGTAGCTTTCAGTGGGTGGTACTATGGACACTTAAACATTAAACATTAGCAAATGCCAAACTTACCATCAACTACTAAGTATATGGCTATAGTATTAAATTAACACAGTTTATTAAAATGTTTGTTGAAATAAATATTGAAATTTAAATTTTAATTAAATTATTCATTAATAACCTTTTGCAGAGTTTCAGTCCCCCAAAAAACAATGCATCTTTACGTCCATCAGCCTTGAGTTAATTTTTTCTCCATTTTTGACAGTTTTATGTATAGGATGTGATACGGAGAACTCTACCAAAACATCTAGATTGCAAGGACATAGTCTTGGGAAAGATGCAATAGAACAGCATGTCTGTGAAGCCATATGTTTTTCAGGCTCTCCGAAATCGTCGTTTTTCAAACTAGATAAACCATGCATTTCAATTTCTAATCATTTTCATGCTAATATTTAATCTCAGTCTATCAGCAATTATAACTACAAAAAATCTTAATAAAGAGCCATTTGAAGTCATTAGACACAATACAGTGGCCCCTCTGCAAAAGGCATAGTTAGTATTTTCTTTTCCACCTTCACCAGCCCAGCCTGAACAGCCTACAGAGGCATACGCTTTCCCTGAAGCCATAACAAGATCTACGCACACATAACAGGATACATGACAAGGGTTGGCATTCTTTTTTCTGGGGAAGTTAAAGCATCAGCAGTGTTTTAGATTAGCAACCTGGTCTAGGGAGCCTGCTTTGGCAGAGGGGTTGGACTAGATGATCGCAAGAGGTCCCTTCCAAACCCTACAATTCAGTGATTCCATGTTTTAAGAATGTCGATTTTATAAAGACTCAGGAAAAAAAAAAAACCCTGAAAGCTATAAAATTCATAATTCAGTTAGTGTGAAAGTTGTCCTTATTTCTGGGAACTCCTGGAACCTGCGAATGAAATCAGAATATAGAGCAAGATGCAAGATTTCAAAATCATCAATATCACTCCTTTTAGCCATTTACAAAGACAAAATATTAGATATAATACAAAAAGCATTAATAAATTATTAGAAGCTGTTAGAAATTATTATAGATAAGCAGTATGTGCATTATTTATCATGTAATCTACTGGACTGTATAACCAGATGGTATAATGGATTGTTATCCATACAATGACTAATGCTTTGTACCCTAATGCAGAAGGCATCTCACTTGCTTTTTTTTTTTTTTTTGCACACAAACCCAGAAGGGACAGTGCTGGTCTGCATGCTTTGAAATGGGAAGAAGCCAATGACAGTACTGCCATACCACTGAGGACTGTGGCATTCGCTGAGAAACATCCAGAAATAGCCCACACCACATCTCCAAAACCAGTTGCAACACAAGGATCAATAACTTCAATACAGCATCTTCGTGTGTAACTTATATTTCCATGAAGTGCTGGTGGCCTTGAATTCAAATTGGTTGGAGTAGTTTTGGAGGAAAAGAACATTAAAAGATAGCTGAGTTGTCAGAATCACACCAGAGCTGATGAATGAGGCAATCTATAGGACATATCTATGTGGGAAATCTTTATAAATGGAAACGCAAAAAAAAAATATCAAAGGGAAAGCTTGTATTAAAAATATTACTTTAAAATGGTTGTGAATGGTCCATGACACATAAAAAGTCTTCTGTCTCTCTTAATAAAGAAAAGTCATAATTTACTAGTGAACTAATAACACCATGACAAGAAAAAGCATCAAAGACCATAAAAACACAAAGAAGTTGTTCTCTACAGTTAGGCTGAAATAGAACACATTCAATGTTCTCCTGTAACACAGCCTCAGTAAGCACTGGGAAATGAAACATATCAAGAGCTCTTCCTCATCCTCAACCTTTACGGTGAGTAGTGAAAAACATCCTTTGTAAAGCATGAATTGAAGTCATAGAAACTTCCTTAATGCTTTGGTTGGTACCTACAGGTATCAAAATGAATGTGGTCTTTTCAAAATTTACTAATAATATACAATATATACTAATATATATACACTAATGTTCCAATCCTACATCATTTGAGATCTTAACAATGTCTCATGTCTTAATATAAAGCACATTGCCAAATTCAGGTTTTCCATGTCTGTTCTTCTTTCGAGTATTTCAATCTTTTTGCAGGTAACACAGTCCAGAGTCATGGAACGAAGAAGAAGGATACCATTAAACTGCTTTACTATATTGCCTGTCCCTGTAAAAAATGCATAGGTTTTATCCCTACTAGGATAATCCTTACAAAAATAAACCATCAAACAGACATTACATAGGTAGGTAATGCTACTAAAAATACACGTGCAGTATCTTAAAAAAAATAAAAATAAAAAAATGCAAGATTACTAATGTTTTAGAACATTAGTCTCATTCAGACCTGAAGGGAAAAAAAGGATTGAATTCACATAAAAGTATAAACAAAGTAATTAAAGACTTATTTTCATTTCATACTTTCTTGGCATTTGGTATTACCAGTCCTAGAGATTACCACATCCTTCAGTTCCTCAGCCATAGCTGGATACAGGATAATTTTTTCAAAAGAAGCAAAGTGCTAACCATGAACATGAACAAATCCCCTAATAATCTGAGGAGTCTTTTTGCATGACAAACATAATGTGACCAAAGAAAATATAATATATAAAAATGATGTTTCAACATTTAAATCAATGGCCAGTGTAGAATCCACTGATATTTGTATTAACTCACTGTTAAAGAAAGGGGGAAAAAAAGTGTCCAATTAACTGTAACACATTTTTAGCTGATTTTACTTGATAAGCATTAGAGCCTGTTCCCATTATTCATTTGTTTCCCAAAGAAAGTATTCAGTAAATTTTTATGTTTTTCTCATCATAATTCCCACTGCATGTGTTTATGAATATTACACAATACTAAGATTTACCCATTCATAAATGTCACCTTTTCTCACCTATAAGCATACGATTGAGGCTTATCTAATAAAGCTACAACTGGTTATGCAAAGTATATCTTCAATCAAACCACTTTAGTTCTGCTCTTGTTTTATATATTGAACCTTCAAAATCATTGCATTTGAAATAATAAGCAAATGAATATATTACCTGGTGAAAAAAAATCTGGTGAACATTACACAATAAATTAGTTGATTTCCCACAGAGAAATTTTTCTGAGATCACTACCTGTTTGAAGGAGTGATTCAAAAAAAGCCACCAAACAACAAATTTATCTTTGATAAAGGGTGTAATGTGTTGGGGAGAACAGAGAAGTTTCTTTTAGGTGTTCAAAATGTACTCAATACTATCACTACATCTATTTCACACACACGTGCGCAAAAAAAAAAAAAAAAAAAAAGGAAACTCTCTTTAATTAACTATAATTTTAATCTTAATAGTAATTTTAGACTCTTAATCGAATTATTTTTTTCTGAAGTCATTTTAGTGCTAATAAATGAAAGACATGAAAAACTAAATTGCATAATAAAGCATGAAGGGCATACAGTTAGGAGATATCATGCCCCTGAGAAAAGCAAGTACAAACTGATGTTTGACGAAAATCTCAAGAATGCCATGCCAAAAAAATTAAGATACTGTTCTGCAAACAATTAACAACCACTTTTTTTTTTTTAATGGACTTTTAAAATACTATTACTTCTCAAGAAATGAGACAAAGCTATACACTTATCAGTAGTGCAAACAAGCACAATCATCTTTTCCTTAGTGATTTCTAAAATACTTAAAATAATTATTGCAAATATATCTTCCCTGTCATCTAGGCCCTTCAACAATTGACAATTAAGTAAGTAGAAAACCATTTCACTTCGGCAGCTATTAATGCTCCAGTGATTTTACTGTCGACATAGTTTAACAACTCACTAAACAAAGCCAAAATTGTGTTGTTGTTTTTTTTCTTTTTTTACACTTTCTATTAAGAAAAAAAAAGTTTTACAAATTTCATGGGAAAAAAATTACCCCAACCACTTTTTACTCAAGTAAAACCCAAATTCTGTCTCCTAGAATGAATGTGAATTTGTTTAGGCACTTAAGAAAAATTAAGTGCAGCTAGTTGGTGCTGATAACAAAGAGCTTGTTGGGCATGTGCACTTGAACTCCAGAACTGAGACCACTATAAACAAAGTGGAGGTGTTCACCTCACAACATTCCTCAACAGTAGAAACTCATTTATTTTTATCACAACTAATGTTTGCAACATCCTCTTCAAAAAGTATGTAAAAAATACTAAGATTTTCCCACCCTTGATGAACAGTGAAAATGCTGTCCCACTCTGCTGGAGGAATATAAAACAATGGAAGTCCTTCCGCCATTATTTCAAGGCACTTTTCGTTCCCTGAGCAAACTGGCTTATTAGCACTGCTTAATACTGTGAGATACAGCTATGTCCAGAGAAGAAGAGAGACAGCTTCATCAGAAGCAGAAAAAGCAAATAGCCATCTTTTCAGCTCAAGAAGAAACATCAGAAAATTCCCAGTTTGCCAGACCAACAGTTAAACATCAAAAGCAAAAAGGCATGAAATAACAGGAGTAAGTGGTTCTAGGATCAACAGCACCAGAGCCAACATTTCTCTGCTCGCTTGTACACCTGATACTGCAGCAGAATATTCTGAAGAAAAAAAAAAAGAAAAAAAAAAGCCGAAAAACCATAAGGTTCTTCAGGTGCCGAGATGCCTTCCTGTCATTCTAACCATTCTAAATGTTTGCTCTGCCTATTTATATTTGTCTAAAGGTTTGAAACAGTTATAGTAATCTCCACTTTTAGCCCCAGCGCTTCTTTACACTGTAACAGTTTCCATATTTTACCCCAAGCGGGTCTGTGTTTCTATGATAAATGAACTCTTTGTATCACGCTCTTTCTCTGTGTGGATATATATGCATGTGCAGATGAGACTATTTAAAGTGTGCAGAAGCCTTCTTGATGGTCTGAATAGATTGAACAACGGCAAAAACATTACTGCAAGTAAGATTCTTCATTTTTATACACTACTGTGTATTTTTTATGATTCGTGTCTAAGATCCTGTTAAATATTTAAACAACAATACAATACCAGTAAGTAAACTCTTTAAATCAGGCATCCTCTATACTGTAGTGTGGAAACAGATGTGCTCTTATTAAGGCTATATTGTAACTCAACAATAATTTGTCATATGTGACATATTGTTAAATTACGTGCACCTGCCCGAGCTGTAGTAGCAATTACAAACAATACATATAGCACTTTTACTTTAAATATCTAAACAATTTATGTAGATGTGAACACGATGTATGGAAAAATTGTAATTTCCTAAATGTCATCACCAAACAACACCTAATGTCTCACAATTTCTTTTTATGTATATTTTATTATAGCGTCCAACTGTTTCAACACTCTAGTGGCTGGGCTTTAATGTGGTTCAAGCAGCCCCAAGTAACATCACCAAATGTTTAACATCTGTGAAAGTTGGACCAACAAACGCTCATATTTTCAGGAGGTCATGCTGGCCAGCTTTCATTAACAACTACTTTAAACTTCAGTATTCTTTATGGCTTTTTAATTCAGGAAGGACATGCAAAGTTCACCTTCATTAAACTGCTAAGTTTATTCCAAACTAATATAATATTAATCTGTAGAATATTTATCAACTTTTAAAATTTTCTTTTCCTTCTCCCAATACTTGGATTTTACTTAATTCCCCCAGCTCTTTAAGATAACACTTCTAATTAGTTCTGAAGAATTCTGACAGCATCAGAATCTCCCAGCTCTCTTTTTCTTTCATTTCCTACTTTTTTTTTTTTTTGTGCCCACCTACATTATTCACACCAGATTTATGGCTAATTTGCAAAATTCCTTAATGACCTGGATACTTCTTGCTGCTGACAATTCTATAATCATGAACCATTACATCTTGAAAAAATCTATTCAGAGTTGTGAATTTTTCTACCACATTCATTACCATAGCATATTCCTAATAACAAGGTTTGACTTCTGCTGAAGACTTCTAAAAGGAAGAGCTCCCCTCTGTGGTTGACACCTCCATGGAGATCTGTGGGCCAGAGCCCCACAGGATTCAGGCTTGCAGGAACTCAAGGGAGCCAATTTCAGTGCTGGCTCGGCATTGTACAGTATACAACAAATAACTCTCAAATGGACATAACTCGCAGGAAAAGGAAGGGAGTAGTACTCCCTTCTACTCATTAGGAGTAGTACAAATAGAGATGACGACTAAAAGAATGAAATACACAACTTATTTTGAAGAACAAAGAAAACCAGTAATCAAAAAGAGAAGGGGAATGAGCACTGATTATCCCTATGAAAAGCCCAAACTCTAATCTCCTTCTCCCACCACATCAGTTCAATGTGACTGATAGCTTCACATTGCTCACTACAGACTCTCTGCCTTTGAATGAGATGCAGTAAGTAGTTGCAGGATTTCTCCATCAGGAACTCACTATACTGTAAGTCTAGACGTTCTACTAAGTGCCACTTTATTAGCATGAAGCTCTGCACTCCCCTTTCAAAGCACTGAAAAAGGAACTAACAACTCTTTCTCATGTCTAGAAGTTGCACAGAGATGCTACTCTATGCCCCTACTCTCCAATCAGGTAGCTTTGCCCCACTGCCCTCAGAATGATACTAGGAGTAGGCTGCTCCCAAACTACATTGTGATGCTGAGTAAAGCCAGCCTGAATCCCTGACAGGTAAGAATCATGGCACAGAGACTGCTTTGAGACTCAGCTCAGCTTTAGGAGGCTGGACCCTGCACATCCAGACAGGGACCAACACTGAACACATAGCTTGCAAGTGGCTGTTTCTCCCTTTATAAATAATAAAAGAGCACTAGTTCAAATACAATGGAGAGGAAAGTGAACAGAAATCTCATTCTAAAGACCATGAATATACTTCATTTTGTTTTAGAAATGTCTGCATTATGTATGGGTTTATACAAGGGCTTTATAGACTCTCTTAAATGATTTACTGTTAAGGTATACATTGATTATAATCTCTAGTTACTTAAAAGGAAACCTGTTTTCCCCACAGCACTTAATACATGGTGACATGTTTCAACTTAACAGCGACACTGGTAAACAAAACTTACCGATCTACACAGTAAGTTATAAAACTTATAACGTGCTGTAAACCGTTCTGTCATTTTATTTAGCATATTGCACTGCACGAGTTGCTTTATTTACCTAGTGGTAAATCTTTATGTATCAAAAATGCTACAGAAGGCACAACAAATAAATTAGAAGCAGACACTAACATCTGACTAGTTAATCAAACAAATAGGACATGTAACAAAGAGAAAAGCTATAAATATTGACAACAAGCTGCTTCAGTCACAAAAACATTCAATACTTCAGTTCTCAAGTGTGAGTTTTATATCAGTCCCCTGGAAACAGTTTGTATCCTCCAATAAATTTTTACAGTTGATTCACCTGCCTGATACCCTTCAGCCATTTCCTTCAGAAGCTGTCAAACCCGCCAACAATAATATATGGCCCAACCAACAAGAACAGCTGTAGCCATTCTCTCTGCTGGTTCCCGCACCCTGTTCTGCATAAAATAATACATCAAGATTAATTGATTTCCCGTCATTCTCACAGAACAGAAAATTAATTTTCATGTAGCTATTTTCCCCAGCATATGAATTTCGAACATGGCAAGTAATTTAAGTTTTTAATTATTCATAAGCAAGAGGGAAAAAAAAAAAGAAAACACAAAACACAACACATGATAAAGTGAGCCCCTGAAAGCCCCAAGGCCACGGCCTGGACCTTGATTTGTGCTGAGACAACAATAGCATTCACTAATGCCTATATAAATAATATATGTATTAACATACATCTTAGTACAACACCAATTTCTCTCACTCTGACCCAAGACTACCAGGTCATATAGCAGCAGTTTGTCACAGTTCTTGCAGTGGGTTACATTTGACACACAACAAGAAAAACATATAACATGTCACCTACACTGCATTGACCTCAATTGCCTCTTGAGCATGAACATACCTATAATGTAATGGGAAGGTAATGGTCAGTATTTAAGCAGAAAAGTGAAGCTTACTAATCAGCAGAGTGTCCTGTCTCAAAAACCTTCTCTTTGCAGATGACACTAACTTGTGTAAAGAAAACTGATAATGGAAAACTAAACAGAATAATCTGTTTTGTTCCAGTTAAATGTTTCCTAGATGACTGCTGAAGCCTTAAACAAAAACCACAGGCCACCCAAAAGATGGCAAGATGTCATAAAGAAAGCACATTTAAAAAAAAAAATCTCATTTTCTATAGCTCAAATTTTTGTAAGTAGATATTCCCATAAGTTGCAGAATACAATTTACAACCTTGAACTGGGGCCAGGATTATATAAGTAAATAACCACAGTTCAAAGCATTCATTATAATCATTTTAATGAAGCATAAAACACTCATTATTTATTTAGCACAGCACATGATCAATAACATTAGGACTGTACTTTTTATTTAAAAAAAGAAGCACTGACTAACTAAGCACTTAGCAATGCTCTTTCATGGTTTGAGGGTGAGGACAAGCTACACAGTGGAAACACCTATAAATTTAAAAGGGACTAGGCAGATGCTGAAGGCATGTCACTGGAAATATTAAGCAACAAGTTTGCTTTCCAGTGCTCTTCCGATTCTTGAAATGTTTTAGGAAATGTTTATTTTATTAGTTAAACCTCTCCAGGTTTAACAATACGTGCCATAAAGTTGCTTCATAGGATTTTCTTACCATTATCAGCAGAGCTGGATAAGTTTTCAAGGAGAGAAGTCCAGCAAAGAATAGTAAGATGATACAAGCAGGAAGCACTGTGACCATTTTTATTATGTTACAATGACACATTAAGCAAGGAACAGACGGAAGTATAAAAAGCACCACAAACGTGGTAAAAACGCTCCATATAACTACAGCCTCTGTGTTGTATACAGAACTGCTTGCAAGGTGACCAGGCTAGTAGCACTGCACTTGCTACTCATCCAGTATTGGCATAAGAACACCACTGCAATTACTTTTTCAAGCCTCCTGACTTCCTTAGTTTCAGAAGGCAGAAAAATAAGAATTTGACATTTACACCAAAGGTTTGTATATCTACATTTAGACTTTAAAAGTGAGTCTTGAACAAGGATCCTACCTTCAGTTTTTCGTTAATGTAAAAGAGATCATCAGAATGGGAACACCATGCCAATAGCTTCTCAACATATGTACCACAAAACTTAAGTAGAGTTGGAAAAAAGTCTTGAGTTTTTATATAATATATACATTGTATATATAAAGTAGTGATAGGAGTTAAAGGCTTTTATTTCCCTTTCATTTAGCCTTGTGAATAATATATGGGTACCATATAACAACAAAATTATCAGCAAGAAACAGCAAATAGGTACAGCATTTGCTCTGCAAACTGTGTTTGTTGACATCTTGACATATCGATTCCAACAAAACACCCGCTGAAAATTAACTAAAAATTTCCTTTGTCTCCAAACTGTAAAAAGACTACTGAAAAGTACTACATTATTCAGAACTACATTCCCATTGCAATGTTCAGAACTAGAGCTCTGAAGTCTAAATCAGCGAAAACAGTTGAATTGGTATGAAGTATTTTCTGGAGGCATGGGAAGAGGTAACTGATGGAACTGGGGTTTTGTTACTTTCTTTTCATGTTACTAAACAGTTAAAATAGTGCATTGTATTTAGTAATATCAGCTATGCAATGACTGTATCTTGACAGTTTTTCATGCCATATTTATCTGCAGTCATCATTCTAATATTTACTGGGGTTTTCCTCCCTTTCATTAAGAAAATAACTTCATTAAGAATGCAATGAACTTATTATGCTCACCATAAATATCCATGTTTGCAACTCTGTAAATGAAATGTATAAACCAGGAGAAACAAACAAAAAAAATACAGCAGAAAACCTCTATGAAGTTGATACCACTGCTATAGATACTGTTTCTGGCATAGCTTAGAGGTCTTTGTTTCTGTAAATTCAATTGAGTGTTTCTATTTCTAAGTCTAGCAAGAGGTTCTAATTATTGTTAGAAGTCTAATTAGCATTTAGTATTACATTACAACAACTGCAGCAAAATTGTACCCGTTCTCCAATAAACAGTATTCACAGTGTGCAATCAAGCTGCTGTACGATGCAATGAGAATTAATAGCACTGCACGACAATGGTAAATCCTACAACTCCCGCTGTGTGTGTTTAATAATTTTTCACTCCTTCCAGATTGTTCCCATCAAGCACAATTCCCAAGATTCTAATCAGCTTTCCTCCCCATCAATACTACACAGAGATCCGAGCACTGAAAATTATCTGCAATTTCAAAAAGTGCTTTGTTGCATTATTAGGCCACTGACCTAAGAGGTAATGGGTAAATAGTTCCTGAAAAATGTCCAAAGCACAACATAAATTAAAGCTTACAGTCCTTCCTGCTGTTCATACCGGAGCTGTAACTGCAAACTCTAACAGTTTTTGAGCAAAATTCTTAAATACAGGGATTTTTTTAAAACAAAAATTAGTACAAATATGACAACATTTGTATGTAAATGACTTCCTTCACTGTGTTTTACACAAATACAAACTGGAAAACAATAAGCACCTCTTAAATGCATCGTAGATATACCTACACACAGCAATCAAGAGATCAACTGCCACAGTTTTGTCTCTGTTCGTGCACGCAGAATATGCAACTCACATCTAGAAAGATGAGCACACACAGCCATACACGCTGAATTCCGAACAGCATTTTAGTTTTGCTTCTTAGTCAAAGGGAGAAACTTAAATGCTAGCCAGAAAATTTCCTTGTGATGGGTAAATTCAATGTTTACTGTATTCGTAAGAGCTTACATATTTCAGAGTCACATTTCTCTGACAATTAAGATTCACTTAATGAAACAGTGCCACTACAGGGGTAACGTTTCTGTAGGAAAAATGCCTGATACCTTACTGTTACATTAACAAGGTGCATACTCCATAAGCTCAGATGAATGGTCTCATTTCACATACAAAACCCTACCTGTGCCAGGGATGGGACTCAGAGGAGCCCAGAAAGTGACTAGAAGGTCAATATGTCAGTTACCACACACCACAGACATTTGAGTATTGTGAAAGGAGTTGTAACTTTGGCAAAGTACTCCCTCTGGCTTCACCATATTAATTTGTTTCAGTTAATGCAGTTTCAGTCTTTCCCCATAATCACTATCCCTTATTATGGAAATCTTATCTGTATAATAAACTCATCTTCTCACAGGGGACTTCTCCCTTCCTTTCACAGTTTGTCAGTGCCAGTACCATTTACGTTTTACCTGGTAGTCAGAAAGTAATTTTAATTTACGCAATTATCAAGAGACATATAAAACACTCCAGTATTAATTACCAATTACCACTACCTCTAAGCAAATATGGCATTATTATTTATCTTCAAACAAAAAGAATTTTTTTTATTAGTTCCCATAACAAAAAGATAAGGATATGTCAAAAACTATTCTTCAGTAATTTGCATCCATTTCAGATGCACTGACACGTGGCAGGGAGGAGATGGGAAAACTAAAGACAGACAAATAGTGCATAAGGAAACAGGAGAGAAGAAGTTACAGGATAGTTCCACTGTGATCCAAGATGCTGGAAGTCTTTGAAGGAAGAAGCAGCATTTCTCACACAAAGACCATGCAATGCCAGTGGAATGGGAGATGCATCAAACAGCGACATGAAATTCCATAGGTTCTGGGTTAGGCAGAGGTAAATATGAAATATTATGAAAGGCTAATATCAACCTCTTTTTCTCACCAATAGGTTGTGTTAATAGACAGAACCAGGGTAGTGCAAAGACAGATATACTTCAGAAACCTGGAGCTTTCAGTCTATTCTGAGGAGACATTATCCTGAATGCCTCTGAAGCATTCTAGTCTTCTAAATTAGTTAAATGTATCCACAGAATAAAACATGTACTATCCACAACATAGGTTTAAGACATAGAAGCAGTTCAAATGTATGAGAAGTGGGGAAAAAAGGAGGTTTCAAATACAACTTCCTTAGTTAATGTATGGTGCCTGGCACATAGTTCTGGCCATCACAGAGTATGCCACACAGCACAACAACTGCAATTAAAACAACATAAAGGGTTTATCCAACATAACAAAATTGCTGCCATGTGACTAGCAATCATTTCCACTCTAAGACTCTCGCTGGTTTCCTCTATTCAGGAAGTGCATAAATCAAACAAATTTACACCTCACAAAACCTCAAATCACATAACTAATTTTATTATTAGCTGTAGATACGAAAGCCATACCAGGCAGATGACAATATCAGCGCAATTTTTATTCTGCACTGACACTTGTCTCCATGGAAGCTGTAACACGCTGCTGCATTGGTGACTTTGAACTTCTCTGCTGTCACAATGTTTGATTGTTGATGAGCTCTCCAGGCAGCTTTGTCCAGTACTTCCTATGGGTTCCTTTCTCCTGAATGTTCAAAATCTGCCTGTCACTCAGAGCTAACTCTTTTCTGTGTATTCTCTTCTTTCTTTTTTGGCCTCTAAGTTGCTGTATCACCCCTAGTTTTGAAGTTTTGATATACAAGCAGGGATGTCTGATTCATTTTGTTTAAAATTATGAACCCAATAGGCTTAATCCAGAATCTCTGGCTCAGAACTGGGTTAGCATGTGTTGTATTTGATTTGTATTTCTATCAGTATCAACCCAAGCTTCCTTACACACCAGCTATGAGCATGATTTATAGCAAGTCATTCAAGGCAAAGCCTATAGCTTCCCTTCACAATTTGACGTTATCAGATTACTTCAGAAGCTGGCAGCAGCTACCATAAGTAACAAGCTGTCACTGTAAATAAATCACTCCCTCAGAAATAACAGTTAAAAATATAGATTAGCATGAACAGAGGTCAGTATTTTAGGTTTGGGTTTTCTTTCCCCTTCTAGCCAGGTCACAAATCAACCTTTTATCTTATCAAAAGGAAAACTGAGAGTAAACAAAAGACCTTTTCATTAGTATCAAAGAGAGAAACTGAACCAAAAATTAGAAACAGCAACAGCAAAAACAAAGAGGTAGGCAGCATGCCTTTGGGTAGTCCAGCTAATAAACACAACCACATGAAGCTACCATCTTTATTTGGAATTATTACTCTATTATAGACATAATAATAATAATTAATAAATAAATAAAAACAAACAGCAGCCAAAAGCTTGAGCAAAGCTTGTTACAGCTCACCTTACCAGGTCCCCAGTATTCTAAATAATAGCCCCACTTGATACTTATTGTGTGTTCTGGGCCACACTTAACATATTCTAAGTTCAATTTTGAGAGCATTCTTATTCCAAGGGCTACTTGCACCCTGCTAATACAAATCTACGATGAGTTATTTGGATAGGCCAGCAGCACCAATGCATTCTTCTGCAGTAATGTTACCTTGCAATATGGTAGTCCCATCAGTTTAGATTGGAAACTAATACATAGATAGAACCTGTGACCAGAAAACAGATTTCCTTCTTTATCTGCTTGATTTCTTTCCTAAAAAAAATGTACAAAATTTAAAGAAAATTTAAAGAAATTGAACTTGCTGCTTAATATTATAAAGTCTACATTTACCACAGTCTCGAAATAAAGTTGAATTTAACAAATCTAAAATTTTAACAACTCATTTGCTACTCTATCCCTTGAGTAAATTGACTCAATGGAAAGAAGTCACCAGCTTAGAATAGGTCACCAAACCTAGAATAAGAAATTGTTAGAAAGCCAAAACATCTTTTGATAGACTTTTATGTGATGACAGAAATACTTTCTTCTATTGGGCATGGCTTAAGAAGTTATACCGAGCATGTTCTGATCAATGAACTACTCATATTTTAGAAGGAATCAATGGGAACCAGAACAACAAACTAATTTCTCTTCCATTACCAAATGATATCTGATTTTTTAATTCCCCAAAAAAACACGCTGGCACAACCTGATAAATTTAACTTTACTTTGTACATATCCAGCATTTTTATCATAATAAACACAAGTAAACTACACATCCTGAAAAAAAGGCAACTAAACTACATAGGCAAGACTCTCTAACTAGGGTGCTTTTATCATTGCTCATAAGAATTTAGTTTCTCCCTGGGAAAAAAAAATTCAAATGTAGAACATTAATTTCAGAAGCATAGTTTCTGCTTAAATTATTCAAATATGTTTGGAGTCCACTTAGCAGTCTCACTGCAATTTTACTCAGCAACAGATGTGTTTAGTTAAACTTATAGGTGTGGTTATATCCCACAGTCAGCAATTCTAAGACTGCCAAGACACCTTCTACCTTTTGTGTCAATCATTTTACATCTGATCAGCCCATTTATTTTTCTTTTTGCAATTTGACACTTGAAAAGTTACATGCTGGCACTTCATCATCATAAAGAGCTGCATGCATTTATCTCAAGAGAGAAAATAAGAATCTGAAATCCTAGAAAACTAATTTGTTCATTAAAATACTCACAAGATGTTTTTGATAATGTGACACAAACAGCTAGAAAATTTTAGCATTTTGAAAAAAGAAAATCTCATTTAATTATATTGCATTACATGATCCATCTAGGTATCTTTTTTTCAAAGTCAATACAGTACAAACATGAAAGAAACTAACTGCAAAAGTTATATCTCCGACAGTTTACCCCTCTTTGATATGTAAATAGACCACTGCAATCCTCTCTTTTATATTTTTCCCTCTGCTGTTATGCTGAAAAAGCACCTTTTTGTTGTAAAAGAATATGCTACATTTATCAGCACACATATGCACAGATGTATGCACAAAATATTGCATGTGGACATAACTGAAGAGAGGAAAAGATGAAAAGAATGCAGAAATTGAAACTCAATACCTTTTAAATATGTACAAGTTTACCTTTTTAGATGTGTCTGCATTTATATATAAGTAATACATAAGCACACGTAACTCTGAAAAGCAGAGAACAGTAGACAGAAACAGTTAGCCAACATTAACTGAAAGTTTCTAGATTTTAACATCTGTGAGACATGAAACCCACATAGATTTCCTATAGAGGACTAAATGGGAACTGATGCATATGGATGTTCTTGACTTCAGATGGGGGCTCTATTCTTAAATAAACAAAGAACTCGTTTTGTTTCAGCTAACATAGCTAACATCAGAATAGAGCAGCTATGTGAATATTAGCAATGATGGCTGCACTACAACCCAAGGGCCTAAAACAAATTAAGCAAATTGATTCATTATGCATTGTAGTCTGCGACTTTTACTGTGAACTTTAAAAGGTAAAAGTTGTCAATTAGCACACAAGGGAGTACATGTATATCTGTGGAGACAAGTAATGAAGAGGAAAACAGAAGAGGGAAAATGATCAGTCTTCAAATACTTATGCTACAGTTTGTTTTTGTTTTTTAAGCTGTTATTCAGTACCTCATGATCAAGGAAAAAAATTATGTCAGTACAGGCAAGAACTGATATCACACAAGCGTCTAATGAGTAGCTCTGCAAAGCGTGCAATGGCCAGAACTAGAATGTTCAGTTTCCCCTAATAAACAGTCCACAAATTTGCTTATTGAATCAACAGTTTCATTGCAAACACTATGATGTGTTTTGCAAAGAATGATTAGATTATTTGATTTTACGCTTGCAATGCTCTTCTGAAATCTCACAGTTCCCCTTCCCTTTTGGAAACCTGTTATCCCCACCACATGCCACCTCCCCTCTCAGCACGGGCCTTGGCCATGAGAAATGGTTCAGCTGCCTCACGCCCATAAGAAACCGTGGGGCCTGGTGTTAGAGCCATTCAGGCATGACAAGTTATTTCCCAGCATGCTCACTGATTAGCTAGCTTCCATAACCATAAAGTCAACAATAATCTACCTACATGCCCTTTCTGCAGGTGGTTGACCTATAAATGTTAAGTAAGTCAGTGGCAGTTCAGCCTAAATTACTTGGGAAGCATTATGCGTAAACATTAATGCTGCAGCATGTCCTTAACTATACAACTGGGACTCTACAGTCTGCAAAATAATCTTACTCGATATGATTTTTTTTCTCCCATAGAAGTCTTTTCCTAATCTAAAATTATCCAGTGCCCCTCGTACCTGATGTTTGAATCTTTCCTTCAAGTATTCCCCATTAAAATTAAAAGCAATCTGGTCCAGTTTGGGGTCAATTCCTCCTCTATTAGCAGAGTCGCTCTTTGAGATATCTACTGTCCTAATACACTGACACCACTGGCTATCAAACTTAACTGTATCACACTGAAACTGAAAAGGTATAGTTACCCAAATGTGGCCAACAAGTATTTTTCTCTGGATAAAGATGTCTATTTTATTCACATTCTCTACAGTCATGCACTTCTGTAAGCAAGAAAACTTAATCCTTATCAGTTTCTCTGGCAAGCAAGTTTTCGGTGCAGGGAGATGTACAAATTTTCAACTGAAGGAGAAATAAAGCTTAGTCAAATACTTCTAATACAAAGTTTTGCCACCCCAGTTCTTAATCAAGATCATTTTTAGCTTTCTTCCAACCATTAGACTGTGGTCATGATATTGCAGTATAATATACTGAAGTTAAATAAAATACATGTTTAATTTTAAAAATATTTTTAAATGACCAGATATTTACACGGTTGACCTTCCTACCAAAATCTACTTTAATGTGAAAATTTATTAGCCTTTTGTATTTTCACCTGATTTCTTCCAATACCTGAACTGAAGATTTAGGGCCTAATACAAAAAAACAAACTACAATAAATAAATAAATAAATAAACAAACCCCCTCACACACCAAGGGAACCACAACTATCAAATAAAATGTTATTACATGTACCATAAAAGAAGAGTAGGAATAACTGGGGCTGCAACGTTGAAGTAGCAGTACTGAAGAGCAGAGAGCCTGTGATTTCATGGAATGCCCTGTGACTGGAATGATAACAATCCACATTCCCTGTGCAGTCACTCAAGCCCTCCCCTTTGGGTATTGCAGTGCTGAACACAGTCTGCTATTAACTACAAGGAGGGGAAAGAACATGTGTCATTTTCTCAGAAATTCCAAGATGCAGAATTGTCTGACACTACTCTGAAATGAAAAATCAAAGACTCAACAATTCTTTCCATAAGTTTCCAGGATTAATTACTTTACAGAAAATGTTAATGAGATAAGTGCCCACTGGATTTAGTAAACAATACAGCACATGATTTTGCCACCACTGGATGCAATGGCTGAATTCATATTTCTATGATTTTCATTATGAGCAGTTTCCAACCATTTCCCCACTAAACCATGTCCTTTAGTACATCTCCGCATTGACTCAAGCACCTCCTCCCTGGGCAGCCAGTGACTGACCACACTTTCAGAGAATGTTTCTTAATATCCAAACTGAATCTCCTCTGGCGCAACTTAAGGATATTCCCTTTTGTCCTATCACAGGTGACAGAGGCAGATTGGTTTTTTATATTTTAGTTCAGGGTTGACAAAGAGGAAAAAAATATTTATGTGTGGTGTTGAATGAAAATTTATCCAGAGAAGCTCATGCAGACAGTTGGTATTTTATATTAAACTTAACTTCAGTGATATGAAGTACCAATAAAACCCTCCTGCCTCTTCTCAGCTTAAGCACTGGTAAGGTAAACTTCAACAATTTTTTTTTTTTTTCATTTTTCCTCTAAAACAATATCCTAGCTACCTTAAACCACAGTTTAGTAAAATACTTGGAATGCCTTAAAAACATCACTGGAGTCAATCCTAAGAAAGCAAATAGGAGACATCAAGAGAGCAACCCAGCATCAAGCATTTAAATAAATGCAGTTCATACCAACTTCTTCACACAAATTTTAAGAAAGCTCTGATAAGTCAGTTCACTAAATTCTATTTCAGAAAGTAGACAAAAATGATTGCACTGTATCGAAAACAGTCACTAAGTTGCAGAGCAATCACTGTACCCAGCAGGAAAGTAGCCCAAGAGGAATCATCATCCCACCTTGGACCAGAGGTTCACCAACTGCGTTGGCACCTGGGCAACCCACACAGGAGATCCCTCTACTGCAGGATGGCAAACTCCAAGCATTCTAAAATACCATCTAATATTAACTTAGATGCATAGGGCTTTTCCACGTGTTGATCTTGAAATGTTATAAAACTTTTGCAAAGGTGTAAAATTCATGTATGGATTGGGACTACAAAACACCAGATCTTGAAGGGATCTTCATCTTGACCTACGTGTTGCACTGACAAATGAATATTGATTTCACTCTGCTAAAATACAGCAGCACACAAACTGAAATCAGCTTCATCAAGAAGTTAGGAAACATGGTCACTCAAAAGGAAACCAAAATTCCATACTCAGGGAAACACAAGATGCCTTTCTACAGCTGCTCAGAAGTTCAGAATGGAAAAGATAGATAACATGGCATGTAAGGCAGTCAAGGCCATGCCATTTTCTAACAGCCACGAGTCCCACTTGATCAAGAGAGAAAAATCACCGACATATACTCAGCCTCTGTAAGCTACAACGCAGCAATATTTCCAGGAAGTTCACTACTGCTTACTCTTTATGGCAAAAATATGTCATGCTTTTTAACCTTCACTTGGATTCCCTGTTACTCTTTCAACAGAAGCTAGGACATTGCTTTTCAAGTGTAAAAGAAATATAAGTACTTCTGAAAAAGTACCCTTCAAAAATTAATCTGTCTTTTAATGTCCCTAGTAGGTTTAAAAATCAACACCAAATAGCAAAGCATACACCATTATTACCCAGTACACATTTATTGTATGCTGGAGTTCAAAAACAGTTAAGAAAATTGAGAAGTTACTTTTTTTTTTTTCCCCTCAACACAAATTTGTTAATGGGTAACATAATGGTAAGCCATGTTTGCTGGCATTCTGTGAAACATCTACAAATTGCCTCTGCAAAGCATTATAGGTTGTCAGACTAATGTAGTTGAAGATAATTTGGCCTTTCAGTGAATTGAACCTCACAGCACGATTATACTCCAGCACCAAGTAGAGTGTCACAATTATTCTTTCATGCTGAATTACCATATAATGTCATAAGCCTACCTGTCATAAGTCCTGCAGCCGAGCTTGAATTTTTTCTAAATCTATGGCTCATGGCAAGAAAAAAAAAAAAATGAATTTTTTCCTTCTAATGGAAATCTGATTGTTTTTATCAACAATAAATTTCATAGCAAATCAAAGGATATGCTTGGACAAACAATCCGATACTCAAGGTTAAAAAACACACAAATAATAAATTGCTGGTGTGTCATGTTCAATTTTTACTACTGCATTACACTGCAATAACCATAACAGGATCTAAATTGTTGTCAGAACATTAAACAAACCCCCATACTTCACAAAGGCATCCTGCCTGAGTAATTCACACAACGGAAACAACTATCACATTTTCCACTGTCCCACCACCATACCTTACATCAGCGCAGTTTATGCATTTGGACAATTTTTTGAATAAATTACTTCCATCCTGGCTGCTGTTGCCACTTCTGTTAAGAGTCATATCAGTTTTAATTGTCTTTTTGTCTATACTGAGCCACTGTTTTTCTGGCTCCTTCCTGCCCTTACATCCTGAACACCAAAATAAACTATGACCATATCAAATTGCTTAACACCAGGCAAGGCAACGTACTGAAAATAAATAAATAACCTGTGAGTTTGCTTGTCATTTCCCCCACTACTAGGCACTTTCCCTGCCTTACACAATGTTGCAGGAAGGAGAGGGGGAGGTCTTCTCTTGTTTTTGAGGCAAGAAACTTGCTCTGACCTCATTCATGTGAACAGTGCACTATGTAAATGCAACACGTAGGGTCAATTGATCAATATTACTATTTAAAATGTTAACTTCAAAACCTTTACTACAGTGAAAATATCATTCCTGGCAAGCAAACTTCAAAACACACAATTATGAAAGAAAAAGTAAAAGAGCAGCAAACGGAAGACCTTAATGAAGCTGACAAGTTAGGCTCCTTACAATACCTGTAATAAATGCATATTTCTTCAGTCATTCTTACCCTAACATAAAGATGAGGCATTAACTGTGTATAGACATAACCAGGACTCACTTTTTATCATGTGAGATGATATGTTAGGACACAAATAGGCAAAAATTGAAAGAAAAATGAAACATTTATCTGCTATTGAAAACTGTTCAGCCAATAGGTGGTCATTAATATTATGGTACATGAACTCAGACTCCTTGTGATAACTGATACATTTTTAGTTAAGAGTACATTAAGCACCACTTTAATCAGTTAAAAAAACACAGACAATATTAACGTTTGAAATAAAAAAGACATCTATAACTCCTTGTTCAAACACAGAGATGAAGTAGAATGAAGGGCACATGCACCCTTCCTCCAGACAGAAACATTCCCACTTTTACATTAATTTATTCAGTGGCAACCACACTACCAAAGCACAGCTCAGTGCTCAGCTGCAGAGCAAGAGAGAGCAATCAGCATAAATAAGCTGAGTCCATACAATATAGAGTTAATGACTTAATATTACATTTTACCTTGCCCTTAATAGTGAGCTAAACTGATATAACCTAACCCACATCTAATAAGTTTGATGCAATTTGAAGGAGAGTCCCTTGGAACACCCACAGCCCAGCCCAGCACTTTGCAATGGTGGCCAAGGACTGCATTCTCCAGATGCAGGCCAGCTCACTGATGCACTGCTGGGCAGAGGACAGGCCTTTTTCCTATTGGATAGCAATTCAACAATACAAGCATTTCTTAGCTCCAATTCTTTCATTTTAAAAACAGAAATAATGAAGCTAACCCCCATCTACCTCATCTTCTGAAGTGAAAATGTAACATATGCCCCAAATGTCGATAGCAGACTTATTTTTCCTTGTTAACTAAACCTTTACCAGTTGGTACTATTTATTTATAGCCTCCAAAGCAATAATAAACACAGAACTATGATTTACTTCAAGACTTTCTATTATTAAAGCACTTTGTCTTATTGTTTTATTGATTTACAATCTGTCCTACTTACTTTTTTAGCATCTGAAAACAATCAAGGCACAAAGCTGCAAAATGTTTAGACATTAATTGTTAAGAGACAGCATTTTATTCCAGGCTAGGGGTTTGAGTCCTCAAATGCTAAGCATTCTGGTACGGAAATGATTTATGGCCTTGTAGCAATAACGATGCGGCAGAGCCATTAACATATTGGCAGACCCTAGGATGGATTATCGACATTGATTATTTCATGGACCACTGATACCCATTTGTTAAGAGAAGCTCGAAGATGGCCTCTCTCTGACTGAAATCTTTTATGAGCAGACAGCATTTTAAGTATTAGGAACCTGGGATTTGGGCCATTTTTTTTCTTCCTTCCTTCCTTCTTTCCTTCCTTCCCATGCCGCTCACCCGGTCCCCAGCCTACCTCTGTCTCCCCTCATACTCTAAAAAAAAAAAAAAAAAAAAAGTCAAAAATTAAAGTTCATTCTTCACTATGGACTTAATTTCTCAACTCATCATAACCATGTCTTCTTTAAAAATTAATGATTGCCAGCATTTAGCCACTGGTTGTTGCTATGAAGATCTATGCAAAAAGCAAGGATCCCTATAGAGTGTGTGATATATGGAATTCTCTTTATTACTACAATAAAACTTACTGACATTTCAATACTTCTGCAAATAGCATTATAGTATCAATCTTCTGAATTAGGTTGAAAATTAAGTTGTAAATTAAAAGAAAGTGTACTTTGGAATACAACATGATATGTCACCTAGAAAAAGACCTTTGTGCATAACAGAGCTGAGCAGAAAAACTGAAAGATAAGCCCAGGTGCCTCTAAAGTGCCTATTTCATCATAAAGGATCTGGGTTATATTTTACAAGAAGAATACAGTCTGAAAGCCCTGATATTTCACCTCAGGAGAACAGATTCTGAATCTCTTTAAAAAAAGATGAATTTGACAGCATCAGCTCATTAGCAGAGATGCCAAAAAGCCTTCATAAGGGACAGGTGGGATTTTAGGTAGGAGGAGGGTGGAGAGGAAAAAGGAAAGATAAGGAAAAAGGGGATTAGTTCAGTATAGGGTGAAAATACGTTCCCCTCCTCCTCCTTCAAAAACACGTCCACTTATTGAAGTTATCAAGAAGTAACAAATGATATCTACTATTACAGTTGAATTGTGTCAGAAGAGCAAAAAGCGTTATATTTCAATCAAAGTATAATTCATAAACACCTTCACTTCTGGACCTATTTGAGACTGTTAAAAATTCAGGTTAATGGCTGAAAAATGAATTTCTATGCCCCCCAAGACAGGCCTTTCAATATTTTCTAAAAACAGGAGCTGCTAATGAGGTGATACATCAGGCTGAAATTCAAGCCAATATAAAAAATGTATTCATGCTCACTGTGCATAAACACAATCTAAAAAAGTTGTTTTTCAGAAGGAAAAAGCACGGTGTATTAATACCTGAACAAGGAAGATGATATACAGAACAGGTACCATAATTAAAACCTCAGGCCTCCAGGTCAATTGTATACATTCAAGTACTTGAACAGTGAACAGTTCCATTACCAACTCTTCAAATTTTATGAAATTTGAGAGAGGTGGTGTTTTCTGCATATAACTGCACACCACTTCCAGCAATCAAACTAACAAAATGGCAGAATTTTTTTTTATTGAAGTTCGCAATTGTGTTATAAAGATATTAGAAGCCAAAATATTCCAATTCACTAAATGGGTTTGATAATTTGCCACCAAGTGTTAGAAAACCAACCTAGTTAACGTTTATAGTAATATACTGCCTTTCATGAAGTGGTCATGTCTTATGGTTTGTCACAGCCATTTCACTGAAAGGGCATAACACCCAAGAGTGAAAATAAACCTGCTTATGGTGCAGATCACATTCTTTCAAGTTATCCAAAATACATGGAAAATAAGGTCCTAGTCCAACAACTGAATAAGCTGGAAACACATCTGTTTGCAATGCAAGAAGTTCTTTCTAAGGTTCAATGTGTAACCAGTACTTCAAGTGGGAAAATATTCATCTTAATTACATTAGCACAATTACTGTTGTGATTTTACCAATCAGGATAAAGAGAAACACTCATACAACCTGATAAATGTGTCCGTGTTCACAAACTACACAGAAAGCAAGGCAGAGATGGGTTAAGAGGATGCGTTTCTCTAAATTGGAGTTAAGTCTAGCAAAATGCCTGGAAAAAACAACCCCACAAGCAATTCTGTTTTCAAAAGCTTGTGCATAAAGGGCTGCTTTATTTGTACTGCTACCACATCTCCAGAAAGAGGCAGCTGAGAATCCCGAGATGCACAGGAATCCCAAATTCATGCCAGAAGAATAAGGCAGAAGCAAACACATGTAAGCAAGCTCAGAAGGCCTCTCTATATCTGCTCCAGGATTTACGAAGGAAAGCCGCAGTGGTCCCCTCACCTTGAAGAGCCACAGTCACAGAGTGCAGGTGCGTGCTCCAGAGAGAGATTCATCAGGGGATAGCTGGAGCTCACAGAGCTGAGGCACAAAGAAGCTGCAGCAGCACCAGGTGAGCAGCTGATCTGATCTTGACACAGGGCACAAAAATGCTTTAAGACCAGGGCCAGAAATCCAAACAAAAGCATCATTTTCCAAGCTTCATTTAAAATCTAAACCAGAGAATAATTCCTCTACATATTCTTCTGCATACACCTACAAAAACTTATTATAAAAGTATGAAACAGTTCACAAGGAGTAATTCTGAAGTATCTTACACTATTGTTTAGTCACAGTATCAGTTTGAAATTGCCGTAATATTCAGTGCAACTGCACAGTATTCAAGAACACACATTGTAAATTTACAGTTTTCTTATGGACAAGATGATCTCAAAATTTAAAATTCTCTGTTGTAGTTTAGCAAATTAACCATCACCGCTCATACAGCCAGATTTTAAACACAACCCAAGAAACAATGCACAAAATAGAATTACTTAAGGAAATAAAATGTTCCTGGAATAACTCAAGAACATGCACATCCTATATGCATACTTCAAATGAAATTTGTTTTACTGCTATGCAATTATATTTTTACACTGTTTGACATGGTAAAATAAGATCTTAGTGACGAGCCACTGAATATGCAGTTACAATTGCAGATTTGCAGTACTATGTTGAAATCAGTGTCACATTCACGTCTCTGAAAACGATACAGTGAGTATTGCTGTTCAGCAATAGATCTATACAAATTTAAATGGACTGTGGTTTTCTGTAGTGAACCCTCAGTCACACTGCACTTCCCATTGTTCTCATCACCTAAAACCAGTAAACCACAACTTGTCCTTAAACAGTATCTCTGCTCTGTTAGTTAACTTCTAAATGACTAATACACAGAGAAAATAAGCACTTTTGAGAGAGAAACAGGAGAGGAAGAAAGAAGAAAAGTGACTCAGAGTCATGTTTGTGAGATTTTCACAGCTAATCACACACAAGACTGATTCACTGCTCACCTCGCTCTGTTCACTCATTTTTCATATCATACTTTTCACTGCCCCATCAGCCTGCTCCACCAAGGTCAAATGAAGGAAATGATAGCGCACATACCATACTAAGATTTATTATAAACAGATTTGCTTTCTTCTTACGTGGAGGAAATATGTTACTGACATTATTGTTTATAAAAATTAAGGTAATCTGTAGAGGCTATACAATAAAAGTAAAAATTTCAGTGAAAAGAAGGTCATTTGTCTCTACTTGTTTTATTACTTTTCTTTATGTCAACAAGCTAATAAAAATGTTCCACATATAACATGAAAATTATCACTGCTACAGAAGTCTAGTACTAGCATGTCTTTCTTTTCTGCTTAATACTTCAATTTAAATATCAAACCTGGGGCAAAAATTGCACTTGAGTCAGATTAAAAAAAAAAAAAAAAAGCAAAGTCTCCTTGAATTTATATATGTAACAATTCTGAATGAATGCACACTCAGAAGACCAGGCCAGAAAGTAACCCATTAACTACAAGGGAAGATCTGCAGCATCAGTATGTTTCTCCTTTTACCATCAGTAAGTTTCTCCTTAGAAAGCATAGAGCTATTCCAGTATTTTAAATCAGGAACTAGCACAGTAATGAAGTAATGAGTTACACAAAGTAGTTAGTAATTTGTCATAAATGCAGTCAAATATCTCTCATTCTACAGATGGAGGAGCCTAATTTGAGGACACTCAAAACCCACTGCCTGGCATGGAAAGAGAAGATTCTGTGAGACAGTACAGAAGAGAAAATAACAGATTTTTTACACTATGAAAGACTGTGGTATATTACCTCACTAGTATTCCAAAAACGTACTGATTTTACTAAAGAAAAGTTTATTAGAATGTAGTTAACAGCTCTTTATCACACAAACCGCATACTTGAATACTTAATCCTGAAAGACTGGACATTTTTCTTAGCACCTCCTCATCAGAAAGATCAGCTTTTGCCATTACTTGAGCTCTAACAGTTAACGCTGATGTCTAAATGAGACTACAGGAAAGATTACAGAAAAGTACGGTGAACCTGAGGCCATACTGTGTTTAGTACTTTACAGTAGTGGCACAAATAAACAAACCCCTGTATTTAGAGAAAAATTGATACAGAATAAAGCAAAATGTAAGAGACAAACACTACTGCAAAAGGCTGATATATTTTACATATCTATCTTCACCTTTGAACATAGTGACATTTCGATCTATATTAAAGAGGTGTCATGACAAAATCCATCTGAAAAAAACAGCCATCAAAAATCCAGTTACACTGAGAAGGACCTGGCCTCAAGTTATAGTTGCCCACATAAATGACCAACAGTTCTTCTTTCGCTGCTTATCAGAAATGGTATCTGGCAAATGAGCAATTAACGTTCTCTTCTTACACTGTACCAGAGGGGCCTGCTCATGACAAGTCATAAGAGGCTTATATCAGGGCTGCCTGTACAGTAATATCTGATCTGACATGCTCCCAAAAGAACTTGCCGAGAGCAGTAAGTACCCTACTGCCTTACATCATAGTAAATACATAAATCACACCTCTAAGCACCCAGGATGCATGACATGGATTTATAGGATCTTAACTTTTAATAGTTTCTTATATAAAAACTTAAGAGAAATGGAAGATCACAAGTGGAGAAATTGCAAAGTTTGTTGCTTTTTTTTTTTCTTTCAAGGAACTCAACTCCTCACCACAAGATCAAACCACCTTTTCCACATCATTACTTCCTTAAAAAAGCAGTGGATACAGCACATCATATCCTGAGGTTAGCCAAATCACTCTTAAAAATAAATTAAATAAATGTAAATTCCGTAATCTGACCTAGAATCCATTATCCTCTAAGAATCCACTGACAAGTTGCCCTAAGAAGAGCACTCGTATTCGTCATGACAAATGACAACCGTCCAAGCGATATGCCACCTTTCTCTCTTTTATCAGTGTGACCTGAAATACTTTACCCGATGCAACGATTCCTCAAAGAGAGAGCATGGATTAACGTAGAAGATGGTGGAAACAGCTCACATCAGCAGTTCCCGAGCCTTCCAAAGACACAGGCAACGTGTTCAGTGCTCCCATTATCCACATCCTGAAACTACCGTATGTGCCACAGGCTTCCACAACAGATTAGCAAATACAATGTCCAACATGAACCATATTAATTTTCCCCCATAACTTCCATGCACTTCTCCTAGCCCAAAATAATTCCCAAGAGATTCCTGGAGGCTGTAATGATAAAGCCACATTCTCCAGTTTAAGGCTGGTTATGCGTTTGATGGACGCTCCGGAAAACTCATCAGTAAAAACAATATACTATAATTATCTTAATAACAATTTATACATTGACACGCAGAGAACAAAATTGCCTTTGTTAAAATTCAATTAAACACATTATATTACTGTGTAAATAGCTGTTTCCAACACACTACTGAAGCCAACAATTGAAGAATAGTTTCTCTTTATTCTGATCAATTGTGTTTTTCCCCAGTTGAAAGCACATTAGGGCACTACATGGAAATGTCTTGTTATCACACTGCATTCAGTTTCTTCTTCAGCTGCAGAGGGGAGGGAGGAGGCAGTGGCTGGGGCCAAACCATGCTCCTCAAAGTGATTCTCTGAGTCTGAAGGAATTCCAGTGGGGCCAATGCAGTCCCCCAAAGCTGCCAGCAGAGAAAATTTTTGACCATTGTGTTATATCTAAACCTTCCTTTTTGTTTGCTGAAATATTTAAATTTCCTTAACTAAGGCAGTCATTAAAATTAGGACCTGCTGATCTGTTCCAAAACAGTAATTCTTCTTTTTCTACATAGCTAGTAAAACAAATAAAAAAAAAATAAAAAGCACGTTGTGATCTTCTCATGTACATAAAATTGTGTATTAGTATGAAGCTACAGGTCTGCTTCTCTTAAAAAAAAAAATAGACTATGATACTGCGGCACTGAGAATCTACATAAGTGGGAATGTAGCTGATTTTTCTTCTTTCAGAGAAAATGCACATAATGGGTTTATTATCCTCATGCATCTGAATGCTCTACCAAAGGTGTGCCTCCTAGCAGGAGCACAGTTTGCAAGGGAAATAAATATTTTTATTTACAATAGTGAAATCAACAATAACTGATTAAAGTAAATTTAGTGGAAACATTAAAATAACAGCCGTGGAAATAAAATTTATCCTGCTCTAGCATACTGTGTGGACTTATTGAAAATAATCAAGTGCTCAGTTTGAATTAACTGAGTGTGAGTGAGTCTCAAAAAAAAAAAAAAATGGAGAGAGATGGCAATAAAAAGCACTAACAAGAATTTGTTAGCTCCTTCTGCTGCTCAGTTTCTTCATATATTTTAAGAAAATCTGCAAAGATGCAAAGAATCCTCCTGTGTTCCGTTAGCAGTAAGTAAATTGCTGTGGGCTCTGAGTGCTGGAATACTTTAGCAGGCAATTCCTCTCTGTCTTTCATTCTGTTTGTCTGTGTTAAATTCCCCCTCTGCCCTCATCCATTCTCACATCCAGTTCCCAGCTTTGTCCATCCATCAATCCGCACACTTTGTCACTGCTGACTTCATCCTGGCGCTCACAATCACATCCCAGCCCCGCTGCTGCCACGAGGGAGCTTTTCACCTCCCATCTGTGTCTCCCCGATCTGCTGACTGAGGCCCTGACGCTTGTCGTTTTCTATTGCACAGGCAAGCAAAACCACTAATACTGAACCTGATTTCTATCGTGCAGCTTTTCACCTTTCCTATCGGGAGGAATAGAGAAAGAGAGAGACAGACACAGAAAGGGAGAGAGAGATGTTTGCTGAATTTTCTAAAACAATTCGTACTCCAGTCAGGTTGAGGCTCAATTCATCTTCAGCTCTACAAAACATCAATAGAAATCACAAGGAGAAAATGTATCACTAATTAAGGGTTGATAAGCTCTATGTCAAGAGCAGTTTAGGGGGAAAAAACCTCACCAACACATACAGATTCTCTGCCAGCTGAAATCCACAGAGCAGTTTCATGGCAACTTAAAGTTAAAGCCTCACATAATTTTCTTGCATTAAACACGTCGTCTTAAAAGCAATATTCTGCAAAAATAGCTCACCAAAAACAGATGTGGCTTTATGCAAAGGTAATTTACAAAGATTTAAATTTCAACTGAAAAAAAAACAAAAGATGACTAAGGAAACAGATTGTTACCTAGCAATGAAATAGTATTAAATTATTCTTCAGTGTTTTGCCCGTTGCCTTTTCTTGGTTCAGCAGTATAATATCGTAAGCATGAAAAACTTATATTAGATCTTAATTAGTATTGAAATACTTGCTTAAGCCTGGCGCTGTTTTAAAACAAAATCACCTCAGCAATTACAGATGAGAAAGTTCTTCAAATGTTTGTGTACGGCAGAGAAAAAGCAGCATGGTAGATTATATGCCATCACTACTTCGGTGGTTAAACAAGCAAAAGTATTTTCTCAAATGGGAATTAACTCATTTGCATCACTATCATATACTTGACTCTACCCGTAAAAACAAACCAGAACAAGAATATTCCTGATGGGTTACTTTAGAAACAGAAATATAAAGCTGGCATGAAATAACTCACTGAGGAACCAAAGCTTTTGGAGTCCTTGCCCACAACTTCCATGGCCTTGAGGAAATCTTTTCACCTAATTGTGTTTCAGGTTACAAACTGCTCACTCTCAACAATTCTGTGAATACACTGTTTGATTCACTGCTACAGAAATATTTCAAAATGTTTGTATAACAGATCCTATCAGTATAAATACAGAGACATGATCCCTACATCAGGGCACTTCAAGCACCCTGGGAGCTACTTGGTTAAAGGAGGCTGTTCGCAGACCAAGTTAAACCCCCACGTTTTCCTTACTGCTAAGTACAGGACCTGCTGCTTCCCTGCATCTCAAAGCTGTTGAGGAAAAAATGCAGCAATCTAACCCAAGCCTTTTTCTCTCATCAGAACCCCTTCCCTCAGGCATCAAACCATTTCTTCCTCAAAGACATGCCGGCACACCCAAGAATCACATGCTGTCCGCGTACATATTCACATTCATGTAATTGCTATATTTCATATATAATTTTACTTTATTTGGTATTTTTAGATGAACACAAAGACTATAAAAGAAAATTGACAAAAGAAGAGACTTGTAGGTGATCTTAACTAAAGAGACTACTTTCTTCCAACACATTTCTGTTCCAACCACGGCTTTACTGCCATGCAACTCATATTCCATTTCACTTGTTATGAAACACAGAACCCAAGAGTAACACCCTACTTTTAATCCCTGAACCACTGGTTTCAAATACATTGTACAGACGACACAGTACAACTCAAGAGCAGCAGAAGAAAGTCTTCTTTGCTGTGCTACTATACACATCAGACATCTCTAATTAGACAGCAACAAAATTTTATTAATAGGCTGGACATTATGGAATGAGCTTGTTATAAATGGGCCCTGTCAAAGCCTTATTCAGCTACCAAATGAGTATTCTCAGTTCACTGCTCGCATCTGAAGCATCACCGCTGGTGCCGGATAACAAATGATTGCTATTAACCGTATTGTTAGTAATGATGGCTGAAAACAAACAAAAACCCATAAATAACAGTCTACAGAAAAATTAACCCATAAACTTGATAGATATCCAGCTGAGAAATAATAAATGACACTTTGGATCCTGCTGGGAGAAGCTAGTGGTTTTTGTTTTCTTCTCTGTCATTAACACATTTTCTGTGCTAAAAATTAGATTCTGATATATAATTATCAACGCTTTCAGATATTAATTCTGCTATCGCTCCCTCTGTTTCTCTGCTGGTTGGATGTAATGTTATTCACAGATTACTCTGAGAAAACACATCAAACACTTAACAGAGCAGGTCAAAGTGACAAGCAGCTTTTGCTGACAACACCAACCTGCACAGCCTTTTTTACCAGGAACACAAAACAAATTTCTCATATTAATTAACTCCAGTTTCTTTGCAGTGAGAACAAATCTTTGCTATGTAATGTGAGCTAAGCATATTCCCAGCTGTCCTAATGAAGGCTGTATTGAGGAGGAAGAACTGACAATTATTATCTCGCATTTATACAGTGAAATCCACATTTGTTAACATCCTAGAGAAATATGCCTATTTTCACAGCCAATTAAAACATGTTTCTTTTTACTACACACAGTTTCAGTGGCACAGCCATGCTTTCTCTCTCCTTTTAGGATAATATATATATATATATATATATATATATATATATATATATATATATATATGAAGTACCCTGGAATGCTTTGACCAAAGGGGGAAAAAAAAAAAAAAAAAAAAAAAAAAAAGCAACCAGCCATACTTTTACTCATCAGAAGAAAATTTAAGAGCCGTTATTTACCTTCATCTTGAACACTGAACACAAACTCAGCAAGCTTTGCACACAAACTCAGCTATGAACAAGTCTTTACCGTTAATACACGTCAACTAGAAACTGGGTGATATGATGAAATAATTATGCATTACTACCTTGCAAATGTTTGTGTACATGGGAAACCTGAAGAAATCGTACTAATCATAGTAATTCATTCGTAGCATCTCAGCCCCACTCAGAACCAGATCCTTATTCCCTAGCACTCTGTACAGAGCACGTTAGACAACACCTTTCTTCCTCCCTCCATGCCCTCCCCAAAGACATTACGGTCTAATTTGGTGTCCATGGACTAAAAGCCTGTTCATATGACCCCGGTTATGTATGCCTGTTACATTGGCAGGAACACATTACATTTTCTGGTTCATGCTCTTCACAGTTTGCAATAATTTTTTTTAATACCACTCATAAGCCTTTTTTATAACACATTTTTAACTATTTTGACATATATTCATATTTGACTTGCTGTATTTATAGTGACATTTAAGTTCACTCATTTGAGCAATGACTTTCAGTTCCTGAGAGTTTGACAAGTAATATATGCTTTGGAGCATTAAAGGAAAAATAAACCTTAGGTAAACAACATTAGACGATGGAAACCGATGCAGATCACTAATACTGTGAAGTATGAAGAACACATAGTATGAAGCAGACAATTTTCTGGACAACATTTCCTTCCCTTCCTCCAAATACAATAAGCATAAGGGAAGAACTGAAGCAATGTTTCTGCCACCATGTTAGAAACTCCCTTAATTGCAATTATTCAAGGGAAATGGCTTGTTTTCTATCCACATGTTCTTTTCCAATTAAGCAGGTCTCCTCTACGTTCATAACAGCATCTAAGGAGAAATATTTTGGAAAAGTATTTAAATAAATTTAAAAAGAGGGTTGGAGGGAATATTTCCTGCTCTGCATGCTTAGCTTTTAATTTCCACACTGCGTCCCTATGGCCATGTTTTGCTGATGACGAGTCTGACTGCAAATCCCATACCTACTATACACTACATTTTCTCAGTATCTGGCACTGTGATATTAAATAACTATAAAACTAGAAAGCCAAAATAACTAAATCACCTGGCAGCCAATTTCTGAGAGTTAAACCACAAACCCGGAAAATGGTGGAGTGTGTTGAAATAATGTAAAGGAAACCCATAAATTCAAACTTTATGTTCTGTAAAGAACAAATATGAAAAAGGCATCAAAATAATGAAAGATTGTTTATGTATTCTGGCATGAAATGGGAATGTGTTATGAGAGAGAGCGCAGTGGCAGAGACAGATCGACAGAGCTGACAGTGTGGTATTCATCCTGCATGGTACAGCAGACGTCCTGCTAGTGGCAGTCGACAGCGCAATAAATCAAGGGCTCTCGATGCTGTACCTACAGCTTATTACATCCAAGATGACAAATAAATAATAATCCCTGTCACAGCGGCCCTTTGCTCAAGGATTGAGCCTGAAACCTTTTGCTCATCACTCCTGGTCTTAAGTGAAAATACTAGAACAAGGGAATTGAAGGCCACGGTTTACTGAGCTCATGAAACACAAAGCAAGCTGGCCACAGGAACGAGAACCAAGCAGGAAAGGTCAAATAGCAAGAAAGGATAAATATTTAAATAATCTTAGCAGAAAGATGGCAACGGTTCACAGCTGTGAAATTGCAAGAGGCCCGTAAAAACACTAAGCCTCTGAAGTCCCAAGAAAAGATTCCCAGCAATTGAGACCTGGTAGCATCGACTCCCAGAGCTTCCCTTCTCACATTATACACCAGGGTACTTACCTGCACATACTCTCGCTTCCTGCATTATCTATTAGCAGGACACTTGGATCCTGGAAGTGGGATGTCAGGCATGGAAAACACCAACACTCACCCCCAATTAAGGCCAACATCAAACCTCAGAAAATAACATAACCTATACCTTACTATGCTTTTGACATTTATTATTTTCCTTCAGAAGATGATACAATTGTAAAACAAACCTACTTTTTAGAGCATTAATCCCAACTGTGTTTACATCCACCTTATCAGTTTTATCCTATTAACTTTCGGTTTTATTTTCAGGCAATAAGGATGGGAATTAATTAATCCAATGTGTTTCTCAGGCTCACTGTCTCTAAATATATATTCTTCTTTCTCCTGAGTTACATCTGTAGTTCACTCCTCACTCCTTATCTAAAGAAAGAATATGTATTTCCTTACGTTCCCCCAAAACTTATGTAGTGTACAACGTTACAGCTGTACATGTTGAACGATACATCATCAAAAATCATGGCCTTACATGGACTTATACACTGAGTGAGGTATCCCCCTTGGAATTATGTGAGCTATTTTATTTCTTTTCCCTGACCATCTCTATCTTTACTTCTCCAGGTGTATCCCTATTTTACAGGGTAGCCACAGATAAAAAACACTCATACAGACTGTCCACCATTGCTTGCCAAAGGTGGCAACCATCACCACTCAGGTATTCACTGACCTGACAAACACTCAAGGCTTCAATGTGACAAAGTATGTTTTTATATCAACAGTATGTCTCATTTTGCATCAGACTGGCTGAAAATCATACAGTGTTTTTTTGCCTCATTCTCACCACTTCAGTTTCCCAAATTCCATCTTTCATAATCTCACGCATCCATTAGACGTACTGCCTCTCATATGCAACTTCCGGGACAGAATTTGTCATTTCCTTTAGTCTTCACCAATCCAAAATTCATAAAATACTAATTTCACTTGGTCACCACATTACATAAACATACTGATATTAAGAAAGGATGGTCACAATCGAGATACATCAACTGAGCCTAAACATCACCATATTTCCAAATTACATCTGCAAGTTCACCCAACTTCAACTTCAACTTCAAGTAAAGAGGTCCAACAGAAGGGATGTTAACTGAAAAGCAGGAAACTGTTTGCCCAGCCAGTCTTGAGCTTTGATACACATCCGAGGGACAAGTAGGCTTGTTAAAGGCAGTGTCTTTTAATAAATCAGTATGTACTACTAAGAAAAGACTTGAGCTTTGGAGACCGCAAGTCCAAATACTTCCTTTGATCAAATACCTTTGCCAAGCAACATAAATTTCAGTGAGAAACAATCTAGATTTAAAATTGTGCTAAACACTGCTCTGTTAAGCCTTTTCAAATCTTGAATATTTTAAAGAGTGCATTTTCCTTTCAGTTTTTGAAAATAAATACCAACGCACAAAATTACTACCTGTACAGGGACAAAGCAGTTAACCTCAATGAGGACACAGCTCCTACTCACAGATCAGTGGATGAAATCTTCATCTCCCAATTGCATTAAACCTCATTAACACCTACAAAACAGGAAGTTACCTTCATTGTTACCGGTCTGCCACTGTGATATGAAATTACAAATAACTCTGAAAGCGCAATCCCAGTCAACTGGGTCAGTATTTTACAACATAACAGCAGGTAACTGAACTAACACCATGCTGTGCTAAATGCTGCAAATCCAAGCAATGTAACCGTAATATTTTAATTGAAATTTAGGATCAGATCAAAAGTTCAAAAAACTCCCAACAGAGTGAAGCACTGCCCTTCAGGACAAAGGAAATCCACTCCAATTTGCAGATTCTTGTGATGCTATGTTAAAAATGGAAAGTTTGAGTCACACTTTATATTAAAATAGACTAGTTATAAGGATTAAATATTATGTATTAAGACAAGATTTTGATAAATGCCTATTTATAACCCATACACAAACTATTCACGTATGTATGAAGAGAAATACTTGGTTAGAAGGACTTGCATGACTACTGCAGTTCACTGAGGCAGAGACAACACTTCTTCCTCATGCTAGGGAGCAGCAACTGTCATCAAAGTGCAACACAATTACTGTGAAAGCATAAGAGCCCCAGGATTGTTTTAAAAAAATAATAAAACTCTAAACACATTTTATGTACACAGGTACATAAATGACAAATCATTTTAAGATATTTTTTATACTTAATTACTTCTATGAGCACAGGGGGTATTTTGTCATCAACTAACCCACTCTGCTGTATATGCCCTAAATAGTATTATGAAAACTGAACCCCTCTGCTAATGTTTTTATTTAAATATATTATTACCCAGCACAGCAACCATCAACATATTACAGAACAAGAACATGGATTTCTGTAATTTCTCTGGCCCTAATGCCAGTCACTATTGGGAGCATTTAGTTATAAATTGTCTTTCAATAAAAGTAAAAGCTCCCAAAACAACAAAATGAAAAGACACAGCAGCTTAAATCAAGGAAGTCAATTTCCACATGCCGATCCTAAATATTTCATAGCCCTATTTTATTCTGACATTTGTAGATGACTAAAGTGTTACAAAGGAAATAAAATGCTGATTAAAGAGTTCACTGTCATAAAGGTTACTGAATTGTAAATGGCCCTTTCCATCTTCCTGTTAATAGGTACCCAGCTGTAAACATCATGAAGGATGTGACAGGAGGCCTGTGCTGCTCCTTTAGGAGTCGTATATACATTAATCACTGAATCACCAAGCCATGCTTAATTGCAAGTTGTATATCACACAAATCCATGGTAAGTAGAAGGAAACTCATTATTGCTGCTTCATAACTACTGGGTACTTCTCATTTTAACCTTCTCACACCTGGGACACTGTTGTTTTACTATGTGAATGCAGAAAAGGTATTAAGTCACTAATTACAGTTACACTGTACGTTATCCTGCCATTTCAACATTTTTCAAAAGAGAAGTAAGTGCTAGCAACAACAGAGACATACAAAATTATTTCAGACTATTTAAGTGAATTTTAGAGCATTTCTTCATAGAGTATAAGACTTGCAAATCCATTATTCTTCTATAGTTTAAGGAACTGGTTAAATGATAAAATAAAAAAAAACACTGCATTTTGTTTTGACAAAATTATTGATTTAAATCCCATCCAATAGCACAATACTATTTAAAGGTCACCTAAAGAAAAATGAGTTTACACTCCAAGAGAGCAAGCTTATCTGTCATGAAAGTGTAATGATGTGTTTATACTCTCATGAGTGTATATGTATTTTTTCCAGGAAGATAAGAGTTGTTGTGCAGATGAAGTCTGACGAGAAAGGAAAAGTGAAAAGAAAAAAAACAAACCTTAAGTTACAATTAACTGATAAACCAGTAATACTCATTTCATAATTTCAGTAGCCTCCCCTCTCCACACATGTAAGTTTTTTTTTGGTTTGTTTTAATAAACTGTTGAGCATTACAGCACTGGAAATTCTTCTATACTGTACATCACATGTTTTTTCAAAACGCTTCAAAGATTTGCAAAGAGTACTCCATAGATTATATATCTAGACACTAACAAGTGAGATGTCTTACTGGAGACAATAAGTGTTTCAGTCTGTACATCTTTATGTTCCAAGTGCTTCAACGCAAATTATTTTGAAATTTTGTTTCACAGTGAAACACCATTATGTGTTCTAGTACACACTGCTCAGTTGAACACATTTTAAAATATATTTATTAATGGAAAACACTCCAAACAGCTCCATTATGACTCCATGCAACTAGTATCTACATCTTATCGCAATGTCACTCTTTCATGTTCCCACAGTTTTCAATTCCAATAGTAATTCGGAATTTATTTTTTCCACTCACACCTACCTGAGAAGCATTAGGGTGCTCTGTTAAATCAGCTTTACCCCAATATATCCATTGTCTGCTATCTCAGCTCTCTTGTCCACTCCACTTTCTGTTACGACAATTAATAGCTTGACTCTTCCACTAAACATAACTCAATGCACAAAATACAATCCCTTTGCAAATACATTTCAAGGACCAAAGACTAAAAAAATGATGCTCCCACACTTTAAAAAAAAAAAAAAAGAGAAAAAAAAGCACACAAAGAACTCCAGCTATGGCTTTTTAATTCATCATATTAATCCATACTAGCTGGCGTTAATAATACATGCTTCATGTGAATTAAGGTATCAAGATTACATGCACTGAACCCACGTGACCATCACAAGACCCACCTTTAAAGACCACCACCAACATGAGCATTTTGCTTCATCACCAAAAATAAAAGCAATTGCTGATCCAACTAGATCCTTTTTATCTGAGTTATTTACCAATTCTACATTCACATATACATATTTCTCAACATTCCTATGGTCTTTGGTTATCAAGATGTTAAAAATACAAAGAGAAGTCATGTCACAGAAACAGATTATATGTCTTTGATCAAAAGAGTAATTAATGTTTTCACATATGCCCACAGACATTTTGAGACATCATATTTACCCTTAGATTTTGATAGCCTACACCACTTTAGTCCTGTCCAAAAATTTTGCTAGATAAACATGTTCTGAAAAATAACGTTTTTTTTACATCATTTCAGGTGGTGGGAACTCCAATGAAGTAATTACTTTTGGAAATAATGGTCCCCGAATGACAGCCTCAGCCTTACACAGTGCTGTAGGTAGCCCTTACGTCCTTCAACGAGGATGATTTCATCAGACAAAAAGGTAAGGAGGAAAAAAATTAAGAGAGGATGTAGAATACGTTATTCTACACTTACTTAAAGATGCAAAAGAGCATCTCTACTAGAAACAAGAGTAATAACTTAAAGTGGTTCTGAAGTTATTTGTACCTTGGAGATGAACAGTGAATTAGAAAAAGGCTTAGTGAAAAGGCAGTATGACTTAATGATCCTAGTGACTTCACCACAGGCATCTATGTCCCACAAAAATTTTCTTCCAGCAAGAGATCTTTATGTTTCCAGTTTGTACACCATACTGAGTGTACAAAAACTGGCCCTTTTCTTTAATTTTAAATTACAGATATCCTTTGACTATTTGAATAGCTATTTTTCCAGCTGTTTCAGCCTACATCAGACCAGTTCAGAGAGGTAAAGGGCTAGCCTGTAAAATAAGTACTTGAATTACTCTCCTCAATGCTCATCAGGAGGATAATTAAAAACAAGTTTCTCTACTCCAATTTATATGAATTGAATCTACTTCAATTTTTTAAAGAGTTTCTTTTCACGTTTTTACATCCAAAAGAAGTCACACATACAAACTAAAGAACGCATTCTTATAAAAAGATTAAGGTCTCACCACTCTGTAATTGTGCACAAAAATTCAAATTTAAAAACAGAAACCATGACAATAAATGTTCCTGCCCTGACTGATACCTAACCTATGAACTATATCCTTTAATTTATTTCTGGTCTCAGCTTTTCAATACCTCAGTTTTGTTCAGTACATAGAAAGACTGGTGCAATAATTTCAACTAATTTGTATGTTTGGTCTGAAAGTTTAATCCATCATTTTAGAGAAGCTCTTAGAAAATTTCATTAAATCTGAAGAGCAAATGTTCTATGTATGTCTCTCACAGTCTGTCCTGTCCTTTTGCTTTTCATAACCCTCACTCAAAAATCATCCAAATTTTAGATATACGGTCCTCTCCATTGAATTAACCATTGAGATATGCCCAGTAAACAGAAAAGGTATGGTTTGTGATCTACTAACAGGAATTGATGTCTAAACGTAATTAAAAAAATAAATTTACAACACATTCTTATTTGCACACTATGTAGTTGAGCACATCCTAAGTAACATATAAAATATATCATGCTGACTTTCGCTCAGAATATTTTGTTGTAAATTAAAGACCAAGGCTAGTCTCCCTCGTTTAATTAGTTGTATATGTGTGAAAATACCAAGTACACTGGTACTGGAATTTTAATTGCTGTTTTGCTGCATCCTCCAAAAGTCGTCTTTTTTTTTTTTAATCTTTTTTAGTTTTTGTCGTATTATCCAGAAACTTGTAATAAGTTATTCATTTTTTTAATTTTAAATAAAAAGAAAAGAAAGACGTGATACAATAGATATAACATCTGCTTATTTCATGAAAATTATATTTACATACACAAAAAGATCATTTATACATTATCTCAACTAGATAGGAAATAACTGAGATTTTAATATTCAACGGTACATTTAATTTACAATATCATTCTTCAAGTCATTACAAACTTTTTTAAAACATGGTGGGGAGGCAAGTTTTAGAATCCAGTAAAATTTCTTAAAAGCTATAAAAAAAAAAAAACAACAAGAAGATATTTTTCAACATTGAACTAATTTAGAAGAATTCTAAAGTTCAGAATGAGAATTTTGTGAGCACCATATATAAAAGATAAGATTTTGCCTTTTGTTTTTCTAATTTTTATCACTTTCCCTATGTTAAGTCAAGGACAAAAGAATAGGAGGGAAACAACAGAGAACTCCATTCTCAGTCACTAATTTTTTTGTTAAAAAGATGCTAGTAACATTTCAGAAAAAAAAACAGCAAAAAGACACTGAGTTGTTAATGTAGTAAATGAGCATCCACAAGACAATAGAAGCAATGTATAGAGGCATAAGGAAATTTGCTTCCCACACTTACAAAATTGGGCCATTTTGCTCCACATCCAGGTGGCCTGTGGAGCATCACCGTCTCACAACTGGGAGTTAACTTTGTCCACTTGCAAGAGACTGGATGGAGAACAATAGGTATAACCGTATAGGTTATAGTCTAAAGCAGACCTCCTGCTTCTTAGTCATCTTACTCTATGGTGTATTTGTGTTATTTTATAGTAAAACTCTTTCATGCAGCTTTGATAGGCTCTACACAGTTCCATCACCAACAAACACAGGTCTTACACACACAGAGTGTGGGCATGCAAAGTTGTTCAGTTTTTCAATAAGGATAGTATGTAGTTTTGGAAGAAAGTAAAATTGCTGAAGAGGTTCAGGTATACTGAAGAATGGAGCCTGTCATTCTCAACATTAACAGCTTAATGTACACAAACAAAACTACAGTACTCCTTTGTTAAGAGTAAAGTAACTATAGACAAGACAAAAGAAAACAGAAAACCTGAAGTGCATGCTGCTGTGTGTACCAACCAAAGATAAAGCTTAGCTAACCTCAGCATTGCACTGATCCTGCTCAGATATATTGTGCTTCACCAAGGAAAGCTCAACAGATACATGAATCAAATTTTCAGCATCAATTAGTGGCAAGACAGGTTTCAATATTTTAACATTCATTAACAGGTAGATTTAAGAGATTTTCTACTGAGTTGCAGAAAATAGCAAGTATATAACACATTTTCATAGTCATAGCACTACCAGGCGATACTGTCATCTTATAGAAAGTACAAGTTGCATCAATAAATAGTGGTTACTGTCAGACAACCTATATTCTGACACTTGCTGTTCATCATAGTTTTATTTTTACATTCAAAGAAAAACAAAGTTATGGTCTACATTTGGTGGAAGTTTGATAACACAGATGGAAAAAATGTGCAATTCAATTAGCAGTTAGACAAGTAACTGTCATAGATAATAACTTCTTATGTCAGGGAATCTGCATATTGATCACTGAGAAGCCACAGCAATTGCTTATACCAATCATAAATCACATTCTATTTATTGGCGTTCCAAACCCTTGACATAATTAAAGTTATAGAAAGAGTCACAGTATAATGCTGTGCATGTCCACAACTCCTCCTGTTTCCAGGTTCTTTCTGTATTCCATTGCTTTCAGGACATGTGGGGGATGTTTTTTAGATTATTTTTTTATTATTATTAAATTAAGCATGCAGCTTACACCTGATAAATCCTTGTGCTAGAGGTTAAAATGGGAATTTCCCATGCCTGGATTTGATTCCTGTGTGCAAATGCAGGCTTGCCTACATGCTGCTCATAATCTGATTTATGCACCAATTTATTTTATACATTAGGCACACTGTATGCAGCCTGACTGATGCATAAAAATTTCATGCAAAAAAGGACTTGCTTGCACACAACTGCTTTTCAGTTATTATTACCTCTTCTGGGTAGCATCATAAGAGTAGGTAGGACAAATGACTTGATACAGTGCACACATTTTGCCCACTATGCAAACATTTTGATCAGCACCTATTTCACTTCCCTTTCAGCATATTCTTGAATAGAAAAGCTTTAAAGAGATCTGATTCTAAGCTTTGTAAATCCCTCTGTGGTGACAAACCCCTTAGCAATCCCCCACACAAATTTTCATAGGTACACACAGAGACAAGTGGTTTTTCCAGCAAGGTACCTCAAATAAATTAACAAAAGGTAGTAGAAAAGAATACTGTTGTTAATTTTCTCATTATCTTCATACATACATGCTTCGTGCATTATCAGTCACACTGAAGATACGTTTTTGCACAGCTTTTATTTAGGAAAAAGAAAAAAAAAACAGAAAGAAATGCATCTTTCTATATTTTCCATTTATTAGAAGTCTCTTTTCATCCAAGAAATATGAGACCTGAAATAAATTGTACCATCCTGCTTTTTTTTTTTTTATTCAAATCCTTGCCAGTGCTAGGCAGTATGCTAATGAAAACAGGTTGATAAATGACTCCCTGATATTTTCCAGACATTTTTCTCTCAGAAGTGCTCTAAACTGATGTAGCTCAAAGAGAATAAGGCGCATTAAGTCATTATATCAATTTTTGTTACCCAGATACTTCAGTCCCAGTTAAGAGCTGACAGCCAATATAAAACAAGGCAAGGGCATCATACGACTCCATCGATCAAACCTTGTCGTAGATAGATTGCCTATTACACAAATAGAACCAGCAGATTCAGTTTGTAGTTTTATGCTCTCCAATTAAAGGATAACAGGGTACTTTCCCATAAATCTGCTAATTGCAACTGAATTAATTTAACAAATTTCGCCAAGCGCAGAAAAAAAGTGATTGGTTAAGCTAATATAAACTAGCACAGGTTGTCACATAGAGAGCTCCATAACAGGCTTTTGCTGTACCTTGACTGGGCAAGGTGTCACAAGCATTTAACTCCATGGTGCTTCTTTGGCAACAGACAGCTGACAACCATAAAACATTGCACAAATAGGAGATAATTTATTTGCTGTACTTCCCACCCCCCAAAGCAAGGAATAACTCGTTCTTTGCACTTAATTAATGTTTCTCTGCAAGCATGCTGTTTTTCTGGATCAGTATTATGCAAGGCAAAGCACTAGATCACAAAAAGCGCTCCCATATGGGCACTCAGCAAACAATGGCAGTGATCTGCAAAAACCAGAAAATGAGCCTATAGCATCGCTGAGAGGAGCACTTGTGGCAATTATTAAACTGCACAATAATGCAGTATACCATGCTTTGGATGTTATTCTAATGAGTTTAGATATTCATATGGAAATAGCCAGACTGACAAAACAGTAGATAATACAGATGTGTAGAGAAAGAGCAATCACAAGAGATCTCTGTAACTTACAGAAGTAAATCATGGCTGCAATCACTCTTACACTGAAACATTATTGTGATTACAATCTGTATTTCTTCCCCAGAAATAAAAAAAATATATTTCCTAATCAATTTAAGGAAATTATGTACAAGCCCCAGAGATTCTTTACACATTATGCTTTTTGTAGACACAGGAAAAAGATTTTTTTGTCTGGAAAGTTTTACAAGAAGGCGGCACATGGTTGCATGTGCCATTAAAAATAAACTACAAAACAACAGTTATGATTGTAACATACAATAGAGATACCACATGACATACTGGAATTTAAGACAGCTAGTACTATTATTACTATGAAGAGCCAAGCATATGAAATGCAAGCTGCATGCAACAATAATAACATTTCTATATAGTTGGCAACTGCAATCTAAATGCATAGTCTAAGAAGAATATTTGACTCAGCTTAGTTTAGCCTGACTTATTTTGTCTCTTCAGTTCTTTTTGTCTGGTGTCCAGACACTCAGTTTCAATGAGTTGATGCAAAAGGAAAGCAAACAAACAAAAAGAAACAAGAAGTGGTCAAAATTCTACACTTCGCATTCATCTTAGAAATCCCCAGACAATTTTCTGACATCGTTAAAAAGAGTCTTTAAAAACAAAATATATTTGTAGAACTCCAATGATAACTTTCCTTAGAAAGACCAGAAAAAATCCTTTGCTCCCATTGTGGTGGTTTTGCTAGAAGAAATTCCAATCTTACCCATCCACATTTGTTGTTTTTTTTTTTTTATCACTAGGTTGATATAACTGGAAGGAACATAAGAAAAAGCCCTCCCAGCTTCAAATACAAGATATACTCCAGCTACTCCAAAACACAAGCTGTACCTTCTCTGGAACTGAAAGAAAATAAAACAATTATTCTCTCTTAAAGGGCCAGCAAAACAACTGAGTTAAAAGAACAACTGAAATGAATTTCAAAAATTCTCAGCAAATTTCACACTTCCTCTGAAAGGAGAATAATGCCACCTGGGGAACAAAATACTCACCAAAACATAATCAACACACTTGCTCCCAATTTTGATAATTAGCAAATACTTCATGCAGTCATTTTTAACTTGAAAAAGTTCTGAAAAAGTTCTGAAAACAAATTTTTTAACACAACATAATCTGTGAGGACTACATTGCGGATTCGTATTTCCCAAGAAATGAAATATTTGCTTTGTTTCATAACTTCAGAGGTTTTTGGTGTGACACTATTTCTTCCTAATGAGTTCAGTACAGAATGCAGAAAAGTAAGGCAATGTAACACTGTTCTCCAAACAAATAATTTGTTCACTTCCACAAGACTTTGCAAGAGAGGTCTTCCAATACTAACCCATTTTTATATACACATAATTGGAACAAGGGGTCTGCTAGTTTAGATATTTGCCTGACATCATTTTTAATGTAGAACAGTATAGAGAGTATGGCCACTGTTCTTGTTTGACTTCTGGAAGCACTGATATATGTCAACGGTTTACCGGGCTGGATCGGCCCGGTTCCGTGACAATTGGTGCGGGGGACCCACGGACCCACGCCCCAGGAAAGAGGAAGGAAAAAGGGAGATGGGCCTAGAAACAAAACAGCGGCAACGATCTGAGGAGGAAAGCTAATTTACTAAATAAGATATCAGAAAGCAAAATAACACAATATAATACAATATAACTGGAATTGAGGCTAATAAATCAAATAAAATGAGCAAGAGAGAGTGTCCGATAAACCGAAGGCCTTACGCTAACGCTGAAGGCGATACGGCAGCGAGCACCCACTGCTGAGTCGATCCCGAAGGAAAGAGAGAAAGTCCCGTGACCGCTGAGAGTTTTTATCTCTTCCCTCTGAGCGGAAAACACGTAAAAATACAAAGCATCGCAAAGTCCTCTGGGGAATGTAGTTCTTCTTCTCTTCTGAGACAGGTACTCCTGGAATTATCAATGATCTATGGAGCTGGAGTATTAGCTCTTTACCTCTTAATGCAATACATGATGTTATGATGTGGAATACCAGTACCAAAAATCATAAAACCATGACAATATATTCCTTCTATAGCACACTAAGAACATAACATATCACCAACTGTGCACTCAGTGCTCAGAAGGCATGATGTTCTGGATGAAACTTTTGACCGGCAACCAAACAAGCAGGAACCTAGACCACACCTGTTGCCAGCTAACACAAGACTTGATGTACATTAGCCTAATAAACATTTTCAGCTACGTTAAATGCCTCTAGTGGAATTATCAGAAATCAGACAACATACTGCCCATGTAGAGAAAACACAAACAGGTTCTGTAATTCTGATTCACTAAGTGATGTTCATGAAAAATACACAGAATCTTAAGTTATCAAAACATCTATGATTATTAAATTGCCTGCCAAAGTGGTGTCTGAGAGAATAAAATCAGCCCAAAGTACAATTTCAGTAGCATTTCCTATCCAAAGCTTTAATCTAGTCCTTAAAGTCCACTTAAGTATATACAGATTTACTTCATGAAGTCACGACCAGAATATTCATAACTACAGAAAGACCTGTGGTCTAAGGACTATATGGAAAATTAAAAAGGCACCAATGATGTGAATTAAAATAATAATAATAATAATAATAATCAGATTATAGACATGGCCACTTCTTTAAAAAAAAGACTTAAAATGCCAGCATTTATGATGGAGAAGGAAATAGACTGTTCAAGTGAACAATATCATTCCTTTGGAACAACATAGGTTTTGCATGTGGCTGTGAAGTACAGTAGTTGGAGGAACATGAGCTTCTGCAGGAGCTTGCCAAGCTCTCACAATTTATTTTTTCAGCTACTTTGTTAGAATCCAACGCTATTAAGTTAGAAGTACCAATTATATTGCATGCCCATTTCCCTACATCATTTTCCACCTTCGTCTTCCTCCTCTGCACCAGAATGCAGACTGCTATCCAAAAGGCCTTTCTGACCTGAAGTTCCATAGCAGGCATCAAGGACGCCAACAGCACAGACCGTGTTTGATCCTATTTTTGTGATCCACCTTCTCCACTTTAAGAGTGCCTTTTCAGAATTTGTAAATACTGCTACTACACTCTTCTGCAAGTTAGTCACTATTTGACTGTACAGGGTAAGTTTAATTGCAGGCTGTTAAGAATAAAATACCAACAAAACAGAGAAGAGCTGAAGATAAGCTGCCACTTGACAACAAGAATTCTTGAGACAATGAAAGCACAAAAAGGCCGAAGACAAGGTATCAAAAGAACTCTGACAAGCGTACAAAGGCAAAAAGAGCAGAATAGCAGTTCTGGAGAAAGAGTTAAGATGTCCAAAACTTTTCAGACTAGCTTGACAGTGAGCTAGTGTGTCATACTGCTTCATGCATAGAATCATTCCCACAGAGCAGTTGCCTGTGAAGTTTCCTCTCTAACTTTGAATTTGAGAGGGAAAAGGCAAAAGATGACAAACCACACCAGGAAGATTTTACAATTATTAAAAAATTAAGTTCAATTTAAGCAAGCTACACTGAGGAAACAACCTATGCTCCCCAACAAAAATTATACTTCAGCATCTGTAAGAAAACAAAGATTTGAAAACTGTAATAAAGACATACAACTGAAGAAGAACGAAAAGCTAGCTGACAGAACTGCTACTACAACAGGTGTAAGGATGATACTTAGAGCTCTGGAACAACCCAGCACATCAAAACCACAGACAGAGATCTAGTGGAAGATACAAGTATTCCATATCTTGAAAAAGGATAACTGCCAGTAGTATATTGAATACAATCAACAGGGTAGGACAGCAGTAGGGAAGATTCATTAAGAAACTCTTCCCTCCTTTTGATTTCTAAAAAGAATAGCAACTCGTTTTTTTCATAGTTTGTTTTCTGCCAAACAACTATTTCTTCCCATTTTCATTCACTAGTGCAGAATTTGTTAATGAATATTCCTATTTATACAGACACTGGAGAAACAATCTCCAGGAGATTTCCATCCAAGGAATTCCAATCCCAGCTCCTGATATCACCCAGTTACATTCACACTCTCAATTGCTATGAAGGCTTTGCCAGTACGCTCAAATGGAGAGCAAGTGTTGGAGAGTCAACTCAGGATTTGTCTTAACACCCTTGCATGTCAGGACAAAGAAATCACTTGCATCATGAAGGGCTAAGGGACTCTCCCATTACACAAACCAACTAGCATACATGAAAGTTTTTACAACTATAACAAGAAAAATATATAGACTGCAGAAATACTTCCACATAGATTCATCCAGAGAAAGTGTCTAAGGATTTATTTATATTTATGGGTATCATTATATATACAGTAATGATCACAGAAATAGGCAGGGCTGAACTAGTTTTTAGGTCTGACTAGACAAGCATGCATTATTTTAGACTCTAGGAGAATATAAAGAATGAAATTTAAGTGACTGGTGTAACTAGTAGACAAAAGACTAACTAATAAAAACCTAAGGCAAAAGGAGAGCAGTTATATTTAAAAATACAATAAAACTCTAAATGTGACTACAAGGGACATGAGAAGAAGTGTAAAGATTTCATGAATTATATTTTAGATCGACTTTGGAGAAAAAGTGCAAATGGCAGTTATCCCCTGTGAATGTTTACAAGGTTTCAGGCTATTGTTTACTAATCTCAGAACAAAATATCATTAACATTAAAAAATATATGTAAAATCTGTATTTAGACTCAGCAAAAGCTATTTCAGCATAACGATACATCTTTTAGCATCTTTGCATGCTAAAGTAATGTAGCTTTAAAAACAAAACAGCATTTTTGGGACTGCAAGTTACAAGACCATTCTTAGGAATTTCTTGATTTCATCGCATTGCGACAATCACAACATGGAAGCCTCACAGGAAGTCACAAATTTGATTTCAATTCTTTCCTTTTCCAAGTAGTACCATTATTTAAAATATAAGTTTTCAAACTGCATAGCCTGGTAAGATCCATAATGAATAAGGAAGAACAAACAAGAGAAGTCTTACCTTTTTTTTCTGTAACTCTTCCTTTTTTTTTTTTATTTTATTTATTTATTTAAGAAAAAATGCATTATTCTATGACTTCTGAGAGACAGTCTGGTAACAATTAAGAGATCAGGCAGCATTTTAAATTACTAGGAATGACCCAATAACCCGTGAATGTCTGAATTTCTCTATGTACAGTGAAGAGAGTATTAATTTCTCCAGATTTTAACTGTCATTCACATTATGTATCACTCTGGGAAATAGATAGTTTTAGCATACAGTGCCCCCTAAAACTTTAATTTGAATTTGATTGAGATCTGCAAGTATAGTGCTAACAAGAATGAGAGTCCTGGAGATAAAAGCTTTTACCTATGAAGATAGCAATAATTCAATAAATTTCCTCCACATTCCTCATCACCATACTTTATAATCCCTCCTCAAAACTAACCCCCTCCTCAAAACCAGCCCTTCACATAACAAGAGGCCAGCTCATTCATTTGTCATTTATTGTAAACATTTCTCCGAGGCACCATCACTTTTTAATTGATGTGCTCTTCAAAGTTAAAACAAATACTTCATAATGCCTAATAAAAATTCAGAGCAGCCTATAACAATCATATTTAGGGCATTTACTAGCTTGGTCTGCATTTTGATTAAGGAGCAAATGCAGAGAGCTAAAACCCTTACTCCAACTTTTTTTTTTTCCATCTTAATATAAACCTGTAAGGTATCAATGTCCACAGCTTTCTTCTCAGATTTTCACGTTTGCTTAGAAAAGGAAATTGTAACAAATTCCTTCAGATACCCTACAGGAGGTTCTCTGTTTCTGAGGCCTACTCATTTGTCCCTGTCACATAGACCCAGCAATAGGAATCTAGAGCACAAAACCTCCTTCTTCAGAGAGCAATAAACAATAAATACATCTTTGAGAGACATTATATCATTCAAACAATTTTTCTATTCCACAATGGCTGATCTAGTTTTCAAAACCAAGTTTAATTTGATAACAAACAAGTGATTTGAATAACCAAGTGAGTCACTGGGCACTAAGTTCTTCAAAGCACATAGTTCATTCTAATTTTTCCTCAGTTTGGATTTCCAAAAAGATAAATCTTGTCCTCACCCCAGCCAGCTTTAAAAAGATTCAGGAGAGGCCTTTAGTCCCATGGGCCTATGGAGAAGATACTTTGTATTGCTAAAATTAGGCTGCAGAAGTTACTGACATCTGCATATCTACAAAAAGAGGTAGGTTCAAATGTGCTTACAGCAACAGCGCTCTTCTCTTTAAAAAAAAAAAAGAAAAAAGAAAAAACTGCATAAGTTGAAGTTCTGTATGGATACAGATGTTATGGTAACCATAAAGTATTTTACCCTCATCTCCAAAGAGCAATAGTTTGATTGGCCAAGGCAAGGTCTTCTGTAATATCTGTTCTATTCAGAGTGTTTTACATTTCAAAATTCATTCTGTTGTAGCTGGAAAGAGTCTCATTCATTTCTGTTTCACTTTCCAGAGGAGAAAACACAAAGTAACAGTTTCTGATACCATGGTAGTCCAAATTGGAAGTGACAGAAGACCTATTAGCTTATACAGAGAGAGGAAAACCATCTCTTCCCAATCCATCACCAAACACCTCAAAAGAAAGCGATAAGGTTCCTAAGAACGGATGCTTGGTATCCCTTGGAATGAGAGAAGGTGGGGACTGACAGTATCCTCCCAACTGACAAATGGTGACAGAAATCTTCAGTAAAGTAGTGTAAAAGTACAAAGGAAGCACAATCTGCACAAGGAAAGCTACTGATTGATAGATCCCAGATGTGCTTTACGGTAAAAGCTGTAGCCCTGCAAGGTACGTCCCTGGTGTCTTGCCTACTCTTTCTGTCACATCTGGAATAAAAAGCCTTTACTGAATCACAACTGCCTGCTGGCTAAGAATGATATTTATTTCAGCCTTTCATTCTAATATAATTTTGATAAACAGAGATGTTCTGAAGGGAGGCACTCCCGCTCCCGTACACGCACGCCTCCATTCTCAAGCTGCTCACCCAAGAACTGAAACAAGCAAAATTGCCAGTTTAAGGCCCTTAGCACTGTATTTACAGTGTGTTACGCAGCCAGAAAAATCTATTACATCTTTTTATATTATGACTTTACCAGTGACCTGCTCAGGACAACATGCATAAAGACTGACAAGAGACTGCATGAGTACAGTTTCTGACAGAAAGCAGAGCTCAACATTTATTCATCATTAATTTGACTGTACAGTATTACCAAGATTACTGTAGCACACAATGTTCTTGTAAGGTTATGAACTGGTTTGCATCTCTTCCCTGCTAGAATTTAATACTGTACTAAGTGTGATATATCTCATCCATTATTAATCCTGTCCAGTTCTGCAGCAAGTTTCTGTAAAACCAATGTTGAAATACTGCACTCTTAAGGCTCCTGCCAAATCTTTAAGATGTAATATTAATATAGTTATTTTCCAGATAGGTGTACATTTAACCCACACTAAACAATATGCATGTTCTGCTTGCATATTCCCGCTGAATATTTATTCTACCACTACAGCCAAGGAAGCACTACTTCAGTGTAGTTTATGACAGTATTACAAATACAGCTCAACACAAAGTAAAGTTACAGATAAAATCCGAATAGGCCTATTATTATTTTCGGAGAGAGCTAAATAAGCAATATATTTTTGCGGACTACAGAAAGTTCCTTTTCAAGAACAAGAAAGGAAACACTGGTGTGAAATGCATCAAATTCTAGCATTTACTGTTGGTTAGGATCACTGGTTGTATTTAGTCAGCACTCATAATGGTGTGAAATGCCTTCTTTTCAGTGAAGTAAAGCAGATAAAGGTTTATTGCATAGGACCATCCCTATTTTTTATAAAGCAAACTTTTTTTCAAACGGGGAGAGAAATCTATTACCAACTTCCATTAGTTGCAGCACTGACCTCCCTTTAGAGACTTAATCAAGAATGTCTCCAACAATAAATATTACTCCCTGCCACATGCCAGTAACAATGAAAGAAAATATCTTTAAACAGAACATAAAGCAATACACTATTCAAGATACTATTCCATTCAACAATGCTGTAAACCTTCCTCTGTTTTCTGAGATGTCAGTAGGAGTTTCACCATCAGCTCCAGACAGAACAGATTTAACTCAGTATTTGAAGCAGGCCAGTGTCCAATACAATCACAGAAAATACATTTTTCTCTCAACAATTTGCTTTGCTATCCTCAACATGTAAACTTGTGCATGCATACATACACACAGCCCCTGCTTTGGCGGTCCTGTAACAGAAACTGTATTTCTTAATTTAAACTTCAGCCCACCTAAGCATGATTAACTCAGAGCGAACACTACACCTACAAGAAAAGCTAGGAAAACCCTCAATGGATAACTGAAAAAAAAAAAAAATCAGGATGGGATACTACTTTTCACTCTTCCAAAATTTTCTGAAGTTAGAGTAATATATCGTAAATACCATTTCTTACTATTAAATCATTTACTCTCTTATAATTTTGGCGTTCTGTTTCACTACCTCTACTTCGATCTAAGGTAAGGTCGACTTTGAAGTTGCTTGTTCTAAACACTGGTGGGATTCCCAAGAGTAAGGCAGCGGTAACACAAAAGAGAAGGTTAACACACTGAACACGTATAATTCATCTTTGATACATTAACAGTAATTTGAAAGTCTCGCTATCATTAGCACTACACTGAACATACTAAAATGTGAAAATATCATACTACAGAACTTCCATTTCTGACAGCAATTTCAACAGACAATTGTAAGAAACACTTAAATGTGTAATTAAGCTATCTAGATAAATAGCAACAAGTTTTTTCTTTGCTTTTTTTTTTCCTCCTCCCCATTCTCTCCCTCCTACCAATGAAAGACTTTTTTGCAGACACTCTTAGTGTAATACTCTAAAGATACACCACAATATTTTTAACCGTACTTTGTATTTATGTGTAACACAAAAAAGTACAGAGAATTATTGAATACATTACTCAACATGAAAAATGAGTTTTTTCTCATTCTGTCCTGTTCGTTCTCTTCCCATTCTTAATTTGACTTGAGCTTTTGAAACAGAAACATACATGTTCTGAAAAACATACTACAATCACTCAAAAGATAAATAATATTTTACTATATATGCAGTAGGTAGGTGGAGTACTACTACACCAGCAGCGTTCCACTCGGCAGCTTCTGGTGTGACCTACAAACACCTATACTCTGCTGGCAGCCTTAAAAGCTCAGCAGGAAAGTAGCTATCTATTAAAGAAGAATTAATGTATAGATCTTCAACCCCACATCTAACTGCAATAAGAAGTGAAAATGAAGGAAAAACTAGACTATCCAACATCATAGAAATAATAAAAGGGGAACATATTTCTCATCTGTTAACCTTGAATATCTGCTAGCTCAAGATTTTCACATTCTTCATGTATCTCTTTGCTGTTCATTCCTTAATAACCACTCGAAAATCAGCTGCACATTAAAGAAATGCAATATAAATTTGACTGGACTCACTACATCTGAGATATCCTCCAATACAGCATAAAGCTAATTTAGCTGTCACTTACTGTAAGTAAAATGACAAATATCTGTAATATCTGTCAAGATATGAAAGCTTTAAAAAGAGTTATGCAGCTGTCAACATTTTGATGACTTTAACAAGAGGAAAATAAACGAAGAAGAGAAAATAGACAGCATGTCTGTTGTGAATCTAGTTGCCAAAGTCTTCTATCACTTATATTAATAAAAATAAAATTACTTCATAAAAATAAGATAAATAACACAGACTTCTGGAATAAACTGATACAGGTAAACATATTAGTACTAGAAGACAGCTGTAGAAAATGCTGCTAAAAATGCAATGTACATCTTTCATTACTCAGTAATTATCGTATCGAAATATCCAGCACGTCTTTAATTTAGAACTACTGTTTAAACACAACACCATAGGAAACCTTAGCAAATTAAAGAGATTTGTCAACTATTTCAATACATAGCTTTTCTTGAATTATTTTTATTTTAGCATATTTTTGTGATACATCAATACCCTAAATTATTTCAGCTCATAAAGTATGTGATGTTATACCCTTTCTCCAAAGAGAAATCTTAAAGATCATCAGTAAAGGCATTTTGACTTAAGCAGTTTTTATCCTCTTTCTTGCACGCATATGTCAGTCAGTTTTTATTTAGCTGTCAGTTTTCAGGTGTTGACAAAACTTTCTGCCTTCCTGTTCTCTCCCCTCAGGTGAAAAAGAGTGTTTGTTTAGAGTTTCAGCATGACTTACCTATTTTATGCCTGGTTTTAGAGATTTTGCATAGAACATTCTGCTCTAAAGGAAATACAGGGTTTTAGCACACATGCACACGCACGCAATTTATGCGACATTAAAATAGAGATAAAATACTGGAAATTAACAATTCTATATTTCCTATCCAACCCCAGTAAAGATGAATATTAACAGCACATTTCTAAAAGGTAAATAACGGTCAAACTTGTGTCACATTGCTTGCATAGGTAATCACTTTTAACCCATCCCAAGTATCGAGCTTTATAGCTATGAGCTTTTGCCTCTAAAAATATATTAGACTTTAACTATAAGAATTACCTGGAGAAAGGAGTACAGTTTTATCTTCTTCCATCCCTCCCAAGAGACCTCCTGCTACTAAATACCTTCACATAAACCTTCTGCCTCTCTTAGTTCTCCAACTTGTTCTCATTTAGACAGAAAATCACTATATCAAGCTAACATTTCTATAGTGCAAATGACTACATGTAAGTATGCTAATCATTCTTTGCAATAAGAGACAGACTTCAAATTCTATGCTGCATCTAGGACTATGGGAACCTTACCTGAGATGGAGAACCTTGAGCAGTATGACAAGACAATGAAAAAGATATATCTTACACCAAGGCAAACAAATAAATTAAATTAATTCCTTCTCTTTGCACTTAAATGAATACTAGATTACATGAAAAAAAATCTAATTAAAGCAAATATGAATACTAGAAGAAATGTCTTCCTCACAGGTCTTTCATATGCTGGAATTCCATCCATATAACCAAGAGTTAAGCCTGTTCTGGGATCTAGGGATGTAAATCCAATCTTTCAGTAATAATTTTAATAGTGATGGAATCTGACACAGCAGTCAAAAAGGGATATCTTATAGCTGCTAAAATAAAAAATCTGTACATTTGAAAATAGCATTTTGATTTTGCCCCTGATTTTAGCCCCATTCTGTGAGAAAGATTTTGCGAAGCAAGAATTTATGGGTGATAGAAAAGCAGCAGCCAGCCTGCTTCTCATCAAATCTCAAGGTGAACCACCTGAGTAAGACATAGTTTTTTTCTCAAGTATTAAATCAAAAAAATGAGCTCCTACAAGGAGATAATATAAAGGAGTCTAGAAAGAAGTGAGAGGAAATGTTATATCTCGTGATTAATACCACTATATTTGTGAAACAGACTTCCTGCAATTGCAGGAGGCAGTAGTTAATGTTCATTGATAAAAACTCACAAGATCTTCTAAATACTAATTCCAATGGCTGAAGAATAAGACAGTTTTTACATGAGCTTCATTCCTACCCACCAAAAATACGTATTTTTACACCTGGAGACTTCTTATTTCATCTGAGGGCAACGCAAACCACTCTAGCTTATGTTGAACATGCGCCACATCCAAGATTATCAATTTATGCTTTTGCAACAGCTATCCTAAAGGGCTTCCTAACTACTGAAACTAAACCTGTGCAGCACTTTACTTTCCTCACAAAAGGAGTGTTATAATTAACACTTAGGGCTTTTAGGTAGTGTGCACATGCATGTGCATGTATGGTCAGCACCACCTTAGACATCTGTTGGTTTGGTTAACATCTTTTAAAGGTACTTACTATTTGATTGGAAAAAAATGCAAGTGTATAATATTTGGGTTTTTAAGCACACATCAGCTTGAAAACTGAGAAGAGCCAAGTGAAGAAGAGAGTCCTCAGACTTCCATACAACACCATTTGTTTGAAACATATTAGAGCCATCCAGAAAAGAGAAACAAATGTCCAGGCATGGTCCAGTCAGATCTTGCACAAAGCATGATCAAGTTGGCTTGAAACTTCAGTGAGGGGCCTAAGCAGTGAGCAAATTATGGAACCAAGAAACCATGCAGTTTGCTCTATACAGACAAGAATAATAATGTTGTGTTTTTTTGTTGTTTTTTTTTAAAGTAAAACCGCATTGTAGTGATTTTAAGAAGCAGTAACCTTGCAGTTAGCTGTAATCCTGACATATTTAAAGAACTACTAAGATTAAAAAAAGAAAAAAAAAAACATAATACTGACACTACAACAGAAATTGTGCTATGGTAATGAAATATACATGACCAGGTCAATAAGATTTTACTCCACTATTAATGGCTATATTTTATGCATAACATGTTATGACCATTTGAGAGGCCTTCTATAGGAAAAGATGTACATTGACATTAGTTTACGTAGTTTCAGCCAGAAAGAGATTCCCATGAGACAAGGTTTTGTGGCTCCTCTGCTTAAATATGTTTATCCATTCTAAAGTCCACACCACATCACTTGGCTCAAAAACAAAGAAGCAAAGCAAAACTGAAATGAACTGTAAAAAGAGCAGGGTAAATCTCTAATGTAGCTACTTAAAATAGTAATAACATTTCACAAACAGATTAAAACATTTTTGTCAACAAGGATGATTACTGATGAAGAGTGATGAACAAAAACACTAAAAAAGACAATTTGCACTTGGATTTTATCTGTCATGTCAAGAGTAGAAATTACTTGTCCTATATTATCAGTAACTTGTATGTATATATATGTATATATTAGATTTATAAATTTAAGAGATTTTAAATTATATAAGCAGCTGAACTATTGTACACGACTTAACACTATTAAATTTATAAAGGAATTTGACCTCCAAATCCCAGCAAATGTGATGAGAAACTGCAGTTCACTTTAGCAGTTGTTGTAACACTGGTTCCAAGTTTTGATACTGTTCAGAGAAAAAAATAAAAATAAAAATGTCTTAGACGTAGATTTATTTTTCGTATTTAGCCTGTCCAAGCTCATCAAAAAAAAAAAAAAAAAAAAAAAGTCTTAGATATCAGAAAATGAAGCCTTCAAACACTGCTACTCCACGTTATCATACCCATCTGATTTTTAAAAACAGGAACAGCTGTATTCACTGATAAGAAAGCAGGAAGATGTATGTTTTTGCGCAGATGTTTGTAAAATCATTCTTTGTTAAGCATATGTCTAAAAAATAAGCCACCTTTAATCTTCTCTAATGGTTAAGTCAAATGAAATAAATGACATGTCAAAGAATCTTTAAAACACACAAATAAAATAAAACACTATTCATAATCTTTATATAGAAAGGAAGTTTTTTCAACTTTATAACTTCAATTATCAAAAATACTGAGAACTGATTAAACATCAATGAGACCAAATATTTATTAATATTTCTAGAAAACTATAAAGTCAAAGGATAATCGTGGGAGAGCCCTTGCAAATCCAAGGTATTCCAAGCAACTGAATTATAGATAAAGAAAACGTTAATAGCAATCTACCCATTACAGTAAAGGCATGCATGATCATTTCAAAGTTTCACTGTTCTTCATTATATAATTTAGCTAAGCAACCACAAGGTTTGGGAAGTTCATTTTAGGAGAATAAAGCAAATGAATGAACTTCTGAAAGAAAACATTTTCTGTATTTTATTCCGACTATATACTTTTACACGCACACATTCTGTATGAAATAACACACATACAGCCTCACTACAGGGGTGGGTCCATCCTCTTGAACTTGGGGTTCAAATATTGCTGTGCCTTTGTATACGTAAAATCCATACCTGCTTCGCAAACGTAAGAAACAAAACTTAGGAGAAGGTCAAGCACCACTCCCTAAGGTTCTATACTGGAGCAAATCCAAGAAGTTGGGCTGTCAAACTGCAGTACCAGAGCCTTATAAAGAGAACAAGGAGGATTATATCATATTCAGCACTTACAGAATCACTTACACTACTGTAAGACCTGGCCCACAAGCAGAAAGATATTTAATATGGTTGCCTACAAGATTAGGGTAGCACTTCAAGGCAGAAAATTGCTTCCTAAGAAGCAAAGAACTAGGTTAGCACAAATAGGAAGTATTACAAAATCATAAGTGCCTCCAATTAAAAAGAATTACCACACCCATTTAAAGTTGAGTCAGCACTTAGGTACCCTGAAGTCATCTCAGTAACAGAGATCATGCATTTAGCTATGTCTCAAAAAATGCATCATTAGAACGACAGAAGGAAAATGCAGAAAGTATATCGATATACCTTGTGAAATATTAACAGCAGAAATTCCAATGTTTGTAACAAGCTTATGTAATTAAATATTTTCATTCACAAAAAGAGGTTGTTTTTAACAATACTTTATCTGAATATGTTGAAAGTTATTTTTTAGAAAACACCAATGCTTGCTACAGAGCCGATACCCCAGAATTCTGCATGTTAAAATGCAAATTATGTACAATTCTGCATCCAATTCATTGAAAACATGTCAGTTCATACAGTGACAGAACAATCTCAAAATTGATACGCTTTTATTTTTCTAAGTTCTACTTGAGTTTGTTTCTGTTCTAGTACTTCTTTCCATAAGTGAGAGTAGTTGGCTGCATCAAGCAAGAGAAGAAGAACCACCATCAACTAAAATTTACATAACACATGATGTAACTAACGATTTGGGAGAAAGAGCTAGGTTCGTGGTATATGGAAACCACTCAACAACCTAAAATTTATTGCTTTCTGTTCTCAGGACAGGCATATCAGTGATGGGGCAATCCAGTATGCACCATATGTGCCTGCCACACACTTCTTAAGTGTTGGCTACAATATGAACTGGTCTTTTTTTGCTAAAATTCAGAAAGTGACCTGGCTACAGTAATTGCTTCATTGTTCATTAAACAATTAGGCTAAAACTCAACTCTTGGAACTGAAATCATAAAGAACTTTTAATCACTACAATTCCATAGACATTTATTTGAGAAGACAGCCTTAAGGTAAAAAGGCTCTAAAAGTAAAAAGCCTCTGTAACCTATCATCTCTGTGCTCTTAATCATCTGTGGTTACCACAGAGTTTCAGTAAAACTGAAACTAGTAGTTTCCCCAACTAGTATATTTTCCAGAAGACAGCTCACAATTTAGTACTGCCAATATTTATTCTAAAACAACCTGAATATTTTCCATTACATTATTTTAAGAACAAAATAGTAAAATGGATAAATAATCAGCACAACAAAGAGAAATCAAACTACAGTAGCAATATGGTATAGAAATGTAAAAACCTCCAGTGAAATAACCATCTTAGCATTTGCACCACTACTTTGCCTTCTCACTCTTTTTATTTGCTTTTTTTCCCCCCACAGAGTGTCACACAGTCAGCCTTTAATGACGTGGTCTTGCCTTACACTGTGGATGATTGGAAGCAAGAATAGATATTGACAACCAAATAGTACCTCTGCCTCCTAATCAACCTTAACATAAATTTAACTGAAAAGCTCATAGAGGCAGAATTTAGAGCCAGCAACAAGCAAGGTCATCACAATAGACAGAATTCCATGAAGACTATATTGAACAAAAAGGCAAGTTGAAGCATATAGCTATTTTTCAGTGCTTCAACATTAACTGGTTTGTATTCAACAAAGAATCTAGCCAAAAATAATCTCCACTTGTACAAGGCACTTCATGGTTTGACTGAAGTCATTCATGCTGCGTGCATGTTGCAACTGCTCACAGATTTTGCAGAGCCAACAAAACATCAATCGCAAATGGTTATATTAACTGCCTTCTAGATTAACATGCATGGTCTTTTTAACTGTGTTGCTGAATGGAATAAAACCAAGAATTGACACCATGGTACAGTGCCACTCTGTCAGGTTTTTCTCATGAAGCTTACTTGACAGGATTCTAAAATGCCACAAATGGGCAGTTAAATGCTAACCACCTACTCCGACAGGTGATGGTTTTTTGCAAGCCATGCTGGAACAAACTTGCTAACTTAATGCACTGAGATCTCTCACTTTAGCAAGGATTTAAACAAGAAGAGTTTTCAATGAGACTTTTCACCTGAAGTAACAGAGCTCAGTGTTCACATGCTACATAATCTTCCTCTTTCCTGCCACTCCCTCCCCGTCACTACTCCTCTATTTAATGCAAATACACTTGGGAGTGAGAAACAGATGAGCCTATTTGTCTTGCTTAAGACCAGAAAGAGATTACAAGGTATGGTAGAATTTCTCCCAAGACTTTGGAAAGTATTACTGCAGTGCTTGCACACTTATTAAGCATAAAAATATTGTTCAGTACAACTAGAGACAGAAATGAAGATGCCCATTTCATGTCAGCCATTAGATTAAATGCATATCTTCATAAATGAAGCATATTTAAACAAATCCAAACTATGTATCCATTAACATAATCAACTTGTTGGTTGTACAGAAAACATTTGGGATCATTTCATCTCAAAAAAAAAAAAACTTATGGGACAAAAAGAAAAAAAAAAAAAGCTTCCATCTTTTTCTTTCTGCTGAAAGGTTATAATTTTTCCATTACAAGATATCAGAAAGTTATACAAAAGCTCTATTTTATCAAGAAGAGAATATTAATTACAATTATGGAAGCAGATAATGATTTTAACATCAACGTTTTTGTTAAGTGTTGGTTAAGAAATCCTAAATGCAACAAAGTGACTACACATTATTTTTTTTGCTGCTTAATGCTGCTGTAAAGTGAGTCCTACCAAGACTTTTTTCATCTTTCAAATTAGCCACTACGATATGAGGAGATAAGCATGAGATGTATCACGAACCATGCTGAGATTGCTAAACATAGCAGCACTTTGCTACAAATATTCCCTACATTCAGGCAGTCATTCAAAAGAAAAAAAATTATCAATATTTAAATTGATTTTTGAATGAAACAAAATTATTCTGTTATCCTTCAGTAATCTTTGAAGGTTAAAGCTAAGTTTTAAAAATACCTATGTAGAACTGGACTCTATTCAGACTGCAATTTGACTGAGTAAGGCTCCCAAATGACAAAACTGACACTGCGCTAATGCTATCATCTCCAAGGGTTTAGCTCAGGCACCAAAGTGATGTCAAGGGCACATCAACATCTGAGATAATCCACAAAATGATTCAGAGTACATAAACAGGTATAACTGACTGATTTACAATTCAGTCCAACAGTACGTAAAAGGCTGCACTAATTTGACCGCTTCTGTTAATTTTGTAGCATTGTTAATTTATTTAAAACCATATATGTGTTTTGTGGTTTTTTGTTTTCTAATCTCAAAAAAAGGAACTGATGTGATCCTTACAAACATCATCTCAACACAACTTGAAATTCAGATGATACTATTCTACACCATAACACTGCATCACAGGCTTTGCAGACAAAGGCATTGCTAAATATTGGTCAGTCCTAATACAGGACTCAGAGGAAAATGTTGTTTGTTTTTGTTGGGGTTGGTTTTATTTGCTTATTTCTCAAGATAATAATTTCTATATTCATAAATACGATAGTCAAAAATATAATATACATATTACGAACAAGTTAATGCATGTACTAGTAGAAAGTGGAGTAAAGAGAAAAATGTTAAGAAAAACTCATCTGTCTATTAAAACATCATTTTTATCGTAATCACAGTCACTTAAAAGACACAAATATTTAGGCTATAATGGGCTTCTTCCCACCCCAAAAGCATTTACTGAATTTAGTGGTGAAAAGTAATGTAAGAATAGAAACAACATCAGGAAACTTGCGTTTTTATTAACAGAGCATTTTAATTATAGTGAATTAGGAATCCATTTGAGATCAATCTCTACTTCCATATAAACTACAAAATGCAACTGATTTTACGTTAATTAATAAGTTTTTCATCCATTCTGCTTTATTCATTAATAATATCCTGTGTTAGTATGCAAGTTTTTGAAACAAAGACACTGTAGAAAGACGTTTACAAGTATGTCCTATCATGATCATACAAAAAAACATTTTTCTCATTGTATTTTAACCTGCTCTCCCTTCGTCCATCCTATGCTACATGTTTCACACAGACAAATAAGCAGATGAAACTGATATTGAGGGGCTTTGAATGACATGGAAAACCCATAAACAAACAGGACTCAGGTATTTAAAGGCTATTTCTAGCACAGAGCCCCAAAACTCTGAAAGAATTATAACCAAAATAAGTAGCATATCTCTGTACTTCTACCCCATCAGCAGACCAAGAAATCCCCCAGAAGTAAGGCTGCAGCTGGAGGGCATGCTGTCTTTAGTGATGACACCAGTTTAAGATGTTACAGTTTTTCCACCATCCTTCCAACAATTTTCAGGCCTGCATGCACAGCACATTGCCTGTCAGATATGCTAGGACAGCTGAGGAGGTGACACAGAAGTGGAAACAAGCAGTCAGTGATGATAGAGGGAATATTTTCAATGAACACTGCTGCCAAGAAAATGATATATAAAACATCACCTCCCAAATTTGTACCTGGGAGTTTTATAGAACCTAAACTTATGCTCCTCTTCTGAGTAGGAACAGGAGACGCAGTCAATCCAGCTTCCACAGCTAATGCTACATTTTTATGTCAACCTTAAAATTCAGTATAGAAGCAGCTAGTTTATTTAGCTACTAAACCTATACGAGATATTAAAACAATAATAGGAAAGTAGTTCTGTTTACCTTTCCACCACCAAAGCAACAAAAAAAAATACTATTTCATTGGTAAAACTAATATTTGGCATGAAGTCGGAGAGCACTTTTTTTTAACATCCACTTATATAAGCTAAAAACTACACGTTGGTATGTCACTACATTTACACAGTCAACACAGGCCGAGGTTCAAGAACATTGAGCATGCAAGCCATATTTCCTGCAGCTTCTTTTCCAACAAACTGTCTATCTCTGGATATTTTATTTTTGTTTTTTAACCAAAGTGTTTCCATGACTAACTGAAATTATCTAGCATTGATGTCACACAGGCATTCCCCTGTTTTAGATCTGCTGTGGTCTCACAAAGTGTCATCACTGAACAGACCAAAGAAGAGCTTCACAAATACTGCTCAAGATTCATTTGAGATAGTCATGTATTTCAGCTTCAATAAGGCAGAATGTCTAATAAGGAAGCTTTACATTTCACAGGTTGACATTGGAACGAAGGAGAAGGCACCACACAAGTATAAAATCATGAAAATTCTGTTAAAGATTAAAACACAGTGAAGATAAAAGAACACAATAAAACACATCATCATTAATGATATGACTGCTAGAAACAAAATGTTTCAACTAGAAGCATGTATGATGAAAATTGCAGCATTTTATTCAGGAAACAACCTTACTCCTGATTACGAACATAAAGTCATGATAGTAGGCTAAAAACTAATCCAGAGGAAAAAAAGCAAAGTACACAAATATCAAGAAAAAAGTTATGTACACTGCAAAAGAATGAGAGGGAATGAAGACGTAGAAGGAAAGGTACAGGAGGTCACCACATTTTAACAAGCAGTGATGGGAAGGTTTTCCTCATTTATTACAAATCGGAAATTCTTCTGTGTAACATCACCATTATCCTTCCAGCTTACACAAAAATTAAAGGCCATCAACAGGCTGATGAGCCAACTGCAAATTCTGAAAGGTAGCTTTCATCAGGAAAACACAAAGAAAACACAAAAAAAAAGGAAAATATTTAACCTGGAGCCACGCAGCATGACCCCAACCAAGGCACAGCACACTATGCAGACCCTCAGCCCCTGGAAAGGTGATTAAAACAGAGTAACTTGAGCTCTTGTAGGGCTTTCTCCAGAAAACAAGAAAAAAAAAAAGTAAAACCATAATGTTTCCTGACAAATAAACAGGATATCCACATGGTGACTCATTGCTGAAGCAAGACCATGCAAGAGAAATCATGGCTGGCACTGAGCAGGAGCCGTGGGCAGCCCCCTTGTCACAAGGCATTGGCAGAGCTTAGGCTGTGTCCAAGGGCACGTGCATGCACCATGGGTTGATGGCTGTACAGTACATGCAGCACAGCTCTATACAGGCCTGTCTTGCACGCACTAACTGCTGCATGGATCACTAACTCTCTGATGTATGGCTCCCTTCTGGACAGAATAGACCTTCTTGGCCAATCTTGTGAACCATCAGGCTCTGTACAAGCAAGGAAAAGTTATCAGCGTGTGCTCCTTCTGATTCAGCTGTACTCAATATGCCACCAGCAAAGGTTCTGCTACACGGACTAATTCTTCAACTTAGATTTTGTCAGATAAAACAGAAAATGTTGCTTACTCATTTGTGCTTGAAATGTTTTGCCACATTCAAGAAACTTTAGCTACTCAAAATCATCAAAAGAGCAAGCATATCAAGACAATATCCACACTACGCAAAAAGTCTACATGGAGCTCCTTGCAAAAGTTAAAGTGCATCTCAAATCAAGTAAAAATTCTGATGGTAAGGGCTATATATGCTCTCAAGTGGAGTAACAGTAACAGTTCATCACCCACACAATAGAGACAGTTTCTGTACAAGTAGATTTTAACATAAAAAGAGACAATTATGCATTTTTTTCCACATGTGGAATGGCAAAACTTTTGCCTGAATTAAATAATAATTCTCCTGATGTAACTTTTGTGATACTGATTTTTCATCTTCTTTGTTCCCATTTGTTTGGAAATATCTTTTTTCACAGTGGCAATAAAAATAAACTAACTGTTTATTATGATAGCATAATCATAAGGCTTTTAAGAGAGACTTACCTGTAGTTAAAGCTTCTCTAAGTGATATCACATCTCCAGTAAGCACAACAGAGATTAGATAGCATAAATTCTAAATACAGCATTTATGGGGGAAAAAAAAATCCAACGGGAACAGAGAGAAACACAAGTCATACTTGCAAATCTTTTCTGTGTACAAACACGCAAGCTGACTAACTGAGCAGGCTGGATTCTGTTTTCCTGTTTTCAGAATACTGATAAAATTTTCATCATGCTAAAGAATTTCAGTGCAGACAAAATTACTTGTGTATACTATAACGTACCTTGAAAGTAGAATGCCATTTCTGAGATACCAGGCCCACCCTTTCAGTCTTACATGCTACTTCCCAACTTTTTGTTTTTTTAATGAGGTATGCAAGGAAGAACCAGGATTACTTTGTTATTCTAGCAATTCTTGAAAAATTCATCCTCTTCCTACCCTGTTAAATAACAGTGAGGAATCCACAGCCTAGGAACTTCTCTGGGCATTCAGCATCCTCAAAAACTTTTAATTGCAAAGTAATCACAGAACACAGACGAAAGAGCTAAATCCTTTCCAGTTACAATACCTCTGAAATTTCTACAAATGGATACTTTTTTTTTTTTTTCTTTTTTAACGAAGAAACTGTTACCTCAGTACATGGAAGGAAAAAGAGAACAGAGCTGGGTTACAAGTGCCTAAGTACTCCTGCACACAAAGCTGTCATTAATTAAGATATGCCTGACTGATAGCAATGCAGTCACTCTTGTCTCCGCAGTTCCTCAGGACTAGCATGTGCTTTTGGAATCTGGGTAGCCTTCTCCATGGCTCTGCCCCGTTGGTGTTGATTATGTATGATTAATGGTTTAAAGGAATAAAAAGAGAAAGGTCAACTTCTGAGTTCAAAACAGAGCAGCTACACAGGGAGTAATTAAGATACTTGTGTAAGCATGATTAATAAGCACAAACTGGCACACTGTGCTGTAAACAAGATGCAACCAGATGGTTAGGATGAAAAGGATTTTTCCTAAAAAGCAATTTTTCAATGCCTTCAAAGTTGGCTTATTTTCCCCCCTCTAAGTCTTACACAACTCATTATCTACACATCCTAAAGGAAAGAAAGAAATAGTAACCCCTTCAACATTCACCCATTCCTGGCTTTTTTCATACAGATAACTACAGTTTGCATGTAAATGGATTCAACTCATCTTTGTTTAACGTTGCCTTTTATGTCGGGTTTCATGAATTGCTGAGCCTGACAAGGTTCACTGGGAGTCTTTTAACTCCCACCCACAAGCTCTCCCCGGCTGCCATGTGACTGGCAGTACAGAGGGATCAGCCGTGGCATTTATGGGGAAGGCTGGAAGACAGGTGTCAGAACGGTCCAGCAGGCAAACCGAACGAACACTAATCAGCTCTGGTGTTCTTTTACAATCCATATCTAATTCACAAGTTTCATTCTTTCTGAAAAACAATTACTAGGTTTTGAAGTTCATTGTGCATTTACTCAACTGTCTCTTCACATTAACGTAAGTGGTTACAAGAAAAAAAGAGTCAGCAGGGAAGGGACATCAAAAGATCTTAGAGTGGATGAAGGCTTTATTTTAAAGTAATATAATTACAGATGAGCATAATGTTTTACAATAAATTTAAATGTAGAGCTACATCCTTATGCAATTGAAAAATATTGGTTGTCTCTCGAGCTGAATCTGGTACATACAAATTACTTCACTGGGAGAAGCAAAATAAACCAAAAGAAAAAATCTCACTGCAACATCAAAGGAATGGATATTGCGGCAACAGTGAGAACAACAAAATCAGTACGGAGTGTGAAGAAGTATGTGCAAGCATAGGGCTTGGATCTAAGCCATAATCATAAAAGAACTACAACAAATATTTCAAATATTTGGTGTGTGTTAGAATTTTTTTTGGTTCCAGATATTTATTCTTTAATTCTAAATTTTGCCTCATCTACACTTAAAAAAAAAAAAAAAAAAAAAAAAAAGAACCCTCTACATCCCTGGTTGACAAATCCTCTTAAAAGTTTGAGTATATAATCTAGTGAAGCCTCAGCTAATCTTCATTAGTTATAGCGTTGCAGACTCCAATATTGGGAAATATGCTTTTGTGTTATATAATGTTAGGAAACACTATAAACTCAAAAATATTTTCAGAAAAAGTATGCATTTCTTAGGCACTTCATTTTCACCTCCACGAGAAGACATAAGCACACAGCACCTGTCCTGCAAAGAATCCTTTTCCTCTATATAAATTAACATTCATTCAAGAACTTCCATACAGAAAAGCAATAGTAGGTAAAGAAAACGATGAAGGCCCTATGTGAGGAATATACTGTAAAACCAACGTATTTGCTCTTCAGTATTGTTCAGTGTTTCTGCAACCTGAATATAGAAAATTTTTCTATATGAGGAAGTCACAGATTCAAACGTGTCTTTCCATTAGAGTCTTTGCACAACACTGAAGCATTAATAGATTCAGAAGCTCTCCTAATGTCTGAATGATGTCTGTAGCAGAAGGACAGTCACCCATCTAGACAGACAAGAGTGCCTGAACTTCCTACTAAGACAGGCAGAGGAAAAATATTGTTTAGTTTCATGTAAGCAATTCTGGCATCTGAAAAGCATCATGATACATAAATTGCCTTCCCTTTTTCACAGAGAACAATCTTTCCATTTCTATTAAGATAAGCCTGTGTCAATCTTGATTTTTACCATCACCCATTAAATAAATCCTCCAGGACAGATAGTCATGAAATTCTGCAACAAAGTCAACACATAGTTTCCTGGCACACTGCAGCTTTGAAGTACACAAAGAAGAATTTCAGTACATTAAGAATGAGCCTGGATAGGTGACCACCGTTGTGGACGGTTGTCTTTTCCTGAGCGTCTACAGCTTAGAACTGGGCTTAATTTAAAGCCAGATAATTGTGCTGCCAAGAGTTTGGCAGTGGAATGATTAAAGCAACTCATCTCTAGATATTCTGCTCTCACAGAGTATTCAGATTCACTTTGCAAAAGCAATTAAAATTATTATTGATTGTGTCAAGAACTAATGTTAGGATAAGTCTCAGGAGTCTATACAACTCTGTTGAAAAAACAAGCTCATGTAAGATGTGCTTCCATTAATATTTGTTTTATTCGTTTATATGGGATTAGTCAGTCTATGGCTCTATCCTACAATCAATCATTCTTACATTGTTTCTGTTTTCTGTCAATAGAAACAACAAAAATGAGTAAACAGACAAATCACCATGAATATTACTCACCCATGCCATAGGAAGGTGAGATAAATAATTTTGTGTGATATATATTCTACATAATGAGAGCTTCAGCTCATAGTGATTTCTTACTTCTTCACAGAGAATCTTTGATTACAGTTCTCTTAGAACAAATATGCGTATTCAACAGTGAGAGGTAAACTGCCCCATTTTTTTTTCTTTATTTTTTTTCCTTACTTTAAACCACATACTACGATGAACAATTTATATACTCTTCAGAAAACTTAGAATTATGAAAACCGAAAGCTGAAGTGAGATAGATAGCCAGACTCCACTGTTTCATAACGTGACATAGGTGCCAAGGTTTTACTGACATACAAAACCATAATATCATTAAACAGTCCATTAAAGATGCAAAGCTGCAATGATATTCTCATTAACACTTAGAAAGTTTTTTACATAGCCTCATATATGAATGGATACATATCAACACTAAACCTGAATTTTACCCTATGAAAATTTAGAAGGCTTACCTTTCAAGAGAAACTTGAGAATGTTATAAACTGTCCCAGATTAACTAATCAGAACATAAATGTTGAGCAAAACAATACTACATGTGCAAGTTAAGAAGCTGCTTTTGCAAAAAAATTGAGCATCTGAACTCTAGTCCATGCTGAGCACACACTTCACATCTCAGTGGCAGCATGACCAATGCCAGCAAGACAAATCTTACGCTTATTTGAGTTGACTTGTTTCTTTCTCCAGCACAACCAGCTGAGTATTAACATTACCATGAGCTTCATATACACAACACTAATAAAAAAATATCCCCACTACTATCTGAGTAACTTCTTTTGCAAGAGCATATCAGAGAGTGCTCTTCTAGAAGCTGTGAAACTCTTCAAGAGGGGGACAACTGCATATTTATACTTACTTTTGTAGTCTGGCAAGACATTCCCAATGACATCTGTAATTTCTCAACAATTTAAAAGGAAAAAAAATACACATACCCAGTTAAACTGAGAAACATTTACAAACCAAAAGCCATGTGATTAAATGGTATTGTGGTGTGAAGTCCTATTCCTGACTACACTGCACATAATGGCCAAATACAATGCAAGTTTGCCAAATCGAAAAGTAAAATATCAGGTCACTCTAGTCTATTTTATCTTTCTAAACTAGTCCTATCCTGGCAGTATCTCTAGCCTGAATTAACTGTGAGTGACTTTAGACATCAGGACAATGCTGTTCCACACATCAACAGAACTGAGACCTGACAGGTGGACTACAAACAATGACAATCACCAGGCAGGAACTAGGTTAACATTGTTATTTATTTATTTTTCAGGGCCCTACAGGCATAGAAACTAGTGCACACATTATAATGAAACATGCAGATAGAGCCCATATGGTCAAAGTACGCTGATTTCCAAACAAAACTAACAATATGCAAAGATATCACACTCAGTGACATCAACAACATCAATAACCAACAACATTTTTGCCACTAACAACCTTTAATCATCTGTGCCTCAGTGTTTTGAAGTGATATATTTCAAAAATGTCAAAACCCCTCAGTGAATGTGGTACTAAAATGAATAGTCTGTTTGCTTTCCCTATTGATATACCAAGTTTCAGACTGTCAAAGTGCTTTTAGTTGTAAAGGAAGAAGTACAAAGTTGTTTTGACAACTACAAAAAGATTTATCAGTTACATGTACCTGCTGAAGTACCTAGATTCTCAAAGCGAAAATGCCTGCATGCAAAGTTCTTAATACTAAAAGTTGTCAAGTGAATATTAACATATTAATGTTGCAATGATGAACTTTGAAGTATGATATCATAACGCTTATTTCTATAAGCATGTGCGTTATTTAGCAATGCTACATTACTTTTCTGTCTACTTTATTTTTAGTTGGTATAATTTTCTTTATTCCTGTCAGTTCAAAAATTTAATTCCTATGTGTTGTAAGCCAGTTGTATTCCTTACTTCAAAACCATGTGCGTAACATATCTAACATGTAGAGGTATATAATAAAATACATATACATGCAGAAAGAATAAATGACATTGATATCTCTATTTTTTTGTTTAACTCATTTGAGCTAACATTAGGGCAAAAGAGAAAAAAAAAATTCCTGAAATGATTAGATTTCAACTCTACACTACTAGATTACCATTATTACCAGAAAATGGCTCTGCTACATCTTATCTAAAATCCTTGCAAGCTGGAAGAGAGGGATTATTTGCACCTGTTAAATTGATAGGACAATAAACAAGAAAGAAAAAAAAAAAAACACCTTATCCCTTACTACTACTAGGATTTACTATTAAAATAAATAATTTGAATAATTCATACAGCTTTCCATTCTTTCTTAAGCCTATATTAAAGAATATTCGTCAGCCTTATAGGGATACTCCTGAAATATTCTAAGTGCCTGCTAGCTGTTTCACATTTGCCTCTTATGTAAATAAGAGTTTCAATAACAAGTATTAAACATTCACTGTAAAAGTAGCAGAGGTAGACAGTAGTAAGCAAATTAAATTTACAATTTAAACTTCACCTTTTGAAGACATGCAAGAAATTCATAATGCTAGTGTGTGAAAAATTGACTCAACAGTTATGAATTCTACCAGCTAAATATTTGTGACTGTTTAACGGAGTCCATTTTACAAATGACACCGGATGCAATTATAAAAATTGTTAAGATTTTTAATATTGAAGCATACTACTTCAAGTATTTCATTAAAATATTCATTAATTAGTGCCTTAGGCTGATAAGAGTTCTTAGACCATAAGTAAGAACTACCATACAGAATTCATTCTTAGCAGTGCAACATTTGCTTTTCAGAACTACTCTCCCTAGAAATCACAAAACATACTTAGCCTACTGTTGCTTTTTCCATCTCTGTTACAAAGAGAACTGAACTTTCCTTGAAGGTTCACTCTCCATGAGAAATTAGTATGATTGACAATTAGTTCTTCCTGCCTTACATTATACAGTGAGGTTACCTAATAAAGCATAGAAAAACTACTGTTTGTTTTCTCCCTTTACTATCCTATGTATAACTTAAAAGAAAGACTGTAAACTAATGAACTTGGAGTTTATGCCAGCTCAACAGAGAGAGTTCATTCTTTTATCTTCACCTGGATTAGTAGCTAAAATTGAACTGTTTTCCAATACTCCACAACAGGCACTTTAAGTATCTTCTCTCAGACTTAAGATAACTTCATTTACTCTAGAATCAATTAATAATATAATCCCTAATACAACCATTTGAAGAATGCTGCAGTCATTTTGTCCAAATTTGTGTCTTAAAAGAAAGGTAAGATTAGTATGGATTGATCATGAAGAAATCCCAGTGCTCTACAGTTTAAGTAAGACTTAAGACTTCACACCATTCACTACTAGGTACCTTTAGAAGTCAGCAGATGTTAGGCATGATTATATTTAGATGATAACAACATAGAATAGTTTCCCTTAAACGATACCTTGTTGTCTCAAAGTACACTGCTCACAACTATGGAAGTTACAACTTACACTGACCTGTTTACATGAATCTCAGCAGAAAGAAAAAAAGAAAAAAAGACACTTGAATATGGCCCATAAATAAATTTAAGATGACAGAGCACGAATGCATGGAGTAGAGAAAGGGGGGGAAAGAGGAGAAAAGGAGAAATACATGATGTCATTGCTTATGCTTTGGATCTCCATAAAAATCCCATCTAACTTCTCTGATGAAAGTTGACAAAACTTTTAAAAAAGAGACCGATGCACAAAGGTTCATTCCATTCTGGTAAGAGGCCAGAAAAAACACAAAACTTGAATTTCTAATTCCCAGAATATGCAACTCCTGACAAATAAGTTTGATACTAAACATCTGTTTTTCAGGTACAACATAACACTATACCCAGCCAAATAAAATTTGCATTCAGTAACTTAAAGCCAGAAAGATAATGTAGCCTGTGTTATGGCAGTGGTAGCCAGCATTAAGCCCAGCTTAAAAAAAACTTTCTTTCCAAGGGACTAACAAGAGGTGCCAATTCTTTTCAACAGAAGAGTATCCCTGACTACGTGTTTCGAGTTGAAAACATTTTCACTGAGTTCTTCACACTCATCAGCCTTGCTGCTACTTACTACACTTTGTAGTAGTTTGTACTGATGAAAGGGTTCCCATCAGTATCTACAGAGATCATAGTTCTGAATGGACATTAAGTAGTTCTCTCAACAGGAAGTAGGTTATAGAGGTAGAATCATGGAATCAGCAATGTTGGAAAAGACCTACAAGATCATCCAAGTCCAACCATTCACCCATCATGAATAGATCTCACTAAACCATGTCCCTCAGCACAACGTCTAAATGTTCCTTGAATACTTTCAGGGTCGGTAACTCCATCACCTACCTGGGCAGCCCATTCCAGTTTATGACCACTCTTTCAGAGAAGTATTTCCAAACATCCAGTCTGAATCTCCCTCCCCTGGCACAACTTGAAACCATTCCCTCTAACCTTAACATTAGTTACATGAGAGAAGAGGCCAACCCCAGCTCACTACAGCCTCCCTCTTCAGGTAGTTATACAGAACAATAAGGTCTCCCCCTGAGCCTTCTCCAGACAGAACAATCCAGCTCCCTTCGCCACACCTCATAAGGCCTGTGCTCCAGACCCCTCACCAACTTTGCTGCCCTTCTCTGGACACGCTCCAGGACCTTGATGTCTTTTTGCAGTGAGGGGCAAAAAAACTGAACACAGTACTCAAGGTGCAGCCTCTCCAGTGCTGAGTATGTGAGAGCAATTACTTCTCTGTATGATCCTCTTTCAGACTTCTCCAGTCTGAACAGTCCCAGGTCTCAGCATTTCCTTGTAAGGGTATTGCTCCAGGCCCCTTATCATCTTTGTGGCACTCCACTGGAGAAGTTCCCTGTTCTTGAACTGAGGAGTTCAGAACTAAACACAGTACTGCAAACATGGCTTCACCATGACAGAGTAAGAGGGGGAGGATCACCTCCCTCTACATCTGGGCATGGTTCTTTTAAATGCAGCCCGGGATTGGTTTCCTTCACCACAAGGGCACACTGCTGGCTCATGGCAACCTGTTATCCATCAGGTCACTCAGAACTGTGCAGACCTCCTTTCCAGCAGATTGGTCCCTAGCCTATATTGATGTGTATGGTTCTTCCTCCCCAAGTCTAAGACTCTGCACTTGCCATTGTCGAATCTCATCTGGTTCCTCTCTGGCCAGCCATCCAACTTGAACAGGTCTCAATTAATGGTAGCACAGCTTTCTGGTATGTTAGACACTTCTCTCAACTCCATATCACCAGCAAACTTGTTGAGGGTACATTCTTTCCCTTCATTCAGCTCACTGATAAAGATGTGCAACAAGACCAGGTGCAGTACCAAGCCATAGGGAACACTGCTAGCTCCAGGCCTCCAAGCAGACTCCGTGCCACTGATCACACCATTCTGCCAGTCAGCTGGTTCTCCAGCCACCTCAGTGTCCACTCACCTATTCCACAGTTCATATGCTTACCTACAAGGACATTATTGGAGATAGTGTCAATAGCTTTGCGGAAGTCAAACCAAGATGCACAACATTCACTGTTCTACCCCTATTTATCCATCCAGTCATGACATCATAGAAGACTACCAGACTGGTGAAGCACAATTTCCTTTTAGTGAATCCTATTAACTTCCTTTTCTCCCTCCTGCTTGTGACATAAAACTCTTCTTGCTCATCTGTTACTTCCCTCACATTATGCTCCTATTGCAGTGTCTCCTCAAACTCTTATCCTGGTTTATATAAATAAAAGTAACGATACCACATCTATGAAAAGGATGACGCAGAGTGGACTCCAGTCCAGTGAGTTTTCCCTTTTCAATGTACGACTGATAGTTGTTCTTTCCTTTATTTGTATTTAACTGTAGGTTATCCTCACTATTTTAATAATGGTTTAATTGTAGATCCAAAGGTGGTAAATACAGCTAACCTTCTGGCCAAACAAAGCATAAAATTTAATTGGAACAGCAGTTAAGACAGGAGAATAATCATTTTCCAGGCAGCAGATTCTTTTTAAAATGACTAGTGAAAAGAGTAGGACTTCTCTTGAAGGAAGGGGCTAAGTGAAGAGCTTGTCTGAAGTGAACACTTGAATAAGGATTTAGGCTGGAAAGCAGTAAGGCTTGTCCCAGCACAAAGCTAGGAGCCTCACCTCCAGTCTGATGAAGGTTTGTAATTCATCCACTAGAATTGTTCTACCCCACATTTGCAGAAGCTCCCATTGAAGCCATCCCTCCTGATAGGTTCAACCCAACCCCATGATTCTACAGGTACCTGCACTAATCCATTCTGCTTTCCTACCCAGATGTCTCTCTGGTATCTGAAGAACAGGAAGACTCTTCAGCCTCAAGCTCTGGCTCCCTGATGCTACAAGTTTTATTTGAGCAGGTTTATCTGATCAGATAGGCCCGAGTTTGCACTACAGTCTATTGACAGCCAAGATGCTGGCACAGCCCTCTCTTCTTACCACAGCCAATATGTGGGTGAGGTGAAGGGATATGATGGCCTTCACAGTCATAGGATGCTCCCCAGGCCAAAGCTGACTTTTGAGTGCCAAATTTATTTGGGGAGATTGCACTGGCAATGGCATTCAGTTTCCAAAGGTAATATGCAGTATTTCCTCATAAGGAAGAAAAGAAAAGCCTCAGAGAAGTACACCATAATTATCTCAAAAGAATTAGCACAATAGATGTCTATGTTCATGAAGCAAAGCTATTGTTAAAAGCAGAAATCTGTGCATACAGGTAACATGCTGTTCTTTGAAGATGTGTGACTGCTGCTAATACCAATGTAATTTATTTATACTTACTGTTTAGACGAAGCACAGATTCACCTTATATGCCATACGCTACCTTCTACAACTCAAAACAACCTCCCACCACCTATATCCCAGTACCGTGACAGAAAAACAAAAATCAAGGCTTCTCTACTGTTAAACAGTTCAGAGTAAGGGCAAAATAAATCCCTCTTCTCGCAACAATCCCAGCTGTAAATTCTTTTCTTTTAACACCTCTATTAAGGAAACAGCTGTTATTAATACTGTCTCAAATAAAGACAGGACAAATCAGGTTTACTAAAAGACTTCCTTACAGATTTCTCAAAAGTGATGAAAGGTTGCAACAACAACAAACAAAACAAAAGACCAACGGAAATCCCAATATGGTACTTACTTCTAAAAGGTAGGAATTTTTGTACCTCTGAGTTTGAAAAAGCAAAAGGCACTTCTTATGAATCCTTGTTTTCACTGCTGTTTCAATACCGCTGTGGTCTTTTCCATGAAAAACTCATGAGAATGGCAGATAACATCAGAATAGTTTCACTCTCCTTCAGATTGCCAGATCCCTACCACAGCACCTCCTTTGTTATATAATGCTAATTTTCATAAAAGTTAAGGCATCTTATCTACAGAAAGCAAATATCATACCTGTTATCATACACTCATAGCGTAGCTCACTTCCGCTCACCCACTCTCACTCAAATTTTTGGTCATTGAGAGGAAATAATTCTGCGCATGCACAGTTAGCTTGACTTGCTATTACCGCATGGAAATGAGGTCTTACTTCCGACAGCACTCTTGCTTTGTGAACACTGATCCAAACAAAAATGTTAACTGAGAGTTTCTCCATACTCAAGTTCTAACTGACTAGCTAATGTAATTTTTAGAATTTAATTGAAAAGATCTTTATCTATGAGGTTAACAGAAGAGACAATATGATGCATTCAATATTAAAAGGGCAAATCTGTTTGAGGTAGTCTCAACAAGAAGATAAGAATTTTTAACATACAATGATATAATCAAACTCGAGACACATGGCTGAGAAACAGTGGAAACACAGAAGTAAATTTGGTCACCAAGAGGTGACCTATGAGATCCAGCCCCTTGGCCAGCCTATGGTCTCAAAATAAAATACTGATGATGCCTTGCACTAGATAGAAATAAGCAGTGCAGTTAAACACCAACAAAGAGGAAGAAAATGGACTTCCAAACTGATCTAAAAGAGAAGGCTCAAGCCATGGTTTAACATATAAAAGCATTCAAGAAACAATAATGAATACGAGATGATAAAACAACTCTTCATCACCCACTGAAAAACAGAATAGTTTGGACCATCACGTCTGTTCTTCTCTGTCACAAAGAAATTTGGGAAATTGTACACCTCTGTTTAAAAAAGGGAATTTCTCCCCATGATGTCTAATTCTGAACGGAACAATGAAATTTCAGTAGAATCTATGCATAATAAATTGCACTAAGTTACTAATTAGCATTTTCTTAAACAATACACACATTGACTCTATGTCACTACTAGGAAAATTACAAGTTCTGTGAAAATTGTATTTACTTTTGTACACTAACAGAGGGATAACCATGAAGTATTAGGAGAAAGATTTGAACTTAATAATTAAGTAAGAAGGACAATTATCTTATGTAATTTTAGTCGTGTAATTGTATTCAGTGAGTGAGTTTTCACAAGATTTAGAGTCTACAAACTAGGACTTCAGATAGAAAACAAGAAAATTAGGGCAGCAAAGGAAAGATGGCAAGATTAGATAATAGATCATGTTCCTGAAGGCTGTCACAAAGAATTGGTTACATGATTATTGGAAACTATGCAAGACCAAGACCAAGCTGAATCCAGTAAAACAGCTAGCGGAATGGTAAGCAAGCATTTTACAGGCTCTGCTCAGTGCCGATATGGCTGTAGCCTGTCATATAAAATCTAGCCTATTCTCCATCTTCCATTCAGTGGTGTGTCCTGAGCAGCTGGAATTTGACAGTGATGGCACTGCTTCATCTTAGCCAACTTACTCAAAATAATTTCTCCCATCTTCGTAAGAGTATGGTAATTTGCTCATATTTCCGTGGAAAAAGGTAATATTTAAATGCAAGACAGTATAAATGAGCAGGTGCAAAAAGTGGATCCTCATACTGACTAGGAAAATGCTCCATATTTATCCTCTGTGCTTACACTGAGTCACCGCACATGCAGTCCAATAGCTGAATTATGACACCGCTGTCAGTCTCAATCAACAGATACGGAGAAGTCCTACTTCAATAGTCAATGACCTCAAGCCCTTCAGCATAAATTTATGCAACAATAAGCAGCTGTATCTCCATATTTCTACATCCCAAACTATTCATCCTACTAAGGATAAATATTTTCCTTCATTTTCTTGCAAGTCTTCAGATGAACATTCCTAAATTTTACTTCAAAAGAAGAAAGGATGCCAGTGCACAAAAAAAAAAAAAAAAGCACATGCTTGCACCCTCCAAATTGCTTTCATAACTCTTTGCATAAGGCTATTGACCTCTGATGGCTTACTGTACTTAATCTTCATCTTAAGACAAAACTCTTCATAGTACTAAGCACTGCATTAAAAAAACCTAGAAATATTTCCAGAGAAGCTACTTTTATACAAACACTGCCACCTTAGGCAGCAGGACTGTGGTTCATGTATGGGTGGATTAAAAAGAAAGGGCAGTGAATGGGTCAGATGCAGAGGAAGAGCTGGTCACTTCATTTATTTACCTAATCTGCTTGGCTATTGCTGGCCAAGTTTGCTCTTGGAACAATGAGAAAGGCCAATTAATTTATCAATCTGTACTCCTCTCTGCCATAACATATTTTCCCCTTGCCAACAAAAAACGTGTCCATTATCAGCCAGGTCCCTGTCCTCCCAGGCAGCTCGTACAGCTGTATAATTACACTTCTTCCCTTGACAACTTGCATGATTGTTTTCCTAACAGTATATTACTTCGTTAGTACTTTCCAATATACGTTATTTTTAAACTGTCACTTTTGCCCAACTCATCCCAATTCACACTCGTCTGTTTATCATAACAATCATTAATAACTGTCACTCCACGCCATCAATTTAACGAACTCAGTCCCTCATTAGCATGTTCTAGCATTTGTTCCGTAGAAAGGCTGATTATTTTCTACAACAGGCCAAGCCAATTACTTTAGTGAAATGGAATCACATTAATCAAAACTTAACAAGGTGGCAAATTTAAAGATATCAGATTGCAAAAGACAGCATAACTAATATGTCAATGTCAGAGGTACTACGTAGGTATGCAGCAGCTGTACTAAATATATCTCTTCACGAAGGCCACATGAATTTTGACATTTCATATGATCTGACAACTACCAAAGCGATATTAGAAGGCTAGAGGCTGGGCTTAGCTGCTCCCAATGACTTCTGTAGATTCTGGCAAGGGCAGCAAAGAAAGGCAAAGGAGGAGGAATAAAAGAAAACAGTGACCACGTATGTCCACAGTGCCTGATAGATGGCAGTTTATCATGTTCCTCTATGCCAATACATTTTCTCTTACATTTTAAATGATGATGCTCATCAATTATAAACCGACAGCTGCTTCACAGCCAGCTGTAAACATGCAATATCCAGCAGTGTGAAAAGATGCTGACACAACAAATACATATTAGTTTTTACATTTTGGTGTACACTGTACAGTAGATTGAATGTTCTTCCCGGGGTAATTTTATATAAAGAAAAAGCTCAAATTTTTGTTTCTGTCATACTTTTTAAGTTTTACGTCAAAGAGACTGCATCCCAGATCTTCACATAATCCATCAGTTCAACCATTTCCGAATGTTCAGGTTTTTATGCAGCAGTAGAAGGTAAGCACTCAGCACTAGTCCTGCCATCTTGGACAGGAAATTACAGCTTTATTAAACACATGCTCTTTGTTTTTCCATACAGATAGTAGCAAATGCTCTTAGGTCATTCAAACAATATTTATTTTAGAAGTGAGATGAACTATCCCAAGGCTTAAAAATTCAGTTGCATGTTATTAGGCTTGGTTATATCATGCAGATCATGAAATTGCACAGTGATTTGTTTTTTTACAACACAAATAGCTATTTGGTTCAGTTGCCAGGATGAAAATGATAAATGTATATGATAAAAAAAGAACAAAGAAAACAGCCCGTTCTTATAAACCTAGAACATTAATCCATGTATTAACCCATTCCATTCCAAATGTTGTCATGCTGATGTTCATCACGAACAAGTGTGCTCACTCCAAACTGTGTTCTATTAAACGTTTGAATTCTGACAGATAAACAAATTTAAACACAATGGTTAACTTTCTTTACTCTCTGAACTGCCAGAACTTTTTAAAAGGCTGTGTTAAGATGTTATCAAACTTAAAATCAGAGTACAGCAAGACTAAAAACTGATCTCAAAAAGATAAAATAACAATTCATATGCTTTCATATGCAATCAGCTTCATGAAATATACAGTCAACCTTTAAGAAATTTTGAAAACTCAACAAACTTCCTGAGAAGTTACAGTCATCTGCCCATTGCCATGGTTAACTCAAACGCACTCATCATGAGAAAAATTCCCCTTATATGCAACCTATATTCCTTTTGCTACAGTCTGAGCTAATTTCTTGTTCCCCCTTCACTGAATCTGGAACAATTAGTTATTAAAAAGAAGCAGTAGTCATTCTTCATATATTGGTATGTTCACCATTAAAAATTGTATTGCCAATTTTTAAACCTGTCCAAACTTTATTTTTTTCCATTTCTTTTGTAAAAATCAAAATGGATTTTTGAGTGTTAAGATGGTACTATAACATATACTTGCAGACACTAAAGTAATTAGGTTTGCCAAAATATTAAATTAACTGACGTATTTAGCCTACTTAGAAATAGTTGTCTCGTATTAAATCAACTGGTATTTATTAGATCATTACTTTAATTAAATTCAAGTGAGGCATTATATATACCTCACCTTTACCTGAGACCTGCTATTACCTCAAATTTAACCATATTTGCATTTGAAAGCACAATGTGAGACAAAAGAAGTCCAGATGGCTTTGATGGGCACTTTGCTGATATAAATAAAGCTCTTTCTCTGCAAACAATGAAACTTTATTCTGTTTTAATTGGTATTTTTATGATTACAGGAAAGTGAATGAACCAAAAAAGATAGTGTTTTAGTGTTTTCTTTATCTCTTTACACAATTTAGAAGACATCAATGGATTTACCATTTCAGACCTTCTCAGTCCAAGAAAGCCTATTATCTATAGCATTACTCATCTCAAAAGACTCCAGAAGATACTCACAAGAACACTTCATCCAGCACCACGGTGCAACAACACTAATATCTCACACTTTTAAGAAAGAATCAGAATATATTTTATAGTTAGACTGAAGAAAGTTCAGACTTGATAAAACGTAGTTGCTCTGTCTGAAGCATCCACAACTCTAGAAAAGAAGGATCTGACACATTGAATAAGGGAAGGATTTTCAAAAGCATGTAGAAAAACACGCTCTTTATCAGTAATCCAGCAGTGCCAACAGATCCAGTCTCTGAACATGAACAAAGTGCGATGCAGTAGAAATTGCAAAATATGATATATCAGCTTACAAGAGTACTGACCCCTCTGGAACCAATTTTTCCAGCCTTCGGGTGCCTAATTCCCATGGTCACTGACATTTCAGTATGGTTCAGATAATCTGCCCCAGGTCTTAAGTAGGCATCAAAATTATAAGGCTGTCCTGTAACTTCACAGCACCCACAGAGAAGAGAAACCTGAATCAATGAAACAGTAAGTCTAAGTGTGAAGTAGTTTGACTAACGGACTTTATTAACAAGAGCTAAGTCTTTCTACTGTGTGAGTAACTACTTTCTTTTGCATCTGTTTCTATAGACAGCCTGAAGCATGTACAAATTAATAGACCACACAAGGTTCACCAAACCACCCATTGCCAATCATCTGCTAAAGCAGGAGCAGACACGAGGTTAGGCTCATCGTACACAGTTCTGAACTACCATTGATGTCCCATCCTCTGCACACAAAAGCTGGAACCAAGTTTTGCTACTTCCATCCCCACCCAGCCACCAGTCTGCTGAAAGAAATAACCTATATCCCATAGGAACAAGTATCAGCACCATAGTAAGAAAAAGTGCTTTGTCCCCTTTTCTCCACCATTAATACATCACTTCCTTAAATATTACTTTAAGGTTAGAAATGCCTGTTAAAAAGACATTATACATTAAAATAATGGATAAATGTCTCAAATTATTGTTACTAACTGCTGCCATTGAACTCCATTCTATTAATTTGGTTATTACTGAGAAGATACCCTCTAAAGCAACAAATTTGTATATTTTTTCCTTTTGGCTATCTTATTCTTTCACATCAATTAATTTCCAAAGATGACAGCTTGAGCTAGTCTTCGTAATCGTTCTCACTTTGTATGAATAAATTGTGCAGAACAATATAGTTGCCTCTGTTCAGAACCGTTCAAGGCAGAATATATTTTCATCTACTGTATAAAAATTTAGAATTGACCTGCTAAGTACTAAAGTAAATAATAAAGTTCTCTCCCACAGATTATGTTAAAAGCTCCATTGTCATCCATTCCTGTGCACCAGCTAGTTTGAAGTTCAGTATTAACAGACACTGTCTTTTTTAAACCTTACACTATGAACACAACATTTTTGAACTCCTTCCAGGAAAGATATGGCATACATATTAAATGAGCATCATGACTATGAACCTTACAGCAACAGAAACAAAATTAGATTTCTGAATACTCAGTGATTCAGTTAAGATACACGTAAAAATCAAGCTCCTGTCTTTTCAGTGTGTGCTGCATACTGTGGCTAAGATTAATCCCACAGGAGTTTTTTTTATTTCCTATTCTGCCTATCTTTCATCTTCACCCCAGACTAAGCAGATGGATGTGAATTCAAAGTTTTCTGATCTTTAGCACAAGTTATGGAGGGTTATCTTTGGCTGTATATCTTTCTGCTGGCAGCACTCCCTTGGTGATGAAGGATTAACCACCACAGCTGTCTCTTCCCAGAATGATGCAGTGCAGCGCTCCTCAACACGACAGCATCACTTAATCTTAATGTCCGCTCTTCCAGCGCAGCCGCGCAGGACAAAGCCAATCAACATCAGATGCCACCAAGATGGACCTACTGCTTGGCCCTGGAGTCTTTCACCCTCGCACACCTATTAATCAACATCATCCAGCCCAATCCCAGCGTTCACTTCTTTCAAACCACAGTTAAACTAGCCAGGTTTTATATTAACAGCCTGAGAGATATAGAAATCTAGCTGGAGATAAAGTATGCACACGCAGACCTACTGAGCAAATTCAAACCAAGTTTTAAACCTCCTTGCTTACAAAAATCTTTGCTGAGGTTTAAAGGATAACTACCTGAATTTCTATTCTTATACACTGGAACTAGCTAATGAGATTCTTATCTTTCACACCTCAGAAGTCTTAAAGAGGGCATAAACACAAAATCTTGAGCTTGATGTTTTGATTTAGAATTGTGCTATCCCACAAATACAAAATGCACGCATCTAGAAGTTCCTTAGTCTCAAACCACACAACTCTGCAGAAACATTATCTCACCAAGATTTATTTTCTCTATTTTAACCTACTGTGTGCAGAGCAGTTACTATGTTTCCCCCTTCAATCTGCTCCCACCAGTTCCAGAGCAATTATAACATAGCAGTTCCTTCTCCCCTCTTTAAAAAAAAAAAGCTAGCAAGTTCTCAACAGCAAATGCAATAAAACAGTAAATTATAGCTAGAGTTTACTAAACAAATGCAACCTAGTTAAATTTAGAAAAATCTTCACTTTTGCTTACATTTGCAATTTTACTGCTGAACTACTGGTATTTCTTACTTATGCAACATTAAAATGTATAAGAAATCCTCTTGTGTGCTATATGCTGCAACTACTCTTGATTTATAATACCCAATTTGGAAAAATAAAACCCACGACTAAACCTGATTTAAATCACAGATTACTCTGTAAAACACAAGCAAGGAACTATTCCAAATCCTAAATGTAATTTAAACATATTTATATTTTACAGTGATATATTTCCCCCCATTCCTTGTCTTACTACTGTAAACTTTCTGTAATTATATAAGCAATTTCCCTGAGGTCACAACATTGATCACAGTTATATATTGCTCAAGTATTACAAAACATAACTTGCAATAAAATACTGCTGGACATCACTACATAATTTCACACAAAGAAATGCAAAACCAAAGTTCAAGAGTGCTGAATTTGGCAATGGGGTGTTTTCAATAGATTATTCATTTCCTCCTTACTCCACCATTAACTGATTGTTGTTGAAATATCACCAAGAAATTACATTCCCACATAGAGAAACATGCAGGACTACAGAGTGCAGGGGGAGATCATATGAAATAGTCTAGATGGGAAGCCAAAGCATCTGATCCCCTTTAGATTATTCCTTTCCTTCATCGCAACTTTATTATAATAATCAGTCACCCCCAAAAGGGTCAGAGCAACATAATACAATGGAAGGGCTCACAGTATAAAACCCCCACAGGAGTCCAACTCAATTTTTAGTGTTTCTGGTTGAGCAAGAGTTCTCCCACACTTAATGAGAGAAGAGTTCACAGTTCTCAATGCACTATGCAAATAGACGTTATTTAGGAGCAGTTACTGTTGGCATGTTGCACAGCTGAGCTGACACACCAGTCACTGAATACAGTGAATATACTGAATAACAAATGCAAGGCTCTCCTTTGGGAATTCGCTTATAAAAAGGGGGAATGGCAGAACTGAAGATCAGGAGAAGCATATCTTAGTACACCCCACAAAAGCAGCGGTAATAAAAGGCTGAAGAGCAGTGACTTTGTATATTAAAGAAACACGTGAAATAGCAAGTGTGAACATTTGCATCAATACTTATGTCAAGCAGATTTGGTTACCAAAACCTACCTTCTCAAATAACCTTGCAATTTCAAAATTATAACACAGTCACCTCACAGACCTGTCACACATAACTGCTACTTGTCTGCCACCAAAGCACCCTGACTTACAGATAGATGCTCAAAAGCTAAGGCTCAGTCTACGCACACAGCCACTGTGGAGGCTCTGATCAAGACTTCCAAAGTGTAGGGCAGTGCTGCAGTCCCATTAAAGCTCAGTACAAGCTGTAAGTCACTTTCTGGAGATAGTGCCCCAAAAAAAAAAAAAAAAAAAAAAAAACACAAACCCAAGTGCCTGTTTCCAACAGCACTGCAGTATAGTCTCATGCAAAGTTATGTGTCTCGATTCTGTGAAGCAAAGGAGTTTGTCAAATTCCTCTTCCCCATAAGGATCACAGAACATAGTTCTAATGTCTCCAAAAAAGGAAGGGAGTTGACAAACACACAAGAGCTGCAAGCTGAGTAATGTGGAACTGGAACTCTCTGTGTTGCTCAACATTCACATGCAAAGGCCAACTGCAATCGCTTGGTAGGCAGTGAGTCAGATCTAGTCTTTGATTAGTGGAATAAAGATCCTCACAAATCTGTAGAGTACTTAAGAATGCTTACTTCTCAGGAAATTAATCTATTTCCAAAAACATGGGAATGCTAACAGAGTATCGCAGAAGACAACTTCCACATTGAATGAACATCCAAAAGCCTATCTTTAAGTCAGGACCCAGTGCCAGGTAGGTACTAGACCTGGGCACTTCATTAGCTACCAGGGCTCTCCATACTTCTAAGAAGTGCCTTAAGAACAATACACAAAGAGTAGCAACAATGCAGCAGCTTTAGTTGATTGCCTCTCAACAGAGAGTGAAAGTATTTTAAATACTGAATCAAAGTGCCTGCAGTCACCCAGATTTGTTACTCTAGATATTTTTCAATCCAGGCCACTGTCAAGTGCATAATATTATGTTTTTCAGATATTCTTCCAGTGTAAGTATATCTTAATTTCAAATCCCAGAATCAAAGTTGTTTACACATCTACACCACACTTAAAGAAAATGATATCTTTTGTAAGCCGACAGGAAAGAGAGACCTCATAAAAACAGTAGACTATGGCATCTTAGAAAATAATAAATATATATGTGCCAAAGACAACACACAAAGGTGCAACAAAAATATCCAAGAAAAAAAAAGCAGTACTAATCATTTTTAGCTCTATCCAACAGTAGCTGTTTAAAGCAGATATTTAAATCAGAACCCCACATCTTGAAAACAATTTTCTGAGCATTCTTAAGAGGCCATGCAGAACCAAGATTTCACTTTCTTTGGGGGTTTGCAAGGTCAAGAGATCAAAATTTCACTGGTGAAATCTCATGCTATCCTGGCACAATGGACTTTTTCCCAGATTGACTTCAAAGGTTCGTTGACCAAAGGGACAAAATTCAGGGCATTTCTAAAAAATTTCATGGACCAGCTTGTTACCATAATTTGAGGAATAGTCCATAAAAGCATCTGTTTTAGTAGGTCTAGTACTACACAGAAATTTCAAAACTCACATTGAAAACAGGGTTTCAAATTTTAAGACCTAGATATCTCCCCTAGTAAGGACTCAGCATCACTAAAGAACAAAAAGGGTTAACTTATCAAATCCCATTAAACTATAATCAAGAGGCTTTGTATTCAGCTTATGCCCTTGCTTGCATTTGTCAAGGGATGATAACAGACGGCTTACAAACTCTCTTCTCATTACTAATTCATTTTTTCACACACCTGTTAATTATTAGCAGCACATAATTATTAACAAAAACCATGCATCAGAGAGGTTATTTGGATATATTGTCACCTACAGCTGATTTATGCCAGTGGAGAAAACCACAAATATATTTCAAAATGTGCATAAAGTCTAGAGGGTATGTATTACTCAGTTTTCCTTTTAAATATATATACTTATTTTTAAAAATAAGTGCAATTTTACCAATGAGTAGTTGTTAGGAATATGTGGAAATTATTAATATTATTGGAAATAAAATAATTCACAAAGTCAAGATTCTCAATGCTTGCAGCTGTTGAGTGTTTAATACTGGCATTAAAAAAAATAACTAGAGGCTTTAACTCCAAAGTTCAGGATAAATATTAAGCCCTATTACCTTTATGAAGTTCAATTGCCAGTCATGTCCTGCGTTTCTCATTATAGCAGGCTGCTGCAGTATCTGTTTAACATTGTTTCAAACAAACATAGCAAAGATGAGTTCTGTAAAATTATTAATGAAATTTCTATAAAGAGCATCTGGACACCCACTCATACTGTTTAAGATCACTGTCATTTACAAAAGCACTATGGAAAGAGAAAAGGCATTTTTGTATGCAACTGACGGCTATTCATCCCAAAATATATCATCTTGTCAGGAACTTAAGAAAATACATAAAAGGACAACCCACTGACAAAGGAAACAACACAAAATTTTGCCTCTATTCTTAGACTTCCACACTGTCTTCCTCCCAGCTTCAAAGGCCAATAAATTTTTAAGAAAGGCTTACAGAATCATTAACTTCAATCTGTTAAAATTATTAACCCAATTCAAACCAGTTGGGCAAAGCACTTGGTGGATGCAAACTAAATTTCCATAATTCAGGGGTGACAAATGTTAAATTAGTGGTGCAACAGGGGGTGAATGAATGTGGTATCATTGAATCATAGGGGTTGGAAGGGACTTCAAGAGATCATGGAGTCCAACCCCCCTGCCAAAGCAGGTTCCCTACACCAGGTATATGGTATGACAAAGCTGAGTGTCTGACGTTACTTTCTAGGCCAGAACTTCTTAAGACAGAGAGGAAGACTTCAGTGTGAGACATTCTCATTGCCTGTTTACAGGAATGTGGAGATAGGTTTGGATCTCAATACTCCAAACAGAGCGTAGAAGACTAAAAGACCTTTTCTGTAATCTGAACTTGTTAGTAGACCCTTAGCACACCCACTGTTCAAATCGTGTTTTCCTGCAAACCTTTTTAAAGAGAGATTTCGAGCATCACCATGCACTACAGCTCTGATTAAACAACAGCTATGAAGATTTTTTCTACCGTTACACAAAATCAGATCAACTCTTTTCTGAATCTCACTTAATTGAGAAGAATTTTCAGGAAGCAATGCATTTCTAGTTATTTTCCCAAAACCAAAGAATTTCACTCACTAAACTTAAAATTTTGATATTAAAAAAAAAAAAACCCTCCATACACTACCACTACCAGAAAACAAACAGCAAGACAGTTTTGCCATCACAGCCATCGCAGTCATGCAGACAAAACTAGAAGTCTCTAGATGATGTATCTTGATGTAACTTATAATCCAAGTTTGGTTTTCAACAGTGTTCCTAACTCCTCTCAGTAGAATTTAGGAGTTCATGTTTTGTGCTACAACCATTTTCACACGGTTCATGAACACAGCTGGGCAAATTTGCCATTGTCTACACAACACTGTGTGAATATAATTCAGAGAAGAACAGCGCTTGGAAAACTGGGAGCAGTCCGTGATTCTGAAGCACGCTCCTTACCTTTTTTTCCCTTCAGGCTACTCATATTAATCAGTTGTTGCTCTCTACAAGAAAATGTTATTAACCCCGGTTTTTTCAAAGGTGTTAAGCAAAATCAAACATTACAGAAACAAAAGACTTAAATGTTAGTATTAAAATTGTGATCAGAGTATTAAACAAGGCATGAAAGACTTTAAATGAGTACTGTTAACATTAAGTTTTAATCAGCAGCAGAATTGCCACTACAGTTATTAGCTCCACTCCTTTCAGATTAAAGAGTTTTTAGTACAAACTAACACAGATATAAAAACTCAAGAGCCCAAGGATTCAGCTGCAGGGAAAGTAATCAACATTAATTGAGAAAATACTTCTTAAAAGAGAAAAGTTGCTTCAGGACATACATTCAGGGCACATGCAAACCAAATCCAATGCCACTTCTGAAAGTAGGCTTCCTGAATACTTCACTTCCTCATCTAAAAAAGAATGAGCTGAACATTAACTAACCCAGTAATCTGCACTTAACTGAATTGTGCTGCAAGTGACTAGAAAGGAATGTACTCAGCTTTTGGCAGAAGATGACATTCCCTGTTGAAAAAGGAACCAGAAATGCAGTCGTATGAAGTATGCATAAAGGACTCTTTTGACAGTTTCAGAATGTGAAGGAGGAAAGACCTCAAATCAATTCTGTGCTAACACCAAACAGTGGTAGCAGAAAATGAATAGGGGATAATCTAATTTCATTTGGAAACAAGGAGACAGACAAAATATGCATCTCAAAAAAAAAAAAAAAAAAAAAAGTTTAGCAAAATAACAGCAATACAAAGAAAATCTCTATCGAGCAAGTTTTCTCTTCTACACTAAAAACCCTACATGTATTTAGCCTTTTTCAAGATAACACTTCAAAAGGATTAGGGGAAACTGAAAGGTACTCAGTTTATCCAATTATCTCCTTTACACAAAGAGAGTGCTCACACATTAAAATTTAACTTGCAAGGACAAAAAAAAGTTCAAGAAATTAAAACCTCTTCTTTGTTCAAAAGCCTTGCCAGTTTCTGTTCTTCATGATTTATTTAAATAAAACGTTAAATAGTAGGTGTTAATAAAATTACACGTGATAAAATGACTATTCTTTTAAAATCTGATCTGTAATAAATTTTATAAATTCTGATTGCTAGTTATTCAAGCTGTCAAAGCTTTGCCAACAATAGCCAGCAGAGGTCTATTACTGAAGTAGTATTAATATAGACATCATCACCAATTCAAAGCAGATAATAAAGGACTGACACATTTATTATCATTATTAATTAACAGTTTTCTGAGATGGAATTAAATCAATATGCTACTCTGATATCATTTTAACTAGTTATGCAAATCAAACATTTAGAGCCCATGAAAGGATATAAATGCCATTCAAAATTCACTTCACACTTATTACTGTAATATCAGAACTTTCAGGCTTTGCTAGTAAAAAAAAAAAAAAAAGAGGACTTAATGCTCATTTAATTACACTCAGACATAAAGCTTATGGAATGAAAGTTGAAATAGCTGATTAGTTAGGAAGTCACAGTAAGGCTATAACACTAGGGATAGACAATGAGATAATAATGTGAAAATGCAGAGCTTTTGCTCAGAGTTGTTCTGGCAGATCCTATTAAAAAGAACAATGACATGTGTAGGAGAAAATGTTTTAAAATTACAAAGTTGAAGAATCTTTCCTAAAGCTAGCAGAAAAAAAGAAACCATTAGTTGTCACCTATATAAATAGAAAAATGCTACATTAAATCATGCAATATTTTTTTTAATTATGCAATTACAGTATTTAATCTTTCAGATGTAAAATTTTAACTATTTGTTGGCATAAACAACAATGTTAGAGAACTTTCTTTGTTAGTGGATCTGCTCTCAGACAATCAGCAGCACCCAGCCTAGCAAAGGACTCTTGATGGGTGCTACTGGGGGTTGCAGCCTAGCAGATGGATGTCCCTCCAGCAAGCTCTGAGCTGAGACCACGCTAGCTAGTAATGAGAGGCCCTGGGTAGCCTCAGTGGCCATATATCAAGGGCCTGGTCCACCCCACCCAGCAGCATAGAGGGGCACTGAGGAGCCCTCATCACAAAGCCATCTGAGGGCAACTGATAAAGAAGGAAAAATAGCTGAGAGAGAGAAGTGCACCAAGACTTAAAGTGCTGTGCGTGGACGCCATTTTGCAGTCGTGACATATCCTCCTTCACTTTATTCACAGGTGAGTTCAACAGGATTCCCAAGCAGCTCAGGATCTCAACAATTCTGTGCAGTCAGCAGGGCAGATGAAACTGAAAAAGACTGAGTTTTGCCTATTCACTGCAAATATCCATCAAACCATGACATTTTTCAAAATGATTACGGAATCTTTACCTAGATTTTTCCCTCAGATGTCAAGCCTCTCATAGCTTTGCTAACAGCGCACCTGACTGACTTTCACAACACTGCATTAGGCTTGAAGTTTAACATGGAATTTAGCAAGACTGAGGGAGAGGAGGGGAAGTGACAGACTTCTCACTTAAAACAGTGTCTAATTTTATCATGTTCACAAAAGGAAAGTTTTGGCAAGCAAAAATGTTTCCACATTCAGTATTCTTCATACTCCAGGGACAGTGCTCTGCCTGGCTCTCAAAATGAGCAGCCACAGAGATTTATAGGCTGGAAAGAAGGAAATTTTGCTCACCGTTGAAAAGCAGGACTTAGAGGATGAGGTGAAATTTTCAAGAGGCTAAAAAACTGGATCAGAAAGGCATCAGTCTGCAAGCATAGAATAAGGCAACTCTGCTCTTACTGTTCAAACTATGAGCTACAAATTAAGAAGCAATAATCTGTACCAGTAGAAAGTTTGGAATTGTAAAAATGGAGAAAAAAAGAACATTTAATACTTTTAGAATTACATTCATTTACTCAATATGTGGGTGAAAATAGGTTTGCTAAATTGTCTGGCAATCCAGTCAATAAATTGAGAGCAGCCAGGTTCCATCAAAGGTAAAGGTGAAGTTAAGTCTGGTCTCTACATTCCTTCCTAGCTCATTTTATGATCAGAGAGAAGCCTAGCTAATAGCTGAGAAAAAAGTAAACCTGTGAACTGAAGACAGCTGAGCTCGCACTCTTCACAGAGGGGCTCACTGTGGTTGACATGTCACAGAATTTTGTAGCTGGTCAAATCACTAACTTTCAAATCTAATGAAAGAAAAAATTTTCTCTTTTTGCACTGTCGGTACTACAAAAAGAGAATATGCCAGCCTGTGATAAATCACTTCTCCACTCTGCCTCAAAACATTTATTTTAGGTACAGAATAAAGATCTGAATTGCATGCCTAGAGCATACTCACAACCCTAAATACACGGTCAAAGAACTTCTTACTTGCCGAACAACACTTCAGTGTGGTAAATCTGTCAAACATTAGTCGAACTGTCTGATAGGATCAGTTATCAGGTGAAGAGAGCGCTACAGACAGCAGGAAGAGGAAGCAACCTAGTTGTGTCCCTTTGAGCATACAAGGAAGTCTAGACAACATCCATTTTTTACAGTGCGCAGCTGGAGTATTTTACTTGTCATTGACCTGGGTTTACAAAATGATTTGGCTTAGATTAGATCTTATCAAGGCACTTCCTAAAGGCATTCTTACACCTGCAAGAGCACCCAGTAAGACTAGCATAAATATTCACTGTCTTCATATCTGTTACAGAAAAGAAAAAACAACTTTTTCAAAATCCACGTCTCATCATCCATTCTGGGAGTAGGGTTATAATTATCTCAGAAGTTAAAATTATTAACAGCTGCTCAATATGGAGGTAGTAAAAGGGGGAAGCTTTGCACCATATAGAGAACTGGAACAGCTGGGCAAAATCTTAGCTGCCTTTAAAAACCTCATCAATCCTGTAACTGACACTCAAGTGATAGCACCTTTGTGACAAATATTCTAAGTCTATTGCCCTCAGCTCTCTAATGTCACGTAGCAGCTCAAGAGGAGGGAAACAGCTTTGTCACCAGAAAGGTTGATAATATGCACCACAGTGTTCTGCTCAGCATTGTGTTAAGCATTACTACAAACCACAAAAAGAGGCAGGATAAATCAGGGCCAGAAGATGAGCTTGGTGTACACAAGGATGGCATAAATTGGCTTAGCAGGTTGAGACCTAGGAATTTTTTCAGTATGTGAAGCATGGGGCAATGCTAAACAGAACAGCTACCAATAAAGCCCTTCTCTGAAAGTGAAGAACAAACCAAATTTGCTATTCTGACTATCCACTCACCAAGTAAATTCCCACCCACCATAACAAAGCACTGCTACAGTTATAAGTAGACACCAGGAAACAAGGATGAAAAAAATAAATAAATAACTCAAAAGAAGAACAGCATGATGTTTGAAGACTGACCTGAAGTAAGAGTAAACTCATGGTGCCCTACTCTTTTTGCTGCACCTAACCCAGAAGGGTGTACACCAAGATAAGGTGCAGCAGAAGAATGGAAGGGTCTTTTCTTGAGAATCTACATGAAAATGTGAGTAGGAAGGAAGAACCTTGGTTAAGTATGGGGAAAGTCTTCCTCAGAGCTTTGTGTTCCATTTCAAAGTGATATTTCCTTCACCACACAGGAGAGGGAAGAAGAAAAAAAAAAAAAAAAGGGGGAAGGAAAGTTCTGCAGGAATGGGTAATTACAGTGAATTACCAATACTCACTGTAACTTCACCTTCTCCCACCTTCATGTCAGTAAAAAGAGGAAATGTTTTTCCCTAAGCTTACTTCAAGATTTTCTCAAAGAAAGCTGGCAGAAGAAATGAGGTATTCTCTGCATGGGCTGAAAACTTATGGTTTTAATTCTGAAAGTTTTCATTTTGCACAAGATCCTAGTGTTGAAGTAAAACCAATGCACAATAGTCTCGGGGGAAAATGCAGCTGAATTTTGCATGAAAAGATGGCAGATGAAGCATACACACAGCAGCAAACATACATAGGACATCATGACGACAGCCAAAATTCTGTTCAGTCCACAGTCATACAGAATAGTAGCTGTATAAATACAATTATCACCGCCACTTAAGTAATAACTTCCTTTAAAATTAAATAAATGGCAAAAAAAAAAAAAAAAAAAACCCAAGAAAACAAGCAAGCAAAAGACATCAACAGACCCCAGTGCTGTGCCTTTCAGCTCTTAAGAATCCCATTCAACCAGCTATCACTTCTGCACAAAACAGTAGATAGAACAGAAGTGAAAGAGTGTTTTAGTACAAAAGCTTCTATAACCTAGAAGGTCAGGCTGAAACCCTGCTTGGGTCAAAAGGGACAATGAAAGCCCAGATCCCTTCCTATCACTCACGTTGCATTATAACACCACTGCTCCTTCAGTGCGTATCTGGCAATGCTATGTGGAAAAAAGGCCCCAAACTGGAACAAATCAGAGTATGCTTAGGCCAAGGCTAAAGATATTGGAAGAGCTGAACATAATATTTGCTAATCATTTTTCAATACCTTTGGTTTGGGTTGCTTGCATGCTAAGTCATTTTTATTTTTATTTTTTTCCCACATGATCACTATATATATATATTCACTGAGCAGTAACAACACAAGTCATCCTCCTTAATTCCAAAGTGAATCCCACAGCCTCTTCCTCTCTCTCTCTCTCCTCTCCAATACAGAACCTCCAGGCAGAACCGAAGAGCAGAGAAAAAGACAGAGGTATAAAGTGAAAAATTTAGCTACTTCCTAACAAAACAAAACAAACTAACAAATAACAAAACTGTGACTAAGGTTACAAAAAAGATTTTTTAGATAGCTTTTCTCTTGTGGTACCCCTTCTGGTGGCCAGGAAATGCTAGATGCCCTAAACACCTAAGAAGCAACATGCTGTCATCCATAGCATACATACCAATTTAAAAAACTATAATGCTTGCAAGCTACGCAGAGTAGCATAAAATAGTACCTACCTTCACAGCATTAGCTAAAACTGAATATTTTTTCACAGACTCAGTGCCCAGTTACCAGATGCTGTGATGATCAGCTGGGAAAACAGAATTACTAGGAGGACAGTTCAAAAAAGATTGACTGATAGACAGTCTCCCATCTGTTAAAGAGGCATTACTTTTGCACTCCAAAAATTTGTGCAAGTCATTTTAATTGAAGACATTGGATTCCATCAGTATTTGTGGACATTTCTGAAAACTTCACTAAATTTCGAATACATTTAACATGCTTGCCATCCCGATTAAAATCTCAACAAATCAAAGCCTCCAGATGAAATCAAAGTCACACGTACTCTCCTGATATCCTAAAATCCTTTACAATTAACTTCACAAATTCTATCATCCCTGACAAGAAAGCTCTGCTTCCCCTGCTCAGACAAAGCAGTGACCTTTCAGGAAGCCTGAGTAAGGAACCAGGAATAAGAACACAATTAGTTGTGTAAAGAAACCAAAGCATTATTCTTCTGTAAGCAAACGACCAGAATGGGTCATTTGAATAGAGGCAATAGAAAGTAACTTGATATGGAGATGAGATCCAGGACAACTTCAGCAAGTATTCAAGAAGTGGGAATGGTGCAGAATGGTTAGATGTGAAAAGGTAGAGAGCCAAATCATTAAGGCAGAAAGAAAATCTTCCTACTTCACTCGTCTACTACATCAGTCTTCAATACAGATTCTGACAGAACAATTCCAAATTTCTTTCTGCTGTTATATCTGCAGATATCTGCGAATTGGCTTGAGATCTTTTCCTATGCCCACCCAAAGCACAGATGACAAGTCACACATGCCATTCTGCACTAACTCAGGTGATACATCCACTGCACAGATTCAAACCCACAGTATCCAGTGATGCAATCTTCTATTTCCCACTCTCTTTGAGACGGACAGAAAGGCAAAGAGCACCTAGTTACCCACACACATCTTTGCAACAGTGGCTGTAAAGTTAAGACCACAGTCTTGTCTAAGCTGCAGGGAAGAATTCCGCTAGCATAGAAAAACTGCAAAAGAAGATAAAAGGAACAGTCTATGTAGTATCCACAGGTGTGCAAGTTTAAAATTTCACTACTTGCTAAACTTGGCGATCTTTTATCAGTTATGGGCAACAGCAGACTGGAGCTCATTTCCATACACGGATGTCTGTTCCAATAGTCCTGTCCAGGGTGCTATCTGAGAGGCGTCACATCACTCAATGGCATAGATTACCTGCCCACTGAGGATGCAAAGCTGGGAACACCAACATGGCCAAAAGCAGTCTTAAAGGCATCTTGGACATCAGAACACATCTGTTCAGCCTGTTGGCCCTCAGGACTCCCAGATTCTTTTCTGCGGGACTGCTGTATACAAAAACAAGCCTCTGACAATATTTCCGTATGGGCTATTCCATCCTCAATGTAAGACTTGGCATTTTGTTTTGTTGAACTCCTGTTGCATTTTTTCCTGTAGGCATTAATGCTTTTCTACATTCTTCCTCAAGTAAAGCAAAGCCAAAACATTATTTAACTTCATTCTTTTTGGCTATTTTAATAAGACAATATTACCTCAAATAATTGTCTTTATAGTACTGAACCCAGGGAAACAACATTAGCAGACACACTCATCAATAATTATAACAGTATATTTACCTATACTTCTATTCATTACATTATCAAGCAGCTGAAATGTTAACGTAGTAACATTTACAACAAATGTAAAGCCTAAAGGTCACTGTGAATGCCAGTACTGTCATCCTAGGGAAATGAAGCATAGGCAGGTTAAGTGACATGCCCAAGGTCAAAAATAAATAAATAAATAATAAAAAGGAAGGCACAGCATCAGAGACTCATTTCTTGTGTTGTCATCACAAGAGACTATTTTTACAAAGAAGAATCCAATTTTTAACATAATTCTAGGGAGCAGTTAGTCTTCTGATTCCTTACATAAATTTTAACAGCGCAGGCACTTTTTGGAGTCTGTAACTCCAGCTAGATTATTATTAGTCCTGCTTTAGTAAGGAAGCAGCAATATGATTCTTCCCTGACAAGAAATACCAGCATAATTTATTGCATTATTACTCCTCTGAACTGAAAGCAATTAATTACCTCCAGCAGGATGCACAAGTGAAAATTCATCAGAGAAATGTGATGAAAAATGTACCCACTGCTTTAAAATAATAGGTACTTAATGGTTTTTTGTTTGCTAGCTAATCTAGAGCATCTTATAAACAACTAAGGATTGGTTATCAGTTGCAAAACCAGTTTTTCTTGCCTTACATTTTCCTATCTTCCATAATATTAGAGGAGAGAAAGAATGCCACATTCATAACAAAAAAATAAATCAGGTTTTTTTTTTTCCTCACTGTGATAAGAACCAGCGATGTGTTTGCATGTACAATATATAATAAATACGCATGGATTTATGTTGCTAATGCTTCTTTTTATTATCAAACCCAAACTAAGAACTTTGCGGGAAAAGTTAACAAACTTATATTGCACTTTCACAGCAGACAGTTTCCTATGTGTTCTATAGGAAGGAAACGCAAGATTTTGCAGAAGAGAAAAGAATCCTACAAACACGTATTTCAGAAAGCAAGTATACTTAAATAAATCTCTATTTCCTGCATATTTCCCTTCAGGTTCAAAGTAACAGGAGAAAACAGAAACAAAAGTGTGTTTTATGTTAATAAATTGGGCGTGTACACTGAAGACAGACAGAGCTAAATTCATTACATTTATTTCAGCTTTTTGAAATTATTCACATCTGTATGATTCGGTAATTGTTTTTTCTATGAAGTTATTGGAGTAATTTTGCTCTGTATATTCCCGATCAATTCCTCCTCTCAAGGGCACAGTTGAAAAGTGATATTTGAAAACGGTCTCTGATAGATTGCATGGTTAGTCAGCAGCAGAGACAAACAACCTAATCCAGCACAAATTAGTTCGGCTGCCAGCAATAGTTTTATACAAAGATGTAAATTATGTTGTCAAAATCGGTCGCTTTCTAGCTTGCTGCTCAGCTAACAAGAAACCACTTTGGCTGATAAAGATGAACACTAAGCTTTTCTCGCTTACAAATTTGCAAATCTGCCACTTCAGCATTCTGTTAGCCACAAACAAAACAGGCCTGTATAATTGCTTCCTCTTCTCTGCAATGGTATTTCTCAGTTCTATTTCTCTCAACAAAAATAAAAATCATAAATGGAATTTCAAAAGTGTAGCCCTGAAAATTTTGTTGTTTTTTTTTTTTTTTTTTAATGGCAAATAGGATGGCCACAATCACCTACTATTAACGTTTCTGTCACATGATGTTATCCTGCTACAAATATCAGCCAAACATACCAAAAAGGTTAGGAGATATTTACTGCATAAACACGGCATCCACTGAACTTCTGAACAGAGCATAGATGTCTTAATTAAGGGAAAATCCACACATCTGTTTTAATATAAGCTAAACTGCCTTTGGAACTGCTCTTGCTGACAATGGTCCATCTGTATCTATTATTTTGCACATTGCTGTTAAGGGTAGAAAATAGATATACTATTATTATACCAATCTACCCACTTTAAATGTGAACTAGATAGATCTCACATTTGTGTGAAAATAATAATGCATTATAACTGTAATTATATCCACTATAAGTCAAATAAATAAATTATAAATTACAATTACCCTTTAAAGTTGCTAGTCACACTATTTGCTTTAAAATTAATTGCAGGTGCTCCTGAATGTTTTATTACAGCCCCAAAGTTGTATATTTCAAAGAACAGTACAGACGATTCCTGTTTATTTGTTAAATTAAAGCTTTGTTGGTAAAATTACAGCTTAATTAATATTATGGGTACTGTATAACAAAATAGTTCACCTTGTGCATAATTTATTTCCACATGCATATCTCAGTACAGACCCATTACAGCTCTAAGGCAGCTAAAATAAAATATTCCTCCTTTGCTGGCATTTTTCTAAATAGCAGTTCGCTAAATCAATATTATTCACTTGGTATTTTTAAAAGCAGTGTATCTTAATAATTACACAGCATTAGAGTAGGCAATAATTTCACTTGCTAAGCATATTAAATTTAGCAAGCCATCAGTCAAATAGTTTGCTCTTCTTCAGAATTTGTAAGCAGAGAGTGAGGGAGTTTGGAGCCATGTTACTTTGGTATAAATGTCACATATAGTTTAAGGCTGTGTATGTGACTCCCTAAGCAAGCACAGTGCCATATATCTTTATTAGTTTCATTGGTCAGTGCAGTGACCAGTTGTTTATACTCATTACACAAGACAAGGTGAACCATTTGGCACAAGCCACAATCACAGCTAAAAACATATGACTTCGCAGAAAATAAAAACTGTAGAAAAAGCTACATGCAGCACTGTATATATACTGCAGAATAAAATTTATTTGCTATAATGCTGTTTCAGGCTTCCAATTTCTCAGATGTGCCAAAACGAATCTTTTTTACTTGATTTTCTTTTCTTGATTTAATGCAGATATAATACTAATAATTTCACTACAGATCATCTGCTTTACGGAAAATAAAGAAATAGTGTTAGTTAAGCCAATGAAATAATAATCTGCAAGTTATATAATGCTTCACATAAACCATTATCACCGAGATTTCTCCTAACGCAGCTTCCTTTCACTCTGTTGAAACACTCACTTCCTAATCCAGTGGATGGAACGTTATCAAACTGGTGATGTATTAAATCAAATTCATTATAAATTACAGAGTCATCTATATTTTCTTGGCACTATTTTGATTACTGTCTCCTATACTGCCATACACTTTTCATCACACACACAAAATTATTTCCTTCTAAAGGGAAAAAAAAAATGCCTATTTTTCCCACTCAAATTTTTATGGTGATTTCAAGTCAATCTAAAACAAATCCTTAATTCTTCTTCCTGAAATAAAACAAGACAAGTGCACTGGTGTTAAAAAGGAGGGTCAAAACTGGGATAAGGAATTCAGGGTGTATGTACACGGTTTTCTCTCAGAAAATCTCTGATAGACCAGCCTTGATATTTACAAGAATGTATCTTGCATGCCGCTGACTGATGTTCACTGATAGTCACAAGGATAGAAGTAAATCTGGCAACAGTCATGTTTCGGGGATTCTTCCTTCCTAATGTTGAAAACAAGATTAAGTGCAGCAGACTAAAAGTATAGAATACATGGTACTGTGTCTGGGGGTAATCTCCTTAGGATATGAGAAGCAAGAGACGAGTCTGGAGATGACAATAGGAGGAAAAAAACAGAAATTAAAAAAAAAAAGTTTTGGAGGGGAAATGTTAGCAGAATAAAATGGAGATGATTACAAAGCATGTGACAGCACATAACAGTGGTGTTTGGGTACAAAAACCATGCCACTCAAGGGATACAGCAACTCTGGATACTTACGTTAGAGTCAGCGGACTTGCTTTTAAGATATGTGTATAGAGACTTTCCCCAAGAATATCTAATACATCTACAGAAAAACTGAACGCGTCATAGAAACACGTCACAGAAAAACACTCAGCATGCTGAAAAGTTATCAAGTTCTTGCTCACTCTACACATTTCCAGGAAAGGAAGGCTTTGAGAGTGAGAATATGGATAGATCATTCTAACTCACTCCTCCTCAAGCCATTTCTCACATAGTGAAGGATAGCTGAAACACGCATATATATTTTATAATATATATATATATATATATATATATATATGTGTGTGTGTGTGTGTGTGTGTGTGTGATATAAATAGAATTCCCCTTCCTTTCCTCAAAATTCAATATTAATACTGACAACAACCTCAGCTAAAGTAGACATTTCTTAACTAGACAAATTATAAAAAAAGGAAACAGTATAAAGAATGTGTTGTCTAGCCATGGAGGAAAGTCTTCATACTCCCAGTTGTTGCCTTCAGTCAAATCAGATCCAGTAATCTCACCCATGGCCTAGTACTTGCAGTGGAAATTTCAACTTAGCAACATTTCTGTTAATAACATCTAAAGTAAAATAGTCAATCTTTACTCAAGAAATGTAATTAGCACAAATTTCTTATTAATCCAAAGGCTTGGTAACTACTGGCCTAAGCCATTTTTGATGGGATGTCTTAAATCACACTGGAAACAGTTTATTCTCCTGCAGAGAAATCATAATCATTCCATGCTAGCATACTAAAGCAATCACAGAAAACAAGTTTTAAAAACCCATCTCCCTAGCAGCAGTATTCCTAGTAAGATACCAGCAGCTAACTAGTCTAGTTAATGGTTAACTAGGTAACCATTTTTTTTCCCCAATCTGTTCACAGGCAAATTGAGCAAACTGAAAAAAGATTTCACACAGAAATATACATAGGTTGCTCCAAAAGTAATGCCTCCTACTTCTTACCATGGAAACTTGAACAGACACAGAGTACAAAAACAGTATTTTAGAGTTACCAGAAGACACAGTTCACTGTCATTACTTCTGAAATGCATCACCAACAGCCTCACTGTGTTCACATCCACTGTTTGGTCTCCATAAACGTTGAGCAAGCATCAACGAATGTCAGAGAGTTTTATTTTTTTCCACATGGAGAAACTCAGTGACACCCATTTGCTCCATACACACTTTGATATCAGATGCCATTCTGTCAGACTGCCACTCTGGTGCTATCTGTTGCACAGCAACAAACGTAATGGGATACTGGCAGGAAGGTTCTACCTCTACTGCTACATCACCAGCATCTGCCTCTGACATTGTGATACGTTGTCATAAAATAGGAGACATTACTTTTGGAGCAGCCCTCGTGTTACCAAAAACATAAGCAAAATGGGGAGGAGGGGAAGAACCAAATCATTTATGTACAACAGACACTTCACTAGAAACTGTAATGCAGTGTGCCATGGAGAAGGACTGTGAGAACCATAAAAGCTCAGAAAATCAAAGGCTCTTTATAATAAGAACAAAACAGCAGAAAAAAAGATATTGTACTGAAAGTGAATTGTGATTATGATAGCAAGAACTGTGGTTTTTGTCACAGAGCACCACAGGACTGCTATCCTATAGCAGTAGCTTCACCTTCACCTGCTGGCTACAAGTGTTTGGTTCAAAGTTTCAGACTCTGGAGTCCTCTAAAACAGTGATGAAAAAATGTGTTGTTTTTATTTTTTTTAATAATTATTCATTTCCTGAAGTTAATTCATTTCTTGAACTACACTGCCATTGCAGTGCCTGCATGTTCATAGTCATGAACACCATCAACATGCAGTTTGATACTAAGACACAAATACTACCAATATTGGATATTGTAAGCCATCCATACCTTTCTTACCTGTCACTACTGACTGACTGCCATACCCTCAACTTTCAAGCTATTACTTCTTTACTAAGTAGATGAAATTAAAATACCAAAACCACTTGTTTGATTTATCATTAAGAGCTTAAAAGTTATGTTTCTTTTAAACTTCAGATACATTATTATATTGGTGAATATTATTATATTGGTGAACGGTTGGACTGGTTGATCTTGTAGGTCTTTTCCAACCTTGGTGATTCTATGATTCTATGATTGCATGCATATATTCACAGTATTGTGAATATATGTATTGTGTTTAATACATGCTATTTTTCTATGGCAAAACTCAATTAAAATTTGTTATCTTTGAAAAGTAAGTACTCCTTGACCATTACAAGTAACATGCCTGAGTATAAATCCTTGCTGAGATTGGACTGCAAACCCATGAATGTTTAAATTCTGATATCAGTACCCCTGTTTGCATATTTCGCACAGAACACATTAAAAAACCAAACTGTTATAGCGTTCTCACTGAAAACTTTTGTCAGCTGCTTGACTGGTTACATTTTACTCTTCCTAGACAGCTTGAAGGTTTCTTTTATTTTTTTCCCTTTTTTTTTGTCCCCACTTGCTTTTGTTTTTATTAGGAGGGCACTTTTAAGGGGAAGATTTCATTTCAGCCTGAGCTTATCCAAGAAGCAGTCAAGGACACAGCAACTGCAGAAACATACCAGGTTCCCACAAAAGCTCTCCTTCTAACAGGGGAAGAAAGAGCACCAAGATTTTTAAATGCTTCTTTTAAAACATACTGCAGATGCGTCTTCATCTCTTGCTGATGCCCCATGATTATAACATGTCAAAGTCCAGTCATCTGCGGCATTATTAAAAAAAAATAACCTTAAAGTTAGAGCAAATAACAAAGCTATAGTCAGTGAATATGTATTACAACTGTCTGACCGGTGTTTATGTCACCAGATAAGTGCTTACACTCAGGTACAAACAGCCAACTGAGATGTTCCCTTCAAGGAAGAGGGGAAAAAAAAAAAAAGGGGGGGGGGGGGGGGGGGGGGGGAAGGAGAGAGAGAAAGAAAAGAATTCTGGCAGAAAGGAGCACTATAGTAAGTCCTGTCCAGGCCCCCCCATACCCCCCGCTGCTTTCCCTGGACTGTGGTATGAAAAAACAATGGCTTTTCTGAGGCTCTGTGCAGACAAGGCAGCTCTGAAAAAACTAATAGCCATGATTAATGACAATGGGCTAGAGGAGAGCTGGGACACAGCCGCCACATATATCATCCGCTCCCATCAGTCTCTGCTCCTCCCTGCCCCTCTTCCTACTACCAGCAAGGCATTATAAAAATGTCTTATCTGCTTTCGACTTTTTTTCTGAAATCACAGCACTGCTGAAAAAGAAGGGGGGAAAAGAGAGAGAGAGAGAGAGAGAGAGAGAGAGACAAAGAGGCAATAGGGTGAACAAGAAAATGGCATGTAAAATAACTATAAGATATTCCAGGGGAAAATGCATGAGCTGTAATCATTCAAGATTTCAGCAACTTGACTCTTCACATGCTGAAGCCACATTTTCAAGGTCTTATCTGCCATATGGTTCCCTGTTTGGATGATTTATTAGGTGTAGAAAGCACACTGATAAATTTTACTGCATTTCCCTGAATAGGCAACCTATGGTGTCAATAACAAAGCTCAGGCCGCTTTAATGAAAACTGTAAGCACCAAAGGGTAACCATTTATTTATGAGTCACTACAGTATTACTAGGACAAAATTTATCTTCCCTTCTCACGCACTCTGCAGAAACCAAATCTGGTCAAAGAAACAGCGATCACATCCATATGTCAGTGACTTACAAACATGTCTCCTGCACACTGAGGGCTTGTATCCAGATAAACAGTTTCCATTTAATGAGTATTTTTTCTAATGTAAAAAAGGCTCTTATGTTTTAAAATGTAACAAAAAAAACCCCACACTGGAGACAACTTGCATATCTACAGAAATATTATTCAGTGTTAATTTTCTTTGTGCAAGACAAAACTAAAGCCCAGCAAAACCAAGATTACATTTTAATGATTTCTATAGCATCAAAATCACTTAAGACAATTTTTGGAAAAGAAAAATAAAAAAAAAAAAAGAGGGAAGCTCCCCAAAGATGCAAAAGACAGTGCTCCCATCAAAGATTTCAGAGGATTAACAATTTGACACGTTGGCCTTAAATCAAAAACCATATGACTCTTGAAATACCTTAGGGTTGGTTTTTTGTTTTGTTTTGTTTTTCAGACCAAGCTTTCATCTGAAAGACCATATTGCAGTTGTTCAATTTCACACATTGACTATTACTTGTGCTTTCTTCCCACAAAGCCAAGTCGTTTTAAGTGCCCTCAAAAATTGCAGAAGATAGCTGGTGCTTCTTCCTACTTACACGCACTATTTGAAATGCAAACCAAAATGCTTTGGTATCCATCCTACACAAAAATCATCAACTATGCAGACCTGATCAAGATCGACAGCACTGCTTGTTTCTCTTACTCACACATATGTACCCCATCTTTTCTCCTCTTATAAAACAACCAGCAAACCAAGTCACACACACCCCCTGCATCATTTGGTATGAATACCAAGATTAGCATCAACACAAGTGGTGAGATTTTGGCTCCAACCATTGAGTATCCTGTTTTTCCTGAAGATAAGCAAAAGCATATGCTAATAATCAAGTTAGATTTCATTACTGTGTCACTCATACACATACTCTAATTTGAGCCAAGAAGTGCCATGCTGTCAACAGCGGTCACTGCACATTTCAAAAAGCCTTACCTTCACCTAGAAGTTTCACTGGTAGCTTCCAGATGGCACTCTATTGAAAACCTTGCCCTTACCATCCACCTTTAGCTCAGATACATAACACGTTATCGGTACACACATGTCCTTTTTATTATAACTATAAAACTATAGTGTCAATGAATAGTTCTTGGCAGCAATCCAACCACAAACACAGGATTCTAGTCCTAGGGGGCGCAGGTCACGCTGTGTTTAAGGAGCTGGGCAGTTAAAAGACTGCCTTTCTACATGGGTTTTTATCCTCTGATCAGCATTGCCCAAATACAGATTTCTGTATGAGTAAATTAATGCCAGGGTCCCAGAGCAGAGCAGAGAGCCATGCCAGCCTGGTCAGCCTCTGCTACTCTGCCTGAGTGGACAGGACACTGTCATGAGCAACATGCAGAGCATCAAGGACAGAGTGCCAGAAAATTAATCATTTTCTGAATTACCAAGCATATTCTTTCTTGCTACTAAAATATCCCATAAGAAAAGCACGCTCAAATTACTACAGACAGTTATTCCTTAGTTTAACACCTCAGCGAAAGCCAAACTGCACACTCTGAAATCCGTGATAGAAACCATAACATACATTAGATTACTATAGACAGGGCATTCCCATTCCTCCCTCCCTTCTCCTTCACAGAAGGCAGGTAGGAAGAAGAAGAAATTATTTTTGACTTCATTTTTAAGTAGAGAGTGGGATGAGGAAGAAAGGACCTGACATCTCAGTATTAAAATAATCCATCCTGCATAGTCTTGACACAGGTTCTTCTGTATTTTTTACCACCAAACAGAGGGTTCAGCTCTACTATTCTACCTGACTAGTAGAAAATTGCTCATAAATGTACACCAATGTGAAGTTTAGACGCTCACAGTGAGAACTGATGTGTTCTATAGTTTCTTTCCATCCCTATGGCTTAGCTCTGAATTCCATAGATTTCATGCATGGCACAAACTGGTCAGTCATGTTCATCCATATCCCACTCACATGAAAGACTGTGTGCCTTTTTTTTCCCTCCAGGCAGGCCCCTGTAGTTGACCCTGTCCCTTATTCCCCTGGCACACAACTCCCACCAGCTAAAGAAATGGGCCCTAGGAGTTCCTCAGAATAACATAACTTCTTCACAGTCTTTTTCTAAGTCAGTTTTATGGATTAAGAAATCGACAACAATCACTTTTATTTGGCTTTCTTCTGGTGATATTCTAGATGTTCCCTGAAAGCATTAGAGGTAAAAATACATGCCAGACTGCTAGTTATAAACTGGGGACAGGATTGTAACCCACCAGCAGCAACAGTGCATGCACACAAACTTTACTCCCTCCAGAAATAAACCCTGTATTGAGCTGCATAGTGATAACCTTCAGCACCACTACAGCTTTATAGTTAAGGGTAAAAAAATATCTCCTATGCTGCATTTACACTGAGCGCTCTTTGGGAGTAGAAACTGTATTTTTACTGTGTGCCTCTACACAAAAAGAGGTCTGCAGCCTTAGTGAGAAATTCCTCTACAGCACCCCAGTACTAGCAGCACATCTCTTTTTTACTTCAGCAGATAGAGCCAAAGGGGGAGCCACTTGGTAGGTGTCTACTCTTTAGGTTTTGATTAAATTTCTCTCTCCCACAATATTTGCCCAGTTTAGAAATAGCCCCAGCTCCTTTAAGTTACCATAAATCAACCAGTAACCAGCTGAACAGCACCTCTACACAGATGCACATGTAGGCATGTATGTTTTCAAAACATTCTGCCAAGAGATACAACAGCACAGGCATTTTCGGAGCAAGTGAGCACATTGCAACAACTGTGCGTCCCAACATGAATCTTATAAATCTTATAAGGTCTGCAATCTTATCTGAGTCTATTTTGTAAAATGAGGTGGAAGAGCACAGAGCACAATGCCAAGGCTGCAAGTGGGCCCTTCCCCTGCTGCAAAATCACAGCTCACTTTAGCTCAACTTTGAATCAGGAGTATGCTGAAACTGAATTATAGCTTTCTCCCCCCTCACACATTTATGCTATTCCCTACAGACTGTTAGGGTGTCAAATCTGCATAATCACTGTATATTATTTTTCAATAACCATAAAGCAGGCAAACCACTGTGCTGCCTGACAACCATTAGCCAATAAGTGCATAAAGTTCTTCACATTTTTCATTCGGTGGTTATTTCCCCACAGCTGAACTATAAATACAAAATACACTTTTCCTAACTGTTTATACTTGCTTAGAGCATGTAATACTCTTTCTCCCCTTCATCCTCAGCTTAACATAATATACTTGACTACAGATATACCCAAAAATATTACAGTCATGAAAAGATCTCTACACAAAGACTATGATTTTGGCTCTGGTATTCTGGGTAAGTCAACTGCCCAATAAACATTATGTATGATGGAGATTCTGTCTAGAGAAGAAGCAGGGCAGCACAGAGTACAAGACTAGAAAGAAGAAATGGAAGGGAATGGAGAAAATTTCTGTTGCAGAGTAGTAAACGGCATCATTTTCCACAACCAGTACATGGTATTTACTGTATTACTCAAAATGTGGAAGAGTACAAAGGGAGACTGAGGAAACAAAATGAACATTGACTGTTCTAATTTAATTTTTGAGCAAATATTTGTTCAAATTTTCTTCCTGTTCACTTAAACTGTATAAATTTTCTCAGCATAGGTCCTTTCAGTGTAGTTCTACTTACCTTCATTATTCTGGATTTGAAATGATAAAACCTAAGTCCAAAGGCATTTCTGTCTAAACATCTGGCATCAGAGTTTTCACAGAACAGACATTATAATACAGTATACAAGCTACCTTATAATCACATTTAAAATCAATAGCAGCACACAGTAAAACATATCTTTAAAACTTCTCACTATAATAATTTTAAAAATTGCAAAAATATTTGATTAAAAATGTCTTTTGGAAGAATTCTGAAGGTCAGTTTGAGCACATTGAGAACTGTATAAACTTTGGTTACATAAACTTCTGCTAAGCACTATGACATACAGTTCTCCTGTATAAAGCTAGACTACTATATAGTCTACTACCCATCATAAACACCTTCAGAATGTTTGAAATAGCTTATCGGACAAGATTGTTCACACATAGACATCTCAGGCTGATTTATGAAAGATCAAAGGCTGTAGTGGGTAAGTATTAAGAGGTACATGTTTTATGGAATGAATAACTTTCTTCATTCTCAGTATTTCTTATGGTTTTTGTTTTGGTTTGGTTTTTTACTACATATTGCCTGGCTCTCAAGAACACTCTCTTAAAAAGGGCAAGAAACACTTGTCTAGCTCAAGTTTTCTAGAGACATATATATACATATATATATATGCCTTTTTTTTTTTTTTTTTTTTTTTTTTAAGTTATAAACACTTTCAAAACTTGAAATTGAAACACTTCTAGAATTTTAAGAGTAGTACTGGCCTAAGTTTATCTCATACGTATATTTATATGAAGTAGTCAGTGACAGCATAGGAACAAACAGAAGATAACTATTTGAAAGAGACATTTTCCTTTGATTCTGAGACTTCAGATAAACAAAAAAGCTCCAATACGTAAACTTAACAGATGGAGTCAGTTGTATGAAAGACTAAACTCCTGGATGTTATACAGGCAAAACTGTAGTGACCGCTATGAACTGAAATATAGTTGCTTTTGTCGTTATCAATTACCTTCTATATTTAACAGAATTTCAATTGCACAAAGAAAAGGCAGCTAGCCAGAACAAAGGAGGTCCATGCTTAACCTTTAAAACTAGTGGCAACTTTCATCACTACCACCATTACATCATCATGGTAGTCTGCTGGCCAGAAAGTCATTCAGAGAGCTTTCTGCTGTTGATCTGTGGTAACACACTTACCAGCACAGCACTGATCACTGACAAGATTGCATTTCGGGACAAGCAGTAAGAGGAGAAGGAAAAGAAAAAGGAGCAGTTTTATCTCCTTTGGAGTTCCACAGATTGCAATACAGAGGAATGCACTTGCATAACAAGCAATAATACCAAATATCTTGTAACATTTACAAAAAGAGATGAAGTAAGAATACAGGTTCTGAGTCTCTGTGACCAAGTGACTGTACTGTGGAAAACAGTGCAGAGTCACTACCAGTTCCTCACTACTTGGAAAGAGTTTTGTTTCTTGAAAAACCAGTAGAGCATGAAGCAGATGAGCCACTGGCCTGTTTTGGGTAAGATGCCTTAAGCAGGAGCCAGGAAAAATACAGGAAATAAACTAGTGCATAGACAGCCAGATCACAGAAAATCTTCATTGCAACTGAAGTAGAATATTGTGCTGCACCAGATACCATAAAAACACTATCTAACATTCACTTGTGGTAGTAAAATGAGGCTTAACATAAAATACACCAAATTAAAGACCATAAAGCAACAGAAAGTGGAAAGAAGGCTACTGACAGAGGAAGGCAGAAAGGGATGGTGTGACATTACAGTAAATTCAAGTTATAATTAATTATAAATTTTAACTTGGTTAAATTATTCATTATTAAGGAGCAGAACTCTGTTCAAAGAATTGACTCCAACACCTCAGAAATAAACTTTAGTATCATTTGTCCTTGAAATCAATATGACAAACTGAGACTAAGCATCAAGAATGACTCAAACACAATTCTGAATTTCAGTGATCAGAATACACAACCATTAAAACCTGAAGAGATAAATATTGTTATTTGCAGGATTCAAAATTTTGACCTGATCTTCCTTAGTGTAATTGCTAATAGATCCTGCAAACATTGGTATTGCCTTTAGCTACCTCTTGTTCCACTTTCCAGCTTCTCAGATGGGAGCTATGCCTTCAACTCTCCTATACTTCACAGGAAAGTTTGCTACTTGTAAAGAAAAGAAGGATGGGACAGGAGAAGAAACAGCCTCTTGAAATGTGCAACAGGGGAAAAAAAATAAAACAACACTAAGACTATAAGATCCAAAGGCATCAATCTAGATATCCATGTTTTTCTAGAGGCAGCGCCCTAACTTACTGTTCTGCCATATAAGTAGAGCAAGATATATCTTCAGGTCCCTAAAGCACTGGGCAAGATGGAACCAGTAAGACACAAGTTCAGATATTTTTTTTAAAGAGGTAAGTCACAGTGAAGGAAGCATTAAGATCATTGCCCTATTTTTACTGTAACTCTTTATATAAGTGACACAAATGAATTTGTATAGAAGTCACGCCCTTCCCCCAGCTTAGGGAATACTTTAAGTTCCTTGGACTAAGGAGGGTGGAGAATATATACCACTAAGAAACACATTTATGACAGTTTCAGTAAAAATTAACTGCATGGGTGCATACCTAACTCTGTTAAAGGCAAGTAAGCAAGCCTGGAAAAAGGTTTCATTAGAAGCTCCCGTAGGAGTGGGCTTTATGTTTATTTTCCTGTTTGCTGTGTTATTTGCTGACCATTTCCTGCTCTTAACAGACCAAACTACCCAGAACAAAATAAGCACTAAATGTCAGGGTTACATAACAGACTTAATTGTGTGTCATTGACACTGCATCTCATTTTGAATACTGGTAATTCTGAGCAATATTGCCTAATGTCAACTGAAGAAGAAACAACAACAAAGTTTCAAAGCAACTTCTCTGCTAGGGAAAGTTAAGTAGAAAAAAAGAGAACTGCAAACCCTGCTCATAGAAAAGGATTGGCTTCTATTCTACTACTGAAGTCCTCAGAGTACAAAATTAGACTGAATTATCACACACTCGAATATCTAAAGATATTTGTAAATGGCAGATGACATTTCCTTAGATGTTACAACAAAATGCTGCAAAAAAAAATATACAAATACGTGTTTCAGTTAAAGTTAATCGTACTTTTTCTCCTCTTGGTCTGTTGCACTCATTTTTATGTAGATAAACTTATATAGGCCTCATTTTTGGACACTAATAACTTAAACTCTGACATCACGTCAATACAATAGTGGGATAACATTTGACAAAAGATATGTTTGCAAAATTATAATCAATAGAACCATAAAAACACCACACATTCCATTAGTGAAATATTTCCATGTCCAGTAGTGAAATATCTGCAGATCTCCTCCTCACTTTTCTCTTTTGTAGTCTGTTCAGTCACCTCATGTCTAGACACTTCCTTAAATAAAAGAATTAAAAATCATTTTATAAAAAAAAAAAAAAATCACAGTTTGAGTTCTATTAATCTGTATTAACACATATATAAGTCAGCTCCCAGGATGCCAGCACTTATCAACTGAGAAATTTGATAAAAACAATTTCAACTTATTCAAAAGCAGGTGTAAGGGGTTAAAGCTGTAGTATTAGCTTCATTACATTTACCCCCATTTGACCATGTGTCTAATCAAAACACATTGGTCATTTGGTTATTTCTAAAACAAGGTTAAATTTGTGATTACTCCAAGAAAATTTTTTTTGGTAACTGAAAATATACACTATACATCTCTGTGGTAACATCATTTTTCATCCCAGCTTCAAACACTCAAAGAAATTTAATTAATAATCATTACTGTATTCTGCACTAAAACAAAACTACAAAGTCTGAATTTTCATGTATTAGTCCTTTTAAATAGTCATTATTGTTAAAAAAAATAGCAACAGCAAATGGCTACAGAAATATTAATTTGCATTTTCAAGGATGTTTGGAAACATTAGTTATAATTAGCAAAACAAGTATTGTCCTTATGACAGCCTTTCTTTACAAACCTTTGAATGTTTGACAAGAAAAGGTCATGTTTTGTAAAATCCTGGAAAGGTCATTCAATAACAAATCACATGAATGAAATCACAAGAGTTCAAGGAGGTTAACAGAAACACCACAGGCATTAAAGCATGTTTTCAAGGTAAACAAGGTAGAAGACAAACAGTCTGCCTCAGCTCTGGAAAGAGCAAGTAGCCTCTAATTTGCTACACACTGTAATTTTAAGACATTTTCTCTGCACTTGGTGGTTTAACACTACAAATTATTTCTCATGTTCAACGCATTTATGAAAGGATTAACAGATAACAGAGCCAAAACATCTAAACATCTCTTCAAATAGTCTAGGTTGACCTTAGTAGATTTTTCTACCTTAATCTTGTGGACAGACACTTAAAAAAAAAAAAAAAAACCCCAAAACTTAACCTTCATCTCAACTAAATCTCAATCTTAGATCTCAAAACTTCTCTGCTTGAAACTCTGCCAGCCTTTCAGCTAAACACTTTGACCTGCCTGTGACCTCCTATTTCCAGGTCTATTTTCTTCTTTACCAAAAGAACACAACATTTTTCACAGGCAGGAATAACAAAGAGTTGTTTATATAGGGTAATTTAACTACAGGATCAGTGCAGGGAGCAGAGTGATGTATTTGATCCACAGACCAAGAAAAAAAAAGCACTGCTCGCCAGTGTTAGAGAAAAGCCTATTGAATAGTTTTCCTGGGGCAAGCCAGCAAATTGGGGTTCTTTTCATGTATAGGCACAGAAAAAACGAATTCAAGAATGATCTTGGGTCTCTGTCTCCACAGGGTGTTAAAGCACTGGCCTGCTGCAATTCTGAAGTTTTAGAGTTCCATTATCCTGGGGGAAAAAGGGAGTGCTTATTTACATAAATTCAACATTATTCAATAGAATTTGCTACACAGGAGGAAATCTCTTCAAATACAAAGAATTTAGAATGAACAACTATTCTTAGTTTATCATCATTACACTTGTATTTTTATTTATGACATGCTGCTCACAAACTGTAATTTATCATGGACCTTTCTATGAGATTAATTTAACAGGATCAGTTAGATCTGAGGACCACCTTTAAAGTTGACATGCTGACTACCAGCAACTAGTTTCACAAAAGTGAAAAAGTGCATTAAGAAAGCACAGTAAATTCTCTCTCAGGAGACAGTGTTCTAACCCTCAAACAAATTCAGAATTTAAACTCAGCTTTAACAGTTCAAGAAAGTTTAAAAATACTAAGATTTCCTATCATTAGATGCTCCTATGTGATGTCTCATCTGTTTCAAATCCATCCAATAGCAATAGGATTCCAACTCTAAACACAGACACTGATAGCACAGACAAAGAAATGAGTTTAAATATTTAATTCTTCTAACAAATAACCTTGGTAGTAAAGCTGGTGAATCTAAGCAGCTTGGTCCTCAAACTGCCTAAGCTGAACATTGCATTTTATATTAGGAGATGGCCACTTGAACGCTGGGTTCATCCGTCCTTGGAATTATCAACAGATGGCATTATCCAGTTCCAGTAAAAAGTTTAAAAGCTTGACACTTTAGCAACCTTTGGACAAAGGAAAGGCTGGTGCTCTGCAAGGCATCAAAGCTTCACTGTAAGAACACAGCTAATAATATATGCATACTTGCTGAATCTTCAGCACAGCTCACAGCATGATAAACTGGTTTAGGGTAAATGATTCCGCAGAAAACTAAAACTGCTAATAAACATAAGATCAGCTTTCAGTTACAGCATTCTCTTCAGTAGTTTTCCCATGCCAGAGTACTAACCCTTCAGAAAAGGGCAAAAAGAAGAACTGGATCAACATTGCCTGCACACACTTCAAATCACAATACTTCTATCCCATTCTTCTCCCCAGACAAGTTCCTCTATAAGAGCATACTTTTTTTTTTTTTTTTTTTCTAATTACATGCTTATAACCTTTTCCAGAACAGGGAGCATAACAGGTATTAAAGGAACGAGAGAAAGTTCAACTGTTTGACAGTCACGGACTTGGGATCATGTTTGGTCGCTCATCTGAGCCTAATAGCATGAAAAGCCACTCACTGACATGTAGCACTCATAGAAACAAAACCTTGAAATGATTTCCAGATTAAGTCAAGGTAGTCATAAGGATGTATGCCTTCAAAGGAATTAACAAACAAAGTACATACTAAAATCATGTATAGTACAAAGACTTTACTAATCAACTTATGTTTTATGTTGTCTTAGTTTTTTTTACCCACAAATACATGGGCAAAGAATGCAAATATATTTCATTAGGAAGAAATACAGCATTGTCTCCCCCATAGGACCATCAAAATTACATCTTTCTTATAGGTGGATATCAGTCCATATTCACACAAAGTAGTTGTACATCTTAGCACTATTCATCTGCTACCACAACATCTTTTGCTCTTCACTATATGACAGCTCAAGACATAGGACCCATGAGTTATCAAAACTTCCCGATATGACTGCTTCTCACCGTGGGTCTTGTGGCATTTCTTGGTAAATTTTTATGAGTTATGCAGGAAGCATTTTCTAACACATGATCCAGAGCTACATTAGTGTTGTCTTTATTTGGGCACGTAGAGATCATGTCTTACCTTTTCCCACAGACTGCAGCTTTGCCTTTTTATTTTGAAGAGCTCAAAAAAAGAAGTAATCTAGAAGCGTTACTTGTCCGTTAGAGCTATTATTTCTTTAAAAAGCTGTACCAGTTTGTACTATGACTGATCAAAATGACTATCAGAAACAAGACACCTCATTTTGTCTTTCTTGCCAACTATTTTAGCTTATTTGCCACGAGCACAGGGTATAATTAATATCACACAGGAGCCAGCATTGTCATTTTTCAAATCATTTCCCTGGAAATGTTCTACACCTCTTAATGGCTCTGCTAATGCTGTAGCTGTCATGTTTTGGACAGCTGCGCTTTTGCAAGACAAACTCAGCTGCGCCGTGCACCTCTCTGTAGACTTTTTAGCTCAATGGCTCAGAGGCCATGAATGCCAGCTGGTAACGGCTACATGGAAATCTTTGATTAATTTTTTTACCTCTAGACGCTGACTGTTGCTCAAATGTCACCTTCCCAGCTTCCATCCCCAGTCAGTATTTTTCCCCTTCCCCATACAGCTTGATGGATGAAGAATCAACTGAATGGGCCAAAAATCTTATGACTAATTAAAGCCAATATAGCTGGCCCAGATGTGGAGAGAACAGAGACTGGAGAGAAGCCAGGTCACACACATGAAATGCTTGATTGTTCGAGAGAAGGAGCTCTTAATGACATTTACTAGGCTGGAGCTAACATATGCTGATATTGTCTCCCTGAACAATGAGGTGACAGAACAGGAGTTAATTTTTGTAAGGCTTCACCTCCACAGCCTACAGCAGAGCAAGCCAGCCACGCTGATCAAATGAAAAAACTCCACATGTAGGAGCTACATAGATGCTATCAAATGATTAAGAAACTCAGTCAGATTTTATGCCGCTTTACTCTGGAAGTGATTTGTAGCTGACATTAAGAACAAATCAGTACCGCTCAGCAGTCATCAAGTAGGGTGGTTTTAATTCAGCAATTGTTTCTGCCTATGAGGCAATATTGAGCATCCTCTTATTGGGTCAAATAACACAACTGATACGCAAACCCAACATATTGTAATTTCTAATACGTACAAATGTGTCAGACATCCATTTCTTCTACTTAAGCATCTCTACTGATCTCCCATTTTAACTGTCCAGTTCATTAATGACCTTCAATTCTGAGAAAGAAGACTGTAAAGCTTCTTTTTCCATCACATGCAAAATACTGGATAAAGTTATGTTCAGCAGTTCAACAGCAGTCTCCCAGTTGAAACCAGCCAGGCCAGGAAAGTGACACGAACAGGATGCTGCTAAACATCTACAATTCAAAAACACACTATATTCTCTTCTGCATGATTTGCTGCCATTTAAAAGACAATAAACAGCAACTTTAGATTGCTAACAACATGTCATTTAAGGTTTGCTGTTGCTCAACATCAAGAAAAATCAATGCCAGCTCTACAGGGGCAGAAAACCCAGAGAAGTGAGCTCCATTTCAGGTCTGTTTGAACTCATTTCCTTTCTCCATGGTTGCCCCCTTGTACACCCCCTCAGGCATCCCCTCACAGCAGGCATGACAGCTTGACACATTGACAGCTTGCACTGAATGACAACTGATTTGTACAAATTTCAAGCCTTATAAATCTACCTGTCACAACAACAACATAAAAGAGCTTGGACCCAGCAGGTAACTCAGAAAAAGCTTCCCCTGACAGCATTTTCTGAAAAGCAATGGCTTGCCTCCTGCCAAAAATTCCAACTATCATCCTTGTATAACTTTGAATAAAAATTCAGGGCCCATTTTCTTGCCAACAGGCTACCAATCGTCTTATTTAAAGATTAAAAAGAGTGAACAAGAAAAAAAAAAGCCATCCACAGAATTTCATTTTATACTGATATGAAAGTAGTACCACCTGCTATGGCAGGATTACCACACCATTTTTCTCTACTGTGCTCAGACAGAGTAAATGAGCAAGACTTTTTACGGTATTTAAACAATATCCCAGGTTGCAATGCTGTTATGCATCCATTACACTGGAGCTGTTAGTCAGTGCCACTCATCCCTCGATAGAAGTTCAAGATTTTTTTCACTTTGGAGGTTTGTTAGGGTTTTATTCTTGCCAAGGGTTGTTTTGGTTTTATTCTTGACAAGCTGTTAAAAAAGCAAAATTGCAATTTCGGAAACAAGTAAGGCTTTTCAAGGTACATTTTGCTGTCCAGCTCTGGTGGAAATTCTCACAGACGTTAGTTGAAATGCTAAGAGTTTGGTACTTTTGTGGGTAACAGCGCTCTAAAGAAAAAGCATTTAGTGTGGCTTACAAAGGAATACAAAGGCGATACCATAATTCTGAAAAGGTCTTTCTGTATGGATTTTGTACTAAACAGTTTTGAATCCCTGCAATTGGACTCCAAAGGCGATGAAATGCATATCATATTTAAAATGATAAAGTTTGAATTTTTTTTTTATTTTTTTTTTTTTTTTGAGAACTCCCTCTGAGACCACCTTCAAAGTATCACAGGAAATGCCTTAGGACATACCAAGTTAGCTTTCCTTTAACCTGAAAAAAATAGTGTTAATTAAACAATACCTGTCATTAGGGACGTAAGTTATTTTTGTGATAAGTGTTCAGCAGTCATAGTTTATAAAGCTTCAAAATAACAGCTTTTTACTAAGCTGCTAGATAATAAAACCAATTAATAATACACGTAGAATTTGTATAAATTACAAATTCAGTCCATGAGACTTGAAAGAAATTGCTTTATTTCCATTTTACTTGGGTATTACTGTCCACATCATTTGCACAATATAGCAAGTTGTTGATAAAACAACACAGGTTAGGTGCAACTTCACATTTGTAGGAATCACATGCTTTCTCTACATTCACTATATAAGCTAAGATACTGAAAATTAGAGTATTCCCATACTTCCCTGACAAGTCCCATAGCTTCCTTTCTGTAATGAGTCTGTGCAGAATATAGGAACATTATTACACAAAATTTTTCCAACAACAAAAAAAGGGTAGTATCAAACCTACACCAGCACACCCTTATGTTCTCTCTCCACTCACAGATACTTAAGAGTTGCATTAGCTTTGCTTCAGAGGAGGAAAGAAAGAAAAAGCAACTATCAGCTTGCAAATAGAGAAAAACAAATATAGAACAGTCACATGAGAAATTAATAGTCACACAGGAAGCATTTGCACCAAAAACTAAATATTTTACGCAAATATTTTCTAACAAAAATTTCAAGCAAAGTCTAAGAACCTATCTTCATTTATCTTTCCAGCAGAATTATAACTCATGTTTCTGTTCCTGTCAACTTCTCCAGTATTATGAGATGGTAAAAAAAAAAAAAGTTTAAAGTATGCTGCTGAAGACATCCCATTTAGGAGCAGAAACAAACAACTAAGAGAACAAACTAACATAAGAGAAATTACCACATAGCACAGGATCTTCAAAACAGGTAACAAGGTTACCCACATTGTTTCTTGAAGACATCAGCCATGAATAAACTGCTTACAGCAAATGGTGTACTTCTCAGGACTACCTGTGCTGGCCTGCTCTCCAAAATGCCTGACCTTATGAAAGAGGAAAAGACAAGTCATTTCCATAGTTCCCCCAGTGATCGTTACCTTGATGCTAAAGGACTAACATAGCTATCTGAAGATCACCAACTGCATGCTATGGGCAAAAAATTAGTAGTATTCTGCTTCAATCATCTTAGGTGGACATCTTGCAGAAATATATGGGTACTGTCCTTTCCCAGTCATGGGAACCTTTTTTCTCTCTTCATTTCTATAAACCTTTACTCATAACATTTTTAAATGGGAGACAACCTCATCTTTGTTCTAGTAAAAAAAAGAAGAAAATAATACGAGTAGTAAGTGGGCTTAAAAAGCTTCTCATAAACTGACAACCACTGGGAGAGGGATTCCACTCTCATTTTTGTATTTTTAAATCAACTCAAGGAGCGCACCGACAGCTGAGCTACAACTGAAGAAAGAATAAAAACAGAGAACTTGTCTGTAGAAGACAGAACACCAACTTACAATGCAAGAGGAAAGGCTTTAAGTTTAGAATTGCTGGATTGTCTGCTACCCAGATTTGATGACCAGAACTACAACATTAATTTTTTCCCGTGCTGATTCAACAGCATACAGAGTCCTTGCTTAAAATAGGTGGTCACAATAAGACCCCCAGGAGAATACTTATTTTTCAACTCATTTTTTTGAGAAATTTGAGAGGAGGTGGGAAACATATACACACACCGTCCCCAAAACAATCAATCCTATCTTCACATAGCAAACAAAAAAACAAAGGTTTTATTTCTCTTGCATACAGGGATATAATCCGCTACTGACGGAAAAGGGCTGCTACATGCTGCAAACACAACCTGTGAGGGGCAAGTTCTAGCGTTCCTAGGACCTTGTTCCTTGGACTCATGGAAGTCAGTACATTTTTGCCACTTAGGACCCTCTGTGTTATTTGTAACTGTCAGTGGAAGGGAAATTTGTAATTGTTAAGAGGGAAAGAGCCTGTGCAAATTCTTCCCAGTGCAAAGTGAACAGTCAATCACTTTTATAAGGACAGGAACAACTGAAACTATCCATTCGTATACTTTCCTTTAGTCAACAATATTACCTTTAGTAATCTGGGGAATGTGCATCCATAAATTACAGAAAGTGTTATTGCATTGCTGAATAAACAGCAACATTTCCATCAGCAGCAGTGGCAGCCCCACAAAGGTATAACAAACAGACTCAATCATTTTCTTGTCAAGCTTTGCAATGACTGCAGAGTTTACTGCTGGAGATAATGTTGCTTTCCTCAGCATTGTGTGCCAAACTGCAAACTGCTTATTAAAACAAAACCTCTTTTTCTGAGCAGCATGAGTTGGATAATCACTGCACTCAAGAAAAAACAGGTTTGGTGCCCAGAGGTGGTTAGCAATCAAGCATATGCATTAACATTTGGTTTGTAAAAACTGGTTAAAAAAGGAAAGTGATCTAAAAAGGAATTATGAGAACCAGTGCCCCAGGTTGATCATTTTCCCTGTTAACATATTGTTACAGATAAAAAATTTCAAACTACTCTAATATGCCTCCAAGAGAAAAATAAGCAAAGAAAGACAGGAACGGAACATAAATCAACTCCTCCAAATCAGATATGTTCTCTCTAAAAACTGTTTTTTAAGGGGAACAATTGTATTTTGCATCTCTGCATTCCAGGTACAGGTGGCAACTTGTTTTCCACAGAAGGAGGGGGGTGGGGGAAAAAGAAAAGCAAACTTAAAAACTACTCAACTGCATCAGAGATACTGCTGAAGCTCAGATCTGTTATTACCATCCAAAGAAACGGCTTGGCATAACTAAGCTGACCAGTCCTCCTGAAAAACCCAGTTCAATTTTCCTTGCTTAAAACAGATTGACAACCATTCTACTTGGTTGAATAACAGGAAAGTCTGAGACACAAATGAGCAAGCTCTGCCATGTCAAGAAAACACTGCTGTAAAGCAAGCCATTAATCCTGACTTCAGATTGGCTCTTTTTTTTTTTTCCTCTTTTCATTTTCTTAATGATTAGAGATATATTAACATAAGGTAAGCAGACAGTGTTCACCCTGCTATACTGGCACTGCTTATTTCCTTCTACCACTGAGCTATCAGCTGCTCAAAAAAACAGTAACAGACAAATAATGGAAATTTCAAGACTCTCATAAGTTTGAGCAGAGGACTGCAAGACTCAGAGACTCAAAGCCACAAAAACACACAAAAAAAAAAAAAAAAAAAAAAAAAGCATCTTCAGAAGCTGACAGTGGCTTTTGCTACCATTCTTTACCAAGCACAGGAACCCATTTGAAGCCCATGTTGCATCCAAAGAACAAGAAAGGAATTCTGGGATCTAGCGCTTGGAGCACTTCTGCTATCTCTGGGCATGAAGTTCTAAAATAAAGGAACCGTTTTTGATTCCACGAAAGATTTCTTTTCCCCACAGCTACTTACTTGACCTGACAACCTAAAAACCAGCAGTCAGGCTTGTTCTCTAGAGAGAATAGCCGTCTTAACTTTAACTAGACATTAAAACCATTCCAATCATTTATATCTAAAACCATTTTGATTTAAAGGAGGGTTTTAATCATGCCAATCTACACATCTGTGCTTCTGTTCAGCAGTGATTCCACACTCATACAGCCAGAGTCATTGCATCAGTGTAAGCCCCTAGGAAAAAGGCTCCAAGCCAATTTAGAGCATGATGGTAAATACTAAGATGCTTTAACTTAGTCAAATGCAAAATCATGGCAACATTCTCAAAAGATTTCCTTGTCAAATGGGATTAATGTCTATGAAACAGTCAATTAAATACATGCATAAAGTATCTTTGTAGCTATTAATATCTGAAAACTATTGAAAATAAACCCTCATTTCCTTCTCCCATCTACACCTTGAAAGACCATTAAGAAAATTAGACTTCTATACAGTAATCTTTGCCAGAGCAACAGTGAAATAAGGAAAAAAAAATTCTCCCCAAGACAAAGCAGAACACTCATCACACTTATTCCTTTCATTCCTTACCCTCCATTTTCATCCTCCTTAGATCTTCTCTCTATTCCTTTTCTTCCAGAATTGCGCGTACTGGGCTCTCTGCTTTAACAGGTGCCCGTGAGGTTCTGCTCCAATAAATTCACTCTCTCCAGACCAAAGTAAGCTCTTTAATATGACTTTTCACTTTCACAACTGAGCCTTACAAGTCTTTTGCTTGTGCCATTCTCTGGTTCTTCCAGAACCACATACTTTATCTGAATCCTTCAATGTTCTTATTCCCAGGCCTCTCTACAGCCCTCATGCACCTTTCACTCATGCTCATTTCCCATTCTTTTAGGCCCAAAGCATCTGAAAAAGTTTCTGAAAGTACCACCATAAGGAGAAGATGATGAGAAGCAATAACACAAAATCAATCCTAGCATAACGTTCCATGAAAAAAATAAATTCTTCATATTGGTACAACAATCTACTCTTCCAAACTGAGTAAATGCTCCATGTATAAAATTAACTGCTGCACTGCAACATGCCTGAATCACTTAACTTCCATAAATAAATGCAATAATGCCTCCACTCTTATTATCTTTAATTAACACTATCATATTCTGTGATTACATATGCAAGAAGAGATGATTCAGCTAATCCGCAAGTTATCCTTCAGAGCATTAGGTATATGATATGCTTCCCAAAGGTTCCAGACTGTCCCTTAATTCCCATCATTATCTACTGACATGCCCAAATGATTCTTTGGCTACTTGTTAATAAAAGAATCAGAAGGTGCTAATCTCATTATCGCCTTGTCAGCAGTTCCTGTCAGAGTGTTGTTGCCCATTAATCGCCTGCTGCTGCAGTCAATCAGAATCCTGCCACGTGCTCTCCCGACATGTTTATTCTTCATACCTGTTAAGATGGAAGCTAAGCCAAGTGCCTCCTCATGCTATATTGACTAGCATCACATTTTATAAACAATTATTTACCTTCTGGTATAGCATCACAGATAAGTTTGTAAGATTTGAAACAGCTTTGATAGGCTGGGTCTCTAAGTCTTGAGTTCCATCTTCCTAATTTATTACCTGGCTTACTTCACAGTCATGCTAACACAGCCAGGGAAATAATTGCCACCATACAAAAAAATCCCTAGAGATTTCATATATCCAGGAAGAGAACTGCCACTGACTGTTTAAACTGAGGACTGCATATTTATTCCTGCATCAAATAAGTAAGCATAATTTACCAATAATACACTCTGCAAATGTAACTCAGAACTTAAGTATCCCAAAATGTTTCTCACTATGTGCTAACAGAGACAGATAACCAACATTATCCAATACTTCTCTCAGATAGGTGCATTATAAACTCCTAATTAATTCTCAAACCTTAGGAACAGGCCAATATATGAACTTCAAATTAATGAGATTAGTTCCAATCTCTGAAAAAAGAAGTTAAACACTAAACAGCATAACAAGAAAAAAAATTTAAACAAGAAGTAAAATAAGTGGGAGGAAGACTCAAAGCAGCATGCCAAAATAGAAAACTACATCAGTATCAAACATATTCCTGTCTCTTTAGGATTATTTATATACTAAAGTTTTTGAAACAGATGCCTAAAATTCAGGTGTTTAACATCTGTTCAGTAGATCATGCACAGGTCACTCACCAGGTTACAACCAGGACGGATATTTCAGAGTCCCCTTCTGCTGCCACCCATCAAGATCTGTATAGAGTTCCATGAACTCCAGGGGATTTGTCCAAAGAGAATCATCCAAAGGTCCTGCAGCTGCAGCTACTGTCCTAAAGACTTGGAAAGGCAAAAACTAACCCTCTGAGACCAAAATTTGTTTTCCACCTTAGGGAAATAAAGTGGCAGGGTGGGAGATGGAATAGTCCAAAACATTCAGAGAAAACAAGTCCGCCATTATTTTAATCAATTCACCAGAAATAAAGCTTTTCTTCCCAAAACCTTAGACTGCACTTCTCATAAATACACACATACAAAAATACGTAAAACAGACTTGAGATGTGGTTTTAGTAAAAGGAAAGAGGTATCGCATTTCTCAACTAGTTGAAATTCAAAGCCAGCTTTAGAAGCTATGTTCACGTTGTTTTTCTGCTGCTGTTTTTTTTTTTTTTGTTGTTGTTGTTGTCATTTTGTTTTTTTAACGAAGAAAATACATCTGTCTGCTGACCACATAACTGCACCTCTGTGATCTGACTTTTCCCAATTCTTCCATGTACTGTACAAAAAGATACTTCTTTGTGTCCCACCTGATTTACAATGCTGGAAACTACTTCCCCACCCAAGGCTCATCAGCTCAAACAGAAACATAAAATGCAAGGAACCTCTGTGAAAAGAGGTATAGATACAGGTGCTATTTGTGATGTTGGCTCTGAAGTTCTCTAAAAACCAACAGAATTGTAACATATTTCCTCAAATACGATCTATGGGAAAGGTTCTTAAATGAGCATCCTAGATAGTCTCTGCTATTCCCAACCCAAACTTCATACAAAGAGCATGGCCACACAGAGGCAGAATTAAATCCCCCCCGGATCTCAAAATACCAACTGCCTTCTAATCTACAAACTCCTCAGTATCAAAATGTCAGATAGCGATGTGACTTCTATCACTTCCCCCTCTCTTTCTATTGGTTTAACAAAGACAGCCACCATAATCCCCATTTAAATACCTGAAAAGTAACTGTTTAGTTATGAGTTTGGTTTTTCTTTGTTTCCAAACATGAGACCTTGAAGATAATTACATAAAAAAAGAAACATTGGCTTACAATTTTGCTAATGACTGCTTGACACAGTCCTAAAGTACCCAACAAATTTACATGGAAAACATGGAAGCAAGCGAAAAAAATGAGATAAGTAAGTAGAAACAGAGGAAGACATACTATTTAGAAAGAGGAATCATTTGCATCTCAATCCAGGCATCCCATGTTTGCCATAATACCGCTACACAGTTGAACAGCAGAAGATTGTGAAAGTGAAATTGTTTTGGCTGAGCTGACAGTAATAAGGTTGATATGAATCATAGAACCATTTAGCAAGAGCTATATTATAATATTCAGTTTAATCATGTTAAGTGTAGGGGGAGGGAGAAGTAGGGTAAAAGGAATATACAAGCAATTTACTTGCAGGCACTTTTAACAACTTTATTTAAGCTTGTTTTATCTGCATAAAGAATATCCCAATATGCTTGTTAAGTGAAATGAAAATGGAAAGTGTTTCAAGTAGCATAAAGACATTAGAGAATGCCTTAAAGTGTATGAAAATTTTACATCAGCTCTTATTACAGTTGATTGCTGAATTGACAGGGGGGAAAATGTATCTCAGGTTTCCATCTACTTGTACATTAATAAGCACTTTTTAAGCACCATTCTGCAAAGAAATTGAAACACTTAAATTCTGAAAGAAACATTCTATCTCTACTAATCGTGAATAATATCAAGATATACTTGTATTTTAGAGAAAGAAAAGACCTCTTCTGTTCTTCTATTATTCCAATTTACTTTGCAAAGGCATTTACACCTGTTGATGTTATGTTGAGCAGATGAGCATACTGATTATTATTCAAGTCTAGCATAATTAAATGACATTTTTGTAAAGTGAAGAAACTCAGCTTTACTGTTGTCAATTTAAAGCTGTCCTCGACTGCAATGAAAGTAACCTTAATATCTCCAGATTGGGCGATTTCAGACACTTTCAGCAAGAAATAAGGTTTTTTGGTTTAAAAACTTGACAATCTGCATATGACAAGATTTTTCAGAGATCACGTTTTTCATGTGAAAGATTTCCATCTTCAATTTTTGACCATATGAAAATAGCAACTTGTGTGTTGTTCAACAAAATGACTGCAGAGGGACTGAAAACATCCAGATCCCTAACAAAACAAAAAGGAAAAAGCAAAGCAGATGTACAACATTTTAGTACCCAGAATGTACCCTTTAACCAACACGCTGAAACAGCATACAAAAGCCCTTATGACTACATAGAGAATATATACACGATTAAATTTTACAAGTAACTACTGAAAAAAAAATCTTATCAAAACACATCTAGTCCCATAAGGCGTTCTCCTGCCTACACATCTCCCAGATCCTCTTTTGGCCTGTTTGATTAGGATTTAGCCTATACTGACAGATTATCTTTGGAAAGGCCCCTGGCTGTGCCAAAAAGAACAAGTTAAGCAAAGGATTAACCAATACGCTCTCACTAATGCAGTCAAACTGTCACCAGGATCAAAGACATTCACAAGATACAGAAAGCAATTTACGCAAGTGTCCCTCCATGAATTAATGCAAAATATACTCTAACAATCGCACTCTCTCCAAATGAAAGAATATACTGCTCTGCTCTCACTTCTCAGACAGACAAAAACAAAACAAAAAAGCAACTTTGTATTTAAATACTGCTTATTCTCTAAGCTCTACCTTCTCAGAAATTCTGCTGAGATAGAAGACAATACAAGAAAATCCAAATGAAGTATTCATACAGAAATAAAGCCTTAGAACAAGAAAACCCAGTGCAAACAATGAAACTGAATAGGTCTTCAGAGCTCATTGGTAATTCTACTGAGCTAGTGGAAACTGAAAAATGGAGTGTATGATGAAGCTGAAGTAGTGCCAGTTACTTCAATTACAACTGTGATTTGGGAGACAAGTAGTCCTAGAAATCCCAACTCAAAGCATGTCATTTTTTATTAGGTGCTGTATGATGGACATTATGAAAGAACAACACTGAAAAAATTATCTGTGCCAAAAATTGCAGAGGCATCCCCGACATGAAAAAGGAAACTGATAATTATACTTTAAAGCATGTTAAGTCAATACCATTTAAAAACATCTTGGGAAACAAATAATTATGTAGACATAAGGCAACTAATGTTTCTAATGTTCCTCACTAAAATACTAATAAAGAAAATGGTTTGTTGATTAGCGTATCACCACACAGATAATTTAGATCAGTGCACTGTTTTTAAAAACACCTCCTAACAATCAGAAACATTAAAACAAACTGTGATGGTCTGCATATACCACCAAAAGGAGTGGAAATCCTGAGATTGAGTACCAAAAAAGTTACAGAATCCAAACTGAAGAACAATTAAATATATTTTGGAAGTCACTTTGCAGTTATACCACTACTTTCCTCAGATGAAAATAACCTTTCTCCCAAAGATGGAGAAAGAACAATTTAATCATTTCCAGCAAAAGAAGTACAGTCCATAAAGCTGTGACTAGCACTTTTTTAGAACTGGTTATTAGTTTACAACCAGTTTTGCCTAATTATCTGCGTCTCATATGCCCACAGTAAATTCTTTTTATTATGATTTCTCCACAGTATTTGGTAGTTCCTGCAATACAACCTGTATGTGTATACCTAGTAGAGATATATATGTTGTGTGTAATGATAGCTTATGAAATACATGATAAAACAGCACAAAATGTGTAATTAGTCCAACCCAATAAAAGAGCAATGGCATATAAATAACTTGCTTAAAAATGAACACAACTGTACAAATTTAACACACAAATAAAACAGGAAGGAAATTAAGCCACCTTGAAGAAATATTACAGATTTTAGAGAAAGAAAAAAAAAAGCCAAAAAATATATGATGCCTGCAAGCACTGCCAACATTCCATGTATCAAAGAACATATTATATCCATAAAGGTAATGTTTTTAATACAGAAAAAATAAAATAGAACTCAATGCAGTACAAAACACAGTCCCTCTGCTTAGCTGAATCTGTTCCACAGCCATAGTGAGAGCTCCCAGAAGCAGCTGTCCCAGCTACCTGACTCCCACCTCTCACTGGAAGGGTCATTCTCCACCAGCACTGGTCTGGAGTTACACTGAGCATGTTCCCATACACACTTAGAGTGTGCTTTTAGGTTAGAATATGAGAATATCGACGCAATTCCAACAATTATTTTAATCCTTGTCTAACAGAAACACACCACTACTTTTTCCCATTGCAAATTTTCAGAAAAGCCAATTGACCAACCAGTACTAAGCCAGATTACAAATCTGTGTTGTGGGGCCAAAGCCCATCAGTTGGCATAGGGAAGCAAGGAGATTACAACAGCACTGAGTCTTCAATGCTTTTACTATAACAGACAATGTAATTTTATTAGATGTTGGCTAATGTTAGATTTCAGCTCCTTATCCTACTTATCTAAACTTTCCAGCTTACGCAAAACAGAAAAGAGAAATGATACCTGCTATTCCAGTGTATTCTTCAGCAGCAGATTCAGTTCCTTTCTTTTGTGGCAAGAGGTTATTATAAACAGATTTATTTAATTGTAGATTAAAGTCATGAGAGAAGATACAGAGTAAATAGACCAGTGCTACACTTGCATAAGGACAAAAAAAATATTTGAAGATGTGGAAGATGATGGCATTGTCAATGCTACTCTGTAATAAGGCTAGGAAAAACAGTTGCTTGTTACACATCCATTCCCTTGTCTTCCAAGTAATAGATACTTTCTTTCAGAGAGCCCGATGAGCAATCTGTAAAACCTCAACTACCCACTCATTCTTTTTAGAAAACTAGCGCTCCTCTTCCAGTCTGCCCTTGTAATAAATATCTAAAATGAAAGAATGTCCAAATCACATTTGTAAAAAGTTGTTGTATGTAAATACTGAAAAAAAAAATCAGGGCTAAATTATCAGTCATTTTGGTGTTTGTTTTCAAATATTTTAGAAAAGGAGTCAATTCATTAATTAGATTTATAAACAACAACTGCAAGCACAATGGAAACAGAAATAATGCCAGGGAATTTAACTTAAGAGTTCAGGACTAGCATTACAAGGTTAATGCAATGCACAAAAAACCCACTGCTTTAATACTTGCTCAAATCCTCAGAAACTTGAGTCCTGACTCTTTCAACAAGCTCTGTATGAATTCGCATCTCTGCTTATAACAACTCCACAAATGTTTTCAGATTACAAGCAATCTGCTACTAGAACTGATGTCCAATTCACTGTGTCTACAATCGTGCAAGATTAGCAGGCATGTGACTTCAAAGAGCAGGTTATTGCTGCCTGAGGAACAGAAACATTTTCTTCAAATATCTCTGGATATCACAGATCATAGAAATGAAGAAAATGTACATACATGAATCCATCTTAATTTTGCACTCTCATTTTTGCATGAACATTTGTTATTTGGTAGCAGGTATACAAAGACACCATTTAAGCTATCATCATCATCAGGTTTTCCTCAAACTGGTATTACACGTATTTAATCTTAAGCTGTTCAGATTGAAAAGGACAGCAACTCTGTTTATCTTGTACACTTCTGAACATACAGTTGACGTTAACAGGAAGAAAGGTTATAACCAAAACAAAAACAGGATAACTCTGTATCAGTCACCATTTCATAAGTAAATTATCATCTTAAATTTGTTTTACACAATGAAGATTGGCATTTCTATTTGTGTTAAATGTGTTCTTTCCTTATTCTTTATTGTTTTGTAAGCCAACTGCTATCTAGTCTTCTAAACTAAGAAACAGTGCTGATCCAAGAAGAATTCTGAGGAGTTCGCAATATGGCAATACACGCACACACAAAAAACTCAACAAATATCTTCATTAATTAATGGTAAGAGCTCCTGACAGTCACTCTCTAGAGAAGCATTTGTCTGCAGAATGCTTTAAGGAAAACATACAGTATTTCATCATTGTGTTTAGACACAGTGTGATTAATGGAGAAAAAATAAATATTAAAAGTCTTTGCATGTGCCAAATTAAGACGAGCACTTGATAAAATAGGCACTGCTCCTTGTGAGTAATTTGAAAGAATAACTGTTTTTCATTACAACCTCAGCTCCCAGCAGGTCATACATAAGCCAAGTCAGCTGCAGTTCAAACAAAGGTCTGTCCAAAGGATGGGCTCAAGGTGCGGATAAATTATTATCGTAAAATGACTGCCAAGCTGTACTCTCCACTCTGCTTTTCTCATTTTAATGAATTGGGTTTGACCCTAAAACTTGGTCATTTTTACTACCCCAGCTTCATTTTTGTTCTGCATTTTCCTCATTACCCTATTACAATTACAGATTTATTTTCTACAATCAAAGCTAGTCAGAGCACTAGGAAAATCCTCTGAAATCATTCACATGATCCCTAAAGTTTAGAGAAGCTTATGACTAAGCAATATGCCCCATCAAGTATGCACTCAACAATTCATCTTACTTTAGAGCTATATACTTCAAGTAGGAATGAAAATTTTCTTTAGCATCTACAGCTGTATGCAACTGTACGTTCAAAGATTTATGTTTTCCTTTAAGACTTTCCAAGTTATCCTCCACAGTTACAGAAAATACAGGAATGTTTTGAGGTTCCTCAACTTCAGGAACACAAAAGGATTAAAAATACCAAAAATACCAAAGTGCATATGGCTCACTACTTCTTACGTTAAAATATATATATATATATATATATATATATATAAGTAGAATGAGTTAATTAAATTTTGACCTCAAAAACAGGACCACAAAAGTGGATTCCTTATATCACCATGACTATGTGCAAGAACTTACTCACTGACCCCACGGTAGATCACCCAAATTAGCCTGTTGACTCACAGATTTTGGATCCATGTGAAACAGCTACAGGGCTCTATCTTCAGATTTTCTTACCCTTGCCAAAGAAGGCAAGTCTAACTTTAGAATTCATTATTCCAAAGTACCTTCCAAAGTACCACTTTTTATTTGCATTTGAAAGTTAAGAAACCATCCAACCTTAACACTTAAACATACCTTAATCTCATTAGAGGTTTGCACGCATTAATGTCCAACATAATAGCAGTAGATATTCATTTTTTTTAATAAACCTAATATTGTGGTTACCATTTCCCATAACCATAGTTCACTGTATTTCTTTTGATGTTAGTGCCTGGTGAGAAACCTTGTTTAGACAGCTATAGGGTGGAGCTGCCAGGATCTTAACTATGCCAGAGAACACAGACCACCATAGAGTAGCACACAGGGGTCCTTATATCAGAATTAGTGAAACCCTGTCACTAAAGGGAGTGTAAATCCAGAACTGCTATATATTATTCAGGACATTAAATCTTCCAAATACAGTTCATAGACAAAACTGCACTCCATAAAAATAAAAATAAAAAATAATGATAAAAACGCAAATATTAAAAAAAAAAAAAAAACAGAGGGAGACAGGAACACAAAAGTTGCTAAATGTAACAAAGATGAAAACCAATCGACAATTTTAAAACACTCAAAATAGATCTCATTTCATCCTATGCAGAATAAATAACAGCTCTAAGTCTCCCTTTGGGATCTTGGATCTATCAAAGAAATAAATCCAGGTACAAGTCAGCACCCAGTTTCTAAAAATTGGAGAGAGATGAAAGCAATTAAACATAAGATGTGTCATTTTGGGTCTCTTTCGAGAGAAAGGAGGAGAGAAAATATATCACATTATTTTTAAAACATTTGAAATCCTACAGAGATAGCAAAACATTACATTGTGGTATTCTAAAGTAATATTTCTTGCTTACAACCTTATATATTTAGTCCTCTGGCACTACTGGGCTTATATAATAGAAGAGAGTTATTTTAACAGTGCCCCGTTAAAAAAAAAAAAAAAAGAAGCAACTCATTTTCAACTCATTTTCTTCAGTGGGAGGGATGTGTGGCCTTATGTGAGAAAGAGAACATGCCTAAGTTATTACTGTAGGAAAGCAATCTGTCAAAGCCTGGTCGTTTTGGCATGGTGAATACCACTGGTGAGATCAGAGAGTCGGATTCTGCTTGCAATTACTGCTAAAGGACCTTGGATACAGGCAGCCTGCTATCAATTATTCCCCTGGCCTCAGACACTTGGACTTGTCAAGTTTCCAGTGTCTTCTGTTTTGTAACAGTAAGAAAAAGGGTTTCCCATGATCGGTTCTTGGAAGTTTCTCACATGTTATGTCACTCCAAAGTGTCATTAACAATTCAATTAAAATTTCACAGCACATGTTAGCATATTCAGTTTTGTCTGCTAAAAGAAGGCCCAAGACAGATAAAGCAGATTCAGTCTCAAAATCTTGACTTTAAAAGTTATGCTTTCATATGGAGATTATCAAACATGACACTGCCTGCCACCTTCATGAAACAGTATGTTTGATGTCCCTACACTACTAATAGTACAAAGAAAAACTTGTTTAACTGGAAGACAGAGTTGCAACATCACTTGCAAGATTTAACTTCTTGCATAATTAGTTTAGAATAATAGCAAATCTATGATTTTTTATTATTATTTTTAAATGTCAGTCTATTTCTGAAGTGGATTTTATTTTTCAAAACCCTTAAGTATTAAATAACATTTTTTGTTTTATTAGTTTACTTTCCTGTGTGGGATTTTCTTGAAAGATTAACTCCAGATGTAAAGTGCAAATGGAAATTAAATGAATCTAAAAGGTATATGACATATAAATTCCACTAGATATGGCAGAAAAAAGGTTGTTCATTCACATAGCTTACTCACAGTTTATGGGCCTCCCTTTAATTTTTATTCAGTTATACAACACACACAAAAAAAAAAATTAAATTAATGCAAAACACCTTAGAGTTCTCAACAAAATCAGAAAGGTTCAGCCTTAAGCCTTCCAAGGCAGCTTTTTCTCTAAACCATCAATAGGTTTAGTCATGCAAGGAGAAGATTCTTTAAACTTACCAAAGACTTTGTTTAAAGCCCAGGAAAATGTGGACTGTCAGCATCCTTTGTGCTGTTTTGCAGCTTAAGCCCATTCCCCAGTATGCTGGTGACCCTCTACCCCAGTTCTCTAGTTTCCCTCTGACATCAAACTCAGGATTATTGTTAGATTTTCTCCTAAGAAAAAGGAGATTAGACACCCAGCTGCAACAGCTGACAGACAGGAAAGGAGGTGGGGAAAAAAAAAGAAAAAAACAGATATAAAGTTTAACCACCATATTACCACAATATCTTTTTTTCCATACACCAGCTAACAGCATTGACCACCATCCCCATGGCTAGAGAAGCAAAGACTGCAAGAAATGAGGGCACCTCCCCTCCCAGTGTCAAAACCAGAGCTGACAGTTCAAGGCAAAAATGATTTGCATGTAAATCCTGATCAAAAGCAAGCTTGCACCCTGAAGTTGTCAAGTTTTGCTACCAGTCTGACACTTAAATGGGCTATAGCAAAACTTGATTTAAACTGAGGAGAAAAAAAACATGGCAACTCAATTACCCCCTTGCAGATCAGATCTGGCAGTTCAGGTCAAACTTTTCACCCTGCCATTTCTCAATACCTGATGCCTTAAACAAACAATATGTATTCCTCCTACAACCCCAGATGAAAATACATTTCCCATGGCTCCCTACTGAGACTTTAAAAGTGAAAGAAAGAAATATCGTGCAAACTTTTTTGTTATTATCACCTGATAAAATAGCTTAAATTAGCCAAAAGGAAAAATTACTATATGTAAATATTTTGCCTAGCGTATACTGCCCTCTAAAAACATTCATCCGCTTTTGAAAAAAAAATCCTACACAATTAAGCACACAAAGCCACATTTCATTGAAATAACGTCCAAAGCATCACAAAACAGAGAATATCCACCCTTACATAAGGAAGTGTTGTCTTGATCCATCCAAATCATGGTAAATAATAAAAATAAAAATGCTTAAACTTTTGTGAAGACTGGAGAAACTTTTACCTGGTTGTTAGCGTGTGGGCCAGTGAAAAGGAACTAGAGACAAAGATTTTATAGGATCTAACTCTTGGAAATACCTCACCCAGTCAATTCACTCAACTCCCTACTTAACAGGCTTCTGGAGCAGTGCTCAATAGCTGTAACACCTGTTACCAATTTGTTTCGGGTGCCCAGAACAGCTTCCCTTTGATGCTATCACCTCCAGAGCAGCGAACCAGAGCATCCTCAGCAACTTTGAAAATAACTTTGCTCTTCTCATTGTATTTGAAATGTGATACCTGAGACATAATCCAGACATTATTTTACAAGCAAAAAAGCTCAAGAGAGACCAGTGGATGTCTTAGAAATTAGATATCTAGATACTTTAAACATTAGAATTAAAGAAGTCCTTAATGAGATCCCATCTTTTATCAAAATTCATTCATTTTACTAGTGCAAATTAAGTGAATTCAAACTATATCTGTCACATTATCCCACACCACCCAGAACTCAAGTGTCTGCAAGAGATCTGGAGCACAAACCCACACAGTCTCTACATACTCAACTTAGTTGTATGGTTACAATTCTAGTTACAGTGGAACAAGAACGTAAAATTTTGAAATGCCTTCAGAACTTATCCTTCTCTATCAAATATTCAGACCTCACTACACCATAGTCGTATACCCGCCTGAGCAAAGTGCCTAACTTAACTGCTTGCTTTAAGTAATTATCTGGTACCAAGTTTTCACAATACCATAGATTCCATTTATCCAGTTACCACACACAAAGTTTCATCCCAGACATTCTGGAATAATGTAATACATAGATAGCTACACGCAATTTAACAAATCCTTGCTTATAATTGCAGCATAAGAGAAAACTATCAAATTTTTTGGGGGGAAGATGACTGCCATTAAGTGGGTTACTTATTAAACATTATGAAGTTCATCATCATCACCAGCACATTCCAAAATAAAGCATGTACTCAAAAACCAGTTGCCACAACTAATGCTAATACTCAAATCTATCTATATCAAGTTTAAATCAAACAAACAAACAAAAGTGAAGAAAACAACTGCAGCTTTCATTTGAGGAAAGCTATCTTCTATTATTCTCACAAGAGGACAGTATGAGAATAATACAAATAATCAGAGCTACTATTATAAACAAACATTTTTCTATGTTACTATGACTGTCTCAAATCTTAACATAATAGTCATGAAAGATTTTAAAGCATCATTTGGTTAGGAAGTTAGCAAGGATATACAGCATTACTGCTGTAAACTCTTTGCAGCAGATTTTATTTTTTTTCCTGAGTTGTACAAAAGACTGTCAAAACAATGTCCTTCTGCAACACTGTCAACTTTACATATTCCCAGAGTAAGTGCAGAAATGATTTTAGAATTTGAAATTGTCCCATTTTTCTTTCTGCAAGTCTAGTTCACGCTAACCCCAAATCTGAATCAGTTATTTAGCAAATCAAGCTGAAGTATTCAAAATAAAAACTTACCTCCCAAGAATTCTGTTTCAGATGCTAGCTTCAGTGGATAAAGCCATCTTAAATTGACCTCATCTTTATTTCAGTAGTTGTAATAAAACCTTACAAACCTCATGCTTTGCCCTTTAAAGCAAAGCTACTATCTCAATTATTGAAATATATATTTAAAAAGAATAATAAATAACAACCTCTGTTTTCAAATGAAGTTTTGGGGAACCCTTGGTACAACATTAAGCCATTCAGAACCTACAGTTCAAGCAACTTGGCATAAAATCTATCTAGGCTTAATTCTTTTCAATAATGACTCTAACTTCTACAGCTGAAAATCAGTACTTTTCAAAGTTTCATGTGTCTCCCCAGTGCAGTGGATGCTGTACACACCTCAGAAAGAAAAAGGCCACGCTAAAACAGGGAACTGCTGCCTTTCAGCATCTCTGGTCTGAGCCATCATACTCTGCAATCTGCAGGGAGTTTCAACAGAACCTACTGATAGGTTACAATGGGGTGAGGTCCAAGACTCACCACCAGCTTTAGAAAATCAGAAGTCAATTCCCTTTCAGATGAAGCAGACTGGAAGAAAGGGAGTAGGAGAGGCGAAGTGCAATGTACTTATTACTACGCTACCTTCTTCAGGAAAAGGATTTTTTCCACTGTGGTCCACTTCTAGCCCAGCACAGAAGCAATTAACTTAGTGCACAGGTTAGCTCTTCACCACCAAGGAAAGGCATAGTTTCCAACCCATCTCTGACAAAAATCATGTATTTCCCTGTTATCTAGCCCTGAGGACTAATTACATGCATTTAGAGACCTGAACTCTACATACTGCATGTTAGTTCTCAGAACTTTTATATAGTCTGAATTCAGCATGAATCATCAAAACCTCACCTCTGTAAAGACTGAAGCCTTCTTTGCACAAAACATTTACAGCAGATGCCACAGCACATGCAGGTTTTTTTGCCCTCTATACAAAAATGGTTCCTGTTCCACCTTGATTTTATTCTCAATTGTTTGAGACATAAATGAAAATGACTTTCCCATGCCTACTAATTTGTGTTTAATCTCGATTTCATGAGGAAGGGAAGACATGCAGTTGTACAGTTCTCACAGCACACAAGTTACTGGCAGAGTAGCACTAATAAGAAAAACTTCCCTACCTTTAAGCAACTGTTGCTTCCACAGGCAAACATTCCTATTGTTTGACTACAGTCCATCTAAAATGAGGTTATAACTATTAGAGTTTTCACCTAGAATTTGCATTTGAAATCTGCACAATGTCATTTCACGATAAATCAAGCTGACAGTTATGATTTTTTTTATTATTTTTTTTAAGGAACCGCCTTTTATAAAGCTCAAAATGTCAGAAAAAAGTCTGAAAACACTATTTAAAAAAGCATGCACATTTGGCTCACAGAGCAGTTCACTGCCCTTGATCAATAAACCAAAGTGCTTTGCTTCTGCTCCCACTCACTGGCAGGGCTTACAGCATGCATACTATGTGGATGCACCTGGGCAGGCCTTACCTGGGGAAAGAGGGCCTTGCCCATGCTGTCCCAATACCAAATTTTTCTTTTGTTTGCCTAGAGATTAGTAGAGGCCTCATTTTATTTCTGCGGGGCTCAAAGAGTCTGGGTTAAGTTTTCTTAGTATCAGCCTTCTAAATTCAAAGGTCCCCCTATTTCTGCTCAGAGCTAAATCAGATTTACAACAACTGTCAAAGCACAGGATGACAGATAAATTAATCTTCCCTTCATGAGTTTACATTCAAGGCATCTGGGCTGCTGATCTGGCCCTAACAAGCACAGGGTCTCTAGAAGCTGTCGTTTAAAGCTGATGCCTTCATGACTGGAGATGAATTATTCTGTCATGAGAATCTATTTATTCAGGAGTTAGAAGGTGGGGCTTTGGCTTCAGTATAGGATGATTTCATGGGGTTAAGGTTCCCTTGAAGCATCTGTTTAAATCTTGTCCTAAAGTTGACTATACCACACTCAGAATTTTTAGAACATTTACAGGGTAGGGAAAAGCCTTTTACTTCCACAAATTATGTTTTCCTCAAGCAGTAAAAGAGAATATAACAAACAGGATAACTCTCTCCATACAGCAGCTGATTATTAGTTCATTTTCTCCAACTAAGGCTGACCACCCAGACATTAATAAACTGAGGGTTTTTAAACAAACAAAAAAAAAGTTTATGATCTAATTCCCAACACTGCCTGTTATGGAGCAGCAGCCTGTTGCAAGCCATTCCCTTCTGCAGAAAGCCACAGCTCAGCTCCAGAGCCAGCAGGCTACCGCAACACCTTGCAGGAAAGGGATGTGCTCCAGCCCAGCTGCTGGGCACTGAAGTAGCAGCAACAAAAACAGGCCTCAAGGAAAGCAGCCAGGGAGCAGTTTCCCCAGGTATCCAGAGGCTCAGCAATCTGTTGGGAAAATGAGGCCATCAAGAACTCAGCTGAGGATCTATAAAGCAAACTAGGCTAAGTTCCTAAAATCTGCAAGACACTGACTGACAAAATAAATAAACATAAGAAATAAAAAATTCCACGACTAATTTTCCGTGTATTTAACCAACTCAAAGATATCTATACTTTGACATCTAACTGTTTTTTACTGGTCAGAATTGTAATATCATATGGGCAATTTCTGAGAGCACTGGGCTTTGTCTCTGTTACACCAAAGAACCGGAGTTCATTTACACATTCCTCAGCCCAGTTAAGGGCATGGATCCAAGCCAAGCTATCAGGTTGGTAAAAGAAGCCATTAAGTAGTGAAAGAAAAGAATCAATATATGAAATAGATTAATATCTTTCTAAGTTTCAGAATAATTTGGGGCAATATAATTTTTAAAGACCAGGAAAAATTAATGTTTATAGAAAAACTAACTATTTTGCATTGAAACAGCAGTGAGAAATATTTTAACTGCAAAGAATGATAAACCAAAATAACTTTCTTTTTCAAGGTATCATTTACAAGTGCTTAGCAGTAATTAAGAAAAACTCAACTCTTCTCAGAAGATAACACAATTGCAGACAAGAAAAACCTGATTTTCAACAAGCACTGAGGTGGTACAAGGAGACTAACACAAAAACAATGGCTATCTGAAGGAAACTGGGTTTTGCTGTTATTTGATTTGTTACTTTCCCCATGCTCCTTTTGAGTGCACGTAGGGTGAACACCCCATAAGAATAGTACCCACACAAAATAATGAAAGTGGATGGTATATTTTTGTATGGCTTGTCCAGATGGTATAAAGACAACCCATAAATCAGGAAGGGCTCACCTTTCACTGAAGGTTGAGGCTCACCTGGAACTCCACAGGGGAGGGAGCTCCAACAAGAGATCCTTCCCCAGTGGTGGTCAGCCCCTAAACGGTGTCTGGAAGAGGTGGAGCCAGACTCCAACCCTTCTGGTCACACAGGAGCATTGCATTCACCCGTGTTCCTGCAGCTGACTCAGTGCTTACCTCAGGTGATCAATCAGTGGTTCAGGCCGAGACTCAGCAGTTCCCATACAGTGCATAAGCCTTCTTCATGGAAACTTTTATTTTTGGGTGACAGTATGATTTTGGTTATATTCTCTTTTACAGATATATTCATCATTAAAGTGTCACTATTACTCTTGTTATTCAAAAAAAAAAAAAAAGTACTCTTTTAAAGGATCAGAAACACATCCAGAGGCTGATCCATGTTAAAAATACTGCGCTTCCAAGTAGAAGTCTAGTCTTACTTTTCAAACTGTCTTTAACAGCATTAGTAAGCATAAAACCTGCAGGAGTCCATATTCACGTTGTTTCCTCCCTTGACACTTCCTCAACACTTGCTCCCTCTGCTTCTCAGTGTATCTTCAAGATTCCTTTCTGTCTTTTCTTTGGGTGGTGGAGGTGTGGGGAGCACAAATTCCAAAGAATGTGAAAATAACAAATATAAACAAAACAGAGACTAGTTCTCCTACTTAAGCTATGACTATTTCAGCCAATTCAGTTCCATCCTCAATATTTAGTTTGCCTCCAAAGGCATTCTGTATTTTTCAAAGTTTAAATACAGGACAAGATAAAAATCAAAACAATCATTCCTTTGGGACTGACATCAACATTGAAGTTCACCTGACAGTTAACACTTAAAAGCCTACAAAGTACAAAAGCAGATCTTGCAAAAAAAAAAAAAAAAAAGCATCTAATTACGTTTTAATATAACTTCTACTAAGCACAGAGAACTAATGCAAGATCTATAAGATGTTAAGGAAAGAGAGATCAGTCTGTGGTATTTATTACTTTAGTCACTCTTTCTCAAAACAACAGATGAAATAAAATGTATGACATTCCCAAAGAGGGAGTTTCTACAGTAATTCATCTTAAAATGCAATGTTCTGTCATCTCCAGTAACACTTACTGAAAGCAACCATCAATACTTTTTGTCAAAAACCTGCACTCTGTGTAAAATGTTCCATCAATCTCTATTTACATAAAACAAAAAACTTTCAGTGTGGTTCTAAAGCAGAACCATTCAGATTCTGCCTTCCATTTTCATACTCTGTTGAAAAATTATTTTGATTGACACACACAAAAAAACAACAATTTGTGGTAAGACTTTTTTCTTTCAAATGTAAAGCAAAATCAAATAGATTTGTTCTTTTCCATTGATCAGTTTAGCAAAATAAAGCATTTTTGTTTACTTTGAACCATATCCAGTTTTCCTTCTACGTATAAACAGTCTATCTTAATAACTGGTGAACAATTTTGCAATGTAAGCCATTTAACATAGTTCACTTAATCACTATTGCATATCCCATATGCTTTCCTAGGCATATAAAAAGCACTCAGTCACCACCGTGTATTTTTTTTCCACAGGTCCAATATCATAAATTTCATTCAGAACTAAATCACAGTGAGAAAAATGCATATGTATTCCATGCTTTGGGGTTTCGGGGCATAGTTTTCTAATCCTCATATTGCATTCACAGTGTTTCTAAGCTATTAGGTGCTAGCAGATCAATACTCAAACAGTTGTTGTTAAAGAGTGTGAAGGAATACTATAGAAGAAATACAGAACCACAAAGCAGTCTTTCAACTATCAACTTTGCAGTTCTGTTACTGGTCACAGCCAGAAATTTGTTTGCTTGATCTGTCTGTGATGTCGCTGCTCTACTCCCTCACATTGCCTGTCCCCAGCTATGTCTCTTTCAGACCTAAAGACTCGAATTAAATGAGCGATGCGCACATTTATTTGGGAAGGTGATAAAACAAAAGAACTCACCTTCTGAAGGAAACTAGAGCAAAAACTTCAGAGAGCACTTTCCACCTTCCCTCCTGAGTTTCATACTTAAACACTTTCAGAAATACAGAATGCTTTGTTGCTTTTTGAGGCCAACTAAATATTGAGGTTGAGACAGAGTTGCATGACAATCCCATTGCCAATTTCTGATTAACGGCTGTGAAAAATCTAAGTTTTTTAAAAAATAATAAAAATCAGTTTTCTTCAGGCTCTCATATGCACACAGTTATATGGAGCTACACTTGACGCAGAAAATATACTCCATTAGCTGACTGTGTAGTATCTCTTGAAGATGTAACCAAAGGAACAGAAAACAAGATATTTCTTGCTCCTGTTTCTTATAGATCATATACTCTAGCCAAGACTTTTCCTCTGTACAAGCTACACAGATTTAACTGACTTCCCTAGTTCTAAAATAAACAGCTCATAAATCAGTAACTAAAACTACTTCAATTTCAAATCACAGTATTGAAATGAGTGGTGCCTTTGTTACAAAAGAACTACATTTGACTTCTCCTATTTTTATGTGTATTTTATGTATAAATTACTTATAACTCTCCTGGGGCAAAATGGCTGAAATAATATATATACCAAACCGCATTCCTGTCACTTGAAGGAGAAAAAAAAAAAGTACAAATTGACTCAAGGAGGGGGAGCTATTAGCAATGAATACACAAGCAATGTTCAGTTCTGCACAATCATCATTAGCTGCAAAATTGAATACTTAACAACCTACCTGCTAGAAAAGAAGAGTTACCAAGTGACTTTACAGGCAGTCAAGTGAAATAAGAACATGATATATAGCTGAGGTGATAAAATATATTGTATTTTTTTCCTTTCATATAAAGTGATGTCCAGTTACACCACAAGATCTCAAGACATGCCTTGTTCTTTACACATTATAGGAAATGCAAAATCAGCTACAGAGTAAAATTAATCCCACTAATTGACTCAAGAAACCATCTGATTACAGCAGACATATTTGGCCAAAGACCTACATACCTGAAAGCTAATAAATAATAAAAAGTACGGCACTTCCTAATCATTAAAGCATATACATATATATATATATGTACATACACACACACTCATAGAATGACTTGGGTTTGAAGGGACATTAAAGCCCATTCTGTTCCAACCCCATCACGGGCAGCTTTGCCACCCTTCAGATCAGACTGCCCAGGGCCCTATCCAACCCAGTCCTGAACACCTCCGGGGATGAGACATTCACATCCTCACCAGGCAGCCTTTGCCAGTGGCCTCACCTTCCTCTGAGTAAAGAATTTCTCCCTAACATCTATGCTAAATTTTCTCTCTTTCAGTTTAGTGTTGTTAAACATCTCTGTGGCCTTCCTGTGGACCAATTACAACAGCTCCACACACACACCCTCCTGGAGGCTCCAGGCCTGGATCCAGTACTGCAGAAGAGGCCTCAAAAGAGCAGAGTAGAGGGGGAAAGCCACATCCCTCACTCTGCTTGCCATCCTTCTTTTGATGCAGACCAGGATGCAGTTGATCTGGGCTGCAAGTACACATTGCTGGCCCATCCAGCTTTTCATCTACCAAAGTACATATATAAGTACATAAATAAGTTGTAAGTAAATACAACTTACTTACAACAGAGAAGCAACAGGTGAACAACAACAAAGAATGCTACTACAGATTTTTCCTTCCCATCAATATAATCAGGCAATGCGGGAAAGGGGAGCTGTACCTTTCCCCACTAGGCACATCTTTCTCCATGTATATAAGATTTTTTGCTCACATTATTAATTCATATATTTTTTAATCTATTAAGAACTCTACTATAAGGTTGGCCCCCATCACTCTTCTTGAGGAAAGAATCTTGAGAAAAAAATATATAATACTCCAAGTCACCCTAGAACATCTGGGGAGAAGAGAAACCCATTCAAAAGCACCCAAATGCTTGCTGATAAAAAAAAAAAAAATCTTGCCTCATTATTCAAGCCATTATTAATTTTTACTTAAAATAACCATTGTTACGAAAAAAAGGAAAAAAAAAACAATGAAAAAGAAGAAAAAGCCACAGGAAATCATACAAAAATAGTGTAAAAGCTTTAGCCTTTTTTGCCTCATCCTGGTAGGTGAGAACCAGCTTAATTTTACTTCGGGAAGTCTTTAGTTTGATGAGAAGAAGGCCAGCTTAGATGCTTTTTTTTTTTTTCCTCCTCCTTCCAGGTAAGTTACACAGCACAGAATTTGATCTAACAATTCAGAAAAAAACGACTTCAAAAGATTCAGTCAAATATACATTGTATCCGTTGATGCCCATTCTCTGTTAGCCTGAATTTTAACAAAATTATTAATTTACTCTGGCCAAAGATGGAGCCTGGCAGTTCCCCACAAGAAGAGACTTCAGTACCAGCAAACACTACCAAGGCATAATAGTTCTTTTCCTTGAGTAAAAAGCAAGCACCCCAAGGAACAGAACAAGACACATCAGAGAGAAAAAATCCCTAAATCCCAGAAAGAATTCTCCTTTATTCTAAGCAAAGCCAGCTAAAAGATTCACCATACATCAGGTCTGTTCTTAAGTTTGGGTTAAATTCTGCAATTTCTCACTCCAAAGGGAATGCAATAAACCCCAAGTGCCCTACCAATCCATTTTCTGGAACACCTCCCAAAGTCATTTCTGGTCTACCCCCTTTATTCAACAGAGTGCTTTTGCGCAATTTTACAAACTCAGCAACACACTAGATCATCCTGGCAACATGAAGAAGCACAACTTGAACCAGTGAACTGTCAGAGGAAAAAAGATGGGTGTGCTGTAGGAAGAGAAGGGAAGGCAAAGGAACAAAGACAAAGCCGAAAGCAAAAGACTTGTTTTGGAGAGTGGCTCTCAATTGCCAGAGGACTTACCCTAGTGGTATGCACAGGCACAAATTATTTCCTGAGCTCTGATTGCCCTAAGAGATGTATCTTCACTGCAGATTTAACAAAGCTCTCGAGTTACCACCTCTAATCTAGTCCCTATTAACACACACGCACAAAATAAAAGCTTTTACTAGATTAGTTAACTCACTCAGCTTCCAGATGCAGCAAAAGTTCTTAAAAGGTATCTAGAAGGCTTCTAAGCCCTTCCCACAGCTTCCTGCCGAATGCCTAGAGGAACAGTTCTCCATCAGTATCACTAGAACAGAAGCATATGGGGGCTGGCACTGCCATGGGTCACACCGGGCTGGGGCTGCACCTTCCAGCACACAAGGGGAGCAGTGCTTCGCACCAGGAAAGGCTCAGCAGTACACACCTGTCTTCTTGGTTTGGTTGTTGCCACCAAAGTCAAGCTAATTCCAGTCATCCAGGTTGGCCCTACAGTGAAAACTATTGCATAAAAGATCCTTTTTCTAGTGCATCAGAACTTTATATTCAGTCATGTACCAAAATTAACTATTAATTTCCAAATGGGAAGTGGTTATAGCAAAAACAAGAAGGAAAAAAAAAAAAAAAAAGGAATAGTAGTATTTATATGCTCAAAGTTTAAAAAAAAAATCATTCAGATGTGTTTTGCAATAGAAATTCAGAAAAAAATATATCACTTGTGCACTGTAAAAATGATGTGGCTCTGTCCCTGTTACACTACACATCCGTGAAAGTGCACAGAACAGTGTTTGTCAATCAATGCACATTAATGAGGGTTTACTGGTATAAAATTTCTTCAGGCAGCGCAGGAGTGCTGACTTCTGGTTTAAATAAAAATTGAAAACATAACCATGAAATTGACATACTGGGAAACTTAACATATTTACTAAACAAAAACAACACGGGCAGAGCAGTTCCAAAACACAAATATCCATCATTTGTTTGCCCTTGTCCTGTCACTGTTCAGGAACCAGCACAAAACTTCAAGATGAAAACCATTAATTTTGGGCATCGTGCAAAAATAATTAAAAATCAATTGACTCCAAGTTCCCCAAAATAAAAAGTGAGCAACTCTGACCAATGACTTTCAATTAAGGTGATGAAAAATAGCTACTGAATTTGCATAAGTGAACCTGGAAGCCATGCACACACTATGCTGTGCACTGTTATCTCTAGCTGAGAGACATTACAGATAAAGCAATCAGCCATGCGAAATTTTGAGATTCATCCTAGGTGGCCACAAAAATAACAGAACTTCAAAAATTTAGAGGTCCATTCTATTCTTTCACTGGTAGAATTCCCACTTCGCATTTCCCAAATTAAAAGTCCTTCCAATAATAACAGCAATCTAAAAGCCTGCATTAGCAAGGGCTACTTCCTCCCAACCGCTTGCTCAGAGATTCTCCAACAAGCATACAGCACACTGTAAGAATTCAATTTGGAAACCATCATCTAAAGCACAGAGGAGAACAGGAAAGTCATATTGCTATAATGCTTAGATTATCAATCATCTTGACAGTTTATTGGCTTTATCACCACACATACCATTAAAATGATGTCTGGCCTAGAATGTCAGGAGGCAAACATTAAACAGACCAGGATTAAAAAGCAGATCCCAAACAGCACTCCAGTAAAGTTTCCTTTCCACTCTGAAATTAGTTAGAGCTGACTAAGTAACTGGCGCTAGACTTTGAAGAAATATACAGCCTAAAAGGCGCAGAGTCAACACAGACTTGACAAGCTGATAGGTAATGTCATGTTATGGCAACTCTAAAGCTCCTGCAGTTGATTTATCACGTACCGTGTGCAATAGAAAGACTGCTAATGGAGGGTGAGAAAAAAAAAAAAAAAAAGGAAAAAAAAAGCCAACAACAACAGCTTAATTTGCTTTTTGGAGCCAAGGGCTTGCATCAAAAGGGCCAAATAAGCTCCTTGAAGTCAAGTACAAATGCTTATTTTATCAATTTTGTAATTATCATCCAAACACATTAACCGTAACATCATTTATTTCACTGAAGTAGTTTTACAGATTAGGAAAATCTAACAGCAACAGAATATATTCATAATTCAATAGTACCAGACAATGAAAGAAATATAAATCCTGAATTTTTAAAGCATAGCTGTGTGTGTCAGTCTGGTAACTACATCTTGACACAATTAAAATGGTGCATCAACAGGGTGCAGTTGAGAACTGTGTCATTTGTTCGGGAGCATACTCCCATATGCTCAGGAAAATGTGGGCAGGCAGTTACAGCTAATTAAATGCAACTTCCCTTCTCCACAGCCTTCCACCTCTGAAAAAAATCTGACATTTCCAAACATCATTTAAGTTCCTGTTTCTTCTTTTTCTCTTCCTCCATCTACAAATATACTGACATTTGGATTATCCCCTTAATTTATTTAAGATAAACATGCCAATTCTAAATTACAAATAAGTTATTGGTACATCCAAGCAAGTGAACCAGTTAAATTGAGTCATAGTATATGAACTGTTTATATGTCAATCAAAACAACACGCACATATCTGTCTCAATTTTGAACAGATTAATCCAATACCAGCTACAGCCTCCTGGACTGATATATATCTCATATACATTGCTTGAAGGAGTATTCCTATCTCTGAGAAAGGTGTTGGGAGTTTGAATATTTTCCAAACACTGATAGGCCTTTGCTTCATATTAAACCTTCAATATTTTGATCTCATTGCAAGAAAGATTCAACTCTGTAAATATTATTTAACAATCCATACATTCATATTTTGAAGGACTAAAGCAATGTTTTCTAGTACACATGGTCATTTTGTAATTAAAAGGCAGCTAACTGAAATCCCAACTTAAGCAAAAGCGCTGACTTAATACTTGGTAAACTATAACAGCATTTCCTAGTTCAAAAAAAAAAAAAAATCACCATTTTATCATTAACTGCGACAATTACTATATATAAACTGGCATGAAAATTTCGGCAAGGTCAGAACCACAGAAGCAGCCTCTTGGATGAATTTTAAGATACAGGTAAACACATCTAAAACAATAATCAGTCAAAACCACACAAAACTTTCAAGTTCAATACAATCCCATAAGCAAGATCAAAGATGAAGGAGGACCGAATATTTAGTTACCCCAAAGATGTGACACTTTCTTAGATCCCTAACACTATAGCCCTTACTGATCTCTGAATGGTCCAGTGGAAGTCTTAATGGACCAACAAGGATATTCTAAATTAGGAGCTGCCTCTGTGTGCCTCTGACTAACACATTTCAGCTGAGAACAATGGCTTGGAACTGACCTTATCACAGAAGTATCTCCAAATTGAATGGAAGTCTAGATGCTACCTGCGCTGTCAGAAGGCCAGGAAAACCAAAAGACCTCAGAAAAGTGTGGATTACCCAGAAAGAACACGAAGTCATACACTGTACCTCCTCAGAAGTTTGGGTGATCCATTTTTCTTCATATAGTACTATTATTTGGGGGATGTAGGAAAGACTGCCATGCTTGCTTCAGGAGTCTCTAATTCAACATCTGCCCATTCAGGGCTTCTAAAATACACTGCAATTACGAGAATATGTTGTAACAAAAAAAAAAAAAAAAAAAAAGCACAAAGTCGTTCCATTTTACACCACTATAGTGTTCACTGTGCTGAAACTGCTTGCTCAATGAGCTTCACTTCTCACATCACAACTACTGTACCAGGCAAGTCCCCAAGGATCTTGGCCTCACTAGCAGTTAATGATCCATTAGACAGCCACCTTGATACAAACCAGAAGGTGGCTAATGCTCTAACAAAGTGGCCCTAAACTACAATAACAGAAAACATTCAAGGATTACAGCCACTATAAACCAGTAGTCATAGTTAATAACTGTAATATTACATTAAAATGGCTAGAAATAATGCATACCAGACACACAAACAATTACAGATTACCACAGTGGTATTAGAAAAGTTGGAACACAACACCGAAAGAAAACCAGCTAGCCACTTGCCACAGCAAAATGTGCATATCTTCTCAGCATAACCTTCTTTGTTGTTTCACCATCACAGACGCAGAAAAATTAGATAAGAACAAAAAGTCAAAACAAACACGTAGCTGACAGTATTATTAGTCAGAATGAACAAGCAGCATCTCTAAGAGACAGCAAGACTTCTGCTCTGATTCCAGGTAGCTGGGACAATATAGCTACCTACATCACTTCCATTTGTTTGTTTTCCTGAAGAATAGCATGCTAGTGGCTATGTCAGAGGACAAACCATTAGCTAGCAGCGCATAGCCTGCTTTCACAAGAGAACAACTTATACCATCTAAATGCAGACTGTAAAATACACATCAAGCCTTGCATGGTTTGACTCTATTTCACAGCCACTTTATTGTCTACTCATGCCACTTGCAAATGCATTTACAGAGAGAGAACCAGAATGCTAAAAAAAATATATGGACTTCGCTTAAATATCAAAAACAATGACATCTGTGCAGAAAAGCATGATTTGCACCAAAAGGCATGGTAAAGTAAAGCTCTTTAAATTGCAAAACTACAACGCTAACTCCAATATACTGCTATTGCAAAGAGTATATATGGAAGTAAAAAAAAAAAAAAAAAAAAAAAAAAAGCAAAAGTCGATCTATACCTATTTAATACAGGTTTTGAAAAAAAAAAAAAAGAAAACATCATTAAATTTGGTATCAGAGACATGAAACAGAATCCTTTGGAAAGCTCCGTAGCTTGATAAATAAAAGGTATACCACAAGTGCTACCCCCCATTTATCAGGATTAGGGTATTATATTACATTTTTGTTGTACTGAGTATATAGTATGCACTAACAACAATGAAAGTATAAACAAAATAGGCCAAAGAAACAAAAATGAGTCAGAGAGGAAGTTCAATTTCCAGAAAAGTTCTGTAAAGCACTATTTTATTGGCAATATAGTTAGCCTTTGGCAACGTGCCATACACCCAGAGAAACAAGGGGCCTATAAAAAGCCTGTGACATGGTGCAGAAAGGGGTTTTAACACACCCTAAAACACACAGATGGCAATGACAGAGATTTACATCTGAAAAAATGCTCTTTTAACTTTGTATAAACTGCAAACCATTTCATGACTGACAGAAATTTTCTGAAGTTAATTTGGTGCCTTTTCTAGATGGTTGTGTAAAATTTGTAATTGTTTCACTACTTTTCAGAGGTGGATGAAATGACTAGAGATGAAGTGATTGCTAGTTAAAAAAAAAAAAAAAAAAAGCCTCAATATCCTCTGGCATAGAAGGTACTTCTAAAATTGTAACCTGTATGCAGTTCACTATTAACAACATACCTTGAGGAGCAAAGAGTTGGAAAAAGGCAATAGAAGACGTTTTTCTTGCATCAAGCACAGTATATATTGAAAAATCCTTGCATCTCTTTCTGTGATGACATTTATCATTGTAAAAAAAAGTATGCAACAAAACAATCAGCTTACATGTACATGTAGTTATTATTGAACTGTAAGCTGGGATGTGCTGCCCAGAACAAAAAGCCATCGTTACCCTCATGTTTTCAATAATCTGTCAAGACATTTCTTCCATTAAGTGCCTCCTGCTATATCTTCTTCCCATAGCTCACTATCCTCGTGGCCCAAAGATGTTCAAAGGCCTCAATCACAATGCCTTCACTAGAGGTTAAAGGCTGTTCAGTGCAAGCCTGAAAGATAGCTTTTGGTTTAGTCTTCTCCAAATCTAGCCTGTATGTCCCTAAAACAGTTTGCAGAACAAGCCAGCATTCAGTAAGTGGGGACTTCTGAGGGATTCACTTCAAAGTTGCACTTCAGCTCCAAATGGAAACACTAACATAGATACAGCCTTGGTTATGCCTGATATACCCAAGGGACAGTGAGCAATAGCAGTTCCAGCACATCACAGGAGGCAGCAGGACAGCCTGCTAAAACAACATGTGGTGGCATTTTACCACCTAAACCACACAAATAGTGCTTACAGATGCAAACCAGACCCCACAGCTCCTATTCCTGGTGAATCCCACACCTTTCCTTTCAAACAGTACTCTTCCACATTCTCCAATGTTCTCCTCCAATGGCGTATGTGCAATTACAACACACATTCTTCCAGTATCCAGAGTACTCAGGGAACCACAGGAAAAAAGAACCCACACAGAGGCCAGTAGGAGCTGCACAAACCATGACTATAAAGGCGTACTAACTTGGGGCTTGGCAGTAGCAAGACAATGTCAGGTGATGTTACCTGACCAGTTCACACAGCAAAAGTTTGAAAGCAAAGGAGTCTTATGCATTCACATCTATATGCCTATCATTATTAGGACTCTTTTCTCACAGTTTTCGACAGTCCAGGTGTATTCCTTTCTGAGCAGGCAAACAATCCCAAGAACACTTAAAATACCCATTAACTGCACCCTATTTTAGGGTATGAAAAGGCACACACTGTTTGTTCTAACACTGAATATATTCCTAACATCATAATCTTCTTTTATTTAGGAAATGAATCAATAATTAACCTTCTCAGAAGTCTACAATTTCAATGCTATTTGTAGGGCTGATAGTTCGCCTACTCATCAACACAAACTACTGTGAACTTCAGAGATGCTATAAAAAAAATACAGTGGTATTAATTTCTGGAGGGAAGATTTTATCATCTCTGTTGAGCAGCTTAAGACCCAGCTGTGCTTTCTGCACTGAAGTCTTACACAAAGTAGAAGTGCTTATTATTTAAGAAGCCTGTATAAACTGCTATTGTAACAACCATTTTCATAAATTGTCACACAAACTACCCTTCCTACTTCGTATACTGAAAACACATATATTATTTAAAATCTTAACATGTAAATCATACCTTTAAAGTAAGATATACTTAGCAGGCTTTCTATTACAATACTATATATAAAGAAAGATGCTGCCAAAACAGCAACATGAAATACCTCTGTACCGACTATAAAATTGAATGAGTATTTTGAGATCAATAATTTAGAGTGTACAAGATCAAAATAAAGATTCAGCAACATTAACACCTACGCATTTTTGCAGCAACTGCCAGGACAATACAGGCAAGATTTCTTCCTGATTCTGACCTTCAGAACACCAAATTCTAAATTTGCTAAGGCTGCGCGTCTTCAGAAAACTAAAATGCAGCATTCTGGGACATGCAGGTATCTGGTAATGTTTCTGGTGTTTAATGTTTCTACACAACAACAATAAAAAAAGAATAAAGAAGAGTTCGGAATAGAATCCAGGGCTGTCCCAGAGCTCTCTTTCTTTTCTAATACATAAATTGTGAACACCTCCCAGAGCTTTCTCTCTTTTCTAGCACATAAACTGAGAACACCTCACTTGGTCACAAATACTAAATGACTACAAAGTAATAGCAGAGCTAAAACTAGCCTTGTTATACCTTTCAACTCTATATTCTTCTCACCATCTTCAACCAGGAGCTGGCTGCACAGTGACCTGTTTGAAATTCACGTACTTTGGAGCTGGAGAACCTGTGATCCTACAAATGTTCAAAGACATCAGCAGTACCCAATTCAATGCTATAGTATTAATTGCACAAATATGATTAACTTAACAACAGTTGGTTTTCAGACTTCAGAACCATCAGCACAAAATACAGAAATACTTCTTCCAGATCAAGGACACTGTAACTTTAAAGAACCACTAATGGGAAAACTATTTTATTTTAAGCACAGTTCTTACAACAGTGTAACTTGAGGGGCTGTGGGGAGGGAGAAAAAAAGCAGTGGCAGAGGGGGAAGGCAAGAGAGAGTAGATGCTCACTTTCTGAAAGATAAATGCACCCACTGCATGTCAAAAGTATGCCAAGACATTAAAATATTTCAGTGCACAGTCTCTCTCTCTCTCGTGAGCACACACACAGTCTTGTTAGGATTGTATACTTACACAGAATTTCTTCCTGCCAAAGTCAGCTGCATCCTACTTCCATTAAAGTTTAAGAAAACAAAACCACCTTTTACTGTTTCCACTGAGAAAATGATGAGTTCTAAAGTTACAGAGACCTCTAGAATCTGACAAGTCTGACAGAAAAAAATTATTCTTCAAAAGTAGTTGCCTACTGATAGGAGAGGGAGGATTTAACCAGAAGAATCTCTTTGCAACACCTTGGTTGCACATACAGTGTAATTACAGCAAGTTGAGGCTTTCCAATGAGAGTTTTCAAGGACTTTCAATTCAGCTCAGGCTAGCATACCCCAGCAGGTTTTGCTTGAGAAAACAAAGTACTGTAAAGAGATAATACATTTACTAGCAGTTAGGAATTTCCTTGCTATCAATGCCAGAAACACAGCATGTAATTTAAAAGAAAAAAAAATTTTTTTTTTTTTTTTGAGGACACAAATAAAGCATCCTCCTCATAAAAGTAGAAAGTCTCAAAACATCCATAATATTCTCTCAATGATTGTTGCTCAGTAACTCTTGTAATCCTGATGCTTGTCAATGTAATACAGAGATGATAGGACCATTTTGAAAGCACTTCAATAGAACATTAACATAGAAAATTTTCCTTTTGTGAACTCAAAATAAAGGTAACAAAGTTGATTAAAAACATCCTAGTAAAAACACCTGCAGTATCTCTTTAGACTCTTCCCTAGGTAAGAGCACCTAACAGTGTACCAAACTGAAATAAAAAAGCTCTCTTGTACTAAAACCACAAAGTATTAAGAGATACATGCTATAAAAGCATATTTTAAGCTACAGCAAATAAGGAAAAATAATAAACAAATATTTTTAAGAAATAATATTTCCATCTACCACACTCAAAAGCTCAAAAAAACGCATTCAATTCTACACAGAAAGTTGCTGTGAAACCTACATTGAATATACTGCCTTTGTTTGTTTAGGTTATGCACAAATAAAACTAGTGATGACAGTTAAAGACACATCCTTGAAGTTGTCTGCCCAATAAATCTGGAAAGAGAATGAAGAGAAGGAATGAAAAAGTCTAGCTATATAAGATTCTCTTTGTTGCCAGCTTGTTAAGGAATCCTTCTGGCACAACTGAGGGGATTATGAATTCACATGTGAATTTATCCCCTATTAAACTTTTAGTAAAAGGGTCAGTTAACAGGAATGACAAAGCTCAGGCATACCAGTCACATGCTGGCAGAGCATCTGTGACTAGCTCTGCTCAGGCATATCATTGTTTTATAGCTTTAAAATAAAGAGGAAGCTGAGGGGGGAGCTGAAAAGAGCGTACTTCCAAAAAGATCTGAAATAGTGCAAAGTACAGTTTCACAGGAGACACAGGGAACATGACTTCAGGTCACTCATCCTTTAAAAAGAGGACATTGAAAAGACAGCACAGGCGGGAATCTTCCACTTTGCTGACACAGGCTTTCAGTACCCTCTCTGCATGTCTGTTGTACTGTCCTTTCCTTCCTCAAAGCCTCCTCTTTTTCACCACAGCCCATGCTGTTTGTCTGCCTTAGCTTCCCAGCAGCACTCCTGGACCTACAGATACAGCGCAACATCAGCAGCAGTCAGAACCATGCTGTTACCTTGCTGAAAGCAGACCAAAATTTACTTTTATGTACCATCCCAAAATCACATACTTCTTAAAAGCTACACTTGTATGTAATTATGCAACACCATAAAGAGGACAATCCTATTTCTGTTAACGCAGCACCTTCTGCCGAGATCCCAAACTCACCTTTGTTATTACAGCAGGTCCCATGGCACTACTCTATACCTTCTCATCTACTGTTCGGGTGTTCTCACACCCAATTAGACCTCTCAGGCCATTATTCCAAACTCTTGTGGTTGTGTGCTCCCAGCAGCACACACACCAAGACCTCCAGCCTGCCCTCAGGCTCCCAGACAGCAGGGCAGAGTGGGTGGACCTGCAGCACTGCAGTAAGGGATGGGGCGGCCCACTGTCCTGCCCAGAGCCCAGGTACCCCTCTGTGTCTCCCAGCCACCGTGCTGCACGCTGAGACCACCTGAAGGCTTGATGCTTTTTACATCCACAGCAGTGAAACAGAAGCCCACATTACATGGCAACATTTCAAGCAAGATATTAAGGAACTGTTGCACATTAAGTACTACAACTAAAAAGATAAATATAAAAAAATCTTGTCCTTTAGAAAGATTTTACCAAGCTGTGAAGGAAAAGTATTACAAAACATCCTTGCAGCCATCCTCTACAGAAAAGCAAAGAAGCTCCAGAAACTGTGGAATAACACTCCATTTGTCTGTTAAAAACCAACATGACAACATTTTTCAGTCATCCACAAAAGCTAAACTGTTAAAAACTGTTTATATGGAAATTGCCTTGAGATAACACAGCACAAGTGCCCTTGATGAAGCCTGCTTTCTGCTCACTTTCCACCCACAAGAACAGCAACCAAATAATCTATAATTACACACATGCTTTTCCTGCCTGTTGCCATTTGGCCATGAGCACTCCTGAAGAAGGCTCTTTTATGCCACTAGCTTAGTCTGTCACACAGTTTACATATCATCTGTTTGTGGCATCCTGGCTCAGTGAACATGTGAGCATTTTCATCAAATATTTGTCTATGTGAGTTTGGACTTTGTTTTATTACCCTTTTTACCAACACTGAAATCCCTCACATTGTTCGTAGAAAAGAAACAGAAAAATGAACTTATGTACAACCAGAGTTATCCAGGCAATAGGTTTGTTTTGGTTTGTTTCATTGGGTTTTCTGCTTGGTGTGGTTTTTCATTTTTCATTTTGTTCTTTTAGCATTTCTCTGCTTTTACGTTAAATGGAAAAGTAGGGCTTTCTGTTGTTCATTTTAAACATATGAAATAAAATACTTACTTCCTAAGCCATACTTTCTTCATCACTTGTATTTAACCCCTTCCACTTGCCCTATTTGACTGATACTGATGCATCTCTAATTTCATATGATGTGATTGTATTGCATGGCTTAACATATGAAAGGAAGCAAAGACCAGAACATTTAATACCTGCAGAATAACCATCAATTACTGCTTAGTCAGATTACAAACTAAGAAAATACAGAAGACAGGCTTACGGCATATTAATATATTTGCACAAGATTTAAAAGTCAAAAGAATGTTAAATATTTTCTAAATTGCTATTTGATTTTTATGCACTAAAATAGGGCTCCAAACATTGACATCTTTTTGAAAGAAAGAGGATCTGCAATTTGTAACATGATGTAATTTTGCATCAACTAATCATCAGATGACAATATTTTTGTAACATAATGAGGTATACAACTCACAAATGCCTTCACCTTTCCCAGGCATTCCTCAGCCGCCGTCTTTTCCCCCCCCCCCCTCGTACAGAAAGCGAATAGCCACTGAAATCATTTAAATTCTTCTTGGAAAATAAATAAATAAAGCAAGCCTTCCATTATACAGTTTTGAGAGTTTTTGTTTTTGTTGTCAGAAATTCCTTTTTTTCCTATTATATTTAGAAAGAAGGATACAATGAAGAAAAGTGGGTTTGCCATCAAAAGCATTCATTGCTCTGACACACAAACACCTGTCAGTGGAAAAAGTCTTCAACTTCTTCATTCCTCTTTACCATGAAGCAAATGCGCATGAAGCTTTCAGACTATTTTCTTCCAGTGTTTTGAAGTACCCTTCAGTTCACATGAAGGCTAACAATTGCAAAGAAGCAAAAGAGAAGGAAAAACTGGCACAACGGAAAGACTGAGGAACAGTGAAAGCCTCCCTGCTTATAGTTATTCCTTTGTTGAACGCTCTTTCGGCACACCCGTTTCAAGAACAACCAAGACAAAATATAAACAAAACAGGAAAATTATTTCAAAAGCTTAATCCCCTATGTAAATTGCTTCTCCTGTAATTTCTTTCTTCCCAATAAGATGTACACAACAGCAACATGAAAGCACAAAGCATTTAACAGAGAAATACAGTATTAGAATACTATTTATACAAACGTACAATTTTCAGACAGTTTGTACAAGAATATCTTGCTTTGAAATGCTCATCCTTCATTATCTTAATCTCTAATTGACAAAACACCTAGGACAGATTAAAGAGGTTTCCTAGCTAGCACAGTGACTACTGAAAGACCAACATTTTTAGAACGTGTATGAAAAATATATCAGATTACTTTGAAATTACAGGTGCCAGTAGACATAATTGGAATTAAAGTCTGATATTTTCATAAGAAAAATTCCAAGATAGCAGTATGTCAAAGCTTAAATTAAAAAAAAAAAAAAAAAAAAATCAAGCAAGCCATCTCATGATAATAAAACTACTCCTCGCAGATTAGTAAACCCTCACTTTCATGTGATAAAGCACTTCTTCCACTGACTCCATGCTTACCCACCAGTATCAATCCAGGGATACCTTCTCTCTGAAACAATTCAAGACAAGGAGCTTTGAACTCCTGATTCAGACTAATCCATCTAACAGCAGAAGCACCTTTCAAGCTTCCATTTGACATAAGTCCATCGTTCATCATTTGCTGGTGCATATGCTTTTCGCTGACAGAGTTCCATTACTAGAAAAAGCTCAGTAAGTAAAGCTTACTTGAAACAACTATATATTATATGTAGCCTGCATGAAACATGCTGATTTTGAATCTAGAAAATCATCACATGAAAAAAAGGGGAACGGAAAAGAACTGTTTAATTATTTAAGTACTTTCACTTCTTACCAACTGCTACAATATGATTTATTAGCGTTAATTTGCAATATACTTGGGAAACAAGGGAAGAGATACTTAATTCTATATAACAAGTACATATCCTTCATTGTAACTCCTGGACCAGAAATGTTTTGGTCTTTGACTAATAATAAAATGCTTCATCAATGCCATCAAAACACATACCCCTACAAACTGATATATAATAACAGCTGACATAATAATCTAACTTAACTAAAAAAAACCAATTATCTTCAATTGTGAACAAATATACTTCCCCTCCTAATCCACGAAGAAAGCTTTATTTCCTTCTCCCAAGCTGCAAACACACAGTTTTCATTCATGAGAAAGCTCAATACAGTGACATGGAAGCAATGTTTATTGTTTTTATATAGATATCTCACAATTATTTTTAAGTATATTTTAATGAGGTAGAAATCATACTAGTTACAGATGAAAAAAAAAAATCAACAGAAGTGGACAGCAACAACAACAAAAAAAATTTAAGTAGTGCAATTATCATTGGACTAAAATAGAAAGTACGCAGCTCCCTGCGATTCTGTTTTGTAACTTACGTTTCATTTAAAATACATATATACTATCACATTGAATAGATATCCTGAAAAGACTGAAGTCAAGTGAGCCTCCAGAGGCTATATTATGAAAAATATACTATTAAAAAATCATCACTTATGTGCTTATGAGAGAAATGTTAAAAATTATATTATAGGTAGGAAAAGACCATTCCTTACAAGAGTCTACCTTACTTTAAGGTAATTCATGAGATGTCAACATTGTATCCAGGACTTGCCTTCACACTTACTGTGCAGGAAAAAGAAGGAAAACAATATAGAATTTCAACCCTAACAATTGACTAATAACCTAATCCTCAAGGGAACAGAAGTTCACTTACTCCCTACAGCTTCTGCACCTTCAGAACTTCAGATGACCTATACTTCCTATAGCAGCTGTTCAGCTCTCTTATATTCGTTATCACTTAAAAAGAAGCCCTTCAAAAAGCCAATGACAACATACATAATCTGCTTTCACAAGAATTAGCGTTCATCTGTAAAAACTCTAAAAACTACACACTATTTCAGAAGATGTTTTCAGAGAATGAAAATAACTTATTTCAACTTCTGTGCGCACATCTGACGACGTGTTTGTTAACTAAACAAACCTTCCCACTCAGACACTAGCAAACAAGAAACATGGCAGAATATTCTGCTCCACGCATCACTGCCCAGCCAAAATTGCCTTTGAAGTTTTAAAAATGCAAAATATTATTCTTATGTTAAAGCAAAATGCAAGATTTTTATAAAACACACAAGCTTTACAATTTCAGAAGACAATCTAGAGGTGAATCTCTTCTTCCTACTAAAACAGAACGCTGACATACTACACGCTCACATTAGTTTGGACCAAAAAGCTGTGATATGTCTATTTTGTAAAAATCATCATAACAAAGGTTCAAAAACATCCCAAATATTTCTGAATAAAGAGGATGTTTGCAATGATTAAATTCCTCCTCCACCGTTTCTTATTTCTTCCTCCACAACGGTTAGTGTAAGCTACTTTCCACAATACATTGTCAGACAATGGGACTACCGTGCTGGTTCACGCATAGTAACATCACATTTCCTTTAACATGCTCCAGGTCAGTTGAATATATGAAGTCATACGCAGCCCTATTTTGCTACAAACTGTAGAAATGCACATAGCAGACTACTCACGAGCGTAGTCAGGAGTGATGCATATATAATAGCCAATGGCAGATTTTTGATTTAATACACAAATAAAGCACACTAAAAATGAACATAAGATGCTGCAGGGCAAGCTATGTGTTCCGTAGATAAAAAAAAAAAAATCACTGCTCTTTAAAAAAAATTCAGATGCAGTGGCTACAGTAGAGAGCAACTAAGTGTATAAAGAGTGGAAACATACATCAAAATACAATTAGTTTATATTTTCTAGGGAAGATCAACAATGATACTGATGCTATGAGTCTCCTATTTTTCATTTAGTAGGTCTTGAAACTAAATTATTAACAGTGGACCACTCCACATCAGTCAAAAAGACTGAACTGGAGACCTTTTGCCTGAGGTTAGACTCTCAGACACTCCAATCAGCACATTTAAACTCTTAAATATGATGTTGCCTTTAGTATTTTTTCTATCTAGCTTCAAGAGCAATTTATGAGCTTATGAGAGACAGATGCCCAGAGTGAAAAAATTGACCTGTCTTTTTCACAGGATGTGCAAACTTCAAGAACCTTGAACCTTTGTAATCTATCAAGAAAATACTTGTCTTCAGAGGCCAGTTGGAAATTTGTAAAATAAAAATAATAAGCTCAGAGGTGAAACAGAATTCTGCAGAGAAAGCAAAGATTTAACAGAAGCATCATCAGCCTAACAACTCAATCTCTGGAAGGTTTGCCCAGTTTGCTACAATAATGAAGTGGGATAAGGAATTAAAAAGACAGAAAAAAAAAATCAAAGAAAATACCAGAGACTACAATATAACAATTACTGCCATAGTCAATAACTCTTTGCAAAAGTTGCTTATCTCCTAATTTAAACAGATCCTTTGTGAATCATATAGTTAATTATTGATGAACATAGACACCAGTCTAATTATTTATGTTACTATATCCTAGCTCTAGTCAGGAGACAGAAAAGCACATATACTTAATCTGTCTCCTCGCATACCCAGAACTGAATATTGGAATGTATACAACTACAAAGTAAAAAGGATCCATCAGGCTTCAGCATAATCTAACCTAGGAGAAGGCAATCCCTGTGAAGTAGAAATGCAATAGGTACCTTAAGCATTAGAGCTGTCTATCTGTTGAAAGCGTCAGAAGTGAAGGGAAATGCATACGCTTACAAAACCACAACAGCAATTCAATTTCCATTTCTTCAAGATTCCATATTATATGTTGCCTGAAAAACATCCTTAACACTAGGATAATTCACAAAACACTAAATGATTCTACAAATAGTTTCTCTCTTCTTATTTTCACTTATTTTTCACGTATAACAGGTAACTTAAAAAATGAAGTCCCCAAATATCCATTTCACACTAGTAAATTATTAGGAGAAATACAGACTGACTGCTTAGAGTTAAGAGACTAATTTAAGAAACAAAATAACCAGCCATATCTAAAATCCCAAATATTCACAAAGGTGTAGCATTACAAATACATGCTCATAGTAATACCATCACAATTTAGCACGTGAACAACCCTGTGCATATCCTACTTCAAGATAAGTTACGTTTGCAAAAAAAATAAATGAAAAGCTTAAAACATAATAAGTCTTGCAGAACTGGAAGGCAGAGACAGTTCAAATAAGCATTATTTGTTGATTATAATTCTGTTTGAAAATCCCACGCTCCAACAGAAAGAGCTGTAAAATCTTTCTTTAGATGAAGCGAGTTCCCCTCTGAACCAACAGCAATTTGGCAAGTCAGATGAGCTGGCACATCAGAGCACTCTATTAGCTCACGAAGTCCACTAGCTTGTCTGTAAAAATTTGCAAGGCCCTAATGCACTCTGACAAATGACAAAGGTTACTAAAGGACAGCTTGTGAGAGTATAATTACTTTGTGACTTTATCACTATTAACAGAAAGAATGAACAGGGATAGAGAGTTAACACGATGAAACACAAGTACAGGAATCCACAAAGATCTTGACTCAGCAAAGAACATAGGGACATTAATTCCACTCTTGTATTACAAAACAATTAAGAACATTGTTAAGTAGATGGCACATATCTACCATTCAATCAGAGGATAAAGCAGTCTTCTCTTCAGATGCAAAGAAGGGTATGCATGTACTTCATTTTACAGACACGCTGTACTACTGTTAAGCTAATAAATATCCTCTATGAATGGTGAAAAGATTCTTACCAACTCTGCTGTAGTCCTTATTCTGTCAAAAAACGTTACGGGATAGCTGAAAGTCTACAAGGACCTAGTCTTCATAGTTCTGCCCACAAGTTGTAGGTTCTCCTCCAGAAAAGTCTGAGGTTTTCAGCAAGCACCAGTATTTACCACAGTTGAATTATAAGAATTTGTTGCAAAAGAGGGAGAAGAATGACAGACAAAAATCTGACAAGGTTAAAAGGAGACTGGGGAAAGGTTTAGGCCTAACACATATTAAATAAGAATCAATCAAGCTTACTTCTCAAGAACTACAAACTAAGATATATCACACCACAGCTCCAAGTGAGGTGAAATGACAGATAGGACTTCCAACTGCAGGGCAGCACAAGCTTTGTACAGAAATGCAGTACCATACGTTAACATTTAGCTCCCTGCAAAGCACTGACTAAAAGTTGAAACAAAAGTGAGTGCCTCACTTGAACAATCTCAGAATTCTTAAGTCTAAAGCCCCTGTGTTGCTCAAAGGCAACACTTCAGCTTACCTATGTGAGGCTCTAGCTTTTGTGGAGACAGCTGTACCTTCCTCTACTGCATTTCTGCAGTGGTAAAGCACTTCTAACAGACTGATCCAAAGCATTTTTCCTGAAGCAACACAGAACTCCCAAGTTTTGAACCATTTTCTGGGAAGGCCATGTCCCACTGTAAAGCCTGCATCCCTCTTACAGCAGCACTGTTTAGAAAGACAAATGAACCCATAGCCCTTTCAGAAAGATCCATAGTAGGAAACAAAGATTAGCTACTTCATACTAAAGTCCAAATCTATCTACAGAAAGGGAAAAAAAAAAGTATTAAAAAAAAAAAAAACAGACAAAGGTATTGCTCACTACGAGTGAGTACAAACATCAGAAATGGCTTGAATCTGGCTGTACCACTGAAGAAATTTTTTGGTTTAACTTTAAAGATATATGTTGTTCTGTTAACAGGTACCAAAATCTACATGTCTGCTCTTTTAGTAAAAAGGACATATAGGGCATGAGACGAAGCATAACTACCAAACTAAAATTCAGTATTTTCAGTAAAATTCAGATCAAGTGACATCTATTATACCCCAATTCTAGGTATCTCCACAGTTGCTTCTGTATTTATATACCCACAGAGTAAAAAGTTCAAAACTAGAAGAACTCCATAAAGTAGTCATCAACATCCGTTCCTGATCTAAATATAAAGAAAAAAGCTTTTACAAGACTTGTGGCACCTCCATCTCTGGAATCAGTTATACTCTTACAGCCAACAACAGCCTCTCATCTTCCTCAGTGTCACAGCCCAGATTCTTATAGTAAGTCCTAGAAGTTTTGTTCCAGTTGTGGTCTAAGTCTTACACTGAATCGTCACCTCCTTCCTGCCACTTGTCTAATTAAACTCAACTCCTGCTTAGTCTTATTAACTGGTATTACCTGTAAAACTACTGTCATTTACTAAGCCCAACCAGTTACCTTTCTTCTTCGCCTATTCATTGTTGGAATATCATCTCTATTTTATTTATCTGCTTGTTCCTTCTCTTTTGCTGACATCGTAATTTTCTGAGCAAATACTATGGCCTGTCTTATTCAAGGCATTTGATAGACAAAGACATTAAAAAGCCATTTTAACTACTTTAAGTGTGGAATACTGTTTGAAAACAACCGACCTCCATTAGAAGATGAGGGTGCTACAGTTCTTCAGCAAAAGAAACATACTGCCTCTATAAAAAAAGTTTGCAATGAAATACTGTTGGAGTCAGTAAATAAGAACCAAAGATACTCAGTAGCAGCTGCGTATGGCCTCCAGCCACATGGCAGAGATTACTCTTGCATAACATCATCCCACGTGAAGTAGTTATGTTTAAGCATTGAAAATAACTTAAGAACCTCCTTCTGTAGCTCACATTAATACTGAACCCCCCCCCTAAAGACTGACAAAACTGAAGGGGAAAAAGTGGGGGTGGGGTAAAGGCAACAGAAGGGAGCAGAATCTGCACCAACACTCCTCCAAGAAGGAGTCACTATTTCTTTATTACAACATATAATAATAATAATAAAAAAAATCTTCCTTGAAACAAATTTGCATGGGTAATATATGATGTCACCATAAATCATATTTTCCACTTCTGTAAGTGTCAGCAGTTTTCTTGGACTTCTTTGAAGGTGGAAAAAAATGAAGAGCCAAAACCACCTTCCAACTTTAGCAAAAGAGGGCCCTTTTGTTCCCAAGACTTTTCTTTTTTCTTCACATAGTGCACCACCACCTTCCTGTAAGTCTTGTAACAACAAAGCCTCACAAAACATTAAAAAAATGCAAAGCAAATAACAGTATAAAACCTCCTCTCTACTCTTTCCAAGCATTAATTTCTTTCTTTGTCATTTCCTCTATGGTGGAATAAATATATTTGTTCACATTTTGAAATACATTTGTTTAAATGTTTCTTCATATTTAAAACACATCCCATCTATGAAAGACATTCAGATCACTGATCAGAAGGATAGCACTCAGTTCATGATTTCTGACACAAAGTAAACCGTATATTAATAGCGCAGCTGACGATTCTATTTTTTGTCCCTGTGTGGCTATCAAGAAAGCATGCAAGACTTCTTGCTTCTTCTTAAAGTAATTATTATTTGTTTAAAAATTGTTGACTGGCTGCTACTATAAAAAAAAGTTTCCCACAACAGCCTCTTTAATTACTGCATAGAAAACATTTCAAAACAAAATGATAGTTGATGAAGAATTTTTGAGAAGTAACAAGAAAATAGGACAATGCCCTAAACATAAAGCCCAAGTTTAATTTGAGTCTTTTATTACTGACGCGGCTTATCAACACAGATAAGCTAAGGTAAATAACAAGTATTTACTCTTCTGATCTATGGAGACATAAAATATACTTCATTTTTCCACTAATGCAACATAAAAACTGTTAAGTCTTGTTATTTTTGAGTTGATTGCTGTAGCATGCACTTCTTTAAAAAACAGACCTAATAGCTTTAACAAGGAGAGAACAACATCTAAATTTTTATCCCTCTCTGTTCTTCAAGTGTATATATGTATACATACACACACAAACTTCCTAAATATGTCTTCTAACAAAACAAGTGGATAGCAGATACACTACATACAACAGATTTGCAAAAAACCTGCTTATTTGAGAAGACGTTCAACAAGATATATTGAAAGCAGTAATTGTCCTTCTGATTTAAAGAAAAGCCAAAAGCAGAGTTAGGTGCTGCAGAAACATATGGTTCGCAGACACCATGCTATCAAGTGAGAGAAGAAACCTGGAAGCAAAAAAAAAATAAAAATAAAATTTTAACATCTACACAGATTAGAACAATTAGTGAAAATAAGGAGAAAGCCACCAGAAGCGACCAAAAGAGAATCATGCAAGATGGCAGTCAGGCAGAACAAGAGTGGCTTGAGGACTGAAAACTTTGCAACCAGAAGAGTTCACAATGGAGCAGCAGAGGAGCCCTCTGTCGAGTTGCAAATCAACATACCATCAGTAGACCATCCCAAAATAGATGAACTACCTACATTTCAATACCCTGCACATTTTCAAAATCTCAGCATTCCGATAGGGACAATAAGGCCTGTTCGAACCAACAGTCAGAACAGAATCCACTTAAAAGAAAACCCAAACTATTTATATTAAAAAATATTATTAAAAAAATAAATAAACAGAATAAAGCAAGTTTTGCAAACTTTTTAAACTTTAGATTTAAATCATAAAAAACAAAACCCACATTTGAAGCCTTAGATCTTATTTTTCTAATACCTAAGGAAAGTTAAAAGATTAATTTTAAACATCTTCTAGAGCATCTCTATTAAAAAATGATACATACAGCATGGATAAAATAAAGTTACGTAAACATACTCTATGACTCACAATAAAATGTGAGCTTTAGGATTTGTACTAGATAACCTTAAATCTAAATAGGAAACACTACTGCTTTTCTATAGTAACTTCAATTACACCTTGAACATGAAGCTAGTACGTAGATCCCTTGCAACTACTGAATGCCATCTGCATCCCTGCTCGATTTGCAAGATTTCTAAGGAATCATAGACACTTTCCAGACCAAACATTCAGAAAGTCTTCAGAAAATAAGGGTCAGGAAAGATTACTCCCAAAACTTGGCATTCAAAACACTTCTAGAAATTCTGAAAATGATGAACAGCCTGTGTCCTTAACCCAGTACACCAGTAAAGCTGCATGCAACTCTACTCAAATTCTATCTTCAGAGTTTGTTTCCTTGTCTAGAAGGCATGCTTCTAAATCCCTTCTGTGCAAGACACAATTTTTTTTCTTTTATAAATTCAGCTTAAAATTTTTTGTAGAATTGTAAGGATTAACACATAAATAATGTCTGGAAGCAATATGTAGAAAGTGGAAAAAGTATTCTAACAACCAGAGAAGATTATTAAAGAAAAATAGACTCCGAGATGAAGAACAATAGCAAAATTAGTATAAGCAAGCTGGGGACTTGCTTTAAACAAGGATGATGTCTATTCCTCCAAAATTCCCCATGCTTGCCTAATGCAGCTAACCAAGATGTGGATAGTGATCTCATCTAAAGTAGCCTAAAGATATTTAAAGACTTCATTTCTTACATTACTTACACGCAGGTACAGACAATTTTGAAAGCTTATAAAATTTTCACAAAAACAGTGAATGAGTTTAACTACCAAACAGTTGTCTTCAAAGGTCGCTATCCTGATGGTTAGAAGGCACGCTCAGAGCTGCAAACTCCAGCAGATAGAGCTAATAAGCATGTATGAGAATGATGGGCAGGGAAAGCATAAAAGATTGAAAGATAAGCCATTTTGCAGAACCATAAATAATAACAACACTTGGAAAAGAAAAAAAATTAAAAAGATCCCCCCTCAATAATCCTAAAATAATGGCAGATAAAATACTCATAGAGCAAATAAAGCAGAACACAAACTAATTTGAATTCAAACTTTAATTTCCATTAACGTAACAAAGAAAGTACAAAGTCACGGCTTCCACAGAACCAAATCATTCCACAGAATAATATCAGAGTAGTATTTCATTAAGAAAATTTTTGTCTTGTAACCTCAGACTACTTTCTTCTCCTTAGCTGAAATATTATCTGAAGAAAAAAAGAAACATGCAAAGTAGCGTAACTGAAGTTTTTACGGGTCACATGGGATGCCTGCTGCCATACACCAGATGTGTGTTGGAAAAAGAAAGTGGTCAACATATGATATTAAAAAACAGTGCAGTTTCGAATATTTTAAACATGATGTCAAGTATATTCAACAGGTCTACAAATGCATTACATTCGCCTAAATTTAGTAGGTGATAATTGAAATCAGAGATCTAGTCGTTACCACTGACATGTTTCTAAATACTACCCAATAAATTTTTGTCTGTTTCAGATCCTGTATGACAGCTGGCAGTTGGGAGGGGGATATCGCCAACAGGGTATGCACGCACATATGCGCAACATTTTTACATTTAAATTTCAGTATCTTCCCCTTCTAGGGTTAACGTAAGAGCAACAACACTGGCATACAGATGCATGCTTCCATAGGAGGATACCCTGAAAGATGTTTTTCTCCCCTCTACGTTGTAGCAGTAAACATGGGACAAGATAGTATCATAATGCACTACAATGGTTCCCCCTCCCACGTGAATTTTTCACAAAGTTCATTTACTTTTATTATAGAGATCACATCTGTTCCTTACTGTAGTTTTCCTTACTGCTTTCCTAACTAAAAAACAAAAATGCAGTAAGAGAAGAAACAAGCTTAGTCTATATAGTTTTGTTTGTTTTAAATAATTATATAATGTTGAGGTAGGAAAGAATAAATATGAGAAAATCCTGGTCCACTAGAAGGCAAAAAAATGTTCTTCCATATCTACAATACATTCAAACTTCTACTTTGTTTTCAGTCTGAGATAGATCATCAACATTACTGATATAATTGCAATCAGATAATGTGAAATGTAGCTGCATAGCACATGAGAATAATCTACAGAACCAGAGGGTGGGAAGTGCCAACCATCAGTGACATCACACGTAACAGTTTACGCAAACTGATATGAAGGGCTGAAAGTTACCCGTTGCTTCTACAGTTAATTAACAAGGCTTCTTCGCCTCTCAGTTGCGTCCTCAGTAAAATGGAGATAGTATCTCTCCATTTCTCAAAGGAAACTGAATTTGCAAAGCCATCACTAAAAGCCTTGCCTGAGAAGATGTGCCTGGCACTTTATGTAACACTACCATGTGGCTTATGACTAGAAATTAAAACACCTAGATGGAACCAGTCAAGGCTGGAAACGGAAGAAGAGGGTTTCCACAGCAGAAATACGGCCTTAAGTTTCATGAATTCTTTTTAAACCTGTAGGGTTTTTCTCGTTTGTTTTTTAAAGTAGATTATAGCAGCATAACCACCTTCCCTCTTAGTAATACATTTAAAGGAAGATCTCGTCATAACGCCACAGTATTATCTATCCAGCAAGTTAAAATATGGAACAGGAAGTTGTCTGCAAACCATCCTTGGCTTTATACCACAAGAGACCAAAGATCTCCAAAATTACTAGCACCCATCAGTTAACTTCATTTTTACTCTTTTGATCTTTCAATCAAAATTAAGTACAGACCGCAGTAAAACAGGAAGGAGGCACCTTTAGAGATAAGTTATACCAAAAGCAGATAAAACCAGACAACTCAAGATTAGACAGTGAGGAGGGAAAAACATCAATTTGACATTTTTTTTCTACTGCATAAATATTTGCTGGAAGCTTAAAAAAAAAAAAAAAAAGCAAAAAAAGAAACATAGACAAACCCAGCAAAGCTAATAATGACAACTCTTCACACATTGTATCAAAGCTGAGAACTTCCACAATCTATACACCAAGAGCTTTATTCAGAATTCAAGAACAAATAATTCTAAAACTAAGACCCAGAACATCAGAGGTGGATGCTAGTGGTATGACAGCGGAGGCTGAACCATCCTATCAATATTCCATTACATGTTGTTGCTGTGTGACAGACAGCAGCAGAGGGTCAGGCTGACACAATGGCATCGACATGGAAACACGTAACAAAAGTGTGCCACTAAATTCCTCCATGCTGGAAAAAAAAAAAATGCATCTATCTACATTCACTGTTGCTTGCTGAACATTTATGGAGACCACACAGTGGCTCTCAGCACAGTGAGGCAATAGGTGGTGCATTTTAGTAGTGGTGACAGCAACATGAAAGACAAGCCACAAAGCATTGCACAGCTGACACACCACGAAATGAAGAGCACATCTATCAACTCATCCATACGAATCAGCTAATAATGGTGACGATGTCAAAAGAGTAGCAGAGAATCTGCTCTATCAAATAGTGTTATTGCGCTCTTCGTACCTGCTGTAGTCCAGGAAAATCAATAAGAGGCATTACTTTTGGTGAGACCTACATAAATTATTTAGATACATCATGAAACTTCAACACATACTATCTCAGTACAGTTCAAAATTTAGTCCTTCATTGGATTATGAAAATACAACCCTGAAGAAAAAAAGACAGACACCAGAAGAACTGAAAGAAGGTCATTCAGAAGCCTGTTACAGGCCACTTCAGAACGGGCAGGGGCACGTGAGCAGTATCTTGTAGCACCTGGATCATATTCTTGTTCAAGTTAATGCAAATTAACACAGTTCTATCTTATCTTTTGCGTAAAGTAAAAAGGATGAGGATGGTCTTTCTAGCACTTTTGTTCTATTCCTCATTTTCACTTCCTCTTCTCTTTTTTACTACCCAATATTAAAAAATCATTTACTGCAATAAAGGAATTTAGTGATTTGGGAGTAACTTTTGTATAGTTTACACCCTCTAGACACCCCAGAACTACGTTAATAATTTTCTTCCTATTAAATGTCTCATCAACTCACAGCTGGCTATGCTTTTTATTTCATTATGTTATTCATCAATCTAAAATAGAAATATAACAGAAAAAGCAATTGGAAAAGAGCAATTTCAGTATTTCAAAACAGATGCAAATCAACGCCAGAGATGCTACAGAGCATATTTTTTATTGAGACTATTCTATACATGTCTGAAAAATGAACTTGTAATAAATAAACTCATATCCTGTGGAGGTGTGTTTTTTCCTTCCATCTTATGAGCTAATTATGCCAACACAGCCTAACGTTTTCCTAAATGCCTTACAAACTGACCCAGTTACTCAGAAAGTATTATTTTTAAATTGATGTGATAGATGCAAACTGGAACGTTCGATTTCATTTCTGGCACCAATTCCCGGATCCCCTTCCCAAGTAATTTAAGGACTTCCTCCCGATAGTTTTTCATATTCTTTTAACTGACATTTTATCTTTATACAGTATCTCAGCAGAATGAACATGCACTAAAACAATGACAGCCCTTCTTTGGCTGTCATCTCTCATTCTGGCAAAGACAGATGTCTTACACTGGCTTATGCCAATAATAGAGCCGACAAAAAACAACAGAGACTACCTGCCTCTGATGTAAAGGCACCAATTCACATTTGTGACACTCATTTGTCAATTAACAGATTTCTTCCATTGTTGACACATGGGACTTAAAAGATGTGGGCTAGAATGTGATGAATTAAAAAAGACAGATGAGTAAGCTATGAGCTGCAAAGTAATACTATAATGTGCTTTAGATAGGAATATCAACTGACACCCCTGACAGGCCATACAAGGTTTTATTTCATTTTGCACTGTATCTAGGCTTCATACTTTGTCTTCTTTGTTCTCTTTTCATCAAGCTCCTAACATCTCATTCTGACAGCCAGAGACATTTAAGGCACTTTCGTTTCAAATGCAAGTTAGCGTACTTGATTTGTCATTAAAATGCAAAACGATTGCCATTGCAGGTAAATGTAGGTATGCTTAAAAGGTTGTATCTGCAAAGTAAAAGCTGAAAATGGTTTCTGGCTGCTTTGCTTAACTCTTTCACCAGCATCTGAGTTTTTCCAAGCCAAGCATTACTATGCTCTAATAGAAGTGTAGCAGCACCTGTAGTTTTATTCAGGGTGCATTTTAGTACATTTAAATAACATAAAAGCTTTAAGTTGCAATGTCAAACTCAGAGAAGAACTGTCAAGCCCATACATTGGGTCTTAGCATGATTTACACAAGAATCTGAAAAGAGTCTATCATTCAAAGCCTTCTGGGGTCAAAGCTTTCCACTCTTATACACTCTGTCAGCTAGACAGTAAAAAGGGAAGGAAGGTGTTTGTTTTTAATAGACTACTGGTTGGTCTAGCTGAAATCATCAGTGAGAGGATTTCAACAGCAATTTACTTTCTCTGTTCAATGATCATTTAAGGAGACAAGAAGGCCTTAATATAAATAAATAAAAGGCTCTGTAGCACAAAGGGAAAAGCATTGCAGAAAAACAGACCTGCACAGGATTGAAATGAATAACACCTAGCTTTCTCTACATGTATGCACCAATGTGAACAGACTATAATATGAATGAGATTCGTTTTTTTCAACTAGACAGACCCAAACAACAAGGATCTCCCTTGTGTTCAGCATACAAACTTTTTTTTTTTTTGTCTGCAAGTAGTAAAAGGTTTGAATAGCAGCAGAATAATTTAAGTAATCAAATCTCTTTTACACAGGTAAGTTCAGATATTATATGGTGTCAGGAAATTTAAAGATGAACCCTTAACATAAATCTGTAGCTATGTATCTTTTCTGGGTTTTGGGGTTTTTTTTGTTTGTTTGTTTTTTGTTTATTTTGTTTTTTGGGTTTTTTTGTTTTTTTTTTTTGCAGACTTTCTTAGGCATTTTTACCAGGGAAAGAAGATTGAGAACAAGCTTTAAGATTTATCATTTAAGAGTGAGACTTGTATGGAAATCAGAATTCCTGATATGACATTAAACAAAAGGTACAGAACCTGAAACACTTGATGCTTCTGTGAATACAATAAAGCTTACTGAAGTAATTCTGAAAATGCCTAACACACAACTAATACAACATCACTTATTTACTCATTCCAGATCAAATAATAGCAACAGGATGTACTGTAAATGTAAGTATCAACTTTATCATTACCAGCTATCCTGACAGTTTTCTAGCACCTTCTCTTCTCTCCTCCCACATTAGTCTTAATTGCTTCCAGTGCAATCCTGTCTCCACACAGACGGCACAATGAAAACAAAGTGCCGGACAGTACCTTAAAGCTGAATTAACGCTTTCACTTTGACTCTTAACACTAGAGTGTGAGCAACCAATATTATTGTCTGCTATACTACAACACGCAAAGATATACTCGCCCTTTACATTTAGCTCAATACAGCCAAGCACCTGCTCATCCTCCATTTACCAATTAGTAGAAAGCAAGACAAATAACGGCCAAAAAATTCCACAGTAATACATTAGTCCCTGGCTCAATCTAAGAAAATTCTTTTCCTGATGCTTAGTCATTTAAATGCAGGTGAAGCTCTTGTTTCAAAACACCTAAGGTTGCAGTGACCACAGTCTGTCATTTGGTGACAAAGTAGTGGCCTGTATTAAATGGGTTGAAATAGATTCTCATTAGAGATATGTCAACATTTCAAAAGCCCTATTATTAGCAGTAGTAACAGACCATTTATTGATATGACTTATTTAAAGGAAACCAAAGAATTAACAGTGAAAGTACAATCCTCTGACACTCCCCAGTTAGGCTAGAGACAATTTAGTAGTTGTGCACCTGGTAGAACTGGAACTAATGCTGCACAGGAACAGCTGAGCTACTTAATGCCTGGCTCCTGATTACAAACAAGACAGTGAACAAGAGATTATTTGCAAGTTCTTTCCGGAAAGGAGAACCTCACGTTGCACCCACACCCAGATCTCTCAGCACTAAAATGCAGCTAGCCCTCGCCTACAGCACCTTCAGCAGCCTCCCTCTGATTTAAGGAGCTTAAGTGGGGAGGAAGAAAAGTAGGCGTAGTGGGAGGGAAAGATGTAAACTGGGCACACACACACTCTTAGCTGGCTAGTTTCCATTTCTTAGAAAACAGTATTTGACCATGTTTTCTCCCCCAAAGTCATTCCAACTTAATCATGTTCACACATGACTGTTTCTCTGCTATTCCAAAGTACTTCACTGTTCAAGATCAAAAATGTATTAAATGCAAGCTAATAGGCTGAAAAAGAAAGTTCTCAGATCCTTGAGCAGATGTAATTTTACCATCTAGACACTAGACTGTCAAATAATCTTAATGTAATTGTGTTGGAACCAGTTTTCTGAACATTCATTATACTGCTAATCCCTGGCACTTCTAGAATGCCTATCCCCTTGGCCTTTAAGCACTTTAAAGTAATGAGTACCTTTTATCACTTATGTGACCAGGTCAAGTTTTTATTTTCCCTCCAACAAAAAGGTTTTCAAAGTGCAGGAGCCTAAAACACAACATCCTTAACCAGTGCTGATGTAGCCATGTGGCCCTGTAGTTACGGGGCTGCAGCAGAGGACAGCCGGTTGACACATAAAATGTTTTGAGGACACTGTTGCTACTTGATTTCCATGTTCTCTAAGAGATTTTACACTTAACAGCAGAAATGCATTTTTAGCACTTAGCATATGGCCAAAAAGTAACAAACAAAAACCTCAAATCAGTTACCAAAATAAAACCTTACCACACCAGCCATACCCTAGTCGAATAAAGTTGCTCTGTTGCTGTAAATAGGAAATTGAATGCTACAAACAATTAAAAATATACTGGTCTCAAAATCATGTAAAAATAGAAATATACTCACGATGAGTAAATATCTACATTGATTACTTTAGAAGTAGTGTAAGTCACTGCCAGTACACGATTCTCTTACAACAAATACAAATGCTAACTGTGATCTTCAAACCAATAGCTGGAAAACATGATTCATGAAATTTTGAAATGTAGGTAACACATACATTTTTTGTAAAAATCATACAGTTCCCTGTTGCCATGTCTGATCATAGGTTAATATTCTAACGGAAAGGCAGTTCAAATTTCTAACAGCAACTTAAAAACATTGAGTACTTCAATTTCTTTCCATAGGATGTATTCACAAGGAACTAACAGCACCAACTGGCCCAACAACCTAATAGCAAATGCACAATTGGATTAATGACATTGAAAATATGGTTCACATTTTAAGTACATTTTAACTACATATAATTCACACCTTTTAACATTCAGCAACACAAGCACTGAATACAGATGCTTAATGCAAATTCAGAAATTAAGGACTGAGCACTCATATCTGTCCACTAACTGCATTACACAGAAATGAACAAGGGCACTGAACACTTAAGCTTCATGATTTTTAAAAAAAAGCACCTACCTTTCTTACTCTTTTGTTAGTTCTACCAAAAAAAAAAAAAAAAAATCAAATTGGCAAGTGATAAGCCAGACATTCTCTCTCTAGTCTTGACAACAGCAATATTGACAAAGAGCCTTACTTTTACCACATTCCAACATAGTAATGTTGTATCTATGCCAATAGTCCATAATTAGATATGTATCAATCACCACCGAAGTAGAAACATTATGTTGATGTAGCTTTCCACCTATCAGCATCAATAAGAGCTGATACCAAGACCAATACTGAATACTTCTGAAAGCCTGTGGAGAAAGGAGTTTAAAAGTAACAAAATCTTCCAAGAACATATGCAGATCTGCCCCCAAATTTTTATGTACTAAATATAATACAGACACATTATATAAAAGACATTTTAAGATGCTGGTGTGTGTATGTGTATAAAATGCCAGTAAACTTCCTCTGAGAACAGCATCCCTTACACACTATGCTTTCAATGGAGAAATGTACTGGAGGTGTGTATGCGTTCAGGTACTACTACCTACCAGTGCAACTTAGATATCGACAGCACAGGAGAAAACATTAGTCTTTAGCACTCGAAGAGGATCTATTCCATACTTCAATTCAGTGAGCAAGAATATTACTAACTTCCCTGAGTTTTGGATAGACTATAAGCTATCCTCCAGTATGACTCATCTTACACTTCCAATTTGTGTTCTTTTAGAAGTGATTACTATAAATTTTCAGCATGGCAGAAGTTTACACAAACACGAGGGCTTCAAAAAAGAACAAACTCTCATGGCCACATAACATGAAGAATATTTGCTGCTTCCATTTATGGACTCAGTAGGCAAATGAATATAAAAATGGAGAACAAATTGTAAAGAAAGGAAATGACAGTCAACAGATCTTCAGCTCTTCCAGGAAACAACTCACTCATCGAGGAAAGCATGATCAAGGCGACAGGCAATACGAAAAAAAACAAAATCACCAAACTTCACATGACTGCCAGCTTCAGTTCATGGTAAGAGCCTGGAAGTGAGCTACAGCACTGCATCAGCTATGACCTTAAAGACAGTATAATTATTGTTTAACATGTCTGATTTGACAGGTTGGCTTGTTAGCCTGAGCACAATGCATGGCCCTTTTGCACTTCTGTGATACTCATTCTTCACACTTGCACTAGCTAAGGGCTTAGGGGTTACCTTTTTCAACTGAAAAACCATCTCCAAGATAATTAATGTAAAGTTGATCTACATAAAATGTAAAGGCTCAAAAATGGCACAAGCCACAGGAGACAAAAAAAAAAAAAAAAAAAAAAAAAAAGTAAACAAGCAATATATAAGAGAAGCGTCGGATAATTTTTTTGTGCTGAGTCCAAGCTAGCTGTTTGTAACAATCACTCAGCAGGCTTGTTGAATCCTGGAAGACAGAAGCCCTTCTTACTCAGTGATGATAAACAAAACTAATCAAGTTATAACAGCTGCAATTAGGGGTGGAGAATCTCGTGTACTGAGTTAAACAGATAAGATACTGTCCAACAAAACAGAGAGCAAAAGGAACAATAACTTCAGAATTAATGCAGGATCTTCTTTTCAGTCAAGCCTCTTGTCCTCAAATAAAAGTTATTTCTGCAGTCCTTCACTCTTGTTTCATAACAGCGATCATGAGGAAATACTGTTTTAGAGTAAGAGATTAGTAAAGTCAGAAAGAAAGAATGCATCATCTGATTATTAAATGTGTAACGTGCTCTTACTATGCCCCTTCCTTCAAGCCCCAATGCAATTTAAGACAAGCAGTTCCTTCCCTCAAAATCCTACACAAGAGGAAGTCACCAAATCACCACTTGCACTGTACTGACAAACTTTCTTTGAAAGCAAAAGCACTGAGCTATTTCTTCTCCAAATGCCAATATTTTTCCTATACACTGTAGTACTCTTCCATTCTCTGAATAACTGATTTTCTCAAAACCCGATACAGATTCCTGCCAGACAACTTTGTTGTTGAAGAGTTGTTACAGGTCTTCCAAAAAGAACATGATTGTTCCAGTGAAATAAGCCCCTTGATTCCAGAGAATAAGCACAGAAACAAATGGATTCAGCCTCCAATTTCTCTTCAAAAACTCACTTAAATTTCACACAGAAAACAAGACCAAAAGAAAGCAATTCACTCCCCATTTACTCAAATACAAAGAAAATTACGCAATATGAACATCAGGTCCCTGGGAAATGCAGTGATTCAATCAAAAGGCTTTATGAACAGCCTTGACTGAATGCATGCCACATGACATCTCATCTCTGCTCATGTCCAAGGAACTTTCTTACTCACCTTTGTCAAGGAGTATAGATTTCACCCTTACTCATGATTACAACAGTTCCATGATGATGGATATCACCAAGAAAACTTTCAATAATCATTACGTTAAGATTCACTAGCTACACTTAAGGATATAACAGTTCAAGCTCACTAATTTATTTTACTTAATAGCAAATTGCATACCATGTTTAACATCTTTACCTAATTTAATATCTACAGTAATCCTGACATGAATTCCCTACTACACAACATGGACACACACCAACATGCCCCCAGAGGTTCAAGTAACAAGTTTTCGCCCAGTTCTGTCATGTGATGTATTCTGAAAACAACTCTTTTCACAATGTTAAGCCTTCTTGAGAAAAGCAGAATAGAACACAATCTTATGTTCTGATCTGTCAGATACAGTAAATCAATGGATAATGGCTAGCACTGGGGGTCAGAGGTATATATATTACAGTGTTTTCACAGTCTGTTAGTGACTATGTGGCCATAAAAAGTCAAGCAAGGATCAATGGACAGAAAGAGAGGCTATTGGAACTACAGAAGATAAAAGCTACCAGTGTAAAATTGAAATAAAATAATTTACACTCTGTGTGCCTTTACATATCAGCAAGATCGGAAAATTAACTTTACTATAAAAAAAAAAAAAAAAGCAACCACTTTGGTCCTTTGTGCAGTATGATGAGATGAAAGTGCAGTATTTGAATACATACCGTAAGCCACAAACTTGACGTTTTTAAAAGTAGTTCATTCACTGGTCCCCTTCATATCAACAACAAAGCAATGACTACAAGGAAGACAGCAGAAAAACACACAAGCAACAAAAGCATATATAGAAAATATTCCGAAAAAGCAAATATTCCAGAAGCACTATTTAAGCTGACAAAAATAAGAGAACATAGCCACAGCTACTCTATGCAGAACAAAGTCAAACAAAGCCCTTATTATTACCCAAAGTTTTCAAATGAAAAATGTAAGTTTTCCTTATACATTACTCAGACCACATATAGTTCCTGTTGAAACATCACTTTTCAAAAGGAGGGGGCATAGGAAGATGTTAAAGAAGGGTAAGATGACAGGAAGGACTTTATTCAATTTTTATTATAGTTTGACCAATTACCCAAAACAGAATTAATATTTGAAGTTAAAAATCCTTTCTTATTGGTAATACTCTTTCTATTTTTACAATAGATAAACCTCTACAACTTTATCTCATACAACTCTCAAGGTTTCACCCATATAAGATGCAAGCATGACATCATACTTGTCTTCAGCCTAACAGGGTACAACTATTTTATAATTTTTTTAATAGAAAGATAATTATGCATAACATAGTCCATACTGGATTAATAAACATGTAAGACTTCATCTGGAAAACTAGTAAATCTGTAAATTTTAAATAATTTAAATGACTCCTTGTATATAAATATTTCATTTAGCAAATTGATTTCCAAATGGATCGACTCTAAAAGCAACTACCCTTAGCAGTGGTAGTGTACATTCTTTATCAGACATTCATATCGTTTCAACATTACTTAAAAAAAAAAAAAAAAAAATGGAGTATCTTGTGCTTTACCATAGGACATCCCTTAAGGGTAAATTTTTAAGCATCCATCTCTTGAACTACAAATCTACTCATTACATTTTGAGACATTACCACAATAGCAGGAGAAAAATAATCAAGAAATTATATATTTCAGTTTGCTTAGCTGCAGCAAATGCTGTCTCTTTGTTAAGTCTCTAGATATATTTACTTTGAAACAGTAAACTATTTCAAGTATAAAATTTGCATGCACTTGTAAAACACATCCTGTTTTCTTAGAGTAAAAAAAAAAAAAAAATCTCAGCTTATAATATAAAATCTTCAGTACTTAGTCATACTAATTCTCTTTTCCTATAGTAAACTGTGGTCATGCTTGAAGGAAAAACAAACAGCAAAACAAGGAGCGTGAAACAGATTAACTGCATAGCTTCAATATTCTTATTTCAGACAACATACTATAAATCATCCTGAAACAAAACAGGCAATTATAATGTGCACAAATGTTATGATACTATGCCTCTATACTGGTCCAATGGTTCTAAATTATTGAAAGTGATGGCTGAACAAGAGCATATTGTTTCAACGCACTTGGATTACTTTAACTATTTCAACTCTTTCTTCAGCAATCCAGTGTGACTCAGACCTCTCTATTGCCAATAAGTAAATAAATAAACAGATACATAGACATCACTTAGATAAATCACAACACATTTAAGAGAGTTTAAATATATCGCCAAGACATCCATAGCAATGTATTGTTTGTGAAGAAAAATAACTCTTACGGTATTGAGAAAAAATTGTTATCTACAATTAAAGTACGTATAGTTTCCATCAAAGCATTCAGTAGGAGAGAACAGCAGCTCCTTTCACCTAACCACAAAGCCACACTTCAGTCCTCTTCACCTCACTGTAAAGGAAACAGGAGCAAGAGCCATAAGACAGATTCATTTCAAAACACAATCAGCTATTTGTAAACAATACGCTTTCTGCTGCGGAAAAATCGGCAACTGCTAGTTGCAAGAAAAAGCACTAAGGTAAATCAATTAGCTTGCTAATTTCTCACCCTCATTTATTTAGCTCTGCACTGTATTTGTCGTAATTGACTATAATTATGTTAATTACTAACTCCAGCATAATTACTATATTTATTGTCATTGAGCACACTATGTACCCAAAGCAAAGCTGGCATTTGTCGGGCATCAAAAAAATAAATAAATAAATAAAACCACACCACTGTCAGAAGGGGTTGCTCTGAAACCTGGCTAATACACCTTCAGCAAATGAAAGGGCAAAAGAGATTTCATGCAATGCTAGTTTGAAAGCATCGGTTCATTAAGGATATTAATTTTCTGATAACTACACATTTAAGCATGACACACTGGAGCAGTATCTACAGGATTTAGCAATTATTAATGCGTGACAGTTTCAAATGCTAAGTGAATCAATTAAACAGCAGCATTCACAATTTGAGAAGAGATAACTGCTTCATAACTGCCTAAGACTACAATTTTCACATGACAAAAAAGGGCCATTCAGGCTCCTTCAAAACCTGACAGGTCAAGAAAGAAGTTTGAAACAAAAGCACCTTATAACCATCATCTCTCCTCTTTACTTGTCAGATCAACTTTGCTAGTGTCTCCGCTGAAATGGCATCACCATGCCAGCTGCCACAAGGTGATTTTTCATGTCTTGTCAAAGAAATCTTTTATTCTATTTGCTCTGCATTAACATGTTACATTTATTGATCAAGCCCTTTCTGCAGCCACAGCAGGGCACTGTGCTCTTATGCCTAAGGGGGCTTTGATGTCCTGGTGACATTCTAGACCGAATAATGCACATACTAAATGGATTTAATGCAGAAATGTGTTTGTGCATGACAGCTACATTAATAACAGCCCCTCACACTGATAAATATGCAACTGCTACGATTAAGAGTTATCCAATTACGGTGAAAATATTTTTCTACCTTACAAACAAAACCATCAAAAAGTTTTAACAATAGTCCATTTTCCTCAACATTTTAAAATGCTACAAAGATCAGTCTAAAGGCTTTTAAAAAATGTCATGCTTTGTTTTGAATTCTGGCTTTTATTTCCATCTCTCTTTTGTTGTTCATCTGCCGGATCTCAGTGTCTCTTATTGCCGCACAGAGTAGGAAGGTAGCAAGAAAAAAAACAAAAAGCCTCTCCTTCGCATCCTCAACCTACCAAGAGAAACAAACCCTGCAAAACTGAAGCCCAGTTGCAAGCTGCCACTTGTCTTTTTTCTCCAGGCAAGGAAACAGTAGGCAGAAGGTAGAAGTAAACAATCTCTAGCCCACAGAAAGGATACTACAAAGCCTCAGCCTCACAGAAGTGACAGAGGAACACTCCAGACTAGGATTAAAGTTCAAGGGGATGTTTTCATATACAGACCTTCTTAATCGGACAGTGGAAAATATGCACAAGCACACACTGTGCAAATTATTCATGCTCCTAGCAGAAATAATCTGCACCCCAGAGAGAGGGAAGAGATATCTGTATCTCCCTGAGCACAATTATTGGATTAATCCTCCCTCATTGGCTAAGATAAAAGATTCATTCTCCCTTTCGCCTCACAGTTTAATGCCTGGAGAAATCTCTGCAAAAAAAAAATATATATATATATATTGCTCACATTCAAAAATACAAAATTAGAAGATGGATTTTTAAGATGGCCAAAAGTATAAACAAAAGCATGGCACCTATTTTTACAACGCTGACATCCTTTATTTAGGCACTCTGAGTGCATTTAGCCTTTAATGTGAAAGGAGACATCTGGCACAAAGAAGGTTATCTAGAACACTTAAAAGAACATTTGAATAGTTTTTCTCTCTTCACAAAACAGTAAGACACATCTTAACAAAAAAGACCTTTGTATTTCATCGAAGACTCTCCTTCTTACTTACATTATATTCCCCTTGCTTATTCATTCCTTTCTTTCACCAATAATTATTATTTACCTTTTTCCAATGAAATTTTTAACTTCCATTGGCCAAAAGTTTTACATTCACTCTTGAAACTATTTTCAGCAAAGCATCCCAGCAACACCAGCACAGGCAATCAGTGACCTTCCCTCATGTGCTCAATCCTTTCATTAAATGGGAACTGTGGAATGGCATTCCACATATTACAGAACAAACAGTGGTCTTTACAGCACTCTGCTGCCATTGAAGACTATCAAATGCAGTTGCTATGAGAGACCCAGAGTAGTTTTTCAAAGGAAAACAACTTTGCAACTCAAATACACCTTATTTAAAATACACAGTATTAGATCATTTCTAAAATAGTTGGAAGTCACTATCAACTCCAAACAGCTGCTGTAACTCTGGCCATTTTACTACAGATAACCACATCAGTAGAGCTGTAGAATCATAGCCTATTTCAGGTTGGCAGGGGCATCTAGAGGTCATCTAGTCCAATTCACTGCTCAAATAGGGCAACTTCAAAGTCAGATCAAGTTGGTTGGTTGGTTGTCCACTAGCACTCTGAATATCACCCAGAACAAAGCCTCTATGGATATCTCTTCCACTCAGTTTTTCCTTACATACGGTAGGAAGTTCCCCTGCTGCAACCTATGACTGCCTCTTGACCATTTGGTGTACAGCTCTGCCAAGAGTTTGACTTCATCTTCTTCACAACCCTCCCAGTAGACCAAAAGAAGACGAAAAACATTAGAAATTGTTTAAACAAAGTGTGTAAAGAAAACAGCATAAGAAATAATTCACAAGAGGACTGCAGCAACCTGGAGCTGAGGGAGTGTGAACAGGAGACTGAAAAGGGCACTACCATATCTTGTTGATTACAACTGCCATGCTTTCAAATACACGAAGAGTTCCCCTTTGTTTCATACGCACTGTAACTCCTTTTCCCCCCACCCTCTGCATACTAAGTTCCTTTTTTCCATTCACCTCTCCTATTCTTCCTCTTCTGCCTGGGCAAAAGAGACAGCAGTCACCTTGCTTTGGCTGCCAAAAGAGTTGGATCCATACAACAGCCTGGGTATGGAAGGATAGAGAGCAGTTCTTTGGAAAAGGTAAAATAAAAAGTAAGAGAGTTCTCTTAAATAACAACTTTTTGTATTTATCAAACATTGTTAAACTTACCACATCTGATGCAAAGTAAATGAAGTGCCTATATTGGCCCAATTTCTTATTTAATAGTGAGTAAGAGACTCAAATCTGTAAATACCTCTGAAGTTGATGAAAACTTTTTTCTCTATACAAATATCCCAAGATAAAAGCACAAACACTACCCACCTCCAATTTAATTATCCTTTTTTGTATGCATTTATTTGTTTACAACACAGACAAAAAAAAAAAGAAATCTGAGTTAGAAAGCCACCAAAAATGAGAACATTCAATCCACATAATTACTCTTACTTGCACAAGCAGACTAAAGACAGAAGTGCTACCAGAGTCAATAACAAATCAGAAGATATCCTTAAATTCTTAAAAATCATTATCTAAAAATATATTGGCTTAACAACTTGAAAAAATAAACAATAAAAAAAAGAGGAGGAGTTGGGTGGTAGTATAATTTCTCGCTTTGTTACAAAAGCAAGATAATATATCCCAGAAATATACATCATCATCTACCAAAACACGTAACTAAGGGACAAATTCAGCAAAAGTTCTTTGAGCATAAAACAAATCATAAAACAGCGCATTTGAGCAATTCTTTCCCATTCCACTACGCAGTATTAGCAGATCTTCCCACCCTTCTACCAATACATCTGGACAAGCCTCTGAAAACAAACATTTTTTCGGGAAAAGCCTTGAATGGCAAAATAACTTACCTAGCTCTATCCTAACTTTTGCAACCAAGTTATCCCTATTATCATGGTATAAAAAAAAAAAAAAGTGAAATTCACTAAAGTAGCTGTATAATCAAGTATAAAATTAAGCATATCGTGCGTGTAAGAAAGTTTTCTGGCACCTGAAACACGCCACAGAAATTCATATTTCTGACAAGAATCCCTTAAGTACACACAATAAAGACTGGAAGTTAACAACCAGCAGGATTTCTAGATCTGAAAGGACAGCACCGTCTTGAAAGAATTGTCCGCTGTAAACTACTCAAAAAGTGAACACATTGTTACGCTGAATCTCTCTGCGCGCAACTATGCTTATCACAGCAATTTAAATAACAGGTGTCCACAAAAAGAAAAAAACAAAATCTTCCTTCCATGCTCAATATCTTAAATTGGTCATTCGGTAAGTTCTCAGAATTTCTACTGATACTTAAGTAATACGATACATGGTCTAGTAGGTACACGAGGGTGGTTCCTTTTAAAACTACAGCAAGCAATATTTTTCAGCATTCCTCTGGCTCATCTACTGTTTGTAAAAAATTAGTGACCACTATACCTGTTTTCTTTCAAAGAACACACACGTACTCTGATCTAGTATGAATCACATGGTGAAAACTAACACGTTTACAACTAATAAATTTTCCCTTCACTCAAACTAAAATTACTCAGCTCAGATTAATTTGCTTCTCCGAGAACAGTAGAAGAGAATCATAAATTAAATTTGGTACCCACACCCAAATAACTGCAAATCTCCTTGTTTGCTAGCAAGACTTTACAATCCAAATTCAGAGAATATCGAACAGACACAGTCCCACAGGAGACACTCCTCAGAGTCATGTACCATCAGCAAAAGCCTCAAGAGACTGAGCACGTGCTGCTGATCAATGCTGACTGTAACGAGTGCAGCACTATATATTTCTCTTTTTGTTAGAGGACATAATGCAATGAAAAGCACAGCAATGACAGCAAAACAGCAAGGTTGTAGGCTGCAGCAAAAGAGGACTTGCTCAAACACAATAGCCACAGGCACAGGAAGAAAGAAAAGGAGCTACTTACCCTTAGAAGGCCTCAGGTATGTGAGGATTTCCAACAAGATACCCTCGCCTCCACTGCCAACCCTTAAACGAGGCCTGGGTCGAAGTGGATCCTGGCTCCACACCTTCCCATCACTCAGGTGCACTGTATGCACCTGAGCTCCCCTGGATTGGCCCTGCCTTCCCATCAGGTGCTCCATCACTACTTCAGGCTGTGACTCATAGGCGTATCCAAGTCAAAAAGTTAAACATCAAACACAGAAAGAGCTTACAGAATTCCACTGACTTCAGCTGGAGTTGAAGATAGTTAAGTCTTACAGATCATCTATTCTTACAGGTCTGATTCAACTCAAGTTACATCCAGTAGAGTTCACTAAAAATAGCTTAGTTAAAGATGAAATACTATCACAGGTATCTCAACTAACAAATAAATTGCCTTAACTAGCCTTTACCAGCTGTGTCCAAATACTAGAACCGATACACCGATTTTTAGAACTACTTCAGTTTCCCACCTAACAAATCCTAACAATCTGACAGTTTACAATCAACTTACACCTTCTTCCCATAGCAATCCAATAGAAGATATGAAAAGCTACTGCACATTATGTGTCTATTTAAAGGATGACTAGCTAAGTGCATTATAGCAGCATATTATTAAAGCCAGCAAATCACAATATTATTTTTATCCATAGCAGGAGTGAGAACCCTTGATTTTCTTCATTCAGCTTACACATTTGCTAACAGAAATTTTTTCTGCCAAACTATCTTTTAAATGTATATTTTAAGTTTAGAGTTTCTTCCCCTATGAAAACAATGGAGAATAATCTCTCTTCTGATTACAATTTCTCATAGGTACACAGTCACAAGGCAGATACATGGTAAGTTTAAGATAATGACAATCCACAGACTGTCTCCTTTGCTCTGCTACCTATGGAATCAGTCTTTCAGTTTATGGCAATTCAAGATAACCTTTATTAGCGTTAAGTAAGATACACCTGAGACTGCTCTCCCAAGGAGAACAGGACATAAACATGTTACTTTTATGTGACACTCCTCGCAGGTAGACTCTGGGCTTACCCTCCAATGAAACTAAGGAAAAAGTAAGAATCTTCAGTTCTAACACTAAAAATACCCATACTTCCTTAAGTAGATTACTATATGCCACTTCTTTCTCCCTACTTGCCCACAGAGTTCGAAATCTGAAAGATACAGCGATGAACCTCATCAGGCTTTTCTCACAAGGATTACATTAAAATGGATACTGTTTAGTATTTCCTTAATGAGTAATAGGAATACTATAGCATTAAAATTCAATCCATAGGTTAAAATAATTTATAATTTATTTAAAAATTCTAACTGCATTTAGATTTAGCACTTCTCTGTATAGCTGCACAAAATAAAATCATACACGTTCTGGGAAAAGAGTATTACAAGTTATTCACAATAACCTAAGAACCACAAATAGAAAAGGAAACAGAGTAGCACACACTTACTTGTTTTTCAGTTACAAATAATTCACATTTCATCCTGTTCTTCACTTCTTCAAGTAATATTGCTTATTTTCCATGTTGAAGAAAGAATAAATCACAGTAGGCATCTTCCACATTTACAACAGGTATTTACAGACTCACCTCGTTGCTTGTGTTCCAGAAGTGCAAGAAGAAGAGACAGACAAGCTATCAATAAAACAGTATCACTCATCCAATAACAACTGAATGTACCTCACATGTGTGTATTTTTCTATTTTGAGGAAAAAAAAACAAATACTGGGTTTGGAGTTGGTGTCCCATATTGTACTTGAAAAACCTACACATTACAACATACCTTAACAAGTTGAAGCTAAGATCTAGTCTTTTCGCCATATGTCCGTATTTTCTTCCCAGGAATTCAGGAATTTCTTCACAGTCTTGACTAATGTAGGACACCTGAGAATTGAAAGCAAAAAGGAAGCATGTCATAAGTGGATTATATACAGTTTCCCATCCAGACTCTATCTCATTGATCCAACAACAACATACAGTATAACGAACATTCATTACAGCTTCAAGCTACATCAGTTTTACTGCTGCAGAATCTATCAAAATCTCATTTTTCTATCAATGCAATCGGCTTAATTCTTAACACATGCTTAGTCCTATTTACAACATAGCAGATTTTTTCTCATTTCGGGTAAAAATAATCTGACTGAACACATCATATTTATTCCTTTTAGGAGTATATCATATTCCATTCTACTCTTAACACTTGAATTTAACATTACTTCAGATTACTCTTCTGAATATTTTTTGAAAGATCAGGAGTCTTTCAAAGAACTGTGTAGTTTGCCTTTCAGTACAGAAACCACTAAAGGAACATTACAAACAATTAGCTCCAAAAATACATAACCAGTACGAAGTTAATCCATTCTCACACACATTCCTTGGGGAGATTATTATTTCCAGTGATATGATAGGGACAGAGCAAGGCCACTCAAGACAAATATGCAGGTTTGTTTGGACACTGACGTAGGTCTTAAGGATATCTGACTTCAACACCACTGCTCTTTCACTCCCTTTTTTTGTACTCTACATATTTACGTATCTCTCTCCTCCTTTCAATACCTACCTATCTAAACTACTTTCAACAAACAGAGGAAGAATTAATGGTAGTAAAAATAGTCTATCCCTATTTCTCTTCAGCCATGGTGAAGTAAGTGATGATATTTCCAGAAAAACACAAACAATAAGATGGCTAAGCTGAATGTATTCTGTCAGCTGTGTTGTCCTGGAGGTCTGGTTTGATTTCTACAAAGAACGCCCACAAAGTCTGCCAAACATGTTGTCATGAACTCTTCATGTCTGTATTTTTTCATCCAAATTTGATATTTCAAATATTTTGCTAAATAAATGTTTGCTGCCCTTAAATGGCAACTTGCTATTTAAGCAGATGTCATCGCTTTGTTAGATCACTATCTATAAGACACAGCTGTTATCCAGATATCTAATGCAAGTTCAAGACCATGTCCCACTGGCCTACAGGATGTTAGACAAAAAAAATATGCAAAAAGGTGGAATTTTGTTTTGATACCATTTCACTTTCTGTTAAATAGAGACACCTCTGCAGATCAGACTGATGGCACGTACTTGTGCAAATCATCTCAATTTCTACATGCTAAAAGACAGCAATCTGATCATATGATATCACATTCAACATAATTCACTTTGTTCCATACCTTAAGCAAACAAACCTCACTGCAGTGGAATATTTTTACAATCAGAAAACAGGTAGCTTGAAGTTCAGCTCAACAACTTTTTCCTTCTTGTTAAGCCATACCTGTTCTTACAATAAATTCTGCTACTAGGTATACACATGACTTTAGGAACTAAATATAAGGACCCAGGTAAAGTTTCGGCTGGTTTGCATCCTAATAGTTTGGACATAACAGACACGATTTTCCACATTCCATTGAATTAAACATTGTATGTATATTTATTTATTTTTCCTTCAGTTTTCATTCAGGAAAACCACAACACATTTTACAATATACATGAAGTACACAAACAAGAATTGCTTCATTCTCCACAGAAAGGTAGATTTCTATAAATAGATGCTTCCAAACCCTTGGAGAGACGCACCACTTTAGCAGCAGAATATTTTGTATTAGGCAGTAATTCAGTGTAACATGTAACAGATGCAACTAAAACACGATGTCCATGAACATTAGGAGCGTAAGACAACCTCATGCAAGTACAGCCACAGCAAGAGCACCAAGCATCACCTTTCCTCTCCCCCACAGCGGTGGAGATGGAGAAAGAGATTCCAACCTGCTCTCCCACTGCTCCAAAACCTCACCTACCCTCAGCTGTTCTAGTTCCACAAGTACAGAAATTGAAGAAAAATGTTCATTTAAGCATGTTTTGAAGCACATGAGAGGCAAAATATATAAGAAGCTGTAAACCTTCAGCCTTTGAACTGCTATACTATACAGATATACTTGCACAAGTGGTACAAACAGATCAGACATAGATGTATTTGTAGGTAGAATACAGTTGTCGTGCTGAGGCCGCGTGAAAGGAACTCTACTTGCACAAAGTCCGCTTCAGCTCATTCACTGTACAAGCACCTTTTTGAATTAAAGCCAACAGATTTATTTTCCTACAAAGTCCACTCACATCAGACCTCCACCCCTTCTACATAAACTTGTTTGAGATACTCAAGAGCTCTCTTCGCCAGCAACTGCCAGATCAGCAGCTATGCAATACACAATAAGGATTCTTGAACAAGTTTTTAAGAGTATTATTTCTCCACTCTTCTTCTGCTCAAACAGTGCTGACATGAAGCAAGTCTTCAGCAGTCTGGACAAGAAAAAATAATGTTTCTTCATTTTTAATCTTTCAGTTCTAAATCATTTGTCCAGATAAACAACTGAATATACACAATCTGGTATTCTTCCTTTTGAATCCATCTCAAATATCCTCAATATAATTATAATCTTTCAAGTGCATATCTGGAGATGTCATCACTGAGAGATGAGAGCAGATACACCTTGCCCAAGACAACTCTGCTCTTTTGGTACCAGGCACACCAGTAACAGCAGGTTTCTCTGATTCTCTATACCCAGCACAGAACATCCCGTGGGATGAGAACTAGATGCAGATTTCTTCATTGCCTAATTCTCCAGCTCAAACTGAATGCAGGTGGTCACCATCAAACACTCTTTACTACTGGTACACAGCTCAGGATCCCAAAGAAACACTCGGAAACATTCCCACAGATCCCAGCATCAGATTGGCTGTGGGCAGCTCAGACCTTCTCGCAGACTCTTCAATACACTGTATATAATTCAGAAGAAAAAAAAAATACAACATATTCAAAACAGAAATTAAAGCCAGATAACAGTAGTCACACCTCTCTTTGGCTTTATTTGCAGAGGGTACAAATAACCCCCAGCTCCCTCAGCCTGTCTTCATAGGGTGAGGTGCTCCTGCACTCTGATGGCCCTCCTCCGGACCCATTTCAAAAACATATTGCCTTCCACTGAAGGGCATTTCACCCGGAGAACATTTCCAGTCTGTTGGGCACAGTATGACACCGCAACCTGCTAGCAGGTGGGATGTTAGGCACAAAGCCAAACGACAACTATGCTTCACTCGGAGGGATTCAGTCCAGGCCCAGGGGGACACACAACGCTCCTCTGGGCCACAGTGCACCGCAGAGACCACAGGAACGGTTTCCTGCGGCAGCTGCGCAATTAGCCGCTCGCCTCCGTATCACATGGACGCTTACAGGAATTCCACGCTGAAACAGAAACCAGAGTAAAGGAACAAGGCGAGGGGCAGCGCTTCGGCTAACAGCATACCATTTTCTGAGCAAACCGAAGCTTAATTCCTTTCCTCCCACAGCCCTCAGGGTCGGCAGGCTGGCTGAGCGCAAACTGCTGCGCGTTTGGGACACCGCAAGGCCACCGGACCCCACGCCCAGCCTGACCGCCACATAACTGAGGGTCACGGTGAAAACCGAGCTGCACCCCAACAAAGCTCAGCAACGAGGCGGGTCTGCAGGAGCTGCGAACGAGGAGCCCCAGCACCCAAGCGCCCGGCGCGGGGCGGCACGATCGCGGGCGGGAGGCGGCGGCGCCTCCGCGGGGCTCCCGGCGGCAGCGGCAGCCGTGGCGGGGCGGGGAGGAGCCGGCGGCAGGTGGTGCGGTGCGCGGCGGGACGCGGACACTTACTTGCGCTCCGCTCACCACCAGCCCTGCCATGCCGAATGGGGCCGGGACGGTGCTCTGCAAGCGGCGGCTGCGGCGGCGACGGCTCGGGGCTCACGCTGCCGCTTCCTCGCGGCAGTCAGCTGACACAGGCGGAAGCGCGGCCCGGGCCGCGGGAGGGGGCGGCGGCCCCTCGGCTCCCGGCCGGCCCCGCCGCCAGGTGAAGCACTACGGCTTGGAGCCCTGCAGGGACCCCGAGCGATGGAGCCGTGCCAGGACCGGCCCCGGGAGCGAGTTCTGGAAAGTGCTGTCGGGTGGGCAGCGACGGGTTGGATTCCTTTCCCTCTGAACGTCTGGAGTTGCTTTCCACTTACTGTTGGATGGGCAGAGTGGGGAAATCAAAGGCTTTCTGAACGAATTCTGAGACTTGTGAAGACATTTTTCTCAAGCTTGGCTTCTAAATCCTATTAGTCACCTACCTGCCTCTTCAGCTGCCTAAGCACCTTTAAAAATCTGGTTCTTTATTGCTAATAGAGCATAACTCACTCTTGCTGAAAAGCAGAAGCATGCTGTGAGGGGAAACGAGTAGCAGGAGGATATGAATTCTGTACTGAAAACCACTTTCTACGGTTTATTCACCAACACAGCAGAAACTAATACTGTACTTGCTGCTCTGCCTCATCCCATCAACAGAATATATTCCTGCTACAGCTGTGGCATCACCCTTTTCCTAAAGCCATTCCTCCATTTGCTCTGACCACTGGACAGGAAACAATGAGCAAAGAACCCCAGGAAGGAAAAAAAAAAAAAAAAAAAAGAAGACATTGTACATCTCCTGTATCTCCTGTTATTTTAATGCATTGCATTAAAATGAGAAATGGGCCAACACGCAGAAAATCAAAACACAATCAGTGAACAAAATGTTTTATTGCATTGCATAGATCTAATATTCCTTGAATAGTCCAAGAGAGAGAAGAATCAAACCCTTCATCCACAGCAAATAAGCAGATCCTAAACTGATGAATAAAAGTTCTGTTTCTCTGTGTAAGAGTTTTCCATCAAGGCATACTTACTAGTTCAGGTCATCACTCAGCATGCTTCAAATAATCAGTGCCTGTGTTTATTTATTAGATCATGTAGCAAATAACGTATGCCAAGAAAAACAAATGCTATGTGAACTGTAAATTTAAACAAAGCAATACAGTCTACTCTTCTCTATCTACCTCTTTTTATCTCTTCTTTAGTTACACGTGTGCGATTCCCATCAGAATCCCACATAACTCAAAGCACAAAGTGGCCTCCTGCTATAGGCAGCTGTATTTGTCTTAATGGAGTAAATTCAGTTCAATACTACACTCCTGTAAAATTGGAATAACTATACTGAAAACAATTTAGCACATCATTATCCATATTATTAGTATTAATTTTAGCAGAGTGCTAGCTGTCACTGTAGAGAGATCTCTGAAGAAAAAAAAAAACCCACCTGAGTAGTTTACCAAGTAGCACAGACAAATAATAAGTCTGTTTTTTCCACCTTCTTACATTGCCAATTGCATTAACCTGCCATTGATCCTCCTACTTACAAGGCAAGACCTTGTCTAGAGGGAGAAGTTGCAGGTCCCGCTCCCTAAACTCAGTGACTTAAATTGACTTTATCATCTTTTCAATCAGTTTAGCTGAATTTTGTAAATTACAAAAACAATTTAAGGAGGTGGTAAACTGTCTTAAGTGCACCTGGCTTATAATCATTCTTTTAAAACCAGTTAAACATTTTCTTGTATAGACATGGCCTAGATTATTATCTGTCATGGATAAAATAATGCATCCAGATCCCGTAGTGTGTAATAAACAAGGGGTGCTACCAGCCTGTTCTACTGTGCAGGAAAGGAAAACTACAAACTTTGCAGCAGAGAAGAGAGATGTCTGCCTTGTGGTGACCCCGGACTTTGAAAACTTACATTTCAAACGTGCTAACTCTGCTACCAACTGCCTCAATGACCATGGGCAAATTTCTCAGTTTTTTTTTTTTTGTTGTTTGTTTGTTTGTTTGTTTGTTTTGGAATCTCAGTTGTGTTTTGGAGTTTCTATCACCAGAGCATCAATTTCAGCAGGCAACTGGCAGCGGCAGCTGTCCACCTATGGAGAAGTACTTTGTAACATCTAATCTGAAATTGCAACTACGTTATAACATTGCCTTAGATTTCAAATACACCAGTCAGTGCGCTCACCTGTTGTTGCCTCATGTTATTACGAAGCTAGAATACATTACACTGTTACAAAAATATAGTGGGTATATTTGGCTGTTGAGTCTCCTGATCATCAGTCCTGTTTTATGGCATGGATTCTAGATCACTAAGCAGCAGCCTTTGGTTTTAGAATGCCTGTAGGGCTGAGGTGGGTTCTCCATCCCACTTCCTCATAACCTCTCTATGGTCATGCAGGTAAAACCACAAGGTGGTACATGGTGTGTACTCACCATATCTTCCCTCTTGATCAGAGGAACGCATACTTCTAGTGGATGAAATACTGGTTTGTACAGGTGGAGGAGCCATTGAACCAGTTTCTCCACAGCTGAGACACAAGCCTGTAGAGAGGAAGAGAGACTACCTTCATATAGTCAAAGTAGGCTAGCCTCTTGTCCACCATTGCCCTTTTGCTGTCTTTCCAGTTCATTCCTGCTGAGGTGCTAGCATACAACAATGGTGCACTCCATGTGACTCTCCACTATAGACTGCAATGTTGATCGAACAGATGCTGATCATCAGCACCATTTCACAGACAGAGTTTTAGACCATTAAGAAGCTCCCTCTGATTTTAAACTATTCTTTTCACCTTACAGTCTGTATTTATTATTTTGAACATCACAGAAAGCTACCTTCCTGAGTCGCAGCCCTGTACAACCTGAGTCATCAGAATGTTTTCTTTAGCTTTGATAGAGCTGCCTACACGAGTAAGGCTTTAAAGGACTAAAGGACTAAATTTGCACTTGCAGAACGTATTTTTATTGGTGGTTGCTTAGAAGCTGAACATTTTGTGAGGAATCTTTGTTCAGACTGAAATAATTTATAGTAGTGAGGCTTAGTTGACCTTTGAAATGTCTTTTTTTTTTTCAGGTTATGTACACACGAAGTATTGAAAAATAATCACTTTTTATTTAAATGGTCAGGGTTTCACCACACAGAAGCAGAAACAGGCAGTTGCAGTTTTGAATGGGCCATTCAAATATGGCTTCCTTACATTTTCAGCAATATTTGACCTAAAACTTCAGTAAAAAAGCTTTTTTTTTTTTTAATGTCATTTTTCTTCTACAAGTACAATAAATTAGTTACACTAGTGAAACACACTATAATCTCAGTATATATAATTTCACATATTTATAAATTATGCACTGAGCAGACCTATTTCTTGACAAAAGAGCACTGGATAAAATAAAATGTAATAATAAAATCATGCCCATGTTATAAAATCTAGCCCCTAAATGACTGGAAAGCAGTCAACTGGGAGCATGGCAGATACCTAGCAGTTGCTTTTCTAGCAGTTCTTCACACAGTGACAGAACTTCAGTTTTAGCGGTTATGAACCTAAAGCGTATACATGGTAATGGTTTTTAAATCTCATTTGATTAAAATGATTAGCTAATACATACCAGCAAATGTAGAACTGCACCTAGAACCAAACAAATGATATTATATTTTTATATAAAACATACATGCAGAAGTGTTTTCCTGTTTAAAGCATATGTCAAAGGTATATAAGAACAAAAAGTAACAATTCTGAATGCTTTACTAACTAGAAGTTCTTAAAACACTCCTGACCAAGCTGGCCCAATGGAACTTTTCCATCTTACAGCACGCTACATATGCCTGCATGTCCATGTACACAATCATCTTACATTTCAAAGTAAGTCAAACAACAACCTCCTGTCTTCTAAAACAGCCTAGAATTTCACCAGACAAAGTGGTGTGTTGTGAACAAACCAGGCCTTCTTGTTCTTTTTTCATTTCAACAAAAAAAAATCTTAGCCAGCTCATAGAGTTCTTCCCCTCTGACCATAAGAAATCTTGGCTCAGACTCTACCCGTATAATTCACTTGTTGATGTTCGCAAAGAAAACATTGTCTCAAAATATTTGTTAGTAATTTTCTGAAGGAATACTATGCTTAATACAGAATGCACCCATTTAACTTAAAGACATTGACTGTACTGCAGACATTTTTATCCATGTTACCAAAGAAAGGGTAACATTTTATTCACACTCAGCTTCACTCAGAACTGTTTTTATCCCAAACAGTTAAGGGTGATGTATAATGTTCAAACCAGTCGATTCAGATGTCTCCTAGGAAAGAGCATTATTAGCACACTCTGCTGTGAAACAAACAAGGAAAAAATGGACATGATGGAACAAAGACAAAACATGACAAAGTATATAAATTAATAGCACTCACAGAGACAAAAGGAAATAGAGTAATTATGACTTCATTTGATATTTCTGTTCTAAACTGCTGGAAATTAAGTTTTTCTTTCCCTATCTGCAACCTATTTCTTATATTCCCACTTATAAAGCCATTTAACAGCTAATGATAACTATAAAGGATTTGAAGAGCAAATTACGCATGCATGTACACTCAATGCACTACTACAACTTCTCTTGAACTATATTGGTATAACAGTATGATGCAGTTCTATAAAACTTGAAGATAAGAACATCACATTCTTTTTTTTTTTTTTTTTCCCTTTCCTCTGCTGCTGAATTAAAATGATGGTAGAATGATCAGTGTTTATTTTTTTTTCCTCTCTCTCTCAGAAGTGAATATCCATACTGGATATCTGTAACTCCACAGGATACTTTTCCATAGAAATCATAGACTGGCTTGGGTTGGAAAGAATATCAGAAATCATCTAGTTCCAACTCACCTGCACTAGATCAGACTGATCAGGAACTCATCAAGTCTGGCCTTGCAGACCTCTAGGGATGAGGCATCCACACCTCTCTGGGGTCTCAATCTTTTTGCCCAGAAAAGAAACCAAAGAAAAATGGTAGAACAGTAATCTATGCGCCCATATAATACTTGTGAACTTGCTTTGAGTTTTACTCTTAGTTAATGACCTTGATTTACATCTTCCATTTCTTCTGCAGACTCCTACAACAGAAAGGAGGGCTAACATTTTTATTTCCTTTAATGTTTTTTGCATTTTTTTTCTCTTTTCTTGCAACAGAAACACAAATAGCCCAGTGTGAAATTTTTCCTAAGAAAATATATTTCATCTTCAGAGGAAGTATTAATTTAATTTAAATAAGAAAATAGGTAACCTGGTAAGAATTATAGATGCTAAGGCAGGCCCAGACCTCTCTGTAGAGGGTGGCACTGTGGCACAAGGAGCTGTTGTTCCCTCTTCTGTAGCAGACACATCGTGCAGCATATGTGCACTATGTGACATCTGTTCTTCTACTCCATTTAGAGAAGAGCTAGTATTGCATTAAAATTGGTGCCAAACTGCTACTTAATTCTAGAGTACTCCATTTTATATTTACTATTAGCACAGAGCAGCTAGATTCTGTGAGAGATTCTATGGCTTTCAGAGTGGCCTAGATCATACTGTCACACATTTTGGCCGCAATCTCCACATTCTACCCTAAATCAGAGTCTGACTCTTTGATTCCTCCCATTGTCAAGCAGAGCAAAATTATATCTAAAATCGCCTCTGGGATATATTATCTTCCTACTATGCAGCTGCAGTGCAGAATGAGCACACTGAGGGTACACAGTGATTATGAACAAACACGGCTCTGACAGGAATTTGCTCACCATTTTGTTGAAAAGCTACCTTGAAGTTCAGAATCTACTGACATCTTTAGAAAGCTTCACTTTGTAACCTTATTAGTGTTCTAAGTTAACTTTGCGTATAGCCTTTGTAATTTGATATACTATGAAGTAAGAGTTTTCAAAACAGAAAGCTTTGAACACAGAGAGAAAAAACTTATGTTATCTATGGTCAGCTACTCAACTTACATATCCAAAGACCTAGGTTGATGCCCCAGCTGTAGACAATACAGTGTCTTGGTTTGTCCTGTTGAGTATCAATGCATGGTAGCATAATAAGATTAAAAATATTATTCCTGGACGAGAAAAGAAGTGTAGCACCATCATTCCTTTGCTGCCAGAGGACAGTACTTGCAAGCAAAAGGCTATTCCAGGTTGAAGGGTAGTTATTCTCTGTGTGCCATCTAGAGTGTATAGCACACCAAGGACAAAGGCTGACAAGAGACAACAACAAGCTCTGTAGATTATAGCAGGATTTTGAGATAAATACATATGAAAACCAAAGACGAGATATAATATTTTAAAATAGCTTACAATTCATGCTGTCTGAATGTTCTATTTTGTTTTCATAAAGCCAACAAGAAGAGTGCCAGGCTTATCCTCCTGTCCACATTCAAAGGCCTGTTGCTAGCCATGGAGGCACAGAACACTTCATTAAAGATCATACACATTTTTCTACTGGAAAGTATTTGGTAATGTTCATTTGTAAGTTGTTACTACTACTTCTCCTGTAATTATAAGTTGCACACACACCCACAGAAGTGATTTTTTTTCAAAGCTCAAGATGACTGACTCCCAACAAACACAAAGTGCTGTACTTTCCTACATTCCTACAGTCCATTATGTGTATGTAATTTTCAGGAGTGCTGGCTACACTGTGATGGGAAAGCAAATTGTAGTACTGAAGCAACTGTCCATCTTTGTACATCAGTTCTTGCTTGCTCATAAGAAGCAACAATCAGAGCTGAGCAAGAAAGAAGATTAAAGCAACAATAAAGTCTAATTTGAGGCCATCATACATTGCAGTCCCATTATAAACAACAGGTTTGAGGCTTTAAAAGTTCTGTACAGTATTTTCTTGTTCCAGATCTTAATCACAATGTCTGGGGTAGAGGCTGCCTGTCGTACAAAGACAAAACAAAATTACTTCCAGAAATTCTTAAAGACAAAGATCAAACAACGAAGAACGTATCTGTAGAGGCTGGAGGAAGTTGTAGCTGGGGTGATTTCTCTTTTTCTAGGGTTCAGGTAATTCATTGTAGTACTTACATACCAAGCCTTCTGGAAGGCTGGGTGTTTTTTTTTTTTGTTTGTTTGTTTTTCTTTTTCATCTGATCCCATGGAAACAAAATCTTCAGCATTTTGTCAACATCACTGTATAATAAGAGAGACCTACCTGTATATAAATAGGAATCTACTATTCAAAACACATGTTGGAAGAGATTCTACACCTGTCTTTACCCTGACAAAATATTGTGTGGCCAGGAACGATCTTGAACCAAGATGTGGAACTGACAGCTGTTAGCAAACAAGTTTATTTCTTGCTTTGCATCTATGTACACATTCCCAGTTTTGTTTTGTTGTTTGTTTGTTTTAAAATACGTATTTTTGAGCTGGTTACATTCACGAAGCTAATGACTAAATCTCTTTTAGCCTTCACTTTTTCTAACAGAATTCATTATGTGGAAACCACAGCTTTCCACACAGATAACAGATGCACAACTACTGCTGAAAACAGACAACAAAGCACTGATGTAGTCCAATCAGTAGACAACACAGGACAGATGAGTGTGGAATAACTCCTATATGTGAAAGAACAAAAGTTTTACCTCTCTTTTGTTCAGTTCCAAAACCAGTTGCTATTTTTTTTATACCTTTGAGTACCAAAGATTTCCAAAGAAATGTATGGAAGTTGCTAACAATGCGGATGACTATGAAAGAACAAAGCTCACACAAGAGGCATCATCTTCCACAGTTTGTTAAACAGCAACTTTTCCCATTACTCATTACTTTCATCCACCCATCCTTCTGGGTGAGGAGGGTTAAGTTCAGTTCAGTTAGCATTAATTCTGCATCATCTAGAGACATCATGAGGAACAGAACATGCTAATGCATGATGCAAGATGGTAGAGCTGAAAACAAAAAGTTATAGAAGTATATTCTCTGAAAGCAATATACTGTCCACTAATATGCAGAGATACATATAAACTTGACAAGACAGCAGGTTTTACGCCTCTTGGAAATGAAAGGAAATGTGAGGGAAATGGAGATGGTTTAGTTTAATTGCCTCTTGAATCCTCTTGCCTTCTTGACTTTAGGCTTTTACCCTCTTCTTCCATGCACTGTATGCAAATACAGTAACACAGACATCCTTCAAACCCTTATAACAAGCATAATCCCATTTCCAATGAAAGATTAAGCAGAAAGATGACCTAACTATAGCTTGTGGATTCCATAGTACCTTCTAGTTCTACAGAATATTTTTGTCCCTAGTTCTCTGGTCCCGCATCTAGCAGAATTCCATCAAGCATTCAGTTTCTCTAGAACTAGAAAGTCATGTATAAGCTAGTAGAAAGACAAAGGAGCCCAGTGGGTATTTTCAGCACAGATGTGCTTTTTTAGCAAGAGAATGGCATTACTGTGAACAGAAAATACATGGAAAAATCTCCAACCTGTGGGTCAAGTAGGCCCATAACATTGGATCCATTACAACTTTCCAAATGCTACCCCACTCCTTGTTTCCCAAAAATTTCTTCAAGCTCTCAGTAACATATAAATAAATAATTGTTGAGAAAAGCAAAACAAATAGCAAAGTAAAAACGAAGGGACTTCCATTTTATACTGAAGAGATTAGAGGCAGACAAATGATAAAATAGAGAAAATTCCTGATTTAATTTTGGGATTAAAACTCTGATTCCATACATATAAGAGCATCTGAACACATGTTTATATTTGGTCATAATACTGGCAACCACTCTGCAATCACAAGAGAAGAATACAGAGCTTCAAATTACTAGTGCTTTTGATGGACTGTTAATAATATAATATAAAGATTTTCATGCTTAAGTTTCTTGCTGGAATCTCAATCAGATGAGTAAAGCTTAGAGTTATGGTCAGCTGATGGTGTTGGATAACATAAGACTAATGAGGAACAAAGTATTTCAGTCTCAATAGAGAGAAATCCATATCACAAAGTCTGTGTAGAAATACATAGCAGAATTGACATACTTGACTGAATGGCCATAAAGAGTAAAACCTCTTGAAACTCTCTCGGGCTTTTTCTCCAGATTAGACCTCAATCTGAAGGAAAAAAATAAAATGATACTGTACAGTCTCCAGTTTCAAAGTTGACAATATTTCAACACCATGAACTTACAACAGAAAAAAAAAAAAAAAAAAACCACATAGTTCTGCTTTGGAGTTGTTCTTTTTAATAAAGGTTATTCTAGTGCATCTGGGTGACATGATAGCTCATGTGATTATGCAGCGAGTTAAATTACTGTGGTACTTTTGACTCACTGAAGATTCCGCACCTCGCTAGGACACCATTCAGTGAATTCTGTTAGAAGCAAAGGCTAAAAGGGATCTAGTCATGGATGTCACTGTTTTTAACATCTGGTCACAGCAATACTACGAAAATCTCAATACCAAAACAAATAAAACATTTCAGGAAGTTAAAATACTATTATCCATAAAACCTCAGCAAATTAATTGCTTTCCCCCCCACACCTCTCTGAGAAAAGCAAACAAAAAAATTGTTTGTTTTTGGTGGAGTCACTAGATTTATGTGACAAAACCCAAGAAAAGGGAAGCTGTCATGAATATCGTCATGGTTCAGAACTACAGGACAGTGGAATAAAACAGCTTGCAGGAAAAAAAAAAAAAAAGAAAAAAAAAAAGAGCTGATAGAGAAGTGGCACTAACCAACAAAAAACACTTTATTCTCAGCTCAAAACTCTTGAGAAATATGCACAGCTAATTCTCATAATGAAGGGAGAGAAATATATCACCAGCCAAGTTTCTAGCATTTTTTCCCAGTTTGTCATCTGCCTTAGAATTCCCTACCAAAACAAAACAACAACAACAAAAAAACAGCTATTATACTGTTATTTTATATGTTCTACTTGAAGAAGGCTGTTTGTGAATGGTTAGTTTCAAACCACTAACCAGAGAGTAACAGAATCTACAAAATTCCACAGGCTTGAGAACCACATGTTGAAGTTCAGCAGTAGCAGTCATGGATAGAAATAAGTTGTGTCCAATGGCTTGCTTATCCTTACGTCAAATCATTAACCACCTATTAGAATATATATTGATAATTTACTCATTATTTCAGGAATTAAAACCTCATTTCCCCCCAGGGCTGACTAACCCTTAGCAGCTAACCTGGATCTTTTTCTCCTGTTTCCTTGATCCTATACTTAAACCTGACCTAAAAATCATCTTGGGCAAAAAAAAAAAAAATTAAAATTAAAACTCTTCACAAAGTGAAGAAAAAGAAATATACATCTCTAATGAAATAACTTCACGGGTGCAGTAGTATGGCATTATTCCATATCTCAAATTGAATTAAGAGTTAATAAAAGCTTAAATTCAGTTCTTCCTTACTATTAGTTTTTCATTATGAAAAAATGCATATGTTAATGAAACTATAGAAGTCTACACTGTCACAAACAGAAAGAAAGTTCTGATTATTAGAGAATCACACGTGGGAACATCTTTTGTTACTGAAAAGTTCTATCTTATCTGTTGTATAGTGATTATCAAAAATTGTTCTGTTTAAGCAGAAAAGTGAAGAGCAAAACATTCACTGAGAACTAAATAGGTAAATGAACAATAAGAAGACTTAGACAAGTCTACTGATAAAGATTCTAGAGATTCTATTTTAAGTGTACGTGAATATACACATTTTCATCATACAGGCCTATAAACTCACATATCAAAAATAACATTTTCAGTGTTTCATCTAAAGGGAAATCTGCTCGTGTTCATCTCTTCCTTCTAGTGAATGGAAATGCATGTTAATTTCCTTTTGCTTTTACTGCCTGTGTCAAATTGCATTCACTATTCAGTATTATAATTTGTCTTTCCGTGGAAAGATTATAAGTAAATGTGTTTGTCGAAATTGTTCATAATGATTGGTTCTTAGTGTTTTTTATATTGGTTATTTTAAAATATAAAGGAAGTTGTACCTAACATATCTAAAGTGTCATTTGCCTCAAAATTTCACATCATTTTAGATCTATTAATCAATTAAGCCTCACTATACCTATCTCAGTTAGGCATGAATATTCCAATTTTACAGCTAGTTACGCTGAAAATAGCTCAAAAGGTTAGCTGTCTTACTAATACTCAGGAAGGGGGATAAAACCCAAGAACTGTAATCGATGTTCTATATACAATAAAAAGTGAAAAGTCTTTTCCCTCTTGAAGAATGGAAAATGCAAAACTAATGGACAGAAGTTTGGGCTTTTATAGAATTTTTACCTTTTCTTGTTAAACAAAAAAAAAAAAAAAAACCACAAAAAAACTTGTTGAAGAGGTAAGAGTATAGGAATCTCTTGAACAGATATATAAAATATTCCTCAAGCTGCGGCCCCCTAGACCAAGGGAAAAGTAGTTGTATAGAAGTACTACACAGCTACTGTTCTGTACACACCTCACCACCCAAGAAAGAACAAGATAATTCAGTTTTGGAGAAGTTTCTTCAGCTAGCTACCTCAGAACATGTTGAGGCCACCTTTTGCTTGCCTGAGCACTAAAAATGAAGGTACTCAAATGACATAGTTGTATGTTAATTCTGGTAAACCTGCTGGTCCAAAGCTAATAGTTGTGGGGTTTTTTTTTCAATTTTCTATGCTATTTTTAATAAGCAAGTAAGAGAAAAAATCATTCTGTTCATCCTGTTTCTGAATTACTGTAGACTGTCACTGGTTAGAAAATAAAGCCACTGTGTTTCCAGCTTCATGTCCCAAACATATTAGTTATCACCTCTGGGTAACTTTTCCATATACTTTCAAGACTGAGATAATGAATTCAAAATTGGCTTGTTTAAATATGCATTTCTATTTTTACCTTGAATTGTAATCCTTTATTTCTTTGAATTTTTTAATTTGATTAAAAAAATAAAAAAAAAGCACTATACTTATTTTATATGAGACTGAATATGCTTTTATATGTGAAGGAAAAACATTCTGCTTTGTAATACTGTGCTTGGCTTTATACTGCCACTCCTCTCAGAGGGCTCAGTGACAAATTACGGTCCTTTGGCATTCTCTCTGTTGCAGACTTTGCACCAAATGAGACAGGGATCACACAGAGGTGATACTGTTTGATCTTGATGTTCTATCATCATCAAGACTGTCACCACGTCTATGCACTAAACAGAGTGAATCAAGATTGCAGAGGCAACCTCCGTTCTGGCACTTCCTCATTTTTCCATGCCTGACTTAGCATGCTTAATGTTCTTTTCATTTACAGTCACTATAATTGTCATTGAGGTTCTGAGCCAGATACTTTGAGTACATCTGTAAGGCCTTTCTATCAAGGAGAAAGCCCTAGCTCCAATTCCTATTTATGTAGATGGGCTGATCTCCAAACTGGTTCCACAACCATCCTTTCCTATCTCCAGCCACAGGGCACTCTAGTGCTCTGAACGTATCGTAATCACTTAATCAGTGCTTCATGTCTAGCAAGGCATGAAGGTACACTGCAAAAGCAGTGTTCACCCAACATAAAGAGTTCATTACTTACTGGCAGCTGCTAGTGTTCCAGCAGCCTTCTAGAGGACACCTAGAGGATGGCCATAACACCACAGTGTCTGGCAGTCCCAGCTTCTTCAAGATGGAAAATTAGTTTGGTTTAAAGGAAGACATAGCATCTGATTTTTGCCCGTGCATACTCTACCAGCTATAGGTTCCTAAGGTCACGAAGACCTTCATCCACCCAAAACAAAGCTCCCACACCAGGCTGCTTAACTTGAAGCACAAAAAAAAAAAAAAAAAGAGTTAAACTGTTTTTATACACGTTTCTCTAGCGTAAGACACTCTCAGCATTTCAGGTAGAATAAAAGCACTTAAGTTAGTTCACCAATTTGCATAAGTAAAGTAGCTTAAATTATATTAAAAAGATATTATGACCAAAATGTTATTATTAGAAACCAACACTTTGAAAACAATACCTCCTGAAAAATGTTTTTGTCTACTTTTATAAATTATCCGAGCGTTGTTCCTCATCCATTACTGACAGTAAATACCTGAGTGATATGCATTATGCATTAAATATTTTTATAATCATTCAGAACTATTTGTATTAAACAGTGATAGCAGACATTCATTTAAGGTTTAGAAATGTTAAAGTTGATAGCATACAGTATGTATCAGAATATCATAGATTAGATCGTGGTAGATATCTTCAGGCAATTTTATTTATACAGAGTAGAAGGGGAAAACTAAACATTTTTAATCCAAAAAAATCTGCTCATGATTTGACCTAAACTGATAAAAGTCAAGATGCTCATATCTGAACTTGTCACTTGAAGGTGAACCAAAAATCTTTAGCAGTAAAGGGCAAAGAATCAAAGCCAGCAAAAAAGCAGGCATAAAAATTTCCTATAACTTTACGTTTAGAAGATGAAAAACAGAACCAGTAGCAACTATCTTCTTTGGCTGGAAGTCAAACAAAGCCTGTATCAACAATGCTACCACACACTGGCTTTTAGGTAACCTGCATGAAGAATTAGTGGGTGTCTCTATTATGGAATTCCAGTCATACAACTGGTATTTCTGCAGAATCAACAGAGAGGATGTGAATGAGCTGTTCTCTTAATTATTCTGGCAAGGCAGAGGAGGACATTCTGCACTTCATTCTCTGGTGTCATCAGTCTGACGTCTTTATAACCATTAAATTAATTTTCTCTACCTCGGGAGTCTGTTTCGGTTCTTAATCTTGCAAGGATGAAATTCATTGTGCCTTACAAGGTCTGAGAAAGGCCCCAGTGCAACAGATCCACACTGATATCCTAGTGCCCACGCTGAGGACAGGTAACTGGATGAATCTTAGGAGGCTGCATGTATCCTCCCCTCCCTCCCCCCCCCCCCCTCCCCCCTTTTATATTCCACAAGAAAGCACACCTCGGCCTTCTTGGAAGATGTAGTAGTATTACAGATAAACATTTGATCTATCCAGAGAGACATGCAGGCAAGATTGTGTAAAAGATACCAAGCCATATTTAAGCCAAACATTATTCCACAAGATAATACTCTTTTTTTTTTTTTTTCAGCCTATATATTATAAACATAAATATAATCAACCCAGGTGTGGGTTTCTTGGCATCCCAAGTTACTGTACACAGTAAAAATGTTATTGCTTTCATTACACCAGCAAAAATATATAAATAAAACTACAATATTGCCACAGGAAAGAACCATATTTCCTTTCAGCACTCTTATCCTTGGTTACACTAGATTGCACACCCAAAAGCCACCTGAACTAGTCTCGTCCTTCACTACTGCAAGTAAGTGGGATTTTTCACACCGTCTGAATCACAAAAATTTAGAATACTGGACCAAAAAAATCAAGGTCAACTAATTTTCATAACCACGGCTGAGCAACAAGCCAACCATTTATCATCATTCTTGTTGCACAAGCAATTTTAAGTGGTACCTTGAAAGAAGCACATAGTTCTGGCCCAAAATAGCTCCTACTTCCCCTGTAAAAATCCTGCTAGAGATCCACAGTTGTTTATATAAATGCTGTAATTATTAACACAGTCTTTAAAATAACCCCATCTACTCATCCCAGTTTTCATGATGAAGGAAAAAATGGCATTGAATTCTTTCTTTTTTCTCCTCTGGTTTAGTAATACAATCCATTAGTAATGATAACAGACATGAATGGATGCTAATAGACCAGAGAAACCGAATCATCTCTGGAGTAATTTAAATTAGGTTATAACGTTTACTGTGCTCCTTAGATTCCATAATTTGGGTCCAACCACTCTTCTTTCCCATTAACATACTTTGATATTAAAAACCTATACTATCTATAAAAGCATCCTACTTAAATTTGGCCTTCCCATTGAGATAGTGATAAAAATGTGAGAATGAAACAATGGGTGATTACTGAACCAAAACAGCTGCTAACCACAGTCCAATTCCGTTCATGTAGTAGTTAATGAGAAAACGTTGCCTCTTAGTCCAAGGAGAGAAGAAGCAAGCCCTAACTGAAGTAGCCACAGTGCTATTATATTATCTCTGTCTTAAAGCTAGTCAACCAAAGAACACTCTTACACAGTGTTAATAAATTACATCTCAAAAATGGTGTTTTGCTAATTGATTTTAGCCTTGTATGTTAATAACATTCAAACGAGACCACCAAAGCTGTATAATAATGCCATTTGTACCTCTGTCATACTAACGTGGAGATCGTTCATGCTTTCAAGGTCATGAGTTTAAAATAAATAAAGAAAACATATTACATTAATCTAAAAGAAAACCACAGTAATGCCTTACATTTCTGTAATAATAATTGAGTTTAGTGCTCAAAGGACCAAATACACATCATCATCACACACATGCTGGATTGCATCATTCCATGAACTTGAAAATTGACGACGGGTTGAGAAGCCTGGGAGGAGGTTTGGTTCTGGTCAGTGAGTAGCGCAAAACATAAGGGTTGCAGCAGCACTGACATATGAAATAACATGATTTAACTCTAACAAGAGAGCACAGCACCCCACATGATCCTCTTGATTTGACCACTACGTCATGGTAGCAAGGCACAGCGCGTTACACTGCAGTGTTTCTGAAGGGAATACAAGATTAAGCTCTTGGCTTTGTTATGTCACGGTAATACATTATTTACTATTTTATCCTCATTAAAACTCATAGTAATTGATAAGTAAATATCAGGACTCCACTTTACAGATAAACAAAAAGCCACAAAAACACAATAATGCTGCACATTTAATAGTAAACCTAGAATTGGAACTTAAGAGTTGCTAACTCTGTCTGGTCTCTGTTCTTCTGTGGCCACAATTTAATAAGTTTACTTGAACAGACCGCTTATTTACTGTAAGGACTTGTGACCTTGGCCAGGCTCCTGTTGCCTTTAATCTCTGCTCCTGACACCAGAGGTACATTTATCAGAGCTGGGAGTACCTGAATGAAGCTGGTCGGGAAACAAACTCTTCACACTCCCATACTTCAGCCTTGCTTTGTCATCCATTGAGCATTTGAACTTTCTGTGAATGAAAAAGCAGCAGGAAAAAAAAAAGAAGAAGAAGAAGGAGAAAATACACACACACACACACACATATATATATATATATATATATATATACAAACACATATATATCTGTTTCAGATGGGAAATAAATGACTCAAAGGGTAACCCTCTGAAGAGGTGAAGAAAAACAAAAAAGGCAATTAGATGAAGTAAGCTGTTGCCTTAGTGCTTTTTCCTCTTAGTCCCCTTCAAATCATTTAACTTTTGAGGGAAAGAACAGCCTACACCAGAGGGCTACTTTTAGTTCGCTTTTACAATGCAAAGTTCACTTGCTCTCTCAGGCTTTGGTGATTTCTATAAACCTCATGTTCCAAAAACTTGCCAGAGAAAACACTGAGTATCAAAAACCACCCGAATACATGGAACTTCAAAGTACAATTCGTCACAGTTCAGCCCTTCTTTAGGCAGTGAGAGCACGGACCAAAAATAAATGCTGCTATAGACACTTGACTGCTTTATTTTTTTAAACATGGGAAACGTGGGATTTTGTAACATCAGTCCACTGGAAACAATCTTCCTTCAGAGGCTTTATAAGTTTTTAAACTTATCTTAAGGCTAATTCAGTTTGTCGCACATTTCTGAACGTGCAGCATGTTCTCTGCCTCCCCTTTTCTGTCCCCACCACCAGGTAAAGCACGCAGCACAACAGCAAGCAAGGAGGTGAGATTCCGGTTGGAATGATGTAATGCTGAAAATTAAATTTACACACAACTGTTCAGAGTCTGGGTCACAGCTGGGTCACCTCTCCGAGTGGGAGGCAATCCAGCAAGGAGCACAGGATAATGATTTCTCTATGCTGAGGCCCATTTCATGAAATATAGCGCAAGACTCTACCTCGATATCTGAATCTAATCTGATTCAATGTGTGTAACTATCAGGACCAGTAAGGGGTTATATCATTTTGCTATACATCGTGGTACGTCTCCTCTTCCTTTGAACCTACTCACATCCAGATATGAGCTTTCCAATATCTGAACTCTTATCCAGAGATAGTGAGTTAGATAAGGGCTGGTTAGCTAGGGCTTTTTAGAAGAGTCAGCACACTACTTAGAGGTAAAAGAGGAAAGAACACCACACACACACCACCACCACCACCGCCGCCGCCAACTCTGAAGCACTTGCTTGTTTCTTGAACAAAGAGGGGGTTGTCCGGAGAGATCCTGGACAGCATCCTACGGCCGAGGGTATTCTTTTCCATCCCTATTCACCCAGAACACTCTCTTCCTTCCAGGTAAGGCTATCGCAGCCACCCACATCCCCGGCACGAGCTATGCGTGGGTTCCAAGTGGGCTCCTCCTGGAGGTGTCGGGAAGCGCCTGCACCTGGCCTTCAGCCCAGGCACGAGCTCATCTCAGCTCTTCAAGCTGCTGGGATGGGCTCTGCAGAACACCTGTGAGACAAAAGCGCAACCGCAGAATGAGCCGGAGCCGCTCCCCGCAGTAGTGGCCGTCTCTTTGCCCTCTCTCGCCGCTCTGCAGCACGTGGGCTGACAGCCCCGGCACCGGGAGAGCGGCTGTCAGGGCCGCTTTGCATGAGGCACACGCAGCTCCTGCCCTGCGAAGCCCTAATGTGTTGATTTACGGAGTCCTCCTGGCTGACATGGGAAAATGAGTCTGGTCATGGTTGATTTAACATTTTATGGGCAAAGAGTCAGCCTGCTATAGTAAGTTTGGACTGCCGCGAACATTTTACACGTTTACACGCGAGTCGACGGGAGAAAATATTCGAGCCGCTAAGCGACGTTGATGCCCGCATCGCATCAGCTCCGTCGAAAACAACAGAGATCCCAATGAAATACACGCAGGGGTGCCGCGCGGCCCGGGACCAGCGCTCAGGCTGAGCTGCGGGCTCCGGAGCCGGAGGAGCCCCGGGGCAGAGCGCAGAGGAGCAGCCGCGGCAGCGACCGCACGGAGCCGCGGGACCGCGGCCCCGGCCCGCTCCGGTGCGTCCCGCTGCCGGGCGCCGCTCCCCCGGCCCCGCGGCTCCCGGCCCGGCTGGGGGCGGGCGCAGGCGGCGGGCGGGGCGCGGGATGAGGCGGGGGCTCCGCCCGCCCCGGCGGAAGTGGCGGCGGCCGCGGGGCTGCCCGGAGCTTCGGGGCGGAGGGTCCGCGCCGCGTCCCTTCCCCCGTGCTGCCGAAGGAGGTTCCCCGGGCCCGGCGTGCGGCCCCTCCGGCAAGCCCTCGGGGAGCTGCGCGCCCGAAGTGAGAGGGGTCGAAAACGCGCGTACGCCCGCGCGGGGTGCCAGAAGAAAGACGAGTGTTTCTTTCATTAACCTAGCAGTAATCGCCGAAAGACTCTCCCTTTTTTTTTTTTTTTTTGCCTGCCGCACCTAATCAAAAGCGAGTATCTGTATGTGGCGCTGACAAAATCAGTAAAACTTCACCTCCGACTTTATTGATCCGAGCAGACAGGCAGAGTTTTCTATGCTGTTCAATTTAGGGAATTAAAAAAAATCGCTCCGCTAACAGCATTCGGTACATTTCTAACCCATATGTCACCTCGGTGCTTTAAATAATTATATTTGCATGCAGGGAGTGATTCATAAATATGTCAGGGTTGTGAAATATAGGCAGGCATTTCAAACTTTCTATTTAAAAAACATGAATTATGGCCACGAAAAATGTGTTCCCATTTAAGGGTGATACGAAGTATTTGGTGTCTAGTACGGAGGCCCATCCATCATATAGACAATAAAGAGAGTTTTTGCCTGACGTTGGAAATTTATGGTTGCCCTTCTCTGCCCTAATAACTCAAGCATTGTGTCAGCCCGTGACAGCCTTTGCAGAAAAACAGCAACCCTGTTATCAATCAAAAAGCCCTTTTACATTTTTAGCAAAACTCTGATCATCCAGACACCCTTTTAATGTATATATTACATCATTATAGATCATTCTGCACTTTTACTGCAACTCAACAAAATGATCCATCACTCCGGGACAGTCCTGATGAACGCTGATGTAAATTATTTGCACGTCGCTAGTACAGTACCAAATGAAAAATGTACTTTAGGTGGAATTAATTTTCAGGTGTAAAAAGCTAAAGATGAAAGCGGCTGGGACTAGAAGAGCCCTAAATGCATCATTAGGGATGACTGAAAACAAGCTAATAGTTATTAAAATTAAGATTGTTTTAACCTTTTCGGATCGGGGACCTCGGCTGTTTCAAGAAGATGGCTAAGACGGATCGCTCGCCCGCTTCCCTCCTCCCCCCCGCCCGGCCGTGCCCATCTCGGAATTACTTCGAGGATTATTGTTCGTGTGTCACTCGGGCTGTCGGACGAGGTTAATTATCGGGGTGCCCGTGCCTTTTCCAGCCACAGCCCTCCAACTTGGCGGCGCGCAGAACAAGGCGCTGCTCCCGACGCCGTGGCCGCCGCATCTGCACAGTTTCCATAACAAAGTTGTCGATAAACACTCCGCACGGCTGGGAGCAGGGGGAGGAAGCTCGGGATCGCCTCCGCTGCGGAGCCGCGCCAGCCGGAGCCGGGCGCTGCTCGGGTCACCCTCTCCCGGAGCCCCGGCGGGGATGCGCACAAAGGCGTGCGGACGAGCTCTGGGACTCAAGGGTCAGAGCAAGGTGCCGCAGGAGCTAAAGCCTCTCCCTCGCTCCCACAAGCCAGGCAGCGAGCGCCGGCTCAACTACACGTGCACCGATTAGGGAACGTGCTCGCTCGCTTTCGGCTGCTCGTTGAAATCGCAGCCCATCGCACAACGTGAAATGCAACCGAGGAGCTCGGTGCGCCTGGCAGGAGCCGTGCCCTGCCTGTGCTCTCGCCCGCTCGCTCCAGAAAGTTCCCTCAGGGCGGATCTGAAATGAGAGCTGTTTGCCCAGACAACACCTGGAACGTAGCAGAGGGCACTTCTGGAAAGCACCCTTGGCGAAAGAGCTTCGGCACGGGGGTTAAAATCTTCTCACTTACGCACTCCCAACAACATAAAGGAATCAATCAAATGGCTTAAAAGTAAACGGGCTTTATTGGGGGTGTTCGTCGCTTCCTTCTCTCTTGGCTTGACAAAGGGAAGAAAACCGGGCGAACTCCTTCGAAAGCGTTTAAGAGAAGGTCTGCTTCCTGAAGGCAGAAGCAAACAAACAAACAGAAAAGCGATTTTCTGCTCGTTTTGCAAAAAAAAATATCATTGACAAAAACAAAAAAATTCGCACTTAAACGTGACTGTTATTTTGAAGATGGCTCCAAAATGATCTCCGCTTATAAGACGATTACCTACATGTCACGCAGAGCAAAATAGATCTTCCTCATATATATCAGGAAAGTAATTACAATCATAAGGGTAAATATTTTCAAGCGCTATGCAAACAGAGGAGAGGTTTGGAAATCCTCTTTCTGTTGGCAGGCGTTCAGACCAGCGCTTTGACAACAAGAAATGCCCCACACCTTGGCCGGGTACCTAGGCTGATCGTCAGCTGTTATCTGAGTGCCTCCACACTCATATTGGAGGGGTGGGGGGAGAAGAAAAAGTAAAAAATTAAAAGAAAAGAAAAAATAAGAAGAAAAACAGGCTGTCCCTCCCCAAATGTGTGAACTCGTGGTGCGCTATTTCCGAGAGACCGGCGTATTCCTTATCCGAAGTATTACCATTTCTGAAAGGGGAAAGAGATAACAATACAAGGAGACGCATCTTTCACAAAACCCCTTTGCAATGCGTGATACGTTTGTAGGAGCCGTGGGGCGGGTGGGGAAGCGCCAACACTGCCAAAGCAAAGGGAACTGCCGCCCAGGACAGACAGGTAGCTGTGCTGTGCGCGGAAATACAGCGCAGGGACAACTCAGCAACCGAGTTTCTGTTAATTAAAACCCGAACCTTGTTCTAAAGCGGTAGAAAAGCGAAGGGAGTGGAAAAGGAAAGGGAAAAAAAAAAAAAAAACAACAACCTCAAGGGCCTGTAGGGCAGTCGCTGCTCAGTTTAAAAGACCAAACGCCCTTTCCCAGCATGATGTACAGAACCTGACGCTGAAATGGCAAGGGAGCGAGCCAGCAGGGCTGGTGCCGAGCTGCTGCAGTTCCCTCTCCCGGGGGAAGGCTCGCTCCGGGTTTTTGGGTGATCCCGACCAGGCTTTGCAGCTCGCCAGCCTGACCTGTCAAGCGGATTATTTTAGAGGGAGATTAATAGGGGAGGCGGGCTGCAATAATAATCGTTTTGTTTGATGTGACAACTTTGATAGGCGTTGATTTACTTACAAACTGATAGGCTTTTAATTGAGCGCCTCCATCCAGCTTGAGATGAAAGGAAAACCGCATTGAAAAGCTGCCCGAGTGCCCTCGAGCCTCAATACTGATTAGCCATCTCGACAGTGAATAGTTCAAGGCATTTTCAAACTTTTTTTCCTCTCTCGGTCTCGCTCTCCTCTCCTCCTCAAATATCTGCCAGCCCACTCCTTTTTAAGAGAAAATAAATCATTTCCATTGTGTGCAAATAAAATCGACTTGACATGCTTGCCAATAGCTGGTAGGTAAAGGAAAGTGTGGACTGGCACTTGTTAATTAATTCCTCCTTTGCTCTCCTTTTTTTTTTTTTTTCTTTTTTTAAGTTACAATTTTCCTTTGTAAGAGCAGGAAGACGGGTTGCAACCCTCAGGTTTTGTTGTCGTTGTCGTTGTTTATTTTTATTTTTATTTTTTTAAAGAAGAATAAAGGCTACAGCCACCCAAACTTCAACAAGACTACACAAGTAAGCACCAAACAAGCAACCCGGCTGCGCGGATTCATTAAACGAGGATCCCTCGCAAGGTAACGAGCAGGACGGAGTCCGTCTTCCTCGGTCGGGAGCGGAGAGATCCGCCAGCCCGGCTGCGGGACCCCGCTTCGAGCCGCGGCTCAAAGGGCTTTTGGGGGGGCGGGGAGAGGGGATGGCTCGGCGTCGATTTTTTTTTTTTTACAACCTTCTACATATAAAGTTTATAGCGCTGAGTGTGATTTAATCCTCATTTCAAAGGCTCGGCGGAAAGAAGAAATAAAAAAAAAAAAAAAAAGAAAAGCTGTCCTCTGAAGTTACTAATTAAATTACCCTCCGAGGCTTCTAGCCTCTACCTCAGCCGGAGAGCTCGGGGTCCGCGCTGCTCCCCGCTCGTCCCCGCTCCCGTCGGTGCGCGGAGCCGTGCGCACGGAGCGGGCATCGCCCTCGCTCCGCTGCCCCCGCTCCGAGGGCCCTCCCGAAGTCCCCGCACCTCCGCCGGGCCGGGAGGGAAGGGAGCGGGGAGGGGGGCTGCCCGCAACTGACTCTGCCTTAGGACAATTAATCTTTAGGCTTTCACCCTGGGAGGCAGGATAAATACAACGAGAAAACAGATAGGAGTCTCTCCGGTCCTGTAAGGAAAACAGCTGTTCCAAGCACTTTAATGCAAATGAACACAAATGAAGGTTTCAGCTTTTTTTTTTTTTTTTTTTTTTCCTTCCAGAGTTTTACTGCACTCCATTTATCAATTGGACTTGACAACAAAAGAAAGAACGGGGGGAAAACCCGGGGCAGATTCAAGTCACTTCCACTCTGCACGAAGGAAGGGGGAGTTCCTTACGGGCGCGGTGCGGGTTGTCAGTCCCGCTGCAGGAGCAGCTTTTGTGCGATGCTTTCTCCCTCTGCCCCCCGATCCTTTTAGCTGTCACGGCCTCGGAAGACGACAGCGGGCACGGCGAGATGGAAGCCCGGCTCTGCCTTGCACCGAAACACGCTCCGCGCTTCCAGAGAACGCACAGAAATTACAAAGTTTGTTCAGATCATCTTTCTAGGGGCGAGGGCAGTCCCGCCCGTCACCCCGTTCTACCCTACGTGCCAAAGAGCGCGGCGGTTCAATAAAAGCCACCCGAGACGCTGAGCTGGACGGGGGACTGACGGAGCACGGCTCTCGGGGCGGGGAAGGGCGTCGAGGAAAGGAGCCCCGCGTGGGCTGCCCCGCGTGGGGCCGGGTTGGAGGTGTGGGGTAGGAAAAGGTGAAGGCGAAGGCCGGGGATCGGCGGGGCCGAGAGCGAGCAGGGAAAGTCCTTCCCCACGCCCGACGCCTGTTCTGGTCGGAGTCCAGGTCAGGAATTGGCCGCGACCCCTGAAGCACTCGCCCTTGTTCTTCACTTGTCAAACGTGTTTTATCTCTAAGTGACCTTTTTGTTAATGTTGTAGATTGTGCGGGCCACCATGTCAGATCCGGAAACAAAAGTAAAAGATTGATTAACACGTTTTGCCTGTGAAAAAGAAAAAAAAAAAAAAAAAGATAAACGTTACGGGATGAGGAGGTGGGGAAGAGCGGGACGGGAAGTACAAAGGGGAGAGGGAGCGGGGGGCGGCGCGGGGAGCGGCTGAAGGGCGGCGGGGCAGAGACGGCCGCTGCGGGGAGGAGGAGGGCCGCCCCGCCGCCCGCTCCCCGCAGAAAGACGAGTTCCGGCTCTCCGCCGCGGAGCCGCTCGCTCCCGCTCTGTTTTCCTTCCTCCCTCTCTCTCCCCCTGGAGTCACACCAGGCTTGTAATCAGCAACAAAAGCTGACATAAATCAGGGCGGATTGGCAGGGCTGACAAGCCACTGACGGATGGCGGCGGGGAGCGCTGACAGCTGACGGCGGGGCGGGGACCTGCGCGGCGCGGCGCGGCGCGGCGGGCGCTGCGTGACAGAGCGCGACGCCGCCGCGTTCCCCGCGCCGCCGCAGGCCGCGCCGCAGCGCCCCGGCTCCCGCCCGCCGCGGGCAGGGCCGCCGCTCTGCAGGTTCTCGTCCGCGCCCGTCCCCGCGCCGTCGGCCGGGAGGGGCGGGAAAGCGGCCCGCGCCTTTCCCCGGGGCCCGGCGGGGAGAGGGGGAGAGGGCCGGGCGCGGCGCGGCGCGGACGGGCGGCGGAGGGCCGCGATCGGGCGGCGGCCGCGTCGGTGCCTTTCTCAGGGTCGGAGGGGCCCGGCGGCGGTCTCCTTCCCGGCCCCGCGCCCGTCGGCCCTCGGCCGCCTTCCGCCGCCGCCGCCGCCGCCCGGGGAGCCGCGATGGTCGCGGAGGAAGAAAAACGTTCGCGGCGCGTGATGTGAAACACAGAATTAACGCCCAGCCCGTCCTGGGAGCGCAAACAAGGAAGGAGGGGAGGGGAGAGGGGAGGCGGACGAGAAAGGGAAGGGAAAAAAAAAAAAAAAAAAAAGAGCGAGAGCCCATTAAAAACAGAGAAAAAAAGCCCCAGAAAAGGGAACGTCACATCCCCTTGACCCTCCAATCACCTCGGGGTCCCATTTGATTGGAAGGCGGCAAAGGCTTTAATCTCAGACTAATTCAGCTGCTTTTGAAGTGAGTTTCTCCGCCAGACCCCGGGCTGGATGGGCAGCGGCTCACAGCGCAACTGAGCGCGGAGCCGAGCGCTCCGCCCGCCCCGCGCCGCGCCGCAGCCGGGAGCCGAGAGCGGCCGGGCACGGCGCAGCCGCCCGCGCCCCCCGCCCCTCGCAGCGCACGGATTACTCGGCTTTTTTTTTTTTCCTCCTCTTTCTCTCCGGCCGGCTCCCCCTTCCCCCCTCCCTTCCCCCCCCCCCCCTCCCCACCCACGCCCTCCCCGCCGGCGAGAGAGCCGCGGGACATTTTATGTTTGTTTTCCTCCTCGGGGGGCGTGTGGATTTTTTTCCCTTCTCGCCCGCAGAAAGCGAGCGAGCGTTTCCGAGTGCGAGCGGCGCGACTTGCCCCAGTTTTCATGCGAGGTTTTGGGTCATGATCACATCGCCCTCGCTTTCTGCTCTCAGAAGTAGTAAGCGCAGCAGCAGCCTGAGCGAGCCCGGAGGCAGCCCCCGCCGCAGCCGCAGCACCGCCGACCTCAGTGCCGGGCCGACCGGGCACGCTGGGAGCCCCGGCAGCGCCGCCGCCAAGCCCTGCTTCCACGCCGTCCCCCCCTCGGACCCGCTGCGCCAAGCCAACCGCCTGCCCATCAAGGTGCTGAAAATGCTCACGGCGCGGACCGGCCACATCCTACACCCCGAGTACCTGCAGCCTCTCCCCTCCACGCCCGTCAGCCCCATCGAGGTAAGCGGCCCCGGCCCCGCCGTGCCCTGCCCGCCCCGCATGGCGGCTGCCCCGCGCCCGCTCCGCTCCGGATCGCTGTCGCGCCGGGAACGGGCGCCTTTGATCTTAGTGCGGGGAGCTGCGCGTGGTCGTTGCCGTGTTTACTCGGCCGACTGGCGATTCCTTTTTGAATAAACTTTCATTTTTGCTCTTTTGATCTTTTCTTTTTTCTCCTTTTGATTTTTTTTGTGTGTGTTTTATTATACATCCGTGTGTCTCTTGTGTACATATATACGTATATATATATATATATAAATGATTTTTTTTTTTTTTTTTGAGCGAGAGAGAGAGGAGCGGTGGGTGGAAGGAAGCTCCCCGCTCCGGGGTCACGATCCGGCCACGCCGCGCTCGCCGCGGCCGGGCGTTGCGGGGCTGCTCGGGCACGAGCTCGGCGCGGCGCGGGGCGGCTATGGCGGAGCTCGGCCCTCCGCCTTCGCCGTCCTTTTGGGGCTCCCGTGGTCCCCGCCGCCCTCTTGTCCCCGCTGTCGGGGCCCCTCGCTGTTTTAGGGAGCGAAACTCGAAACGGAGAGGGTGGTGGGAAGGGTGTGTCCGTGGGAATGAATCATTTCACTGAGGTCTCTGCGGAGCGAAGCGCTGCTCTCTCCGCGAGCCCGGCTCGTCCGGGCTCTGTTTATAAATAGCGGCCGCGGTCAGGGCGCAGAAATGCGGCAGCCGGCGCGGCCCGGGGGCTCCTCCGCTCCAGGGGCGGGGGTCGGCGCGGGCTGGGCGCTGCCCGATGGGCGCTGGGCGGCCGAGGGGGTGCTCGCACGGCTCCAGCGAGCCCGAGCCCTCTTTAAAGGCTTTGTGGAAAATGGTGCATGCAGGGGAGGGGGCTGTCAGGGTGATGAATGTGCACGAAATCGTTCATCACTTCCAGGCTGGCCCCTGCAGAAACGCGCGGGACAAGAGACCTAGGTACGCTCCAGGCTTTTTGGTTTTTCTTATTTCATTTGTATTTATTTATTTATTTATTTATTTTGCTTTTCTTTAAGAAGAAGACTGCCCCGCTAAACCTCTGTCATTGTGTGTTTAATTCCTGCAGCTGGATGCGAAGAAAAGCCCCCTGGCCCTTTTGGCGCAAACTTGCTCGCAGATAGGAAAGCCGGACCCATCCCCTTCCTCCAAACTCTCCTCGGTCACCTCCAATGGCTCCGGAGGCGACAAGGACTCCAAGTCGGGCCCCCTGAAGCTCAGCGACATCGGCGTGGAGGACAAGTCGAGCTTCAAGCCCTACTCCAAGCCGGGCGCGGAGAAGAAGGAGCCGGGGGCGGCGGGCTGCGCGGGCACCCCCGCGGCGGGGGTCGCGGCCGGGGAGAAGTCGGGATTCCGGGTGCCGAGCGCCACCTGCCAGCCGTTCACCCCAAGGACAGGCAGCCCCAACTCCAGCGCCTCCGCCTGCTCGCCCGGGCTGCTGCCGGCCGAGGGCAAAGGCGGCGAGGACAAGAAGGACTCGGAGGGCTGCGGCAAGAGCGGCGGCTCCGGCGCGGAGGGCGGCCCGGGCTCCGCCGGCATCGGCCACGGCCGGATTAGCGTGAGCTGCGCCGGGATTAACGTGGAGGTCAACCAGCACCAGGAGAGCGCGCCGGGCTCCAAGCCCATCGCCTCGGACTCCGCCTCCTCCTGCAGCAGCACCACCGCCACCTCCTCCGCTTCCGTGCTGGGCTCCGGCCTCGTGGCCCCCGTCTCCCCCTACAAACCGGGCCAGACCGTCTTCCCGCTGCCTCCGGCGGGCATGAGCTACCCGGGGACGCTGGCCGGGGCGTACGCGGGCTACCCGCCGCAGTTCCTGCCGCACGGCGTGGCTCTGGACCCCACCAAATCCTCCAGCCTGGTGGGGGCCCAGCTGGCGGCCGCGGGCAGCCTGGGCTGCAGCAAGCCGGCCGGCTCCAGCCCGCTGGCGGGCGCGTCGCCGCCGTCGGTGATGACGGCGAGCCTGTGCCGAGACCCGTACTGCCTGAGCTACCACTGCGCCAGCCACCTGGCCGGCGCCGCCGGCGCCTCCTGCGCCCACGACCAGGCCCTCAAGTCCGGATACCCCCTGGTGTACCCCACGCACCCCCTGCACGGCGTGCACTCCTCGCTGACCGGCGCCACGCCGCCCTCGCTGGCCGGCCACCCCCTGTACCCCTACGGCTTCATGCTCCCCAACGACCCCCAGCCGCACATCTGCAACTGGGTGTCGGCCAACGGACCCTGCGACAAGCGCTTCGCCACCTCGGAGGAGCTGCTTAGCCACTTGCGGACCCATACTGCCTTCCCGGGCACCGATAAACTCCTCTCCAGCTACCCCAGCTCCTCGTCGCTGGCCAGCGCGGCGGCCGCGGCCATGGCGTGCCACATGCACATCCCCACCACGGGCGCCCCGGGCAGCCCGGGCACGCTGGCGCTGCGCAGCCCGCACCACGCTCTGGGACTCGGCAGCCGCTACCACCCGTACTCCAAGAGCCCGCTGCCCACCCCCGGCGCGCCCGTGCCCGTGCCCGCCGCCACGGGACCCTACTACTCCCCTTACGCACTGTACGGGCAGAGACTCACCACAGCCTCGGCGCTGGGCTACCAGTGAGCGGCGCGGGCGGGAGGGAGGGGGAGGGAGGGAGGCAGCCCTCCGAACCGGGTGGAAGTCGGCGAGGAGACACAAAAAGAAAAACAAAAAAATACACAACACAGAAATGGGACTTTTTATACGATAGTGTTCATCTGAGGACTGGATCCGTGAGCACTGTATTTATTTATGTTAGCTTCAAGCGGGACAACGAATCATAAAGTGCATTACTTAACTGAGCTCAATAGGTAAAAGTGGAACACCCGTTGTAGAATATAAATAAAAAGATAGAGGTCTTCTCTTTAATGTTACTTTAAAATTGCTATGATTGTATCGTACGTTCTTATTTAATGTCTCATCGAAACAACAACGACAAAAAAAAATTTACATGCATGTTTGTTACTAAAAAACAACTCGCAATTTGTCAGTTATAATTTCAAATTGCAATTATTTTTAAGGTGTATACCCTGGAAAGAGAATTGGTATTTTTTTGTATGTATTCTGGGAGAAAAAAAAACAAAAAACAAAAAACAATTCTATTCCAAAAACCTCATTTGCCTTATTTTGTTCTTTAAAAGGAACACTTAACTATTTTTAATTTTTAAGTCCACCCTGTAACGAGGGTTAAGTAAGGTTTACGTCATGTACTAAAATAGACAATGTATCGCTTTAAAGATTAAAATTCCGTATATTTGATGTATTAAAAGGTTTAACTTTTTTTTTTTTTTTTCATACGCTTGGATTCTGTTATAAACCCGAGTAGGTCTTGGATGGAGGCGATCGCTAATTTCCTTCAGCGTTTATTCAATTTTAATTAAAAATTAAAAAAAAAAAAAGAAAGAAAAATAAGTTTTTTTTTTTTTAAATTATTATTATTATCATTGCAACCCCAGGGCTCTCTTAAAAGAAGGAAAAAAAAAAAAAAAAAAGAGGAAAAGGTTTTTTTAATCTTTTTTTTTTCCCCCCTCCTGTAGAGTTCGCGGGCACGGAGCGGGAAGCCTGAGGCTCGTTCACATCTCTGTCACTTTTCCGAGGAAAATGAACTTTTTTTTTTTTTTTTTTCCCCCCTCAAAAGAGCATTTTATTGTGAAAACCGTTTTCTTTCTGATGGGAGCTTCAATTACCAGGCGGAGTTCTTTCTTTAGGAAGAGACGCGGGGAAGGCAGCACTGTTGGTAAAAGAGTAAGAAGATTATCCGAAAGCTTTTTACAGTGTAACGCGTAACCATTCATCTCCTTTTCTCAGGGAGAAGTTCCGAAGTAATTGGGAAGCGCTATTTGATCTCACCCGGTCATTTTCAATTTCTTTCTTCAGTTCGTACCGCGGTACAAACGATCGCCGAGCTAAAAAAAAAAAAAAATTAAAAAAAAAAAAAAATCGGACCGCTCTGAGAGCTGCTTTTCTTTAAAGAAGAAGGGCCGGGGAGGAAGGAGCCCAGCGAACCGCCCGCAGCTGGGAGCGGTGCCGAGGGCCGGTCCCTGCCCGCCCGGGCCGGGCAGCAGCAGCCGCCGGGACCGCAACGATGGAAGAGCGGCTCGGTGCCCGCGGGCAGCCGGGCTCCGCGCCCCGTCCCGCTGCCGGCCCCCTCCTCCCGTATCCCCGTTGTTCGAAGTTTCCCGCGGTGCCCAAATGCTCATTAATCTAATACATTTACTCCAGATAATTGGGGCAAGTTAGCGTTAACTGCTGAGCGGGGAAGAGCGGGCGGCTGCCGAAGGGCCGGAGCTCTCCCGGCCCGGCCCGGCCCGGCCCGGCGGTGCCGGGCTGCTCTTTGGAGACGCGGCTCCTCCATCGGCACGGAGCCGCTCGGAGCTTTCACCGAACGGTGCTTCCCTCCCCCCCTTGAATGGGAAAAGGACCAGCGCGCAGCGCCGGTTTGCTGAATGTAAAACGAGCTCTCGTCGTGAACTGATGAGCACCGGGGAAAGGAGAGAAGGGCAGCGCCGTGAACCGCACCGAGCAAACTTCACTGATAAAAAAGCCCTTCGGCCGGGAGCGGCAGGAGGCCCCAGCCCGGCCCCCTCCGTCACCCTGCAGTCGGGGAGAGGGCCGGGCCGGCTCCGGCAGGGCAGGCGAGCCCGGTGCCGTTACCGCGATCAAACAGCACCGGCGCTTCCACGCACGTACTCCACAATGACAGATTTCTAGCAGCTGCACCTCCGGCTCCGCTCGCTGCCATCCGCCAGCAGCCAGGTGTTGGGCTCTGTCGGAAGGAGAGCGGGGGAGTTCCGTGCGCCGGAGCCTTAATTGCAGCGCTGCGGCTTTCAGCTCTGAAAGTTGTGCGCGAGGGGTTCTGATGCGAGTGATAAAACGAGCGCTTAACGTTATTATTGCCGTTCTGCTCAGATACTGTCAGCGACATTAATGACAAATGGAAACGGCTTATTTTATACGGAGAGCGGTGCTAAGGAGGACTCTCTCCCCGGCTTGTTAAATATTTGACCTGGCAAGTGTCACGGAGGATTTTGATATTAATCTAGGAAATTTGCTATTTTTTCTAATAGAGATTGACTTATGGACATGAATGTTTTTAGGTAAAAGGGCCGCGTTTGTTATTTCGTTCCCCCGTTCCGACTAGCTGGATGGCTCGAGGAGCTGACAGCAGCCGCTGGTCCATGCCACCGAACTAAAATAATTTCACAGTGAAAAACCAGCTCGGGAGGACAAGCAACAGAAGGGCAAAACCCATCACAACCCCAAACTCAGATCAATCTGACCGGAGTCAGGCATACATTAGTTTAAATTAAACAGTTTCATCTTCCTCACAAATCTTTTTTGAACGCTAAAGATAAACTCATGTAATATTTAAATCAACTCCTGTCAGACGCTAAGTGCAACCGAAGAACCAAAATAAAAATTAATGACTTTCCCGCTGCTCTGCGAGGCTCGCTCTGGGTGCCGCTTCGACAAAATACTTCTGATAAGCGACGCTTAGAAAAGAAGGGTTCTGTTTATCTTATCTATGGGGAAATGTAATTAAGCCGGTTTTATGAAACAATAAAACACAGACTCCACAGACAGCGAAGGAGTTCCTGCAGTATATCTCGGCCTATATGGGCATATGTATCTTGGCTTGCGCGCGCAGGTCGATACCAAAGACACACATCCATGTTTGCCTTCCTGATTTCCGAGCGCTCAGAGGACGGTGGAGCTAAGCACGGGGATGCCTCTGCGACTGGGGTGGGGGGGGGGATTTACTCAGCGATGGGAGGCCCCGTTTTGTGGGACGGGGGAATTCGCTCCCCACCACCTCCGAAAGTGCCCTGAGCCGGGGCTTTGCTGAGCCGTGAGGGCTGCAAGCGGGATGGCCCGGGAGAGCGGAGCCCGGAAAGACCCAGGCTGGCCCTAACAGGGGCACACGTGCATTCCTGTTCTGTGAAGTAGAGATCAAACTCTATTCTTTCATCTTCAGAAAAGACGGAGAGAAATACTGCCTTTCTTTTATACTGTTGGCTTTCGCTACAGGCTTTCTGTAGGGCGCCGTTTGGTTGGGGTTTTTTTGTTTTGTTTTGTTTTGTTTTGTTTTGTTTTTTTTCTTCCTAAAAAGAGCGAATCTGAAGTTGGAAAAGATCTGGAGACGGCATCACCAACTCTCCATCCGGGCCGCGGGAATCACCCCGGATACTTTGAGCCCCCAGCCCGACGGTCCCGCAGCCCCGGGTAGAGGTGGCGGATCCCTGCTGGGGCTCACTACGTGGCAGCTGGGCCAGGCCGTCCTTCCTAATAAGAATAAGAATCATCAAATACGATAAAATAAAAACGTTGCGAAGAAGTATAAAAGCGTCAAAAGAAACAAGACGGACTCTAACACCGAATGCTCTCACCTCTTCGGAGGTAAGCTGCTTAGGCAGCAGAGACGGGGCTGAAACCCGAGCGCGCCGTGCATTCGGGTTGAGCACCAACGCGGTCGGGCTGTGCCGGTTCCGGCGCTCCCAATGGGCCGCCAGGTGCTGCGGCACGGACCCCTTCTGCCCTCACGTCCGAGATCCATCCCCGCTCCCATTGCAGCCAACCCCGTCTGTCCCCTGCGTGGAAGAAAGTGAAGCCGTCCAAGCTTTGGATATTGCAAGAAGCCTCGCGTGTGTGTGTTTTTCTCTATTATTATTATTATTTAATTAATTTTTTTTTTTTTTTTTAGTCTTCAGATGAATTAAAGACAACCTGACAATGCTGTCATCTGTCTTCAACGTCACATCAAGGCGAGCAGTAATGATAACAGAGCAGCAGAAGGACGCCTACTGAAACCTGGAGGATATATATACGCATACATACACACGCATATATATATATATATACGCCTCGGAACAGTTCGAAAGAACAAAATTAAGATCGCTGCTCTTAGGCCATCGCGGTGAGAACGTCTAACAACGATTTATTTTGAAGCAACGGCCTCACGTTTCCCGCTTTACTCCACGAGCTGCGCGCTCCTCGGTCCACACCGCCTCTGCGGGAAGGGGCAGGAGGACGGGGCAGGCGCACCGCACCTCCCGTTCCCCAACTACTGCGACCAAACGGGAACGCGGGCGCGCCGTCCTCCCCCTCCGTGCCCTCGCTTCGCTCAGCGGCCGCTCTCCCGGAGCCCGGGGCCCCGAGCCCCCTTACGCCGCAGCGGGCGGGAGGCGGCTCCCTTTGTCTGCGGCCCGGCGGGGCTGTGCCGGCGGCGGGGCGGCCGCGGGGTCCCGCCCGCCAGGCGGCGCTGCCGGGCCCGCCCCCAGCGGGGAGCTGCGGAGGAGCGCGCCCGCTCCGTTCGGCTCCGAGCAGGGCGCCGGGCGCGGCCCCGGGCACAGCGGCCCCGGGCGGGGAGCAGGGCGGCCCGGCACGACGGCGGCAGGGATCGCGGGGCTCATCCGACGGGAAGCATCGCGGCGTAAATGGATGTAGAGAGATGGAAGCAGATAGGCCGGACTAAAAGGAAAAAGAAAAATGTAGCGTTGGTGATTTTTTTTTTTTTTTTCTTCTTCTTCTTTTTTTTTTTTTAAATCACTCTTGTAATCTCATTCAGTCTGAAGGGTAAATAAATTGCAGTTGTATGAAAAACAATTGGCGCTACATGTGTTCATAACAGATGGGATCTTATCACAGTTTAACTGTAATAAATTCTGACTTCTGGAAATTGTAATCTTTGCTCCGTGGTAGATGTTGTCTCGTTTCTGCTGTAATAACAGCGCTGCAAACTTCTGCGAGCGAGTAGAAAAGTTTCGGCTGCGGCCGCCGTGCTGCCAGCGCTCTCCCAAAGTTTTGCCGAGAACGCCCTCGGAAATCAAAAGAAGAGAAACGCTGGAGCCCAGGGAGGCCAACAGCTGATCCTGCCCCCGTCGCCGACGTTATTTACCAAGGCCAATGATCACGGCCCTTAAAAGACACGCAGAGAGGCTAAGAATGAGCTCTCTGTGCGGAGCAGCCCTGGCAAGTGACAGATCACGCTTCGCTTCGCGAGCGCAGAAAATGTCAGAGGAACGCAGCTCCCGAGGAAGCAGAGACCAAAGTTCAGATGAATCCCCCGCGCTCCACATCACAAAATTAAAATATAAATTTGAATAACCACCGAAAGAATAAAATTATAACAATAAATTGCCAAAATTCACCGAGGCTGGGGGCTAATTATTTTTCCCATCTCGGCTTCCCATTGGCGTTTATCAAGTCGCGGGATAAATGCTTGTAAATCCATTCAATTTCCATAAATTCTCTCTGCGCCTTCTTTTTGGCCAATGCTTTTGCAACATTAATTGATTTTATTGCACTTCCTGAAGTCACTGTATATTACGCTCAAGCAAGTTTGCTCTGAAAGCGTTGCTCTTTCCGTGGTCGCATGAAAGCCGGGAAGGGGAATTAGTGAAGCCACCGCAGCCTCCAGTCGCCTTTTTTTTTTCCCTGCTGTGATCCTGATGGCAAATGCGAACTGCAAATTACAAGTTTCTAATAATCTGCGCTGTTACAGAACACAGCCCCTGTATAGCCGGTGAGAAATTAGCACGAATGCCAGCAATGCATTTCTCCCCATTGTTTCTGAACCGGGCGTGGGGTGGAGGGGTGAAACGCTACCGAGCGACCGAGATCAAACAGACCGAGGAACGCTTACGGCGTGAGTCATTACCGCTACTGGACAGCCAGCGGTTAGTTTTAGGAAAGGATTTTCGATGTATTACTGCAAGTTTAATTCTCCTTAGAAGTACACAGCCTCCAGGTTTCGCAAACCCCTCTCCCCTTCCCCCCTCTGTCTCCTTAGGAACACTACGCCCAGTAAGCCTTCACCTGGTGGACCTCATTCAACACCAGCAATAGCCCTGCGGTCTCCAGCTGTGGTCCCCGAGTGGAAGCCACCTTGCACCCTGCACCCCACACCCTGCTCCCTGCATTGGACACCTCCTGTCCCGCAGCTCCAGTGCTGCCCACGGGCTGGACCCAGCTGGGCTCCAACCACCCGCAGCCCTGCACAGATGCACTTGGAGGCACAGCAGCGACACAAGAGCCTTGTTAAATGGATAGGGATAACTACTGGAGGTGACAGAAAAGACATGCAGGTTTCAGGTAGGATAGCAGAACTGCCGATAAATACCAACCTATCCTTCGCATTGCAGGTTCAGCATTTGTGCCCCACCCTTGCCTTCCTTCCCACTCACACTTGCTGCTATCCACTGACTTGAGACGCTGAGCATAAGTAGCAAGCTGTTACCAGCCTGCAGCCCGGCCTCGAGGCTACCAGCCCTGCCAGCCCCAGCCCAGCCCACCGTACTTGCTGAGGCACCTCTCCATTCCCCCCTTTCTTGGGGAAGGAACACTAACTGGGGCAGTCCTGTCCCAGGGCAGAAGTCATTTGTTGCCCCTATCACCAGAAGGCCTTCTGTTTTGGCAAGCCCGACAGAACAAGGGTTCTGAACCACTAAGCTTTTCCCAAGCTTTTTATTCCTCCCCACGCCCCAGCTGGGAAAGGTCTCTGGTACACTGTATCCCACCATCACAGCTTTAGAGGGGTCCATTGAGCTGGGACTGGGACACACTGTAGAAGTGATCCCACTCCTGACACCCTGCCAGCCATCACGAGACACACATTTGCAGCTGCAATATAATGTGGTTTCACTGAGCTCAGAAAACTTAGGACCAGATTCTCAAACAGAGATCCACCTGACATTTGCAGGAAACCCATCTCCCCCTTTTATGCAGCTCATAGTCCTTAATCCTTTCTGGAAGAGACGCTCTCTCCTACCAGCAAGGATCAACAGCCAACATCACCTGCTGCTTTTTCTTCATGCCTTAAGAGCTCATCTCAACGCAGAATACATCAGTTCCCAGATCTGGAAGTCTTAAGCCCACAGTTCTCGCTTATTAGGGCTCCTAATCACTGGGCTATTCGCATGTGGGAAAAATCCCCACCCCTGCTTTGAAGGCATTTCACTTTGCATAAAAATGCACTAGGCCGGGGGAAGGAGAAGGAAGGAAGGAGACTATTAAGTCTGCTGGTTACCGTGCTTGCCAAAGCCTGAAGCTCCGGTCTCCCAGTCAGTGCTCACAAGCAGATTTAATCAGGTTCCCACCCAAGTCTTCCTTCACCCAAGAGAGAAGTGTTCTACACGAAAAAGAGGTAAAACTTTCAACATCCCCTTTGCATCCTAGATGGTAAAGTACAGAATTGGATACCTGTCTATTCAGGTGAAACAGGGATGCAGTACTGACCTGTACCCACTAATCTGTTAGACAAATAACAGGGACCTTTGAGTAACCCCTTTTTAAAGCAAGTACAAGCCACCACTGCCATGTTAGGGGGCAGCAACCTTTGCCTAGCAAGGCCTTAGTAAAACTGCAAATTTTCACACCATGTGCATTGATTACACAGCAAAGAAAAATCGGTGATGAGGATCTTGTAGTAGAATTTGCACTGCATGTTAATGCAGTTCTCCTCTTTGGTCTATTTGTTACTTTGTCCGACTCCATAGGGAAGCACTCGTGTCTATCCATCCCATCTTACTGCTGCTCACCCAGTCAATGTCACTCTCCACAGAAAGCCATGACAGACAGAAGCAAAACGAGTCAAAAAATATTAGTTGTCCCAACTGATGTATTTTTTTTTTTCTGAGATTCAATTAAAAAAAATAGTATAGCTATTTTCCATGACAAAATAGCTTCAGTCTATGACTCCAGAACATTCAGGATATATATTTTTTTGTCATCCTCCTCCCCTACCCTCCTAGTTCCCTTCCCTTTGCATGATTACAATTTTCTTAAATATATATTGCACCAGCAGGCTGGGGGAATGTGTTCCAGATAAAACAGATGAGTAGAAATAAGTTCTTTTTCAGAAGGATCAGCTGCTAAATGCATTCCAGTGGAGGTGTCAAACAGATTTTATGAAGAAAGCTAATCATATTTTTAATTACGGTCTTCATGCTGACTTTACAGAGTTAGGGTAAAAAGCTACGCTTGATCAAAAGCAGATATCCTACTTACATCAATAGGTTTATAAAAAGATTGAGAATGGAATTTAGACCAGATGGAGAAAATGAAAAAAAAAAATTAACTGTATCATTTGGTGGAGAAACAAATAGTTATTGATGTATCTACAAATCACATACTGACAAATTTTGAACAAACTGGCTACTAGGAGTGCCACCATCTTGTTCTGGAGTTAAATGAGTTGTAAAGGTGTTAGAGCAGGTCATACCTCCTCAGTCAACAGCACATTTTTTTACACTACTTCCAGGCTGGCTGAGTTGGAAGGGTATGGTTTCCTGTATGTAGATACTCCCAAAACAAGTAAGAATACCACTGAACTCTACCATTAGTGATAAACAACACCAGTATAGCTTATCCCTATTAGAGAAGATACTTGTGTATCATTATAGCTGCCTATATACTAGATCACAGATAAAGGAAAAAAACCCTAAACCTCTACAGAAGAAAATATTTACTTTTCTAACAAAAACAGTTACACTTGTGTAAACATCATGTTTCATGTGGTTAATTGTGCTCACTGTTTAATGGGATGGTGTCACTTCATATTTACACTTTTAAGCTGTTAAACATACACGTATGCTGATTTCAAAGCCTGGTGTGAAATTCTGGTCAACCTAAAATCAGCAAAAGTTTTCTAACAAGTCTCTTGGGACTAAAAGATTAAAAAAAAAAAAAAAAGAAAAGAAAAAGAAATAATAATAATAATAAAATACAGTCCTAAAGTTTACAAATTCTAATCCCATATCAATGAGGATTAAATACATCCCACACAGCTCTATGTTTCATGACAATTTATGAAGGAACTTGGGATTTCCTTGGAAGAAACCACGGGAATTTTCCTTTTCCAGTTCTGATGAGAAGGTTCCAACAACAAAATCTGAAGAGATCATCCAAGGTGGATCAGAAGTAAACAGGTAAAGAAAATGACCTTGAAAACACACACACACACACACATATTCTTAGCTGTAAAGCAGAACACACAAGTGGGTTTCTGCCATTGTAACACAGGTGCAGTCAACTTTGAGCTGATGTCTCCCAAGGTAGTAAGAACACAGGGAATTTAATGGTCACATCTGCCCAATCAGTCCTCTTTCAACATTTTACCCAAAAGATTGGTGCATTTCAGCCATTGGTGAAATGTGTGCATTTTTAGCTTGTATGTATTATTTATACTGAGAAGACTTGACCAGGCACTCTTCCAAGAAAATAATGGAATAATAATTCTAAAAATAAACCACAACAACAAGAATTTAAAATCTTTTAAATTAGGGAGCAAGTAATAAAGGAAAAAAAAAAAGAGAGAGAATTTATACGTAAAAGAACAGTGTTCTTTTTTTTTTTTTTTTTTTTTTTTTTTTAAATACAGAGCACTTTGAAAAATACTTACATCTGTTCTGATAGCTAATCAACCTGTCTGAAACAAATAATAGTTTTATAGCTTAGTATTTAGTCCAGTTTGTGTACAGATAGATACAGTGACTCGTTTACATGCTGACTTGAGTACTAGCAGAACCAAGTGGTGAGTTTTATATCTTCGTCTTGAAAACAATTATTGCATAACCATGTTATTTCATCATCTATTAAATGTTAAACTCATTTGTGCAACATTATCCCAGTCTTTTTGTTGCAAACACTAAAGTGAGGACAGAAGTATTTCTGTGAAGTCTCTTTTGATGTATTTTGTAATAGTTCAATTCTGGAAAGAAATGAATTGTGTGCTTCAGAACAGATAAAAGGAAACTATGCTCTCCACACCCCCATCACAAGTTCTCCTTAGGAATGTGAGTACATACAATTCTGGAAGTGTAATAATCATCATCTTGCTCATTACCTGAGACCTCCGGGGCTAAATCACAAACCTTTACACCTCAAGTTAAATACCCTATAGCTAGCAGCTGTAGCACACTCATATCCGCTGTTGGCCAGACGCAGACACAGAATGGGAGGCATAGCAGAGTGAACAGTGGGCTACATATGCATACCTACTCAAAAGCAAGTTAAAGATTGGCTAGAGACTAATCCATTTTATAGGCTAAGAAAATGATTTTCAGAGGAGCTGAACTGCAGGTGCTCATTTCTCTCTCCCTCTTTTATTTATTTATTTGTTTTTAAAGCTCAGTTTAACTCTAGTGGTAGTATTATCAGAGCTCAGTACAATACAGGAGAGCATGGGAAATATCTTAGATTGTGGCATTCCTTATGTCAGGGTCCATTGTGTGCAGCGTGACATGGCTATTTTTTTTCCCCTGGAGTGGCGGCGAAGGGCATTTGCTTATAGCTGCAAATCTAGAGATGGATCATACTACAAATGTTATCCATAACAGCCACATCCCATTATTTTTGGATGCAGTGTTGAACGCACTTCATCAAATCCTCACTGGAACAAAAAGAGGCAATAAGATGTTTTATAACCTATTGCTTATACGTAACAAGAATATTAGAAGTAAGCCAGTTGTAGAAGTTAGCTCTGGATCAAGTCAGAGAAAACTGATTTATGTTAAAATGAAGAAGTAAGTCTTTAACTAAAAGTTTCAGTTTCAGAAGGGCAAAATGATGTGGTCAGGTCAGCTGGACTGAGTACGGAGATCTGTTACCTAAAGCCAAGAGTGTTAAGATGGTCAAGAATCCTTATTCCAAACTCAGGGAAGAAATTAAAAGAAACCTGAAATATACCCCAGACATAACTGGATGTACTATCACCTCAATAAACAGATTATACGAAAACAAAAATAATGTGTGAAAAATCCCTTTTCTTTGCTAATCAGTCCTTATCTAAGAAGTGTGGAGGTGAAGCAAGAACTGCCAGAAGAAAAGCTGTGTTAGGCTCCGCAAAAGGTATTAAAATGGATGAAAATGTTTTTCAGTTACATACATAAAATCAAAGAAAGAAAGGAATGTAGCAGAGATTAAGGATAACGCAGGCATGTTCTCAACCTCAAACTGATATGTTGCATTAATTTAAATACTGAGTATGGGGTGAAAGGTAAGTAGCTAACAGGAATGATGTTAGAAAATGAAAATCAAGTGAAGTAAAAACAAAACTGTATCTGTTACAGCTCTGAAGCCTGGGAGCCTGGTTAACCTCTACCACAACTCAGGACTCTGGAATACGAGAGACCATAACAGTAGCCAGTATCAAGGAACTTCTATCAAACTCAACCAGAACAGGACTGCCACAAATAGAGTGAACAAACTACCCTAAGGGGGAAAACAAAGTCTGAGATTTTTATGCTTATCATTCTGATCCCAGTAATAGCCGACATTTTGCAACAATTATTTGGGAGCAAGAAGGGACAGTTAAACAAATTATTTTAAAATTCAGTAAGGAGTTATTCAAGGTGAATCCAAAGGAAAAAATATTTTTAGAACACGGTCTGGGATTGTTCAAGGTGGATCATACTACACTAAAAAACTTTGATAAAAACAAACCAAGTATTCTAAGCTAACATGGCAGCAGAAGTATTACTTCTCAATATTAATAAGGCCCTTCTGAAATACAATATGACTATCGATTGCAGGTATGAGGCAACTGGAGTAACTTCCAATAGACATGGAAAATTAATAGCACTGTTGAAGGCATGGGGACGAGCTCACCTGAAATACCACACACAATCTACTTACCTGCATTCAGGAGAGATTAACTGGAAGTAGAGTAAGTAGAGCATTAGGACTACTAGGAAGATCAGTGCAATGGAAAGCTTATTTTATGAAATGAGATTAAACAAGCTTGATTTGTTTAGTCTACTATAACAAAAGCTTAGAGGATAGGATTGCTGTCTAACTGCGTTAGTTAAAATGCAAGAAGAAAAAAAAGAGGACTGTTTAAATTAAAAGAATGTTGGCACAAGACCAAATGGTTTTTAGCAGGCCATGAATAAACTAAGTGTGAAATCAGAAAAAGGCTCATAACCAATGGAGCATTGGTAATGAGCTTTTCCGATGGTTGGTGAAGGCTTTTGTTTGTTTGTTTGTTTGTTTGTTTTAAAGTGTATAGTGGTAGCTCAATGTTTTTCACTGTGTCCCAAGTCATTGCCAATGGCAAAGGACTCACCAGCAGTGTTGTAAAGTAATCAAATTCTGCCACTCTAGGAACACTGAGAATATAACACAACTGTTCTTAAGATGGAGGACAACATATTTTAGAAGTGAGCTATGCATCCTAACAGCTGTAATGGGAAGGACCTGGTAACCAAGGAAGCACTGTTCCATTGTAAAGCCTTGAAATAGGGGAGCTGGTAGACAGGGCCAAAATGCAGCATAAGTAACAGTGTTGTAACAGAAGGAACGTGATTAGCATTAATGGTTAGGCAAACAGTAGACTTAAAAAAAAAAAAAAAAAAAAAAACTAAGTATTTTTCCTTCTAACACTATAAAACCCCAAACTTGTTTTTTTAAACCAGAAAAAAATTACAAAACAACCAGTATGAGCCAACCATATCACAAGTAAAAACTTCCTTCTGATGAGAAAGGCCATCCCAACAAACCATTACTTCTTTACTTTGGAAAATGACTTATTAGCAAAACCCACAGAATCCTAAGTAAAACAAATCAACTTTTATATTTTTGAAGAGAAGACGCTTGCCAAAGATAATTCCTCCTTAAAATGAAACACCACACTGCAAGGTATACACACAGTGAACAACCAAAAAGGCTATTTTGATATTAAACATTAAATCTTCTGTTTTAAAGGAAAACAGCTCTTTGTAAGGAAAACACAGAAACAAAGGGAATAACATTTGAACCAAACAAGACTTAGGTAGATGGTAATTTGTGAAAGAATTTTCTTTGGCATATACTTTAAAAGGAACACTAGAAGGAGAAGGGAATGGGCATTTTGTATTCTCAGTTAAGGTGCTGATGTCCCGACAGCCCTGAGGAAATCTCTAGATCTAAGTGTATCATGTGCTATCTTGCCCCCTTGCTCCAGTCAGCTGAGAGATGGTGTGCTCACTAGAGTGAGGTGCTTTGGATTTTTGTGGTTCTGGACATCCCACGTCCGCAAAGGAGAGACAGTCAGGCCTAAGGAATGGTCTTTTCCTAGGCAGTTTCTACCTTGAATGCTGTGGAGCTGATGCTCCATGAAATTTATACTGAGCTTGGGTGGGCAGAGTGACACAGTTTCACACTGCTTCATTCCTAAATCTATCTTTATTTTTACCATGTCATAGGTCAGAACAACCAATGACTGGTAAAGCTGATGATACATGCTTAAAGAAAGAGCATGTATCTGAAATGTATGAATTACCTTATTCACTAATCCTCTTCTGTAAATCTGGCATGACTTCCCAGCAAGAAAACCAATTGGTCTTGTGCTTGCGCATTTCTGAATAATGTAATCATTGAATGCTTGTACAATGCCTGATATCAATAGTCTGTTGTGACTTTGAACAGCAATGTGGGCTCATACCCACAGCACGAAAATAGTGTGATAATACCACTGACCTCTTTGTTCAACCTTGGGAAAGCACTGGGGCTAGAGGTGCGACTGCAGCAGGAAAACAGGCAGATCAGTCTTCATGAGCTCTTCGAGAATTGCTCTCTGACAACTTGCCAGGGCAAGTTCATGTTAAACATGCCAGAACCACCAGCACTGCATAATTTCCTACGACAAGAAAGTAGCCATTTGGTGGTGGCAACTTTTAGGCTCAAATGAATTAACTGAATTAAAATATATACTTGTTTGTTCAGAGAAAGATGCTAATCAGGCCACCCAGTCTGTTCTTGAAGTGCTAAACTCTATATTGGAGAGGAATATTAAAGTGGGGGGTACAAAAACTACACAAAGTAGAAAAGGAACAAATTTAACTACATATGAACAGATCCTACTGATATTTTAAATGATGGGCAGCAGGTCTTAGTTACACACACTCATTAGTCTCATGTCTTTAAATGCAAAAATTGCTGGTTTACTTTACAAAAAATAACCACAGCTAAATCGGTAACAGAGATAAATGGTAGAAATGTAACAGTGGAAGTTCTGGAGCTTGGACATGAAAGTTTTTTTAAAGGCAGCAGTCAGGAAGGGAAAAATACAAGTGACAAATACAAATACTTAAGACTACATGAAGAAATGAAAAGCTTTGTATTTAGAAGGGCTAACTCTCTTTTAAATGAGAAAATAATGAAGTAGTGCAAAAGTATATTTTTTTTTTTCCAAAAGAAAAACAGGTTTGTTTTTCTCTCGTGAACTTTTACTTCAAGTTGATGGAGCACTGTCAGACTCAAACTCTCCCTCTTGGCTATTTAGCAAACAAGGGAAAAGGTTTTCCTTCTCTGCATATTACTTATTAATTTGCTAAAAGCACTGAACACAAAATATGAAGGATATGCAGTTCATAAGCTCTTCAAAAAAGAACAAGAAATAATAGGTTCATAAAGGTGGGGGGATTGTAAGATCTATGCTTACCCTACAAACAAAGGTGACCTTTTCAGATCTATCAGCTGTGTTTGGGAACAGATACAGACTTCCTGTAAATGTAAGCAGGGATAGACTGATGATTTATCTAAACACAGAATTGCACTGATTTGACTGAAGGCTTGACTTGGTCAAGGTATTACTGAAGAATAAGGCAGCATTCTTACTGAATAGCTTCTTGTGCAGATATACTTGTTCTAGAATACAAACTAGAGTATAGTAATCATGATATGTGATAATCTCGTATATGTAGAATATTTATATTGTGCTGTTACCGTTAAATTCACACCTCTCAAACTGAAATAATTTTCCAGTACGGTGATATCTTAAATAGGGATTTAAAAAAACATTCAAAATTGTGAGAATTCCTTCAAGGATATGTAGATATATAGATACACATTTCTATTGAAATTAATTTGTCTTAGTTTAACTGTGACCAGACTTTAAATATATGAAATTAGAGTTGCTTTCACAGACTTAGCAGATTTAATGCAATTCAGAGTCTTACCTGAGCACAGTCTGGAATTACAGGTGGCTTGAGCCCATGCCCTTTCATTCTGAGGATGTATTAACTCAACAGTCTCACAGTGCCAGTTCCACAGTTCTCCAGGGTGAGGATTTTTGGCCCTTCTGTTTATTTATTCCCACATTTCTAAGCTGTGTAAGATTCCACTTCTTCCAGCTGTCTCTGCATCAAGTTGCTGGTCAGATGTCTCTAAAAACTGATTGTCAGATGGAAGATCATGTGTGAGTTCTGATCATCCTCTGGCGCAAATTAAGAAAAGTGCAATTTTGCCAGGGACATCCAGAACTGGACTCTGTATGAAAGCTTGTGCAAAAAGCTGCACAAAGATGATAGAGCAGATGATTTCCCTTTAACTTGAGAAAACAAAAAACTTCAGTATCAAATCCTGCACAATAAAGAAGCTAAAGCAATTCTAAAAATGATCTACTTCCTTCCTCTCTTGAAAGGACTAAAAAGGTCCTACCTTCTCCTTCTTCATCTGCGGCTGAGCACAGAGATGGCAGTCTCACAAGGAAAGTCTTCAAAACATCACAATGTGAGTTCTAAGATGTAAAACAAATGGTCAGAGAAAGAACTAGGGTATATTATGTTACAAAGGGAGAAACAAAAACAAGATGACATCATAGAACTCAATACTGAAAAAATGGTCTAGCACTCAATACAAAGGGTCTGCTCAGGCAAAAGGTAGAGAAGTCATGAAGGCTTATAGTTGGTGAGAAGCTGTCATCTTTACTATCCTAGGCCAAACGCACTACACATGGGACGGTTTTCCAGTGCGTGACTCACAGAATTATTATTTATGGATGATGTATCACTCCATGAAATGTCTCAAACTTTCTGAGGGGAAAAAGGCACGGTACCTCCTTAGCACTACTCTTCTTCCATCATAATCTCTAGCTCACCAAGTTGAAGTGAGGATGGCTCTGAATTGAGGTAAACGTTCTTAAAATTAGCTAATGATTTCTAGCTATACTTGAATTGATTATTAAATATAGGAAAAAAATAAAAATTGATATTTTAGGAGACAGGATTACATCTTGATGCTCTTTTTCTGTGTAACAAGTCCATATTACTGCTATTCTTTTAAATATAGTTTTACTATTACTATGTCATTGTCATTCTGCATTACAGTGGATTAAAATAAGGGTTACATTAAGAAGTTTCTTTGTCACAACTGTATTGGGCCACTGGTATCTCCCTTTTCAGAAAGGAAAAATGAACATATGGTTAGTAAAACACAGGTATAGCTTTAATTTTTCTCTGCTTCTAGTTGTTAATGTTTGAGAATTTCTTAACTGGAAAAACTCAAGACAGCTGAAGATTCTGTGGAGGTCAAGCATGGACTGTTCTATAGAGTCCTCTCCTATAACTAATCTGCTAAGCAGACAGCAGGAATGGAAAATCCGTTTAGTATAGGTGCTGTCCTGCAACAGAATTGCAAAACCTTAGGCCTGTACAAAATAGGGATTAGCATCATTTTAGGAATGATGGAAGGAAACCTGTACCCAGGCTTCCCTAATCTGAAAGAGCAGTAATGTGTCAGCCTTTTAGTCTGATCCCCTTGTGCCACAGTCAGGTCTGACAGTTTTTGGTTTTAGATGTATTAAATCTATAATTACTTGCTGTCTGTAAGTTAGTAAAATGGTCTGAAACAGCTTATAAATGAGTAGAGATAAAATAAAGGCACATTAATTATACACAATTTTCAAATTCTCACATTGCAAGGTGTTTGGTGTAGAAGGAAAGTGTTTTTTATTTTTTTCTTTCTAAGAGATAAAAAATATTTGTTCTTTCCTTGCTGTGGTAGGATCTTCCACCTTAGATAAGTCTTAGACAAACATCCAGATTACTGTGGAGTAGATGGGGATCCAACACAGTACTTTTTTCTTGGATGACCTGAGATGCATGAAGACCTGCAGCGTAGATTAAACCAGCACCTTTTATTCTCGGAAAACAGGGATAGAAATATAGCCCCTTCATTCTGATTTTCAGACAGAAAGGAGAAGGATTGAGGTAGCCAGAGAATTACCCTGCTATCCCACTGACTACTGCTGACTCCTGCTTTAACATGCATGAGTACCAGGAGATCATCCTTCACCCTCACAGCTCTTCAGTGACTGGCAGAGGAGGAACAAGTCCATGAGCTTGTGCAGTGAGCTCCTGGCTCTCACTAATTCCCAAACAACTGAGCTTTTCACTACCGCTGCGACTATCTTACCTGATATTACTATTCCTTTACCACAGACTTTTCAATGTTGTTATTTGCTATTGGCAGTAGAACTCCTACAATGACTTTCATTACTGCATTTGGTACTTGAGTGACTTTAAAATTTGTTAATAAATTGGTTTAATTGTAAAATACATTAAAGTTCTTGGGGAAAAAGGAGGGGTTATATCAGAAACCTTTCATAATGTTCAAACCATTTTATAATATTAGGAAAAATGCATCAGTAAATAAACAGTACACTAAACCAGCACACTCTTTTCTGCCATTATAGTCAGCACAGCCCTAAAAAGATTGTGTATCCCCTTTCTCAGTGATGGCAGATGCTTTCTTCTTGTTGGTATGAAGCCTTGAGCCTTTTCTCAGTAGTAATTTTCCCTTTGCATCTAATTTTTAGTTATATAGATGCAGCACATCAAAATAACATAAAAATCACCAGGTACTTCAGCACCCTAGCAGCATCACTGGCTGCACCATTTTTCCTTCACAGAAGCTTTCTCTTACTGCTCTCTGCCACAGTCTCACCATAGTTTTGTTTCTGCAGCACAATGGAATGACAAGACACACTGTTGGTCAGAGTCCTATCCAGAAAAGTAAAAACACAGCCTAAGTACACTGCACCTTCCTACTGAGTGTCAAATAAGCCCTGCCTGATAATGAAATAATACTTTTTAGGTACCACCTGTATAAGTGCTACTGATGGAGACAAACAGCAAGCAGATCTTCTCTGTCTGTGGGCAAGAACCAGGGGGAGGGAGAGGGGCAGGTGAAGCATGTCACAGCCATTAAAGCCTGTCAGAGCCCCAAGGGCCTTCCACTTCAAACTGACACCTCAGCTGAGGTTCTATCATCAACTCATCCTGTGGCCCATTCAAAGCTCGTCAGGTGTTAAGAACTTTTTTACCACCTGATGTTCAAAGACTTCCTAGAGATGAAACTGTCATTCCAGCATTGTCATTATTAACTGGAAGAAGTGAGAGAACAGTTTTGTCACTCTCACATATATCTTTTTTAATTTGACACACTATGTCCACTCAAAACCAGGACTTTTTACTATTAAAGAGAAATTGAAAATGCAAGTTGCTATTCTGTAGATGTGTAACTCTGAGTATGTCCAGAATTATCAGTTTAAGAAAACCATCTGCAGTGTAGTTGCACTGCAACAGCAACAACAAATGTCAAGTTTCAATCTAAAACTTTTTTATTCTTTTTGTATGGAACAAGTTTACTGACTGACACACACGGGCAATTACCTCAAGATAATGATTACTCTTACTGCAGAAGTGTGTGGATTTTGTGCTATTCAGAGTCTTTGTTTGGACCAATTCTAAAGTTTCTTCACTAAATGAAAATGAGAACACATAACAGGTTTTCTGCTTACAGTGATTTTTAATGCAGTTAATATCAGCTTATTTTGTGTAAATAAATAAGAGTTGATAAATCTAAGGTTGAGTAGAGGTCAGATTTTACCATTTAAAGTCTGTTCCTAGGAGGCCTCTTCTCCCAAATAAGTACCTCACACAGAATATAGGAAAATGAGTTTTAGTCAATTAAGTTTTTTTTAAATGACATTATGGAGGGTAAGCCCAAATTGATTCTGAAAGTGTTATCCTAGTGTTCAGAGACCTTGTACTTAGGCAGTCATCCAGAATCTATCACGAGGGCTTCACAACAATCAAGGCCTTGACAAGTTTTATGTTGAAAGAAAACCAGTTTGTCAATTAATGGTTAAAGGCTTCAAAACATCTTTTTGTTAGTATGCCACTGATTCAAAAGATAAAAGGCTAATCTTTTCAATAGTTTTCTGTTCTTTTCTCCAGACCTTCTGAGAAGGAATGACAAAAAAAAAATTATATATATATACATATATTCGACCACAAATCCTGCTAGAATACATAACAGTTAACTAGTAGCCAGCTGTTTAGAGTAACTCTTCCATTAGCAACTGGTAGACTTCCTCTAAAACAGAAAGTTTCAATAGATTTTACAGTTTCAGAGTCTTTTCTTCAATTGTAAGTCTCCATTTAATTTTGAATGAAATAGTTTTTCTTTTATTGCATCCTGATACTTGCCAGCTTTGACAGAAAAAGCAAGCAACATAATGCTCATATGCCACATTAACAGACACACTCTGTTGTGGCTTTGCACTTCAGAGACCCTAAATTCTACAAAATTCGTTCATTAAAAGGCTTGTCTACAGCAGTCTCTATGCTAGAGGTAATGCAATAATTGAAGGAGGCACAATTGCTTTTTGCAAACCCTATTTTGAACTCCACGAAGGCAGAAAATAAAAAATTGTCTATCCCAATTTTTCTTCATACTCTTTAGCTAGCTCAATCAAACATAGCTGCACTTAATGCAGAAGCTCTTCAATGAAATTTTGTGGCTTTGGTAATACAGAAAATTGTACTGTAACATCATAGAGCTTTTTCTTATCCTAAAATCCAACAAGACATCTTTTGGGAATCTTTCTTCCAATTACATATGGATGTGATTCCTAAAGCTGCACAGATTTCACTGCTCTAAGTGCCACCAAGCAGCCTTTATATATTATAATGAGGCTTCCATTGGACATAATTTCAATATATGCATACGATGCCTTACAGATTTTCTTTGCTTACAACTTTCGCCCTCCTCAACAGCCATTTGGATTCACTTCTAGAACTGTCAAAGAATTAGGATGGATTGACTCCTTGAGAACCTCTCAAAGAAATCTTTCTTCAGTACATACCCAACTCAGACAACATCTACAAGCTTTGGAAAGAACATAACATTGGTTGCTGGATGCAAACTTAGTGCTTTCTCCTAGTGGCCTAAATTTGGGAAAACATTCCTATTCAAGACCAGTTTTCAAACAAAGAACATTGCTACTACATTGCTGAACTCGGCTTTCAGTCTGGAAATCTGCAATCCACCTTTTGTCAGTTGTTATGAGCAGTGCTGAACCACGGTTTTCCACAAAACTGCATGTAAGAAATACACCTAGGACGTATAACTTAGCTCTTCAAGTGCATGCAATGGTTGTAACATCTAAAGATCTTGCCTCAGATTAAAAAAATATTCTATTTAGAATCATAAAAATCCGAAGCCACACAAGAAATATATTCTCCTGCCCATCTTTCAAAACCAGACTAAAGCTGTCCAGAATGCTTCCATTGTAGACCATAATTTATTTTCTTCAGGTTAGCTTTCTTCCTTCATCAGTGAACAGACCTACAGCTACACCAACTCTTCTGTTGCAAAAAAATTGAGTATATTTTCCCATATCAGAGTTTTGATTTCTGCCCTTTAATTACAACTGTTCAGATCATTTTAAACCTGTCTTTGTTACTCGAGTCTCTCCTGTTTCAATAGTTGACATACCAGAAGGCACCTGCAGAGAAGACTGATGAAGCATCTCCCAGCAACTGTCAACTTCTTGAATGTATAAATTGTTTACATAGGATTCAGTAATCAATTCACTTCTACTCTGATAGTAGTTTTATCAGTAAGGTAGACATAAGCATCACACATTGCCACCATTTTCAAAAAAAGCATCTTCAAAACATCAGCCAAAATTATCAGCTGCATCCAAATAGATTCCCTAAACCTCAGCATGTCTTAGGAATGGTAGAGAATAGAGAGGTGATTGCTTTTAAGTGAACTAAGAAATTATATATTATTAGTTGTCTTCTTTTTGTTATAGTGGTTAATCAAGTTTGTGGAGATGACTTCAGCTATTCAGGTTAAAGGTCTCTCCACAAAACTACAATTTCTCTATCAACCTGGCTAATAGCTTCTCCACCTCATAGTTCTAGGAAGGGATTTTCTTCTATGCATAATTTGCATTAAATTAACCATCACTGGCAGGTAGGTGATGAAAATATGTATTTATAGGGAAGCCAGCAGTTGGAATTTTCAAGGGCATTCTTCTTTAGTTTCTATAGGAAAATCAGTGAAAGAATGTGCACACTGGTAAATCCTGCCTCTGCATTTTCTTTCTGGCCAAAAACCAAACTGCTGCCAAAAGGTGCTGCTCATCAAGGAAGGAAGCCTTTGTTTTGTTAAATTTCAAAGTTATAAAACATTAAACTGTGGTAAATAGCTTTTCATCCAACTTAAGCAGAGTTGCAATATATTACTAAATATTTCCCAAAGTAATCAAGATTAAAAGTGTGGTTTCTTCTTATTCCCTTTTCTTTTTGCCCCAGTGTTTTTATATAAATATATAAATATAAATATATATATATGTATATATATACACGCACATATAGATAGATAGATAGATAGATAGATAGGTAGATAGATAGATAGATAGATAGATAGATATAGAGAGAGAGGGAGGGAGATTTTTTCCCCTTATATGTGAACCTATATTAAAAAAAAAAAAAAAAAGAAATGCCAATAAGAAGAAACCTACTCATTCTGTTATTTTCAAGGATATGTTTCCTTAGTTTGGGTCTTGAACTATTTGGAAAGCTGGAGAAAATGTTTATCACTGTTTTCTTTTGGTCAGTTGAAATGTTGCTGGAAATATCAGTATTTCAACATGTAAATATTTTCATTAGCTTTACTAAAGTTAACAGGGACAGGCTCTGCAAAAAGTCAAACGTGGGAGATCTATGCCCAGGAGCCACAATATATTGGAAAACTAAATCATTTCTGTGAATTTGTCCCCAAAGCACCAAACAAAGATGAACTGCAAGCATTAGAGTTATCCCCTCTTCCCAAATCCACAGCTCATGCTTTCTCCTCTGAAAGAATCTGCTTTCCAGAAAGCAGCAAGCATCAGCCATTAAAAATAAACAAGCAAGCAAGCAAAAAAACAGGCCTTTCAAAATGTCTCAGGTTGGATTCCCAGAACAGTCAAGTCATGAATCATCCACAAAAATCATAACTGTGGTCACTTCTGCAAAACATTTGGAAAACCTGGAAAATTCTAGGATTGCCCTGAAATATTACAGTGCATGTATACAACTATTCACATGTATGGTTACTCTTGGGGTTCCCAGTTCTGTTTCCTGAAAAAGTTCTGAGGTGGAGAGTTGAGTTTCATTAGGTAAAAGCTAAGGTAAAAAAAAAAAATTAAGAATTCAATATACCCTAGCCCACACTTGAACATACTATAATCCAGCTGAACTCACTTACACAGTAAATAGAGATTTTTCCACAAAATCTATTGGGAACCAAATTGGGGATATTAGAAGTAAAAGAAGTAAAATAAATTCCATCCTATAATATATGCATCTTAACCTAATTATTTAAGCATGTTCTTAAAACTTATAAATATTTTCATTAAAATTAAGTATGTGAACCAAGACTTAATCAGCTGTAGTTATCAAATTCAGACAGTGGCAAGCCACAAGCTCTGAAAAGCCCCATTTAACTGATAAATGCAATTTATTTATTTTTTGCATAATTTCTACAATAAAAGTAGTGATATCAATTTATGCAAAATGTAAAAAAAAATCACTGGAACAAAAAGTCACTCTCCCTCCTAGGCCGAAAGCTAAGCCCCAGTCCTCCTCTCACCGAGACTGCAAGTATGGTTTCACAGCTACCTCTAATTTGCACGGTGAGAGAGCTCAGTGTGCCCTTTTGTATACAAAATTTTAGCAGACGGCGATCTCGGATGGCTGATTACCACCCTCCTTCTCTCCTTCCTATTTAACTGGTCTATAATGAAAACGTTGACACAGCCTTAACTATGACAACATTAGCATTTGCCATTATAATTAACAGATTCTTTTTCTTTTCCTTTGCGATTTACATACATATACTCTTCCCAGTGCAGCCGTTACAGATGGTATGTCTTGTAACATATCCTATCCCGAAAGAACAAATAAATTCTTTTTAGAGTATGCCCCTGATAAATTTTATTTAAATGTAAAAAGTAATAAGCAGAAAATGTAGTTTGCTTAAAAGTTTCCTTTATGGTTGTTTGACTGTCACTTTTCTGCAGATTTATGATAATCATTCTTGCAACAAAAACGTTTACTTCACTGTCTAAATAATAAGGTAATTTGTTACAGCTAATTACTCAAGTGCTTCCTTAATCTCAATTAAAAGATTCAGGCTGATTTTCTACGTTTCTGCAGCAGTATGTTCTAGAATATCTTGTTAATGTATTCCCAATCACATATTTGTTAAGGAATGCATGGTCCATGCAAAACTGAAATGCTAAAATACATAGCTGCAATCTTAAACAATGATTTATTGTGACATGGGATGTGGGACATTTCCACAGCTTTTGTGATTGCAGTAATGAAGCTGTAAACCAAATAGCATGAAATGAAGCAAGGCCTTACAATTTAATCAGCTCGTAAACAGATCTACTGCATCAAGCAAATGACATTATTATCCATCTGAAGTAAATCATGCTAATCTCAGGAGATAAAATCAACATCATTAATGGTCACATGTCATATTCATCAACACTAAACCATCCCTTTTGACAGATTAATCCTAACTACAGCTCCCACGATGTATGGTAATAGGGCTTGTAGCATACATTTCATTCAGCAGTAAGGCTAACCAGCACTCTTAGTCTGCTATTACAAATAATTTTTTTATTGATTTACATATTTTAAAATGCATTTAAGGTGAGGTACTATTAAAAATCCTGTCACTATCACATATTTCTTCCTCCTGTTCTCAGCCTGTATTAATAGAAACTAGAAACTACACACTGTATGCCATACAAATGCTTTCTTTAGCATGCTGTTAGTAGTAATTAAAGATTTCTGCCTGTGTTTTTCATTCAGCAATGAAAATATGTGTCCTTTTTTTGTAGGGTTTAAAGAACTATTGATAGTATTATTCTAGTATCTCATTTGTAGTGTAGTAGTGCATTGTGCCCCTGGTCATGGATCAGGGCTCCACTGAGCCAAGCAGGATCTCGAAGACTTCATTATCCATTATCTCGTAATTAATACAACATGAAAAACAAGGTGCATTTACGATTTTCACTCTTCATTGCAGTTTATTGTGTCCTGCAGAATGGTCGTGTTTTTCTGTTCAGATTCCAGCTCCTGTGTATTGCCTATTCGTTCCAAACACAAAATATATTTATTTATCATGAGGCTGACCCTGTATGAATGCTTTTGAAAAGTGTCCACTATTCAAAGTGTCACTTTCCTTGAACAGGCACTGAATTATATTGACAGGCACATTATCAAGGGCTGCTGACTGACAGAATGAATGACTGCAGCTACATGCTGCATTGCCAGTCATTGACTGAGTGGGTGCAAAAATTATCTACAACCTTTGTAGATCTAAAGGAGCCTGAACTAAGGCTAGAAAAGAAGATATATGCAAGTGATTTACTAGCGCAGCATTTATCAACTTAGTACAAACATCTCAACTATTATCCAAACTACTTCACTAATGTAGTAATTCATTAATGGTTTATTCTCTCTTCTGAAACTGTTTTTTTTTACATTCCTTTTATGCAATTATTAGTGTCATGTTATTTAATATGTGTTTATATTTCACCAGGGAAATGTTTGGGGTAATAATTTTAAAAGTAACCACTGCCTTCTGCATTTCTTTTTAGCTTGTGTGGGTTAAGATGCATCTCAGTAAGATAATAAGGGTAAAGCAAAAACAGTATTAGAGTGCCTGTGGCTGATGCATGGCAATCAGTAAGTTTGGAAAGAGAGGGCAGAATGCTTCCTGTCCTGTGCTGGGACTTTAGAAAAACACTAAACTAACCACAAAATTATTTCATTTATTTGACAAAATAATTTATTAGCTGGGCTCATTTTTGATTAACAAAATGGCAGCTTGAAAAAGCAGACCACAAAGATCGACTTTTTCTAAAATCACATCTATTGACTAGAGTTAAAAATGTTAATGAAATGTTTCAGTAAGTGCATTAAATTCAAAACCTCAAAGTACTAATGTCAAATTTACTGGAATCCACTGACCTTTGAAGAGCCTTTAAAGATTTTATGACTTAGATTGTCACATTACTTACCAAGAAACTTTAAGAATCTGTTGTTTTTAACTACGCCGTGTTTGTGATCTTGGGGTTGTGAAGACTATTGGTTCTGTCCACGTCCTTTTTTCTCCCAGTACTCCAAAACTTGAAGCTCTCTATAAAAAAATTCTTAACCTTTGATAGGTTGAAGGTTTCTATGGAGCTAATCAGTAATGGCTGTTAGAGGGCTATAAGAGTCACCAATGAGGAACAATAATAACAAAAAATTATCTTGCTCTTCGAATTTTATACTGTTGCATAATGTCTTAGTGAGATCACGGAGTCAATGAGAGACACCTTCCCCAAATCCATGTCTTATGTACCTCCTAAATGTGTCTGCTTTTATAGAGGTTTACTGGTAAAGAAAGTGATAACATCCATGAAAAGGTATGCAGAAGGCAAAAGGAACAGTCCTGGTTCTCAAGCTAATCAAGCAGAAATGGGAAAACTGAGGTATGTATCAGTATTGTCAGCTCATGTGTGGTGGAACTGGGTAGAGGAAAGTAATAATTGCTCACATAGTGGGCAAAACACAGAAGGATTGACTCTAATAGTTCACTTTGTCTCTTAAGCCTGCCATATGGATATGGATTAGGAGAAAGAAGAGCATAAAAAGGATAAGGACTGCCCAGGGGACTAACTGATAAGAGTAAAATGACACATTATTATTATTATTATTATTTACTTCCAGAGTACAGGTTTTAATCAATAAAAGGTAAAAAAAAAAAAAAAAAAAAAACCCTCTCTAAGTTTTTGTATAAGGTGTTTGGCAGTGGGACTCACATAGAAGCCACTATTGTACTAAAATACCACATCATCTGTAATTTATTTTAGCTGAAGACTTATTATAAATACAATTAACTAACGATAACATTACAGAGAACTAGTTAAACTGTTTGTTTCCCTTTTGACATACAGATGTAAAAGGAAGCTCTGTTTGTTTTTAATAAGTCATGATAATATTCTAGCAGTTGAACTCATACAGATAACTGTTTCATTCTCAAAATGATAAAACGTGTCAAGATATAAAGATCATTTCATTCCTTAAAAGTGAAAAAACAACATGACTTAAATACCACATTCTACTTCCATGCAGATGTTTCCTACAACCTATCATCCAAAATAAACTATATTATTTAGGAGCTACTTGAAAAGAGAAAAGCTGAAAATCTGCTTTGAAAACCTGCTAAAATGTTTAATAATAGAAAGCACCTTAATTTGTAGATGCTTTTTGCTATTTCATATTCGCTGCAACTTTATATATTAAACTAGTAAGCAAGATACTGTAAAACAAAGTTTTAATGCTAGTAATATGGCTAGTTACATGTTAGTAATTTATCTGAAGAAATGCACAAGTGATTACTGAGGAAATGACTATTACGTAACTGAGAACAATAAAGGCAACTAGCAGATTAAGGGCATCCAGCACATATATACAAGGCTGGGTTCTCCTGCATGTAACTCTATACCAAAGAATATTCAAAAGAACATACAATAGAGTAATTTTATTATTTTGCCACCACTGTACACTGGTGAAATGCTGGTGGAATATGCAATGCTGGAAATTCAGGCCCTGTGTTTCTCACCTGAATACTGTCAGCTTGAATTTGGCTCAAGTTTGTAATGAATAATGAAAAAAATAGTATATTCTCACTTGCTAGTGTGGAAGAAGTTGTTAGTTATTTCATTGTAGCTGTAACTGAAATCCAGAATGCCTTTAAAAGTTAATTGAAAGGATATAGGGTGAAGCAATAATTAGACCACATGAAGAGCTTATGTTACTACCAAAAAGCACTCAGAAAGTGATGGGAAGTAACATAAGAAAGATATGCAGAATTCATTCTGTAACGCTGAGAACAGTGAAATGTGGCTCAAATATATATATGGTGAGAGTTCAATAAAGGCACCAATGCAGCAGAGGCCTTTTTAACATAGCTAAAAACTGTTAGCTGATTTTACTTTTTGCCATTTGGCATGTAGTAGTAGGCTTTTGCACCTGTGCAGAGAGAAACTGGTGCTTGCTTTGTGATCCACATCATTTCTCCAAATCAGCTTTTCCTGAGGAGCACTCTACATTGCCCCTGTTTGAGTCACCTCAAAGAAAACTTCATGTTGCAACTGACACCTTCATTTGTATTTCAGCTGACTATGTAGCCTCTAATTTAGAAAAACAGGAGTTATGTGCAGTAGCAAGGGGGGAAGTAATAGATCTGCAAACTCAGGTCGAAGAACATGAGAAAACACAGAGGATCTCCTAAATGCACAGAATATACATAACTTGTTAGTGAGCAAAATTAGCCTCTCCCATTTGCTAGTTTACAAACTTAACAGTGACATAAACGTGAATTTTCATATACAGTCTTCCAGTTTTTGATTTTTTTCCCTCTTGCAAAAGAGGGAAATCCAGACTGAACAGGAAATGCACCCTTTGAGCATAAACATATACAACCACACAGAAGTTGGTTATTACGCTCTTGGCTTAAAAGAGTTTCCTTTCTCCTACCAAGCAGTAGGTGATCCACCATGCAAAAACAGGGAATTCTGAATTTTTGAAGTTTTGTTTTAGAAAAAGAATTACAGGCCTACCTATGCTCTTTTGCTTTCTTTCTTTTTTTTTTTTTTTTTAATTCCCTTCATTCCTTCACTCCAAATGCCATTTCTGATGACAGAGTAGAAAAATCAGCTTACTGTTACATCTGTATATATACAGAAGAAGACCAAAGCACATGCATGATAGAACATTTCATAGTTGTTGAGGGTGGAGTTGGAAACACTAGAAACACTTTTAATACAGTTTGGATTATAAAAGAACACACTTAGAAGGACTGATTGGCTTCAGTGGATGAGCCACAGCTGTCTTAAAATCATTTCAGCATTCAGATATGCAATTCCCAAGGTCTTCATTTTAATGCGAAGTTCTACTCTAAAAAGCAATCATCAAAGCAACAGCTTTGCCCTCAAATATGCTATATTTATGTGTGTAGTGCATGCTCCTTTTAGTAGCTCAGTTCACTTTCAGTTACATGTAATACTCAGAGGAAGCTTGAGTATTCAGCCTCTGAGATCGTGACTGCATTCTTAACTGAATTCCAGTGGCAAGATCAGATAGCATCTCGCCTTCATGAATCAACACAGTGTGGGTGCTGGGAAGGGAAGGGTAGTCTTTTGTTCCCATTTACTTTTGCATGGGAATAATCATAAGCTACCCAGAGACCAGAATCACTTCCTCCTAGCTTCACCTGCAGCAGGTAACACAGTCGTGTGGGCTTGTCGGTCTTTCAACCAGTCTAGCAAGCTACGCAAACACAAAAGCATTAATTCAGTCAGCAACATCTGAACTCTTGGGAATCCATGGGAACTAGTGCCTGAGCTATGAGGCTTTACTCTTCACAAAGTTCCTGTGAAAGCACAAGGCCTCTGCTTCTCTTCCCATCCCCACAAAGGCGGCACAACACGTGGGATCATCCAGCCTATGGCCCTACCAGAAGTTCGGTTTGACTTGCAGATGCAAGCACATTTATCTTGGCCTGTCATACAGAGAAGTTCTTCTCTCATAAAAGGAAAACATTTTGTCAAAAACATGTAGTGAACTCCACAAGGCTGTTTTCAGTGTCACTTGGTAGAGGGTAAGAAAAAAGCCTTCAAGGATAGCATATGAGTCATGGGATTGGGTTTCCAGAGGGCTCTTTGGGATTCTTTTAGACCAAGTTTTCTAATACTGTCAGAGCAGGGGCTGTGTGAAACTCAGCAATTTTGACTGTCATGCTATTTTTCAGTTCCAGCTTTCATCACTTTGTGCCTTTTGGGTCTAACTTTGCCTCTACTTAAGTGGTTGTCAATGTAGAATAAATCACATGAAGAGTACTTAGGGCTGTGCTCTTTGCCCAGCCCACATAATAGAGGAAGGAGCTAAATCCTCAAAATAAAGGGGTATGCTTTATTTCTCAGTGTGGCTATTGAAATCTTGGAGACTAACTGATAAGCTGAAGTTAAGAAATAGTTGTTTTCTTTAGCATGTACTCCATTAATGTCTGTGAGGACTCGTGGCCCTCTGCTGCTTTTTAGAAAAGCAGGAAAAAATCAACTCTGACTTTTGAGCACAATGCATGAGTAGAAGAGAGCAGAAATGAATGTATTGCACAACGCATGAGTAGCTTCAGTACAAATTAATATATTGTGATTGGTTTAGAGGACAGAGGGGTCCAGAGCTGGACCTGGAACAGTCAAATCAGTGATTTACAGCTTTCAGTAGTGAAGCCAATGATTCTTGAATTCCAGCCTCTGCAGCCGTGTATTGTCATTCAATTTTTGTCAGTTGCAAACTACTGCAGAGATTCCTTCTCTAAGGGATGCATGCTAAAAGACACTGCAACTGGCTAACAAACAGGAAATTTAACTACTGCTTCTTTACATTTTATGGCAGGAGATAAAGTGGGCTCTTGAGGTATGGTTTTAAAGAACAAAAACGTAGTGGCCTGATTCAGACAGACTCTTGCACAGGAATCTCATGCAAGTCTGAAGACTTCACAGAGGAGGCAGCTTCACAGTAGGAAAAGCTTATTTTGTTATTGTTAGCAGCCTGAGGTGTGCTGATTATTTTACTCCTGGTATTTTGCCATCTCTTTTTGCATGCATTGCCACAAAATGACTCACAAGAAGGGGTTTTTGAATGGAGCTCAGGCATTTTGGCACAGATTCCAACTCTGATCATAGGGAAACCATTTACTTTTCCAATTACGTGGTCAAGGCACAACCCCAAGTACTGCGGAGCTTTCTCTTCCCATATTAACCTAGCAGGAATGGCCAACTAATAAACAGAAGAAAGTAAGTGTTTGGTGAATATTATAGTCAGAAACTGTACACAAAAGTCCTCAGGCAGTCAATTTCCCCTCATTACTTGCGTCCTGTTCTTGAAGGATCTTCAGAGTCAGCTTTCAGAAATGTATTTCAATAGCAATGCTACAGACATAAGAATTAGAATTTCTTTCTTCAATAGTTAAAGCTAGAAGTGGCATGTAACTGACTTGTCAGCTTCAGTCCTTCATCTGGTGAGGGTTCTCTAGTGGAAAACAATCTGGTGTAAAGTTAAGCTAGACCTTCGCTAGACAAATCTCATCAAAGCACAAACCTTAAGCAAATGTAAGGCTTCACTGTCACCTACACACTTGTTCTGTCTATCTAATCCACACAATGGTCTGTTGACCATGAACTCTACTCCCCTGTGAGAACTGAGAGTGATCTCCTTTGCACTTAACTTCAAAACATTCCTTTTTTTTTTTCCCCTCTTTTTTTTTTTTTTCTTTCTTAATTCCGCTCTCTCTCTGATCATAGGAATTCTCTCAGTAACTCTTATTCAAAACCGGAAAGCATTTCAGTGTTTCAGTGTATCACAGATCCTCACATCAGTTACTGTTTATAGTACTGTAGTCCTCAGTTGGACAGCACTGGGCTGATGCCCCAGACATTGAAGTTGGAAAAGATTCCACCACAGACTGTAATGAACACAGGATGAAGCCCACGCAGCAGATTTTGTATTACATCCAGGTGTATTTTTATGTAAAAGGTATTTTTCGGTTAATGTAAATGACAGTATCCAATGGGTATATTCTAATTCTGCTCTGTGTAAAAAGCTTTTTCATTTGCTACACTTCTGGTTCAAGAAGACAAAATGAAGTGGGATAGTTAAAAACACACGTACTATACCTGATGATTTACCATATTTTATTTACATTATTCTATAATGATTAGATGTAATATTGTCTGCTCCTGTCACTCTCTGCAACGTGTTTGATGATTCAGGGAATAAATAAAACCCTGGGTTAGCAAATAAATGAGAGCAGAATTGGCAGAACACCAAGTCTGCTTTATGTGACTGAGAGAGAGATGTGTTACAAGGCCTGTTTGTTTAAATTATGCCAAGAGCTGAGATACACCAGGTGTTGTAGACCATGGAGTAGAGCCCTTAAAGTGTTTGCAAGAACCAGATTTCTGTTTACCAGTTTGCTAGAATACAAAGCCAGAGGATTTAAACTGAAAAGTTTAAGGAATGGAACTCTGTGCTACTATTTTCCTAACATTTTTACTAATTGAAGTCACAGCTCTACACATGACAGTGTCTATTCAGTCTCTGTGTATCTGCTTTCCTGGGAGAACCTACAGTATATATAATTATGTCAAATTATTTAAATGATTATACTAGTGATTGTGAAATACCATAAGACAGTTATTTAATACAAATGAAACAACGCTATCTTCATTCAACTGAACTTCCATTAAGTTCAGTAAACAGCGTTCAGGTCCGAGAGATCTACTCTGTCACGATTCTTCCACCAACAACCTCATCCATCAGAGGTGGCTACAGATGGTGGGATAAAGCCATGGAAACCTTGAGCTATTTTTTTGAAGGGGTGTGGAAATACACAGCTTCAGTGCCACAGAAAGACCTTAGTACCCAGTACAAATGATATGTAAACATGCAAACTGGTACTTACAGACCATACTAAGCCTGTGCTTGGACATTCATTGCAGTGGTGGCTGGGCCACCAGCTGTTTGTGCTGCTTTCCGTAGCCCCCTGCAGAGCCAGCAGAACGGGTCAGATGAGTGATCCTCACCCACTTTATTGCAAAGTCAGCCAAGGCCATGTAACCTACCATAGAAGACTGTTTGAAGTAATCCACTTAACTTTGCACTGCTGTGGGGGCAATAACCTTTGGCAGTGGAAGAGTGAAAACAGCAGGAGTTTTGTCTTAAACTAGTAAAGTAGTTTCTGCAGTGAATGTCAGACTGCAGCCTACATCAGGTTCAAAATTGGCAGAGAGATGGGGGTGGAAAGAGATATAGAGAGAGATGTGTGGAGGGAGGGAGGGATGTGGTGGGAGAGGCAGCAGAGAGATAGAAGGGAGAGGGGCAGAAACAGACAGAGGGAGACTACTATTTCCCTCTAGCTCTATGATCTGTTACCAGCCCTCCGAGCAAAACATATCTGTCTACCAACAATATAAAGGCTAATGCATGTGAGGCTTCTTTAAGTTTCACCCAGTCATTTATTTGTTTTAGTGATTTTCTTCTCTGCCTTGAATAGAAAAAGATTACTTTTTAAAAACCAACTGCAGCAGTGGTGACATGAGTTATCTTCCAACCAAAGTACATTGCCTGGGATTCAGTTATCTCTGAGGCTGTCTTTCTCTCTGTATCTTCTAGTGGTTATAACTTACAACTGCCTGGAGTGCTTTTATTGTCTGGTTCAAACATCTTGATGGACAAAACATTCCTACTGACTCTCTCTGGAAATCTCTCTCTCCCTCTTGAAGCCTGCCAAAGCTGAATTTCTGCGTGCACAGAACACAGTGCAAGTGAAGTCTGCTTAATCTCACTTTGCATTTAGCAAAAGGATATTGGGATAGGCCCAGAAAAACGCTGAGAAATGTGAGCTGAACTAGTGAATATGATAATGCCATGCATGTGTGGAAGCATATACTTGCCTACATTGCTTGAAGTGTCTGAGTTAGGGTAAATAAAGAAAGGAGATACCTATGATAAATTTCTAATGCCAGCAGTGTCAGAGATAGAACTGCAAATGGCTTCAGTGAAAACAGTATTTTGTCTGTCTCCTTTTTTTTTTTTTTTTAATTTATTTTTTTATTTTAATCTCTGTTATTTGCTAGTGGTAGCATTTCTATATGTGACCAGTCCTCCGTCCATGTAGGAGACGTGGAGATTAGTACTGTATGAAGTAATATACACATTTCTTAATATAACTTTCCCTAGAATTTTTTGTGACAAGACAGTGAAAAATCCACTCATTCTCCATTAATACGAGCTCAAGCATTAAAACACAGGATGGATTATATGTGCAAAAGTACGGTTTATGTCATTGCTGAAGTTTTTTTAAAACCATTATTAATGGTCTTATGAGCAAAATAGACTCGATAGGTCTGATTTGCCAATGTGTTTCTCTATTTGTATGTCAGTGCAACTCCATTGATTTTCATGCTATTATGGCAGTGTAAAAATGAAATAACACAGCGCTGTAACAAACCTATTCAAAGACTGACTGATGGTCCTGTTCAGAAATCAGATGAATTAAGGAAAGCAAAATACACTGAGAGGAGGTGATGTTCCAGCTGTGCTGTAGTGGGAGGAAGGATCACATAGTATAACAAATAAGCTGGTTCCGATGATAAAACACATGTTTCACAGTGGAGAAATGATTTGAAATGTCAGGACTATATACGATTTGTTTAAAAGCCTCTCCACTGTCTAAAAATAGCCTCAAGATTGTGTTTATCCTCTTTGAGAAATATGCTGATCTTCAATTCTACATCTCTATTTCTTCACAGAATAAAGTTTACTAAGTATGGGTTGCGCAGCCACTAAGATTTGTTGCTTTGGGACTTGGGACAAAATCTAATTTTAGTAGGCTCTATGCTCCTGCTTATAGCAGTGAGGCAGAATATCAAATGAGCTGCTTATTGGTGTTAGAGCCGCATGTTTGCACTGGTTACAAGGTTCATTTTCATAATTCTTTAAATGACTGGCCTTCGCCCTAACATGAAAGCAAACCTTATTCCATTAAGCACTCAGTTCACCCAAGTTACAAAAAAATGCACCCTCTGTAAATTCTGAAGTTTAGTTCACATCAGCCAGCTGCTTGGTTAAGGGTAATTTAAAAGAAAAGAAGCCTATTGCTTCTCTCTGAATAGGTGCAACAGGCCACATTATGTTGTGGGCTCAGTCTATGTTAGATCACTTTAAGTCATAAGTCTCAAACATGAGAAAAAAACGTATGTGATAAAATAAGACCAATGTTGTTTTTGACCTAGTTTGAACAAAGGTGCAGAAAATCAATGAGCCACAGAGCAGCCTAAATGCTTTGTTAGCCTTTTTACTACAACATTACATTTTACATGCAAATAATGGCACAAATTTAATGCTACTGTTCATGTCAAGTGATTTCTTTGAATCTATATTTTATATTTTACAGATCTCGAACAGTAACATTTTTCTTTTTAGTGCAAAGTTGCTCAAGGTTCAGTGGAGACTCTTTTAAATTGCTGCTTTCAGAAAAATAACAATGTAAAATGACATTATGATGTATAGCACCCTTCTGAAGACTTGAACCAGTGCAGCAGCAAGCCACTAAAACCTCTGGGAATGAAGCAATCTCCAGAGCTCTATTGTCCAATTGTCCTAACTGGATCATTTTTAATTAGTTGCAATTAATTTCAAGTGACAGCACACTGAAACATCACATCAGAAATCACAGAGAAACACGCTGGAATTTAGAAATGATCACTGTTAGATAGCTTCTCTCATACATAAGAGAAACATATCTGAATAATACCTGCCTTAATCTCTGTAATTTTTTTTTAATTTCTTTTTATCATAAAGATAAGACATGCAGTGATGCTTCCAAGACAGTGACAGAGCTTTAGTACTCAGCCAGTGACACACATCAGGCTAAAAGTAGTCCATAGCCTTTTTCTGCTGGGCTGATAAATATCTATCAGTTCTAACAGTTCTTCTGTTATGGTTTAGGGTTCCAAAGACAAATCATCTACATTTTTGTCCTGTCCCAGTGGGATGGTTATTCCTGCAGGAGACTCAAATGATGCAAGTTGAAAGAGTGTCCTTATCAGCAGATTTCAAAAGAACCCAAGATTTACCCTCCTGTGAAGGCATGTTGGAAATCCTGCCTTTGCTGGTGCTAGAGGCACCCAAACTTAGGCATTTTGCTACCAAAATGTGAAACTACCTATGACCACTCAAGCCTCCAGGCAATGCTAGCATTACAGCAGTTGTCCTACCCCTGCCAGTCCTTAGGTAGGCAACCTTTACCTGTTTAGTAAAGCTTGAGGTGAGGAACTGCTGGATCTTCTTGCTATCTGTGTAGTCAGAGCACTTGAGAGTTCACACAGAGGTTTGCTGTATCCTAAGGCTAGAAGAAATGCATACCTTTCCTTCTCTGTGTCCTTTGCTAGGATCAATTGGCAGCAGCATGCCTTACAGATACAGACAGAACTGCTATAGATCAAATGTATCACACCACTGATAGGTCACTGAATTTAGAATACTGAATTATGCTGCTAAGTGTTTCGATTTTGTAGATATTGTCAGGCCATATCTATGACAAATTAAAATGCTACATCATCTAATCTTGACACCACTAGAGACAAAATATGTCTATGAGGTTAAATGGGGCCAAATTTTCAATAAAGTTATTTTTATGACAAGATATACCTCTTGCAATTCACAGTGCAAAACAAATGTTCTCAAATGAACTTAATGTGAATGAAAGAAGCTAAATCACCATCTGCAGAAACTCAAATCTTAGACTGACAACACAATAGACTGGAGAAGACAGAACACTCACTATTCTGTGTGCCACTGTGCTTCCACTGTAGCCAAAAGGGACAAAAAAATTTCTGAGGAGATGGTGTGTGCCCACTTAGTTCTTACTAACTGAACTGAATCTGCCTGAAGAAGATTGGGTGGTATTGTGAGGTACTCTTGCCCCCCTTCTCTGCCAGCTCCTCTCCACATGAACTAAAACAAATAACTTGCTTCACAAAATATTTTTCAGATGATGGCAACTGATGTAGTCAGTCCAGTTACACACAGCAGAGAAGCTGTGCAATTTGATTCTTGGGTATCCTCCTCTCTTACAAACACCATGTTATTCCATCTTTGTAATTAGTAATTCCATGTATTTTCACTTACCAGTTTTACAGTATGGGAATTTAATCATGAAGACGACATACTTAGATAGACTAGAAACTATCTGAAATAGAAACTATACTTTTCTAAGTACATATTCATGTCATAGGTTTGTCAGTTGAGACATATTTTTCATGAAAATGCATCAGGAAGAGCAGCTGTAGTTTCATTAATCACACAATACAAAACAGGAACCTGTATAATTCTCAAAAAGAAACTTGCCCTCCATCAAACAAAAACTCTGTTACTGAATTATGTTTTTATAATGGGAATGTTTCATTAGTCTGAGAAATTCAAGAATCTCCTAATTATTATATGATTTTAAGCTGGCAAATATGATAACTAAAAACACAAAGACTTCCCTAAAGATCAACATCTCATTCCATCCTGTATCTCCACTCAATTGAAAATGTCTATATTTGATCATGTAACAAAGGCAAAATGTTTGGAATGATTGAATAAAGTTAGCTCATACATTTTTAAATACGATTTACTTAAAGCAGCTCAACGTTTCTGTCTTATATTAGGGCCCCCGAAGATCAAGTTTATTTTATTACAGCATCTTGCTCCTCCACTTGCAATCAGAGCTTCCACTAGGCCAGCTGCAGTCTCCTGGGATCTTACATTTGGAGTGGGCAAGACTGACAAACAAGATAGTGAAAAACAAAAGAACAGCAAAGTGAAGCCGTGGTACAGAAAGCCCAAGAAAAGTCAGGGTTTGATTTAGAATGAAATTCGGATGTCTTGAAACCCTAATTCAGACTCCTCATTACAGGACAAGTTGACATTTAATGAGAAATTAGAGATTTGGATGCGGTTCCTTCTAACAGCACAACCTATCTAATTTTTGCCACATCAAAACAAGAACAATGATTTATTTACTTTCTTTCTTTTCATATAATATGTGCAAGGTCCTTCTTTTCCTTCGAGGGATAGAAATCTATCCACAGCTGAGAACAAATGCAAACTGCAGTAAGACCGAGATCTGTCTGTTGCTAGAGCATAACTTATACATTCACAGCAAGACATGGAGGGGGAAAAAAACTGCTGAACTATTTCTTTTTTCTAATGTACATGCTTTTCTTATTACACAGTAGATTGCCTAAAAATAACAGATGTGTTAGTAGCAAAGATAAGATAACCTGACCATATTTCTAAGTACTGGCTAATGCATGGTGTATTTTGTGTGTGTGTGTTTCCTTATTTTTAGTTCACTTTACTTAATTAACAAGATTCAAAATAATAACATGACCTTTGATGCTGTTTTGTCATTCACTATATTCAGGAGTGTCTATTTTTGTTTGTGAAATATCACACCATAAATGGTGTCGCCTTTTAACAGAGTGTGACAGGAGCTTAATTCCTGGTGCCTATGAATCAGGTCAAGAGTTTTGTCGATGACAGTGAATTAGAGATTTACAGTAGACCAGACAAACTATAAAAACCTATGGTAGGGATTATGAGTTATCAAGATGTGCTGAGCTGGCACACGCTGCTAAGTCTGTGGTCAGCATTATCCAGGGGGAAGCTACAGCACCACAGCTGTACAGCTTTCTATTACTACCAGTTAGCATTCGAGCGCATATCAGTAATGGAAAGACTTTAAAAAGGTTTGAAGGCAGGAGGATAAAGAAGGGAAATCAGGAGGAAAATGCATGACAAACAGTAATGTCTCTAGGACTGGCAACTCGTAAATCCAAAGGTTGCTAGCAAACAAACTGTACTTTCAGCACTTTAACAAAACCATTCAAGGAAATAATGTCAACTTCAAATTGAAAGCCTTCTATTCCCTTGTTCTGGCAGGAAGCGTGAGGAAAGCAATAACTGTGGGAGGCTGCAGTTTTTCATGCAGTGATTCTTTCTTCATTGCACATATTATCAACTGTTTACCTGCAGTGGAGGAATGGGCCAGAAAGATCTGCTCTATCATGCTTTTCTCTGAACTCTGTTTATGCCTTTCTGGGTTATTAATATATATATAAATGTATTGCTTATGGCTGCTGGTATGTTTGCATCTGTAAAAGCAGAGAGGCACACTACCTCTTCTAAATCACTGACCCTTCACAGACTAAAATGGAGTTATTCTGATTTATATAGCAGAAGATTAAGTCAAAGATTTTCTTTCTCCAAATTGATTAGACATCCCAAATGAGAGTCAGTCTGAGAACTGAGGTATGTTTAACAATGATTTGCCACGCTTCCTGCAGTTTACAGTCTTTTTCATTGCAATACGTATGCCACTTACTAAGGTCTTTTATGTTCAGTTACTTCCCTTTTCCCTTAGTTGTGGCACTTTAGGGCAGACTAAGAAAGTCATGGCCACTGTGACAATTTCTGCAGTTCTCTGGATGCTCTCCTCTGCACATAATTTAGAACAGAATGAGAATCTGGGGATATGGCATTTATTCCAGATGTCTGTTGGCCACAGCAGCTTTCAGTCTGAGGCAACAATATTCTGTTTTAGTTTCAGTGGACTGGACAGGGAAGTTATTAGTTCTGAAAAAGATACCAAAAGTCACAGCACCATACTGGTTCTGCCAAAAATAAAAATGTAGTCGTACTTCTTAGAACACAGAGAACATTCACCTAGTCAACAACCTTCTCCAGGAACTTCTCCCTAGCCTGTCCAAATTCCACTTTATCTGAATTGATGTTGGTCCAACTTGCCTATCAGTCTCACAAATACTCTGATTCCACAGGGGCAAAGAGATTGTACCTTTTGGTATGACAGGAGAGACACAGCTGAGACACATCTACACATTAAGAAGTCCACTTATGGTCTGAAATGTCCTCCTATACACATCAAATAAAAGGTCTGGCCGGAATGGCATCAGGTAGAATTTCCCATAACAAAGTCTACTGAAAGAATCATCCTATAACATCATTTAAGATTACGGAACATCAATTAAGATTAAGGAAATTAATTGACTCAGCAAAGACCAACCATACCATTCCTACCAGAAACCCAAACCAGTCAGAAACATCTTGTAATTAGTTGTACAAAAATTAATTTAAAGATACAACCTGTATGCATTTAGGTCTGAACTGAACAAAGTATATGTAACATATGTAACTTCCTGAGGTAATTAAATAAACTACATGCACATAAGTCTTGCAGCCAAAGCCCCTCTTGCCCAGTTTCTAAGTTTGATCTCAGTCAGGTTTAGGACAAGATAGTTAGGACTCCTTGCAAGAGATGGATTTTTGAAACGAGTTCTGATGAAATGCTAGAGGTAACGATGCCATATCTATCTACAGAAAAGCGCTGAAGACTCAGACAGTGAACCACTGAGTGAGCAACTAGCTTTCTGTTTATAGAACAAATTAATCAAGAGGTATCTCCAAAAAGAAGAAAATAAAACACCGCAAACAACTTTGGTACAAATGTGTCTTCTAGAAACATTCCTACTTTCTCAGAATCTGCCTGTTAAATCTGAAAATCTGTGAAGTACACTGAAAATTATGTACCACATGGAAAAGCTGACTGTCTACATGTCTGCAAGCAAGCTGCTCACTGACCTATCAGCAGTGATTCCAGTATCCAGGAACTTATTAGTAGAAGCCAGCCATATAGCAAGTGGTTTTATTTACCACTTCCCAACTTTTCCCAGCTCCATGAACTCAATGGCTACTAAGTCAAAGTCTATCTCAAACACAGACACTCCATGAACAGATTTTTTTTTCCCCAGTTTAACAGTGATGCTACTGTTAACATAATGGGCAGTGGTCAAGGCAGCACTCATTGTACTGAGAAGCAAGGTTGATCGTCTATACTCTGAGATGATTGTTACTGGCTAAGAATAGATAATAGGTTACTATTCTTAGACTGAGCTATGCCATAAGTTCTGAAGTACTTTTCATGGATAGCCTAAGCAGAAAAAGTTCAGTAAGCCACCCTTCTTCTAGAATTTCCTGTTTTCAAGTTGTGAATGTGTGTTAGACAGATGTTTTCACACATGAAGAAAGGCTGTTTTAGGACACAATAAATTCTATAACAGGAATATGATTCCTTTAAATTTGAATAACTCATCTATTTTGGTAACCTGAAAGGCATTATAGTACATGGCAGAAAAGGGAGCTAACACAATACCAGCCGCACAGTAATTGTATGAGACTACTAGTCATGGCAGTAAGTGAAGCAAAATGCTTTTTCATTAAACACAAGATTTTAAAAATCATTACTTACCAAAGTCATTACAGTTAGTAAGGCTGAAGGAAGAGTCTTAAAACATTAAAGTTTGGTGGCAGAACAGGAATGAGGAAGAAGGAGAGGACTGAATTTTAAGACTAGGAAATTCCAAGCTGACTGAGAAATAGAAGTAGGCTCTATACAAAAGACATGGGTAATAGTTTAAATCTGAAAACTTTAATGTGCCATTTTGCACATCAGATTAGATTCTACACTGCTCTTACAAAGGTCCCATTACATGAACCATATTGCTTTTTCCCCCTTGTGACATCCTTTTCATGTCTTCTGTGCCAGAAGAGCTGACCAGTTTTCCCTGCACAGAATGGCAAGCAGAAGATGATAGAGGAAATAGGACTGTGGGAGGAAAAAGGGTTTAAAATCTAGCTAAGTAGCTATGGTTTCACTGGGGTGGAGAACATTATTGCTGTGGTTCATGTATTGAAAAATTAGCCTAGTAGTAGATCTCATCTGTTTTCCTGTGAAACTCTCTGTTTAAGTTTGTGCCTAACTCCTTTCTGAAGACTAATATAATGCAGAGGATAATAGTTCTTCACCAGCTACTTACTCATTAATTTAAATGCTAGAAGTCTGTGCTTTGATCTAATAGTCTACAATGTGTTGAAGAGAAACTAGCAGTTATACTATAAGCACTGTTTGTTTTAAATGCAGAACAACAGAGTCATCTTTTTAGTCTTTCCAAGTCTGCCAATCAAGATTTAAGTGATGAGAACGAAAATGGTCACACAACCTTATTCTGGTTTGTTTGCACATGCAGCACAAAGGATTGATTCTATTTGTTCCATAAAACTATGGCCTTATTCAGACTACACTTTGGGTGCTGCCCTGCATGGGCCCAGGACAGTGCAGTCAAGAAAGCTGACATGTTGAGGATTGCTCATGTGCTCCACTAGCTAAGACACATGAAAGAAGCAGATATGGTTAAAACTACTGAATGTTGGTGAGAAGAATTGGAGCTTATATTTCTTCTTTCTTACAAAGACTTTTTATATGATGCTGAACAAACCACTTCAAGGATTTAGAAGGAGTCCCTAGCTGCGTATTCCTTAAGCATCAAGCAATCATCATGAAACACTGAGGCCAGATGCAATGCCCAATTCACACCATACCTGGCATTGAATGGAACTTCAGTTTGAAGTTCACATCATTTTTGTAGAAAGCTGAATACTGAGGGAAATCAAAGCTGCAGATTTCTCAACATAGACACCTTGTACAATTCTAGCTTTTTTTTAAATCTATGCCAGAACCATAAGTATGTAAAAAAAGAAAGCAGATGAGAAGGGTGAAAATGATGATTCACTGAAATTTTTCAAACAAAGTCTGTCACCATACACTGAATGCAAAATTAGAGAGGTAAACAAATGTCTTCCTTACTGAGTGAGGCAGGAACCTGATGGAAATAACATAGGATGACATTAAGGACTTTATATATTGTTTTAGGCTGTTGAGGAGGTAAAGAAGAGCATTTTAGGCTGCTCAGATTGCCTGATAAGCAGTTGAGTTAGAAAAACAACACCTAAGGAGAACACCTCTAGAGGGGAAGCACACAGAAGTGCTCAGGCCACAGAGCTCCCAGCCAGCCAGTGTGATTAAGGTGTGTAACCCACCAAACTCTGGAACAGAAACAGTAATCAGCTTTTTGTGTGGCAGGTATTTTGTGACTCTCATGGAGTTATAGCAAACTCACACAGCCAGTAGCTGCATCTGGCTGCCATGCTAGAAAGGGCTTGTGGTGAGGAACAGAACAGGCCTGGGCTCTCTTTAGAGCTCTGCTATCAGGTATTGCTGGAGTAACTGCAAACTAGTAGAAGGGAAAACAGAAACACAGGCAGAAGCCAGCATAAATACTCTTGCCAATAGAGATGTGCTACTCATATGGGAGGAGAAATAGGAAAAAATTGGCCTACTTTATAGATGGAAATTGAAGATCTTTATTCTTCCCTACAACAGTTGTCAGGCAGACAGAGACAGTTCAGCAGCTTTCAACTACAAAGATACCACACTGTGCATCCACCAGAACTCAAGTTGTAGAGAGGCAGGTTTAGCTACAGCTTGTATGAGACATAAGTCTCATAAAGTCACAACTCAGACCAGGAAAAAGAAAGGGTATTTGCAATTCTTTTGAAATTGGTTTTTGTACAAAATGCCTTAAAGCACAGTGCAGATTCACGCTGCTAAATGTACCAGAGTTAGTAGAGGTTTGTAAGGTTGCAGTCCCATTGTAATCATTAGAGATAATCTGACCCTTTGAAAAAGACTAACAAAGGTGATTCTACACCACCCACCAAAAAAGCCCTGGTGTTTAGGTGGTCAATTTTCCTTCTGGTTAATTAAAAATTGTAGTATTTTCCATATTAGGTCCCCAAATATGCATGCCTGGCCCTGTTACTTCAGGCTTTGGAGTTTTAAGTAAAAATACTACTTTTGCACTGTAAGACCCATATGTTAATAATGTTCTTATGCTTGTGTAAAGATTAGCATCTTATACAAGCTTTTGGAAGTTTGTAAAAACTTCCCTTTAAAGCTGCTAATCTAAATAAATTTAGTAGTATCCATCCTTACTGTTAATGTTGGTGCTCCCCACATCAGATGTCTGATGCATGTAATGCACGCAAAGAACAACGTAAGAACTGCTGTGCAGTTAGAGAAGCGTTAAAAACATTCACATCAAAGGAAAAAAGAACATGGTCTGGATTATCTCTTTGTCATCTCATTTTCAGGCCAGTGTTAGGTGCACTGTATTTGCTACTTCTTGAGGGGCTGTGCTTTACTTATATAAAGACAGTTGTAGTCTGCTATTCAACATTCTTATTCAACATCCACTTCTCAATCATTTTTATAACCTCTTTATCAAAAGTTATAATCAAATCGTGGTTTCCTTTCTGTGTTTTGATATTCTTTGTCACTGGGACTTTTTTTTTTTTTTAACAAACTGTGCTTTCTCTTTTGATATGGTAGAAAAAAAAGGAAAAAAAAAAAAAGGATGTTCACTTTGGCTCATCTGCTGTTTTAATGACAGCTGTTTGCAAAGCATTGCCTTATGGCCAGCATTTTAGTATTTTTGAAAGTTTTATGAATTTATTTATGCTATACAAGTGTGCTTTTGGATAGTCTGTCAGTAAATGCACCAGCACTTTGAAAAGATTTTAATCTTGTACATACTGATTATATATCTGGTGCTTTCCATTATGTAATTGCAAACAGCTTCTCTTCAAACAGATAGACTTCCTTCATCCCAGAAGAGCTACCTCTAGCTGGAAATACCAGCAGCTGGTTTTCAATTTGAAAGGACATTGCAAAACCATTTTGGTCAAAATATGAAATCACAGCAGCAGCAAGAAAATACTCAGTTGAAACTAGTTGGTAGATTCAAATGGGCACAATGCCACATCACCAAACTGGAACACAGCACCGTATGACAAATAGCACAGTCTTGTCAAAATACTCAGCTGGTGTAAGTCACTGTCACTCCACTATTTTCAAAATAGCAACGCTGATTTACATCATGCAATGAACAGGGCCCTCTTCCTCATTTTAGGATCATTAGAAAGTTGGCACATCCAACAACACAGACATCCCCTATTGCATTTCTGGGACAGTGGCTCCAGGAGATGCCATCCTCCACAAAACTCCCCTTCAGATTTCTTCCCTGATGTCTGTCATCCAAATATTGATCCACTGCTCAGTTCATAAAGTCTGACAGGATTGCAACTTTTGCTGGCATGACAGGATGGTTTAATCACACAATATGTTTTTTATAAGCTCCACCAACACTAACTATGCGTTTTCTACATAAGTTTACAAAATTCTAAGTTATCTCTTAAGGATAAAGGAACAACTCATTCCTCTCTCTAATAATAAAAAAAAAAGTAGATAAAAAAAAAATTCAATAGCTTTATCAGAGGCAAGTGAAATTTATTATATGAGAAGGACCTAAGAGGCTTGGGATTGTAGACTGTATTGATATATGTCTTCCAGGAGCTTAAGTAAAATGTTATTTTGTATCTGCCATAAAGCATAAGAAAATATTGATGGCTTTTTTTAAGCTTGATGTCAGTGGGCTATAATCAGAAAAGGAGAGGAGAGAATAAAACATGGAAGATCTTTCTTCTCTCACTGAAGTGAACTTACCTCTATTTTTAGAGATGAAAATCTAATGTAATGCTTATTTGGTTAACTGGGCTTCAGCTTGTGGTTTGGTTTAAATATTTTTCATTCACTTTATTCGTACAGGGATTGTCTGTGTGACTGTAATGTCTTTAGAAGGGACAAATTGGTGAGCACGACTATTAGCTGGGTGACATCAAAGAGCATTAATCTTTTGTTCTATAGCAAGGCCAAGACCACATTAGTGCATTTCACCCAGTCATTATTAAGACTGTAGCCCAAGGGTGTAATAAATGTTTTATGGCATGCAAACCAAGGTAATGGAATGCAAATTCCATAATACATCCATACATTTATTTTCTAATAGAGTAAATGATGATGTATTTGATCTAAGGAGAGCAGCTGAACAACAGCACAAGTTCCAAGATTCAGAATTGAAGAGATAACTGTAGCCCTGACTTGATTTGGGACACTCATGTGAAACAAGAGGAATAAGAGGCCTATTCTTTTAGAAATTAACCAGTGAAAGAGTTTTAAGAGCAAACACCTTCATCTTACTCCTTAATGTAAATCTCCTTTTGGGAAGGTGGATGTGATTATCTTACATTTTTATTTCTAATTACATTTCCCTCTTTGAATACTAATGGATTATTTTGCTTATATTTGCCTTCGAAATATATGAGAATATTAATCTGTGAGATTTTAATAGGTATCAGGGAAGGCGTTTTCCTAGCAGAACTGAAATTATGCTTTATTACATTGTATTCAGAATCTGATAGATTAGGAATTATTCCTCAGGTACTGCAGTTTTAGTAACCTAAATAATTGTATAAATAGATGTCAGTGTTCTTGCTACTTTAACCTGTCAAACTCCACTGTAAAGGCTCCGGTAATCACAGTGCTGGCTGACTGGATTAGTGTGTGAAACCACTGTAAGCCATTTTATCTGCCCCTAAGAAATGTTTTCATTTCATTCTTACCTTATTTCCTGATAATGCACAGTGCTTTTGATCCCACCTAATAGACAGTTTAGTGTTCATTCATTGCTGTGTTTCTCAGATAGAAATACAGTAACTGAGAGAGTAAATTGTATTACAGAGTATAGCCCAAGTACACACTCAGGACTGATAAGTAAGTTTGAAGACTATAAAAACACTCATAACTAACTAAGGAGAACAGACAGAGAAAGTTTCTCAGTGACTGGTGGACACCATGGTCTGTCTGCATCACGTGCAGACACGACAATACAGTAACCTATCGCAGGAAAGCAAAGCCACTTGGATTATCCTCTCTCAAATTTTATTCCCCAAGGCCACATCTTTCTCATTTCATTCATAAGGCAAAAGGTTTGTCTATGCAGCATAAAATTTAATGACAACGTCATCAAAATATTCTAGTGCCTCACATCATTTTTCACTGGAGCAAGTTGTCTCACTGACCTTGGACACACTATTTGTGGGACTCAGTTCTGAGTCACATTCCTAACTGAAAACATTTATAGTCTTATCCAAAGCATACAGGAAAGGTTGGAGAGATTCCCACTGACCCTGCTGGTCTCTGGATTAGGTCTTCTATTGAAACACAGTATTTAATGTGTCCCTGCTTGTGTTTTCTATCCTTGAGAATATGTTTAGAAGAGAGTAAGTCACTGGGACAAGTTCATCTCCAAATTCACTGGAGCTGCCCATATCTAAACCTGGCATCTGGGAGCCTAGGTGTCTGGAAGGAGTCACTTTACATTTCAGTACTCCTAATGCCTAGAGCATGCTTTTGTGGTGACTGAGTAATTCCAGGTGAGGGGAAACTTCTTCTGCCAAAGGGGAAGAAAGAGAACATCATTTTAAAGGGATCTTTGAGTAACACTAGTTCTGATTGAGAAAGCGCAATTAGCTGCTGCACTGTGGTTCCTGCTGTGGGTGACAGGATCTCACAGAGGTGGTAGTGCCCTTATTCAGGCTTTATGGCCCAGAAGTTTGAGCGTGGAGTGATGAAAACAAAGACAGGCAAAACCAGACTGAAAATATTCTGAACAAAGCAAACCATTGCACTTAATTTCAGTAGAACAACAGAGGAAAAACCTGCTGTTCAGACACACAGCCTGGGGTGTTGCTGAAATATGACTCTTTTAGCACACCAGGCATTCAGACCTATTACTTTCCAGTAGAGAATGAAGCCAAAATGAGGAAGAAAAGGCATGCACTGTAGTACATATCTCTTACCTAATTGTGATGAATATGCCCCAGAAAGAAGACATGCAGTTGTACTTAACTCTGGGAAGTGCAAGAAGGAAAGAAGATATTTCTTTCACACAGATAAAATATACTAGACCCACTATTTGCCAACTATGAAAGCAGCCTCTGAAGCAACCCAATATTACTTTAATGTTTCTTTATGAGTTTAGTAAACATAGAAACACTCTTAAGTTATGTTTGTGTCTTATCTCCTAGGCAAAATCTCAGGGCTGGTAAGCTATGAGATTACATGGAGTTCCTGACTGCTGTGAACTGCAGCCTGCTCACTGCTCCTACAGGGCTTGTGCAGGCTGGGATTCCAAGCAATGTGGTGGTATTACAGGACTGGCTCACAGAGTTTTCACTGAGCATCAGGGGCTACCAAACGTTTCTGTCTGCAATGTCCTCTATGACTTGGCGTGACTTTGATTCTACAAGACATATATGTAAGAATCACAAAATTATGCAGAGTAGTTGCTTAATATTTCAAATCTACAAATGCTAATACAGAAGTTCTACTTTATTTAACTGAGAAGTAACTTTGGCCTTAATTTTCCTGAAAACAGGACCAAAGCTGTGAGGCTTAGACATAGTTTGTGGGCATTAGCAATCTGAACTTTGATTAGTAAATTGTATAATTTCAATACCAAGAAGGTTAACAGCTGTAATAAAAAATAAAATAAAATAAATATTCAAAGTGAACAATTAAAAGTCTTCAGCACAATGTAAGCACTTTTTATCGCAAAAGAGGATTTACTGAATATCTGATGCAGGGCAATGGGCTTTGACGACAGAAGCTAGAAAGTGTTTGAAAGTGTTTAAAGTTATTGCTGTTTTTTTGTTGTTGTTTTTACAATTGTAAAACACAATACTAGCAGTTATATACTTGTTTACCATATAAATTAACTGAATGGTAGAATCTCACTGGTCTGTCAATGAAAAAAAGTCCGCATTTATTTATTTGAATTGAATGCTTTGCTTAAAAATGTGAAGCAGATTGAAATCATTTCTATTGCCTCATGATTTTTGACTTGTATCTAAAGGAAGAAAAGAAGTGAAAGTTTGGGTAATACTAAATACTAAAAAAACTTCCTAGGTTTCACCAACTAAGAAATCCAAATACAACCACCTCAAGAAGGCTTTTAGTCTATTTGTATTTTACCAGGGTATTTCACTAGCAGACATTGACTATATTAATCATTACTTCATCAGCTCATTCCAACGACAGCTAGCATTAACCTCTGCTAAGTGACGCGCTAAACTTGCAGTTTTCTAAGTGCCAAAACTGAAATATAGTTCACTTGTTGGACCATCCTCCCCCTTTTATTCTAGGGAGGAGAGCTCTTTCATTTTCTATTTCTTTATGAATAATTAAAGTGAACTTGTTTAAGTTAATATTTAATTCTTAAGCAGATATTAAAGAGCTTAAGAGGTAAAATGAAAATGCACAGAAGTTTATGCATTTCTCCAGATGACAAGAAGTTTATTCCATTTTATGCTTGAAACCCATAAAGGTTAATTAACTTCAGTATGCCATTAGTGGAAACATTTCCAGTTTGACTTTAGATCATTTTCTTTTACTGGTAGTATGGATCTTGGAAAAAAAGCAAGGTACTTATGGATAACCTACAACACACATCTTACACACTCACGGTAATAGTTTATAAATTAGCCTACATGCAGACACTAGTGCTACCCAAAGACATGGGTTAAGATCTGAAAAATCAGCTGTGAGCTTGGGAAAGAGAAAAGCAGTTCAGCAGTTTCTGTTCCAAAATGTCTCCAGTTAGCTAACAAGACTGATTAATTAATTATTTAAATCACAGCAACTCCCTAAAATTTTCAACCAACTTCCAGTGAAATAAACAGTAATGTCCTCTTGCTGTTGTAGTTTGGAATAAGACTCCCTGGTAATAGCCTTCCTCTCCCAGTTCATTCAGAAACAGGGATAACAGCTTAGCCGAATTGTACCTTCTCTCATTTACCACCACAAACAATCCACAGTTATTAGGATAGTAGCATTTATTCATATGTGTATAGCTGCTGAAACTAGAGGTAATCAACAGTGTTTTACTATGTGCTGCACCACTTCCATTTTCCCCGTGCTCCTCCCAGCGCAGGATAGCCAGCACAGTTGTTGAGGTGGTAACATTAAGGCAGAAAAGCGAAATGACACCACACTAAGGAAGGACACTATTACTAATGGAAAAATCAGTAGGGTGGAGCTGCTATTTTTACCGGTTTATTGAAGAAAATGAATTAATCTGTATTGACAGTGAAGTACTGTAACATGGCAGAATTAATTGGGGTTGGGATCTTAGAATAAAAACATTTTTGCAAATTACCATATTAAAAAAAGAAACAAAAAAACCCTACACTGTTTAGAATTTCTCTACACATTGATTTCTTCATTTGTTAACGCTATGAATATGCTGTATAACCCTTAAAATACTAATGAATTGTTCTGAGTCAGGTTCTTTCTATCAGCCTAAATATATAGAAGCATACAAAGGTGGAATGGGAATGACATGCTTTACAGTTTTCCTTTCAGCTAATTGCTTGCCTGTAAAATGAAGACACCACTGAGTCTGGGCAAAGGCCTTTTATACAGTGGAATATTAAGGGACAGGGAGTGATTCAGCACATTCCGTCATTCTGTATATAAGATAGAGAAATTCAAGTGGTTCCAGACATTTTAAATGCTTTCATTTCGCCAGATCTCTCTCCATCTTTCTCTTGGCAGGTTAGGAACGTTTTTTACAGATTTGCTAACAGCCTTGGGATATTTTCTTGAAAATTTTGTTTTATCATCATAGTCATCTATTCATGAAAAGACTAAACCAGAAATTGCAGTTACAGTTCAAAATCTTTCTGGTATTACAACCTGATGTGAACAGTGGTTGCTCACCCGTCACTTATATCACTGAAAGTGAGAAGGTTAATATCTATTTTTCAAGCCAATTCATTACTCTGTACCACCCCAGGAAAGAGCTGCACTTCCATACTTAGATATTTAGCAGAGATCCAAAAAAGAGACAGGGGAAGAGAGAATGCAGGACAGCATAGAATAATTTTGTTATTTTTTTATTGAGAAAGTTCTTGGACTGACAGGTCACCATTTGGCTACAAATGCAATCTGATATGTTGCATCATACCGAGTAAACCTATACTGACTCACTAATTTGACTGAGAGCACAAGCCACCAGATCACACTGATTACTGTGTGATGTTTCTGAGCATACACCAGGTTACCAGACCCAATCACTTGAATCTCAAAGATCCTCAAAAAACCCCACCAAAAACAAGCCAAAACAACAACAGAAAAACAAAGAACCAAACCAAATTAAGAAAACCCTCTTCTCTATTGCCATTCCCTCCAGAAGAATTGTATGATTTCAGCTAGTAGTTTTCAAAGTTTGCAATAATTTCAATAATTGGAAGGCTGCGGTTTGACCACAGACATGAGAGAAATTCTATCATTCTATGATTCTACCACCTTGTACATATCTCCGTGTAATATATGTATCTTCAAATAATGAACATCATAGGCAAGCTTCTTTGTGGTACCAAAATACTTGTATTCTTTCATTTCATTTCTAGCTATGGTGCTCTGGGGCACTGCACTAACAAATACAGGTCAAACCTCAACCATTAGCCAAATCTCAAATAACAATGCTCTCTGAGCTATTTCCCAGGGAATTAAGAAGTTATACCTAATGGGATTTGAGTTGAAACGTTTGACTGAGGAGTTTCTAAGTACAGTGCAAGCTATAGCAAGAAGTGATTAAAACGATTAATTTAACATGATTTTTCCCTTCTGAACCACGAATAAAATAGTAATAAATGTCCCTACTAAATTACTACCTGTTAGAGAAATGCGGCCTTGTATGGCTGACATTCTGATAAATGTGAGCACTGCAAATTCCATTGCGCTTCTGCAAGAAATTCAGAGCAAATTTCAGTCTGAGGAATTACACTACACATACCCCAGATTCCCCTTTAAATTTCAGCTGAAAAAAAAAGAAAAAAAGAAAAAAAAAAGACACTTCATATAGCAAACATTTAAGGGCTAGGTAGCTCACTAGGGACTGGATTTTGTCATTACTGTGAGAAAGGATTCACTAATATGCTCTTATCCCTGGAAACAACTGCTCATGGCAGGACTTTCATCTGTGCATACATCACGAAGTTAAGGAGTAGTGTCTCAGTGAAGTCAGCTGATGGCTCAGGTCCTACCTTGCAAATGATTTTCCAGTATTTCCACAACACACTGGGATTACAACAGATGAAACAAGCCTTTAGAACTTCTCTCATTTTCCCCAAATCCAGTGAGATTGCGCAGTGGCTTTACAGGAACAGAGTCTCTAAGCACTCAGAGGACAACAACAATGAGAAGAGAATCCTCATGGTTTGAAAATGTTGTCAGAACATCTTTGTTTTACAGATTGATTCCAACATCTGCATACCATTAGTACCCATAGGGGGTAAAAAAAGACCAAGGATTTTTACTAGCACAAAAACTGCTTAATACTAGCATGCAATTGCCATGGAAATCGGTGCATCAGCATCCTCTAGGCAAATCTGGAAATGAACCTAACAAGTTGTAACACTAATGCAATTGCTCTGCAAAGAAAGGCTCTGTGGTCAGATAAATGCAGGTAGCATTGCCCTCTTCCATTTTCCCCCCCCACTCTGCAGCATATATTTGTTGCCATTCTTTATTTGCAGTGACTTTCAGTTTGGAATGACTGATCAAATTAACTATATCTGCTCATTTTAAAGGTAACGTTTGAAAGGTTCCTTAAATCTGAATCCTGAAGGATACATCTGGGTGAAGGTCACTGCCCTGCTCTATAGCTGTTTCTTGATAAGGCTAAACCTTATTGAATTGATTTGTTTGGAAGGTATTTGCATTGAAAACGTTTTGTAGTCCATACAAAGTATTTTCTCCTATAGCAAAAACACGAATTGTCAATACAGAAATAGTCTGCTGTGGCATGTATAGGCAACTATCACTTTGCTTGCAAACAATGAGAGGAAAGGTTAATTTAAGAATGTGTCCCCAGTCATAAGCATGAACATATTTCTTAGTAGGTCTGATAAACTTTACTATTTTGGCTTTACATTACAGGTTCTTGCAAATTTATGCTTTAGATTTAGCATTTCCAAATTTTGCAGTATCAGTGACCCACAGTCACCAACTGTCCTCCAATCTCACTTCTCAGATGTCTTTATATCATGACTGTTCTCAAGTGATAAATATTTATAGCTAGCTGCAGATGTTGTTTCATTTGCAAAAGAAAGATTTACAAGTAAGGGGAAACTGGAAAAAATGAATATTAATAAAGTGCACATGAAGAGAAAATGAGAAATACTATATGGCTCAAATCCATGAGAAGAGCAGGGCATCAATCTGTAATGGGCAAATAACTCATAACAAGTAACACATTCAATATATTTCATCTCTTTTTTTATTCTAGCAAATTGCGCACCAGCAGATAGTGATTTTCTTTAATTTACTCATAATTCACATTTTCCAACTAAGTACTTTCTGCAAAAAGTTATTGGTCTTAGATAGATTGTTGCAAAGTATTCCGTAGTAAAAGATAAAAGTTGGGTTTGGGCAATTTTGATTGGACATTAGTTAAGCTTTTGCTCCATTACTAGATAAAAGTTACTCTTAAGATTCAGTTTTCTGATCTAAATTTTCACATGTACGGATTTCCTCTTTACTTAAAAGCAACAATTCCAATATGAGATTAAAACACTCTGCTCCTAAAAACTCCCACTAGAAAGTGCACTGCCTTGAGCAACTCTAGAAGATAACTAGAAAAGTAGCAATAAAAACCAGAAGCAAACTGAACTGTCTGAAAAAAAAAATGAAACTGATACTCAGCTGTGAATCACAGTAGCCTTTAAGTATGTAATGAAGTAGCATTTATCAGAACTAAAAGACAGACTGGAGTCAATGCGTTCAATAACTTACTAGTAAAAAAAATAAGGACAAAAAAAAGACTAGTTCAGTCTTCTATATTTGAATGAAAAAAATGTATGTACGAGTGGATAGAATGTTTGCTTTTGTATTCTTCTTTCCACTATTAAGGATCATTCAGGGTTTTTCTGCACTGATATGGCCCACTTGGGGTAATCCAATAAATAAACAAAACATCAGAGCTACATCAGAAATACAAAGCTAAGGGAAAGACTAGAACTTCCACAGGTATAAGAAGGTAAAAGGAAGCAACTTAATATGAAGGAGGTCTTGTCTTTTGAGGACTAATATAAACTCAATTTTGATGAAATGTAAGGAAATTAGATATAAAGAAGAAAGTCTTCATTATAAGGGTGGCAAGACACTGGAATAGGCTGTCCAGTGAAGCTGTGAATGCCCAATTCATGGATGTGTTCAAGATCAGCTTAGATGGAGCACTGGGCAACCCAATCTAGAGAGAGGTGTCACTGCCCACGGCAAGGTTGTTGGAAATGGATGATCTTTAAGGCCCCCTCCAATCCAACCCATTGTGTGAAAAGGTCTGTCATACTTTCCTTATTCTCTCAGAGAACTATGAGGCAGGATGACTACAATGACACTTTTAGACATGCACTTTGCTCTAGGTTCTTCTTTGGAATGCAAACTCTGACAATTCTGCAAGAAACAAGAACTTATACTTTGACTCTGTATCTTCAACCTGTGGCATTCTGGTATAGCCTCTGAATGAGAAGGGTAGTCTTTTGCACAATTGCAATGCTGTTTGAGAGTTATATATGAATCACAGAATCTTTAAGATTGGAAAAGACATCTCACCCGTCCAACCTTCCACCTATCACCAATACTGCCCACTAAACCATATCCCGAAGTACTTCATCTGCACCTTTCTTGAACACCTCCAGGGACAGTGACTTCACCACCTCCCAGGGCAACCTGTTCTAGTGTCTGACCACTCCTTCAGAGAATAAGGTTATACTAATATGCAACCTGAAACTCCCCTGGCACAACTTAAGGCCATTCTTTCTTGTCCTATCACCAGTTATGTCTGAGAAGAGGATAACCTCCACCTTGTGACAACCTCCTTTCAGGAAATTTTTGAGAGCAATAAGATCTCCTTTGAGCCTCCTCTTCTCCTGACTAAACAATCCCAGTTCCCTCAGCTGCTCCCCATTAAGTCTTGCGTTCTAGATCCTTCACAGCTCTGTTGCCATTCTCTGGACAGACTCCAGTGCCTCAACACCTTTCTTGTGCTGAGCAGCCCAAAACTGAATGCAGTGCTCAACATGCAGCCTCACAAGACCTGAGCACAGGGGGATGATCACTTCCCATCTCCTGCAGGCAACACCATTTCTTGTACCAGCCAGGATACCATTAGCCTTCGTTTTGCCATTTGGGCACACTGATGGCCCCTGTTCACCTCAGCATTGACCAATAGCCCCAGGTCATTTTCCTGTGCACAGCTTTCCAGTCATTCTACTCTCAGCCTGTAGCACTGCCTGGGGTTGTTGTGACCAGGAACATGGTCTCACTAAACTTCATCCCACTGGCCTCAGCCCAGTGACACAGCCTATCCAGACACCTCTTACAGGCCTTCCTACCCCTAGGCATCAACACTTCCTCCCAACTTTGTGTCATTTGCGAATTTACTGAGTTTGCGCTTAATTCCCTCATCCAGATCATCAGTAAAAATATTAAACAGGACAGGTGCCAATATGGATCCCTAGGGAACATCACTTGTGCATACATACATATATATATATACATGTATTCTAATTGCAGAACACTTTAACTGATGCTACATTCATATATTCCTAGGTGTGGGAGAGTTGTTTGATTTTACAAATTAAAGAGAATGCAATTTTTAGCTCCAGAAGGGAAGTTTTCCTTCATGAAGTGGGCTGAAGAGAAAGAGCCATGGAAGCCATTTTCCAGGCACTGCTCAAGGAGCTAATGTGCAACGACATCAGTCTGGCTCCAGCTATAAGCATCACACATACATCTCTACACTCACAAGCAACGTTGCTGACAGGGCACCCTTTACAGCATGACACAATTGTCTACTAAAAGCATTTATCTGTAGAATTGCACAGTAAGTATTGTTTCTCATTTTTAAATTAGAGTTCTTGTTTAGATGGGCAACAAGAGATGTGCATGCCGTTAATATACACATATCAAAGAGGTCTGCATGAGAGATCATGCAAGCTCTGACATGCTCAGGTGGAGGCTCATGAATACATTGGAAATAAAAACTCAGTCTTAATTACGGTGTGTGTGAAAGACAGGTATCTAAATTCAGACACCTGTGTCATTTATTAATATGTTCTTACTAAAGGCTTGGTGACTCAGATCTACTTTACCTCCATGTTTTTACTTTTGGTGGTTTTTGTGCATTCTGTTGAACTCATGAGTATGTTTTCAGTAAGACAGTTTCTTTTATTTGAGCTCTCAAAGACTGAAAAAGTACTCTCAGCCAGAGAAATCAACATTCCTACCTCCAGACCTGGTTATGAGGCATTTTCCCTATTTTTTTTTTTTTTTTGTGTGTGTGTGTGTACTGAAAGATTATCATCTCGGAGATATTCTATTCAGAATTTTAGGTTAGACCTCACAGAACCTCATCGAGTATGTTCAGATTGTCACTAACCCTGCTGGCAGGCATCCTAACATCTCTCATCTGTAACCTGCAGGTGGTATGAGTCATATGAGCTTATTCAGAAAGTTAAAAGTCTGTGGGAATTTCCCCAGGATTGTAGAATGTAGACAGATTCACAATGAACACAGAATCACCAAGGTTGGAAAAGACCTGCAAGATCATCCAGTCCAACCATCCACCTATCACCAATTGTTCTGACTAAACTATGTTCCTCAACGCAACGTCTAAATGTTCCTTAAAAAACCTCCAGGGTTGGTGACTCCCCCACCTCCGTGGGCAGCCCATTCCAGCACCTGACCACTCTTTCAGAGAAAGAACAGAACACTTGGAAATCTTTGGAAAGAGAAAGTGGAAGTGAATAGTTGTGTGGGGTTTTTTTGTTTGTTTTTATTTGTTTTTAAATACTTCTACAGAAATGCTATCTGTCCAGCACTCCATATTCTTTTATACATACATTCAACACAACACATTATTGTTTTGTCCTTTCTTTCTTTTCCAGACTGACCACATGGTGAGAAAGCAGTAGGATAAGAGGACGATCACTTGGAAAAGAGTGAGTAAACTCAAAAATATCTCAACTCAAACTTTATGAAAGTACTAAATATAATATTGAAGAACGAAATTCTTATTCCGATTCTCTTATCAAAAATGATTATTTTGCCCACAGATAAGGAACAGCATTTTCCCCTTTGACCTTGCTGCTATGAGTAACACACTCCATCCTGCAGCAAAAGAAGAGTGGGGTTTGGAGGAAGATTTTTTCCCCTTCCCCTTAGACTGTGAAATGCAAGTAGAAAACTAGGATGCAGGAAGATCCAAGGATCTTAGCAGAAAAACTACTTTGTTCCCTTCCCTTTCCCTTCCACCACTTACCTTAACAGCCTTTTACCAACATCACCTAACTTAATTTGCTAGGACTTGATTTTGTTGGACTTCATGCTATAGTACAAGTATACAAAGGGATAACCTATGGGCTCCGATCTGGCTGATGAATGGGATCTTCTAGCCCACAGCCCTCAACCTCAACTCTCCTCAAAGATTTCCCTTCATTTTAGGATACTGGCTAAAGCTAGCTCTTGGACCCAAAGCTATGCAGCATTAATAGGGTACTAACAATACAAATGCAAAACAAAATTGACAGACTACCTTGTATTTATCACATAAATCATATTTGGACTTGATTCCCATGCCATTTTCAGATGGAACATTCAAAACATTTGGAAGCCTGAACTGATTCTTCTTGCACGTACTGTTTCTGTTCCATGGCTTGCTTTTTGCAATGTGCCTTCCAAGGTAAGCTAAACTTTTCAGATTCAGTCTTCTTGACTTATCATCAATGCCTTTACACCTTGTAGTTTGTTGTTCACCACAGCACACATTTTCTCAAAAGGTGAGTTAATGTAACATGATGTTATATTTCAAAGACAGTTTCAAAGAACAGTGGAAAGAGAGCAAAAACATCAAACACAGGGGATTTTGTTTTATGTTTTTGGCCTATCAAGAAATATGTAGTCAGGTTGCTAGTTTACATCTACAGCCAAATTACTGCAGCTCACCTCAGACTAGTGGACTATTTGGATTATCATTTTTAACTTTATTTATTTATTGTTTGTTTATTGAAACCACCTCCAAAATGATCAGTCTAATTTTTCCATGTTTAAGTATTTAATGAATAAAATAAATTCCCCACACATCAAGTCCTGTTGCTTAAGAAATCTCAGAGTACTGCTGGAAACAATCCTTCTTGGATGGGAGGATGAAACTCTCCCAGTTCTTTACCCTGTGGGCACAATGCTTTGAACTGGATAACTTCAGATGTTTAATGGAATTTCTCTTATTTATCAAGACTAAATCTAGCTCTGCAAAAAAAAAAAAAAAAAAAAAAAGAAAAAGAAAGTAGGCTGTTGCTCACGAGCAATGCCCTTCACCTTTAAAGCCTAGTCAAGATATCATGATGTCTTTCAAACAAGACTTCACATACATTACAAGTTATCTGAAAGGGGGGGGGGGGTGCCAGGAGTAAATAAAAAATAGCAGTGTTCCAAAATACACAAATAAAACTGAGGCCCAAGGATTTTCTATATTCTAATCTTAAAAGAAGAAAAATCAAACTTTATATAAACATGATTTTTTCCTGGTGAAAAACAAGCTGTGGGCTATGTATAGAGTTGAACAATCAGCAGTTTGAATGTTTAAAGGTGTCTTTTCTCCACAGAAACACAGCTTAAAAAGGCAAGTTTATCTTCCGACATATAAAAAAGACAGTTTTATGGACAATTCTGTGAGAACAAACACTAATTATTGAGTTAGTTAGTAAATAATAATGATAACAACATCAGACTGGTGATTGCTGTCAATGATTAATGAGCTGATGCACTTTGTGTATTTATTATTAGATTTCTGTGCTCATCAGAAATTGAGAGTAGCTTTGTTCACTACATATATCTTCATACTGCAATCAATATAATGGTACACTTTTCATAGACATCATGCTTTAATATTAATTTGTTCTTATTTATACATCACAGAAAGACAGAGAACATCTTCACTCCTATGATAAAGCCTTCATTCAAAATAAAGTATGGTTATATCATCACTGGGGTTAAGAAGATTTTATGTTTACTACTCAAAAGATTAATGGGTCACTCAAGCATTTACATTCTCATACATTTTTATGACAGTGGTATGAAGTAAATTTGATGTATGTTCAGAAGAGAATGATAGGTTTAAATGTCTAACAGCTGCTCTTTTGAATTTCAGCAATGTTTTAAGTGTTGCTACCATTTAGCACTTCCACCGTTCACTGCAATTTACTGTTTGCCTGCATTATTTGTATTTGCACAGGAAGACAAAAGGGAAAGACTTAGGTGCAGAGTAGGAACAGTTATACTTCCTTTAAGCCATCTGAATCTAATCAATCTTGTGGTAGGCAATGCTGAGAAAAAAAACAACTCCCCCACACACAACTCCCCCTCCCCTCCCCTCCCCCTCTTTTTCAGAGTGTGTACTGAAAGATCTTGATGAAGAAGCATCTTAGGTACAAAAACTGTGTGTGTAAATACACTCCCTTCGCTGGATCTGGTTTGAAAATGATTCCATGTTTTGCAAGGCATTAGATGTCCTCTCTATCACAAAACCAGTTTTGATGAGTAAACAACCTAGAGGGGGGCTGACAAAACAGGCCATTGAAATGGCATGGGGTTGGGAGTGGCAGCAGCAGCAGGAAGTTCTGGTCTTTTAGCTCCAATCAACTGAAACAACTTCAAATGCTGTTGCAGTCTTTTCCTATGCGAAGTACACAACACTAGATGTAATGCACTTGGTACACTTCACTTAAGTCATGACTATTTAACACAGCAGGGGAACGTGGTTCTCTAATCACCCCCTACCATGAGCCAGAGCCAACACAGAGGCAATTAAATGAGAAAGATCAGAATGTCACTATAGGCAAGAACAAGCTGTGTTAGGGGACAGGGTGGTCACCAGGGACCACACAGATCTGCTTTCGCATGCCTTTGCGGCTCCTCATTCCGTACATAGCATCAGTTGTTTCAAGAATACCTGTGGACTGCAGCAGCCCTCACAGTGTATCTAGAAGGAGCGGGTACAGCAGGGAGATAGGGTGCTTTGTGCAGCCCTTCTCTAGCACAGTCTGTGCCGCATACAGAGCCTCAGTTCTATGATGAAGGAGCATGTGTGTGACCACACATTCCCATTTGTCCCCATTTTGAAGAGGGCTTAGTTCACCCCTGAGTCAGGGTTTCACAACTGCCTCATTATGTGAATGAGCAAAAAGACGACTACACTGAATTCCAAAAGCAGCCAATAAATCTTTCAGAAGCTTAATTTTATTTTAGGAACGGTGCCCTCAGGCAAGACTTGTGTGGCTTAGAAAAGAAAATGTTTAAAACATTTGCAAAAGTTCTGTAAACCTGGTCTGCCCAGTTTCTGCTGTGTTATGCTGCTCTGAAGAAACTCAAAGCTTAATGGCTCCATCAAATTGGGAAATAGAAAGCATACCCTGTCACTTACAAGAGACACAGGCAGTTGTTAACTCTAGGGTTATCATTGCAATATATTTATTTCATAGTCAACTTCATGACTGCCTGGAGAAACATAATGCAGAATTCAGTAAAAGAGGCACTCTGTTAGAGCTCTAAAGTTACAAGGCAGAGCTTTATCACCCATCCTACTATTGCTTTCTGGCCATGCAGAACATACAATATAATTCCAGTAAATATCAGCTATGCATTTTACCGGCTTGGTCTTAAACTTCATAAAAAATATTTTCACTATTCCTAGCCACATTACACAGTGACATCCTGTAGTCTTGGAGCAGCCTCGAGAAACACAATTGCAACAACTAGCCTCAGTCCCTGGCACAACTCAGTCCCTCCATCCCCCCAGTCCCTTCCATGTCCTTCAGACACCTGTAAAACAGAAGTTCACAACAGGAATCTTGTGCCTTCTGCAGAGGAAATCTATGACTGCATACTGTGTCCCAATTCAAGGCAATTTGCCATGTGGGAAATAAGGCTGCTAGCTCCACAGCACATCTTGCTACCTGAGAGAGGCTAGAATTAAAGGGGGAAGGGTACAATCAGTGATTACTTCTCATAATGTGGAAACTAAAGGGTGCACATTTTAGTGGGGAACAGTTATATTTATCATTCACTCAATTACGTGCATCTGAGAAGACTCTCAGTCCTCCTACACTAGCAGTCATCCAAAATCTATGAAGTTTGAAGGAAAGAACAAAAGAAGAAAATGTCTTGTGAACTTTTTGACGCCTCAGAGAAGTGAGGCCAGCTGACTCAGGCATGCAGAGAGAGAAGTAACTCAGAACTACAGAACAGAAGTAACACAATAGAGCCACCCATCCCTAATCTGGATGCTAGCTAAGCAGCGCTTTGAAATGATTCATAGACTGTAGAAAGACAAAAGAAGCCGTTTGTACATGTCCAGTACAGATAAGCTACTTAAGACTTTTTATGTAAAGCATATGAAAAATTGATGATTCAAATTATTGGTCACTTTATTTAAACTCGTTGTACCTTGTTTTCTCTATGCCTAAGATTTCCTGTATACTTAATGAGGCTCATAATAACATTCTACTTTTTTCGTATATTGATGAATGATTTTAAGGCATCTGGACTGAAGGAGACGTGTCAGAAGAAACACAAATTCTTAATCAGTGTGTGTGGCAACACGTCTAAGAGACAATCCAAGAGAAAACTGGAGAATTTAACTTAGGGAAGTTGGTAAAAATGCTCAAATCAAACTGCTTTCTATAAGTATTTTCCAGAAAAGATGTATTTCCATAAGTAAGTATTAAATATTTGTAAATTAAGTTGGCATAAAGTTACAATACTGGGTGACTTCTGAACAAAAAGATATTCTCGAGTTCATTTTTGAACTATTTCATTTTGATTCTCCAATACTGTTTTCTTTTTTCTTTGTTTCCCTATTTAAATCCTTGTAATATGGACAGCTTTTTCCTCAAAACAATATTTTCAATATTTTTTAAAAAAATCTCTTCATCATTTTATGATATTTCTATTCCTATTCAGTAAATTACAAACATTCTTTTATTATTATAATGATATTGCCTAGCATTATTTTCTTCTATACACGGATTAGTGGCCTGATTTCTCCAAACATACTTAATTATGACTAATAAAAAACAGATAAATAAGTACAGATACACAAATTAGGACAAATATAATGTTATTAATGCTGCTTTAATTTATACTCACAGGAAAACTTACAGCAAGGTATAAATTTACTTGCTGAAGAAAATAAATGAAAAGATAATTAAACTCTAATTAAAATTACTCTCTGATGTACAGCTGCAAGGATGAGCAATTCTGGCTAAAGCATCATTAACCATGTACGTTAGCATTTGTTTGTGCTTACAGCTAGGCATGAATTTATTTGGAGGGAAAAAAAAAGAGATTTTATTTCAGCATCCAAGCACATAGTCCCTCTAAGGATGGTGCATTTAAATTGCTCAATAGCAATGGATTATTCGTATGCTTAAAATTAAGCCTGAATGAGAACTTTGCTGAATTCAAGTTGAAATGACACTTAGTCACAGGCTTCCTTGTGCATCTGTGCCAGCAGGAATAAAGGATACCAAACCAAAGCATACCATCTCTCGTGACTGTATTAGGAATATACTTTGTGTCAGTCCTGTAATTCCTAGAGGAAAATCAGGAGGATCCAGTCCAGAGGAGTGGGAAGACAGAGCAAGATCCTGACAGAATCAACAGGCATGTAGTTAAAAGCAGAGGCCTGCTCACGGTGCACCGAGACAGACATCAGTCTCAACACTGCATGCAGACACACAGGTTGTGCCTGCAACCGACATCACACCACGTACACCTGCAGAAATTCTGTCTGTGAGTGCATACAACAGCTAAAATGCCACGTCAGTTACCTAGGTAAAGCAGATTTGCAAATGGAACGCACATTTGCATGTATGCAAGATAAAAAATAGTGTCATACAATTCTTGAGTCACACAATGAGTCATAGAAGAACCATGGGTGAAAAGTACAAGTGCATCCAAATAAGCACACACACACAAATCTCTGTCATCTACTTGATATGAAGCTGAACAAATAGGATTGCACCTCTGTGTTCACTTTGATGTCCTCAGACACCACCAAGAGTCCTTGTATCTTACAGCATCTAGGCTAGACCTGATAGCTTGGCTGCAGATCTCCATTATCCCATAAGCACATAACTGCAGTGCCATGCTTCATGGCACCCTAACTTTTGCAAAGACAACTGATCATTTAAAAAACAGACTCCACAAGCACAAGGAAGAATGAATGAGTAAACATACCTTTCAAGCCCCACAAAGTGGGTAAGCGTATATTTCCAAAAGACATGAAAAAACAATCATTAGTTTATACATCCAAAGCAATCTCTTGGTAACTTCTAGTTGCTGGACTGTGATCTTGGTTGTAAGGGAGCTGTAACTGTGTTCTGACTTGCTCTGAAGTTTCTGCCACTTTTTGCAACAGCAAATTGAAGACAAACTGGAACTAAATTTCAGTTAGTCAAAATGATTTGGTTTTACATTCACTTTCCCTAGGCTGAAATGATGCAAAGATACTGAGCATTCAAGAATTACTAATTTCTATATTTGTCTGAATGGTCTTCATAGAATAAGAAAAGAAAGCAATTTAATTAAGTTCCAAAGAATTCCTCAGTGTCAACAGCTATTTATATGCGTATGTTTTCCCCACTAACTACATAAAACGTTTTCAGTCTAAATAAGAAGAGAAGGTATTCTTTTTGGCCTTTGGCTTTCTTCTCCTACCTTACTGATTGTTTGACCTGCCTTTGCACTAGCAAGACCACACCTGAAGATTTTCACCTTGGGAAAAGCCTTTTCCTTTGTAGCTTATGGAAGAGACATCATGGGACAAAATACAAAGCACTCTAAACTTGAGACTTCAGCTCTCACCCTGTGGTCAGCATTAAAGGCTGGATTATACAGCTACAAAACTTACAAACAAAGAGGCATCTCTGACTGTCTTGAATTAATTCTTATGAAACAAAACAAAACAAAAAATCTATGTTATAGTCCAATCCTGAAAGGGCCTCACAGGAAAGGAATAATTATGGAGGTCTCTAGACAAAGCATTTTAAAAGTCCTATTGTATTTGCATTGAAGTGAATGGTAAAAACTGCAGTGACCTCAAGAGCATAACACTTTACATTTGTAACCAACACATAACTGTAGGAAGTTATACAATATAATTGATGCAATTTTTCTTTTTGAATTAATCTCATGGATTTAAATCTGTCCACACGATGTTTTCAGGAAAGTTTTTCTGCAGTTAGCTCTCCCTGTTGTACTATATATTGTTTAATTTCTATTCCAATTAGCATCCAAAATGTCTAGGCTCCACCCAAACATTTAATTGTTTCAAGCAGTGAAGACTTCAGCACCCACCAACTCTGCTTTATACTCTTCTCCCCGCTTTAAGGGTATTCCAATTTACAAAGCTAGTGCTTTAAGATCGTAGCTTAAGAAATCTGTTCTGAACACACATGCTGTGAAATCCTCACAGCACAAGGCACAGGCAGAGCTAAGGCATAGAATGGGGAGCAAATGCATCAATCACAAGATAAGATGCACTTGATGAGAAAGGACCAGCTGAGAGGTACCACTGCTCTCTGTCCCCTGCCCTTTATGTCTGACATGGCTGTTTGCTGAGCTGACTCCAGCAGTATACCTGACTATAAAAGAAATGAACCTGAGAAGCCTCCATGCAGACCTTCGTGCCAAGAAGGGAAAAGGCCAAGACAGGCAGCACTACACAATGCTGTGCTTCCAGGGAGGGCTGGGGCTGCACCACGGCTGTCACGGCTCCTCTCATAACCCTGCCCCAGCAATAGAAGCATGGCTCAGCTGCCTGCTCTGAGAAGCGGGGCAGTTTGGGCCTTACATTTTGATTTTAAGTTTTATACATCTAATTCCTAACAGTCAGAAGCTTTTTCCACTAGTTCCCTTAAAGAAAAAAATATAAAGGAAGGAAAGAAGAGACTGACATTTCTAGAATTATTTGTTAATATTATTTTGGCAGTTGTACACGTACTACTCTCTTGCTGTGACCATAATCGAAGCCTAATGTTGCTCCCAAGGAATTCTGTGGCACTATTCCCACTAACTGTAGTGCGAGCAGATTGGGGGCCTTTGTTTGGTCAAAGCTGTTCCAGATGGAGTCCAGAGGATTCCCACCCGGCATTCAAGTTCTGAAGAATGACTCTGCCCTTTTCTTCCAGAAGTGATTTTCTGTCTCCAACTACAACTGACCTGTTTGGGACCAATAGCAGAAGTGATCCACAGCATTGTGCAGTGTAACCCCCTGGGAGAAAGGAATAACAGGCACATACCTGCCTAATCAATGGTAAGATTGCATGTTAGGTAAAATTGAGTCTAATGTTGTATTTATCCAAGAGAGCATCAGATAGTTACAGGAATACAATTGCTCCTGGGGCAGAAATGCTGTTATAGCAGACAAATGGGACACATTTTGAAGGATGTCAGCTACCTAGAGATCTTCTCACAGAACGCGGAAATCTGGTTCACCTACACACATAGGACCACATCAAAAACATAGTGCAGAAAAAATATGAGCTGCCCTAACAGGAAATCTGAGAATCACAAAAGGGAAAATAGTTTTCAAGTGAGGTTCACTTGGGATCTCAGTGATGGAAAAAAGGGTTAGAAACTGAAATTTGCATTTTACTCCATGAAGTACAAAAAATAGCCTAGCAGTAGTTTTGTATCAATAGAAGTGGGCCTAATTCATAGAGAATAGACGTGGAGGAGCACCAAGCTCTTTTGTATTTTTAATTAAGCATAAAAATATTGCTGCTTACCTTTGAAAACTTAGGCTGCTATCATCATTATGTATCGCCTTTGAAACAAAACTTTCCCTCGCTTTGATTTTGACTGCTGACCTATGGCTCTAAGCCTGTAAGAAAACTGATCCTTGTTCGTGCAAGTAGGACTGCAGCTTTAGGCCTGCAGGAAAGAAAAGTGCTGTCTACCAAGTTACCACAGTCCTGAGCTTGATTTTTTTACCCTCCATTCTTGTTTTGACAATACCATAAAAAGTTGACAAGCCTTCTGTTCAGATGAGAAGAGTCACCAAGCCATATGCCAAGTTTCCACACAGCTCCTGACATCTTTGTGACTGGTGACACCACTTAACAGTTTTTCCAGTGCACACTTACTCAATAAGTTCAACTATGGGAAATTAAACTCCGTGCTCCTTTATATTGTGTGGCTGAACCTGTGCAGGCTAGAAGCCAGGCACTCTGCTTAGCACTGTAGCATGAAACAGCACAATACCAGCAAGAACACTGGGACAAAAGGCACCTGCGTGCTTAGATGGAAGATTTTTGTGTTCTCAAGTATGATGGGTGCTGTTACAACACACTGATAACTTTGGTACACACTGTAACAGCCAGCTTAAGAATTTGTTTCATAAATCAAGGTTTCCTTGTCTTTCTGGTCAATTTAGCCACAGAAAACAGATAGACCTCAAACACAAAAGGACATATAAACACTCGGTAAACATTTTCTAAGAACTATTATGCTAAAATACAACTTTTGTCAAGTTTCATTAAGGCATGGATTGAGAAACAAGGGAGCATACAAACAAAATTACATAGGTGCCCCTGTAACAGATCTAACATTCTTGTATGCTGAATCAACAGAGAAAAACAGGCGTTCTGACCGATTGTTTTGTTTTTCCCTCTGCACAATTATATGGGCTTTACCTTTTTAAACAATTGTAGACTGTACCCATTTGCCAGAGACATTTCACTGGCTTCACTACGTTACACTAGAGATTAAATGCAAGTTTACCAAAGTTGTCAGAAAACAAAAAATGAGAGGGTGGGGAGTAATCCTTTATTTATTTATTTTAACATTTATCTTCACTGAAACAAACTCATTTCTTGTTGGCCTGGGAGGTGCTGATTTTAAGCAAACAAACAAAACCAAGCAATGCTATTTTTTCTGTAGCATTTTTCAGCAAATAGCTTTCCTTTGACTTTACCAAGCACTGAACTGGGTTTTGAGTCTCCATTAATACAAGTGGAATCAGTGATTGTCTCCAGGATGACATACTAATGAAACAGACTATGTAACCATGAGGCAGAAATAACTAGAATGCTTTATGGGCTTCTGAAACCTGTCCAAGAGTTTTCTCTTTGCTACATTTCAATCTGATGAAAGAAAGTCAAGAAGCAGAAAAGGCACATATGATAAGGTATGTGATGCTTTGCGTTCAGCAGGCAAATTTGTATGACATTTTCTCCCTTCCGTTTTCTCAGTGAGTGAGTGAAAGCTTGCACATGTTTGTCAGACTGGCCATCCACTAAATGTCTCTTCATGGAAATAAGGGGATATTTATGCACAGTGACTAATGAATGGATGCATTCCAGCATCTGCTATTGTGTATTTCCTGTAAAGTCATTTATTATTCTATCTAACAAACACAGTGTTCTTGGGTTGATGCTTAAGATTAATGAGGCATTTTCTCCTATTCAAGAAACAAGTTCAGAAGACACATTTTCTCCCATTCAGCTGTGCTGATAGTTTAATTAATGCCATTAATACATATAAGCCACCAAAAACTGTTTTATGGTAACACTGAGGAAAGTTGGCAAAGCAGGGAAATTTCAGAGATGAAGCTACAGAATAACAATTTTCTTTGTTTCAAGGTAGTACAAGATTCTCCAGACAGAAGGGTGATCTTAAGGGCTGTACAAGTAAACAGAAAAGATGTAATGAGCTGAGGTAATGACAGAATATTAGTCTTAACTCTCTGCTTGTGTGGGCTTAGTCCAACTCTTAATGTCATTTCATTACAAGTTTTTTTTTTGTTTTCTTTTTGTTTTTTTCATATGGATGCATGTCATTTTTCCACCTTGTAGTAAAAGAGGAAAAGAAAGGAAATGCTCTCTCATTGGAATGTATGAGTTAATACAACAGATCATTACCAGCGCTGTGCTTAAAGAGGACTAGAGGAACTTCACAGAATGTGTACTACTGCACTGATAAGACAAGAGGACAGTAATGGCACTTTCAGTGCTCCTAAGGATGTTTTGTTGAAGTTTCTCCATGGGAAGTTCTTTGTTAAGGATATATGAGCACTTCTTTGCCTAATTGCCAGGCTCACCCAGGCCAGCACAGAATGCTCAGACAGGAGGGTTGCCGGGTGCACATTCCAAGAACTAACAACTCGAATGCAAGGAGTGTCTGTAAACGTGTATAAGGTGGGGATACACATAAAGGTATTTAGCAGCGCTTTCCAGCCCTTCTCCAGCAGCAAAAAAATGCACCAGAACAAAGGTATACCACCTGCACACCAGGCATTCTCACCCTGAAGTCATACCTAGAATTATCATTTCAACCACACTCTTATGGTAAAGATAACTTCCACCCTGCAGTGATCCAAAGCAATTATCTAATGATCCCTGCTCTCTCCTGAATCCTAGGATGAGTGGAAGGAGATAAACAGCTTTTAGACAGTTATCTTAATTTATTAGATCAACGGTCTAAAGACAAAATCCATCAGAGATCCAGATCTACACATACAACAACATATGTACACTTTACAAGCCTGATGAGCTTCTGGAGACAGAGCACTGTCCTCATTTGTTTTAGCCTCCTAATTAAAATTTTTCTTTCCTCACTTTCACCATCTTTATCTCAAAGACTGATTACAAGGAGGGAAAATTAATTAATTAATTAATCCCTTCTCTTTCACTCCAGACCAAACAGGCTTCCAACACAAGTTGTCTCTCCAAAGGAGAAATAGGCAACGCACAACTGGAAATGCTTACGGAGGAGCAATAGACCACTGTGTGTCCAGGATGCTGGTAGTGCTGTGCAGTGCTCTCTCACCACATAACTTCGCTGTTCCAGTTAACGCCTGCTGAAAGCAATCACTCGTGAGCAGTGCATGACTCTAGGCATAGGTACGGATGTAGAGTCTGGTACTGTACCTGCAAGAACAAGGAGCTCCTGGACTCTAACTGAGTAAAGAAAGCCCACTGAGCTGTTCTGAGTGTTTGCTGTAATAAACAACAAGGTCCATACAGGCCAATACATATCTGGAGAGATACGCTTACGCCTTCAAGACATCTTAAACCTTTGCTAAAAAGAAATAGGTTTGCCTATACTGTAAATTCAACAATTAATAAAAGGAGTATGCACAAGCATCTTATAAAAATCACTTTCTCTCCCTGGCTCTCCCAGTCAGAAGTTCTAAATGGCCATGAGGCTAATCATTTTCTCAGCCTAAAACAATGATGCTATCTACTGATGTAGGCACACGCCATAGACAATGGACCTGCCAGAGCTGTGAATGAAGCATATGGATATCACTCATACCACACAAGGTAAAAAAAATAAAAAAATAAAAAAAAATAAAAAAAATCAGAATAAGAAAGACCCAAGAAACAGCATTTCCTTCACAGAAAATGTTTCCATGAACGAATCCAGCTATTTGAGCTACTTGCCCCTTTCCTGTGGGAGTAACACATATCTGTGCACAGACAAAATAGCATGAAATATTATGTATAATCCACATTGCTATTTATGAGAACAAGCTTGTTATTTAGATGTACTGCTCCAAATTGCTTGGAAGAAGTTTGGTCAATAGCCTGAAGAAATTTTATTTTTTCTCTGCAATGGTTTCCCAGTGCTTAGCCTATGGCTGTTAGAATTAGATTTCAAGACACAGTGTACTAAACTGTATCAGGCATGTGAAAGGACTTTCATTCCTCATTAGCTGTGCATAAGAAAGGATTGTAACTTTTAAAAAGAACTAAGCAGCTTTGTAAAAAGCTCAAACTTCCCTTTAACAAAAATCATACTTGTTAAACTTTTATTTTTTTTATTCCCAGTTGAACTGTGCTTCAACTCAAAGCAAATAAAGTCATCACTTCACTCCATTCTGTTAGAGGACAGCATTCAAAAAAAAAAAAAAAAAAAAAAAAAAAAAAGTCCAACGGGTCCCTGAACAGTGGCCCCTTGTCTGTCATGTCAAGACATGGATTATACTTCACACACTATTGACCACAAAAAGCAATCTTGCGACTTTTGAAGCCCTAACACACAAGCAAAAAAATAAAAAAAAGCAAAAAAAAGTAAACTTTTCTTGCAATGCTGAGTATGGAGGTTGGCTGCTCTCATCTCCTATGATTAATGACTTGTGGCCTTACTGTGCAGAGGCTGCTAATTAGTTTCAGACTGATTAACGCCACAGAATGCAAAATTCGACTTGATAAACCTGGATGGCGCCACTTCCCACACCCAGAAATCCTGATGTGGAAACTGGGAAAACACCAAACACTCTCAGTAGGAACTCAAGTAATCTCACGTGACTCAGGACTTCAGCTGCACCTAGCTGCAAGTTTGAACTGTATCACGTAATAATTATTCTTCAGACCTATCCAAGTTTCCCGGTTTTTGTCTAAAACATAACTGACACATTTTGAAAAATAATTGTTAGTACGTGAAGTCTGTTTTCCATCTCCTTCTGAAATTTAGTTAAAAGGCACAACAAAGTAGCTAGTACATAGTCTTAACTTTCTGTTATCCACTTATTAATAAATGAAAGGCAGCTAATTACAACATTTCTAAATAGTCATACACAGTCATAGGTGCACCTCACAGAAGCTTTAAAATAATCAATACACATAAAACAAAAAAAGCAGAAAAGTGGTAATTTCACTATTGGCATAGCCTCACCTTTTGACCCTCTGCTTTACTGAAACTTGTTTGGTAAAAACTTCTTGCTATTGATATACACAGAGGTGAGCATGCAAAGTTTCGTTCCCTACCGCCCTGCTCCTCAGCCACCCCCTGCCCAGCGTTGGATTAAATCTCCTCGTTAAGCTGATCTTCTCATGGAAAAGCATTACATTCCACTAACACGGGAAGGCTGCAAATATACTTATGCCAGATTTTTAACACTAACTTCATCAAACTGATGCACTGCAGCATAAGGCTGATTAGCTTAATAACTGATTACTTGTCCTCTGGGCACCAGCAACCAAAATTAAAAACTTTAGCAGCTCATATAACAATGTAATGCAGTAATGCGAGTCTTCTTTTTCAAAGACCTATGGCCTCAAGAGGGAGGAAAACAATGTACATTTGCAGAACACCCCTGAAGAGGGAATGGATGAACTGAAGCAATGATAATTTCCCCTTACTGATTAGTATCTACACAGATAAAGAGATCACATAAATATCTGTGTACCAAGGACATTCTAACAGGATCACCTTGGTGACATTATTTTTTTTTATTTCTGTTACATATATGTCCGAACAACTCCAAACTGTCAGCTGTCAGAATTCAAGAGGCTTCCTGTCACACTCTGCATTTCCCAGAGAACCGTCCCTTTGTGTCCCTCAGCCAGCAGTGGCACCCATTACTCGCTCATGTTCCTTTAAACCCAGAGGGCACCTGTGCACCTCTTGCACCAAATACTGCATGTTGTGTAATAAAAAGTTAGTCACACTTCAAAGGAACAAGTTCCAGTATTTGAAAAAAAAACACTTCTACACAGGTTAACACTCAAATAACTGTAGTAGGCCTTGCCAGGGGAAGTTTCCAGGAACGGTGCTAAATTTATGATGAATGGCAACAGATGGTCATTGGAAATAGTAACTTAAGGAAACATGAGATGACTATGACAGGCAATGCAAGCAGAAGGGCATCATTCACAGCCTCTGTCAAGTCTCCAACAAGAAGCATAAGTATAGGCCTATCTTGAAGCATTCGAGCAATCCCTTTGAAGTCAGTAGTAATCAGGTTTTTAAGTTTCTTCTGTGTCTACAAGTTTATTTTCACTTTATCTATAAAGCTTATACACTACGCAGTATAAACACTAGTAGAGCAAATCCAGCACTGCTGTAAAGAGTCACAGTTCCTCTGACATCAATTGATCAATGTCCCGCTGAAGCCCTGGTATTTAACTTTATGTTTATATGCATTTTCTAGCCTGTACACTGTTTCTCTTGCCTTGTTTTGCTTTCAGCAAAGCTCTTTGTAGTATAACAACTCACCATCTTTCTAGTCAGACTTTGTTTATAAAACCTTCATTGTTCAGGAACAATAGAGTTGTGACCTGATAGAACGAAGGGCTGCAATTGGGGCCCTCTCCATACTTTCTCAGGGCACGCTCTGGGTTAGAGTGAATGCAACACACAGCCCTATTGATGTCAGCCAGGAGAGGAAAAGTAGATCTCCCCGATAAATCCAAACATAAATCTTTTTTCTCTATCTTACCATCTGTATGAAGTAACCTAAAGCACAAAATTAAGAAGTAGAACAAGTATCCTCAAGCCTTCAAGGCTGAAATACTGCTTGTCATTGTATTTGGTTTATACTTAGCTGGTTTGAAGGAATTTGCAGGCACAGAAAGCAACAGGTGGAAACATAGCTTGGGCTAAGACAAAGTTGACTCTAACATCATGAATATGCTTGAGTCTTGTGTGTCAGTTCCCTCTGACCTCTTATAAATTTCTTCAGGAGAAGGGTTGTGACTTCTTATTGTTTCTTAGTTTTAGACCTCTCAGGGCAAGTGTTTCAGTGAACTTTCACAGGGGAAGAAAGTGATTTTTGAAACCACAACAAATTTCTTCTGCACTCTGAGTAATGACTCACGCACTTAGACTTATTCAATCAAAGGACACATCAAACACATTGTCCTAATACCTGAGTGGCAACTGGGGCCTTAACTGGTAGCAAGCGACTCAGTTTCACTGAAATCAACAAGCCATGCTGGTTTACACTAGCTGTGGAACTGCCCTTCTGCCTTAGTTTGGCCCTTCTGTATTACACAGCCTTTTATAAAGGATAGTACTTATCTTTTATGCAAGTGTTAAGTCACAGCTGTTGCTTTATTTTTTTCCTAGTCTGTAGGCACCTTTAAACCTCCTGGGCTAATTTTCAGTATTTATCAAAGCTGCTCTCACAGATGCGTATGTAATTAAGGGAGCGGAGTGGATCATAAAGTGACAGCAGAAGCAGCATTATTTCCTTTTCCTTTCCTTATTGTCAGTGTTGTAGTGCAAGATCCTCAGGGCATAGCACACAGTTTTGCGTCTGTGACTCCATGCACAGATGTGATACTGACTGTATCCAATATTCTACCAACTAAAATGAACTACGCATAGTAACTGGAATACAACTGACACCACTAATATTAATTTTCCCCTTCCTTCTTTTCTAATTCATTAGATTATTGAATTTCCCCTACCATCTTGATGCTTCATTTTCTATGCCTTCTTTGCATGTTTAGGATCACTACAGCTACCTACAAGACACTAAACCCAAACCATTTTAATTACAAAAGAACTGAGGGAACAGCAGAAGCTTTCACAACCATCTAGATGTACCCTAGTTCTGTATTTATGAGGGGGAGGGAAGAAACAAGGAGATAAGCCAGTAAAAAAAGAGATATACTTATTAGGAGAAGGAAACATCATCATCTAACCCTGGATAAGTTCCACATTATAAAGGACATACAGCATCATCTGATGATATGTAAACCTTTCACCAGAAGAGATCTGTTCAGTGGAATTAATTTCCTGAATTCACTGAATTACAACACAGAATAGTTTGTGCTGAGTATATACTTAAATACAATAATTCACTTAGTTATTTTGACAATATTTAGAGTTGTAATGAGATAAAAGCATACATCTTTAACACCTTTGACCTTTGCTATTCAGATTCTGAAGAAATAAGAAAAAAAACCCTATTTCTGAAGTTCTAAATGTTCTATGCACTGAAAAAGTTGAAATTAAACTGTCTGCAAACAAGCTTTCCTCTCATCTATGCATTACTTAAAAATTCTGTGAAGTTGTTTGTATTAGTAGCTATACAATGATCACAAATTAATAGCAACAGCAGTCAAAAATACAAGTTGAACTCTATCAGCATATGTACGCATGCCCACACCATACACGTACGTGAAGTGGGTACACATTTCCCATTCTGAATCCCACAGGCCTTGACTAAAGTAATGTTGCTATGAAAAACAAATGAAACTTTTTATAATTTATTAGCTGGCTACAGAGTATAAATATAACCCACACCAAATATTTGGGCAAGGAACTAAGGTCCCATACTGCAGTTAGGAAAGCCTTAGATCATTTAAAATCCAGTTCTGCCCCAAGGCAGATCCAAAAACTTCTATCAGCTCCAGAACTTAAATGAACTTCAGACCATATCTAGTCAACGAATCCTGGGTATATAGTATTTCAGTGAAGCTGAACAGTACCAGTACAACAGGTTCAGTCACTTCTGGAATACCACCAATAACTCCGGTTTTCTATTTTTGCCTCTAATGTCACAGCAATTATATCCACAAACGAAGTACATGCAGTGAAACAGCCACAACTTTCTTTTTTATTTTCTCTTGAGAAGGTACATTCTGTCATTCTATTTTGGAGGTCAGGCTATGTTTCTTTTAAATATGACTTCCTCTAGTCATTGGTCAATTATACTAGCCTGCATTCAGATTTGGCAAGGTTTTTGAACAGGGAGGAAGATAGTCAAAGAACAGAGAACTTCCCTCATAACAGAGCAGAGAAAGGAAGAGTTTTCTACAGCTTCATTGGATGAGGGTTCAGATAATAACATCTAAGTGCATTCTAGATCACTAACACAATGTGTACTTTCAACACAAATTTACATCACCATTCATGAAGGATGAAAATTTAAAAAACAAACAAACAGGGAAAGCACTAATGCAAGCAAGCAAACAGAACCTCCAACCTGGTTGCTTAAACACAAACTTCAGAGCAGTAGCTACCTTTCAGTCTACCATCAGTACAGCTTCAACAGCACATCAGATTCCAACTTGTGAGACTTTCAAACACTACTACACTGAGCAACAACAACAGAAATCCAGCTTCATTGAGAACATTTATATGTTTGAATTACTACTTACATTTTTGTAGCGTTCACTCCATTCTGATAACAGGATTTTTCTATACGTCTTCTGCTTGAGCAGAGCATATCAAAGAGCTTTGCAGCAAGTAGACACTGTTTAAGGGTGAAAAAAAAAACCAACAAAATAAATATTTAGTTATTGCAAATGATTCCATCTTAATCAAGTTTTGCTGAAGTAAAACATTATTGTAAATGCATCAAAACTAAAGGCATGACAATAACTGATTCTGTAAAATAACAGTTCTGCTGAATCAACGCACATTTATCAGATAACCCTATACAGCGAATTCCAGTGAACTTGATTTAAATTACTAATTTGAAAATATTTAGTCAGGCAACATTATTAAAGTTGCGTGCTTATTGATAATACAACTTGTTGACATCTGATCAGGGCTCTCAAATCTGTATCAGCCAAGCTGCACATACCTACTCAGTAGCTAGCCACTCCTAATGATGTAGAATTTCATCAGAAAACGATGGTAGTGATGAAACAGAGCTCCTTTTTATGCACAAGATAGACACAATGGACCAGACTAGAAGATGAAGTAAGGCATGGAATTCACTGCTGTTTCTCCAGGACTTGTGAAGATAAGAAGGAATGTCCATCCAGCAATTTCAAAGAAAAAGTTCATTGTTTTCTGTAAGAAAAACAAATTAATTGAAAAAGTTGAAAAAAATCTAAGAAGAATTCTTAATAATGCACCTCTACCCCTCCCAAGTAACTAAATCTATTCAGTAGTACAAAAGTTATTCAGGAATTCACAAAAGAAGGTGTAAAAGTTTAAGCACACACATTTTTAAAACCCACTTCTAGTAAAAGCAGAATAACTATATCCTAGCACAATTCACATCATGAAAAACAATAAAGCAGCCTTACCATCTATAGACAACATCTTTGCTTCTCAGTGTTAAGAAAAATACTTTGCTAATAGCATTCATAGTTTGTGATTGGCTTGTGTGTGACAGCTGACAATCATCACCAAATGAATGCAGATGTCCTCATTAGCTCCCTCATCTATTTTGGCAATGAAATGGATGCTGATTGTTATGGCATGGGAGGGATAGCAACAGCTTACAGCTGTCATTACTCCCATCAGCAAGGACCTATAGGAGACTTTGAGGACAGCAGGAGTTCAGGGAATAAGTGGTTCCAGTGGTAGAGGATAAGGTATGCTTAGAGGTACAGTTTGCCCTAGTAAATCCATTTCTACTAACGTACTGGGTGCAAAGTTAATTTTGGCAGAGGAAAAGTGAAAATGCTCATCTCTGTGCGCCTTAAGCCTTAAGAAGTAACCCAAGAGTTTTCCTGGAGCTCAAAGGTGCTACAAGAGGCAGTGAGGGAAGGCAAGTAGAGCTCCTTGGGGAACTAAAGATCTATGGCAACAGGCCAAAAAAAGTACGTTTGGATTATGCATCTACTTGACAAATGAAAATACCTAAAAGCATTGTCTGGATATTGTGTAATAGTTGTCACCACTGGATGTCCACAAGACAGTGGTAGGGATGATCAGGTTAGCATCAGGAATAACAGTGAGACCATGATAATCTACAGACATCTGTGAGGCAGCGTTGGGTTTTAGATCAAATTAATACAATAGGTGTAAAGGGACAGGAAAGGAAGCTTTGGAGCATACAATTTCTTGTTTGATGGTGGAAATAACATAAAAAACAGTAGCAGGGTGAAACCTGGCTTCTTGATTTTTTTTTTTTTTGTTGTGATGCAGAAAACATTGGAGAAATATATTTTCATTGCACAATACAAACCAGCTGTCCCAAGCTAGGTCGTAACTGATCAAAGGTCAGCCAGAGCTTTTCTATCCACTTAGCAATTAGGAAATTAACTTGATTTTTAATTGTTTATTTTGTGGTACAAAGCTGCCCAGAACAAAAACAGTGAATTTAGATGTTTTATAAGAATTAGTGCCCTGGGATGTGAGGGGAAATCACCAGTACTTAAAGCTGGTAATTGAATTTATTAATAATAGTGAAAATAATATATCCATTCTCCAAGCAAGTCATCATAATGCTTAATAACTGATTGTAATTTCCCATAATAAATACTAATTAATTCATTTACCAAGTAGCGTAGCTTTAAGTTTATTCACTTTTCTACAAAATATTTGTAATCGTGTTATGTCAACAATTTAATATGCTAAAGCCATTTATAAATGTTTATATTAGTTTCAACACTTCTTAATAAAAAGCAGTTGTTTCACATAAATACCAAAGCGATCTTCAGAGCACATCTGTGTCCGCAGCAAGCGCTCAGGCCTGGCTCATGAGTCCTTTTACCATCTGTGAGCCTGCCTGCTGACAGCGCACCCGCCAGATTAATATCCCAAAGAGCAGACTGAGCAGGCTAGCAGGACCTTGCCCCCACCTGGGATTTACTGGCATTCAGCCTGTCTCTCTTCAGAGCGCAACATGTCTACAAGGAAGAAATTCAGTCACTCCTCAGAGAGTAGAGCCTCTCCCTACCCTCAAAATACCAAGTTAAGCAGCTCTGAATAACTTCTCCCACTCCCATACAGTTTCCTACCTTTCTTGAAGTCTTTGTCCATATATTGTTTCTACTGCATCATCTTCTACGCATTCCTCTTCCCACACAAACTCTGCTAGGACTGCAAATACTTAAGTCAGCTTTTTCTACTCAGCTGCTTGATTCATCTGGGAAGGTTTGAAGCCTGCATTAACCTCCATCATGCCACGCGAGAAGTATGATTCCCAGTCGTGCTTTGGAGAGTCTTGGCAAGAGTGGAAGCAATAACTGTGGCACTGCCCTCAACAAAGCAGGGGAAATGCCATGGCAAGTGGCTCCTGCAGGGAGAAGTGACAATGGGCCCAAGGCTAACAACGTGACCAGATGTTTCCTGCTTCACTTACCATGTTGTAAGGAAGATTGCCCGATATAAGAAACATGAACTTGCAACCCCTGACTATCGGCTTGGTGTGCTAATGTGTTTACCACCATTCTGCCTAGTGCTTGGGACTGAACCAAAACTGATCTTGGCATTATAGCCATGGGAAATCACACCTTTTACAGCACTAGCGTTGGTGGTGGTGAGGCATGAGGTAAAAAGACCATATCAATATTTTCTCCTTATAAACCTGCTGCACTGTTCCTATGGTCCCCTCAGAAGGCCCAGACCACACCTGGTGGATGCTCTTGGTTTCACTACCATTAGGACCAGCTGACAGTGCCTAGCTGGTACTTTCACCTGATTCATCTACCAGCTGCTAATCCTCCTAATTTACATCATCAGCACCAAAGCCTTAAAGCAAACAGAACAGAAGGAGAGGGATTCACACTGTCCTTCTAAGGTTTATGAATGCTGGCATGTTCTTTTAATTCCTCTGAACATGAAAACCTAGTGTATCCTAGTGTACCCAGTACCTGCCTTCTCAGGCACTTCCATGGCTTCTGCTTGTAGTAGTGTCCAGTGACAGCCTTATACAGAAACTTCTAGAACCACTTCTACTCATTTGTTAGCATTTGGCCTTAGGAAGTCAAGAACCACCCTCTAGGCAGCCTTGCTCTGATCTCTTTGGCTTGTCTCCAGATAGAGCCTGGATCTCAGAACTCAGCTCTCACTGGGACAGAACACCACGAGAGGCTCTTCCTCCAAAAAAGAAAAATAAAAAACTAAAACAGAGCACCAAAGTCCTCCCTTGAAAGGGAGGTCCTTGTATCCTTGAAAGATCTCTTCTGGCCTAGTGTGTGCTTCAAACTTTGAAGATCTTGAATTGTAGGACTAGGCCCTAGGGAAGTTACACTCAGAAATACCATCAGAGGTCTTTCTCAGTCATACGCCTGTGAGCTCCAGGCTCCATGAACTCAGCACATTCTGTGCAGAAAAGCATCAGCCCTCAATGCTTAGCAGTACCCATGGCTTTCTCTTAGTCCTTGAAACCACCATCTCATAAAGCAGGAGGGGTGTGGGCTCTGATATACCCACAGTAAAGACCTTTCCAAGTGGAAAGTCTCATTCTGGATTCCCTTGTGAGGCTGAGAAGTATCCTTCCTCTCAGGCAGGCTGTAGTATCCCTGGTGTTAACAGCGGCATTCCTACACACGTGAGGAAGCCCTCTAGCAGTCTTGCTGTGTGTGTTATGGTAGTCCAGGCACTGGTCCCTTGCCTTGTGGGATGGCATGGAGACACACGGAGTTGACAAGGGCTGGAACTCTTCATCTCAAGTGTGACAAGAGCTGGACCTTATCCTAGTGCTTCTCCCACTGTTTTAAAAAGGCAGGTCTTGACACCCTCATCCAGACAGCATGAGTAGTTGCACTGCCTCCCAAGGTGCTTCTTGAGGTTCTGCAGTGTAGGTGTCACAAAAGGGAGGAAGCTGTTCCCAAGCAGCTCAGACCAGGGGCAAATTTTTGGAGATGTAAATGTCATTCTGCTCACACCTTTGCTGCAAATACGAATCTCTGCAGTACGAGGCTAAGATCTGGATTTGGCTGACTCATATAGTAGACACAGAGCTCCTGTGGTCTGTGTTGAGAGAGAAACACAGAAGGAGCAAAGGGATTAGATTGTATTGTAGGTTCAGAGCCAGGCTTGGTGGAGTGTTAATCTCCAACAGCATCATTGCCAAAGTCACTTCTTAATCTGGCAGTGCAAGAGAGACAGCCTCTGTCTTACGACCTGGGGCTAACCTATTTGATGTCACACTACAAGTAGAGCAGGTGCTGGGTTTGCAATGTATATTTGATGTCTAGTGTTGAAAAGTGAATTGATTGAAATGCTGTCAGGCTGCATCTTGAATGATTGCACTACTAATGTCACCTACAGGCATCTTGATGGACATTCTGTCTTACACAGAATACAGTAGGCTGGAAATCATCATTTGCAAATCATCACCTTTGAAAGTACAACTACCAATTCAACTGAAAAACAGAATTGGAAACATGTTGAAGAAACATTAACCTGAGGAAGTGAGCAAATCAGAAACACCAAATATTTAGGCTCATGGATTTCTCATTATGGGAATTTTCAGCCTCCTGTATTTCTTTTGGGGTGTTGCATTTCAAAAACTGTATTTTGCTTGATAATATACTTCTACTACAGGAATTCTAATCAGGTTGTCTTCTAACTTTTTCCTGGCATTCACTAATATGACGTGCCTGGATTTTGTTAATCTATTAAAGCAGCTTTGCAAATACTGTCAAAGTGTATGAATATGAAAAAATTAGTAAAATTAGCAGTAAAACACCAGCATATTTTTGAAAGGATATGGGGACTCAGCTAAGTAATTGTCATTGAGGTTAACAGGAAGTTGGTGTTTAAATCCATTAGTTGATCACATGAGTCACAGTTCTGACCTATTTTTCCTTGCCCTTGACATCAAGCTGGCTTACTCTCTTATTAACGTTCACGCCACAGGATAGATGCAAATAAGGTTTCCCTATTTCTGGTGGCTATTTTTTTTTTTTTTTTGTTAAAAGTAGAATTCTGTGATTAATTTCACATCAATCTGGAGATTAAACTTAGCAGCATAGTAGAACCATTGGCATTCTTTGAGATGTTCTCAAACCCAACACCCCAGAAAGAGAAAGAGGCAGGACTAAGGAAATGCCAATATTCCACAGTCATCTGCTATTGTCGGCTTATATTAGCTAGTTACCAGTAATACCGAGGCCTTTCTTCAAATCCCCATCCGTCAAATTTTAGGGGATTTTAGATTTTTTTTATCATGAATATATGCTTCTGAAAACTAGTAACAATAACAACAGAATCTGAGACACAGGCTATACATCCACTGTTTCATTTAGAAGTACTGTTTTCTCATATATCAGGGTATTTATATATTTCCCCAAAGTAATTAGACTTTCCTCGAGAATTACAGAACACAGCATCCCATATTGAAGGAAATTTCAAATTCTGTAAAAATTTGGCAGTGCACCAAGGAAACACTACCCTTTCCAGTAACAAATGGGGACAGGGAGGCCATTTTGATTTGCACAAATTCACACAGGAAGCAAAATGAGTCCTGCACCTAAATAAAGTAAAATAAAATAATAATAAAAAAGATTCCATATTGAAGTAGCAACTGCTTACACAGGTGCAAAAAACCAAACAGAATCATCAAGGGACTTATCTTCAGTCACTTGCCAGCCCATGCTCACAGGCCTAAGAGGAAGTTATCAACTTTGCAGCAAAAGACCTGAGCAGAATTGTAGCACATGTGGCAGCACTGACTACAGACAGTGAGATGTTCAAGCAGATCCTGTTTTCCTTGAGCAGGGAATATGCAAGGGGGCTGTGGAGGGGGCAGGTCCTGACAAAAAGAAGGCTGGCTGGAAGCACTTCAGCTGCAAAGCATGCTCAGTGATGCTGAATCCTGACAAAAGGGCCCCTGTCAGTGTGCAGAAAGAGTGAGGCTTCTCCAGAGGAAGAAGAAGCCAGGAAATGAGAGTTACCCATGTGCAGCTCTACACTGACTGAATGGATACGGACTGGTCATTGCGAGGGTTCCATTGACAAGTCTCAGACAAGGGGACATGTAGTCAAGTGTAGGATCCATCCAAGAACCCTAACCAGTAGAAAGGGTAGAAGATGGGACTGTGACACAGGCCCAAGGTCCATTCAGGACACAGGATGGAAGGAGAAGTTATCTTGAAGGAGAGGTGTGTAATCCACCTGAAAAAAACAGTCAGCAAGCCAGGAGAGTAAGCAGATTGCATGGGAACACAAGTAACTTGGTTTAGAGACCAGCGGGCTCCTGAGACCTAGCTGAAATGAGACTCCTGGTCCTGTGAGCAAGGTGGTGGTCCCAAGTGAGCCTCTTCAGGGCCATTAAAGCCAGTCAGGGTCCTGACACAACCTAACCCATACCTTGGAAGAAAATGAGAGTGTGAAGCCCAATTTATGCAAGAGATGGGGGTGATTACTGAAGACCTGGGTTTTACCTTTGACTAAAAATATACACTCACTCTTACACTGTTTAGCTTCCTGCCAAAAAGAGATCAGATATTCTTCATTTTCTGACATCCCTTCCCACACAGGCACATGTTGGGGCAAAAATAGTTTTGTTCAGCAGGTGTGGGGTAGTTTCTTTTTGTCTACTGGTTATATTGAAAAAAAAAAAGCAGTCGAAGGATATATGGTTTAAATATATAAATACATATACAAAATGAACAACAACAACAAAAAAAATCCAAGTTGTATACTTTTTTGTTGTTTTCATTAAATTAAGGCTTAAAATGTTAGCTTTTATTAAAAATTGGGTAAAAGCTTTTCATGAGTAAATGGTAGGCTTGTTAGCTTTTGTGTCAGTTTAAACATAAACAAAAATAATGGCTCCTAAAGGAATCTTTCAGTATTGAGAAATTAGCTGGCTGCCTGATTACTGAGAAGTTGTATGCACATTCTTTTCTTTCACTGATCTGTTCTTTCAACATCAGGAATGGTAACACTCTGGGAACTGTTTACCTAAGATCAGTGTGGTTCAAGTGTTACTTAGGATCTCAGTTAGGATTTCTTGGTTTTTAAATGTTTAGTCCTTGGGGAGAAGTGAAAATGACAGCAGGAAGAACTGGAGGTACTAAGCACTGCTGAAGCTGGCACTTGATGACAGGAGGGGAATGAACACACCAGGCACTACATTTTATGATACAGCAAACAGGGAAGTTTGTATTAGATTGTATCAACTCTTGCTGCGCCTTGAGCACATCTAAGAGGAAAGAAAGAAACTGATGAAAGTTACAAGGTACAAAAGTGAGAAAAGCATATGGAGGATGGGAAGTTGGGTAAAATATGTGTAAAAACATTTTGAAAAAAGAGACTTGTCACCCCTCTCATAAAAACTACTGTAAGAGATGGTTCTGTAGTTCAGATAAGTGCGTGCTCCTTTCTTCCTCCCTCACTCCCAGCCCCACCAGGAGCAGCCACTTTGCCCAGGCAGGGATGGCAGTGGTGTCCAGAGAACAGAGCCCCAGGTCAAGGCTGGCAACCAAGAAGGATAGGATGCATGAAGCAAGTTTGCAAGAGCCTTGTACAGATGGCCTAGGAATTTAAAGGGAATCCATCACACAGATAAGGCAATCTTCTCATAAGAAATGCTGGGAAGCACAGATTATTGTTTTCAGACAGTAAACATCAGGCTGATTCAGACCCTGGACATACTGATTTGAAATGTGAGTATGAATACCCCAGTTATGAGCACACATGTGGCATTTGGATGTGTGTAAACTGGTAAACATCTTGCTGAGTCTGCTGTAGGCCACCATCTTCTAATCCTCATTAGAGGTTCCACGTGGTCAATGTCCTGCCCTCCTGGGTACTGTTACTGAGTGCAGACAGCAGGCTCTAATTTCCCTGTCACATCACTTGCCACTGGTCAAAGTTACAGCAGAGCAGTTGTTCCATCACAGGACAGAAAGGCTGTAATATGCTCTTTCAGGAAGACAAGGGTTGAGGATAGCTAGAGCAGTCATCCATCCATTTGTGCGTTTGGAAACAAGTTGGATTAGTAAAGATTCAACAACAAAAGGCAGTTTGCTCTCCCTTTCAGATGTTTGACCCTCTCCCCCACTAGGTCAAAGTCCTCTCTCAATGCTGCAAATCATCCTCAGGAAATCCTACCAGAGAAAAAGCAACATCTGCCTTTCCCATGTTACTTTCACGATAAAAGCGTAAAGTTCTGACACTCTGAGCAAACCATGAATTCCATAGGCCAAACTGTAAACACTGCAGGAATTCAAGGTCCTTGACATTTTCACGGAAAGCAAAACCATGAGCTGAGGAAAACAAGCTAAAGGCTAAGTTAAGATATGTCTACCAGCTCCTAAGAAGGATCAGTTCAAATAAGGAACAGCAGTCACAATTTCCTGTTTGATTGTCATTTTCTTCCAGTGAAGAAATAGTCTGCTACTGGCCCTTGTCAGGAACAAATTATTTTCCCTTCACTGCTAGCTCAGCTCTGCATGCCGTGTGTAGAAGAGAAGCAACACTGCATGAAGCCAGTTTTCCCCAGAGGATATGAACTACACAGACTGGTAATCTGCACAGATAATATAAAGGGGTAACATACTGCTCTACACTGCTCTGAGTAAATAAAGAGGGAGGTTTGTCCTAAATGAACTGAGAAAAACATTGCCATGCAACTTCTTTCTTTTTTTTGCATAGTAACTCTCATTGATGAAAAATTTAAATCCCTTGGGAGCAGCTTTAAGGATTATTAAAACAGCGTCTAAATCCAACCATAACAGAAATGTGGTGAAAGAGCCTTCATATTCTTCATCAGATCCAACCACTAAAAGTACAAAAAATACTTTTTGTAATTAACATTAATTATAAAGAAAAATGTTTTGTGCCATCTTAATTGGAACCTTCCAATTTGTTTGCTTTCAGCATGGGCAATATACACAGGAAGAAAAACACAGGCATTCTGCTCATAACAACCTTACCTTATCCTTCTAAAACACTTTATGTGTATGAAAATAAGGAAAAATTGTCAACAGTGAGGATTCAAAATGCGAGGTACTCACGCTGGAGGGCTAATTGGAGTTAATTCTATGATGCAATCCCAAAGTCCTTATTCAGCAGCAACATCAATTGTAGTTTTGCTGAGGAGGGTGTGCCTCGGGGAGTTTAGGATTTAAACCTGAAGAAACAATTTTACTAAATTGAGAACAGAGTCATTAAAGCAATGATGTAAAGCTTTAAATTCATTCCATTATCAAAGAGATATTTCTCTTCAAATGTAAATATTCTAGTTACTTGATTCAGAGGTGCATTTTGGTGCTTTAACTTTTCTTCATTGGGATTTCTTCAGCCTAAATGGCTCTCACACCTTTAGTAAGTCCAGATTTGGACAACTCTTCCCTGCTTACTCAAGTTTCTGGACTCACTTTTTCCTAGGCAGAGAGAAACTTGATCCATGCATCCTGTTGACTCTTTCAATGTCTAAAATTTGGTCTGTGCACATACATTTCCTCTACCTGTCGGTGTTCTCCGTGACGGAACAGGCTGCAAGCACTCACTCACATGCTGGACGCAACAACCACGCAGCTGTCGCTTTTTGAAGGAGAAACTGGAGATTTTTACCTCTTACTTTATGTTCAGGGAAGAAATCCCAGACCGCTCTCACATTCAGCACACATGACAAGTATTACTTTGTTCAGCTAAATGCTTAAAATGATAACAGGGTTTCTGAGCACAAGTGGCGGCATCCATCCTAATGTATGATTATCCACACCCATGACTCTGGCAAGCCCAGACTTGGTAGAAATGCCGTGACAGTCACAGGACTGCACAGTTGGAAAGGTTAATGAGAATCCCCAAGCCTCTCACTCCTCTGTTCCTTCATTCTTATGTTCCCGTGAGGATCTCCTGGGACAACCCTGCGAGAATAACATTTGTCAGAAAGCGGAAGGTAACCCAATGGGAAACATCAGTGAACCTGTGTTTACTTTATTTAGAAATGACACCCCATCCCTGTCCCCTGGGGCAAAACTTCTTTTCTAGACATGACCTCAGAGATGTGCTACACGCACTCTGCACAATTTATCACCATGTTGCCTATAATTAGGTTTGTTAACATACAGCCTAGTGCAGTCTTGTTGACTGGGAACTTAATCAAGTTACTATTGAGTTCTTGTATGCATTGCTTCGGGTGACTGTTTTACTTGTAGAATTATAGCTGCGACCAACGTGAGGAAATTAGCTCTGGACACAAGTTTTTTACTTTTTTCCCCCTACATGTGAAAATATTTAGCAAACAGTGACAATGATGGAAAACAGTAGGAAACAAAATGTTCTACATTAGTATAAAACATGAAAAATGCAGCAAGGACCCTCAGTGGTACAACATGTGTTATGCTGGCTGGCAGTCCATTAGGCTTGATAGACATTTCACTTACCTAAGTCAAATATAACAGTCTAGTATTCATTAATATAAGAAGGGGGTTGTGGAATCAAGCCTACCATCTGGTTAGAACGACAGAATAATCTACAACTCATGATTAGGTCTAAGGAGTGGAATTTCACTTTAATCTTTTTCATTGCTCGAAATTTCCATCTGCGCAGTACGGCACATCATTTTTCTTCAAGACAAATGTGCTGTTTTTCATGTTCCAAAATTAGATCAGAAGAAAACGATTAATCATGTCATGGCCTGGGAAAGGAAACAAAGCCCTGATATTTCTCTCTCTCCCCCTCTCTCTCACTAGCTCTGGCTGTTTGCAAGGTCTTTTCTTTCCCTGCCTTGATTTTCATCACAACTTTCAGAGATTCACAGAATCTCTGAAATGTTCAGGAAACGGGAATCTGAAATAAAGACGTGGCTTTGATTTGCATAGCCATTTATATTTTTCCCTTGCATCTCCCTCCCCCCAGTTTGCCACTTCATCTTTTCCTCATCTCTCCCTCCCTCTTCTCTCTCCACCCCCTACCCTGTGCCCCCTGGCACAGGACGACAGATGGTGACCTGTTTGCATGTGACACCGTAACTGAATCTAAACTCAAGGAAACAAGTCACCGGGCTGCAAATTAGTGAGACCACACAACTGTCAGGTGGCAGTCCCCTTTGACAGTTGTAGGCCATTATAGGAACATTGATGTTTTCGCAGTGTGACAAAAAGGAATCCTTTTTGCAGCAGACCTGTCTGTCAGCTGGCTCTCAAGTCATAACAAATCCCTGGCACTCAGCTGAGGCTGAACATTCGCAGCGTCAGGAGGATGATAAATGACCTGCAGGGCTTTGAAGTGCCTTGGCAGTTCAGATGGGTCCGCAGTGCTGACAGAGAAATATACACAACAGCGTAACCAATAATGAGAACATTAAACATTCCTGCTTTGTGACAGGCTGACAGAAAAACCAAGCCTTACATCAATCATCTTTGGAGATATAACCTTGACAATTAGCCCCCTCTCTGATACTCAGAGTAACCTTTTTCCCCCCCCCCCCCCCTACTCCTCCCACCCCTCTCTTCTTTTTTTTTTTTTCTTTTTTTTTCTTTCTTTTGCCTGGCTTATCTTCCATGATCTTTCTTTCTGGTAAGGCAGAAAGGGGAAAAAACAGCGTATGAGAGGGAAAAATACAGAATTAAAAAAAACAAAAACAACAACAACAAAAAAAAACCAACAACAAAAATCAACCACCTCCATCAAAAAAAGATCTTTTCCTTTTCCTCCATGCAAAAATAAAATATGCCAGGACAAAGTTTATTTGATGGACTTCCACCTATTTCCCTTTAGGAGAAAGGAATATATTTTTTGCCCTATCTACAAAAGCATCTGTCACTACAAATACTCCTAGTAGAATTTTGTTTACATTTTATGCTTATTTTGTTCCTTAGGTTTTTCCTTCCCCAACTTATATTCATATCAGTGCATTCTGTTGTCAAGGATCTTTTCCACTTGTAAGAGTGAGATGATTAAGCATGAGACCATCCCCTTATTATGGTATTCTAGGATCATTCACTAAAACAGATAGAATCTCTCTTCTTTCCATAACCTTGTGCTTTGTTCTTTTAGTATGTTCCCGTGCCTTGGTTTGCCATTTCTTAAATCCTTTTATGGAGCAAAAATAATCTTCAAAGGACAAATGAAAGGTGCAGCTAATCCTCCTGAAAACTAAACACTAAGCAACCTTCTGGAATCATTCTCACAGCAGTGTGAGGATGCATTCAGATCTTGAGGATTCTCTCTCCACTCACGGGCAGTTCCCCTTGCTTGCAACTCAGCGTGGAATTGGGAGGAATGTATCCCACTACACAACTCCTTGCCATAGCTTTCCTGATGGCTGAAGGCTTTATAGAGTTGTGTCAATAGGCACGGTCTGTTTTCTCAAAGAGATGAATTAGGCTCATGGGCACTTTTTGCTCTCCTTCCCTCTGGGCTCGAGTCTGCTAAGTCATTACATGGAGATCCACACAGAGGCTTCAAAGGTGTCTGAGCATCCTCGTGAAATAGCCTCAATCATAAGTGAGGTTCCAAATGGTGTTTACTGCAGTGGTTTAATCTGGAGGAATGCTAATAATCTGCAAAAGCCTTCTGTCATTGAAATTAGTAGCAAATTGTCTGAGGTGTGCCATGTTCAGGTCTTTGTCTCCTTATTCCCTAAGGTAGGTCTGCTTTCCTTATGCAATGACAAATATGCACTCTTGTTCTCAAGCACAGCTCAAATGCTTTGATGTGAAGTTAGGGCAGCAAAACAGATTTACACGCAACCAAGCACTTGTAAATTAAAAAAAGCTGGGTTTCTAACCTTGAGGTAAAGCCTGTCCCCAAGGCTGGTTTCCCTACACATACTTTAAGGACCCTCTGCATTGTTGCTACAGGGAAAAGACAATGAAAATCTGACAAAACCTAGGCCTTCAATGCAGCGATAGGAGAGCCAGCTACAGACTCAGATGACTGTGCTGGAATAATACATTCCAGAATCTGTCAGCTGACTCCTGCTGCTGTCAAACTATGTCCTGTGCACGTGGCCACAGCTGCTGAAACCACTGTTAGGTCGGCGTGAAGGAGAAAAGAAAGGTATTAGAAAGATGATCAACAGCAAGTGGAAAACAGTGTTCAGCAATTGCATGGCCTCATTTGCACTCTGATTATGTTATTCTGATGAAGAGTTAAACAATGCAGTGCCAGTTTCATAAAAATAGCAACAGATCAGCCTCTGCAGGACTGTGAGGAGCCATTTCACTTTCAAACAAGTACTTTTTAAGAGTCCAGTTTGGCAGCATCATAAAGGAAAACTTCTCTTTGTCTCCATTATACTTGCCTAGTGGCTACTGACTGATTTTCTCACAGCACACCAATAGTGTCATGTGTTACCACATTGTGTAGCCCACCTGGAGGGACTGGAGACAGGCACTGTGACTGCTAAATCCTGCTGAGGTTCTGGAAAGCCCAAACGTGGTCCTGCTTGCTTGGTGCAAGCTGAGGATCCAGCAGATCCAGGCAGAGAAGGGCTGCATTCATCAGCAGGAGTCTTCTCTGTCTTTTCTTCAGGTCTAAGACCTGTTTCTTGCAACAGAGAGATATCACTCAATCTCTGGCTTCTTTGCTGAGAGAATCCTAAGTTAATTCTCATCACAGATGTCCCAGAATCGCATTCCCCAACTCATTAAAAATATTGCTTTGCTTATTATAAATGTATCTTGCAGCCAGATATCTTTTCTCAGCACGATGGCCAGTACAAAGACAAGGGCACTTCCAGCTGTCCCTCCCACAGACAGGAGCACAAACTGGGGAGTCAGAGTCCTTGTGACACTCACAGAGCTACAGTCTTGTCACATTTAGGCTCTCATGAAAGGAGGCATGATTTTCAACCATGACCACTGAAGTTTTGGAAAGTATATCTATCTTGCCACTTACCCACCTCGCTCCAGAATGATGCTTTATGGCCTCCTACATCATCACCAGTAACTGTGTTTGGTTACTGGGTGCTGAATCTTTATATAAAGCACTTTGGGAAGACATGCCTGCAGAGTAAAGGAAGGCTTTCCTCCATGCAGCTTTCTCCCTCGTTTCTGCAGAAGAGGACAGACTGCTTCCAATACCTCATTAATGACGAGAAGGATGAAAACGTCCTCCTTTGCCTGCTTGTCCAGGCAAGAAGTCCTTGTTTTTTGCAGCTGCTATTATAGAGTTTATGTTGTGGAATACTATGGCTTTAGGAGTTGTTGGATGCATTCAGATCCCACCCTAACAAGACTGCCAGTGGACAGAGAAGATGGCTTATGCCATACTTAGAAAAAGACTGCAGTAGAAAGCAACCATCCTCGTTATATTCTTATGATCATGTGGAACGACTGAGCAAACACTGGCATACTCAGAAATCTGAGCAGCCTCAAAAGCAGACTGAGGTGTAAGCCAGTCAGTTATCACAAAGGCTGTGGAAAAGAAGAGCCTGGAGAAGGAATTTGGCTCCTCTGTTAGATCAGGAAGCCATTACTTGTATTGTCTGTTGGTAAAATCTTTAAGAGCCAATTTATGCTGGATTTATACGATACTAATCAGATCTCCTCGTCGCCATAATTCTCACTCTGACATTTTATTTGGTGTATAGCCTCAAGTTAATCACCACTCCCTGCCTCAGTTTCCTCACAGACAGGAATGGATGCATTCAAATTACACTCACCTGAGAGGTGCACTGTAAAATTTAATTAAGCCCTGAAAAGCATTTTGCAATTGCGAGATGAAAAAGTGCCATTAAAGGCTTGTAGTATTATATTTCACTAAGACTCTAAGAAATATTTTGGATGGAGTTAAAGAGAGAAAATAAAAGGGGAATAAATCATAAACATTGCAATATAAATGCTGCCCACCCCTTCTTATCTGTAACTCACAAGGCATATAGATTACATCTAAATAATCCTTTGTATGAAAAACCGTCCATACATTTGCACACAAGATGTAAGGACAATGCTAGTTTTATATGAAAGAGAGTATACTTGTTTCCTTGCATACCCTCAGTGAAGTTAAAAGGGTTAATAAAATATAAGTTGAGATCAAAAGAAATCTGAGGTGACATTTTGGCCTTGAGGCCTTCTCTTGGCTGTGGGAAAGCAGAACAAGGCTGCTCGCTAACCTACAAGCTGAAGTACAATTAGTTGTGTTTTCAGACTGCGTGTATTTTTGTAGGTTAAATCTGCGGAGATATGAGCATATGCAATGAAAGCACTGTGAATTTAGCTTTTCCAGTGGAGAATTACTAACACTGTTAAACACGAATTCAACCTGAGAAAATTGAAAGTTACATAATTAGAAGATTATACCCACCCAGATCAGAACAAGATAAAATGTTAAAATCATCATCATAAAATGCACACAAAAGGGAACGGGTGTGCAGCTGCAGTGTCATGCACACATCCTGAGGACAACTGGAGGCTCTTGGCCTTTCATCTTTTGATGAAGACCTCCCCAAGACCTATGCATTACAGTATGAAGAACCACACACTCTGTCAAACCCTGTTATTTACATAACACATGGCAGGGAGTGGTTATGGAATAAATCAATACTTTGTGATATTTGTTACAAGCCACATGGCACAGCTGAGCATTTCTAAGGCCTTACCCAAGGTCTGGCTTAAAGGGAGCTTGTTACAGCTATATTAAAATTGCCTAATAAGTGAAGTTCCCAGACAACTGCATTAAGACATTTTTTTTTTTTCCACTGGACTGTAGCCTAGTGAGGGCAGGGCATTCATTTACACATGGGGTCCAGTTCTGTCCCTCTCCAATGCACACTCCTTCTATGTGAACTGTAAGGCCACCTCCTCTCCCTTCTGTCCCCCTCTCCAGTAAACCTGATTCTCAAGCACAGCTTCACGTTTGCTCACTGCCCTGCACCTGGTTCATAATTAGGCCCAATAAAGTTCCTAAAATATGAAGTGATAATAATTGAAAAATATGATCTTGGGGATATAGCTTTTGCATTATTGAAAAAAAAACCAATCTAAAATGCACTGAACAAAAATTCCTCTCTGAATGCAAGATACAGCTTGTGTAAAAACAAAGAAACAAAACAAAACACAACAATCCAACCCAACAAACAGTAAGAAAAGTGTATCATTCAGTTCTTTCATACATAATAAAGATGCAGGCAATCAAGGCATAAGGAAGAGCAATAAAATCATACAGATGTGTCAGCCCAGTAAGGAATCTCCACCAAAGTCAAGGAGAGAATAAAAGAACCTGCATGAACTCTGAGCTTGCAAGAAGCATTAACAGGTTGCATAAGGAACTTTTAGAAAAAACATCTTTTCTTACTAAACTGTGAATATTTACATGTTAGTAAATCATTTAATGAGAAGTCAACTGAAATATTTAACTACTGCAAAACTGGGTCTAAAAACTTTAAAAATTCAGACTTTTCTTTATTCTGTTTCTCAGAGTTCATACATTAGTCATCTGCTGCCTCAGCTGTATCAACGTATCTTTTTTTTGTCTCACATCTTCCTTACTCCCTTTGTTTCAATGGCCATTTCAAATATTTTTCTCTTTCCATGCTCTTCCTTCTCAGCTCTTTGATTTCCAATTATTATAAATCAAGTTCAAAACAACATTTTACAGCACTGCAAAACACTGCCCTTGGACCTCTTTCTTTATTACTTCTTTCACTAGTCCCACTCCTTAAAAGAAATATCAGGCTTGTTTGAACTGAGTCTTGTTTTCCTACTGTAGTCTTTATTTTTCACGTATGTCATAAAGTATGTTTATGACAGCTTTGAATTCACGTTTGCTAGAGGCTTCCCACAAAAACTCAGATGCTCAGTTGTACAACCATGGCTCCACTGAGAAGCTTTTCAAAGCAAAGAAAGCATCAACTGCTGTCACCGATTTCTCTCAACTGGTCTTATATACATCCATGGTGTCACAGACACTAAATACACAACACTTCCCCAACAGCCCTGCAGTAAATGCTTTTGAGGGTACCTTTCCTTGGGAAATTTGTAGGAACTGTGTTAAACTCAGGTTTTTCTGTATTTCAGTAATATTTCAAAGCCACTGATAAGGAAATATGAAGAGCTGAGACAATAATTAAATTTGCAGACTATGTGAAATTAGGACGTGTTGCAAACATAACCGAAGACAGAAAAATAATACAGAGGACCTAGGAAAGCTTAGAAATAAGAGCAGGAAATAACAAAATGAAATTCATCCAGGAAACATGTAAAGGTACAGTACATCTGGGGGAAATATTTCAAAATTAAATACCAAAAGTAATCCGATCTTGTGGTTCAAGGTGTAAACCGACTGCCACAGCTGAAATAATCCTCTCAGCTCTCCTGCTCAGCAACATGTAACTGGTAAGGTAGGCTACAGAGGGTTTTGAAAGATCGGGCAAAAGTTATTTTTGGAGGCAGGATGCTGAACAGGAGGCCTGTCTCTTATAGAAATTCCTCTGCAACATCTATATTCAAGGAATAGCCAGGTCCATTCAGAGCACATTTGCATTATTGGGCAAGCAAAATATTTGCTTACTTCCCCTTTCACATCCAGCAGTTACCTTCATCTGCCTGCTCTTATGCTTACTGACAATTCAGTACAGATGAGCCGTGCAGTGACATGGTGGCAGTGGAACTAGCAGGCTAGAGCAAGTCGACAAGCACAGGAGAGGGGAACACCAGGCTGTTTAGAGGGTGAATTATCAGGGCCCTTAGCATTCCCAACCTCAGAGAAACTGCCTGAGCTACTCTTCACTCTCAGCGGCCACAGGGACTGCTATACCAGAAAAGGAGTAATGTTGTCAGAAACATAGAAGCAGATACTCAGTTGATGTCAGTCAGGGTTTTTCTGCTGACTTCAAAGAGAATAACAAATGTAATGTGAGTTTGTAGAAAAATAGGATATTGAAATGCTTCAGTGCAGCTTTTTTATCCTCAGGCTCATCACAATCAGGAACTAGAGAAGAGATGAAGCACTGATAAAGCCACAGCAAATATATCACAAAGCTTTGGCCACTAAATGCCATCAACTCGTAGAGAAGCTGGAAAGAGTTGAATGGAAATCAATAGCAATGAAGGATTTCAGAAATATGACTTCTAAAAAGTCACTATTTTCCTGTGTTACACATAAAACAAAAGACAAGAAACATCATTACAATAAATAAATAAATAACATTCCTAATACAAAATCAGTCTCTTCTACTGCTTCACAGGAAAGCTTCTACCTAGGAATCAGCTTCTAACTACAGATTTAAATAAACAACACATACATCCTTACACATTCCCTGCCCTTTTCTTCCTAGATAAACAATCTGAACAGAAATGAAATTAGACAGAGATGAGTCATTGGTTTCACCACTCATTCAGATCTGTTCATTGTCCAACTTCCACCTCCCCACTGTGCTCAGTTGATTCAATTTATTGTGGAATTCCAGAGGTGCGAACGGCTGGACAATCGCTTAAGGAGTCTTTGCAGTTGGATTACCTCCTGTCACTGAGGCTGTGGTATGGTTGCACACAGGCCAAGAGCAGGATTCAACAGCAATTACACTGGGATTGAATATCTCTCCAAAAAGATTTGCTGTGCCTTAAACAACAAACCGTATACTTTTTCACAAGATTTTTTGAGTCAAGTTTACAGTTTGTGTCAAGCTAAGTTGACAGCCTGTTATTCCATCTGATCAGACTGAAGCAAGTAGTCTCCTGGGGTGCAGCTATTCTTAAATTAGTTGTTCCAGGTCTGTAAAGCTAGCACTTCCTCAGTCATACCTATTCATGCTTCAAGGTACCTATGTAGGCAGTGCATCGCACAACAGCAGACAGATTTTTAACAGAGGAGAGAAGGGATTTCCAAAGCAGGTAATACCATTAGAGGCAACCAGCGCTGTCACGCCCCATTATGCACATGTATGTCTATAACATCTCCAACCAGAAGATGAAGAGTATCTGTGTTTTACAACCTTTGGACCAACAGTTCATTATAAATCACTTTGGGTGGGCTGAACTTGCATTGAATCACCAAAACCTGTGAGGAGGCTATGGGTACTATTTAGCATTATGAATAGTCAAATAGCTTTGACTCTCTGGCATCTAGGTTTTCCAGCAGTCAGGAACCTCCACAAGCTCTTTATTAAAACAAAGTTGAGCATGAAGATGGAAATTAAATTGTGATATAATGGAGGGTGGTGTCTGATACTATCAGGACTTTTAATATTAAGTCTCATCGCTGCAGGGTCTGAGCACTTCCATCTCCAGTTTGGTGCTGGCATCATCCAACTGTCTGATAAAGAGGCCTGTAGGCAAAGTTGTGGTCACGAAACCTGAGATGTGCAGATCTTCTATCTGTATAATGAGCTAATTAAAAATTAATTTAGACACAGTCTGTATAAAAGTGCTGAAGCATATGATGTGGGCTATAATCCTATGCTGGATTTGACAATCCACAACTGCTACTGCATATTCAGTGTCTATGAACAGAATTACATTCTCCTTCTGCCAGACTCAGTGAGGATTTACCTCACTGAGCACTTGAGGATCTGAGTCCAGATTGCAGACTGAATGGTTAGTCCATGTGATGATGTGCAGAGAGAAGAGCTCACATCTAGAGGTCGTTTGGCTGTGTTTGCACAACCATGTTGTTTCTCAGACTGAGCAGTATTCTGCAAAATGAGTACAGATACGTCTGTTGTCTTTCTCACCATTCCTTGTTCCAGACCATTCACGCTGAGCCAGCTTGGGTGTCTCAGTAGTTTCAGTGTTGATATACTCATAAAAGGGCTGAAAATATCTGTACCAGCAACAAGAACAAAAGGTATTTTGCCTGCAAGGCATGGAGGCTTCTGGGAAGCACGCAGAAAGCTGAAGGCCAGCTCTGATTGCATTCCTCTGCCAGAGTCTCAATTGCAGTACAGACATATATGAGTTGTCTGGAGTAGAAAAAGCAGAAATCACTGTGGGTAGGAGTGCACTAAGGAAGTCATGCAAGTGAAAGAAAGAGCTCCTAAGATTTTCAGCCTTTTTAGACAGTCACCTATTACAAGTCATAACCAAACCATGCCCCAGATCAGGTGACAATTTCTCTACTGCAGATACACAGGGACAAGCAAATTCTCTAATATCTAGTCCTAACAGCCAGGCCAAAGCTATGATATAATATTATGCACTGCTTGAAGAGCAATCTAGAGGTGTTTCATTGCTTGCCTGTTTCTTAATAAGATACTGAAATAGCTCAAATTAGGCATATGCTGTAATGGACTTGTGGAAAGAAAATAGTATTTTGGTTCAAGCGAGAACAACTGGATAGTTGCCTTGGCTTGGAGACTGAAAGCCATATAAATATAAGACCAGATATATGAGGCAAGACAGAATATACTTACTCAATGTGATAATTAATTTTTGAATCTGAAAACAAATACTATAACTCATGTTTCATTAAACATAGGTAAGTCAGTAATTTGTTTACTGTATTAGTAAATGAAACACTTGTTGCTCAATAAGTAGGTTAATTAATCATGTAGAAATATATCCCACAGACACAATTAGGTAAGAATTAAATACAGCCACATTTAACTTTTGTGGTGTTACCAACTACAGAATCAGTATGACTCTTGACAGGAATAGCCTCAAACATTTTAAGTAGAACAGCAATCATGTTAAACAACCACCTACGTCTTTCATACTCAGGAAGCTTTCTCAAACAGCTGAACACATTTGGCCTTTAGTCACCATCATGAGCCTGCCAGCATTCCCAAAGCAGGAAAGACATGGAGACACCAGCACTTTCTGTATGTTCTAGTGGAGGAGTCCAGGGATGGTAACTGAATCATTCTGGACAAAAAGAATCAAAACAACAGGTACCATAGCCTGGTTAAAATGCACAGTATTTATCTTGAGAAAAAGCCTTCCATTATTGACTTAATGACTCACTAATATGGAATCAGCATGAAATAAATCCCTGTTTAATTCACTGATTCTAGCCAGCTACTGTGTATTGCTTCTTGGAGTCTCGTGGAAGTTCACAAGGTAGACAGCTTTTCCCACAAAAGGGCATGCCTGTTCATTTCCTCAGCAGTAATGTAAGCAAGCTACCTTTGTTCGGTGCTGCCTACAATGACTTAAAAAAAAAAAAAGTTAGCTTGAGTTAAATCTTTTTTTATTTTTCAAGCCTACTTACATACAGAAGGAGGATGAAAATTATAATTGTTAGTTACAGCCCCCTGTATCAATGCTTCCCTCCATAAGGCTATAGTTCATCCGCATAAGAGGCTGTTTAAGACTTCATTATGAAATGAAGAACAAACATCCTAAAGAGGTAAATAACACTGCAAACCTTAGCAGCTTTTGCACTGTGTGCATAGTGAATCTCTTTGACCTTGCTTGCTCTGACATAAAACAGAATGACATGCAGATGATTAATTAGAAAAATGACTGTTATAAGAACATATACAAAACAAAGCAGAATACATATAAAAAGGGACTGATTAAAATATTCCTCTTCACCCCTTCCCCACATACATATGCCAAAGATGTGGTGTTTCCTGACAATGATAGTAACACTTACCAGACAAGAACTATTCGACACTTTCCCTGATGGAGCTGGCCAAATGCGTAATGATTCTCTGCTACAAAAGGAAAGAGAAACGATATGTTTAGTGGTGAGCACAGAAATGTAGGTTTGAAAAGAAAAAATCTTTTTGGTTAGAAAAAGGAAGCAATTCTACCATGTCCTGCTCTGTCTTGTACTTCACACATAAGACCCTTATTTTCTTGATTTTTCCTCATCACATGTATTCTTCCTAACAATTTTATACACTTACTTTTTACTTTATTTTTTTCAATGCCCTGAGTGAATTTTTGCACAACACTAATTTCCCAGGAGCTGTTTAAAGTTGCCCTGTAGTCCAAACTGTTGAACCCAGAGGCTTACAGCAAGGAGATAACATGAACTGCGGAGTACATTGCTCGCTTCCTGCAGAGAATGAGCAGAACAAGCTTCCCAAGACACTAACCTACTCATACCCATGAACAGTTTTGAAGATCCCTAATTCAACAGCAACAAATGGAATTTTCCCTATATTCTTCTTTTTCAGCTTCATTTGAAAGGGAAGAGTAGAACTACCTAATGAGTGACAGCATTATAAAGATTTTAAAAACATTTGGGTATTTTCTGGTGTGGTTTTTTTTTTGTTTGTTTTGTTTTGGTTTTTTTTTTTTGCATTAATTAGGCAGCAGCTGAATCTTGTGTAGGGTCCATGCAACAAAGGTGAGGGCTCTGAGGTAGAAAGAACTGGATCTAAGAGTTCGATATTCCTATCTTCAGCCACACCTATTTCCTAATGAAACATGTTTAGAAATACACCTTCAGAGTACCTTTTCACAACGTCCCCAAATATGCTGGATCAAAAGCACACAATGTCAGTGATAGACTTTCAGTTCATGTTTGCAGCAGAACCAATCTGGCTTATTGGGAATGTAAAACAGAAGCAATATTTGCACGGAAGACTGTAACTTCAATTGGATGGGGGAAAAAAAGATGAAGGTGCCTTTTTTATGCTAATTGACTCCACGCATGTCTATACATATAATTTCACCTGCTGAAGAAGCCACCTAACAGACTGAGGCCTAAACAGGGAGAATACAGATGTACAGCAAGGATGTGCTTTGATGGTCAACTTCATCCAGTTGGACTGTGAAAAGCTGCTGGAATGGACAGACTCCTCCTACTGTTCCACCCTTTCTCCATTTTCCCTGCCTCTCCTCCTCACTTTATGGCAGCACTCATGGCTGCCCACCTCAGCTGTCTGCCACACCCTCTGCTTGTGCAGCTGCCTGCACAGCTAGATGGTGCTGCTGCTGCTGACATAAAGCAAGGACAGGGCACAGACACCCTTTCAGCACCTTTCAGTGGTGTAGAAAAAGAGTAGTCATTGGCTGATATCAAACTGCCACCCAAGTATCACCCACTTTTGGTGACAAAAAGACACAAAAAGCCAATAGGTTTCCATGATCTTTGTTGCACAACAATAAATTCCGTTACTAATAATGGATAATTATTTGGGATACCTACCTTTGTGATAAAGGGGTCATTCTTAATGCAAATGGCAGCAGATAGAAGTCAGAGAAAGGTTTTTTTTTTTTTTTTTTTTTTTTTTTAAAGAGATGGGACAGTAAATAGGAAAAATAAATGAAATAAATTTGAAGAGCAGTTTTTTGGACAGAGGACTGTAAGGCTTGAACATTCATTCTTCATTATTTTCTCATCTTCTTCTCAGAGAATACTACTTCCAAAACAATATTTAATGTTGGTGTCATGCTAATTAGTACTACATGAAAAGCTGGCTTAGGAGGCAGATCTAAACCAAATGGTGAAACAGGCAATGCATTAGCGTATTCAGCAGGATTTGGATTAAGCCTTCAACATTTGTTTTTTCTTGCTTTGCATCTCTCACTCTGCTAACTCCGGAGGGAAGACAGCAGAAAAACACTAAGAAGTGTAAAAAGAGAAATCTATGGAACTGCAGAATTGAAAGGGCCAAATTAACTTTTTTTAGGAACTGAAATACTTTTTATTGAGGGAAAAGACTAATTAAAACCCTTTTTTGAGAAAGAATTAAATTATAGGAGGAAAAGGGATAGCTTCCTCTATAGCAGTTAGCACTATCCATTATAAGTGCCAAGATATCAAATGAGATAGATCACCACTCTGGTCCAGGATGGCAACTTCTGTCTAACTCACTGCCCTACCCAAGCAGTGCTCCAGCAAGGAAGTCTTGGTCCTGCAGGAAAGTGGGTGGCAGACACCAGTGCTGTTCTGCAACTGAATGTACCGAGGCAGTTCCCAGCACTGTAAGGAGCTGCACTGATATGCATTTCCAAGAAGGGTGGGGTCCGAGCTCTTGGAATGCAGTTACAGGAAGTTTAAGATAGCAGGTTTGGAAATTCAGGAAGGACACGGCAAATAACCCAAGGTTTGCATGGCAGCTTCAGGACTGGTATGAATCAGCACTCAGCTAAGGGAACCTGCCGATACACAACAGATAAGCCTTGTCTTCTTTTGCAATACTCCAAATCTCAGTATCTGAACCATCTGGATCTCCACCAGCTTTCTAGTACTTCCTCCAGGCCAAGAAGAATGTGAAAGCAGTGTCTGCAAGGCACTCTGCCATTCACAGCACAAAGAAAAATAAAATCTCATCTGATTGTGAAAACTGATCATCCATTTTCGCACAGGAAAAGAAGTTGTAAGAATAAGGAACTTCTTCCCCTTCTTTCACACCCCCGCCCTCTGAGTGCTGACAGAAGTGAAGATGAAGCCTGCATGCACCCAGCAGATGCCCAGAGGCACCAGAGCAGCACCGGGCCCCTCCCAATGCCACACTGCAGTTCAAAGCTGTGAGGATTGGAGAACTCCCACCGCGTTGCTCTGCAGCTCCCAACCTGAAAGTCGTGAGCCCGGCAGCACTCTCTCTGCTCAGCATGTCTGTGTATCTTCTACCAGCACGCTCCCATACTGCTCCTGTTGCTCACACACAAGGAGCAGCCCTGTGCCTCCTGCCCACTGCACCTCCAGGTGCAGGTGCCAGCTGAAGGTCTGTTTGCTGAGCTTCGCTGACTGCTTCTGACCCAGCTCCTCCTTTCCACATGCTTGCCCTAGTGGCTGCCCTTCTATACAACATCCAGATTTGGGAAGAAATTCATTTCTCAGCAGTGTAGGGTCTCAGATACCTGGACGATTGGTTTAGCCAGCATATTAACAGTAAAAAGTGACTCCCAGTGGAGCTCTGTTAGCACCAGTGTTCAGAGGAAACAAAACTGCCTGCCTGTTACAGAAAGATAGGCAGGTCCCAAACTCTGGTTAGAGAGATGAATTTTATGTCAGGGCTGACAGAGGGTTCAGACAAGGAGTTCTAGGCTTCCCCTGGCATTCCTCAGAAAAACTACCAGAGATCTAGCTTCACTGCTTTCCAGAGATGCAGCTCTGGTGTGCACTGAAGGACTGGGGCGAGAAAGACATGGAGAACAAATTTCTTCGTTCTTTCTTTCTGCTCTTCCTGTTTTCATGACTGCCTGTTCAGAGGATTGCTTTTCTACAAGCAAACAACTGGAGACAAGCTCACCCCAAATGTATGTTCTCTCATGTTTCAAGCACTTGCTCTCTGTTCTTGCTGAATGTTTAGTTACAGCATGAAAAATGGATATGTGGAATGAAGACATTTCCCCTTTGACTAGCACACTTGCAGAAGGTATGTCAAGGATCTGAGGCAAGGGGTATGGGCAAGCTTTCAAGAAAGTTTTTCCCCCCTTCTCCTTTGCTTGCTTATTGGAAGAGCAATAAATATCAGGCAGACAGGCCCTTCTCACAGTTACAAAGCCTACCTGTAACTGAGCTGGATAATTAGCAGCCTTGAAGATGATATATGACTTTCATTACCCTTTGGGACTGGAGACTAAATGAGGACAGAGCTAATTGCCGTGCAAAGCAGTTTGGCATGAATGAGAAAAATGCAGGCGCTGTCTCCTGCCAAAAAAGGGCCCTATTGCTGCTCTGATCTCATGGCTGGTTTTTGCCGCAGGAGTTCACTTGGTGTCCATAAATCATGGTCTGCTTACAGCTGAAACTGCACTGAGTCATCAACATGCAATAAGCTGAGTGACAGATTCCAGCCTGACTACATTAGAACTTCAAACTTAGTCCTCCCCCCCAACACTGCCTGTACTTAACAGAAAATTAAACCCAGACTACACAGACATGAAGGCTGTGAGAAACACAAGGCTTATTTACTTGACAATAGTTTTTTAAGACTAATGTTTCCAGGAAATAGTATCATGCATTCTGAAAGGGAGAGGGCCACAAGTACTGAATTTATAAAATGACCCGCTGCTATAGCATTTGGTTTGTCCTTCCTCATGTAATTGCTGATTAAAATATATTAGCCTTCTTTAATGATCTAAAATGGCACTTTGTCATCTGAGTTCTCACGGAGATAGATTTAGTCAGCTATCTGAGAAAATATTTTGCTCTTCTTTAAAACTAGGCCAGATGAATCTGAAACCTGATTGCAAATCTGTTTTCAAAGTGACCTGGGGCACATTATCATCTGTACTGTGCCCTTAAGAAATGTGGGCTTCTGGGGAATCTGAACCATCAGCGTGAAAGACAGTCCTTGAAGATACTTTTTTCCTCTCTCATTCTGTTTCACAGAAGATTTTCTGCTTTTCCCTAACGGTACCTTAGATCTATTCTTTTTAATGGGAGAGATTGTGCTGAATTTGCAATATGGTATCCTGTCAGATCCTAATCAATTAGCCCACATCAGCTCAGTATAAGGCAGATACCAATTTAACTCACAGAGCTAAGCCTTCTGATTTTCTCTGAGGGCAGTCACATAATTCATTCTTTGTAGTGCCAAATTATATTTGACATTTAATTTAAAACTCAAGGTACCATAATGCAAAATCTCACTAAAAATAATGGTGATAAAGCAGAGGAACATTTCATTTGACAGTGAGGTTTTTTTCAGCTTATTTGTGCACCCAAACTTTCCCTGCCCCCCCACTCCCCACCTTTCAGAGCCCCTGAACTCACCACTGCTGGCTGCTCAGGCACTTGCAGCTAACATTGGTCTTTACAGGTGCTCACCTACTGGAAAGGGGCACTTGGAGGCAAAGCAAGAAGGCAGCCTTGTGCTCACCTCCCACAGCATGAGCAATCCTCTCCACCAAGGCACGTGAGCTTAAAGACAGCTCATGTACTATTGCTGCTGTTGCTATCAGAAAGCACTCTATCAGTAGAGTGGCTGAGCTAACGGCAGTGGTTGGTGTTCCCTGGCTTGGACAAGGAAGAATCTGCCTAAAAAGGCTGAGGTTTGGTTTTGTTGTTTTTTTTTTTTTTAACTTTAGAAGATCTAGTGCAAGAACTTACTAGTTTAATGGCATTTTTCATATTCTCTGTCAAGCAGCAACTCCAGTCACAGTTACCTAGCACAATGGAAGTCTTCGGTTCATGAAGCATGTACAGGTTCTGAAAATACAAATTAAGCATAGATGTTAATAAAATAGACTGAATTCTCCACCTTTCTTGAAATAACATGCAACATGCTGCCAAACCGTCTAACCATGGGCTCAGTAAATGCTTTCAGATGATGAAGAGTCAAACTCTTTCTTACATGAACACTACTTTGCAAAAAATACACAGCTGTCTCTGTCAAGGTGAATTGTTGGCAGGGACAGTTTCTGCTGGTAGTGTGCACACTGCTAAGAGGCCAGAGATTTGCCTGGCTCATCCAGACTAGCTCTGTGAGAAGAGACAGAAGAGACAGTAGCCTCTGCTTTCTTGAAACAATACCATATAGCAACACGCAAAATATGTCGGTAGCACAATCCTTCTGAGATTGACTCAACTCCTGTCCTGTTGAAAAAGTTACTACTTTGCAATAAAAAGCAGCAAACGTTTAATGTTCTTATCCTTTATAAACCAGACTAGCTCTTGGGGGAAAATCATCACTGATCCCAACACGCTTCTCAACTTAAGATGGATGACTAGAACTCAGGGATGATAGGTCTTCCCACGGATTTCAATCCCTTACTAAGATGAATACAGTCCAGGACTAAACTCTGGTATTTTGAGAGTAAGTCTGTGGGCCTCGGGTTAGGGATTCTTGCTTTATTTCACATTTGCATGTTGGTGCATGCATATACTACTGGGAGTCAAGTTCAAAATCTTCCTCATTTGCCCCAGTGAATAGATCCATTTCTTTTAGTATGTATTATACTATCCACAGTTAATTTATAGAATATGCAGGGTACTCTCTGATGTACAAAATGTGAACAAGAAACAAAATTGCTGCTGTATACCAGAGAGGGTACATTGTCAATATACCTGGAGATGAGAGAAGCTATATCTGAGGATGCAGTGTCTATGTGGTAGGTTTAAATTAGTGAAACAATTGTAATAGCATTACACTGATGTAGATTTTCCTACATTCCATGAAATTTCTTAGTGAAATACAAAACACAAACCCAAAAACTTCTGCAAAAGCAATGCTTCAACATTATACGACACAGAGGGCTCCTTTCTTTGCTTTGTATCCTATAACTCAGATATTTGAGACTTCCTGAGCTAAGGCTGTATCAAGACCTTTGTTTTCAATACTAAGGTTTCTGTCTTTCAGTTACAAGGACAAGCTTAGCTTTCATAAGTCTTGATAATTGCTTTTAAAATCTGATTATACATTGGCTTTTGTGACATCCTGTGGCAATGAGTCTCACAGTTACATTGCCTATTGACATCAGTTAAGTTTTTACTGTTGCACAGACAGAAGCATTAAAAAATAATGAGTAGTTTAAAACAATACTAATAGATACACAGAAAGTAAATTTGCAAATGGTACCAAGAGAAATGTTTGAATGGAAGCGAAGAGATAAATGCACTGGCTGAGATTTCAGACCCTCAGGTACCTAGGCCAGTTCAAATGCTGAGAACTTCAGCACTTCCACTGAAATAATATATATACATGTAAATAAGTCTAACATTTAAATGTATCTTCTTTTTGAAGGTCTTATCCTCAAACTCTTTTTATATGTTTGACTTATAATTTTGCTTTATGAGTGTTCTACCAAATACTGGGAATTCACTCAGAGTCCTTACATTAAGTAAGGAAGCTGCTGTTTAATTACACTGTGTGAAAACATCAGCAATAAACCCATTTTATAAATACAAACAAATCTAAGTCATGGTGGGAAGCCATAAGGACTGGAATGCAAAAAGATATTGAAAGAGAGAGAGGATACAAATATCTTGTGGCATTTACACAGTCTAATTTCTAGAGAAAATTGTACTTCAATTTACAGTGATGTAAAGGAGCTCAGAAATTAGCTTGTTTACCCTTTATTTAAAATACTGCCAGACAAATGGATTATGGTTTTTGAATCCTTTATGATATGGGATTCTACAATTAATAGCAGAGACTCATTTGTCACCATCCTTAATCACAGATATTTGCGCAAAGATTTCAGCATGCTCTGTGCTGCTCTAATTTAAACTCCTTTAAATCCTGAGCAACTCTGCTGTGGAATTTAAACCTCCACAGAATTCAAGCCTGTCTGACTGCAATTCAGGGTCATTATCATACACACGTCAAGAAGCACCTTCCAAAGCATAACCAACAAATCTTACAACAGTCTGAATTTACTGGTTAGTGTCTGTCCATCCAGTCTGAAGAACTTTAGCACCTTGCATTCCATCATCACTGATTAAAATATGTCTGGAATTCCAGGTTAGTTAGTACCACAATATTCCAAGTCCTGTAGGAAGTGACAACTTGCTTTTCAAATTGGATAGCAAAGGCTGCTGCTGCATCCACATGCAATAAAAATAACTCTCCTAGCCAAAATAGTAAAGTATAAGGTAACAGGTAAAACAAACAAACAAACAAATACAAAATCTATCTATCTATCCATCTCTTTACAATTTAGGAAACAGGTGTTTTGCCCAAGATCACCAAGACTGGGAAAAATAAGGACAAATAATGAATCCAGATTTCTTCAGACTCACTATGGAACCTGTGTCACAAAACCATTTTGCTTAATGAATGGTAACCATAGCCTGGCAGCATTTTGAGCTCAGTAGGAAGAAGGCTTGCTATTTTCACAAGAGATTTTGATCAGTCTACTGGGTTTCTCAAAGAATTTAACTAAAAGAAACCTGAAGCTAGAAAAAAGGTTGTCATTGAGGCAGTAACACAGTAAACTAGATATTTTGGTTTTAGGGCATCCCTAATTCAACGACCACAAATAATATAATATTCATGGAGTCCCATCTGGTGTTCAGTTTTGTGTATAAAAATACTTTGCATTGTTGGTCCAAAAATTTTGACTAAAACCAGTGAAGTGATATAAAGGCACTTGAAAACAGTGGTGGAATAAAAAAAATAATAAATTGAATAAAGGAGAAAAAATAAGCTTGCTTTAGTCTGAAGGGAATAAAATTGAAGCCTGTTAACCTTACACATAAGTTCCACACCATTGCTTTTTAAAATCAGTTGAAAATCATTTAAAATCAAATTGATTTTGGCTTTTACATTCAGATGCACTTCATCCTTTCACTTACTCGTCTATACAAGTAATGTCTTCAGCCGACCTGTGTTTAAAATGGGTTGAAAATCAGTTTGTATGTTCACATGCTTATTGGAATTTTCTCATTTCCATTTCACTCAGAGCCAATCACAATCAGATTAACTTGCTGGGGAATATGTCAAGAGGCTGATTTCATGGGTGTTTTAGCAAAGAAATGGTTCCTAATGTAGTGAAACATTTTTTCCTTATAGCACGTTGTCTATTGCCCATTTGTGTCAATAAGAAGGAAGATGGATAATCAGAACTGTTCTTATTTATTCTGAAAAGCTCTCTTCTCCATCACGTACGGACTCATAATCAATCATGAAAGAGCTGTAAAATCACAGGAAAATATTTCCTAGCTTACATCTGCTTCTTTCCATTACCAAGATCTGGAATATCAGCAGCCCTCGATATATGGAGTGGTAGGGCAAGCTCCTGCACAGGTCACTCCTCTATTCACCTGCTGCCATCCAACTGCAGATCGTTTGGACTGGATATCTGCTATGTGAACTGACATTTAGTCATCCAGTCTGAAAGCAAGTGAGCTGGAATGATGCAACATAATGCACTATCAGGGTTGTAATAGGTTGTAGAACACCTGCCATTGACTTGGATAGAAAGGATAAAACCCTCTGAATTGCCTTGTTTTCTACATTCACTTCCCCATGCCCCTCAAATGTCCACTTGTACTTAATTTGTCACCAGTGCTTTAAGGAGGGAGGAATGGCATAACAGGAGAACAAGAAAATGTGAAGCAGATGCCCAAGTTCTGTTACTGACTCTGCTGGTGACTGGGTAACTGTTTATAGCATTGTATCATGTTCATTGATTTAGATGGCTCAGTTTTAGGTTTCCAAAGTGAGAAGATGTACATGAGTCAGTACTTCAACACTTATCCTCTTCAAAAATGAGTTAGAATGAGTCTGCAAGTAAGGTGGTAAACCTCCCAAGCTGTGCATGGAACATTTGCAATGAAATGGTATCAGGAAAATATTTACTATAAGCTCTTAGTGAGTCAATTTACTTGCTCGCAAATGAAGAATTGAAAATGCATCACAAGGAGAACTGCTGTGGGTTCAAACAATATTTTAAAACCTTCTGCAAATCAAAAATGAGAAGTTAAAAATCCATGTGCAAATATTATATTTCAGAGATGATGAGCAGGAATAGAGAGGGAGGTTATAGAATCCGATAATATCAAGGATCCAAAAGAGATAATTTTACCATTTACCAGTGAAAAGAAGTCAGAAAGGATCACTGCAGATGAGAAATGGAAAGACAATATAGAAACTGACTTGGGCAGGCTGACATTCTGCTTCAAAGAGTATTAGCACTAGGGAGTAGTTACAAAACTGTAAGTCTTAAAAAACAAGTCTGATTTAATAAATATTTACTAAATTGTATAAGAATTGTCTGGCATCAAGCTATAAATATTAAATTCCAATGTAAATATTAAAAGATGATGGTTTTTCAAATAATCAATTTAAGATTATAAGAATTTTTTGATTAAACATGAAAAATAAAAAAAGAAATCCCAGAAAGTCAAACAAAAGCTCTGACGGTTAGATTCCAAAAGAACAATCCACTTTGAGTTCCTTTCATGTGCCAACAACTATTATTTATATTGTTTATGCACTTTCATCATGACAGCCCTAACACTGAGCAGAGCAGATAGTCTAACAGTTACCACATTAGAAAAAAAGCTCTCAGAAGGTAAATAAAGTGAAGTGAGGCTGTATTTTTGGATCTGGGGAGATGTAAGACCACTGTCATACTCTGTTTATATTGATTATTTTCTACTGTTTAATGAATTTCAGTACTCTCTCTACAAAATAAATATTGGCTCAATAAATAGAGCCTGCATTTAAAGGAACGTCCCTAGTAAAACTAATTTTGTTTGTGTGTGGAGAATCAGAACTGTTCCATGCTTGTTTCAGATTTTACCCGAAAACTCCCCCTCCATTAGAATGACACTGTTTCTGAGACAAAGCTTAACAACAGTGTCTTTCCCCTTTAAAAGGTAATGACACCATCTAAGCAAAAATAACAGTAGGGGGAAAAAAAGACCCCCATTATAGCAAACTGTGGTATTAATGAAATTCTGTTTGTATTAAAATTTTCTTTCAACCCCAGTCTTCTTTTTCAGGGGGATAGTGTCAACCTGTCAAGCATTTAATCAAGTGTAGTTCATTGATGCTTCCATTATGTCAAAAAGCCTCACCTAGGTGACTTCAAGGGGAGACAGCAGGTCTGACTCCTCCTCAACATATAAGACTGAATTTTTCATTCCTCACCCCCAACTTCTAATTTTTCGTACATGTGAATACAGACAATAGGTTTGTAGTTTTTATTATTATTGTTACAGCAGATCTGTGATTAGTGCCAATTTTGACTGATGTTGTAAAGCTAGGAGAATAAAAACTAATTCCATATATGAAAAAGTATTTCCTTAATTTTTAGGTTGCTCAAAAGAGGCTCATTAGAGAGGCAAAATCTATGCATTCAGAGAGCCTCTCACACAACAGCAACTTTAGCCAAAATTTCACAATATGTTATCGTAATTCAGTCTAGAATATTCCTAGAAGTGATTTCACTGAGCTGTTGTATTTGAAGACATGCTGATATTAATTGTGATATTAATGAATATAAAAACTAAAGAATCCTCTCTATTTCATGCAGCTCAAATTTGGGGCCAGATGCTGGCCTCCTGCTCTGACTACTTTACTGTAATCAGCTAGAATGTAATGGGTAAAAAGACATTTTAACCAAGTAACTGCATCTTCATGCTCTGTCAGAATGCTGGATTTGGGGAAAAAAAAAAAAAAGCAAGAACAAACCAACAAACAAAAACTATGTGGTGACTTTACAGTGCCTTCCTTTGCAACATATTACTTACTAAACCACTACAGGGAAACGTAGAAGAGAACTGTTGTCAGGAACAATTCTCCCCGATCCCAGGGAACTGAAATGATTTTTTGGGGACTTTAAGGAGGTAGTGACAACTAGGAGCAGCCTTAAGACAGCTCAGATTTCCATCTCAGTATTAGCCTGTTATGAGGTTGACCCAGTGTCAGGATGATTTTCATACCGTAAGCTACAGACAAGAAAATTCCCAAGGAAATCTCTAGTCCTCCTTCTGAGCGAAGTCCTGCATGAATCTGAATTTCTATCATAGAGTTTCCACTTCTACAGTTTCTACTGTAAGCAGGAACAAAGCACCTTTTTGCTCTCACAGAAATGCCTATTATTTATCAACTAGATGCATGGTGAAATTAATTTTGACTTAAAATACAGTGTTTGTTTCATGTTCGGGAAGTGAAGTCAGGGAGAATTATGATATCCTGACGATATGGTTTAAGGAACCTCTTAGATTTTAAATAAGTTTGCAAAGATTTATTAATGGACAATGTACCACATAATCCATCTAAATAATTTACTCTTAACTGTTCTGCAAAAAAAGAAAGATTCTCATCCAGTTTCTTGCTTTTAAAATATATATATATGTATAATTAGAAGATGACTATATGGATTATTTATAAAGTCAAAAAACAAGACCAAAACTCTAGCAATGTGAAATGACCAGCTAATTACAACACTGATTTAAATTATGTTCCTAGGTATTACTAGCTCTTTCCAAATGGGGCTGGATAACTGTACTATTTATTCAGCCCCAAAGACCAATTCCTTCTTGCAAACATATTGCACATTTAAAATGTAGCAAGGTTTAAATCATCCAAACTTATTGTTTTAACTTCCAGCATTTCATTATTCTACTTAATGGTTTGCATATTGTTTTACACAAGGAGAATATAGTTTTATTGTGAGATGTCAACAAATAAAATCGTGTCCCATTTACTTTTAAAGGAGATGAGAAGTGATGGGACAGGAGACCTAAACTGCAGGGATATTTTGCCTATAGACAGGGAAAGCTCAAGGTTCATCAAAATATGTTTAATGGGAAGATATGCGCTCAGAGTATTAGCAACAGATACACATCTGAATTAATCCACCCCTCAAGACTGGATTGGTGGAATTATAAAGAAAGTAGGCTCGCCCAGTCTTTCTCTCATTGGAGTCAACTGGAATGCTTGACAGCTTTAACTGAGCCAAGAGAAGTCCTTAATTTAGACCTTATGACATCTGCACTGGAGCAGGGTTTGTGGCTGGAGATCACAGCTTTATGAGACACATTCAGGGGGTAAAGCATTAAATGCAACAGGGGTAGGTCATCTCAAAATTTAGCAGAACTGAAGCTAGAGCCTGCAATAGCTGACAAAGCTTTCTCCTTTCTCTAAGGAACCTCAGCTGGCAGAGCCTGGGGGTCAAGTACCATGCAAGAATATTTTATTTCATGATGTCTAGTGCTGCAGCTGCCACTGACTAGCGAAGTAGAAACAACAGGGCCTACGATGACCTACAGTGAAAGCATTCTGGATTGTCCCAGCAAAGTGCAGACATTTGCCTTTAGCATTAGGAACTCTACCAGGAATTAATAAAAAGTATTTCAAATTTTTCTTTCAGGTGTAACACAAAAAACTGCTTTTTCACAAGAACAGTTTTATCTAATAGCGCCAACAAAGCATATCCAAGGTAACAGAGGCACTGTATCTGCAAAACTTTTTAAGGATGGGTACTTCCCAGATGCCCTCATTTGCTCCTTCTCTACTTGCCTTGACCTGTTGCGTCACGTTATGCGATATCAAACTGCCATCATGTTCCATTTTAGAAGTGATTACACTTCACTGGTGGGCAAAGTTGCTGCTTGCTAAGTGTTTGTGATTAATTAGTGCTTATGAAGTGCTTTGAAATTCTTGCATGAATGATGTTACAGAAACACTGAATATTGCTGCTGTTCTACAGGCAGGTACATGATTAAAGATTTGATGTTGCAAGGTGTGGTGGGGCCTTACCTTCTCTTTGGGAAAATGTTCTAGTTTCCTCCGCTTTCCCTCTGGCAAACTAGTTCAGTTTTCCAACCAAACCAAAACACTTCAATCTTTCTAATGTAGGGAAAAATAATAAAAAAAAGATTAGATGAAGGGTATTTCTCAGAACTCTTTGCTTGTCTAGGATATTGCACCTCTAGGTGGTCTGATAAACTTCAAGGGCACCTTGGTGATTAAGTTCATTCTCAGACTCAGTCTTCTTCAAGTCTATTTCTTTTTTTTTTTTTTTTTTTTTTTTTGAATCAACTACAGTTCCTTTAATTGCTTTCTCCTCTGGGTATTTTACATAGACACCTGATTGCCTGTTAAAGCATCTTCCTGAAGCATCTTTATCTGTGATATCCTCTCCTGGGCTGGAGAGACCCACCTGTCTCCCCCTGATCTCTCCTGCCCAGAGGGAGCTATTACATGTTGTATCCCTTTCCATCATCTCTGACTGCAAACCTGACAGCTCCCATCTGCTCTGGGAAATACAGCTCCCCACAAGCGATTCATTCTTGGCCAAAGCAGGAAGCTGCAGGGCTGGGCCCACACCCGGCCTTAAAAAGCCCGAGCTGAAGGTAATTGTTATACAAACTTACCTATTTCAAAATTTCTCAAACTTGCTCACTGCTGCCACACTTGGCTGAAGCCATTACCATGCTGTTTTAGCCCTTCAAGAGCATGTTTTTCCACCCAGCAAAGGACAGAATTCCTCTGCCCATGCTCAATGTGCAGTGTCATTTGAGAGGCCCTAAGGTATCCAAGACATCTGCACGGAAATAGCAGGTATGACGCAGAATGTAAGGCAGACTGACACTCCACCAGGGTGGCAAACAGATGCCAGGCAGGCTATGCTGTACTAGCAAAAACAACTCTGAATACCAGTGATGAAGCAAACAAGTTCCCCCCACACTGTTTAACTTCCCTGTTTTCTTTTATTATTGAAGGCCCTTGAGAGGATCAGTTGTGTTGATCCTCTGTGTTGATCACACACTTCACATCCTTCTTGACTTGGCCATGTTAGTCTAACAGACTATAATTGCCTGCTGCTACCTTTGATTCTAGTCACTGCATGGTGCCTCAAGTTTCACTGTTCCTACTTGTTCTATTCATCTCATGTCCTGCACCCAATGACTTCTTTTGTGCTGTTACCACTCCTAATAATTTTAGAGTTATTAAGGAATCTACAGTAGCCTCTGGGGCTCAGGTTGTTGGTGCTTGCTTAGTTTTGTAACACCCATAAAGAAAAAATATCAACCATTCTTGCTCCAGACTTCAGTAAACATGTTGTCCTAGACTCCAAGACCTGAGTCCAAGTGCATGTCACTGTCTGAACCATGGGAATATTTAGCATTGATTAGGTTCAAAATAACCAGGCCAAACCCCCATCTTATCTGTTTCACACTGTCACAGTTTTTTCAGCTGCCTTCAGTACTGATGCCATCTGCCTATTCTGGTCTGTATTTTCAGGGACATAAATCTTAGGACTGAGTTTTTAATTGCCCTAAAGTTTTTACATTGCTAAATGAGGGGTATGAGGACCCTCTCACTTGGTCCCAGTGAGTGAGTTATAACATAACTCAAAGCCTGTGTTTTCTGTTCACTGTTCTTGCCTGTGCGTCTTCCAGAAACTGGGTTAGTAATCTACTGTGGCCATAATGTTTCTTTCAATAGAAATGAACCACTGTTCTGACCTTTTCCCAGGGCTGGACTGGGATTTCATGAGGCATTTCTTGTCAATCACTATATTCTTTGCACAGCTTGCACTGTTCCATGTATGACTGCAACTGGGTGTTCTTGCCTGGCCTGTAGATACATTTCCTGGCTCATCTCAGGCATGTCTCTATCCCCAGGTGTGAAATATGTATACACTGCATGATCTCAGCTCCTAAATCTCCCGGGATTATCATTCAGTTCCATTTAAAACAAAATTCATGCAGTTCTTCATTCACTTCCTAGAGGAACAGGGGTAGGTACAAGCTTCTGTGGCAGTCAGTCCTTGCTCTCTGAAGGGCCATCAGTTGCAAATCCCTTTGCTGCCTGTCACACACCAAGCTGTTCTATTGGACAGCCTTGAATGGCTCCATCTGAAAGAGCAAAGTTGGTGGTAACTCTCAGTCTGCATCTCCCCGTTCTGCATGCACCAGTGAATCCTCCAGGCTGCATCTTTGCACCAGAGCTGTTTGTGCTCCCCTTTCTTAGGCACCCTTACATCAGTGCTTCAGATTCTCTACAGGCCTGTAATGCTTGAGAGCCTTCTTCTCTACTGTCCACCTTCTTCCCAAAATGCTGTTTTTTCTCATTTTTAAGCATTTTCACAAGATCACACAGTCGTATTTCCTTACAGTACTCTGCCAGGTATATGCAACATATTAAAAAGTACTGAACATCCTACCATACCTTGGTTCTGGGGCATTTCCAAACTCTTCTCGGTGGTCAAGTGTCCAATGTGACAGATTCAGAGTTTGAATGACTTTCCGTTTGTCTCCATTCAGCCTAATGGTAAAACTCCAGCACCCACCTAGAAGAATCATCACAGGTAAACATCATGACCTTTAATTGCCTGTTATTTGACATATTTTTCCCACAGTATAGATGTCCTCAGTTACAACATTGGTGGCTAGAGGCACAGTACTCAGATAACATAAAATATCCCCAGTTTCAGAGCCAACACTGGTAGGCCTTTGTGCTCGTTGCTACCTGGTAGGAGGTGAAGCAAAGACTGTCAGGCAGCTGAACAGCTCTTCCTCTTGAGGATGCTACTTTAATCAATTTAATCAATAATTTAATCAATTTACCTGATTTCCTGCTTAAGTCTTTAAACAACTACCCCATCATGATGGGATGCATCCACAGAAAGTAATCCATGTACAAAAGACACAGATGGAGAGGACAGAATGAAGGTGCATACCCAGCCCAAGCCAGGTGATTACTCCTACTCTGCCAATTAAAATCACATTGTCATTTTGCTAGTTTAACAGTAAGTATCTATTTTGCATTCTATTTGATTCCGAGCAGATGTGTTCATTCTTACTTTTTAAACTATGTCACCTTTCCTTCAACGTGGGCTTAGGTTAATAAACCGTGCATCAAGCACTGCTTAAATGCTGGCTTTGTAGAATGATAACTGATGAGGGAATTGCTTATAATTACTGTACAAGTGAGTAGATAAAAATCACAGCCCTAATAATCAGCTCCAGAAACTGACAGCAGCGAAGTCTCACATTTCAAATGTGGATTATTTTTTCTTTCAGCATTCAGCTACAGAAGGCAAATGTTAGTGGTTGGATCATCTTCTGTAAGCAAGCCAAAGTTATATGTAACATTTTTGGATGCTAACAGGACACAGTTCTGGCAGAACAGAAATAAGGGTAACATTAAAGATTAGTGCAAGCTTGGAAAGGAAGAAAAGTGCTTTTCTCAATCCAGATTTTCAGAAGAACAATCATCTCACCTACATCTGCTGCTAAAACTTTTAAAGTCCAAGGACAGCGAAAACAAACAACTTACTTGCACTGCTATCAAGTCAGAGAGAGCATGAGGCTTCCCAGATTGCCTTCAAAACCAGCAGCATTTGGCCCATTACCATCCACACCAGGCTAATGTATTTTTAATAGTTCACCTCCTAAAGAGATACTGCAGGCCATGAGATGCAAATGAGCCAGCCAGAACTGACTGAGTTTGTGCTATGAGAAATTTCAGGGGAGGATGAAATAAATGAATGTAGGATTACAAACTGGGTTTGGTGCTCTGGTGAGAGGAGAAAAATGTGGTCACGAAGCCCAGTAAAACTTTCTTTTCCTGGTTTATTAGGTGTTTGCAAAAAAGTCTCAGTTGCAAAGTATGACATGTTCTTTTTCTGAAGACTCATCTACAGCACAGAGACTCTGATAAATAACTGCTTTCTTTCTTAGCCAACTATGCAGCGTATGGGAAGCTGAGGCTTGCATTATGGCTTTGCTAAAACATTAGACGTTGCATGAAAGCTGCCATGTGAACTCCATTTTGAACGTATTTCAATGCAGGTTTTAACAATAGAAAAAATAAACACTTAGCAGCTCAGGAAACCAGAATCTAAAATACTGTAAGCATAGATTTGTTTATTTGTTGCTTTCCTGCTATAGATCAGCCTGTCAGGATACCTCCTTCGTGTAAATATTTAAAAACTACAACAAAACAATTCTGATAGGAAAAAAAAAAAAAAAAACTCTGAAAAGGAGAGAAGAAAAGGAGGATGCAGAGTTCTGTTTATTTAAAAAAACACAGATGTGGCTCTCTTTGGATCTATCAAGTGTATTCTTTGATGAAGAGGAGAAATATTCTGATTGTAAAGGCACTATATGTAGTGAATAGTACTTAGCTCCCTGAAACCACGTTTGATAAATTCAGTTACCATATACCTTTCTGTTTCAATTCTTTATCGTGGCTTTTTTTTTCTTGTAATATGAGGCAATAATTTTAGCTCTCAAAAGTCCACATGAAAAACTGAAAATCCAGGATTTAAAAACTAGAGAAGTTCAGAATAGTAGTCATCTGGAAGTCTCTTCTTTTCATGTCGGTAAAGTATAATGTTACTTCACGCCATTTGGCTGCAAATGTAAATTACACCTTTTTTCAGTTGTTAGGACAGGATAGAAAACCACATAATTCTAATGAGTCATAAATGTTTCACCATTTTTTTTCTTCATTTAATTCATATGGTGCCAACACCTGTGAAAACAATCAGCATCATAGCTGTGTGCTCTACTTAAATTTGCTTTAGGGTATGCTTGAGTAAAAGCTTTTATATCTCATGTCTCTACATTATTAACAACATGATGCCCTGAATCATTCTATAATTTAAGTATGCTCATTTCATTCTCAGCTATTTTATTAGGACTAGAAAAGATGCTCAAAGACTCTGACAATCTTGAAACAGACACAGACGCACATAACTAGGCTTGATTCTTACTGTAACAAAATATCTATAACAAGATCTTCACATTATTTTTTATGTGCTTTGGCAGTTTTGCACCTTGAATTACAAATCTAAACTGTTAGTACAAGAGCCATACTACAAAGCTTTCTCCTAAAAGGCTTTGCAACCATTTCTCTAAGGTGAGTTCATTTCATGAGAGCAACATCTGCACTGAACTGAATTTTAAGCTATTGCCAAAGAAAAACATCTTGTTTTCCAATAGGAACAGAGCAGTGGTTGGAAGCCCAGTTCTGGAGTGACTGGATGGTCATAGGGAGGGTTACATTGGTAACACTTCAGTGTTGCTTTTGTTTTAACTGGGCAATGGGGTGGTTATGTTAATTCATAGTGGAGGCACACAAGCTAAAGGCTTTCATCAATACTAGGAATGAGATTTACTAACACGCTTCACTGTTTAAAGAATCAGTGCAGTGACTAGAACAGAAAAGAGCATCGGTCCTATTGACTTGCAGTGAACATCAGCTCTCTGACCATCTTAGGAATCCTTGCTAACCCCATTTGCCATCCATGTAGCCTTAAACAACTTCAAACTGAACAATTTGCAATGGGCTTTTACCTACCATTTTATAATAAGCATAAGGGAAGGGGGTACTGAGCTCTCCTTGCATTTCAATTCGATTATGGCTCAACCATTCTCTACAAAATTCCCCTAAAACCATACAGCTTAAGAAAAATAGATGAGTGAGCATAGTATGTTAAGCAGGAAGGTGTAGAGACCATGTCTGTCCCAAAGAGATCCTTTCCCAAACTGTGTCCAGAGAGTACATTCCAGTGTTATAATTCCAGTGTTATAGTTTATTGCAAGTAACCATCCAAGGCCAATTTGTGATGAGGAAGCAGGCCAAAACTCAGCTGATAAATGCTTCAAGCAAACTGTTTGCAGTTGTGATTCACTGCAATAACCTCTGTACAGTTTAGATGAGCTAGCTCACATACTGAGAGCACTACTGCCTTCAGGATTTTGGGTGAGGACTCAGAATATCACCATTTAACAACAAGTTAACCAGGATAGCCAGATTAAAGCTTACGAACAACAGCCTTCTGTCGGTAATGAATCTTGGTCCTGACTACATATATGAGGGCAACTGAATGGCTGAGCTAATTGCTCCCTACTCTAACTAACTACTTCAGCACTGACTTTGTTGTAACTAAAAATAAGTGGTTTGATTGCAATTTCAAATGTAGCCATCCACAAAATCTGTACATTTTACATGAATGTTACGTTACTCAGTTTCTTTTTGGATAAGAACTTCCTCTTGTGATGACACGCTAATGTCCTTGGTGGGAGTTTGCTTATTCAACAGATACGAACAAGCACTAGCTGTAAGGATGAGCTTGCCTTTTTCCTTGCTTCACCTCTTCAGGCTTTTTGTGGATATCAGACTTAGTGGAAAGTGTGAAGAAAGCATGGAAACCAATCCTACTCACAGAACATTTCCGTTTTAGACATACAAATGGATATACCTATTCATTTAAGGCAGTATGCACCACATTGAGTGCCAGAATGGAGCACACAGGAATGTGACTAGAGGATACCAGAATTTCATCGAGTCCTACCTCTATATATTACAATGCCATCCATTTACTGGGACCAAAACACCAATTCATAAAATCATAAAATCGTTTGACTTTGAAGGGACCTTTAAAGATTATCACAGCCAACTCCCCTGCAGTGAACAAAGCAACCTACAGCTAGATCAGGTTGCTCAGAGCCCCATCCAATCTGATCTTGAATATCTCCAGAAATGGGGCATCCACAACCACTCTGGGCAACTTGTTGCAGTGCCTCACCACCTTGGTCATAAAACAAAACAAAACCATTTTCTTCTATCCAATCTAAATCTCCCTTATTTTAGTTTGAAAACATTTCCCTTCGTCCTGTCACAACAGACCCTGCTAAAGAGTCTGTTGTCCTCTCCTTCCTTATAACCCCTCTTTAGATCTTGAAAGGCAGTTATCAGGTCTCCCCAGAGCCTTTTCTTTTCCAGACTTCACAACCTCAGCTCTCTCAGCCTGTCCTTGTAGGGGAGGTCTTCCATCCCTTGGATTATTTTTGTGGCCCTTCTCTAGATGCACTTCCACACGTGACTCTTTCACACTAAGGATTCCACATGTGAACACAGTACACTAAGTGAGGTCTCACCATTGCAGAGTAGAGGGGCAGGATCACCTCCTTTGTCCTGCTGGCCATGCTTCTTTTGATCTGGCCCAGAATATGGTTGGTTTTCAGGGCTGTGAAGGCACATTGCTGGCTCAAATCCAGCTTCCCATCCTTCAGTACTCCCAAGTCACTGACTTCCATCCAGACACTGATCCATCTTGCAGATTGTTACTGTCCATTGAATAGTCCACCCATCAAATCCACACTTTTTGAATTTAAAGAGGGTGTTGTGGGGGAACATGTCATTCTTCCCTGGGTCGTTCTTCCTACCCTTCTAAAAAATGGGTGCAACACTGACTTTTTCCAGGCTCCAGGGACTTCGGCTGTCTGACAGGACTTTTCAAATTTCATCAAGAGTGGCTTGGTGACTACATCACCTAATGCACTCAGGACTCTGAGATGCATCTCATCAAGTCCCACAGAATTCTGGATGTTCAGGTTCTTCAGATGGTCACAAACCTGATCTTCATTTATAGTGGGAGGGAATGCATTGTCCAATTTCTAACCTTACACCTCTTGGTCTTCCAGATCATTTTGAAAGCTCAGACATAAATCCACGCAATTTAGGCAGATATGTTCTTCACCTTTATTGGGAAGAGGCTATCCTAGCAGAATTTTTTCAGGAGGCCATTCAACATAACAGGACTGTGCTTGCTTTACATTCTTAAATTCTCAGTAGTTTATTCAGTTGAACATCTGTTAGATTTGAATTTCTGCTAAGATGTTTAAAAATATAAAAATTTCACTAAAATCATTCTCTACATTCCTGAAGACATCCAGACTTCCTGATCACTGCATTACCTATGAGAAGCAGCATTTTCTGTGGTGCTATACATTCATTTTTAACTTTGAAGTGGATCAAGAAGGGAACAGTTATGCTGGCTGAAACTAAACTTAATTAAATGAATTAAAATGCAAAAGCTCTCTAAAGGTAGGGGGTACTGAAGCAAGGGACAGAATAGAATGAGCTTTCTTTCAGAATATAATTTCTGTTATTTTGTAGTAAAAAAAAAGAAAAAGAAATTTTCCTGACTATAAGCTGCAAATCTTTCTTAGTTTCAGTTCTTCCACTGTAAAGGCAGCTTCTGTGCTAGGAACTTTAGGAGGGCAGTTCTGAAATGTTATTAATGAGAACTTACTGTACACTTCATATTTGATGTAGGTGCACTCTGCCTCCTAATGGAAGTCGCATGTGTTTTTTCCCCTAAGTATGCACTAGTAAGTAATGACCCATCATCAAGCACTGACTGATGACAATTGATCATATAGTCATCTACAGCAGCAAAAAAATTAGAGTAATCTCTCAAGAGAATAGTCAGAGAACAATTTTCCAGGGCCACTACTATAAAGAGGCTTGCTGAAGAAGAAAACATACTTAGACTTCACTCCAGATTTTCTTTTCTCTGCTGGATTTCATTTTATATACAAGGTTTACATTTGTTTTTAAAAAATTTTATGAGGCAGACTGAAACATTAAGGGGATTAAGGAGTGGGAGACAGACTCTTTCACCTCCAAGCCTTCAGTTCAAATCCGGCCTGGGTTAGTAAGGAACAAGAAGAATTTACCATTGCTGCTCAGCCTCTGCGCAAAATGGATTGGTGGTTCTGGCTCAGTTCCCAGCAATAAATGTGCATGCCACAACTGGCAACTCTGTTGCCATTCTCAGCAGACAGAGCCAAGAATTAAATGAAGCATGAGAAGCAGAGTTACCTCTCCTACACTACAGGCCAGGGTGGAGGCACATTGGCAGGAGAGGCCGACTCTGCTGCTGCCTAAACTGGGTTGTGCCATGGATTAGCACAAAGACATCAGTATCCTGCACTGTCAAACTAACACCTTTTTTTGGAAGTTAAGTTACTTATTTTCTGGTGAAAAAAGAAATATAAAAAAAATCATTTAGATGTTGCTTAGCATGGCATACATTGGTGACTCAGAACCTCTAGATTCTTCCTTATGTGAATGTGTAGATTAACCTGCCATTGTAAAGAGACTGAAACTTGATGTAAATGTGATATATTCCCACTACATAAGGCTTCTTTGTCCTGCCAAGGGCATGGCCCTAGGACAGAAAAATATCAGAGCTTTTTTCTTCCCAGCAATCACATGACAGATCATTTCTCAGGCTAGGATACTTTGACTCATTGACACCACAAGCCACTAGACCAGGAAGTTTGTTTTTCCTTTTACCATAAGCTTAGAGTAATTCCACTGAAATAAATGGAGTCAACCACCCACACAGAAAAGCTTAAAAGGGAGCAGAACACGCCTCATTCTTTATATGGCCAATACTGGAATAGAAATGTGGCTGGTACTGTTAACACTGAAATTATAAAATGCCACTGTGCTGCTGTTCTGAGGCCATCGGCACTATTAACAGGAAGGGCACCAAACATCCTTACACATAATTACAGCAAGCAAAAGAGAACAACCTAGGCCCTTAGCCTTGAAGTCACTTAACCACTGAAAAATGCTGGATAAAAAAAAATAAAATAAAATCCTAGAAATAACAAGATGAGTCAAGAAAATAATAATTTCAATCTATGCAGCTAGATAAATTCATTATGATCCTCTTTATATTTTTTCCTAGGATATTCACTGTAGACCCTAAAATTTCCATGGTTTTCAACACTTTATTTACCCGTATTTTATTACCACTGTAAATATAATTATCGTAGCATCTTCATGTTGAAATTGATAGATAGATTTTGTTACTTGCTTGTCAAGATGTTCATATTCACTGTACTCAGTCATCACCGACCCAGAGACTGATGACTGTGCTAGTCTATTAATAAAAGCCTATTACAGTATGTTGATGCTGCTCCTCTCAAACAATATTAATGCAAGCCCTACAGTAAGAAGCATAGTTTTTACTTGCAGCAACTCAATGTGGCCTACTTCATCACAACGACTGACCCTTGTACATCTTATACAGACGGTCCATTCTTATCCATAAAGAACAATCAGAAAGTCTTTCCACTTGTTAGTTTTCACTGTCTTAAGAAGGTGTTGTTCACACAACCCAAGTTTTCAGAAGCAGCTGGTGATTTTCATTACCTATGGCTTGAGGCTAATTGAACTGCAACAATATAAAGTGCAGATGGTATTATGAGATGTTGAGTAGCCACCTTTTGCAAATAACAAGATTACAGATTAACAATTCATAAAGACCTGAAACTAGTTATCGATTATTAAAATCTTGCATGAGAGCTCAACTTGCAGCAGACTATACACACAAGATATTTCTCCAGATAATACGAGACAGGAGAGCAAAAAATCAAAAAACACCTTGAAAGTGCCCAAATTCTTAAAAGCAATATCCTTGCGGCAGTGTATTTTTCTAAACATTCTTCTCTAGGACAAATTTTTTCTGCCCTCTTTCACTGCAGTTTTATCCCGATTTCCTGATTCACATCAAAATATATTGATGCTGCTTAGCCAAATTAATAACTAAGACAAATTTGATGCTTCAGAGATATGGAAAAAAAAAACCAAAGAAAACAAAAACCAACAAAAGAGCACTCAGTGTGCAAGTGAGGTAGACAACAAATGGATAAAGACATTGATCTTTTAATACCAACTAACTTATTTTGGAGTAGTTCTTGAAAAAGTCTATAGCAACAGAAATGGCACAGTGACTTAATCATAATTTTAAAAGACCACTCCTGAAAATGACACATCTTCTGACCCAGGCCATTAAAAGGCTTACAAAACATTTGACTTCAAGCATGGGAGCAATGCCTTAAAGTTTTCTTCGATTATACTCGACATGCATAAGCTTTATAGTTTCACTGAGTATCAACAACCTTATAAGAAACCGACAAGGTAACTTATACATCAGTCCTTTCATTTGGATAGTAACTCATTTTCCAGAAAATTTAACTTCAACAATCACAACATGGATTACCAAGCTTAGATTCTCAGCTTGCAGAAACCACTGGTCCTCAACTGACTGTAACAGAGCCCACAGTTCATTGAAGTCACAGCACTGGGACCCTAAACATTGATATTAGCCCTAAGCTCTCAAAGACTGACGACTTGGAGCTGAATCAAAAAGGTCATGCAGGATTTAGTGGTACCAGTTTAAGGAGTTACGTCTCCCAGCTGTCTGCAGCTGTCCCTCACAGAGCCACTGGAAAACAATGTGGCCCAACCCTTACCATACAGCCAGTACATTAATTTTAACTGAGAATGGTCAGCAAACTGTGACAGTTGATAAACTAGTACTTGCCTGCACATCCTGCCTCTGCTAGTAGAGTGGAAACCTCTAGTAAAGTAGCATGGATGGAGGGTACACTTTCCTCCAACTCAACAAAAACCAATAGCATTTGTTTGCCAGAGCCCTGATCTGGTCAGAGTGGAATTATATGCTGAAAGAAGAAACTGCATTTAACTTCTTTTGGCGGAATGCAGAGGGAGTATTTTCTACATTTCATGAGGCAGTGAATGAGAAAGAAGTAGTATATATACAGTACTCCTTGTAATTTTAATTCACATTGCCCATTCTCAGTGAATAAATCTTGTTAAACCCTATCCTCTCAGAGACCATCTGGATGAAAACCATTCAGGAAACATCACCATTGGTACAAGAAGTTAAATCTCACCATAAATCTCAGCATGTCAAAGCCAAGCATGCATGCCTTAAAGAAACTCTGCAGCTGTGACTTGCCTAGAGTTGTAGACACGTATGTGCAAACAGTGACTCCCAAGAAACCTACTGCTGTGTTTCACTAACTCCTAAAAACAAATGAAAGCAAATTCAAGGATTTTCTCATTTTCAGATAGCTTTGACTTCTTTTTTTATGTAAAGGAAATGAAATTCTTTAATAAATTCCACATAAAAATTACTAGCTTTTTGGAATGGTACTGTCTCAAATGATCCCCACCCTTGTCCTTATCTTTGTCTGATTACTTCTCCCTCTCTTCCAAAGTACACATGCTAATGTGGCAAGCAATTGGAAATCATGATTACTTTGCTCTGTAATCTGATTGCCTGTATAGTTAGACACCTGCCTTCCTGGCAAATTTCTTTATGGTAACAGGGTCTGAGCAGGTTGGCCTTTTAAATGCCATACACAATCAAACAGCTTTGATGTAAGCACAGTGAGAACACAACTCTTATCCAACAGCAATTTTGCAATTTTTTCCCCCCCTTTCTCCACCCCTAGGCCTAGTATAATTGTTTTTACAGAAATGGGTTTCACATTTAATTAACCAATTTAAAAATACGGAAAAACACAATGCAAGACTTGCAAGTCTAGTAAGTGAAAAGTCTAGTAAGTGAAAAACAGGAAGAAGTAACTAGGAGACCTAACCCAGGCTCAATATTTTGACCAAAAAGATTACAGGGATGAATGCAGATCTAGTGAAACAAAAAGGTGTTGTATATTCACTTCATTTTCAATCACTTATTTCTCTAAAGGAACAGAATCTAAAATGTTTGAAAAATGGCTAAAAGTATTCATGTTTGGTACTTAAAAAAAAAAAGATTTCAAAAAAATTCAAAAGGAGCTTGTTAGGAAATATTTTTCAAGTAAAAAAAGACATCCTTATGTAAATTACAGGAAGAACTTTTCATTTTCATTAATGAAAAGAATTTTATTCAACTGAAACAGAATTCTGTTCCATTTTCTGAAAAAAAACGCATTCAGGTCAATCTCAGATCAACCCAAAATTATTGTTATATACACATACTTATTATTAGAACTGACAGATAACAATCATCTACTTTTGTGTAACAGAAGTAACTTAAGAGCCTGGCAATCGCTTGCTTAGATGTGCTAACCAAATTTAGAAGAAAGCAAGTCTAATTGCCCCGAGAAGTGAGATATTTGAGATATATCAACATACCGCAGTTGACTAGCGGGATTTTCTCCAGTAGCTGTAAAAGTTTCTTGATGTTTCAGCTGAGATCACTGGACCTCACTCCTGAATTAATTATAGGTGATCCTGGCTTATTTTTGCAAGAAACTTCAGTTCTGTGAAGCTGCAAATCGCCACCACAAAGAATTTAGCTGCCATCACAACAGCAGATGTGGCTCTGGTTTGCTACCTCAGGTTCTGGCTTGATCACCTATAACAAAAAAAGAGATCAATTATCTTTGACAGTAATAGGTGCTACCCAAAACAGCAAAGACGGCAGTGGCAGCTCACTGTGACTGAAAGCAATCCATCCTTTCCTCACAAGTGTGGAGAGATTTGCTAAGAACTATCAGCCTCCCACCAGAGAAGCAGTGTTGTCTGGACCTCAGCAAATGAGCTACAGGATATGGTTGTAGAATGAACTAATCATATCTCCTGTAAAGAAAACATTTGCTAGCAAGCATGAAAGATGACCAGCAATGTTTTGGTGTCATGCAAGGTGCATTGTTTCTTCTTTTTAAAGCTGTATTCCATGCTGGGCACCAGTTACTCCCACATGATTTACTACACACATATGGGGAGCTGAAGAAAGGGTACTGGTTTAGACTGATCCCACAGTGAACAGATAGGGACACACGGGCCAACCTGTGCACTGGAGGCACATATCACTTTTCAGCATCAACAGCAGAGCCTCGGGCAACTGGGTATTAGGTGCAACTGGTTATGTGCTTACAGCCAGGTTGCTGGAAGCCAGGAGCAATTGTAGCACTCCTGTCCTAAGCTGGTTCATCCCATGGCTTCATCTTATGAAACAAATAGCATGTACTGATGGGTTTGGTAGAAGTGATAGAAGTATAGAAGTGTGTTGGATCTAAACCTAAGAAGTGTGTTGGATCTAAACCTAAGATAGTATTACTATTGCAGAAATCCAAATGGTTTGGTGTGTCTATCAACTTCACTCCTTCAGCCATACAATGCTGCACAACTGGACAGATCATGTGAAATTATTTTCACTTTCCATGGAAGTTTCACCCAGAGTTAGCCACTACTAGAAGCAAGATAGCAAATCTGCCAGGCCGGCTAGCTCCTAAACAGTAAATCAGTTGTCCCTTTAGCAAATAGTGTATATACTTATTTTTCGAAGCACAAGGAAAGGATGACTCAAACTGAGTTTCACAGGTGAAGTTCAGATGAGTTCAGATATATTCAAGCCCTCTTGACATTCCCATATGCTTGACTCAAGTCCAAACATTTAATTGTCAGCTCTAAACAAAAACTTCCAATGAAGAAGCAGAGGAGGGGATTGTGAACTCTCCTTTCCTGCGCTACAAACTTGAGCACTGTTGTTGCTTTTTTTATGTATATGTATATGTGTGTATATATATATATAATCTGTCATTTGTATTTTTTCATACTAAAGGTGACAGTCTAATTCACATATGACCAACACCCATAAATCATGTTGGGGGGGAGGAAATATTCATAAATCCATATCAAACAGCACCCAAATTATGACAAATGACATGGCAGTCATAAAATTGCACAAGCACAACTCACCAAGTCATTAATTTCATGGCCGTGGAAAATAAACAGACACATTTTTTTCGCAGCCCTAATAAATTTTAAAAAACTCAAAGAATGGTCCATCTGCTTCGAATAATTTTTAATTTCCTATTCTGTCTCGTTCCCATTAGCTATTCCACTGAGATATTTGCTAAATTCTTTCATTTGCCTCCTCCCATCTGTATTCAATTACTCTATTCCCAAATAGAGTTAGTTTTTCTTTCTCCTAAGCACAGTACAAAATATCCCCACCTGTACCTTAAAGCAAATGTTATGTGTGTTTTATTATCTGTTAGACTCTATGAGTCATTCTAACTCGATTGCCTGTGCTGAAAGACTTGGAGGGCAATCTGATTTTGATGTTTTCTGGCTTTGGTGAAAAACACCTGCCTGATTCTCATAGCTAATCTATTAACTTGGTAAATGCCTCAACAGATGTTCTAGAATCAGCTAGGGATCAGGGTCTGTCCTCGTGACAGCGTCCGCTTGTAAGCTTGAAATATTTAAATGTTCAGAGATCAGAGGCCAATGATGTGTTTTGGGTACAAGCTTTCACTAAATCATATTTTTTCAGGCAGTCCCTGGAGTGCAATCCACATACAATAAGTGGCTGGAGCATTCTGACTGAGCAGGCCAACAATATAGGCCTCCTTGAACTTTGAAGGGACATGAATTTCAAGGCAGGATTGGCTTCTTTTAATGAAAAATGGAACAAATTTTTGACTGCAATGAAGTCGTTCCCTTTTAAGCTACACCTTTTTTTTCCAGTTTTTTTCCTTTCTTCCTAATGAAACCCATTAAGAAAGTATAAACCTTGGCTTTGAGACTTGCCTTTCCAAGGATAACTTAATGTCTCTGAGGAACTTGCTCTAAGCCGTCGTCCTCTGTTTGGGTCAGCACTGCTCTGCATGATTCACTTACTGTGTGCCTGATCCTCCACCTTGTTATGCTGGTTTCAAGCCAGGGCTGCTCTACCGACTCTAAGCCATTCCACTCTATAGCAGCCCCTCAGGCTCCACAGACTGGCTGGGATCGCTGGACCAGACCAATCCCTTGAGAAGGCTTTATTTCTCCCATTGGAAGGGTGGGATAGATGCATGAGATCAGTGTCAAGGCTGCAGGAATTCCCATTTTGCAGGTCAAAGCAGTTTTCTAATCAACTAGTACCACCAGAGAAACACAGTGAGAACACAAAAGCTCAGAACATGGCAATAGCTGTCCCCTCTGCTTTCAGAAACAGTGCCTTGTCAATCAAAGCTGGACCTGAAAGGCTAGAAGGGTTTGTTAGTTTTGTGAGATACTCTACAATTTCAGTCCTCGTAAGAAGTGCTCAGACTAGTTAGAAAATGCCTCCACATACTTAATTTGAAATGGCTCCAAGTTTCCTTGCAAAAATTTTCTCAGTGAGATCACATAAATAGCAGAAAAATTAAAAATCAGGACATCTTCCTCTGACCTTCGCCTACCACTTGACTCTGATCACTTTGGTTGCCTTTTGTTTACCTCCACTTCTTCATCTGCTAAATGGGCTTTATCAGTGCAAACTTACTTCGGTGTTTTGAAGCTTAATTAGTTAATGTTTGTAAAGTGTTTTGAGATCAATACAGTATTATTACTAATGTATTCAAAATCTCATCTCTACTTCTATTTGCTCTTGGATGCTTGACAAGAAGGCTCTCACTGTTCTACATCTTCAATGATCCTCAGAAGCAGCTCTGCTGTTAGAGCTCTCATATGAGTGATCAGCAGATGGAGTTGGAGGAGTGAAAAGGAAAATGACTGATTCAGATGGTTATTGCTATTACACATTCTGCTTTCTCAAAGACAAAACAGAAAACATGAAGAGAAGGTTAATAACAAATACTTGAGCATTTAAAGGAAGACACAAAGCACAGCAAAAAAAAAAAAAAACATGTGGTGCCTGAAATTATTGTTATTTTCAAAAGTACCTCTGGAAGTACAGCCACATTTTAGACTTCAAATCTGGCAGGCATTGGAGAAATGGTCTAAATGTGAGATGAGGACTTCTTAGAGAAGAAAGGATCACTGGAAATGGAGTTGCCATCTGAGGATCTTTGGTAAGAACCTCAGAACCTTCACTTAGAAGAAAAGGAGAAATTTCTGTTAGTAAACAAGTGTGAAAGTATTGACCACAGCTCAGCCAGTAGGAATGTTTTCTTCCCTCCTTTTACAAGCTGTATCTCTGCTGAAATGCAAATCCTCTCCTGCCTCTGAGGCATTCAAAAACGGAACTGGCTACTGGAAAGATGCAGCAACAAAGTTTGACTTTAAAGAACAATTTCTGCAAAATACTCTTCATAGACAGATATGTTCATAGACATTTTCAAAGTGGTATATTTCTAACATAATTTTTTATTGAAATACTAAGTCACATCCTGGCCCTGTCCTACCAGCACAAATGAGGACTTGACCTGAAAAACTAGCTATGGATTGTGCTCACAAGAAAGACACTCTGGATAAAAGAGAGCTAACGAAACTGACTTTAAGACACATGCTCCTATTAACATGGAAAATCTGACACCAGAACTTGAAGTGGTTTGATCAGTGCATGTTCCAGAGGAACAAAACATGGCAAATAAGAAGTTGTGATTTTATTTTCTGTTTAATTTTTACTACCTTCTGTAAAAGCCTGAATTATCCCTGGACTCAATCACATTTGCATACGTACAGCTCTCTTCTGCACAGTCTGGATTTTGATTCAGGCCTCTCTCTTAGAATATTTTAGAATATCTTTGTCTGTATTCTGCACATTTTTTTTCTTTAGTAAGCACTTGGAAAAGGTTACCTTCACAAATGAGACAAAGAATAGAACACATTTTTCAGACAAGGTGCGGCTCCACTGGCACGAGCTGTGTTACATTTGTAGGTCCTTTGGTAGAGAAAGGGACATACAACTTGTAAATTGAGATTAATTAAATAAGATGTTATTATAGATGTCCACAGCAGAGGGTGCTAAGATTAAAGAGAACTGACCATAGAGTTCAGATCCGGGGCAAAGGGAGCAGGTTCAAGGCAAACAGTAAATGAAAGTTAGTTCATCAGTCACACTATAAAGGATTCAGTTGATTCTTCCTTAATTCTGTGTTGCTTTTTTTCTTCAGTTAAGACTTTTCATAAAATAGGAGGAACAACATTCACTACAGAAAAAATGACCCTTGGTTTCTTGCATCAATGATGTTTTCTCAATTATTAGATTTAGCACACATACTAATAAAAACAAATCATATCAGAGAGATAAGCAGACAATTAACACTCTCCTACACTTTGCCTTTTTTTTTACCCCAGAATTCTTTTAATCAGTCTCAAGAACATACATTTATCTCATGCCAAAACTAACCTTAAGTAAGAGCAGAAAATTTAGAAATACTTCTGCCAATGAAACTGGCTGCTACTTAAATGAAAAGGGAATATCTGATTGATAGCTTAAATTCCATTGTGCTTCAGTGAAGACAAGTCCTTAAGTTTAGAGTTGTGTAAGAATGTTATTGCATTAAGCTTGACATTTGAAAACCAACAAACTGATTCAAAAACATTCTGCTACCAGAGATGACTGAACATCTAATTAAAGCTCTCCCTCTCCATACCTACCTTTCCACTGGTTTTCACAGAGTTAAGTTTGGCTGTGGGGCCATGTAAAGCAAAAGAAGAGGCAAGAGATGGGACACCAACAACTCTAATTTATGTGCCTGAGAACCTGAAAAGCTTGCACATTTGAGAAGGATTACCAGGTATTTGGCTAGTGATTCCTGCTGAACTCAGAGCAAGAGCAAATTAATGTTTTTACCCTTTGATGAAGCACAGTGTTCAGCAGTTCACAATCTTCCCCACACAAAGAAAGCTCTTCTCAATCCTCTGCTTCTTTACTCACCTCAGCAGAAGCCGGAATTCTCCCACAATGAGCCCAAGAGCAGAGCTCGGTGTTCTCTTTTGAAGACATCTTGGAACCTATCATCCTCAAAATCAGCTGCTGATGCGATGAAACCTGAACAGAAACAAAAATAAAGGTCCACCACTAAAGTCCAGTAGAGCAAATAAAACCTTTACAGAAACTGCCCATGCAGTCCCTACACTGGGACTTTCTATCAGCAGTAAATTCAATGGAAGCATCAAACAAGCAGCTGACGAAAGCAGTTTGTTTTACCAAAAACAAATAAAAGAAGAAAGTTTTTGCAGGAATCAGAAATCCAGAGTGTTTTTCTGCTTGCTGGCCTCCATATCAGGGGAACTCCTAATTTACACCAGAATGAGCAGAAAGCAGTGCTGGGGACAGAATAGATGATTCAGCACTCTTCTGCTTAAAAATGCAGGGCACTCAAACCAGGGACAGGCAGAAGGGAGAGGGGAAAACTGAAATACTGTCACTGAAAAAAGGGACACGTGCACCATGGCTAGGAATTCAGGCTTAGAGTAGAGATATTGAGGAGGTTCCACACAGAAATCCATTTGTTTTAGTGGAATTTAGGAGGCTTAACAAGGCGTTGGGTTTGTTGGTATTCTGGAGAATCTGAACTTCACCACTTTGGCAAACTGTAATACATTTATGCCCAGTGCTCAAATCGTATGGCAAGTTGAAAGGAATCTGGTTTCTGAAGATAAGTCAAAAAGAGAAGCATATTAATGCTTGAGTAGAGCATACAGATAATAAGTCTTCAAGGAAGATTTCCTGCTGTGATTGGCATAGAACACTGAGATTCACTTAGCCACTGTTCAATTATATATTCTTTTTCCCCTCCAAATTACCACTCTTCGGTGAGTATTCACACTTAGTGAAAGTGAAGACAAGTAGTAAATAAAATGTAATGAAATTTGTTGTACATCTCTTTTCATCCTCTATGCAGCTCCCTCAACCTTAAACTTGAGAGGAATGGAGACCGGGTTTTCTCTTCAGACAATGAAAAGGATATGCATTGAACAACAATTCTGCAGGAGAGAAAAGAAGTCTGAAAGAAAGAAACCCATAAAAGGAAATGCACCACATTCTTCCACCCTCTACCCCGACAAATCCAATTAAACTTGCCAAGACACACACGCATGTCGTCAATCATTCCAGAGCCTATCCTCCCTATCAATATTTCAGCAGCATTTCACTTTCTTCTCAGGACTATGCACACTCCACACAGCATGCACTCATTGTTCCTGGTGCTCCTTCCTTGCCCCTTTCAGTCACAACAAGCTGCATTCACTTCTTTCCTGCACCTTATGCTTCTCCAAGCTAGCTGGTTAGCTGCATAGCAGAGCTTGCTTGTGCACCGTTGATGGCTTACACTTACATATTTTTAAACAGGAAAATACAGGGCGCAAAATGTGTCTGTGAACAGACACAAGGACACTGACACAGATGAATTGTGTCTATGCTTATAAAACAGATATTTTATTGAAAAATCCTGCTTTCCAATTCTGACCTTGGAAAGAGCCTCATTTTAGAGAGCATAAGGAAAACAGACAAAAAGCAACATGTCTGGTAATATATCAGATCCAAATGTACTCCAGGGACCTTATATACTTGACATGGGCACTCTCAAAGCCTGCCTTAATAACTGTACCATTTTCAAAATAACTGCAGTAATCGGGACTTCTCTTACTATACAGGTTGTAGGGTTCTGGTTCCCTACAGAACTAAGTCTCTCTAACAGAAAAGGGAGACTCGTGATGGCTTCTTTATTCTATGCATCTTGCACAGGACTTTGGGCAATCACAGAGATGCCCTTTAGTCATGAACATATGCAGTAACTCATTTTCAAAGATTAGGTTTACTTAGGAAGCACTGAAAGATTATAATCCATGTCTTGTGCCAGTACAATAAGAGGTCTGTCAGCTTTCTCTTTGGATTCTTTCAGTGTCACCAAGGGAAATGTATAGAAACCTAATCTGATGGAGGATTTAACTGACTCAATTGTACTGCCTTTACACTCAGTGACCTAATGTGGCTTCAGAAGAATGACCAGGCTTTCAAGCAGGTGGTAGCTATTCCAGCTGAGCTATCTGTCAGTTACAATTTTATCTTCTTCCTAGCATTCCCATGTCCTCCATGTTCCATTCAAGTACTGAGTGGATTCCCAGCTTGAAGGTAAGCTCTTGCTGTCTGCTACTCTTCCATTCTTTCAGTATTTCACTTTTCATCTCAGAGGCATAAAGAACAGACATTGCAGCCTAATATGCATAGAGATGACTGGAGCACACAAATGAAATGGAATTAAAATATACATGCCTATGGCCCCTACAGATGCTAGTGTGACCACCAGGCAACAGAGACCAGTAGTGGAACTGTTTCCAGCTGTGAATAGACATGACTATATTCTACTGATCAGTCTGTATTCTCCCTCAAATGTAAATAGGAACTGGAAAAAAGGGGAAATATTTTCCTTTTCTCCTTTGCAGAGAAGAATTTTATCTTTCTCAAATAAGAGCCACTTGCTGAGCTCAAATCTATGGGTTCTAAAAGTCCCACTTTCTCTCCTCAAAGCTAACTTCCTAATGAAACTTCAAACACACTGCCAAATAAATAAATAAATAAATAAATAAAAGGAATATTAAGGTTCTTATAATAAAAAAAAGAGAGAGAGATGATGCCTCATGGTTTAAATAGGTCCTTTAGCCAGAATCTATGTAAGCATTAATTTTTCAACCTTCAGTTTCATGAAAATTACCAGGAAATGCTGAGCATCAATTAGTAGGGCAGAATTATATACACTGGATAGTAATAATTTCATCTTCCATCATAGTGAGAGTGGCCAAGCATGCTCACTTGGATGATTTTATTCTGCTACCTTGCATTGAGACCTATCCCACATTCCTCTGGAGTGTGGAGGGAAATGTGGCTGATCATGCCTCTGAAGTGCAGGGATGGCCAACTGCTTGTTCAGCACGACAGCTTCCTCAAAGAACAGAAGCCCTGCCAATCCCTTCAAGAGCAAGCTGAGATTAAAAAAAACCTACACAAATAAACTTGTTATTCAGATCACTCTCTATTGCTTTTAGCATTCTCTCTGGGGATCCACACTTTGGACACCAAACTCTTACCTTCAAAGAGGGGTTCTGAACTTTAGAGCTTCTTTGAAGCAATGCTCAACAACTGTAGAAAGGGAGCTAGGTGAAAAGGGAAAAACTTCACTCTGCAAAGTTCTTGCTTTAACACAGACTTCAATGTTTTGAAAACCAGCATCGCTGGATGCACTGTCCAGAAACTGTTTCTTCCCTGAGGAAGAACCTCTTAATTTTTTTTTAACTTCCTTATCTCTTTGAGGAGATAAGGAGCACCAGGCAGAAATACAGAATTTGAGGCTGCAGAAGATAAGGACGGAAAAAAAAGGAATATCAGGTGAGCGTTCCTCTCTTCGGCAATAACTTGTCCTGGAAATAATTAGTATTTATGCCCATTTGTAACAAAGCTGACAAACAAATACAAACACCACTTTCTGTAAACATCTCAACTACGATAAACCAAAGTGAAAGGGAACTTCTGAAATAGGCACAATAAAATTTGGTCATGGGGCACCTGCTATATTACTGACCGCAATATGATCTGTTTCATAAATTTGGTGAGCAAAGTATAAGTTCCTCATGAATTGGGATACGATTTTATGTCTGAAATGAAGTCATAGTTGTACCGGCATGCATCCTGAGTGCCAGCTCACTTACACCTGGCAGCATGAACCCAGCTGACTTGAGGACTGCCTGCAGGTTTTCAGAGCAATAGCAAATGACTCCAGCACAGCCTTTCTGGAAAAAGAGATCTGACATGGACTAATGCTATGAGTCACCATGTAGATGAGTTTATGTGTAGCATTTGTGCGCAAGTGCGAAAAGGATCTGCAGGGATTGGCAAGGTGCTGATATGTGATTCTAGTAAGGAAGTTACAGTTTTCCCTCAGCCATGCTTTTGGTAAGAGGTCACTTGATGGAATTTCTTTAAAGTGCTGCATCTTGTGCACTCCTCGTCTTGGGAACACAATAGGGAAAGCTCCCAGGGTGTGAATAATTAAAATAGTAACTACATGTTTATCTCTGTAATCATCTGATGGCAGAAACCGTCTGTGTGCACACAGCAATTCTGAATGTCATTTATATCCAGATCACTTACGTTCTATTGAACAAGTGGTGTTAAGAGGTAAAGTCACCGCTGAGAAGAGTAAAATTCCCTCTGTTTATGCTGGAAAGAAGCGCAAGTGCGAAAGCACTCAGCAGGACAGCCCATGCCTTGCAGAAATCTTGCCTTCTAACATTTGCTACAATGTCTCCTAATAGAATTATGTGAACAGAAACAGAGACAGGCAACAAAAAATGGGTGCTTACAATCAGCGCCCTGAAGAGGAGACTGTCTTGTGCCTTCCCACTCTTGTTTGCAATTTAGAAAAGCTATCTTCCCAGACCTTAACTTCATTAGTTTCTGTTTGAAACTCACAGCCTTGAACATGGAGCTTGGACTTGGAATCCCATTTTTCAGAAACAAAGAAGAGCTACAAACATTTCTAACACATTCTAGAAAAATTACATTCTCTTCCCCTTTTAATCCAACAGTCTAGGTTTTAGGACCCATCTTGAATTTGTGTTCTGAGAAAGCCTGTTACTGTTAATCCAGTGAATATGTACACGAACACTTAACCTGCATGTCTGGGTGAGTTTAGATACAATCAAGCCTAGAACTGGTCAATAATCTCAATGCCAAGCAGCACTTTTGGTACTTTCCATTTTGAAAACATTAATATCAACGAATTGTATGTGTTGTCAGGGCTGGGATGCAGCCAATTTTTTTTTCCTTGAGAATCTGAATTGTTTCTCACTTAAAGCAATTGGTGCTATTGCTTTGTCATTTAATTTAATCTTCTCCAATGAGTTTCAGATACTATCACCCACTCTATGCTTCTGTTATTTCTTTGTGCACTCATAACTGGCTTGCTGCACTGTCGGTGTTTTGAAGCTCTGAGCTCAAATGGCATCAGTACCAGCTACAAGCTTCACGTGGTCCTTAGTGGAAGGAGCACAGATTCCCCTCACACAGATTCATTCTTATTGTTTTTCCTGCTCCCTGTCACACCACTCACTACCTGAACCACCACCCTTACTCCTGCAATTTATAGCAGTCAGAATATGAGCAACAGTTCCATGTCTTACGGGGAACCAGTCTGCTTCCCCAGTGCTATTGGAATTTGAATTAATGGGGCAATGTATTTCTCCTCCAATGATTTAATTAAATTGAAACTGATGTCTGACACAACAGCTAGACAAGCTGCAATTTATTGAATGAACCATTCTCTCACTTCCTTCCATTTTCTACCACTGTTGTTGCAAATGAGGTGGAGTTAGCAGGTGTGCTTCCTGCTAAGTCATGATGACTGCTTCATCAGCTTTTGGATTTAAGTCACACAGCAAACTATTCCAAATTTTTGGACATCAATTGGAGGGAAAGATCTTGATGTACTTCTGAAGCTCAACACTGAAGAAATGTGAAAACGTGTTCCCTTGTGCTACAAGGGCTGCCCTTGGAAATGCTGCATTTCACTGCTGTCAGCCTCAGAGCTACTAATATGATTTTAGAAATGAAGTGAAACAGTAAAATTGGATTCAAATTTTCTCAGTGTTAAAAGGTTTGGATGACAACTTCAAACTTGAACCTAACTTTCCTACAAGACTATGTGGGGACATAGATGAGGGTTGGAACAGGAGATTCTGAATAGGATTCAAAAGATGGCTGCCAGACGCAGTCTGTGCCTGACCTTTCCATCAGAAAGATGTTCAGATCAAATGTGTAATTTCAAAGCTGTCTCTGACTGATGCCCTTTCTGGAGGTGAACTGGCTTTTCAAGAGGTTTTCTGGAAAGGATTAAGTTGAATTCACAAGTATTGCTACTGGCATGAGAAAATGAAAGACATCTACAGAATAGATCTCTAAAGTGGGGACAGACAGCCATCAGCCAAGAGGCTGAGAGGGGTAGCTATCAGTCACTAGCACAATGGTTTCTGTTAGCTTTCCAATAATGTCTTGTTTTACATAATGTCATACAATACACCCCTCCATTTCTTACCAATTCACTGGAATTGGTAAGAAACAAAACACTGGACTATTTGAAAAGCTCTCTGTTGACATTCTGTATCAGGGATGATGCCTTAGCCCAGAATGTCTGCACATAGCAATAAAAACAGGCATCTTTCCGAGACATAATACTATTTTAGTCATGCGAATGGTTTTCCTGTGCAAAAGATGGCAAAGCAAGATCAAATGAAGAAATCAGCAATAAGTAGGAAACAGACATAAAATACTAGACTTGCCAGACATCTTGATGGAATAGCACAGAAGTCCAGTCTGCATCATAAACTTGGTCCAGGTGCTCAGACTGTTCAGTCCAACATTTTCAAGATCTATCAAATACCATCAACATTCTTCCAAGAGAAAGGCATCATCATCAATCCCCCATGACAGGGAACAGTTTTCTCTATTTACTCCTCCCCAAAACATCCACGGACAAGGGCAACACTGAAAGGGCCCATTCCAGAGGCTGTGCTAGAAATCCTCCTGTGGAGTCCTGGAGGACCCTCTGCCAAAGGCTATAGATTGCTCATGATGGAAAGCAGGAGAAAGGGCAGATCTGATGTTATTTGCTCCCTTTGAGTGAACAACACCTCTTCAGGTGAGATTAAATGGCCAACAGATAAAGGGCAGCCCTTGAGGCACTCACATTTCAGAACTAAATGCTGAAGGGAATCAGGGACTGACTTAGGACTGAGAGCTGCCACATGGCCCTTGGAGCCACTTTTTGAGTGTGAGCTGTGGTGAGTGTTACAAATGAGAGCTCTGCTTCTGAAAATCCATTCCATAGATGGTTTCTCCCTCTGTTGACAAAGGGATGTCTGTGGCTGTCCAGTGCTGCTGTGCAGGCACAAATGCTATGGAGGATGCCGAGTCTCTCTTGCAGGCTAACAGAAAACAAGTTCTATTGTCTCCTTGTTCAGATAGCATCTAAGCCAGCAACAAGCTCCCATCTAGACTGATGGCTGTAGATTTCTGTTCTTGCCCCCAAATAATCTATTTTTTTTGCTCTTAAAATGAATATATATATACACATATATCCATATATATATATATACATCATATACATCATATATATGTTCATTATGTATATCTATATTTTCATGCAAATGAGACAAAATCTTGGGATCCATCTGCATAAAACATTTCAAATGACCCAAACTTTATCACTTCTGGACAACAAGCCAGTTTAGTAGTAGCTACTCATTCAGTTACACAAAACCATTCACGCCAAGCGCTACTGGGATTTATCACAGAGGAAAAGTTTTAAGGCTCTTCTGAACTAAAACAAACCAAGTCACAGTTTCTGAAACAGAATCATGTTCCCAGGCTTTAACAATAACAGTTTTTACCACTGGGTGAATCAGCCTTTGGAATTTGTAGTTAATGATAACAGCAACGAGAAAAACCAAGCTCTGAGTGAAATAGAGTTAAATTTAGATCTGAAACAAAGGCTGTCCCACAAAAAAGAGGGTTGGCTGAAACATGCATTGAACATGTATGGAAAGATAGAGCAAGCTTTTGATCAGAACAAAGGAGCAGCACTCAGGGAGGGGAAAGTTTTCATTCTAGCTTTACCACGCATTTCCTACAGGACACTGAATAAATGACCTTCCTTTATTCTCTCTTTATTTCCCCAGTGGTGACACAGGATGACTGAGACTTTGCCACGTGGGAAGACGTTAAGGTCCTGAAATGATGGACAAAGAGCAAGATATCGCTCTTCCCACAGTCATAGATGATCTAAACTTAGGATTTATTTCTCTTTCCCTTGTGCATACACACACCATTTCTTCTCATACGCAAGATATTTTAAGCTTGTTTTGTCAGAGATCAGCCACGTTAATTAGACTTAGCAATAACATCAATATTTTAGTCTGAGTTGAGATATGCTGGAATTTAACTTTATCTAATGGACACAGCAAGCAGGCCACAGCTTTTTTATTTTCACAGTGCTTGCTCACATACACACAAAATGTGAGCCACTAGTACAGTCAATACTTCATTCACTACACAAATTGGAAAGACAATTTTAGCAGCTGCAATTAAAAGTTGCAAATAAAATTACAAATTTCAGGTATAAAGTATGACTTTTGTGGTTTTACTTAGCACACAAATTTTATTATTGGTTTCACAATTTCTATCTTCTGTTTTACAAAGCCTGAAATGGTCATTTTTGACCTGTGTGAAGCAAAGAAATGGCCAGTTTAGCATTTCAGAATCATGGCAGCAGTTTAATAACATTTTAGTCAACCAAAAGCATTCTTCAGCAGCTGCCTAGCAAAAAGAGAGGGGAGAGGAAGAGTATTCAGATTCCAGCTAAGCACAGCCATACCACAACACACAATTTTGTTTTCTATTCTGACAGACGTATTTGGCCTATTCCTGGGTAATGAGTGAAACCATTATATGAGAAAATCCCAACCATCCCACAAAAATACCTCGGCCCTGCAGAACCCTCCAAAGAAGAGGATACCAAAGATGCCTGTCACATGTCCTATAAATCACATTATGAATATTAAAAGAGATGATGGACCTCGTAACCTCACACTTCATCTGGAAAGAAAACGTGCAATTTTGTTTAAAAAAACATATAGTTACTTCTCTGGCAAGAGCTACCTCAAAAGTTCTTTATTTAAAAGAACCAAACCAAATGAGTCTAGAGGTCAAGTGTATTTTGTATTACTTGCTTATTTTGTTAAGAACAAACACACACATATCTGCCCTATGTCAGAGTCAGACTCAAACAGCACTTAGACTGCATTCACTTCCAGAACTCACTGCAGACTTACAAAACTTGCCTTTCATGGTATGTGATTAGATCCTTATATTAGTCTCCAAAGAAGCACCGAGCACGTTCTTGGTTAACTTCCGTAGGCTTTCTTCATAATAAGGTGATGCAATACATGCTTATTCGAAGTTGAAAAACTAACACATTCAGAAAAGCAATTTTTAGACCAAAGGAAAAAACAATCATTACATGAAAATATCTACCACAAGCATGTCTTTCTATAAAGGTATGATCTTGTGATATAAGGGCAATATGAGCAGGCCTGGCCTATTAACTTGAAAAGGAACTCAAAAGCAGTAAAGCCAGCTTTTAAAGATGAGATCTTTAAAACTCAATTAGCGACATTCATATCTAACTTTCTTTCTATAACATCCACATTTACATCCACATTTATATACTGTAATGTAAAATGCAACACTAAATCACAAATGAAAAAATAATTAGGAAAAAGTCAACGTTGTGACACAATGTTGACTCTTTACTGAGACATATCATATATATTTAGGATGTGAAGAAAAGGAGGCAAGTAATTTTAGCCAGATAAACAAGAGCAGAAATTCCATCTGGAGAAGATTTTGTAGAACAATCTTTATCATTCTCCAAATTCCAAAAAAATTAAATTTCTCACCTTTAATATTGCTTTATTCTTCTGTGTTCCAATCTTTACAACAGGTGTTGCCAGACAGCAGTGAAAGGGTTAGTTGTTTTGAACACCGTGTGTTACCCAGTCAGATGTTACCCATTCATCCCAGCATGAATCTCATCACCAAGTCTGTGACCTAGGATGAGTTAGGTCACCAAGTTTGTGACCTAAATATGTATTGTTGCCAAGCAATACCCAACCATAAGATCTCCTGTAAGCTGTACCACTTGCTATTTTACTAGAGATGTGGTCAGTTTGCTAACATGATAGTTGTGCTCCCACGCCGTGCAATAAAATTTCTGTTTGCCAGAATGGATGCCTAGATCAGGTCTTTTAATGTAAAGTGTTTAAATTCTTCCTCTTAAAAGAAAAGAAGTTAACTCCTCTGTCTGCAACAGTCTTAATATCATCTCCCTGGCAGAAGTCCACCCAGCACTGCACACAGGCCCTTCGTTATACGTGACAGCTTTCCATGCTATAAAGAATATTACTTTTGAAGGAGTGGAAAAGAAGAACTGATCTTTCTTCTTGCAAAGAGAGGCTTGAAAAGGTAATCAAATAGCTAGGTCTGAGCAGACCAGGCAGAAAGGCTCCTTGCATATGTATAAATTCTTGGATTTATTCTTGGCTTTAAGGAATCAGTTCTGTTTGACATATGCCTCAGCCAAAAGCCTATGCTCTCATGCAGAATTGAATGATCATCCTAGACAGAAATGGGTCATGTCTGAAGAAAAGAACAAAAATATGGCTTCTTGAGCCACTCAAAAATACCCAGATCACCTCTGCAAGCTTGCATGCTGACAGGACACTAAGCCAGTAAAAGAAGAAAACAAAACAAAACCCAGGAAAAGATCTGTTGAAACACCAGGTCTTAAAAGGTCTTGCCACAGAACTTGATCCCTTTTCCTCTTTGTTCCTCTTCTGAGGAATGCTCAGAGCCTGTCCTGACCACAGCCCTTGCTATAAGGCATGAAGACAGTAGAACAGCTGTGCCAACAGCCAGGGCTTGGCTGAGCTCATGAGGCAGTTCTTTGACAAAAGACAACTGGTTATTACTGTGGAAAAGCAGAGCCACCAGAGAAGCATGGGCACATGGGTACACCAATACACACACAAACATATGAATATAAAACTGTAAACCATGGTGCATTCTTTCAGCTTCTAGAAAACTATGTTTCAAAAGATTTCTTATGTCAAGAGGAGTGCTTATCACACTTCGCTTGCTCTAGCACATATCTGCAGATCACTTCACATGAATTTCTCTTGCAGCGATGTAGGGGCAGACACCAAAGGCAGAAAAAGCCTCTAAGAAGCGAGGAAGAGGAGGAAGGGCAGGCTGCTGTCCCATACAGGGGCTACAAAATCAACAAAACCCATCTGCCTGACTGCTACTCTGCAGGAGCTTGCTCCTGTGGGGCATTTATAAATCAGCTGTTCCTGCGGCAACTGGCAGATGAGGGTGCAAAGGGACCTGAAGGACAGAATGGCTTGCGAGGACATGAAAGCTTGTGGAAAGCAGATGTAGCAGGAGGCACAATGGTGCTGACCCCACTTGTGCTGCTCAGGTGCTGCCACAAAACCACGCCAAAGCAAAACAAGCTCCTCTCAAGGGCACAGAGCTCATCTAGTGCAAGCATTAAAAATCAAGAATAGAAACTACATTGAAACTATGTGGGCTGTTTTCGTAGTAATTATCTTTACTTCTTGTTGCAATAGCAAAATTCAAGTAGCAACCCTGGCTATTATCCATGTCCTACCTGTGCCCTGAACAGTTCTCAAGAATTGAGGTTTTCTTAAACGTTTGATTTGAAGGTGATGAAATGCCCCAGTGATGAACTGACACAAGATATAGAGACAACTACACTATTTGAAGTATCAGCTGAAAACATTTCTCTCCTTAGGGCTTGGTTCTGCAGCTTCTAACATTGAATCATGTAATCTGTAAGCACTATTCACATAGAAGTCACCCCATCAGATTAAGGCCTGTGTAAGAGCCTGCACTGGCTGAATGCCACTTTCTAGGACTTAAAAACTTGCTTTTGATGCACTATGAAAGGTAATACTAAGAATCTTCCTGTCATTTCTATAGGAAGCATGTCAAGTCCTGTCCTTAGATATCTATGTGCAGTTCAAGTCACTGAAAACTGCAGGCAATCTCTCTCAACAGACATTTCAAAGAATGTAGCTTACCCTGCATAATAGATACAGACGATCAACTTCTTTCACACTTTACAGACATTCTTTTTTACTAAAACGAACAAGCTACTGTTGCAAAACCTGTATAAAATGGTAATTCCTGGCCTCAGCCTGCACACCGACAGCATTTACTTTCATTTCTGCGGGACACAGTATGGCAAGAGCTATGGGTTTGATAAATACTGTCAGAACCCATTACAGAAATGCTCTTCTTGATCTAAAACACAAAAACCAAGCATCAGTCACCATAAAGTAAATGTGATATAGCATAGAGCAGAATAAAGTTTCTAGCACATATGGTATTGTGAGAAATTATTTTCTGTGACAGCAAAGTATGACAATGAACAGAAGACAAATGAATTTCCTGAACTGTTTCAGTAAAGGTTGCCTGTCCTGTAAAGACTTACACAGAACAAACTGACAAGATCACCTGGAATTACCTAATCTGATCGGCATTATATGTGACAGATAAAACATCTGTTTAAAGAAAATAATACAAACTTACCCATGACTAAGATACTGACCAAATCCAGATCAGAGAGCGAGAATGTTTTCTTAAAAAACAATCTTAACAAATCTCACAAAGAGTACTCGAACAATTTATATTAATTCAAAGACACAGATCTCATTGCCTTTTCTGTTTCACCAATGAGAATGCCACAGTTAATTTACACATTCTAGTGCTGTAGTATGTAGAAAGAGAATTGGTGAGCAAGTGTGAAAGTAAAGCCATTTGAAAAGAAATGGGAAATATTCAAGTAAAAACCCGATGCCTGATCTATCAGGAGGAAAAGTACTTTCTAAATACCACTGCCTTGTTCTCTCTGTGTGAGAACAAAGTACGGATGCAATGCCACTTTAAATTTGGATACAAACTTTCCTCAGCAAAAATAAAGCGTTGTTGATTTCAGTGCTTGCCTGCTGGTTGTAGAAAGCAGGAAAATAGGAAGCATAGGCAAAAACTTGAGTTCTGAGTGCAATGAGATGTTCATGAATGAATGTCAGCTGAAACATTCAGCACTGTCAGTAAAAACTTCCCAAACTAACTCAAAACATACAGAACATACCATGCATTTTCTTGGCTATGAAGTCTAAATATCCTCTCTTTCAGAATTTACTGAGTGAATCTTAAAAAGCTGCACGAGGCTATTTCTAGATCCATGGCAGAAGAGCAGAAATTTTTTAAGCTGAGAATGCAGACAGGAGATTTAGCACGAGAGGATGGAGCAACGCACGGGGAAAAGGCTGGAAAGGGCTGAGAGCAGAGATGGAAGATCACTCTGGTGCTAAGGGTGATGTGGTGGATGATAGGAAGCTGCTCCAATTAGGATGTGGGTGTAAGTGACAGCATGAGGGTGATGAGAAGAAAATGACTTTACCAGAGATGCTGGAAATCAACTGGAAAGGAGAAGAAAGTCCGTCAGAACAATGCTCGTTAGACAGGTTTTGCAGACACGGTTACTGTTTTTCTTGCTGGATTCAGCATTCAGACAGCTGAAACATGCGTGGCATAGGAGGCTGCATGGGGAGTCAGGGGCCCACAACAGCCACAAGCTGCTGCCTGAACCCCCTCCAGCTGCACATCCAGGAGGCTGGTGAAAGAACCACAAACCACAGCTCAGCCTACTGTGCACTGGTTATAGTCTCAGAGGCAGCACGATTGTAGTGACACTTGGACGTCTGTTCCAGTTGCCTCGAAAATCAGCTCTGAGATATTTAACCAGAATCTGCTAACATGAATCTGGCAGCTCCCTTCCTGTTAAAAATAACAAAACTAATAGCGCTCTCCGCTTACTTAAGGACACATCTTGAAGCTTTTACTCTTGGTGAGCTAGCGCCTTCAACAGGACTGCCAGGTACAGCTCAGGCCTGATGCAACTGGCCTTCAACCAGAACATCCTGGGGTGTTTTTTGGACTACTTACTCTTCTTCCCGGAGATATTACCCCAGCTAGAGCTAGAAGGATGCAGCTAAATCAAATTAAATAAGAACAAATCTAAAAGTTGTACTGAATCTGCAAAAATTTCATGGGGGAGTGGCACTGAGTTTTTCCATGAGTTTTGTGCGTACGTGTGTGTGTTTGGTGTTGTTTTTTTTCCCTCAACACAAGTTTAATATGTTGCCTACAGTCATAAGAAGAGACCAATTGCTAGAGAGGCTGATTTAGAAGAGATGCTCATTTAGACACTGAATTTCTTAGAATCTCAGGAAAAACATTTGTCTCTTCATCGACCGTATAAGGAGCCTGGAGAGATCAGGCAACTGAGGTGCCACAGTAGACTCTGTCCTCCCTCCAAAAGGAATCTTTTGAAGTGTCAGAGGTATCATAATGACAATTTGCCTCAAGAGGGCAATTGCAGGAGGCAGACTGAAAAACATTAATTATGGTCAACCATCTTCAGCCATCTCCCTAAAACTCTTTAACGGCAAAAAAAAAAGTAGACAAATGAGTTTATACATTGAACTTCTCGGTACATAACATACACAAAGAGGCAGGAACCTGGATTAAATTATTAAGAACAATGAAAATTCTTTTTGGGTAAATCTGAAAGAAAAACGCATGCTCTGTTCACTTGGGAGGATCTGCTTCTTGTCACGTATGGCATAAGTTTGCCAGGGCACTTCTTCACTTTTGTAACAAAATAGCTCTGCGAATACGTGGTCTCCAAAGGCAGATGCAAGGAGGAGCTCGGAATCCTTCAGCTCAGAGCCTGACCCATCTGATCAAACCCATACACTTCACTTCAGCAGGAGGAGATCTCCGTGTTGTCACTGCTTTGTCTCAGGCCCTGTACATCAACCCTAATCCTCCTCCTGTTTCATCTTTTCTTGTATTTTTAGTCTGGACAGATCATTCTGTTGTACTTGAAGATTCACACACTCTCATGCAACTGTTTTATTTCAGCCCTCGCTCAGCAAGCAGTGCAACAAAGGCCAGAAGAGAGCAGCGAGCTCTGCGTACTGTCAGTGCTACATAGTTCTGACTATTATTTCCGCTTGAAGGCTTTGGTTTTATCTACGGATTACTCAGTTTGGGAATAATGGGAGATTTACATGCTTGTACATAGGTCAAATGACAGTCAGAATGCACATGTGTTGTGATTTCTTCACCTGCAGATTATTCCTGGTGACTGTTTTTCTAAAGCATCTCTAACTGGCAATGGCAGAAATCACTGTTTGAATCCTTCTGTTTGCAGATGGATGCTGATGTTCTCCTGGTGTCCCATGGGGACATTGCTCAGCCTCTGTGTTTTGCTTCAACATTAAATTAGAAGTTGTTTCTGATAATAATACTAACTTTTCTAAAGAGGAACTCTTATAGATACAGAATAGATTACTCAAACATACTCACTGGAAAAAGTCAAATATTTCAAAATATCTATCCCTTAATTCAAGACTGCTATCAAGCTACTTCAAGTTTTACACAAACTTGAACAAATTAGCATTAATTAGAATGCCTTCCTCTCTAACCGCAGGAACAACAGCAAATGCCTCACTGTTATTTGTGGCATTCCTAAAGGTTTCAGAAATCATTTGGTGATCTTTAAAAAGGAAGAAAACAGAAATATATGCTGATTTTTTGCTCCATAAAAAAAGCAAAAGTAAACAACCTGAATTTCACCACCTGTCCTGTAACAAAGCAGGGAAATGAATGACAGTTTTGCAGCTTCTAAGAAGCTGCTGTGAATTCTGGATGCAAATAATGAGAAGGCAATGTGGGAAATATCCTGCCTTATTGATTGATTTATTCATTTTTAATGATGATATAAACATACGGAATCTTACTGGCACCCAATTTAATGCTCAGGTTTTCTAGTTTCCCAGAACCGTATCCTTCTACCCATAGGAAAATGAAAGAATGCAGAGGATTCTCCAGCACTTAAGAGTCTTTGGGATTGTCTCCTTAAAGCTATTCCCAGTTACATGTCATCAAGCCCAGTGCCAGCAACACCAACAGAACAATGTAGCATGAGTTATTCAGGGATAAAAACTAATGTTTTCTTCCACCTCCTCAGTGTGTAGCAATGGACATGGGGGAGAGGAGAAAGAGTTGGAGAAGAACCTTGAATGGGATTCCCAAATGAACTTAACATGTGCAGGTGCCAGCTCCATCAGCTGCACACCAGCAGGAAGTAGCTCCTCAGTCACTTCATCCTTACCAAGCAAAGTATGCCAGCATCACCATAAAGGTATCTCCCACCTCTGGCATTCTTCTCTCATTGCTTAACCCCTCTCGAGACTTATAGGGATGCAGGACGTGTGCTGAAGGACAAGTTCTTGGAACAGGAACTTTTGAATAAAGGCCTGTTCAGTCACTGTAAAAGATCAGATGGCTTTTTTGTTTGCTTGATTTTAACAAAGAAGAGTTCCATCATAAATCTTCACTTCAAATTTGATTGCTTCATAATATATCATACTGTGATATAGCTGGCATCTGCACTTGGCTCTTATTAGGTGATGCCATATGGTACAATTAGAACTGGAGACATAGAGGACCATTTGAATAAGTTAAACTTCATTCAATCTACAATTAAAACTTCCTCATTAATCTGCATGCATTCAAGATGCTAACCTCTGAAGAGATTCCCATTTGATGTTACCATAGCTTTTGTATTTTTGTAACACTAAATCACCAAGCTGGACTTCTATTGTAATTTGCATAAGTTGGGCATTTGTTTTCTCCATGAGATGGTTTTGCAGTCTGTAGCATGGTTAGCCTGAAGTTGTGTGCAGTTCCCTCTGCCCCACAATCTGAAAGGCAAGCAGGAGCTCTTTTACACAGTTTTTGCTTCCCACTGGGAGATCTACACAATTGAATTAAACTTTGTCTTGTGATACCCTCATTCTAGGTATGGCACAAAATAAATCTGCGTGTCATCAATAAAGGATTTTTTAATTGGCAAGACTGTATTATTTATTCATGGGAAGATAAGTGAGTCTTAGAATGCCTTCTTTCCCAGAAGGTTAGGGGGTTGCACACAACTCACAAATCTTTCTTGATAATCCTCTACTTGAACCAGAAATTATATTATGCTTTTGTTCTTTCATGCCGAAAACTGACCAAGCGGGCAATGATTTATTAAGCTAGAGTCTTGAGTCTCCTGCCACACAACCCACTTAGTCACAGTAATGGCTATGAAACAGATCATGCATTCTAAGATAGGCTATAATTTGTGTTAAAGAAACTTGTCTGTTTCAATTACCAAATTTAATTTGCAAAAGGTTATGAAGTAAGAAGAAACAAAGCGGCTAAACTTTGGGTTGCAATGTTATGTATTACATATACACACAGAGTAGAAGAGAAAATAATGTTTTGGAATGGAACCAGAAGATTAAAAAAAAAAAAAAATAGAAATGCTTTCACATAATGAAACATTAAGCAGACCTTTGCAAATATGTAGCATTTTTCCAGTTCTCAGTTTTGCATCCTGACTCTCCATTTACAAATAAATAAAGGCAAAGGCCAACTTATGCTGTTATACACATTCTCAGTGAAAGACTGGAACTGGAATCCACATACACAAAATGAAGCACTTCTTGAAGAACTGACTCTGGGTAGCAAACAAAGCACCACACAATTTTAGATAACGATTAAGCCTACTTCAGATTTGAATTTCAATCTTCCTGATTTCAGTTTACATCCAAGTTCATATGCACTACAGAATAGCTAAACCCAGTGCTTAAGAACTGTTTTTCAGAGAATGCATCAGGAAAACAAAAAGTTACAAATAAAACTATTGCAACATGCTAATTCATTAAAACTCACCTTCAGAATATACCTGGAAATAATTAAGGCAACTTTATTATTCACAGGCTAAAAGTCTAATCTTTCGCTTTGAACAACGGGTGATGGAAGATATCTATTACGAGCCTTGCAGTATGTTCTACAACCTACTTATAGTAACCAGATGAAAACAGAGACAGGAGGAAGGACTTCAGGAAGTTTCTGTGACATCAAGCACTATACTACCCTCAAATTTCACAATAGCTTTAAGGTTTTCTTTTCCTGTGTGAATGTGCAGTTTGAAGGAGGGAATGCTAACTGGGAGGGAATAAATGGAAAGACAGAAAGAGGGAGCAGGAGATCCAAGCTGGTGAGATGTGGAAAACATGAGGGACAGGAGTGGCTGAGACAACGGTGAAAAAGCTCAGTGGGTTCTCTGCCAGCAGAGGAGCAGGAAAACACTTCCAGCCTACACCCAGCACCCTCATGATGAGGGGACACTTGCCAGCCTACCTTGGCTCCTGGCAAGTGGAAAGGGGCCTCTTCCTGCCACTGACATCAATTCCATCTCATCAGATGGTTTCAACAGTCAGGATCCAGGCTTTCCATCCAAGTTTAATTTTATATGACATTTCCTTGTTAAAAAGAATGAGAGAAGTAAATTTAAGTCTCAGACACACATGAATCAGGCAGGCATGTCAAGGGGAAATTTCTCCAAGTTGGAGCTTTGCAGCTACAATATGTGCCTGAGGACAGGGAAAGGGGGTCTGCTTCTGCCCACGCCCACAGTTCCCCCCCTATGCTCCTATGCCCAAGCAGGACTCTCAGCCTACCTCTATTACAGCTGGCTCTGTACAGCAATGACAGCATTATGGTGAAGGTACACTGGAATTAGCAGTGTACATGTTTTGATCCCCGGGCTGCAGCTCTCATCTGTTGAAACTTTAATTACACAACAATCGATTGAGATCTACAGAGTTTTGAAAAGAAACTTCAGAGGTTGCTGAGCTATTTCATTCACTTCTAGGATAGACGCAGTCCCACTTTAAATGAAGCCAGGAAAGAAAGGCAGAGATGGGAGCTGGAGCAGCCCTAACCAGAAACCAGCATAGCACTGCTCAGCCGAGTGGCCCTGCTCACAGGTAACAAAGCTCCAGCACAGCATTCACAATGATACAGAGCTGAATACATATATACCTATACCCACTTAATAGCTACACACTTAAAGTGCTGACATTCCTTTTCTAATTGCATTCATCTCCAGTGCTCATTCAGCACCCTAAACTGAGGTATAATTTCAAAATATTTTACAACGGCTGAATTTTAGGAAATGCCCTGCATTCTTTGCAGTGCATTATCCCAAAGCAGCACACTGAAATTAAGAGATTTCTGGAGATGATTACATGTTTTTCCCAACTTAAAAAAAATCTTGTTTGTTTTAATGATTGATGAGAGATCGCCATTGCAACCTTCAAGTGAGTCAGCAGTGCGTGCAGCACAGGTGAAGTGCCTCAAGTGCAGAAAAGCATACACCAGAAAAACTGCCTTGAGATTTCCTATGACAATACATCCATTTGCGCCTGGTGAGTAGAGGCACAATGCAAACCCATAGCTTCTCATACGTGAGGATTTTCTCACACAACAATTACATAAGTTAAAGGATGATGTCATTAAAAGATGTAAACAAAGAAATGGTAAGTTATCGAATTTAATCAAATTAAAGCACTAATCCTCTAGGTTCTGTAATATTTCCTTAACTGGATTTAAAAAGCCTTTGCATTGTAATAGCACAGATGTTACTAACTATCTTCAGCTGGCCAAGATGCGAGGGAAATTCCTGTCATAAAATAGCACCAGTGTGGAAAAGTTTGAGATAAAGATGATGATGCATCATCGCAGAGTTCAGTATTGACTGAAATCTGATGCACATATGCAACTGGCACATCTGTTTGGGCGTGGTTAGTCTGCAAGTTGGGGTTTATAGGTAGCATAGTGTATTTATAAATACAGTGGTTTTGTTTCAGAAATTTGGCTTTGCAGATATTATGCCAACAAGATCACTTTAAAATGGCATAGGCAGAATAGAGAAGCCTGTATGCCAGAAAGACAAGGAGCTTTGTTAGTTGGCTAGATTTTACTTTCACTTTGACATTTGTTACTGCTTATTCCTGTTATTAAGAACGTATCATATAAGGAGAGAAATCACCATGTATTGACAAGGTGAATGTCAGTGAAGAAACACCTATTAATTTAAGCAATATTTTAAAATAATATACTATTGCAGAAATAAGAATCCACTTCTAACCGTAAAAATGTAGGCTAAGTTTCTTTACAGGGAATAATCCCGTTATTTTTTATGAATGTCTCTCTTTCAGTTGGTCAGAACATTTTTTGATCCTGCAGAGGACCTAATTTGTGTTCCCTGAGTTGTTCTCTGACAAGCTTTTGCATGGCAGGTCAATCAAAGACAAACTGTTTATTCCAAGCCCTACCCATACTTGACTGATGAATGCCGGTCTTACAAGGTCCTGTGGAGGGAAAATGCTCACTTCCCTAAACAGATGAGGCACCTCCACCAGTCAGTGTGATGCCAGCTTTCCAGTGAAATTGCTCCACAGTGCTATTTAAAGTGACTGTCAAAAGGACATGACTGGTTGTTAGTAATCACCGTAGGAGTCTCACAGAAACGTGGCTGCACATCACGTTATCCTTAAAATCTGTTCACTGTCTTCTTATGACAGTACCAAAATATGTTTTAAAAGGAAGAAGACTCTAGATGAAGGGTTAGAGAACCCCAGAAAGGAACATGATCAGGAATGACAACTGAACGTTAGAGGAGAGGAGAGATGGCATAGATGGTGGTAACCAGAAATGGGACCATCCCGAGCAGCCACAAAGGCTGCAGCCCAGACTCTCTATCTAGCTGTCCAAACATGTGCTACACGTCTGCTGAATTTGGAAAATCTACATTCACTGACACTGCTGATTTGGTAGCACACGTTCAGAAAGCAGTTGAACGTCTAAGAAGAGAATCATACACTCTCAAATGTTGCAAATGTAATGAGCTTACTATTCTGACTTGGGAAAACTGATGCTTTGTCTTCCTGTAAAGTTCCCGGACAGCAAGAGCTAAAAGTCACTTTGAATCATCCAAGGCACAAGTTCAAAGAAACTTCTCAGATATAGGTAGAAGATGCCAAGGGAGCGCATGGAAGGTAGTGTTAGGGGACACCTGAGTAACTGTTCAAGACACCAGACGTGCACTGGAGTGACCTCTAGTCTCTGGAACTCATTAGGAACAACAAAAATTGAGCAATGCCAACCAGTTCTGATGCATGAAGAGCTCCCTAAGTCAAAGGTAACCTTTTCTTAACTGTTCAGACAATGCTGGGTTATACAGAGTATTGGAAAGAGTAGGGGAGAATGGAAGGATACGCTGAGTGTAGCTTTGCACACGAGAGAGATGGCATCAGAAGCATATTTTCACTTCAGCTCTGCCTATCTAAGTACCCCTGTCCACTCCACTCACCTATGGGCACAGCAGCCACCACTGAGCTCTTTTCAATTAATTTACCTACAGTGTCTCTGCTTCAGCTCGCTGCACCGTCTTTCATAGACAAGTATCAAAATTTATGACTCCACCAACAAGCAACCACAATTCAAAGATAGTCCAGAAAGACCAGTGAACTACACAAAAGCAGCAGGAACTTCACATTTGACCCCCATTAACACCCCTCATTAAAACCAAGTACCAAATTATCCATAAGATGCACTTTTGCTTACACTTAAACTGCTGCTAATTTTTCTGCCTTCGAAAGTTTATACCTGAGTTCAGAGTTTATGTTACTTCCATTTCATTCCCAGAGTGAATGTAAGCTCAACAAATTCAGCCACTTTTTCAGCAATTTTCAACCCTTCCACTACTTTTTCTGAAATGCATTACAGCTGTCAGCAATCAGCACAAATAGGTCATGAGCAGAAACGGCATGGCTCTAAATTCCCTATGCTGTCCAATTCCTGCTGTGGGACTTCTGCAGGTTTTGATTATTATTATTATTTTTTTTTTTTTTTTTCAGTTTTCACAGGTCTTAGCCTGTTTGCTAGAGAAAACATTTGAATCTTTAACACGGAAAAACTACTTGGTGAAACAGTTTTTAATGTAAATCCAACATTACTATTCTCTTACTAAGTAGGGAGGTGCTCAAAGTGTCCTGAACTTCAAGTGTCCTGTTCCACTCTCCTACCTCAAACTTCATTCAGGTGGCAGAGGGAGGTCAATAGAAACAGCCATCCAAGGCAATACAGCACTGTTACGGTGTTTTTATTCAAAAACTTGAATCATAATCCTACCTTACAGATAGTTCTGCTTCTGCTCATCCACTAAAAATACAAACAGTTGTGAGTTTCCAGTGCTACGACTTTGCTTGCACTTGGTTGCTTCTGTCAAAATATGCAGAATGCAAAACTTTGACAATAACTTGTTAGATTTTTGATTATACAATTACCAGGACACATTCAGCGTTAGGACTCACACTAGCCACCAGGTGCCACAGCAGTTATCATCTAAGGGTCAAAGCAAATGATAAACTGTTATTAGGTATCATAGCATCTTCCTGATGTATGCAAAATGCTGTAAGGAGACCATCAATAACATGCAAGAATATTTCAAATAATTTCAGGACAGGGAAAGATGCATCCGCGCGTATTCACTTGGGTTCTGGGCTCAGCTTCACTCTTTAGCTTTTGTTCATCAATATCCAACAGAACTGACAAACCAGAGAGGAGATCAGCTCAGAGGACAACAGCAAACTGATACGGGCAAGAAGACAATCCTTCAGGAGGGAAAAGCTTGCCCAGCTCCCTGGTCTGCAGAGGTCTGAACAGTCAGGCAGACCCTGCTCCTCAAGAGAAAGGCTGAGGAGTGGGGGCTTTTCATACTGCCCTGCCAACTGAGGGCCAGCAGGCATTGTTCTACTTGTTTTCTTTCCTTCTCCTTCCAGTGTTCTTGCAGCAGCGTTCATGGTTCTGAGGATTCTAATGCTATTGTTATTTCAACATTTTATTGCCGTATTGCTGTTTTCTCTTGTACTTACAGAGGAACAAGGAAAACTGAACACTGTAAATACTTTAATTTCTAGCTAGCTCCGATTATCCTTGGACGATTCCCACTGCCTTTTCCCCCCAAAGACAGGTCCTGGAATTGGTACTGAAACTTAAGTTAATCTGCATTAACTACTTTCAAAAGGCCTCAAAAATACCTTTTACTCTAAAGCAAGCTTTGATGCGCTACAGAGATTGCTACATTTGATTTAAATACTCTCTGGTATTACTCTGCTATTGTTTAGGTGAAAAATTATGTGCAGATGCATTCCTGTTTTGGTGCAGACTCAGTCATGTAAAGACAGACACTGCAAGCATAATTTAGTCTGAGCATGGTATCAACTACATAGCATCATTTTTAGAGTCCCAAGAAAATGAATTGGAGACACTGAAGATAAAGGTAATTGACTAAAGCAGTGATCACTATACTTTTTAGCATCCTCTATATAAAAGAGGCATCATTCCAATGTACAAAAAACGATTAATTGTACAATTATCAAGCATCATTATATATTCAGTCAAATGCTTTTTAGGTGTAGACAGTTTTAATGTGAAAGGAATGCTCCGAAAAACCATCTGTGAGAGGATCTTTAGGTTCCAGAGAATACCCAGAATTACAGACAGTAGCATCTGTAATGGTACTTCATTTTTGCTATTACTGATATGACTTGATTCGCTGTTACCATCTCTTATACTTTTTCTTTTTTTTTTTTATTATGTTTTCAGACAGTAGAATAGGATTCCTAACAGTTTTCAGTGAGGGAACTGTTGCTAAAGGACCCAGATAAACTTAACAAAGTGCGATTTGGAGTCATATCAAGTGACATCAGAGAGACACAGAAAACAAAATGGAAATTCTATGGGAGAAAACACCACAAGAATCTAAGAGGGCCATTTCTGCAGAATGACTTTATAAACCCTGATTTATATCATGTGTCATGAGGCTTAGTTTATTAATGCACGTGAAGGCTTCAAGATGACTTAAAATTAAAGATTACTGAGCAGCAAATGAAGCACAGCAAGTGTATCTCTGGTATGGATTTCTAAACAGGTTCAAGAACATACACCTTGCAAAAAAAACCAACAGTGCTCAACAGGTATAAAGAAAGCCTGAGTTGCTAGGGATACAACAACCCCGGGAACAAAAAAAGAAAAAAAAAATCAGCACCAGAAAAAAGATCAAGTTATGATTCAATATGATCTAAACAACTGATTCTCACATACAAAAGCATTTAGAGTTTAACAAAGTTAAGCTCTTTACTGTAAAACATCATACTCAATTTTAATCATCATAGAAGGTATATTTATTACTTTGTTATTGTATATGTGGTGCAGAAGTTGCTCCCAAGATGACATCCTGAAAGAAAACAGGACCAGTATCCTGAAAAATATCATCTAATCACAGTACAATAAATGTCACATTTCTGCTGCTCTGTACAATAATTTCCACATCAACTGTTTTAAAACTGTATTTGGATCCAAAACTCCTTAGCAGTTGGGAGTGGGATGCAATCCCAAAGAAGAACTCTTATAAAATTCAACACAGGATAGTCACATTCAGAAATGCACGTGCCTAAAGCCTTCCAAGCCTGCTTCAACACCAAAGCTATTTGCTCTTCCAATATCATAAACCCAAGCTGAGTCCTGGGGACGGAGGCTACAACAGAGAAAAGTGCTGCTGCTTCTTTTATTTTTCCTTTCCTCATTTAAAAAGATAACTGGATATTAAAAAAATGAGATGAGAAACAGTAGAGGAGTTGGAAAATGAGGTACATAATAACCACCTGAAACTTCTAGCCTTCTGGTACTTTCCAACAGCACGATAGTGTGTGAGACCAGAGATGAGCCAACTGACCTCTGGTTCTGCAAGCACTGTTAACAGCAAAGGTTGCTCAGCCTTCTGGTGGAGAAGCTCAGTGACTGGCAGCACCTAACCCAACAGCATGAGCAGTGGTCCTGAGCTACAGGCTTGCTCTGAAGAGAGCTTTCTTATCCCAGCAGTAACAAACATCAGATGCAAGGCAAGACTACACAGATTCTAAATAGATCACAGACTGTTGCCCTCTAGAACATAAGCCACATTTTTGCTTTTTATTCACATAACTGTACAAGACTCCATCAGATTTGACTTGCAGGATTATGAAGTCTTTCCTGGATCACTATGGGAAGTCCATACTGCTGATGTAGTCTCTGCAACTTCTTGTAAGAAGTCAATTACTTTATTCTGCTTCCAATTATAAACATGCAATCCTCACTGTCTCTAGAGAATCATTTAGCCCTAAGGATTACTTACGAGAGCACATGGTGATTAGTTGAGCAAAATGTTTAATTCTGTATGGCAAGCAGGTCAAAAGGCTAAAAGTGCAAAGCATGAGAAACAGGCCAAGTACAAGTCTGACTTGTTCAGTCTCTCTCTTCCAGCAGAATTTCCTCCAAACTTGAGCAAAACAAAAAACAAGACTTGTGCTTAAAAGGGAGGAGTTAGGGGAGCAGCTCTGCTAGCTAAGGGAGGTACATCACCTTAAGAGCAGATGTCTCGCCCAGCAACTGTAAGAACCAGCTGAAGTGATTTCAGGACCTAGTAGCTGATAATACATTTCCAAGATGAAAAAGAAAAATCCTTGTGAAGGTATTTAGAAATTGCACATGCTTGGAGTTAGTATCTGCAAATAATTTATTATGGAATTCTATCAGCTTGGCAGAAAATAACACCCAACACTACCATTTGCTTTAATGTTTACCCTTCCAGCAGTACCAGAGGAATAAAATTAAACTGCTCATGTTTTCAGGTGTTTACAATACTCTGGAAAGCATTGGAGTGCTTTCACTTTAGAAACAAGTAGTGCACACCATTCCTGAGGAATGCTTGCATGCTGTCAAGTGGCTGCAAGAGCACAACAATACATCTGAAATGCAAATCAGAGGCCAGAATAACCAGAGGCAGAGCATCATTTGGGGGGGATTCTTTCATCCTTCTGGCACTTCAAGGCTTTGGCAGTGGCATCCCACCGATGACAGACACATCACCTTATCCAAGGCTTGACTAGGTAACTGATAATCTCTAGCCAGAAAGGGTTTGGATAACTACTCCACTTTGTTTTTGCATTATATCTTTACTTCTAAAATTGAAACCCTGGAGATTTTTGGAAAAGAAAATTTCTTTCTGACAAGTAAAAGGAATGTGATGTTTTCTTGTCAGGACTGGCAGATTAAAGACAGGACAACACTGGGAAGCATCTCTGCACATACAGCAACAAACCAAGACATAAATCTGCATCCACACACTGTTGTTGAGGAAAATTATGGTGACACCACTGTGAGAAATCAAATATTGATGGAAAATGCATCTTTAGTCTTAAGAAGAAACGTCAACTAAGATCAGAGGAGCAAGATGCATTGTGCTGCTGTCTCGAGGCCTAAAGCAGCATGCACGTAAGGCACAGCTCTAGTATATTTAACCCTGATCTTTAGGGCAATAAATTTCACCATATGGAGAAATACACATATTCTGAAGAAAAATTGTTTACAGCATGCCTAAACCAGTGAAGCAGTCCCTTGTAAGGCAATATCAGGTGACACCATCCTCCATCACAAGAACGCCACATTTTTGTGTAACAATTTGTAAGGCATTTCAAAAGTTTGATTTATTTGAATTCCAGGTTAGGACCTGCTAAGAACTTGGTGTACAAAGGGGGACTTTAGTCTCAGAGTTTCTCATTTGTTTCTTAACATACAATTGACCTGACTTGTCCACCAGGACCAAAGGCATCAAAGAGCAAGGACAAGGGCAGGTTTTCATGTATGATCTTGCACTGCTCTTTTACCAGTAGGAATTTAATCCCTGGGACATTTTGTTGTTATTGTTGCATAAAGAGAATACTCACTGGTACACAAAGGCTCTAGCCCTCTGATCATTTTTTCTAGCTCCAGGAACTTCAATTAAGCTCATAAATCTACTCCAGAGGGTGACTGGTTTTTTACGTACCCTGGCAGGGAACTTCAAAGGCAGAGAGGGAGTAAAGACACACAGGCTTAAAATAAATAAATAAATAAATAATAAATGAGAAAAAACTACATTCTGAGTGAAAAAAATAGTATTTTTGCTTCACTTTTACATTCTTATGAAGATGAGATTTTTACCTAAGATGCAATCCAAATGTGTTGAAAATGCCTCAGCCTCTCTCTCTCTCTCTCATGCACAGGAACAACCACATCTGATCTGCAAGTAAGGCCAGACTGCAGAGGAGTCCCTGGTAGTTATCAAGTGAGAATAAGTAACTGGAAAGTGCTTTAACTCTCCAGAGAGAAGAGAGCAGGACTGCAGAAAAAAGAAATAAAACAGCATTTTTCTGGGAATATGGTTTTTTTTCATCTACTTGTAAAATATGATAGAGAAAGCATGGGCAAAGGTGAGAGCTGTCATTAGGCAGCAGAAAGAAGCTGTTATTGGGAAGAGTTGCTAAATGAAAGCATTCATTCAAAGAGAGAACAGTAACAGTATGGAGGAATAAAAGTAGAAAGCAAGGGACTAATACCTGTTTGCAAATGGAGTAAGAAACTCTCCCAGAGTGAAAGAGCAACAGATATGGACATACTAAGGCATACAGGCCTTAAAAAATTCATAACAGAGGAACTGGTCTGATTGACTTAATTTCCTGAGAAAAGAGATCACATTAAAAAGACAAGACAACCAAAACCTTATCCAAGTATCGACCAAATCCACTTTCTTTTCTTGTCCTTTGATAGGCATCATGCAACTATGATGACTGTTGGGAGCTGAATCCACTTTCTTTAGAGACTGCTAAACACACGTACAATCCCATGTTTTCCAGTGCAACAGTGTTGGTACTTGCTTTACATGCATACAGAGCCTGGTGCAAGCTCCTTATTTCCATGCACAGCATCCAACCAGAACTAATAAACACATCTGTTGCTTATTAGGCACACCTAGTAACACAGACGAACAAAAAATAACTGAGCTTTCCCTTAAAAAGGATTGAGCCATCAGAAGTAGCTGGCACTTGATGCCAATCCCTTCATAATCCATTTTCTCAGCTTTGTTTTAGGATTGATGTATCCTCCAAAATGAGTACTACAGGTGAAGATCAGAAGTAGAGATTTCTTTAGGCTCAAATTTGAAAGCATTTAGGAGACACTACACAACAAAACACTTTAATTATTAATGAGTAAGGGGGCAGGGAAGCAACTGGGCTTTCTGAAAGTCCCAAATTCTTTTTATGTATTACATTTGGGTCTTCTTCCTATTTCCACCTTCTTTTTCTTGCAGTGCTTTCTGAACCATCACTTCAAAGGCTATCATGTAGCTTATATCATAAACATCCATTTCTCTTGCCCTCAGGACACCTTCAATCCAGCAGAAGATACACCAGTGTGCTGTTGCCAGCGACACAGATGGTTGAAACCTGCACATCTCTTCCACTGAATAGCTTTAATGTGGTATAAAGTACACTAGCCCAGAATGAAATACGTGTAAATGAGAAAAAGAAAAAAAAAGAGCAATCATTTTTGTGCAGATTGAAGCAGCACCTGATATTCAAGAACAATAATCTTTAGGCATGAGAAGCAACTTCCTTCAGCAGATCCATCTGGAATGAGAGCACTCATGAAAAGTATCAATTCAATGCCAAAACCCCAGAAATCCGATGGAGATGCTGCGTATGAAAAACTGAGCAGAGCTTGAGGAGGGCTGCAGGGCTGATACCTACTGTTTGGTCTTTGCAATTTATTCAGACAGTGACAGTAAGCTGCTTGAAAAGGAAAGGTGCAGAGCTGGGCTCAAGAGCAAGCTAAAGTCTACAGCATCTCAGAGGACTTAAAAGAAATACAGTGTGCATCATCTTACACCAGCTGCCTTTCCTACAGGAGGGCAGTTTTAATCCATTTCTTTCCTTCTATGCAACAGGATCTCCTTCCTTTTATGGCACCATTAACCTCTCTAAATAGTTTTCTCCTGTCTTCAGTAACTCTGGAATACAAATGAAAGCCAGAGGGATAGAGAGATGAGTAAGAGTCAGAAGCACAATGCAGAGTGAAACCAAGAGGGAGTAGAGTAAAGAATAGCACAGGGGAAGCCAAATGCCACAGATGTAGTATTTACCTACAGTAATTGCACAGGATCAGAATTAAACATGAAGAAAAAGAAGGAAGCCATGAGACACACCAGAAAGAGTGCCAAAAACTGCCAAAATAAAATCCGTATTTGGCGCTCACAAAACTCCACAAGGAAGAATTTAGAAAGAAAGATGACGTCAATGCTATGAGTCTATTATTGTCAGGGGCCCACAAGCATTGCCTCTATACCTCTTCCTTGGAAGAGGCAAAGGAGCATGCTGAGGACAGATACCTCTGATAAAGCAACTCTTGTAGACATAGAAGAGACAAAGGAGAGAAGCTGTTGAGACTGCATGCAGGAACACACCAAGAAACATTAAATAATATTTATAGGGCATACGACACACTAACAGAGAGGACCCTTGAAGGGAAACATGAATGGCTTTGATAGCCAGTCCTTAATTTAACTCAGTGACTTAATGAGAGGAAGAAAAATGACACAGAAGGGATAAAACAATGGGACAAAAAGGAACGGCTGAAGTCCCTTACACAGACAAACTATTAACTTAGCAGGGAGCTAAATACCATCCATGCTGGAGACAGAACCTTGCTACAGTTTCTTCTACTTCCAGTTATTGCATAAACCCTCTCTTTACATTTAGAGGTCTCACAAAGACACCAGCTGACTTGTCCTAGATGTGGTCCATTGATTTGTTCCACATTAAGTTATATAGTGAACAAAACTTCTTTGGCTGAGTGGCATCACAAAGAACAGCAAACCACAAACAACAGTAGAGTTGAATAGGAAATGCAGAAATATTTATATTGAAAACATAATATGTGGATAAATAACACACTATAAAGCATATAATGTTGTGACTAGAGACGGGCACGGATATGAGACAGAAAAAGAAGGTCAGACCTATTGCAGCAAGGTCCACTACACCATTTTACACCCCAAGGATGTGAACTTGAGTGTTTTCACTTTCCTACAGATATAAGGAATTCAGATGATAATCAGCTAGATAGGACACAGAGAACCAGCTGTGGTCAGGAAAGCCACAGTGCCATAGCTACACTAACAGAAGTCCATGCTGAATTGTTAGCGTGCTTTTAAACATGAGATGCCTAAGAGCAAATCTTCTACAAAGGAAAGAGACTGATCTTTAGGTGGTTGTGACAGAAACTTTGATCCTTTACCTAACTTAAAAGGCATACGCTATTCAAGTACAACCCTTTTTGGCTTTGTCCTGCTCTAGATTATTTATTTGTCTTCAGTACAGTCATTATTTACTGCGTTATATAATCCAGACAGCACCACACAGTTACTTTTCACACAAATGAGGCACAAATTCTGGAGCCCAGATTATCCGGTTGTTGAAACCCACTTCTAAAACCAGGTTTGCACCCTATCAGTCTGATTATCTATGAGGGTATCCCTAATTGAGGGACTGAACTCTATGAAGATTTTTTGTGTTTCATAAAAAAGCTACAATTTCCTCCCAGTCACGCTGTGGACAGCAGGAGAATGAGCTGCATAACGTGAGGCTGAAAGGCAAAAACAAAGAGCTCTTTAGCCTCCTCCTCCTGATGAGTGGCCATGGAGAGACCCATGGTCCTTTCTTCAGGTGGGCTGGCAGCATGGGCTTGCAATGGCAAGGCTGGAGAGCCTCCTAAGTGAGGTTACTGCTAAGAAGCAGTTCATAAAGCTGGTTCTTTCTGCCACTCTGCAAACAGCTGCCTTGTGTGTGTGGAGGAGTTGTCCTTGCTGAAGGTCTGGGGGCTCAGCACCCCACAGCTGTGCACTTGCATTTCAGAGCCACAGCCCAGACAAAACTTTTAGGCAAATGAATAGCAAGAGACAACAATTTGAAGTTTCATCTTAAAAACGTGCGACCTTGCAGGAATGATGTGAGACTGTAACCAGCTAAATCCAGGTAGGCACATAATAATAACAAGGTTTGTCTGAAATACCCATAAATTGAGAGCCCATTAATAGTCACAGCCCACCATATCTTTCTGACAGCATGCTGCCTTATGCTCCAAGTCACTCATTTAGATCCACATCTGTTGGTCTGCTGACATTCGCTAAACATCAATTTGAAAGCATCAGACCCAGAGCCTCTAGTGGTTATGCTCAACCATCATCATAATCAATCTTTCTTGGTTTGCATAGTATCTTCCTAGTAAAATGCTTTCTAGAGAAGAGTATTTCTGGATGGAAGGAGGACTGGGATGTTATCTATTATTTGAGTAAAAGTCATTGCAAATCTTTTATTAAAAAAAAAGAAAAAAAAAAAAAAAAAGAAAAAGAAAGAAAGCATATGAAGCCACAAAGTAAGACTAAGAAAGTCAAAACCAAGCTATATATAGCTTCAGAAAGAATAAAATCTAGAAAGAGGTTACAGAAAATAAATGTGTGTATAAAAACCTAGCATTAGATAATGACACTTCAGCTTTGGCACATTTTATGTCAAAGCCACTGCACACCTGCAGAAAATGTTCCATCTCACATTTTGTCATACTACATGCAGAAAAGCCAGACTAAGCATCCAATCTAAGGCAGGTCTGTCTAGTTTCTCAGCCTCTCATCTCACCCTCAAATTTGTTAAACCCTTAATTTACCCTTTGTCAAATCCAAACATGATACCATGTACAAAGTCTCAGAGTAAGTTCAATATCATCTCAGAAAAACTGGAATCCCAAACCCACACAAGGAGAATTTTAAAGGGAGCATGGCAAGTAATGAAGAGAGAACAATTATAAGGCTCTCTGTATATTTGCAGTCTTACCCTGAAGCACTTACAATCAATTTCTCTATGAGCTGCACGTCAATGTAAAGACCCTCAACTATTTAGTAAATTATTTTAGAGTGAAATGAATAATCTCTCCTGTGTATATTCTAATTTGGAGTGTATAGTAACAAAGTTGCAATGCTTGCACCTTGGAAACTGCTTATCACACTTGTCAGAATTTGCTGGTAGGTGCCAATAGCCTATTTACTCTCTTGTTTGCCCTGGGACCTCAGTTCACAGTGTAAATCAGCATAGTACTTCTGCCTTCTATAGTTCTTGCTGATTTATAACTGAACCCTTTATACAATATTAAAATAAAAACAAAACCTGAAGCGAGGCATGTGAGATCATTACCTAAGTTTCTACATCAGTTCTTAGAGGCAAGGAGACACCACTTCTACAGTTACTTCAGTAAATTGAATTCTCCCATGTTGTGTTCTGACCCCTATGTGTTACACAAAGCAAAGGTCCTATTGGGGAAAAAGGAGAAGAAAAAAAGATGATGCCATGTAATTGTAAGCACATTACGATACGTTAAAAACAACATAGAAAAGGCGAGGAGTAAGATAAAGGAGTCTCTGTCCCCACACAGCTCATGCTTTGTGGCAGTTGCAGATCAGATTCAGAAGCAAATACAATGTCTGAGCTGTTCCAAGGAAGTTCAGCACTGAGCAGAAGGAGCGCCACTGCCAGTGGGTACTGCTGCTGCCCATGTGCTCCCCAGGGGCCCACAGTTCTCACCCAGTATCCACCTGAGGTTCACCTCTGAGAGACGGGGGATGACAATTTGCAAACTATTCAAATAGGCAAGAGTGTGGGGAAAGCACTTCTCTACCTCACTGACTTTCTTCCCCACAGGTTTCAACTGCTGGCTGCAAAATTGACACGTAAAAGATACCTTTAAGTCTCCCACATCCGGGATAATTTTGAAGTTGTTTTGTTTGCACAGCATTTCCTTAAAGTTATTACCACTCATAATAAAATCTATTTGCAAAAATATATGGCAACACAAATAGCACTACGTAGGTAACACTAATTCTTGGTGACATTAAGCTCAGTGCATCAGAAACTGGAGAGGAAAACTGGAAAGCTGTAAGTTTCACAATGAACTCAAAACCTGCAGCAGCTGAAGTAGTAACAGTCGAGATTATTAGTTTTCATTTATGGAGGAGGGAAATTTATTCTTTTGATTTAGAGGTGTTGAAGGGAGAAAAGTGGATTTCTTTTTCCTTGAAGCATCTTTGCCACTCCACTGCTTGACAGAAATCTACTGGACCCTAGAAAGTGTTTAATCTGGTTTTTTGGCAGATGGGCAGACATGACTGCTGGTAGCATGTCAGACAAATCCTCAGCTACTTGAAATCTATAGACCTCCACTGGTTTTATTAGAATTAGATGGGTGTACATCAGAAGAATAACTTGTCCTATAGAGTTTCTCAGCATTTAATCTCCTGGAAGTGGTCCACACTAAACACTGACCTCACTAAAACCATCAGGGTCCCTATATCATTCCCGAGGACTAATGGAAACAAGCAACCAGCACTTAACATGCTTCTCATATTTTTGCAGCTAAAATGTCAATTCTGCCCTTTCCATCAGTAAAAAGTAAACTTATTAACCAACTTCAACTGAAATAAATAGTGAAATGATTTACATGAAAGGAGTTTCAGGCACAAATTTGTGAGTAAATGGGAGCTGTTTAAAAGAAAAAGAGAAGCTTTCTGTTTTCTTCACTCATAGTCACATGTTATCAAGATGTGATCAAGGTGCATTGTAGCTGGCTGTCTCCAAGCAAATTACAGTAGAGGCTTTAGGGTCTTGCTTACAGCTGACACGTAGCTCCATCTACCACATCTGTTTTCATCGTAAATTACCAAAATCCCAGGATACTTTATGGTTCACCATACTTCACACATCCTTGCTCCCCTATTCTAAAACTTATTTGCTAATAGAATATACATGGGGGGGGGGGGGGGGGGGGGGAGTTTGATCTACATTGGTTTGAATGCATAGCTTGTCAAAACAAGTTTTCCCTCCAGCTGACACTGAACTTTGTAATTATTTCTGAATGCTCAGTTTTAGAGAACGCCCCTGGCCGTGCTAATTTAACAGAGATCATGTTCTCTACAGATTGCCTACATGTCTCCTGCCTCTGCCTGATTAAAGAGGAATATCATGGCTTTTTAAAGGACTTATCTCCGCCCCTTTGTCCCACACCACCATTTTTCACTCAGTTATTTTAGCCTCCAGTTTTTTTGAAGGCAAATTCTCATCTGACTTTGAGAAACAAAACCTCAAGGATGAAACCACAACATGAAACACTCACATATTTACTGAGTGAAGATGTCGGCAACTGCACTGCACCGGAGCATGCAGACCAGAAACAAGTTTTAAGAGAAGTGGGGGTTGAGGGAGAACAAAAATCTTCCTAGCTCTAAAGTTCTTAGGCATTGCTTTTCTTCCACCCTGACCATAAGCAGCAAAGAGGAAGCATTGAGTACATAGGGCTGTAACTGAAGTCCAGACAGTAGTGCAGGGCCAATTATTTGGGTAGAAGCTTCACTTGCTTTGAAGCAAGAAAGCAGACCCTTTCTCATGTGAGACTAGCACTGTTTTCTCAATAAATTCAGCAAACGTCAGAGATACAATTTGAAAATGTAGTATTTATAGAATAGCCTGGCAGCTAAAGCACTCACTGATGAAGTTAGCAACCAGAATTCAAACATCCATCTCATCCCCAGGAGGCAGCTCTGCTCACCAGGCTGCTGAAGTGCCCTAAGTAGATCCATGCCTCCTATGGATGCTGGGCTGCTCTATGGCCAAACACACAGGAGATAACAAAAACAAGGCATGCTATGGTGTTGTAGGCCAGTGTCCAGGGCATACACTCAAGTGTGACAGAAGAGGGTGAAGCACGAGTGTAAGTTAAAACAATTTCAGAAGTGACCGAAATTATAATGATTTGACCTCTGCAAATGAAAGATCTAAACCCCGATGGACAGTTTATTACAGAGCTTTTACCAAAGCTGCTGAAATTCAGTATATACACGACTGTCTAGACCTGAAAAAAGATCAAAATAAATATACTTTTTCTTTTTCTTTTTAAGGATCTGAGACTTCTCTATCATAGAAAATACAAGTGCATAATTCAAGCTGAAAGAAGATAAGACCAGGCAGCAGCAATTCAGTGTTGTGAAGGATTCTCCCCCCCAAAACCCCAAGAAGTGCATTAACTTGTGTGTAATCCACATGGGAAGCCACTGTCCCCCTGCTATGGGGCTGCAGCTTCTGTAGTGCCTTTGTTTGTTAAGAAGGCAAAAGGTCACCGGTAAAGGTTCTCCTTGTAAAGTACTCAGATGTAATATTGCAAAATTAACACTCTTAAAGGCTAAGCAAGATAAGCTGATTACTGTAAATGGCTTTTCCTCTTGAACAATGGTAGTAGAAGATGAAAACCCACACCAGAAAAGGGAGGAGGTGATTTATGGGGGAGAGCAGCGGTTGGCTGAAGGGAAGAGCAGAAATACATGTGAACTATTTCCCGCAACGGCACAGCTTTCTCTGGATTTAAAGCTACCTTTTGTGTCAAGCTCGAAAGAGAGGGTGCACAAGGTATCAATACATCAGCATTTTGTTCTCCTTGTGACCTTTCAGAGGTGAGCCCATCTACCCAACTAGGCAATTTCCCCTCTCCCCTTGCATTCCCCAAGGGGCGGCTGTCGGGATAATCACCTCCTTCAAGATCCCGGAGCCTCAGAAAACACAAATAATGCACTAGGCCAGCAGTTCAGCACTCTCCTTCAATTACCAATATACGTAAGTCAGGAGAAGCGGGCAATAAAATATCCACTTTAAGGTAGACTTTAAGAGGCAGAAAAAACAAACCCACACACGCACCCACCCCTGCCTCATAAAGCACAAATTTGTCCTCCCCCCCACCTTCCTCAAAGCATCATCTAGCAAGGAAAACTTTTTAAAAGGAACAAAACATATATTCCTCCTTGGACTCTCCTGTATCAGAAGGGAAATTTATCATTCTGTGTGCCTCAGCAATATTTCCTCCTTCAGCCTATGTGCTTTCAAATTCCCTTCCAAACATAAAAGCAAAGCATCGATGAAAAGAAAATTGATGTCCCAACGAGCAAGAGCTCTTGCAGTGATTACAACCAAACAGCAATTGGCATGAACAGAGCCAACATTTAATACCATTTTAAGGTATAATTAAAAAGGAGAGCTGTTCAGAAAGGGCTCTTTACTATAAAATATGGCAGGCACACACCACAAATACTCCACCAGCTTCTTCCCATGCAGTGGAAGCCTAAAAACCTTCAGATGAAAATGTATGGTGGGTCTGCAGAAGGCCTTTACAATAACACTTAGGGGCCTTTCAGCACATAATAGACTTTGGCACCCTGCTCTCCCTGTCATTAAGGGTGGCACGGGGAAGATTTAGAGCCAGGGCTCACCTCCTCCCTATCCCACAGGGCAAGTGCTGTAAAAGGTTGGGGTACTTCCACTCCATGTCTGATCACATTCTGATTTAGGGGGATTAGAGAGGAGGACAAATAAAAACAGATTTGTTGTTAGATGCCTTGTCTCCTGTTGTAGAGTTTGAGTAATAAGGTAGTTTAAAAGGAGCTGTGGAGTAGAAGGGAAAACCAGAGTAGCTTAGCAGCAGAGAATAGTAACTGCAGAGATATGAGCTATTTCACCGAATGAAATAGGAACTTCATTGCCAGGAATTTACCAGTGTGAAGCAGGGAGGCATTCGGCTGTCTGGGGTTGGGTATGGTTCCTTATTTACTCAAGAGCCGGCTGCAGCTGAAACAGATCCAATTTTCTCTACAAAACTGAGGATCTGAGTCTAACCTCAGTGCATGTGGGAAACTGACTGTGCACCTGGTGAAATCACGGGCAGCACAGCTGACTGACAAGAGTGAGGGTGCATAAGATTGCCTCGCATGGGTGCTTGGCAAGGTGTGCTCACACATCTAGGCTAAGGATTACCACTGCACTGACAGCCCTGTGGGCACACTGAATTCTCTTCACTTCTTTCAGGACAAACATAGTAATTTCAAGGTGTAGAAGCCAGAAATGGCTTCTGCAGCATAAAGAGCCCTTTATTTAATGTATAGAATCAGAGAATCCTTAGAGTTAGTATCAAGGTCTTCCAGACATCACAGGTGGCACCCAGAAGATTTAGAACCTTTTCCATCTTTCACAGCGACTGAAGCTTTTCAGTGGCTTGAGTCTCTAAAGAAAGTTCACACACATACATCCCGCAGGTTCACAGACTGCCAACTCTTGCACTGTTTTTTTATTTTTAAATTTATCTATCAGCCAGTTGTTAAAGCATGCCATACTACTGCAGTCATCCTTAGACCACAGTGCATCCCATCAAACTCCTGATACTTCTGAAACAGCACTCTTTGCTCCCAAAGCACATACAGTGGCGCCTCCAGTTTCTTTGTTTCACTAGTCAGCATTATAGGGGATGACATAACACTATGTTCAGACTAGACCCACTCCTTTCCCCCTTTCCAGCACCAGATGATGATCTATGAGATAAACTCCTTGGGAAATTTCAGACACATTGTGGACATGTCCTTTCAGGATAGGCACTAAATCAGAACATTAGACCCTCTTGGTCACTGTGTATGTGGAAACGATCCCTGAGTAAAGAGAAAGCTCTCGTGAAAACAGCAGTGTCCAATTACTGTTTTAGAGAATGCGAAGACCTTAGTTGCATACAGCAAAATGAACACTAAGACCTCACTGCCTGCTGCACACATCAACTGACAGCAGTGAGAAAAATATCTACAATATATAACATCTGGGAATAGAAGTAAGTGCTTTGACAGCCTCAGCCTAACATGTGAGACCAGGTATTTCTGAGTATTAGATCTGAAAATCTGTACAGCCACGAGAGGGAGACAAATACACCAAAGGACAGTACTTCACACTACATTCGGATTTCATCAGGAGAAAGCTTTTGTGGAAAACATGGATACAGTCAAGAGGCACAAATTTGAGTTCCATCTTTTAAATGAATATCCCATGCATTGAACTTCAGGGGTTCCTGGATCTTGTGAAATTCAACTCCAAGCCAGGATTGCTTATGGTAACAACATGATATCTTTTTTCCTCATGTACTAATCCCAGTGCAGTAAGTGAATGTCAAAACCAGAGAGGAAATGCTTCTTTTCATTTTAAGCATCTTTTATAGAAGAAAGAACCTTGATGCTGTGTTGAAACAGTTTGGCCATAAAAGCCAAACTTTTCTGAAACATTAGGGTTAAACAGAGTTCACAGTATTCTCAATATACATTTTTACGACATCTACAAGCCTATCATATGTTATAAATTAATGGCAGATACAGCACATTCTAATTACACCACCCATGTCTATATCATTTAAGTAATAGCTCTAAAGGGTGGATTAAAATGAGAAAACCTAAGGAATGGCTGCAGATAATTGTGTGAGGTGCAACACCTCACAGATTTACAACCTACTGTACAATATCACCCTCTGCTGGGCACAGTGAGAAGAATTTGCATGGCAGCATCCTCAGAGACTCCCACAATGCACCAGGGCAGGAGCAAGACTGGTGGTGCCTTATTTGACTGAAGCACATCATCTGATGTACAATTTAAAGCATTTAGCCTGCAAGATTTCATTACAGCTCAGCATAAACTGATCAACTGACTTGATGGAACAAAATGGCAAAAGTACATTCAATGTGTGGTAAATAAAATAACCCAGGCATCTGGTCTTGCACAGCCCTCACTCACTACAGAAGACTTTGAAAGCTCTGAATATCCTATATAGCCAGGATTAGACCCAAATTGCCTTTCATTTCCAAATCTTCATGTAAATGTAAGTAATTTTATAAAGAGGAATTGTTTGGAAAAGGGCCATTTCACAAACCAGTGAAAACAACAGAGAATTTAATCCTTACTTCAAGTAATTCATGGAAGGTAGTATTTGCAATATCAGACTACCTAGCACTGCAGTTTGAAGCTACACATCTAGCATTTGGTCTGTAATACCTCAGCAGCAATATAGAAAAACCTGTAAGAAACTCCAATAGCGCAACAGAGAAAGAACTGAAACTATTACCTCCACCACATTTCACCTGCAAACTAGTATTAGCCCTAATATTACAGAACATTTGACCATGGCCTAAACTCACTTCCCATGAAGTGCAACAGGAATTTGCACCCCATGATGCAGGATGGAAGGGCAGGACCAGCTGTGGGGGCTTTGCTGCTGGGATGAGCTCAGCCCTGCTGTGGGCAGCAGACTGGGAGGAGGCGGCTGCCACCTGCGCTGCCCCTCACCCCAAGCACAGCACCGATTGAGGCCCCAGTGCAACTAGAGCAGCACCAGGAAACGTGGAGAGCCCCAGTGATGTCCTGTGAGACTACTTAGCAGTCAAGAGCATCAAGAAGGCAGTATGACTCACTCACATCTCCTTCCCACATCTGTATGTGGGCTCTAACCTCTGGGGAAATCACCTTTACAACAGGTACCGTTCCACTGGCTCTCCAGACCCAACACCTCCCTGTAGGCAGGCCTTGACAGAAACCCTTATTTTCACCATTTGTTGTTCATAACTTAAAATCCTGCATTCAGGCACAGGATCAATAACATCAGAAGCTGCTGCATTTTAACTTATTTAGGAAAGAACCATCCCGAAACACAATTCCTTTTTAAGTAAATTCATACAGGCTGCAATTTTTTCCAACTGTAGTGCATATAGAGAAGGCACAGGAAGATGAGCTACACATTTCCAGCCTTCATGGAACTCTAAAATGCTATAGATCTAAGACAGGTTGCACTACAGAAATCAGGTGCTATAATACCCCCATTCTATCAGTTTCCAAGAGAGAGAAAACACAAACTTCTTTTTCATTCTGTGAACAGCAAGTTTAAGAATGGTTTTTATTCTGTGGTCTATATACCACAGCAACATTTAGAGGAGCAGTTGACAACAGATGGACGCTGCCTGATGGAAACATGCACAAGTTCTAGACAAATCCAGATTTCAAGTTTCTAAAATTCAGGCAATTCAGACCCTTGTGTGACTTTTACTTAATACATGGTGACAGAGACACACAGGTCAAATGTCTTGCAAATACTCTTTCAAAATAATATCCTATGTACTGATTCAGATTAAATGAATATAACTAAAACAAACTGAAATTGAGTCGATTATCTGAATTGGCATCAAATGAGTTTAAAAATGCCTCCATTAAAAAAAACAACAAACACCTGTGTGAACTGAACCTAAGTGCAAGGAAACTCACCTACTATTTTGCAGGGCACTAGACAGGAGAGAATACAATTGATTCCCCCTCAAAAAAAGATGTACAAGCACATGTTTAAACTAATAATTTATTTATTCTCAATAAATCTGTTTGATGTTGGAGACAAGTGATTCTTTATCACTGCCATTTGGATCAATGTCTGAGAGCTTCAGTCTGTCTAACAATTGTGTTCAAACAGAGAAACTATCACCCTTATTATACAAGGCCCAGATTAAGCAAGTACCTCACTAGAGCTAGGGGGATGGTTTACATGTAAAAGGGTGGCAGAATCAGGATCCCACAATTTCCCCAAGGAGCAAAAAGTTATTATCAAAACACAGATGTTCTTTCTGGGCTGCAGAGAAGTCTGTAACTTCTGCAGTGCAAGCTGAAGAGTAAATCCATGCACCATCCAAGTCTTACAAGTGAACCTAATTTGCCTGTGCTTGAATTCCCAGTGAACAGTATAAGCCATCTCTGCCCAGCATAAACTAAGCCAACAGCAGCACCAATCTCAATTTTATTCAAAACCACAAGTCATGCCTTGAGGATATAAATTTTTCCCCTCCCTTTCCCATCAACACGCACGTTTTGCCACTCGCCTTAGGAAGCATGTTATTAAAAAAAAATTCATTTCCCCCTTGGATACATTTTTATATTGTATACTAAATTATGCATTTAAAATCAAATAAAAAGAATTTACTGCCTTAAGATTACTGCACACATCAGAAAGCGCTCTGTTTCTAAATTTTGGAAGAATTTTCCACTTTCCCACCCAAGCCAAGCAAACATCCAGTGTTGTTACAGCTGAAGTAGCAGGAGAAAAAAAAAAAAAAAAGACAAATATTTTTCACATTAGAAGGCTGTAGGTCAAATATTAAGAAAAGAGCATATCTCAGAAAAGGTACTGCTCAGTGTCTCCAAGAAGGAAAAGGAGCACAAAATTTGAGGGCATATCCAATAACTTTACAGCTTAGGTCAGTCTGAGATAATAATGCTATGATCCTCTCCTGAACAGTGTGAACCTTAGAGACTGATCAATTAGCAGTCCAGCACAGAAGTTTATCTTGCAGCATTTCACTCATTCAGTCATGGCTGTTGTTGTTAGCAGGAAAGGAAGAAGTTCAACAATGCAGTCAGTTCAGACATGGCAAAAGTTACTTGAGGTTTTTGTATTCAGAAGAGCAGAGGAAATATAAAATACAAATACTTCAGTTCTTATGTGGAGAAATGAAAGTGTCCTGATTTCCTGAGATGAGCTGCTCCACCTACTCCACCTACTTGCGATTGCTAAAATCTTCAAAAAAAATCAGGAGACTTTGATGCTTAACTTTAAACTTATCACATTAAGTGGAGGTAGCCATACTTAGACATTGAACTTCTAAGGGTGTGGCTGTAGTCTGCATCAGTCTCACTAACACAAAGTTTGTCCTTCAACTTATGCAGAAGAAACAGCTCAACTAAGATGACAAGGACTGCTATCAGGCAAAGACAGAATTTTTACAATAACATAGTTTTTTCTATGAACAACAGTAAAAAGAGTTAACTTCAGCTGGTCAGGGATGGAGGCTCACTGTGAAAATACTGCTGTAACTCTCCCATGGAAGTCCACCAGTGCAAGGAGACCTACTGCCCAGAAGGAGTTCCTTAAGGCATCTCCAGAGCTTGACAAGGGATAATTATACCTGAATAGTAGGTATGAATGGGAATAGCAAAGAAATAGTATACAGAAGGTCAGGAGGCACTGTAGCTAGGGGAGGCAAAAGTAGAGCAGACAGAACACCAAAGAAAGGACAGAGCCTTAGATGCACAAAGATACATATCTGCAGATAAAGGAAGAAGAATGAATATTTAATTAATGAATAAACTTAAAAATAAATAAATAAAAATAAAAATTGTGGAGCAGCTGGCATAGTATAGACTTAAATACGGTCCAGGAGCAGGGAGATGACCACAGTCAAAATACTCAGCCTAATCCATACCTTTTTAAAAAAACAAACAAGCAGGGCAGTGTTACAGGGAAGTATAGAACACAGTAACATTCTGGTTTTCTTTACGTACAGGTAGTGCCCCACTTCCTTTCTGCATCCTCTCCAAGCAGACACAATCAAGTGGCAGGGAAGATGACATCTGGAACACCAGGAACCCAGTGGCAAGCTACATCATATTTACTGCAAGTTTTTGCTCATACCTGAGCCTCTTCATCAAGAAAGGTTTAATCTAAAACTTCTACATAGCTCCACTGCTCTCTCGCCCTTATGCTTCATCCAAACAGAACATGTGTTAGACTCCGTCACTGAAATGGGTTTAACATTCCTGAAGTCTTCCCCAGCTTTAAAATGCAGGCCTCTGTGTTGCATGTAAAGGATACCACCATAATTTAACGCAGCTCATGGACACTGAAACAGATTAAGCATTTGTCAATTCCCTTTAAATGTCTTTTAAAATATTTCCAGAACCACCAAATAAGCCCCCAGAGAAGCATGAACAAATAGCCAGAGTCTGTTAAAGAGAAGCGGAAGGATTGCGCTCTCCCAGAAGGGGATACTCAGGACATCTGTTGAACACTCCAGGTATTTTTCCTTTCCTAAGGTAATTGTTGACCCAATCCCATGGTCCTACTTATGCTTTCAACTGGAAAACTATAATTTGGGTAGCATCATAATTCATTGTTGGATCTTTCTATCCCTAGGTTAGATGTCTAATTAACGCGACACTTGGGAAATTGTGTTTGCACTCCTTGGCAGTGCAGGCTTGAACTGGATGTCTCTAATCTGTACCAAGGAAAGTGAGTCCCTTAACAGGCTGAATGTAGCATGCCCACTAGACACAAGGCAGGCAGTGGATTTGTACCACATGCTGTGGGTAGGAAGACCATTAGTTCACCAGTCTGCACAGTTCTTGCAGAGGAAAAATAAATAAATAAGCATCAGTTTTGACATGGCCATTTCAGCTACTGCTCCAGATTCTTTGTTCTGGATGGGATATGTCTGCAGGGACATACCACGACAGGTGACAGAAATCTCAGCACTAACAAAGCTGATAGGGAAGAGAAGTGCGTGTCTCCTGTGTCCCACATGTGCTGAAAACAACAAATTCAGCAGTTCTACCTCGGAGGAAAATTGCTGCCTTCTGTGAATACAGCGGTTGCTGCTCTGCAGCCCAGATAAGAACTGTGTGTTCCCCTCCTGTGAGTGAATTTAATGATAGCAACAGTTGCCACATCAATGAAACAGGAGATTTAAGCTTTCTGCTCTCGCAGAGGTCATTTTGCACAACTTTCCTTCTGTACCTGATGAAAGAGTAATTCTCTCCCTTCCCCAGCACTCAGCTACACTAATGGGATTGTCAAAAAGCACTGAAATAATGGTGGAGCTTGGACTTCAAATCTCCTAGGAGCTCATCTGAGCAAGCAGATTCCTTCCACAGTACAGATGCCCTGAGCTGCACATGAACAAACCTACTTCTTGTGTTATCTGTGTAAAAAACTGGCTCCACTAGCAAGAACCTTGCGAAGAATGGAGGACCTAACCAATGCAGCAAACGTTTTTCAAGTAAGCCCATATCTCAATCAGTAGAGCTCATACTCTTATCCAGTTCCTCTCATCGATGTCAGAGGTCCTGTGGACATCTTCAGCAAGAACAGATTTGAGGATTGCCAAAAGAGACAGCCTGTTGATAGAGCTTCATCTACAATTCCATGCTGAACATGAAAGTAAAATACCAAAATGGAATGTCAAGCAAAAATTGCTGTTGCACTGAAGATGCAGCTTCACATCTACGGGACACCACCAAAACCAAGTACTTCTGATGGAAACAAAGAGAATGCAGAAACCTCACTCAAGCAAACACAGTCGATAAAATAATTTAAAATGTCCTATAAAATCACCTCCTGTAAATTTCTTTCATGTTTGTATGAGAAATCAAGATCTAACCTTTCATGGCTAGCTACATGCCACAGTGCATCCGGAGAGACCAAATTCCATTTAACCAGCAAAGACATCACAGCAAGGACTGTACTAAAAACATCCTGCTGCTTGGTGAGCTGTCAAATCCAGTTCCAAACAGCAAAATGCATCCTTCGTGACTGCCCCTACACAAAAGTACTTCTGTACATGTTGAGAGATGAACTTTAAGGCTGTCCAGTTCTGAACTGTATAGGAGACAAACTCATTGACACTAATGCAAGAGAATGACTGTCAGCACAAAATGACCAACATTTCACACTAAATGTTTAATATGCAACATAAACTGATGCTTCTGTGTTTGTTTCTGTCCCTAGTTTTTCAACTGCTCCCTAATGGAATGCAGTCAAGTATTATATTTTGATTTGCATGTTTCACATGAATCATTAATGTAACAATACAGAACACAATGTTGTTCCCACCAAAGCCACATTAAGTTCCTAGAAATCAAGTGTGCCCACATTATGCTCACATGAGGAGAATCACACAGCTAAGGAACAGGCACATGTATACGCTTGGCTTTCAGAAGCTGCTGTGGGCAAAGGTCCCTTTTACTTGTCTGCATTTAACTAGTTCCATTTGTTTCTCTCTTTCCGCCCCCCTCTAACAGCTTGTCTAGTTTTGTTTTGAATTTTTTTTTTTAAACAGTTGTGGGATGTTAAATGGACTGGCTTAAAGTACGTGGAGCTAGTAAGTGTTAGGCGATCTCTACAAGATCGCAGCCATGTGGATCACAGACTCAAGGTTTTTGTCTCAAAAAGATGTTGATGCCTGCTGGCACAACCGAGCTAACACTTCACAACGTATCCCCAGGCACCAGCTCATCCTAGCTTTTAAGTCAGACCTGCACATATTTTCTACATATCTCATTTCCCAAACTCATTGCTAATGCTACAAATAAGACAACTCCATCAGCCAGGAAGGCCAACCAACTGGTCAAGAAGATAATTTACAGTTAATGTAAACCTACTCAGAGGGATTACCAGCACATTTATACACTTACAGGCATTCATGAGTGGCACATGATGCTAATGGACATTAAAAGGAAAGCTGCATGATGAATGATGGTAATTAATGATTAAAGCATTACACAACACGTTTCCCTGGGAGTGCCATGTTAAGTGTCACAAAGTTAAGATCCATCAACCTGTAGCTTAAAAGGTCCTGAGGTTGCAAATCACTTTGAAAAACAGAGGTATTTTACCCTTGCACTTTCTTTTTGTAACAGCATTTAGGAGTATTAATACCAAAATGAGGACACCTCCAGTTTGAAAAACATTAAATACGTGCATGGGGAGCACACATACATGCTCTTTACTGAAAGCTTTAGCATTTCCTAGCTGCTAACAATTCCTGTCTTTCCCTCCTTTTAAAAATGTTCCATTACGAAGTACCTTAGACTAAGGCATTGTTCGTGCAGGCAATTAGTCTTAATAACTTAATGCCAACTTACCAGGTCAGACAGGAATCCTGTTTGCAATACTATTACTCATGGTTACACATTATGGTAGAAATGGTGAGAGAAAAAAAAAAAAAAAAAACACTAAAAAGAAAAAAGGAAAGATTCTGTGTTCACTATTTTCTGTAAGGAAAGAGAACAATTTCTGTGTTGTGTAAATATATAGAGAGCACACTCACTCCTCCTGGAAGGAAAGCAGCAGTGGCATGTACTGTGTGTAGTCTGGTCCTTATTAAGGCAACAAGTTGCTAACCATTCTGCACAAACGAATCAGCTGAGGATGACTCACGTATCCTCTGGGCAGGTCTAGAGGTGTGGGTACATCACCAAGGAGATGGCCCCAGGTTTGCAGGCAGCTGCCCAGGATGCTATGACACCGGGGAAGTCAGCAGAGGGGAGCATATCACCGTATCTCGGCCAAACACATTACCTTCCACTCTCTTAGCCCAAACCATACTCCAGTGTTCAAGTTTAGTGATATCAACTGTGAAATGAAACTGCTAACACAAGCAGATGTGACAGCATGCCAAAACTGCTGTGGGGACCATGAGTCCTCATGGAGACAGATGTAGCATCACTTTAAACTGCTGCAAAGAAAAGCCAGAAACCAGTCTGTCAGACTGCTTGCATGACATCAGGTCTCCCTTCAGCAACCTATAGCATGCTGAAGGAAGCTGTTGATTCTACTACCCTTTCAAATGCAAGATCGGCCTCTTCAGGTTTTCAAGCCTAAACAGACCTACCTCCTGCTGCTCTTAAATCTCATCTACTTAGCGCTAGGAGGATTAGATATAATGGTGTAGAAGTGACCAGCACATGCAAGTTGCAGGTCTGCACTGGAACTTCCTAACATGAGTGGTGTGTGCCAGCCTTACAGGAATCAGCTTTTAGCCTGAGAAATAGATTTTCCCAGTTCCACACACTAACCAGACTATTTTATTTAACTTAGCATCTACTAGAATGATGGTAACTCTGCTAATCTGAGTAAAGAGAGCTGTTACAGCAAAAGATTCAGGCACTGAAAGAGTTGCTTTGGCTCGCTACTCACTCACATTACATTTCATTTAAAAATAATAATAGGTCATTTAAAATTCATATAAAACTCTGAGAACACCACTGGAGGCAGCTACAAAGGATAGCAGACACATATAAATTTCCCAAACTGTACAATCAGATTCATTTAATCAACCTTCTAAAGCCTGAACATAACCTTCCAGTCTTAGTACAAACACCGCACATTTTCAGAGCATGAGAGGCAGCCAGCTAGAAAAGAATGAGAAACTTGAAGTGATCACTTGATCCTCATAAATGCTGCTAAAGCTGATTTCAAAACTGGGCCTTTGTCTTCCTAATCCCAGTAATTCCTTTAATTGAAACTACAAAAGTTGTCTTTTTCATAAAGGAAGTCCTAATTCTTCGCTCTTAAACTGATTCAGCCTGGAAGCAGGTAGCATTTGCAAAGAGCACACTAGCTGAAAGGCCTAGAAGGAGCAACAAATGAAAAAGCCTCACGTGAAATTATCAGGCACTTCATTTTCACAGGTTGGAAAGAAGAGAAAACAAAGGCCACAAGGAGAAGAAAGAAAAAGAAAGAATGGGGATTTCTCCTGCCAGTTATTTCCCAGGGAGTGAAACTAGAAACCCAGAGGTGATTAATTGTTATGAAGAAGTGGAATTACACCTAACAGTTTCGCTCTGCTTAAAAGAAGTAAAGAACAATCAGGAGTCACAGCACTGGGGTTCTGTCTTATGCTTGGCTAATGATGGTCTCTGGCTTTGAATAAAATACTTAGGTCCTAATTCAAGAGAATAAACCCCTATGGGGCTACCAAAGGACATGCATCACATGAATGGGACTTCCACATGGGAACCTCAATTACGTGAGTGCCAGATTGAGCAGTCCAAGAAACTACCATAAATCTGATGGTTCACATACACCATATGGAGGTACAAGAAAAAAATCCACTATTTCCATACAAAACTACTCAAGTCCAACAGCAGGAATCCCTACTTCTGATTTCCAAAGGAAACCAAGTACATGCTGCTATACACTTTCCCAGTAAAGAACGGCACTTTGTTCTGATGCTAGAAGTACAAAGGCAACACTGCCTGCTTGCCAGGACATCATTCAAGGAGTTACTGCGGAACTTAGGTTTTGTCAAATAATATTTGTGGTGGTATCTTTTCTCCAAAGAAGAATGTTCTCTAAAAAGGAAAGGGTTCTGTAAAGAGCATTACCAATTATTTCTGCAATCCCCAAATAGCTGGAAAGAATCTGTAAAGATGAAAGCTGGCAGACTTCCACTTCTAAGGATCCAGGCCACAATCCACCTGCTCTAGGATATTTGATCATTATCTAATTGTAGCCTGGTGCACGTAGGGCACAGCTGATGATACCCAACAGACTTTATTCATTTTACACGAAGAAACAAATTAAGCCTTTAGAAGCAGAGATGCCAATGGATGTCCATGACAATGACTGCAGCAACACCACTCATAAAAAAGACTTTAGAAAGGGAAAGCAGGAAATGAATGAACTAATTTAAAATGAAAATAGAGTTTCCAAACTTCCACAAACAGAAGGAGAGACTGGCTGTGGATGCCTAAGAAATCACTACAATACAAATATAGCTATATTTCATTAAAAGCGTTCAGACTCAGTTGAACAACTGAAGAGGAAGCTCAATTTCACAGGTTTCAGAACTGCTCTTGATTTCATCTGGCCTAACTGAGACCAGAACCTGGCTTGCTGTCATTAAGCGGCTCAAAATGATTCTTGAAGATTTAAGTGATAGTTTTTTGCAAGCAAACGTATAGATTCAGTGGAATGGATTTCATGTATGTCATATCAAGTACTTCTAATAGAAAAATTTTAGAAACTTCAGTAGCACGCAGAAGTCTGGGTTCAGTGAGAACAGAAAGGCGTAGCACCAAATTGAGGATCAGAAAAAGGAAATGTTTGGGTACTCAGCTGTTTGTTTTAAATGGAAAATGACAACATTAAGAAAAGATAAGTAGGACAGTAAACTACACATATTCCAAAACATATTATGCTACCTTCTAAGCTATTAACTACCTCTGAGGTTTTTTCGTAAAGCGTCGAGACTGTGATTTGCATATCTTGAAAGAGTGAACTTGTACTGCATCAATAAAGTCATGATATAGGTCACTAGCAACATCATTTGCGCTAGGTTGGCAATGAGATCTCAGATCTGACATATGACTTCACTGTCACAAGATGTTAATTATCCCCACTGAGGCAATATGCAGGCAAACACACAGAAGTGCACATTCACTTTTGATTTATAAGAAACTGTATTAATTTACAAGAATAAACACAGAACTCATTAATTTCAAATAACGTAATTTAGCTGCACTGAATTACACCTGTTCCTTAGCTCCAACACAGAACAGAAAGGCGTAAGGTATAATAAAAACATGAAAAGGATTAAAATACCGAGTCAGGCCAGGGACTATTGCCTTTTTTACTTAACGCAGGCATTGTCTATTACAAGCAATTTTCTGAAGGCGATGCTCTTGCATAATATGCTGTATGAACATGAAGAGGGTGGGGTCCCAACAGCCCAATTCTTTTAATTCACTGAAGTGGAAACAGTCAAGAACAAATGGAAAGCAGAGATCAATTGCTCCCACTGGCGATGTCACCAATTATGAATTTTGTGAAATTAAAATGAATTTACCATCTTGGCTGTGTTATTATGGTTACATTGTGTAACATTATGAAAGCACATTCATTTCATGTATAAGATTAGCTGGAATAAATGTATGATTTTTCTCTTTTGAAATACTGTACATGGTAATGATACTTGATCAGTTCTAACAAGATGTCTCAGGCTCACTTGTTAACTAGTCACACAGCAGCTGCCAGCAGTATCAGGAAGCAAGTGCTGCAAGAAAGGTAAAATACATTTAGCCCCACATCAACAACATCTGGTACAATTACTGACAGCCACTGAGAAACCAAACAGCTCACATTTCCCACTACCTTTCTCTAAAGATGAATTATCTTACATTCAGAGGACCAGCTTCCAGTACGCACTGACTAAAAATGAGACATTAATTTGCGCTGTGCCTTTAGAAGCAGACTAAGCAAAGCAGTGATCGAAGTATCAGCAAGCAGCACCACCCTACCCAGAACAGTCCGAACTGGAAAAGCAAACGCATTATTCCTTTTCACCCAACAATGCTGATAGCCTGATGTTCTATAGCAAAGACCAAACCATGAGTGACTGCAGCTGAGGGCTAAACACTTGGCAACCCCCATTGCATTTAAGGGTTTATGTACTGTGGAAAGAGTAATCTTTTTAAGCATTCCAAGGAAATTCAGCACAACATTCATCCAACCAGAGCTTCTAGTCAGCTCCAAGGTCATTTTGTCTTTTGGATTCATGGAAAAAAAAAAATTGCTTCTTATAGACAGCTAACACAGTTTGTGTTAGGAAGTGAAACAAAGAGAAAGAAGATGATAATCGCTTACCTAACAAGATTTAGCGATAGAAGGCAGAAAATACGTATGACTATTTTGCAAGCTAATAGGGACAAAGGACTTACCTGAATCACTAACTGTTAGTAGGGAAAGTACAGCTATGGTACTGCAGGCAGTTAAAGTCACAAGGGTACCTACCCTACATTACATTGATTCTAGGCACATATTAGACTTCTAAGAAACTGCATTAAAAAGGGAATGGGAACAGGCAAGACAAGAGAAGGAAACAAAAGCTCTAAGAGAGTTTAGATTTAAATAGAAAATACCAGTTGTAATAACATGGGGGTGAGAAAGGGAATTTCAATGAATTCTAAAAGCTAAGAAACTTCTACAAGGTAGAAAGAGAGGTTGCACAAAACAAAAAGAGAGAGAACCTGAATTATCAGGATAACTGTGCATAACTGACACCTTGCATAACGTGAGTGGCAGAGAAAAGCATAAGGTATTTGGTTAGAAAAATGGCTTTTTTCCTGGCTGCCAGAACAGCACTGCTTCACCTTAAACAGCAAATGACTGTACTGTCTGCTAAAGAACAAGGACTCGGTAAACAACAATAGATACAGTAATTCATTTGTGGGCACCTATTAACATTAAAAATACGCTTCCTATAACGGCATTTCATTTTCTAATGGGCAAAGTATGGATAGTGAAGTTAAAATACAATTAGCTGGTATCATAGCATAAATGGCAGGCAAGACATGGAGGGTAGTGTTTCAGCTTAAGTAACATTTGCCTCAAGATTCTTAATTGATGAAGAATTGAATCAAGAACTGAAGACGTTTCCTGTGAACAAGTTTTCTTTTGCAAGACTGTGAGATGCTCTTTTAAAACCTTATTTAAATAATTTATATTGCTGTAAGAACCAAGACTGAAATCCCATCAAGCTAAACACATGCTTGGACAGTATTCTAGCCAAGAGCTGAAAACTTTAATACAGCAATTACACAAGAAATGGAAAGAAAACTGTGATGAAATTCATGCATTAGGAGATGAATTAACTTGCTCTGGGCCGAGATCAAAGGAAGAAGCAGAGAAACAATTGCACAGCCTACAACCTACATGCCTGCACTACCTTCTACTCCTAAGCAGAAATCAAGAATATCTCTGAAGAAATGCAGAACGTGCAATGAAATTACCTGAATTTTTCCTAATATGGATCAACTAGCCATCCAGCTGATGATGTTAATAGCTTAAGAGACTGAGAATAATTGTTCGTTCTGTATAATTGCAAACTGCCCTCTCCTGGACAGCACTGGAACATTCAGATATTTCATTAGCCCAAAGTCACCTCTCAGAAAACATGAATGATAGCTTTTTTTGAGCATCTGGCTTCGGATGCTGAATTCTCTGAGTAATATGGAAGATTACAACCGCCTCTCTGTGGAACCCAATGTCAGCGCTCTCTCTCCAATCTGATTCAAAACACTGTCAGGCAATAGCTACCAGTTCACGGTTACAGGCAATAATGGGTTTTGAGCTATAAACTTCCAGGGAGGTGATAGACTACCACAGATCCAAGCATTACTGAAGCTTGAAGCAGCAGCAACAATCCCCTCACACACCCCCAGCCATGTGCACCCAGAATAAGAGGAAGATTCGGAAAGCTCAGCTACAGAACATCCAACTCCCCTTCATTTCTCAAACAGCAGTACCATACAAAGCAAAGAAGGAGACTACACAAAGGATATTCAGAAACATCCTGCAACGAGGCCAAATTCAGCAAGCTGCTGAGTAAGTACCTCCCACAAGGTGCAGCGTGCCCCTGACTCCTGCCTCAAGTTATACTGCAGGAGCCTTGACACATTCGGACGCGTGGAGGACACCCATTATTTTAGCCATTTGAAAGGAAGCCTGATTGATATAAGGCACCCACAGGGGCAGTAGAAGATGGCTGCAGCCTGAGCAGTGACACAGGAAGGTCAGAGGGAGGCAGAGGGACTGCGACATGTCAGATTTAAAAAAAATAAATAACCCCTCCCCCTCCTAGAGCTTTGGAAATGACCTACACACCATTTGTCAACTAGTTTCTGTGGTGATACCGGCAGACACAACAGTTGTATAGCAGACCTGAGTGTGATGGGGTGGCAGGAGAGGAAGCATACGCCTAGCAGCTGGCTCCTTCCAACTGACTGCAGCTGAGCTCGTGGCAGCCAAATGCAATGCTCTGGGTCCACAAAAAGGCCTTATTTTTTGCTGCACTATAAAAATATTAAGCAGCTTCCATCAATTAAGAAGTTTTTTTAAATACAAATACCCTATTAGATTGTATTAGCAGCATACAGCTTACCAGAAGAGTACGGAATGAAAGAAGCATCACATTGTGCCAGTTAGTAAACATACTTCAGGATATATTTTCAGGGTGGTTTAAGAGAAAACGAGGACTGGTAAATTATACAAACAATTCTACAATATACATTTCCTGCCTAGAGAACCTAGACTTGGAGTCACTATTTCTAGAAATGTAAGTACTGAAACTGCACTTTAGTTGTCAGTAAATTCATTATCACATGAACTAGGTCTAAATTATTAAACCTTAATGATGTAGGTTCTCAAAATGCGTTGGGCTTTATTTTCCCACACAGAATCAATGTTAAACATTAGCAGTATAAATTAAGTAATACTTTACCATGGCACACTGCTGCTTTGAATTGAGTTACCCTAGGAAGATGTATATTCATGGCTACAGGCTCTCTTTGGCCTCCTAGTGAGGATGATATAGTTTATTGTAACAAATGAGCAGTCGACCTGTAATGACTTAAATGATGTATACGTTTTTGCCAGTGAAAATGTACCAGTGCGGACCTTTCTGCTTAAGGGAATGAGAAGAAAACAGGAGCATGTACTATAAACATAATTTCCATGAAAGCCTGGGGGAGCATCTCCCTTTACACGGTTTAGAAGCATGGCGCATATCACAAAACATTTTAGGACTGTTAAATTAATAGAATATAGACTCAGGCAAACTTGAGAAGGATTATTTTTTAAAAACAGTACTTTGGCTTTAATCCTGCACTGCTTTTTTGTGCGGCCTTTAATCCGAGTTGTGCAAAAAAACGAGTCAGGAGACAACACCGTCATTATCTTGATGAAATTTATGGCTCCTTAAAAGAGAAAAGTATTTGTATTGCAAACTCATCATAACGATTGTCACATATTATTGCTGGGTTTCAATCTCTTTTGTTACTATTTCTTTTACTCACCCAGAAGGCTGTAACACTGCAATGACAGTCTGATAGCCTAAAGTTTACTGCAATATACATTTTGCAGCGATACTTGAATTAGACTAGGAAAAGTAAAAATATACATTTTGTTGCTTTTCAACAGTGCCTAAAAAGCAGTCTGAAGAGTCATGGATGCTAGCTTGTCAAAATCATCAGTAACTATCACCAAGACACACTAGCAGGTTGATAAGAACAAATTAAAGACTGATAATCCAAGGCCCTTTGCTACAGATCCTTTGACAGCACTGCCATACCCAAAAAAGACTATCTCACCTCATTCAGAAGTGCAAAATGAATGCTGATTCTGCCCAGATGCAGAATCAAAGACTACTGAACTGACAAAAGGTATGTTATAAACCAAGAGGTGAGAGACTGCACAGTCAATGTGCCAGCAAGCTGCTTTCTCTTCTACTTTTGGCAATACAAAGACGTAAAAGAAAGATTTCCTCTATCAAGAAATATAAAAGACCCAAGTTATCAAAGAGAGATGACAAAAACCGGGAGGTAAAGAGAAAAAATGAAGATGACAAACTAATGACAGCAGTGCAGTACAGTCCCATGAATGGCATGTGGAGATTGAGCTCAGAAAAATTTCCCTTATCCCCAGGGATACCCAAGGAATCCAACCTTCTCTCACATGTTGGTATTAATTACATGATGATTTTTTGTTATTCTTTTTTTCAGCAAAATCCTACTAGGCAACAATTTCCAAAACACAGAGGCTGAAAAATAAATAAAAGTACAGACCAACTTCTCTTCCCACCCCATCTGAGTACACTGGGCCAGCTGGACCAGTCTGGGGGCACAGACTTCTCTTGATAAAGCCACTTGCAAAGCTTGCTCCATATGGCAGCACAGAGCATTTGGAATTAACCGTTGTACTTAAGACTGCTATCTCTAACCACGTTCAAGTAGGTCCACAGAAAAGGTTCGCCCTAACTGTAAGCAAGACAGCAAAACACCATCAACATAACGCAGGCAAGTTAGGCACCCGAACAATGGTTTAAGTCTGCTTGATAAAAGGCTGGATAGTGGGTGATAAAAAAGGCTCTATGAAAATCTCAGGGAGGTCTGAGAAGACAAGGAGAAAGGCAAAGATGCTTTTTCAGCTACAATCAAAAAACCTTTTTACTTCTTCTGCAAAAATTGTATTTTGCATTCACATATGCAGAAATTGCTTATGGGTAGCCAATATTTTACAAATGTGAATCAATGCCTTTAGTCATTTCACACCTGGTTTCCCCTTCTCTATCCACTGTCAAACTTAGAAATGCAACTGATATGTAAAAATGGGGATGTGAGACTTGCCCCTAGCTATCATCCATATTACATGGTCGGTAACACATTCAGAAAAATCCCACAATTTCTCTCACTGGTAAATTTTCATCTCACATACACTGGTTTTTGAAACATGCAAAACTTCTTAGAAAGACAACAGTGAATCATGACCTGTTTTCAAAAGTCTTTTACTGCATGCAATACAAGATTGTGCATTATGATGTCGCTAGCTGAGTTCTAACACCCTTCATTTACAAGTCTCTTTTGAAAACTTTGATTAATTTGGAACTCACCCTATTAGAAGCAGGACATTAATTCTTTAAACTAAAGTACCCATGGACAACTCTGCATGGTACCATACCAGACACAGCTGGTATACATTAAGTATGTCCAGGAACGCCTCCACAACATTGCTTGTTTACATCTGCAACCTCTATCGTGGTATCTCCCAAAAATTACCATGTAATAGTTCAACCTGAGCCAAGTGCTCTCTCATTCACATAATGTGATTTAAGCTAACGCTTGTCCTAAAGAAATTGGCTTAATACAAATATTGATCAACCTATTTCTACATTGAAATACTTATTAAAAAAGAAAATTTTATGCCCCTTTAAGAACCTTATACTAAGGACTAATGTGTGTTGTATCAGAAATGTAACTACTTGAGCTGTAGAAACTACCATAGTAGTAATTCTGGTCAGTAAGAAGCAAAATAAAACTAAACTCAGATTTCCATTTAAATAGTATGCTTGCAGCTGGAATTATTTGTATTTATATATTTCCTCTTGGGTTTCATTCATGGCACAAGGGATCCTTAACTCCTATAACCCTAGTGCAACATTTTTATACAACGGCAATTCAAGTATACACTATAGTTTAGAGTACATTACTTCCCTGTGGGAATTAGGTTTCCACTCACATAACTTTAAGTACATGGAGTGCTACTGCCAGTGAAGTAGTAATAAAGCCCTTCCTTGACTCATTTGGTGCAACTTCTCATTGGTTAAAGAACAGCTCACAAGTCTATTTGTTCCACTTGTTTAGTAAACCCAGAAAATGGAGAAAATTGCCTTCCTGCTCCTTTGATCTAAATGCTTATTCAGAGGACCTCAGAAAGTGTCTGTTCCCAGTTCTGTATTAAAACTGCTCCATTAGTATCTGCACCTTGACATGTAACTACAAAAATTGCCTGTGCAACTCCAGCATTTTTAGGTACAATGGTATGACAGTTTGAAGGTATGATGTTACCGTTCATTTACACAACTTCAAATAAGCAGCCTTTTTTTCTTGTAAAAAAAATTAATCTAATGATCAGAAAATTGGTTTAATAAATCAATAAAGAACACCAAAGATCCCAAAATCTCTTATTGGCAGGAGCACATCTTGATGGAGAACACATGCATATGGCACCGCGAAAGCTAAATTCAGAGCACACCCTAGGTATCAGACCACCAGTCCCTAATGCTGCTATCATCTCCATGTCACCAATTCAAAAAGAACCAAGTCCAAGTCGAAACAATTACGTGAAACTGCTTTTAAATTCTGTAATAGTCATCCCTCATGGTCTCCATCATACGTCAGGATATACAAAGAAAACCAGAATGTATTGATAGCATCCAGGTGACCACTTCAAAATTAACACACACCTTCAGAAGAACAGGTACAGAAAGGAGCGCTCCAGAAACACCAGGAGAATCATAATCAGATGCCACAGTCATTGTATGGTGTCCACTCTGCTAGTGAGCATTCCAGGGAACATTATCCTGAGACACACAAGAGATGTGTTTGGTTCAGCTCTTAGACTGCTCTGTCTAGATGGATCCACTGTACACATCAAAGCCAAAATGCTGCACTTCAGACCTGAGTGAAAGTAGCATCATTCTCAGACACACGAAGGGACATAGGGAGAGGTTGGGCATTTCAGATTGAAAAAGATTAAGCACATGATGGGACAAATATACAGATAAAAGACTGCAAAACCTCCCAAGCTGTTTGTTATTTCATCATTACATTAAAGTACATTTCATGTTCCCACCTGCAATTGTCCAAAACCAGACACTTACAGAAGTTAGCATTAAACTGCACGTTTCATGTTCAGGCAAAAGTCTGTCTTTTTTAATAGACATCTCATTATGTGGCTACAGGATAACTTCCAGATCTTAACATAAAAGGAGAACAGGATAAACCTATTAAGATACCCCTAACCGCTGGTTCCTACACTGGCAGTACAGGCAAAGTGCAGCGTTAAGCTGTTGCAGTTTCTTAGGTTTCTCTGAGCCAAGCAGAATCTCACAAGGGACCTCTTCAAAGATCAGCTCCTCAAAAAGCAAATTGAAATTATCCTGTATGTCCTGGCTACTCACAATAGCACCCTTATATTAGGTATGGTTCTTGATTGCTCTCTGTGCGGGCAAACTGCAGAACGTGCTATTAGGGATTTTTCACTTTTACGAAGGATGAGAATTTATTGCTGTTTTTATGCTAACGCATTGGTGTTCTGAGTATTTATAACATACTGTTGCATTTGTTATTAATAGAGCTGTGTACTGGGGAGTGCATAAGAATCAATAAAACTCTCTCACATCTGCACTTATAGTATTTAAAAACAAGATAGAGCATATATAGTCCACAGGGTTTACTTGGGGAGATGCATTTCCTGAGCAATTACATTGTTCTGCCTCATGTGGGGGTTTTGGATCACTGGTATTGATGGAACGCAATAGCAAAAACAGAAGAAATCATGAGGCAGTATTTTCTACGTACTAGAAAAAAAGTAAGGCTGAAAGTGAAGACCTGAAGTTCCTCCTCATTTATAAGCTACGTGATCTTGGAAAGTCACTTCGAGATAGACTTCTAAACACAATGAAGGGCCCAAGGACAGTACCTTGTAGGATTCCTGAAAAAGCCTCACTTCGAACTCCCTGAGAGAGTGCAGAACAGGATTTTTAGGCAGCTTGCGTAGGGTGAATGAAGGTGGGAGTATCTATGTGGAAAGAAGGATGTAGGAACCCACTGCTCTCATCAGCTCTACATTTTCTCCCATCTTTCACATCAAAAATCACTTTGGTCCTGTTCCGTGCCAGGACTTCCCAGTATCCGTTCCACATCTGTTCTCATAAAGCCAGAAGTGGCCTTTCCAGCAGGGACTCCTAACCATCAACAGAAGGGAGGGAGACTGCTCGCTGTCTGTGCTTCTTGCGTCCATCCCCACTTTTCCTACTGGACCTCCCAATGCCACCCCTGTGCCAAACATTCACGAACACTCTTTCTACATTCTGGCATAGCAAAGCTATCATGAGACAGCTACACTCTGTGCTTTTTGCAGGAGGAGATTAAGAAACGCAAGCAGCAAAGAAGCAGCAGAATATACCATAGGGGTTGTTTACGAACTTGCACCCTTTAGTCACTGAGGAGTACAAAGGATGTTTGCATCTTCTGCCTAAACAGATTCTGATGAGTGGAATGTAGGTAGGTAATGCAGAGATTGGTAAATTAGAAGAGAACCAACACTCAGTCTTTTGACAAAACAAATCTGGATTTGTGGGTGTGGTGGCCGACAGCATATGTTCTAGTTGACTCCACAGGGGGCATTTCCCTTAGTGCCATTTGATTGGCATAGAGACATATCATTTCTTCTGGGTGCCAGATTGGTTTCAGGCATTTGTGGATGAAAACGCTAAACTATGCAGATAAATTTCAAAAGATGAATGAGCATCTGCACTCCAATATAATTTATATGCAATAATATATGTTATTTATACACTCTGAAGTCTCTGTGAGCCAAAACATCATCATTTTGTCTATTTTCCAGACTTATAAATAAGACATAGGATTATAGAGAAATTATATTGGAGTACAAAGGCTCATTTATCTTTTGAAATTTACTTGCATACCCTTTACACTAGGAAAATAGCACTACCCAGAATTTATACAGAAATAAAATCAGTCAGAAGAAAGGCTCTATATGAAGTGTTAAGGTAACATACTCAAATTAAATAGCCATTGTTTTTCAATATCATTGACCCCCACCATAAACTAAAAACAACTTCCCAAGTTTAAACTCTCCAAATATAGAAAACACGATGCAAAGGTAAGTCTGGTTAGTTTGAAAACTAAGAACTCCTCTTGCAAAGAGAACTCTGCTTTGCTTTTGTTTATACCAGGTCAACAGCAGTGACCAAGAAGTTCCTATTCTATATTTGCATGAGTCTAAATAACAGCATAACGTGCTGCAAGAAAAGAAACCCTTGCTCAGGAGTTAGGAATCTCTGAGCTCTAGGACACATTCACTGTAACGCTGTTCCTGATTCTGGAGCTCTCCTCCAGGATGTCTACGCTTGGAAGGAGACAACATAATACACTTGTTAAGTTTGCATTTACTGGTAACAAATTAGAACTTACCCATTTAAGTTATAGCATTTAAGAGAAAATAATTCAAAAGATTTCCCAGTCTTGATTCATATATATTTCATTTTTTCATTTAGGCAATAAAACTGAAGGCAGAAGTTTTGATTCCTGTGTCCTTTTCCTTAACCACTGCCTTGTTCTTTCTTACACAGATCAATCTTTTATAACGCATCACATACTAACTTCTCTGCTTCATGTTCAGAGCAGATCCACAACTTTAACAACTCAGTTAGGGTTACAGCTCTTACAGCAGCTGAGAACCCACATCAAAACCTGTCCTACAGCTATTTCTGCTTCTCCTTTGGCCTGTCTCCAGTGTTTGAAATACTCTGCTCTCTTAAGTTCATACTGAAGCATCTTTCAAAGGTTTCCACATCTGTCAGTTTTTCAGTAAGGAAAAGCATTCTGCACACCCTGTAGGACAGCATAGATCCTGTGATAAAACCAACAAAATGCAAATGTTCTCAGAATGCCTAAATCCAGAGCCACCAAGGTTAAAGATGACATTTGGTCCAGTTATTAACAGCTAAGCAAATAGTTATGCCTCATTTTTCCCAAATTGCTCTCTTCTAACACTTTTTATCCCCACCTTTCTCCTGAACTTAATTGCACCATTATCTTTGCTGCAGAAACAGCACTGGGATTTCTTGCTTTCATAAGCAAAGATTAGCTGAGTTATCTGAAACTGATTAAAAATACACCAAATCCTGCACTAAAATGATGGTTTTAAAACGTATTTATTTTTAAAAATAAAAGACGAGAAATTACTTTTGGTAAAACAAGATCCTTGTCAGCAGACACCAAAGTACTTCCTAACCATGACTCTTATTATAATCACTGAACTTCCATGCAAAGCAAAGAATGTGAGAAGGAAATATCAAAACAATTGAAAAAAAAAACCCCTATTTTTAATAGGAAAAAAAAAATTGGAGGAATCATCAATAAAACCTAGATTTCACTAGTCACAAGTATAACTGGTAGTTATGTTGTCTTCCATGCAATGCAATCCTTTAGATATCAGTTCTGGTCTGGTTAAAACAGCACAGTATGCTAAAACTTCTCCTGCAAACCGCACAGATAAATAACTGATGTTTAAGTGCACCATGGGATGAAAGCTTTATAGATCCAGAAGCATTTTTCATCTGCTCAGTTCTGCAGCACATTCCTACTACAGGCCTTCTGGCAACACTGCACACAGCCACAGCCAGGGAGCTCCCAATCCACGAGCCTGTCCTTGCATCTTTCCTTTTCTGCAGATGCTGTAATCTTCTCTGCACACGCTTAGTACTAAACAGCAAAAACAAAGCCTGATAAAATGACAACAGAAGATAAAGCGATTCTTAAAGTCCAAACAGCCAGAAGCAAATATTTCTATGCCTTCTGGCTGGGAGGCAGTACATAAATAGAGAAGTATCTCATATAAACTATTTAGTTGAACTTGGTGAATAGGTCCAGGCAAGCTGTCTTCTAAGGGTCGTGCTTTCAACACAGAAGAAGAACCTCTACAAGCTCAAGACAACTATTTTAGGGCCATGCTTTGTGATAAAAAATTAAGTAAAAAATAACAAGTCTTGGGTGCCATGTTCTGACATAGCCTAACTGCTGACTCATATCACATGGCGCTGCTCCTCCTTGTGGACTGGGTGTCTCTTCATACAACTGCTCCAGACCCAGCTATCCAAACAACTTCAGCAGGTAAATGCACAGAGTACCACCCACACAGATGCTGGTGATGACCTTGCCCAGCCCTAATGGTTCAGATGACTGACCAAAGGAAACTATAGCAGAAGTTTGGGGCCTGGGAGAAATGAAAATAGACAATGCAGACAAGATCTACAACGCTACATCTGCTAGAGGACAATAAAATGAGCCAAAGCTAAACAGAGTATGAATAAAACAGTAAAATCAGTTCAGACTCCTGGAAAACTGCTCCTCTCTCAGTATCAGATGGAAAAGAACTGCCAGGATGTCCCCTATAGTCCAGACTACTTAGAGGCCATACCATGCTATGAAGCTCTACTGGGAGTTTCAGGCACTAATGCCTCCTGTAAGTACTCAGTCAAACCTGCATAGAAAAACTACCTTCACTTACACAATCACTCTTTAGTAAGCCAGACTGAAAACAAAGCCGCTTGAGTAAGAAAACAGTTCTTAGGACTAGATCTTACCCCAAGTTACAATGAAATTCAACACAGAACTGCTTCTTTGGGTTCCTGTTGAGACAGATCAGGCAATATATCCTTCTAATGTGCATTAAGATCACACCCTGGTGAGGGACATATCAAACAGCAAAGCTCGTGACAACTGCTCAGCATCTGTCCAACCCAGGTGAGACACACCAGATAAAGGACATCCGGGTCAGGCAGGTGTGGTCAGAATCAGAGGAGAATGGAATAGGAGTTTCTTTCTGGCAAGATGAATGTGCAGAGTACCTGCAACACAGCCAATAGTGAAAAAGCAATCACAGCAGTGGTGCAAAGATCACCATAATGTTTACAAAGACGATTTCACCTTTGGTGTGCTTTTTAAAAGTTGGGGACTTCTTGGTTGGGGTATTTACTCTTAAACACACTGTCAGAAAGAAAATATGACTAACACCAAGTTGCTCCTAGAAATACACACAATTACCAGCCATGCTGGTTATGCTCTCTATAGTCTGTCAATAGCTACGAGATGATTACTGCCTGCATTTTACAGTTAGGAAGCTCAAAAGAAAGAGCAAATAGGACTCCAAACCTATTCATTTTCATTACTGTATCCTCTAGGTAGTTCTAGTGTGGGAAGGGGACCAGGAACACAGTCTAGCATCAACCAACTCCCAAAGAGCTACCATTTTGGTAAGCATATACTTAAAAGACAATACGTGCTGAATTGTATCAGTGACTCCTTGTCACTCTGCCTCCCATGAACGTTCTTGCCTTTGGCTTCCAAGATTGGGAAGGTGCTACATGCCTACATGCTATATCCCATCACTCCTTTTTATCCAGAGCAGAGATCTCAGAGGTCGATGCTTCATTGCAACCCTTAGGCATGGTCACAAGACAGATGTGTCTGCAGAAAGCTGGAGTTGAACTAATCTTAAAATCAGACTTGCTTACAGCAATACAGGGCTGCTATAGTATGATTTGCATGCTGGTTCAACATTCAGCATCAAGGTTGGTGCTGCTGCCGTTCAACTACCAGTGCTTCAGCCAGGGAGTGCAACTATCTCTTCATTAACAGCTCACACCCCCTCATCCCAGCAGCCATCTCTCACTCCCTCACTTTGACAGCCACTTCTCCACAGAGAGTATGTTGCCCAGGGACGCACCAGTGAGAAGACAGCTACGATTACCAAGAAAGTAGAAGACCAAGACCTACTGATCCAGCCCCACCTAGGGAAGGCACAGACAGAGCAGACTGCAAAAAATGCTTGCAGCCTGTGGCCCTATTTCTGGAATGCATTCTGGCAATCCTGGGTTCTTATCATCCCTGCTTCCCATACAACCTGTCCTCCCAAGACCAGAGCAACCCCAGCCCAGCCCCAGCCTTGCCCATGGTCTTCCTACACGCCAACACTGCTGCTCTTCACCATCCTTTCCACCCTTCCCAGACATAATCCATGCCCTGCCCTCTCTTTGAGGATGCTTTCATCTGATAATAAACTCTTTCGGGCAAAGATGATCTTTTATTATGTGTTGGTACAGTGCCTAGAAAAATGGGGTTCTGATCTCAAGGCACTACTGTAACATAAATAACAATAATTCACCACTACTTGCCTTCAGTAGCTCCAGGAGTTTCACTGGGAGATGGTGAGTCATGCTAACATGCTTTTCCACAGCACAGAAATAAATCATTTTTGCACATTCCAGTATTTTGGGGAGATGAAGGAGAAGGAGGGAGGAAATGCAAAATGAATTTAAACACATTTGATTCTTTAAATTTATAATAAATCCAAGTGATTTACCAGAACATAAAATTCTCACATGCAGAGTCAAGGACAATATTCTATTCATATGCAGGAGTCATTTATTCATTTATAATTAGATAAAATGAACAGCAATTTTTTAAGAAAAAATTTGCATGTGGCAACAGTAATGTATTACGGAAGGGTGGCACTTTGTTACATCCATTTGTTAGTCAGGACACTGGAGCTGCAATTTAATAGACAAGAAATAAGTACAGTAGAGGAAGGGAAAAAATTAAATTCCGCATGATCAGCAAGGTTTCGAACAATCGCTAGCCAACTGAAGTGGGTGCCATATCTATAAGTCATTTTGTTTTATAGGCCATTAGGATCTCTTGAGAGAGGCTGCATGGAGACCGCTGCTTTTTGTTGAAATTAAAATGTCAGAGAAAAAGAAATAGAACAAAACAGGGAATCTGCAATTAATTACAAGGCCATAAAAATTCAATAATCAGGAGGCAGTGCTGCTGTAGGCACAGCGGTATCTGATTCAGGCTAACAGGAATGGAATACATTAATCTTTTCAAATTAGTTTTTTAATCTGACGGGGATATATAGTGACGTGTTCTTTTACTGTTTGAGCAGAGCTGCTGTCTAATATATAATGCTGAGTGTCTGGAATTAGGACATCTATAGCCGTTTTGTGACTACAACATTTTCACGGCATTTATTCAACCCTATCTGTACACCTGTCCTACAGTAATCAGGAAAAACATGTTCAAAGTTCACATCCTAGATACTGATTAAGAAAAAGACATCACATGCTAAAATTAAGACAAAATACAAGGTCCCCAAACAAACTTGCACAAGACCACTTAAAATGACAATCTGCTCTTCAGGATATATCATCAGGCTTTGAAACTGCATTCCCAGTTCATGTTCACAGGGAGTTCTCTTTTACTCTTGGTATCTTCTTTTATTATTATTTCAAGTGACCTGCAAACATTGTCTTAGAGGTTCCCCATTTTGTATGCTGTAAAGCCCTAAGAGTTCTACAAGATCTTACTTTACACTTTCAATATCCTTAAAGTCCCTCAAAATTATTCTTCTCCTGGTGAATGCTTCCCACTCTTCCTGGTGGCCATCTTAAAAAGCACACTACTGTTTGTTACATGTGAACTGAAAACCCAGGACTGGAATAAATATTTTCTGCTCCCTGTTACTTAGAATAAGTGTTCATTCTCAGAGCTGTAGTGATATGCAAAAACTTTTTTTTTTTTTTTTTAGATAAATCTTTTCCTCTCATTTGCACACCTTTACCCTCTGATTTTACTGAAATTAAATTCTTTTCTTCAGTTAGCACTGGATGTGGCTAGAGAATGAAAAAATAGTAAACTCTTCCCTTCTCTCCACTTGCCTAAATGTCTTATTTTTATCCTTTGTGGAAAAATAAAAATATATATACACTCTGACAGACCACATTTTCTATCATATGATATGTGAGGTTGTCTTTTTTTTAAATTGTTACTAGATAAACTCCCACATTTTATGAGAAGTCTTTAAGTTGACTTGAAAGCACCAGCTCAAAACCTCCTTACAGGTGGGTGAAATCATTGCCACCCTGTTTGTCCTGGGCACATCCATTTTGCTGTGTCTGAGGTTTCAGTCCTATAGGCATGCATCCCAAGAAAAACATTCCCCAGATGAACATTAAAAGTCTACGCTCAGGTTTGAATTAGACCTGTGGATAATTCCATTTTTAGTTTACAGATTTTTCAATCAAATTCCAGAGCACTCACTAGAAAAGCTTTTTTTTCCAATTCTTTACAGCAGTTGCACATAGAGTAACATCATTTATACATTCATTGCTTTTTCCTATGAAGCAGGATAAATGGGCATGGATGTATCCTATTCATGGATCCTTCAAAGGGATAAATATGTTCATGTGATGGTACATTAAAGAAAGTGAGATAGAGGGAGCAAGTAACAAGACCTAATATTGTAAGACAGGCTTTGCAGGTAAAAACAAAACAAAAAACCCCTCCATTTAGAAAACATATTCCAAGCTGGGAAGGACAGGAAAAACTTCCTGCAACGAGCATTCATCACTTTCGAGGCATGTTTTCTTTTCAATTACTATGACAGCAGAACTCTACCATATGAAGTTAGTTTATCTAACACCCATTTCCTGTTGAACGTATCACTCATACTTATGCAAAGAGCATATTCATATCCAGAGGACAATGGAGGGCACAGACTTTCAACTATCATCAATGTTACTGTGGCAAGAATCTCTACATCTCCACAGTGAGTGGATCCTAGCTGTCTATTGTTTCTTGGTCTTTAAAAGCCAAACATACTTCAGCAATTTCAGTGTCAGATAGCTGTATTCTGCCATCCTAATTGTCCTTATGGAATTCTTCTCATCCGAAGGGGTCCCAAGGTGCAGTTTCCTGACTCTGAAAGCTAGATGTAATGATAATATACACATTAAAATGGTTGAATACAGCACCCGTTCCTTATTACAAGATGTTAGCCTCCAACAACTCTGACCAGGAAGAGAAGAGCACTACACAAGAGAAATCTGAGGCAGGTGTAGCTTTCCTGAGTTGTATGGTACCCACATGTACCACCTTGATGTTGTCTCATGGGAGACAATGCACACTGAACAAGTAAGGGAGATTAATTTGCACTGTCACATTCTAACTGTAGCCTTATCAAGTAGGAGGTGAAAATAGAGCCAGGAAAACCAGCTTAAATTAAATATAATAAGAGACCTGTCTGTTCATAAAGTGTTATGAGCATATGTATTTCCATAAACGCTAATGACTCAAAATTATTTGTAGATTATCATTATTGCAAGTTGTCCATCACAAGTGTTGAGAGTTCAGAGTAAACTAGATCTTCCCAGTCATTTACTTTTCAATCATAACTAGACAAGCATAACAACTGAAGTGACATTAAAACCTCAATTTCGTCAGAGTTTAAATGCTTCGAAATACTGTTTTGCTGTTAGAATTAAAACAAAGTATGTAGAGAATTATCATGAATGTGAACCACAATAAAAACAAATTAAAAAAATAAGAATAGAAAGATAATAATCTGTTTTCACATATTTGTCCAGCTCTGATGAGACTGAAAGATTTTGTCTATAGTATACTCTGACAGTTTTGATCCCTGTCTCTCTGTGCAGCTCTATTAATGGCAGCAAAGCTAGCACTACTAGAAGTCAGGACAGGGACACTTGTGCAGCTGAGATACCTAGCCTTAAACAAAACAAAACCTGAAGACATTGGCTATAGCAAAAGCTTAGTAAAGCTTACACACAGCATGAAAACGGATAAGCATAGCACAATTTCTTTGGTCTCTTTTTTAATACTGTCCAGACTCTGAGGATAAACAGATGGCTCTTGAAACATGTCCTGTTGGCAAGAGACAGCAGCCTTAAATTCACTTAGGACAATGACACATTCCAGGGTAAATATTCATTGTGACTTATGAGGAAATTAACCATGCAGCTCTGATTAGCAATAATAAAGAGACAGACAGTCAATATCTACAGCTCACAATGGACATTAAACATACAGTGTCTTCTCTCGTAGTTTCTGTGTTTTAACAAGAAAAAACCGTAAAGAGAGAAAATACTTTGTACTTATCTTGCATTTTCTTCAGCTGAGAAATAAAACACAAAGCGTTTAAAAGTTGCTATGCTCATAAGATTTACTATGCACATACACACACATCTATATATGTACACACAGATGGTAACCTGAGCCATTTATTACATTAGAAAAATAGCAATGAGCAGTCTTCCAGTTGTAAAACACATTCCAGGTACTATCAAGATATTTTTGTTTACAATAGTCTTTAACAACAATGTATATTTTCACAGTAAGATACTGAAATAAAGTATAAGGAAATGTATATATCAAGATATTATCAGAAGTTGATAAGACAAAAGTATTGAAATGCTTGACCAGCCCAGTAGCTTTCTACAATGACACTACTGGGTTGGTGGATGAGGAAAGGTAATTGGATATCATTTCTTGATTTTCACAAGGTTTTTCACATTGTGTAACCAATGGACAGTGTGGTAGACTGAAACCTGGCAGAACTGCTAGGCTCAAAGGGTTGTGATCAGCATATGAAACCCATCTGGCAACTAGTTACTGCTGGTGTACCCCAGAGGTTAGTACTTGTGCCAGACAGTAACATCTTCATTAATGACCTGGTGACAAGACAGAATGTATCCTTAAGCATATTTTGTAGGAGTTAACAAAATGAGAGGAGTGGTCAACAGATGAGCTCATAGTGTAGCAATTCAGGGGGGCCCTTGACAAGCTGAAAAAAGAGTTAGCGGGAATCCCATCAACTTCAGCAAAGGGAATTTGGAAGTTCTGCACCTCAGAAAAAGTCAGTCCATGCACCAGCACAACCTGGGAGTCAAGCTGGATGGAAAGCAGCTTTCCAGGGAAGGTTCCCTAGATTGTCCAGCTAGCAGACACAACAAATCGACCATGACTCAGAAAAGTACACTTGCAGCAATGAAGGTCAGGAGCACCCCAGGCTGCATTCAGAAGACAATTACAAGCGTATCAGGGAAGATTAAATCTGCCCTAGCAGTCCCTGCTTTGAGCAGAGAGATCCCTTCCAATCTCAGTTGTTTTGTGTTTCTCTCAATGAGTCTCGCTATAAATGATATATATACACATGCACACACACACACATATATCAGAAGGATTACTGTTTGCATAATGATATCCAGTGCAGTTCCTTGCCATGAATCCTAATCTCTGTTCTGAAGTCTTTACCACATATTGGCAAAAAAGAAAGACAAAGGACAGCTAAAAGATAACAGAAGATCCTTGCAGTTAAGTCTGTTGACTTACCGTATTTATAACTAACTGAACTTACTTCAAATTAGGATTCAACATGAGTGCCCCAAGCTCATCTTTCATTCTCCTTTTGCCTGTATATCACCAAAGTGTCCCAGCTCATGCAGAGCCAGTGACAGAGCTAGGCAATGAAACTAGAATGAAGACTCCTCTGAATTATAGCTTCAGGTGTTTCCCCCATCTTCCTGAAAACCTATTTTATTCTAATATAGGGTTTAAAGACAGTTCAGATGCTGTATATGCAGGACACTTTCTTTGTGTAAGAGCAGAGATAGGCAAGAGGCCCAGTGAAGCAGCAGTAATCTGCCTTGAGGCCAGAAGCCATCCCCCTGGAGCCCAGACTGTCCAGCCACACATGCCTGATACAACAATACAAAAAGACAGCAGGAAGGAAGGCATGTCCCACTGCTGGACTCACTGAAACCACTAATTTCTGTGGGTAAAGGACTTGGCCTCTGGATTTGTCAATGGGAACTGCTTTTTTCTCCTATGTAGATAAGAATGGGTTAGCAGTAACAGTTATGTGGGTTGATTCTGCAAAGAGTTTTGAAGCTTGTGGAGGATAATGGCATAATCAACAGTCAAGAGAACAGATGAAGGTGAGTTGAACAACAATGTATATGCGTTGGGGAGGAAGAGAAAGAGGGGGAAAACATGAAGGAGAAAAAAAATAATTTTCAAGACACAACTCAGCTTCTCTTCAAAAATTATACACCCAATACATCAGTCCTTTGCTGTCAGAGTTTCACAGAATCAAATGCAGACAACAAGTTACCTTTCCTTGGCATCCTTTAGAGTACGAATATTTATACTTCATACTCTAGTCCATTAGAAATATGGATTAAATTTCATCTCTCCATTGGCATTCAGGTATCTGAAAATTGCAAAATTGCACTGCATACTCTAGACAGGCATCCTCCTGCGTCAAAACAGCAAGCCATTCTCAGCACACCTCTACAACTACATAACACCACCTATATAAGTATTAATTCTTATATAATAACCAATGAGTATCCTTTTATTATGTGTAGCCTCACACACAGTAAGAACAGGTAAGAACAAAAGTAAGCTGGCTCAAAGTAAAACTTCATTAAGTGGGTTAAGAGAAAAGGTGAAGAGCAGCCAAAACTGCTTAGATAGGAAGAAACAGAAGAAAAAACAAACTTAAAGAAACCCCACTCATGAATTAAGAAGAAAGGCCAACTACATATGCTATATAGGAATACCCTGTATAAGCCTGAACCGACAGTGCTTGCGTTCTCTAGGCTGAGGTTGAACATCCAGAATTGAGGAACCTCAAAATTACATGAACATACAGGGTGAGGAAAATAGACAAAAAAAAAAAAAACAATAAATAAAGAGATAAACAAACAATCAAACAAACAAACAGGATAAAGGCTGAGTGAGAAGGGACCAAATATAGGCACTGAATGAGAACATAGATGGGTACGCTCAGCATCCTCAAAAATGCAGGACTGAGTTGGGGATGGAGGCAAAAGGAATGAAAGGTGAGAGGCTGCTCCAATTTCTCAGTGACATTCAGAAGCCAGCTCTGCTCAGCAAGGCAGTCATTATCTGTCATTTTGTCAGCCTGCTCAAATCTGGAAACCTTATAAAAGACCATTAGCTTCAACCTCCCAAAAATTAATTTAAAATGCAGCCCATATTTTGGCACCATAAATTGACACGGTAGGCCCTGTCTCTCTGTTTTACTCTCACATGTGCAATAACAACACCAACCTTTCAACAATACACCATAATAACAGATGGCACAGGAAAAGAAAGCCAAAAATGTAACATGGGACCTTATGCTGAATGGCTTCTGGTGTTTTAAAAAGAAAAAAAAAAAAGCAGTAAAAGTATATCATTTATGAAAAAGATTTGGTTGCGTGAGCCAGAAGACCTGATGATTTAACAGAAAAATTGACTGATTTCTTGTCCTTTGAGTCTTTTCTTGGTGGCCAGTAAATCTTCAGAGTCTGAGATGCTGACAGATCCTCCAGACACCTTGGCTGCTGTTCTCCAGCCCCACCACTTCTTAAGCTTGATGTGAAACACCCTCCAGAAAGTTGCCGAGTTACAACAATCTCTGCAATGGTATTGCTAGCATAGAATTGCCAGTGATAAAGCATTCCTCACAGCAAAGAGCTGACAATCACACGGGCAGTGAGAAAGCTCTAGGCCCTTGTCTTCTGCATAGGTGATTCTGTGGTTTGGCTGTGAAGCTGTGTATTTAAAGCATTTGTATCATTCAATTATTTTATGCACAGAAACAGCAAACCCTCTGCCTGCCTTTCATTATTTAGCCATTCATGCCACACCTGACAAAAAAAATAAAAAAAATAAAAATCCCTTGTATGTTTCATAGCCTTATTCTTTTGGCTCCAAAAGTAAGAGAAGGAAGATGTTCCAACTCAGCAGCCCTGGATCAGCTACCCATCATTTCTGTGCAGCATTACCTGATGCTATACCTGCTAGATCTGCAGCAAAAGTCACATTGGTTTCACATGACACAGCACAGTGATTCAGCGCTCCGACCACAACATGCATATTTCCTAAAGAGCAATGTAGCATTCAGAAGAGTGAGTTTAAATGATTTAGAATACGAAGAGGTAGAAACGATGAAGGCAGACAATGTTTCTCAGTCTTCTCGGATTGATGAGCCTGCTTTTTCAAGCAAGCCAAAACGTTAAGATTGCCTCAACTTTACTATTAAAGCTAAGAGCAAGAATTATAGCCATCAAAACACTCCTACTCGTGTGTAATTTACCTGTGTTTCAAGAACAGCTGACAGAATATTTAGCCTTCAGTAGTAATGAAGCAGGAGCAAGATTTTCTTTGTACTGAGTTCAAATCAAACTGTCGGTGCTTTTAGAACCTTAAACGTCTTTTGAAACATAGCACACTCAACTAACAACAGCAAACAGAAAAGTGAGAGACATTCTATGGATATAGTTCCATGTAGATAAAAGACAGAAGATCTGGCTATGTAGGTATAATTTAAGATAATCAGAACACATCAAGTGAGAGGGATCACTATATAGATATCAGACAAAAACAAAGTATAGAACATAAGGGAGCTATAAACTCACTAAATCAAGAAAAAAAAAAAATGCCAAGGAGCGACATATCCCAAACCTAAAAGTCTGATTAAAAATATATACATAATTAACAGCAAGCTTTAGGAGAGTTGCCCTTTTGCCACAAGAATTATTGTACTCTATGTATTCTCCCCATTAAGCAAAGATTAACTAAAGATGTTTGTTGCACCAAAGATAAATTCACACCATTTTGAATCACGGCCAATCTGGAGGAATAAACACCTGATAAACTGTTTCAACAATACATTCATGGGATCAAATGACTGCATCTCTTCTAAATCATACAGTCCCTACACACTGACAGCCAAGCCCCAATTTCCACCTTTCTGAACATCCTTGCCCCTCGAGTTTATCTTCTCTCCCACTTCTGATAGTCTGGTTAAAATTATTTAATCTGCCAATACTTTCTCCAATTCTTTCCTAGTTATACTTAAAACTAGAAGCAAATAAACCAGTTTTCTACTCTCCATTTGCTCTTAACAAATTATCAGCAACTGCACCATGGAGTTCTACTGGCAGATACGGTCAGAGAAAACAACTTCTGTAATTTGCTATAGAAGTTATTTCAGTATGATTCATATGAGATCACAAGCTATATGTGCCTCCACTCAGTAACTCATATTTCTGATCCAGAAATTGTGTTATTAAAGCAAATATACTCGAATAGCAAATACACAATGAAGAATCAGCAAAGATATGGATGTAGATTACAAATACAGTGAGACGGATCCAAATTAAGTTAGTCATTGATGTTCATTTTCACCATTCTCCATTCCTTCCATGACTCCTTCATAATGATGGTTACCAAGATAATTTATGTCTCTGTTGCAACTACAGCTCATCTGCACATCCATGTTGGCTTTGGATTTCCTCATTAAGGCAATCATACTGATGTATTAGAAATCAGGTATGAGCCACAGAAATGATTAAGAGACAGAGTGGACTAATTTATATATAAAAATTAAAAGGATCCAGTATAAACAACTTAGTTTACTGAAGATTAAGTGGGGAACAGGGGCAGTGGGCACATGATCAAGGTCCACAAATACTGGATGGATGTTAAAATCAGGGAGGCGGAATAACTATTTAATCCAGTAAAAAGACGTGTAACAGAGTAATGAGAAGAAACTAAAGAGAACACTTAGCATATGCATCAAAGAGAAGTTTTCAGAGAAAGAACTGACTGGCTGTAGCACGGCCTCAACTGGAAGGCTGGTAGGTACAGCACTTTACAACCTGCAAAGCAAAAAGGAGGCTTGAATCAGAGAAGGCTCCACGCCATAGCTGGATGTACAGTGCTTTCCTCAGTCCAGTCAGGTTCATACGAGGCTAGCTCGATCACTCCATGCAGACACACACAGCTGCTTTTATAAGAACGCTACAGTGCCTTATTTTCCCAGTCACTCCCACATTATTCTCAGCTAACTACCCAAGGAGAAGCAAGCCTCGTCATGTGAGGTGTTTAGAAATAGATTGGACAAGCATTAGAAACTGTACGGCAGGGGACTGGCCCCGAGGGATAGATTAGATGACCTCACAGGATATTTTTTTTCCATGTCTCTAATTTATGCAGTCTACAATGAATACTTGGATTTTACTGAAGGTCCATCAAGGGTGCAATGATTGCAATAATCATGATTTGATAGAACAGTTTTCTTCCAAATTAGATGGCTAATACAGCCTTTGTCTCATTCCCGCCTTTCTCCCCCCATCTCTAATTAACTCCTCTGTGCAGTGGCTCAGGAATGCATGTAATCCCTCCTGGAAAGGTTTTTTCCTAATCCTCAGTGACAGGACTCACAGCATGCTGATACGGACTCCAAAGACACATGACTCAGTGCAACTAGCAGTCTTGCTACAAACAACCCACAACCCCCACCACATTCTGATTAATCCTGACTGTGTTGAGCACCATGAAACTCCTTTGTTGCATGAATTAATTTTGTTACAGTAGCATCCAGCTGACTTCAGAATTCACTGAAGAAAATGGTCAGCAATGGCCCAGCTGTGTACGAGTAACAGCAGGCAGTCAGAAAACGTTAAAGGCACTAACTAGGGGTCATCATCTGAACTGCCATCCACTGTACACTGAGCCTTGTGTTGAATCCTACTAAGTCGAGCCACAGCAATAAGGCTTTCAAAAAACCTTTAGCAGTAGTATGAAACAGCATAAAAATTAACCTGAATTCCAGACTTGTTGCTAATAGCTAAATTCATTCAGATTTTTCTGCAATAATCCTGAGAAGCAAGAAACAAAGACTAACAAAAATAAAATAAAAATATTCATACTAGAAAACAAAAGACTGATAAAGAAAAATGAAAATCAGACTGGAAGGGGAAAAAAAATGCCAGGCTATAAGGAAATGACAGAAGTAGGTGAATCACAAATAAAATAAAATAAAATAAAAGCAAAAAGTATTGAAAGTGACCTTAAATAGTTTAAGTATCTTAGAAAATACCTAAATTATTAAAAAAAAATACATAATTCAGCATTTAACATTATATACATATTATATACATATAAATCTGGTCAGCTTTATTAAAGGATCAGACTTGAGCAGTCTTTCACGTTGTAGATCAGTAAATCTCACCATTCCTTTGTAATAATCTCTTGTTTCACTGAAATATGCCTTCTCTCTGAATTTATGACAAGTAATGTAAAAGGTGAAGAGTAGCTGATGAATTGAGAATAATCAATGCTAGAAAAAATGGCAAGCAGCTGTAAAGATTATATACTGGTGAACAAACCATTCGTCTGATAACTACACATATACACTCCTTAATACAAATAAATATATTTAATTAATATATAATTAATGCATGATTTCTGAAAATCTTACTATTTCAAGTGCCTACTTTGCAAGACCCTTACTCTTTGGGGCTCAGATTTTTCAGGACATCATCCATGCAGGTTTCTTCCTATTGATGCATCTCAAAGTAAGCACTGATCTACATATACCATACCTTTGGTCTCCATCAACACAGACATTTAGCTTTTCCGTCAGCAAATAGTTCATGTTTATATTACAAAACAGCATAGATGCTCTATATAACTTTTTTTTAAAATTGGCTCCAGGAATTAGTACAGCCACATTGGAGCAGGTCCAGAGAAGGGCCACAAAAATGCTCAGACGGTTGGAACATCTCTCCTGCAAAGACAGGCTTTAGGGAGTTGCGCTTGTTCAGCCTGGAGGAGAGAAGGCTCTGGAAAGACCTCACTGAAACCTTTCAATACTTGAAAGACGCTTATAATCTGAAGAGAGACCAAGTTTTTACATACTCTGATAGTGACAGGACAAGACAGAACTGTTTCAAACCAAAAGAGGAGAGATTTAGATTAGATGTGGAGGGAAATTCTTCACTCATAGGGTGGTATATAAAATAGACAAATGATAAGAGGGAAGAATACATTAACAGACCATCAGGATTGTTCCCTTACCTGGGAAACATCTCTGACTATACTAGGGTTCCTCTTACAGAGGATCATGATCACTATTTTTCCCCTGAAGAAAATCAGGTTTTACAGCATCAAGAGGAATAGGGATTCACCTCTCCCAGCCTAAGAGAAACTAGAAAGGAAGGACAACATCATCACTACAGAGGCTCTCCAGAACATCAGTGCTATCTAGGGTATTTATTGGACAGTTCAACTGTTCCCTATGTGCCACCTCAGAGCCATTATTCAATAAATAAGAATCATGTAAAAATTTATTTGAAGCTTTTAGTATTCAAATTGCATCATATTTAATACAGCTGTCATCCTTAAACCTGTCAGAAACACCTCTTGGATTTTTACTATAGCAAAGATAAGTAAGTAGCAAGCTGATTTCAAATTGACAGAACCCTTAATGAGTGATCCCAGTCAAGTTAAAAGATCTTCCTATTTCCTGATAAAGCATTAGATGATAAGCAAGATAGCTAAACATTAACATTACACCAAATCAAGTTTCTTGACAACAGAGCCAAACATGATGATTAATCTCATTCAAAGGATTTGGATTTCATTCACTGTGACCCTCACCACATTTGAAAGAGGTCCTAAAAGGTCCTCAAAGGATTCAGCATAAAAGATAAACCCAATGAGAGGATTCAGGGTGCAGCAAGAGGCTGCAGTACAATTTGACTCTCTTCAGTTTGATATAAAAGAATTATTTTAGTGATGAATTTCAAAATTCAAAGCATTATCTGCCCATTAGAAGATAAAAAAAAAAAAGATAAAAGGATCTTGATTCATTATACAAGTGCATAAAAGAGATTAAAGGTAAATATTAAAAAATAAATGTAATTGTAGATTAATACAGCTATATATCCTATTTTATAGGTATATATACTAGCAATAAAGAGAACCATTCTCATCTAATACAGCTCTGCTGTCTAATGTGAAACCAAAATTTCTCCAGAAGGTGAAGTGTGTCATCATCAGTTGTGCTGTGTCATCATCAGTTGTGCATAGAAGGGTCTCACTTCCTGCACATAGAAAACCAATATGCCTATGAGTCTCTTTTATCAAAAGGATATTGATTTCATTTACAGCAACTCTTCCCTTGTTTTGAAAAGATGAACTCATTAAGTTCGACTTCAAAAAAAAAACAAACAAACAAACAAAAAAAAAATCAGTTCCCCAATAGCCCTATGCTTCTGAGGAGCTCTAAAATAACCTTTCTGAGCTTAGGAGGTATTTGTGAATAAGCAAAATTAATATTTCATACTCCTCCATTTGCCCAGCTATCCACCCTATCTGAAAGTAAAAACTGTAAAAGGAGAACAACCAACACAAGACACATCAGCTTTACATGAAATAGCTTATCATGAGAAATAGTGAAACCATTATGAACAGAACACAGATAGCCATGAAGAAATTAGCAAAACAAATGAATTCCACTAAGTCTCCAAAAATAACTTCTCTTAACGATTACAGATAAAGATGCCAACAGCTTTAGGTGAGAAATATGCTACTGGGAGCTACAGAAATCCCCAGATTTAATAAGAGTTTATCACATGGAGAAAAAAAAAAAAAAAAAAACAACCTAAAAAATAAAAAAAACCACCACCACAAAGCATATGCTCATGGGAGAGATGTTCCAAGCAACAGAAACAGGGGAAAAAATGGAAAGACAGGCTGCAATGTCAAGCTAGTGGGATTTTTTCAATTTATCTTTTCTTGTTTATTCTTATTTCAGTGGCCCAGCCAGGTCACTACAATAGAGTGTATCACACAGGAGTAGGGAATAACAACTACATTTAAACAAGCAAAGTTATTAAAATAATAATAATAATAATAACCATAAGCATTTTATTTTCACCTAAAATCCCACTTACAATATGAGAAGGCAAAAAAAGAAAATGATCCATCATACAATTTAAGACTACAAGTTAAGCTTATCCTAATCAATTCAATACGCATAGAGAAAAAAGGGTGAATAGCAAAGTCATTAAATTCTTCTTCAGAAATGACCAAGGCAACATAAGCACATGATTTATAAGTCAGATACAGATGTGAGAGCCATCAGAAGGAAATCCTATGATTTCAAGAGGTACTCTGGATTTACATTAGCGAAACTCAGAATACACCCTTCAGTATATGGGCTGTTCAGTCATCAGTCCCTCTTAACAGAAAAATATTTGATCTTCAGGGAACCAAGGAGCAGTCCTTAATACCACTGGTGTCTTTTTAAAGTTCCACGTAGGATGTGAACAACATTGCTTCCTTTAACGATTTGCCATGTGGGCCTGCTTTGCAAAGTTACTATAAAAATGTCATTGTGAAGTTCCATATGTAATATCTTTCAGTAACATAAGATCATACATAACAAGTTTACAAAGACAAGAAAAATAATTTTTCCAAGCCGCCATCTCTGAAAACTTACCCCAAGCTGACTCAGTCTTTCCCCCACCCCTCACCTTGTCCACCTGCTCACTAATAACAGTCACAAAGAATAAACCAACTCTCTCCAGTAAAGCTCCAGCATGTTTCCATTGTCCTCCCTTGGATCACACAGATGAAAAGATCCATGGCAGGGGCACACCAACCTGTTCTGAGCATACACGAGCAACACAGCTGAGTTACCAATTCTCCTCCCACACCATTAGCTTATAGTTCAAAATTCCTTAATGCACGCCACTGCCGGACGATTGCTCTGCTTGCCAGTTTAAGCAGAAAACCTGACTAACTACCCAATGTATTTTCTTGTGTATTGCATGTGAAAGCAAATAGAGAAGACTGTTCAGGTAAACTTGCAGACAAGAGATCTTACTTTTGCTACTAGCAAATTCAGTATTCCTACATAAATGTAGGCAAAGCAATATTTCTATATCCATCTTCATTTATTTCTTCGGTACATTAAGTGTCCCAAAACAAAATTTTTGGGAGTACAATTTACAACACTTAGATACAACACCTCCAAGGAAATCTAAGGAAAAATCCTCCCTCCATTCTAAATAAATGGACATCTAGTGCTGAAGCTGTTGTGGGCAGTACATTATGAACATAACATGACTTTTGACTTGGGTTATAAGATAAAGAGTTATGAATCAGTTTTATGCAGGGCATATAGAAAACTGGAAGTGATTGCTTAGTTTGACACAGTTCTACTGCACCTTCCTGTAGTGGAAATCTCTTAAAGATATAATGCGGGAGACATTAGCTAATAGGGAGACATAGCTAATTACATTTGCAAAATTCTGTCAATATGATAAACAGTAACAGAAAGATAAGAAGATGGAAAAGTAGTATAGAAGGACATAGCTTATATAACATAGGCCTTATCAGTAGCAAGAAATAATTTTCATGGATCAAAAGCTACTTAAAATTTTTCTGCCATCCTAGGGACTTCATAGTCCTCCTCAGCACAGCAACTCAGGTATACAAACGGACACTGGGCCTCATTTATAGCTGATCAGATCCACCACCTAGCTTCTGAGCAGTATGATATTACAGATAGCAATGATGAGGGAATGAGATACTTTCAAACACAAAGAAGAGATTCAGTCAAATAGGTCTTGCATGATGTAAGCATAAACAGTCAAGCAATGAAGAATACAGTATAATTTGTGCCAACATGAATGACAAAGCATCACAGATGCGGTTAAAACATCAGTGAGAAGCTTCAAATAAAAATTTAAAAGGTGGCTTTCTTATCTCGTGAGTATAAATATTTCCCAGCAGGCAAACATTACTGGTTCTCACCCAAAATATTTGGAAGTGAAATACAGCAATCAGATGCTAAGCACAGATTCCCAGGACTAATAATCCCAGACAACCTGACATACAACCAGACTATGAATTTCACTGCAGCTGATGGGGGCTGATAGGGAATTTAACAGTAAAACTCGTTCTTTCATAGACACTAATGTAGGGCCTACAAAAGCATCTAAGGTAGCATTTTAGATGTGCAGACAGTTATGTGTCATTATACTAGACAGTTTAGTAAAATGTTCATTAATAATAGGTACTAATTCATTTTATTAAGGCAAGAAGTCAGTATTACTGAATGTTCCTGAATGGGTGATGTTTTTCTTTCATTAAACAATGCATGTTGGTGCAAAGCCGTAAAATAGATGGTGACTGACCTAATGCTACAGGACAAGGTAAAGCAAACAAGTTTTGGTCATTTTGCCAAGAATAAATATTTTTATTCTCAGGACTGACTTTGTACAGAATGCTGGCCCTATAATAAATTCAACTTCAGGACATTACTATTTGAATGAAGCCCAAATCTACTGTTTGTGTTGGAAGATTTTAATGAGACCAATCATCTAAATGGATTGGATTCAGAACTGAGACCCAGAAAAAACATTACTTTTGGTTAAAAGCCATGCTGTCACTGGGAGTTCCAACCAAATTAACCAAAGACTAGTTGAAAGAAAGATGCCTTGCACTATTCAGTGAACTGAAAATTATCAAAATAATCAGCTACACCATAATGACTGAAACACTGATAGTGGTTTCTGTGACCTAGAGTAACATGTCTCAGCTCACATACAGGCAAGCAAGACATTCTGCTAAGTGTCACTACCATTATTTTTGCAACAGCTATTAAAAACCCTCACACAGGGAATGAAATATTCAGCTACTGAATGGTCTATTTGATTCCAGTGGAAAATGGGCTTGAGTAAAGACTGTAGGAAGAAACACACAATATTACAGTCAAAGGAACTAGCAGAGAAAACAAAGGAAAATTTCAAAGTACTTTGGAGGAGGGTTTCCAAAGTATGAAGGCAGTTGGAAGCTGAATATGCAGTCCCTTTTACAGACTTTGAAACAATATCCCTTTTAAGAAAGAAAAGAATGAACTGCACAGGACTGAAAACATGACACACGTTACTGCTGAAGAAGCTCAGGAGTTCATGATCACAGTTAAATGGAAAAATAAGTCGCACTGCTTTGACAACTTCTGTTAAGAGTAGATAAATCATAACAATAAAGTCAAGATCTCTCTCATGTGTCCAACAAAATGTTTTCCAAGGTGCCAAATCCTCATGAAATTCTGTTCATCAGAAAATACTTTGAAATGCCATTAGCAGAACCTGGTACTATTTTAATATTACCTTCCCCTTACACACCTTCTACATGTGCTTGGGGTTTTAAACTTCAACACTGCTCTCTTGAGAACTTTAAGAACTGACAAGAATTTCTCAAAAATGAGGGGGGAACAAAAGGGCGGGTGGGGAACAAGCAGTGAAAAAATTCCTTGCCCTGTTTTGTTCTTCTGGTCTTTCAAGCTCTCAATGCCACTTAACTTCCGAGCTGAATAAAATAGAAGCCACTCTCAAATTAAATAAAAGCAATCTGCAACACAGCAAACTGGTTACTATGCAAACCACAGAGCCATATATACTCTTAACAGTAATTGCTCTTCTCTAAAATCCTGGTTTATTTAGGGTTTGTGAAGCAATTTGAATTACATGAAGTACAATTACATTTAAGAAAAATGTAGTGAATTCACTACATAAAGGAATTGATGCAGAATGGTTTTTAATCAAGAGCAGAAGAAGCCTACATTTCTTCTAATAGCGCCTACTGAACAGTTACAGGATCATAAGGAAGCCTTACCAATTGAGAACAAGGAGTAAAGTTCAAACAAGAGCTCAACTCAGAGACAAGCTTGCCTGAAGACACAGTGTGGGAGATCTCAGCCTCGTGGTTGTCATCTTGTGCTTTGTTGTTTCTTGTCTTCCAAGTAGAAGACCCTCTGCTTCTTCCACTAATTAGCAAGTGTACAAAACTATAAAAAATTAATTATAAAAATAGAAATGATTCTGTTCCCAACAACTATAGCCTGAATACATTTATACTGTCCTAGTGAAGAAGACAACTCGAGCCAGAGCAGATTTAAGTTAGAAACGTGATATTAGGGAAAAAAACAAAACAAAACGAAAAAAAAACTTACAAATCAGAATTTCAAATCCATTTCAGTATACTATCAATGAAGATTCATCAAGTGGCTTTTCTTGAAGTGTGCTCACTGTCTTGACTAAAGAATTCAGTAATTCACAAACAGACCCAATTATAAAAAGTAAAAAAAAAAAAAAAAAAAAAAAAAAAATGCTTTCAGGTAGCAAATATAATTTTGCCAACACTGCAACCTTTTGAAATATCGAATTCAATGATGGAATATTTAAATGGAATATTTAATTTAACTTCCTTGGTTTTAGCTCTCCAGCTGTATTTCATTCTGACTTTTAATTTTGTATTGCATTTTTATTATAATATTGGCATATATAACATTATGCAATACTGGAATGTTCCAAGATAAAAGCATTCTGACATCTTTAAAATAAAGTATTTCTGACTTTTCATGCTGTATTTAATTTCATGACCAACAAGGGAAGATGAAGAAAAATTCAAAACATCACATGTACACACAAAGACAGCAAATACATTTCTCAACTATACATATATATTTTTTTTCATACATTCACAAAGAGCAGTTTGACTGCATTAGCTTGCTACCTTGCTCTGCTACCACAGGCGTCCACAAAACAACAAAAAAAGACCAAAAAAAAAAAAAAAAGCATACCACATACCAGTATCCCCAATGCCCTAGTCACAAATTCCTGAATCAGGGACCTGAAAATGAAGTGACGTTCTACTCCTTTCCAGTTTGAAGTATTATGATTTATCTGGGTCACTTAGGATGTGTTCTGTGACTAAAGAGGATTTTTGCCTTCAGCATCTTTCTCCAACAGCAAACTCTGTTCTAAAGAGCGTAAGGGAAGAAATGGCCTTTGCAGGCAAAACATGTTGAGAGCCAACACATTCAAAGCAGCAGTTACAATTTAGTCAGCTGAGGAAATTAAAGACCTTCACAGTGCTTTTGTCGAAGCCAGCGACCAGTGAACAACTTCCAAGTCTCAGCAAAGACAGCCTTTGACACAATAACACCAATTTTCCATTAAGGCTCAAAAGTGCAGTTCAAAAACATGTCTGAATGAGGTGCAGAGATGCATATGGTGACTACCATTTGTCAAGCAGATGACGTTAGGAAGCACCGGAAAAAAAAATATCCTGTCTCACAATTACTTCATAGCCTTATGAAGCCAAGACTCCTCAGAAACTGAAGCTCAAGTAACACAGTCTTGTGAAGAGGCAGATAAATGACTATCTCAGGTGACTGAATATCTCAGAATTACTGGCTTGTTCATTTTCAAAGTCAAGTGAAAGCAAGCTTGTACCAAAGCTTATTGAGAGGCTCCTGCTTAAGAAATGTGTATTCAGATACAGTTGCAGACAACTCTCAGGAAAGGAAAATGGACTGTCCAGTTGCCAACTAAAGTGTGTTTTATTAAAATAGAAATTCAATTTCAATGCTGTCAGCTATGGAATATTGATGGCATTGACAATACTTCCTCTGATCCACAAGACTGTGAATCACCTCCCTGGGGACAGTGGCGTAGGCTGTGGGAGACAGTAAGAGCGTCACTGTCTCCTACAGAAACTCCCTTAGATTCATGATCAGTCAAATAACAAACCAAGCTGTCAAGGGATAAACAAATCAATTCTCAAGAAATCCACGCCACGTATCTTTATGTGGATGCTGATGCTGCCTTTGATTAATATACACTGTCATTTAGCAGCCCCAACTTTACAAGAAAGCTTCAACAATATGTTACTGGCCTAGAAAAGCAGCCACTTTTTTGTCACAAGTGTCTTTACAAAGTAAGAATAGGATGCAAAGGATAAATGTCACCTACAGTAACAAGTCAAATTAAAGCAAGTGGAAAATAAAATACACTACAAGCAATTGGGCCAACTATCTTAAGTCAAAGTACATTATTTTGTATTTTCAAGTTTCTTATATTAAAATTAGTCAATCGCTTCTGGTTCTCCTGAAGCTCATGTGTCACTACTGCATTAAACTCCTTTTGCCTCAGATTTTCATCATGCAAAGAGGAAATATCTTCCCCAAATCCACTTAGCACTATGCAGGAGTCTTCTAGGCATCAGTGAGCTTAAGCCAGCAACTCTGAAATAACAAAATCCAAACTACTGCCATTCCATGAGTTAGCAGGTGGTATGAAGGCAGGTGCAAGCTTCTTTAAGACTCCAGGAAGAGAGAGAAGAAACTGTTCCACTTGGTGGCAGCAGTGGTCTAAAATGCAATGAAACTCCATGTTCCAAAACGTAAGGATTCACACCTTCGAATTCATTATACAGCAACAGGAAGAGAAACCTTCTTAGGCTAAATTACAGGTGGTTTTCAATCACAAACATTAATCAAGTTCATATCTTACTGATTTATTCTTTATGATTTTGAGCTGCATTACAGGAATGGAAACAGCTTCCAAGAAAATCAAAGCTTCTTGTCTCAGTAAGGTTGACACAGATATAAAATTATGCTGAACAATCATCTCCATGAGAAAGAAAAGACTTCACAATCAACTATAGCCAGTATATGGCTCTGTCAAACTTCTATAAAATTAGGAATATGGAAAAATATCATCTTACAATATTCAGTGGATTAGTCTTCTGGCGTGAGATTGACATTGAGCTATGTCACCACATGGCCTTTGATGCCTACTCCCACATAAGCAATTTTACAGGCCAAATCCTTATTCTTAGAGTAAACTTCTGCCTTGTGCAGGGATTCTTATCAAGAAGCAAAGTATAAAACTAAACTGGCATTTCAACGATGGCTATAACAGTGCCCTGCATTCCCTCCAAGATACATACCACTTTTGTAGACCACAGTAGCACCTTGACTTTCTTCTCACTTAAAAAGTTATTCCATGCACAAATAGCAATCTACCTCTCTCATTGTGGCTTCCTCTTTGCTTCACCAGAGATATCTTCAAAGTCACTACACTGGACATAAAAGTGGGTCACCGTCTCAGCTTCTTCAGCTGAGACTCTTGTAAATGAATGGCCTCTAGGAACTCCCTGCCCTAAGCAAGCCAGGAAATGAACACCATTCCCACCAGAGTAACTTGCACACACAGAGTCACTTAGGCAGCCCACTCACTAAAAATGCGTGGCAGTGCTCATCTCCACCTACACCCTGGAGGAGAAAATAGATGGCTCTTGCAAAGACCTGTCCTGAGACTTACACCAGAGAGCTATAGCCTAAGGCCTTCCCATTGTGAATGAGACAGGGCAAGGAGGAGACAACAGGTTATTACAGCAGGAAATTATTTGTATTTGGCTACTGGTCTCTAAGTTTTTCCACAAACAGCTCTCCACCTCACTTGAAGTAATTTGATTTGCAAAAGTAAATCTTTCCTACAGACCTGAACCATGAGAATAAGAAGTAGAGAGACCTAGAGGACAGGCACTTAAATGAGGTTGGAGTCAGCCTGGACAGTTGATACTCCTTTATCTATGCCCCTTGCACTTTATCTTCCGGACACCTTTCATCTGCTCTTGACCAAACTTGGTCTGTGCATTTTAGATTGTCACCTAGATCCTCTGAAACGCTTATTAACCAACAACAAGTTAGCAACCTTGAACAGCACAGCTGAAACAAAGCTCCCTTTGCTGCCTCCCAAAATACGTGTAGCTACAGCATGACATCTTCAGCTGGTGGCTGTAAGCACCTTTGCATATAAACACAGACAAGCCATAACACCTACAAACCACCATGTAAGTGGGAGATGCTATACACACATCAAAGTAGCAAAATGCTTGAAGGAGCAGCAGTGCTTATCTGTGTGCCTGTGAAGACCTTTGTACCAGTAAGACCTTCAACCCATCCCCTGGGAACTGCTGTGACAGCTCCTACACAATTACTATGGGGCTTCACATACAGAACTTTTCCCCTCCCCCATTTTTTTTTTGTAACACAAGAACATCCCTATCCTCAATTACACTGCATTTAATTTGACTGTAGAATAGTTTTTTTTGTTGTTGTTGTTTTGTTTTATTTGCTTTTTCTTAGTTTTTTTTTTCTTCTTCTTCTTTAAGAATCTGCAGATCTGGTAAAAAACCTCAGCTGTATCGATTACTTTTCAGGTTGGGGATGGAGAAGATCTTTTAAAATCTTTATAAGTAGTTGAAAGCTCATTTTCCTTTTTTCCCTTCATACCGCTTTGTTTGAAAAAGCAAAATCTATTTGTTACCCACAATTTATCATCAAAACAGACCTGACATTAATTGCATTCTGTTATTACAAGCGGAGGTCATATGTGCTTTTCTTAATAGAGTTTGCAGCTCTTATTTTTATAGATATTCCATGTGGGCTAAATAACATTAAGAAAGCTAAGGTCAAAGCCCAGTCATTTCAAAGGAATAAAAGGAAAAGATTTACAAGACATCCAGTGAGAACAGCTCATAAGGAAAAGCAAGACTTTTCTTCTGAGATTACACCAATTGAAGCCTAAATTGGTGAAGAAATCCCAAAGGAAGACACAGTCCACTTGGAAAAATCAATACTGCTCAGAGATTATTGGATCCTGAATTTTAAATGGGTGATTGTTTCTTACACTCCAGGAAGCTTCCCTACAAACTCTATGTTTTGACTTCCATAAAGCATTTTTAGGATTTCCCCCTCTGATCAAGCCTTGCAAAAGTCAGGTGTCCTGTCCCAAGGTCAGAACTTTTAGCCTATCCCAGGTGTTTGTCACCAACCCATCCTCGCCTCCATAGACACCTTCTCTCAAATCTAATAGCATAATTGCTATTATCGTTTCCTAAGCCACTTCAAACCAAGTCATTCGTCTGGATTACATATTTTTTCTACACTCACTTTAACAATGTCATATTACATGAGCAGTTATCTTAGTTAACCAGAGAGGATCTCCGTAACAAGAAGTACCATGGAGCAGCATGCTGTCAACGTAGTACAGCTAAAGTCAAAACAACAATGACCAAAGCCTCATCTTCCTGTACCAACATTTATATCTATTAACATAAAACAAACATTTAAAAATAATAAAATTAAAACTTAAACTGATAGGTTAGAATATAGTGTTTTTGAAGAGGCATCCCATTATTCTTCCCCAGAGAAAAGGTATAAGGTTTAGGCTCTCTCTAACCAGACCTTTGATCATTAGAATGCTCTAGCTTCTCCTGAAGCTTCAGACAGATTTCTAGTAAAAGAGGTTAGAGCATCTTCTTCTTCCAACTGGCATTACAGAGGTGGAAAAAGAAAAACAAGAACAAACCAAGGCCAAAATCAATCCTGTCTGCATGTCACAGAAGGGAAAACTAAAGGTGTTCTGAACTGCTAGCTTTTTCTTTTTGCCTTCCTTCTATTTGCTTTGAAAGTAGAATTAGTTGTTCACTCCTCCCCATCCCTTGTTCATTAAGTCCTCTTTAGTTCCAGGAGATAATTCTGCCAGGAATCTTGCCCAGCATTGGTTTCTTTGGCCAAAGCTAAAAGCCACTGCTATCAGTCCTTCTCAATCATTACAAGATTTGGCTTCAACAGAATCCACAGGTCTAGCCCACATCATCTGCTTTAATTATCACACAACTTGATCCATGTCCTACTGCACAGTTTCAGTGTAATCTGAGATTGTTTCTAGTGCACATTCAGTATCTTTGAAATTAAGTAGTCTGAAAAAGCATCTTGCCTTGTGTAGACTATGCATACAAATGACGTGGTGGACAGCATCCTTTTTTCTCTCCTCTCAGTGACCCTTTCAACTATTATTATCAATATAAAGCATTGCCTGGTTCTTTTATTTTTAACACTTACTTCAGCACCATTTGCAAATATCTATTTATAGAGACCAATATCTATCATCTTGCATGGCTTCAAGTCAGCTCTGGAGCTATACTCGGCCAGCTGAAATATCTGTAGCCTGCAGGTTTGCCTCAGGCAAACCCATCTCTAGCACTAGTAGTCAAAGCAAGTACCTTCCTCATTCATTAGAAATGAGTTGCATTCAGATATTTCAGGAAGCTGCCGTGGCTAACTGCACAAAAAATAAGCTACAGTCAACTAGTTTGGATGAGGTTCAGACTTATTGCTCTTGTCTCAAAAAAACAGGTTACAGAGGGAAACTTGAGCTTAGATTTTCTCATCTGACCATCTTGAATTATTCAGAAATATCAGCTAGAAATCTGGAGCTAAAAGAACTAGGGATTAAAAATAACACAAACAGCCGAAGGTTCATAGATCTCAGTCCAATCTTGTATCTAAAACCAGAGGTAAAAAATCAGAACAAACACAGTTAGATCCTGATAATAGTTTCCTGGCCTCAAAGGCCCAGTAGCTTAAATTTAGCAGTTTGGTTATAAAGATTACAACAGATACAGCAAGGTCCTTTCTGCAACTATAGGAATTACCACATTCCACGACTGAAAAGACATTTTGTTTTATTTCAGGTACCAAGGTATTACTGTTAAGTACATCACTATTGTAACAGTCCTGTTAAGAAACAAAGAAACAAAACATCCCATTCAGAAGCTAACAAACATTCTTAAATTATAATTAAGAACAGGCCATTAATCTCGTGGCCTAACACCAGAGTAAATGATCTTTCTGGGGCTGATAAGCTGGAATCCCACTGCTCTACTTAACAAGGAAAAAAATAAAACAAAACACCACCATGAGGGAAAATTATCTGATTAATTTCATAAGAGAAAAATATTTACCTTCTGATAGTTCTGCAGAAGTTAATTCTCCCCTATTGTCCAGAATGACTAATATACTAGAGATAATATATTTTATCTCATGGATACAGACTCAATCCAGTGAAATCTACTCTTTGTAGTATTACTGAGAAGGTACATACTGAAAAGTCTGGAGATGATCTTGTCCTAAATCCTAGGGAAATCAGAAACCAGCTTGCTCATAAAACACAAAAGAAAAGCTCTTAATTAACTACATACAGAAATGTTATGCATAAACAACTTTGAGATAAACTGAAGTTTTAGCAATATTATTGCAGACAGTCTGGTTTCATGTTCTACCAATCAGTCAGAATTAGAACAATAGTTTTCACGTGTCAAGAAAGTTCAGCTGCCTATGTACTTAAAAATTTTAGATTTCAAGGACAGTAGCAGTACTCAAATGTGAGCTTCTGCAGTTCTTGTATCTTCAAGTCCATGTAGTTTTTGTTCAAAAGAACAGTTTCATATCTAAGATCCTAGGCTAGAATCTGGACTCGTTAATTGCTGGGGGACCTAGCCAGTCATTTAACTGTTTTTAAGTTGCGGTCTCCGTTACTTCTGTATCTGCCAAATCAATTTTCACATCTCTAAAGAGCCCTGGTAGTACTTGCCACACCTTGCTTCTGCTTGCCTAACACAATGGCAAACTTTTAGAGGACTGATTCTCAACATATGTCCATACAACACTTGGTATTCAATAGCCCTGGGTAGGCAGGAAATATCAATATAATAAATAAATAGATCTATACCAACCCCAGTCCAAAACAAACAAGCAAACAACAACAACAACAAAAAAACCACTCAAATGAAAAGAAAGCAACAACAACATAAACAAACAGAACTACCTTGGAAGAAAAAATGCAACCATGTTATATTTTTATTTTTCCAGACCCTTTTTTGTTCTGGTATTTTTTAGGACAACTATCAAGTGGTGGAACACAGTAAATGTTGCAACCAAAGGGAAGACCTCATGTACTGAACACTGATCAACAGCCCACCTCCCACTCAACAAAACAGAGGCAACACCCTCATTGCAGACGAGTCAAGTGCAGAAATAACTTGTGGCTGAGCAAGCTCAGGTCCACCCATTTTGAGGGATTTTAAAAGATCACCTTTCTGTGCCTTTTGCTCAAAAGAAGCACTGATGAACCCAACACTGCAGATGAAAGAGCCCAAAGGGTGATCAAAGTACAACGGAGGTGGAAGATCCCCCACATATTTGTACCCTTCCCTGTCAGAACTGCAAATTACACTTCAGTCAACACTAGTTACTAGATCCGCATAGGATCTAGTACATACACAGTAAAATTTAACAGTGATATACAGGAGGGTCACTTGGGCCCTCTCTTCTTACCTTCTGGCCCTTTTCCCCAAATTAGATCACAAACAAAATCAGCTAATGATATTTAATGTAGCATCAGCCCCTGGCTACAGAAATACACAGGCTTCTCTACAGATACTGCTCTCACTCAGTAGTCACCATGGCTTCTTGCAGACTGTTTTCTGACAAAGCAGCTTGATTTGATAGCCCAAGCGTGACATCCGTGTCCTTTCCCAAACCTATAAAAATTCCTTCACTCGTGTTTTGAAGGCCATAGCTACAACCTTTTGTATAGATGTGGCAAGTATAAAAGACACAAAAGGAGAAAGGTGCCTAATCACTTCTGAAATGTCCCTAACTTCCACTCAAATACTAGCTTTCAAACAAATGTTATGCCATAAACGCAACAGAAATCAAAAGTTAAGGGTCACTTCCAGTGAATATTCCACTGTTAAGACATGAAAATTCTCCTTAGCAGAAGTATATCCTGCAATATATTAATACAACTAAAAATCTCTTCCTGAAGTTCTCAAGAAATGATGGGAATCAGACAGAAGTATTAGGCAGGCACAGAAATTCTTGGAATGAGCTAAAATACATCATGAAGTTTACAGTCTAGTATTGCAATGATACTTAAAAATATATATGTTACCACACAATTATTCCAGTATCATTTTCTGTGAACTTTTGCCTCCTCTTGTGCAAGAAATCCTGCAGGATTTTCTAATGATTTTTTTTCCGCATTTTTCACAAAGTTATCTGGCTCATCAGAACAGCTTTAGTGTGACGGTTCTGTGCTAAGATAATACTCCATGTATAATAATTTACATTAAATCTTTTTGCTAAATACATATTGTTCCCATCAGTGAACAAACAGCCTATCCAAATGTCCAGATAATTTGTTTTAACAACATGTTACTGTTCTTGGGTAATGCAACAAAGCAGGCAATCACAGATGAGCGAGCAATATGCCAATAAAATTGAAAGAAATAAATTAGTATCATAGTAACACATGTGTCTTCACAATTAATAAATTCCACTCCATCAGTCTATGATTTAATTATGCATTATGTATAGGGCTACCATGAATCATTCATGTACTCTGTTAACTAAATGGCTGAATACAAAGCTTATAATGAGAATATTTACATGAAAACATAAGTGATTATAAAAAGTAGAACAAAAAATTATCTGAAAATCTTTTGCAAGGTTGTTTTTTGTTTTTTTAATTCTTGCTTGGTTTATTGGTTTTTTTTGTGTTGTCTGTTTTTTTTAATTAACACACACAAAAAGCATAATTTTGTCCAGATTTGAAATAGTTTTCCGTAAATCTCAGCTGCAATGATGTAAGCTTTTATCGCACAGTCCATAGCTAAGTTTACTAAGCAATTCCTTAATATAATATTTCTCAGGAAATCCAGCTCTGATCATTGTCTGCCAGTAGAGCCCTAAAAAGTGCTCAAAGTACAATCTGTCCCTGTGGTCTCCTCACTCATCTCACCCTCTGTTGCTCCTTTCTGTCAGGAATCATATCCATCAGGACTTCCTGACTGACTGACATATCTATAGATTAAGACATAATATTTCCTACAGAGGAGAAATGCACATATAACAGGAGCAGAACATCACATATTGAATCAGAGCTATATGACTTGTATCTATTGCAGTGTAAAAAAAATAATACTTGATCATTCTTTATTCTCAGGCCTAACAAACAGAAGAAATATCCTTTCATAGTCTGCTTTTAAGATCACTGAGACAAGAAGCCTTTTGACTGACTTTAGTGAATTATTGATGAAGTTCATAGCTAGCAATAAACATCAAGATGGGGAGACATGTCTGTTTAGGGCTCACTTTCTGCCACCAAGACAAAAACAACTGAAATCACAGCAAGATTCTACATGATCAGGCAACACAAGAAGCAAAGAACCCTTGCAAAGGCAAAACAGGAGCAGGGGGTCCCCTTCTGTACTTCCTTTACAGCAAATTTTGATCAAGATCTATTTAGCTAAGACTTCTTAACTATATAAAGACCTAAAGTAGTCTTGTTTTAGAAACTTCATCATACAATTCTTGTATCACTGTTTAACTTTTATTTATGAATAAGGCATGGGCAAATGCTTCAGAGATTCCCATCACACAATGAAGAGTTGGATATTTCTAGATGTTTTGGAGGATTTTCCAGATTCATCCTCTTATTTACAATGATTTTTCCCAAATCTTACAAGAAAGCATTGTATAACACAATCACTCTTTGACTGACATTGAAAGAAGCAACTTTTAAAACCTTTGCACTAAATTCCATGCTAAAATGCTCTGCAAGACCATTTCTTGCCTAAGAAGCAGATAAGGAGAGATTCTGACTGCAGCTAAGTTTGGACTTGTTGACCTCTATCTGTCCAGAAGTACTTCACATAATCTGATCAGACTCAGTGCTCAAGCATTTTTTTCTGAAACACTTTGTTGTAGAAGAGCACTCCAGGTTTTTACCAAGTACATTACATCTGACATGCACAGTCTGAAGCATATCATCTTCATGACAACAGTACTTCCTGTAAGGTAAACAAGGTAATGTAAGGTGAAACCAGTGCTTTACATGTGAACATTATGCCTGATCTTTAAAATAAATAACCAACAGAAGCAATCACTTCTTGACATCCCATCTAGAAAAGAAAGATCTTGGAAACCCTCCTTACAATACTGGTGCCTAAGTTGCAGATGAAGAACAAAGAGAGATCTTCAGATCATCATGATCAGTATCAAAAATCCTGTATCTTAAATGAAATTAGATCTACTTGAATTTTACTATTAAATGGACAGCATGAAATGTTCTTATAAGTCTCCAGGGTGACTGCAGTGAGGTACCACAAGACACTGCAGGAGCATCTCTGCTTCCCTGACAGTGATTCAACAACTTCTTATGCAGATCTCCACTGCTGCTGAAAGCAAAAGAATTGAACACCACTCACTCTTTCACTGCTCACTTTCTAAGTGTGCTGCCAGCAAGAGCTTGGTAGACCTGCCCCAATTACAGGCAGCTGATTACTCGAGAGATGTCCCCTGAGCCTACAGAAGCACTAGAGAAGAAAAAGCAGAAGACAAATCATCAGTTACTGCTCCTGTATCTTCCATCTTAAAGCTATTTGAAACTGCTTGGGGATTCCTAAGCTGAAGACAGTTCTCAGGTAACCATCTTCCACTGCCACCTGCAATGTATTAGCGGATAGAAAGCTACACAAAGTGTCCACACCACAAAATATCACAATAAACTAAAACGTTAAAAAAGGCATACATTTTGCATCTGGAGTATAGGCTCTGATCAATCACTAGTTTAAGGGGAGGAAAAAAGAAACTTGTATAGGTTCTTTGAAGTTGCAGAGCAAGTCTCAGATGATAATAATAATGCCAACTGTATACCTGCTGCAAAGAGCCCAGAGAATCAGAGGCAAATTTATACTCCTGAAAAGAAGCAATTACTTTTAAAGATGGAGTGAAGAACATAGCTGTTATCAACAGGTGTCATGGTTTCTAGGCCCATCTCCCTTTTCCCTTTTCCCTTTTCCCTTGCCCTTTCCTGGGGCGTGGGTCCGTGAGTCCCCCACACCAATCGTCACGGAACCGGGCCGATCCAGCCCGGTAAACCGTTGACAACAGGATACATATTTGGGGATTTAGGGATTATCTAGTGCCTGGTTCTAGGAAACCCTAAGGTTAAATCCAGTTTGAGCTCTTATTTAAGAAGAACATAAGCAGCACCTTTTCTTCAACAGCCCAGTCCTTGACAGAGCGACACCTGAGCTCACCATTTGAAAGCTCCTCCCTTGGAAATTCTGCCCCACTGCAGGACTGAAAGTCAAATTAACCTGAGTACCTGAAAAGGATTTCAGAAGCAGCCCACGCACCACAGGGATGGCATAACTGGAAGCGGGGATTGCTGGAGTGATAGAGGTTGCTGGGTTAAGCTTGTGTCAACAGTCAGAAGTGCTGAAAGTGATTAGTTAAAAAGAACTTGTTTAGCTGACAAGGAAATCCAGAAGCGAGGTCATTTCATACACACAAGGTTCTGTTATTTTTAATCTACTTCTCTCTACTCGTTCTTCTTCTCGGGGATAAGTAAAACCATGTGTTTTCATATCTGCTGCTGCATTTTGAAAACTTGGATCCAGTCTGGGAGCTATAAAAGGGGTCAAAACTAACTCTACCTGCAGGAGGTAAATACTCCTGCCAAAAAGTAAGAGAGTACTCAAGCAGTGCATCCTAAAAACAGAGGGCTAATGGCTGTCTAAATGAAGGCCAGACACAGAACTGGAAAAGGCAGAGTTCTCTCCCAGAGGAAAGACAGCACACAGACATCCAAATACGACACACATATCCAAAGCAATGTGACAGGGCATGCTTCCTTTCAACCAGTTCCTGCTGTATTATTGACATTTTTACAGGATGCAACAGAAAATCTTGTTCACAGTTCTATAGATTATCAGTAGGAAGTCCTCATGGAGTAAAACAAGTGTGAATTGTCTGTGCAAAGTCAACCAGCTTTCTTCCCATCGCCACAGCCATCGTGGATGTTAACTGACTCTTCAGTCACACGTACCATATTCAATCTTTGATAACATTTGGGAAAGAGGGCAGTAAATTTAAACAACATTGAATACCCATGACATCCTTGTTCTAATCTGCTCTATGACACCAGTTCTCTTTAACAGAACTTTTCAAGTTGTTTTAATAGTGCTATAATTATCATTTATGATTACACCTACCCACAGCAGAAAGCTGCAGAGTTTTTTGTTGCACACTGTTTAAAAAATTGTAATGTACACTAATATGAAATACGTGTCAGGGAAAGGCATTGAAATGATATACTTGGACTTGTTCAACAGGTTCAGGCAAATAGACAAACTGAACCAAGCTTTCTGCTTCACCTGAATCCATGAAGCTTTTAAATGTTTATTTCAACATTGCCATTCTGCAGCCCATTTATAAGAGGATCAGGTTCTCAACCCCAGTTTTAAGATGTTGACATGCTTAGCTTTAGACATGGTCTAGCTCAATAGCATGTAAAGAATGGGACAAAAGCTTTTCAGATTATGAATTGTGATCTCAGCAGTCTCTAATGTGAGCATAAGGAAAATGGCAGCATCTGGATTACAAGCAGGCCAAAAAGACAGTGAAGATGTCATAAAGAAAATGTTCACATGAGATCTTTAGCATACACCTAAAAATTCCCCACTTATTACTCAGAAAGAATAAAAGTTGACTGTATGCAGCAGCTATAGGAACTTAGGGAAATTGTCTCATAAGAAAGATATAACAGACATGATCCACAGGAAGTGGCTTAAGTTACCTGCTAGGGAAAATAAAAATTGCCTGCAGTATGTTCATGCTCTATATCAGACCATTATGCAATTTCAGGCTAATCCAAATATTCAAATAACACGGTTTAGTACATAGATATTTCTAAACAGCTTTGGACAATTTCCTTTCTGTGCACTGAAGCACAGGAATTTTTCTAGACCAGTTGAATGACTCGGTAGATAAATCTTAAGGAAAATGTCTGTAGTTATACCAATTCAGAAACATGGGATCTCCAGCTTCCCGGGATGCCTTGAAGCATAAAAGCGATGTGTCTTAGCTTATTAAAGAAGTGAAAATGGAGGAAAAGGCTTGACAGTTTTCTGGCTGGACCTGGCCTATGTGTATTATGCCAACTCTGTTCTAGAAAATCACTTTAGTAAAAGGCTTCTTTATGTTTCTGAACTGGTTTGGTTTCATGAAATATTAAAGACCAGCCGTCAAAAGGGAACATGTCAGTATGAACATTCCTTTCCCATACAGAAACATCCCACAGTAGAATGACATTAATGTTATGTTCTTGCTCTCTTCCTCTCCTATGGCTGCCTGCTCCCTGGGCCTTTGGAAAAGTTCCAGACCGATTTTGAGTCTCCATTTTTTTCTGGGTCTTCACGTAACATAGAAGAGAGGTAGACCCAGATCAGGCAAAGCTTCAAGAGTAAATTGTTTCAACTGATGAGAGCTAGGAAGCCTCAGACTCTCCGGCTTTCCTGAAGTGTGCTGGGGGACTAGGCAAGATGCTGGCAGATGAAATGTGATTTATATGACTTTAAGCTAATGTACACTGTCAAAGCAATCTTAACTTATCATGTATGCTGATGAGGCCTCTCAGAAGAATAAAGGCAGAGGAGTCAACCTGAAAATCAGAGTAATGTTGCCTATCCTCTTCTTGTCCAGAAGTTATTAAAGCATATTGCTTCATTCTTTCTTGTCTCTCTAAAACAAAGCTTAGAAGCTATCAACATTCAGATAGATGTCTGAATCAAACTGTCACCTGCAATACTTATGCTCAGTCTTACCCCTGAAAACAGAGAAAAGAAACAACAACAAAAAATATCTGTGAAGATTAATGGAATCAAAAAGAAGCCACACTGGAACGAGAAACATTATTTTTGCCTGCTACAGACCAGCCTGCACTCTTTGCCCCCACACAAATTGGCATGCAATACTCAAAGAATATCCTTTATTTCCACTGCATTTTGCAATGGCTGAGAATTGTCATATCCTTTACACTGGCTGTTAGGACAAGCTCTGCTCACTTTTAGCACCACAGCTATGCGCAGAACAAATGGAGAATGGAATAAAAATAAGGAGGGAATAATACTCCTATCCTCTATGGTAACTACAACACATCCTCCTTCAAATCTGTGCCTTCTTAGGAACATCCTAGGATGCTCTGCTGAAGATAAACACTCAGAACTTGCGAAGGCTAAGCTGACTGACAGCATCACAACTGAGGAGTCAGAATGTATAGACACACATGCAACTGGTTAGTTTATAGCACAGAACCAAAGAACAATTTGAGTTTTAGGGACTGTGAACAAACCCCTGCATTCCAACTGGCAGAGGATACTTAGGTCAGCTTGTTGGCAACATCAACATGGCCCCAGTGTGTGAAAACTCCATGGACATTTTGAACAGCAGGCAGCAAGTGATCCAAAGGCCAGCAGAGACATCACAGCTGCTTGCTACAGTAGCTGTCAAACCATCTCTTGAACTGTACATGCAACTATATATAAGTTAGTGTTTCCCAAAACAGAGCACAAGTAAGAGAATGGAAATCAATAAAGATTATCCCAGAGGCAGAGCACACTGGACACAAAGCAGGGACAAATGAGCAGTTCAAAGCAGCAGAGTCTGCTTGGGAAGGTCAGGAAACAAAAATCTAGAGGATACTGGTCAGGGACGGTCATGAGGCACTTTTGCTATTCAGACACACTGTCCACAGAGCAGGATACCACTTGGTCTTTCTTCCTCTCTTTCCTTCCCATTTCCCCGTACATGTTCACTCCTCTTGGGGCAGAAACTCTGTTACAGTATGTTTATGTAGTGTCTTGTACAAGACAGTCTAATCACACCCACCAAGTGATGGAGAGAGATGCGTATCAAGTACCTCAATCAGCATACCATTTGATATAATATCTGAGGAAGTGTCAGTGACAAAAATTTGGTGGTAACGAAATCAAGGCCCAACTTCCCTTCTCTGTAAGCAGCTACAGCCTGGAAAACCTGAGTTACCCTCAGCAGAGCCCTTCTGTCTAAGATGGAAATGTCACTGTAGGAAAGGTTCGCCAGTGAAATAACTGACCAATTATCATCACTGGATGATTACAAGGATGCATTTTTCTGAAGTAGAGCAAACTACAGAGGACTAGAAGCAAGTTTCAGAGATTAAAATATTTTGGCATTACAGATTTTTAGCGTACCAAGACACTAAAATCTATTAAAAATAATTCACAGTACACGAGATTTATTACTTAAAAAGGACAGTTCCTACAGAGCATCACTCATACATGCTGGATGATCTCAGACACACAAAGGAAGCCAGCATCTTCCTCTCCAGATTGGAGGTGACCAGCACCCACTACCTCTAGCAGTGGTTGTCAGGTTTATAATTTATCAGTGCTCATGGATCCATTAATCAGACCAGATCAGTGCTCAAGCAGTGTAAGTCACACTTACACAATACCAGCACAAAGCAACCAGTGTTTCAAATGACCCGAGTGCAACAGCCATTTCACTGTGGGAAAAATAAGGCCTCCAAAAAGAGGAATCCTTGCACCATCCTCCATTTCCTTTCATTACAGTTTCCTATAATGAGGAAAGATCAAGTTGAGGGCAGATGTGGGAAAAAGTCATTTGCTATGCTGGTAAATGTTAGAGGCAAACGCTGTACTGTCAGTTGCAATTTGATTTTACAAACTGTTTCATTGGTAATTTTAAATATAGCAGTAAGATTTCCCCACTGCACCAGAAATAAACCTGTTCATCCAATTACCAGCAAATTATCCACCATTACCTTTGTTAGTGAACAGTAATTTTTTCCTATCCCACAGAGGAGGAAGGAAGCCAGAAAAATCACATCCCTGCCTCATTTCAGTAATAGGATAGTTGTTTTCAATTCATGACATTTAATGCACCTGGAGTGACTTCACTGGTTACTGTATTGAAATGGCTTTGAAAATAAAGTTTTTGAGACCTCTGATGGCTGCACAAGCTCTGCAAGCAGAAATACTTCTGAAGTCACATACCGTTTCTTTTCTGACTGCACCGATGCAGGTTCCTCGTGTCACCCTGCACATATACTTTCACCCTCAGATGGAGCAGGCCTGGGAGCACAGCTACCCTGCAACACACACAGGTGCTCTGACTTGCACCGTACATTTGAACTGCTCTCAGTAGCACAAAAAGGGGAAAGGTTAGTTGGAACAAGCTTGTAGCTTTAACTCTAAGTACTTCACCTTCAAGGACTTTATGGACAGCTAACCTATATCTGTTCCGTGGGGAAAGCAAATACTATTAATTGCAGACTAAGCAGAGAGGCTGAAGCCAACCTTTGTGCAAGACTCCATTAATTCCAGGCACTCCAGTTTTTCATGCTTTTTAAGAGCTGATCTTCAGCAATACATAGGAAGCCACATGGTCCTAAAAAATGCAGAGGCACCAGCTAGGACATTCTTGATTGCCACCTGCTGGCATTCCACATATTAGAGCAAGGCTTACAGATAAGCACTTAATATAATATATAATGTAAACTAAGTAGCTTAGGGAAATGTTTGCCTGAACACCTAGCATAAATACTTCCTGTGCCATTTTCCAAGTCCCAGCATCTCTGAAGCGTGTACAACAATAACAGAAAGGATAAAACAGCCACAAAAACCACTAGCTGATGACCAGTCTGAAAGACCTCAATCAGAAACTCAGCTTCAGAAATAAAACACTGCAAAGATGCCCTACTTTTTTATTTACATTTTTTCCTACAATTATCTGTTTAACAGGTAAAGTCCATCTTCTAGCTTCTACTGCATTTGAAATAACCAGGCTTTAAGCTGACTTGGAGCACACTCAGATGCTCCTTGAGAAGGTTTTATATACTGATATTTTCCTTGGATCTTAAAGGAAATCAGAATCCTCAGCTTCGGACACAAACCTGACTTGGACATGAGAAACAGGAACAGCTGGCAAACTAGGAGTAATACCAAGGACAAACAGCAGGTCTTCTCTAATCTCTTGACCGCACAAAATGTCCCAAAACAGCTTCCAAGCCATCTTCCCCATAGAATAACTCCACCAGCAGTGTAGTCAGCCTTGTAAGACCTCTGGAAGACAGTGACCATTATTAGGACATAGTCTTGCAGTGTTGTTCCTACAGTCAAGATTGAGAACTCAGTACTGTCTTTTCTGAGTCCAAACCTGACTGCTCATTGTTCTGCATGTTACATCTACTTAGTCAATTAGTGTCCTTCCATTCCCCTGCAGCAGTAGTGAATGCCAACAAGACAATACTCAAGCTACTCAAAGCATTAACAGCGAAATCATGAACAAAGTAAGATTTGCAAGGTTTGTAGCCCATTAAAACCATACTTTTAGGCGATGACAGAGCGATAAATAAGGCAAGATATCAAGACCATACCAAGCTCATAGCCTAATGTGGAGCCATGAGAAACTAAAATCAGAGAATCACAGAATTATAGGAGCTAGAAAGGACCTCTAGAGATCATCGAGTCCAACCCCCCTGTCAAACGAGCTCCCTAGCCCAGGTTGCACAGGTAGGTGTCCAGGTGGGTCTTGAATGTCTCCAGAGAAGGAGACTCCACCACCTCCCTGTGCAGCCTGTGCCAGTGCTCCATCACTGCACTGCAAAGAAGTTCCCACACATATTTGTGTGGAACTTCCTATGCCTCAGTTTGTGAACATTTCCTCTCATCCTATCACTGCACCCTGCTGGAAAAAAAAAGAAAGAAAAAGAAAAAAAAAAACCTTAAAATCAGAAATTACTGAAAACAAAACTCAAAACTAAGGCAAGTGCAGATACACAAAATGAAAAAAATATTTGTGTGTTTTGCTTTAAATTCTTAAAAGACTGTTCAAGTTATCAGAGTCGAATTCATTTTTCTTTTTACTATATCAAGCCATTCATCAGGCACCTTGAATGCAAACCTATGTTCCAATTCATAGCTCTTCCTAACACTGCTCCACTTTCAGCTTCAGTGCACAAATTCAGGTACTGATACTCATGCACCTCAACACAAATTAAGGACTTAAACATAGGTATATATTATTTTCATGGCTCCATACTTGCTGAAGTAATTAGGATTTGCAAAATTGAAACCTCTATCCTACATGAATTCATTTCAAAATTAAACGTGGGTAAGAACAACATACTTTGAGGTTCTTGTAACCACAAGCATCCAGTTCTCCCAGCACCAATTTGAAGTGATACAACTTCTCATACATATGCCAGCCTTCTCTTAACTCAGCACAATTAAGGGTTTCTTTGCATATTTTCTTTAGATATGTTATTTGATGTGCTGACAGAAGCCCAGGTAAAATCCAACAGAATTCACAAGAACAGTTTTATTTTTTAATTTATTTTTTAAATGATCCAAGTGAAATCAATAATTAGTATTTTAAAAACATTATCCATACCTAAGGATTAGAAATCCCGTTCAGCACAAGATCTGCCATAAGAAAACCACTTGCTGAATACTGAATCAAGCCAAAAAAGAAGATGCCAACTACACACAATTTACAAATGACCTCATTCAACTAAATAAACCAGCACTAAAATGATAAGATGAAAATATCCTCTATTTATTTTTCTCTGTATCTCTGCTTTACATCTGAAAGATCAATTTTTTTCTTGAGGGGGAAGAACAAGATAGAACATGATTTCCATGGCAGGCTGATAGTTCTTTAAGTTGTGATTAAACTACATTTTTAATGACAGCACTCTCCAACATAAAATGCTTAAAAAATAGGCCACAGTGCAAAATTCCCCTATCCCTGCCTATCTGCTGCTTGCTGAGGTCATTCATGTTGGTTACTACAGAGAACGGATCAGTATTTCATCAAGTACTTGGGCTGAAAATATGCTTATCGTCAACAGAACTAAGACATCAACTACATTCAGATCCAGACTTCCCTAAGTTGAGAGATATTTGATCCAGGTTTTGCAATCAGTTCACATCTACTTTGGGAAAAAAATAAAATAAACCATCACTTATTTTCTTCTTTCCTGTCAACGCCTCTGTAACCTCAAAAGCTTTCTTGCCCTACATAACTGCGGAAGCTATTCTTTCTTGCCCAGCTTTCCCCAACCATTCAGATAAAGCAATACACTTCAAAGGTCAAATATCTTTGGTGCTGAATATGAGCCAATTAATTTCAAAGACAGAAGGATGCAGCTTATGCTATACTGAAAAAATAACTACAGTTGATGAGGGGCAAAAAGGTTACAATTGAGATTAAATAATAGACAAAAATGCTACAAATTCTCCCATGCAACGCTAGGATTTGTTGTTGTTTTGAATCACAGAATGGCTTGGGTTCGAAGGGACCTTTAAAGACTACATAGTTTCACCACCACTTTTCCAGTTATTAGAAACTTCCCCTGCCTGTGAACAAGTTCAGTTAAACAACAACACAAGGAGGTTAACCTCTGCACTCAGCCATACACATTCCAGTTAAAATCCAACCCTTTGTATCTTCAGAGTACAAGCATGGGAGCCTACCATGAACCACAGGATATAGCATTTATATACAATCATCTTAACAGCAACTTTTTTTTTAATTTTTTTTAAGTTTCTGCTAAAGAAGGAAAACATGAAGCCGGACAGCGAGGGATTCAAAGCTGTTGCTCACTTTTACCCGATTAACTTCTCAGTTAAAGAGCCTGAGAGACAATAGAATATAACCACTTCAATTAGGCATTATACAAGCAGCTGAACGACACTACAGTGCATAATTAACAATAGATTCCCCACCTGACTCCTTATTTCATATTCAGACAGGGGGTCCTCACTTTACAAAGACAGTCATGCTGATGGCAAAAGACGGAACCAAACAGAGCATAAGGAACGTGCTCCCAGATGACAGTGGGGAAATGAACAGTGAAGAAATCAAAATGTCTATATTTCTCTCACCTGCTAAAGGATATATGTCACTTCAGACTGGAGGCATACAGTTTCCACCAGCAGAAACATTGTAAGGCAAGAAGCAGAAGTAAAGGGTATTAGGTTCTGATCATACTGTGACCACACTAAAGTCAGAGGCAAGTATGGTCCAAGCTTAATACCTGGCTGTTTCAGAATGATGCTTCATGAAAACCAAGCAGTGAGATACAGCTCCAGTTGTGCTAACAATGGTTCTATTCCAATATTATCCAACTGTATTAGTATAGAAGCCTCCTTCACAAATACTTTCCTTTGTTTAGGCTACCACTAAGTTACACCAGAAGCATAGTTCCTGTCTATCATCTAATTTTAAAAAACAAACAAGCAAAAAACCCACACCATAACAAAGATGCAGACAACTGAAGAAGTCTTGTACACAACGGCACTTTAACACGTATCCACCATCTCCACTGATCTAACACAGGCCATTCTGTTACGTGACCACAGTATAGTCCAACCTGTGCTGCTAGAGTGGCAAGAGATGGGACACAGCAACCAGCCTCTAGAAAGGTCTTCTGAGGCATGTGTGCGTGTCCATTACCCAGATATTGTAGGCCTCTAGGCAGCAATAAAAGCATCAAACCCCCCGGATTAGTTAATTAGCAATTACAGTAGGATCTATGAGCTGAGAAACAGAAACAATGACAAGATTCTCAGGTCTGTCTACTGTACTGCACATAGAGGTTCTCAGGAAAAGCCAAGGAAGCATTCAGTAACCCGAAGTCCCTAAGCATTATCAGGGCAAGACAAACAAAACGTCAGAGGGAGAACTCTGACATTATTCAGATTTTTCTGAGTACAGGAAACTAAGATTTAGAATTACACCAGAGACCTCTGACAGCTTAAAAAATGATTTCAGGTCTGCCAGGTCCTAAAGCAGTGCCTCTCAACTGTGAGGTAAAGTCAGGCAAGCAACTGAATCCTGCTAAGCTCCAAATGATACAACTATTAGCACAATCAGAACAACATCATCTGAACCAGTAACGCAGAAGCAGGAAACCACTCATCTCGTATTCAATGAAGCAGGAAGGACTGCACATGTGCATCTATGCTTTACATAGGAGTAGAATGCATTTTCCTCTTCAGTAATTGTAATTTTTCTAGAGGGAAAGGAAAAGAACTTACTGGAAAGAGAACTCTCATGTTGTAAGACACTGGTCCGGAAAAGCAGAAGAGCCTCCAGCAGGTTGGATTCTTAATCTAAACTATTCTGCATTAGCAGCTGACAGTCCTTTCAATGAAGAAGCACCTGAGTACTTAATAACAGAGAATTAACAACCTGACAATAGGCAAGGTACTTGCTCAGGCATTAGTAAGGAAACAGAGTGACACCTTACATGAAAAGCTACTTGAATGCCACTTAAACTTGTCAAATCGCAGAAAATAGAGCTGCAAATTGATAAAATCAAGGTTATTCATTACATGAACTAATGTCTAATTTTGTTAAATGGCATCCATTTTACACAAGTTAAAACAAGAGAGAGCTTCTTCTTCAAGCATTAACATGTGGGAGCAATCCTGGACAGGCCAGCACTGACAAGAATTGGAGTAATGTGCTCAGAGATCCTACAGCTCAAAGACACCAAAGCAATCATCCTGTCTGACCTCCTATAAAACACAGATCGTACCACCCCCTAAATGAATTCCCTGCCTCAACCAGAGCACAATGTCGAGTGAGACTGCTAATGATCGCAAATCCACAACCGCCCTTCCTTGTTAAAACACTCCAATGGTTAATTACCCTCATTCTTTTCAAACAGGGCTTTTTCTTCTTTCGTAGCTTCAGCTTGCAGCAAGCAGCAATCACTTGTCAGCTAAATGGAAGAATGCTTCTGGTCCTAATATAGGTACTTACAGACTGGTCAAGCCACCTCTAAAACCTCAATTCAATAAACTAAGCAGATTGTGCTCTCAGAGCATGTCACTGAAGGACATGTTTTTCAGACCTTTTAATCATTCTGACAGATTGCCTCTGATACTTCTTCAATTTGTCAGAATCCTTCTAGCACTGTTGAAACAAGACTGAGGTACAGTATCACAAAAGAAATTGCACCAGTGACTAAAGAATTACCTCCTGACTCTCACTTAACAATTCCTCATTTTTACACTGAAAGACCTCGCTAATCCTTCTAGTAACCTGAAAAATGATTATTAAGGAGGTGTCTCAAGTGCTGCTCAGCGTTCTCCCTTTCCCCAGAGAGTCTTCCACTCTGCAAGAGTGACCTCTTTAGTTTCTAGATACCATATTTAACATTCAGTGCACTAGAAAGCTCGACACTTGCTTATGACGTTCTTCTAGATGGTACTTCTGGCTTGGAAACCCAGTATTGCAAAATGCCATTTCCCCCCAGATGTCACAAGGCATGGGGATAGCAAGTCTTCAGGCTTTAACCACCAACAATCTGTTATTTCTCCCACATTCAACTATTAAAAAAAATAAAATCAGACAACAGAGTTATGAACACTTTGCCGCAGGACCTTACTGAAAACACATCCACTCAGCATTGATTCTTTGTTTACCAGCTTAACATCACATTTAGAAACTTGTCACAACCAGGCAGTTAGTAATGTTATTAGTGTGTGCCATGTAAACTCCGTATCTTTTTCTTTTTTTCCCCTAAAATGTCCTGTGGTAGCAAGTCAACTGCTTTAAAGATATCTGAAGTATTTTCTGTAGTCAATTAAGTTTATCATAAAAGAGATATCAAGTTAGTTTGACAAGATCTATTTTCCATAAACTCATCTTGAGTGACATTAATTATATTATTCTCTTTAACTCTTCGCTATTCAAATCACCTTATCAGCCATTTCATTATTTTGCTGAGGATCAACGTCAAGTTGACAAGGCTATAATTACCAGGTTTGCCTTATTTACCCGTTTTATACACTAACACAATTAAGTTTCTTCCAGGTTTGTGGAACATTCTCCATAGATCCAGGAACAAGCATTAGTAACCCCAAGAGACAGACATGCTGGTGTTGAACAAACCGCTTATGCTTGCATGGGACAAACTGTCTCCAGCACAAATTTACCTAGCACAAGGCGTGCCTCAATCATCTCACCATAGCACAACTAAATCAGGATTAAATCTTGAGAAACAACAGGACAAAAGTCAAAAACACTAGCTAGCAGGTACCACAATCTAACATGCCTCCAAGGACTTATATCACCCAGTTACGAAGGCTAGAGTTGCAAGATGTCTGAGAAAAGCCTTCCACAGTTGTCCACTAACCTGTCCATCCCACAGGAACAGGGAGAAGACCACAGAACTCTGCCACAATTCAAGCAGTTTGGTCCCAGGCTGCAAACTAGTGTGACCACAAGAGCCCACCACAACTTAAACCATTTGTTTCCTCATGATAGAAGACACCTGTGCATTCAAGCCTCCCAGGCAGACTCTAACTGAAATAAATGCTGCAGTCTCAAAGCTAGGAGATGGAGAAGTGTAGAAATGTCAGCAAACATCTAACTCCTTATGAAAAAAAAAAGAATAGACGAGTGGAAATCAGGCTAAGAAGAGGCCAGAGGGCCTAGATGGAAGTGATAAGCTGACATAAGTGATTGGGATATGTCAAAGGATAACAAAGGCATTGCAGAAGGACAATACAGCACCAGAAGGGAAGGAAGTAGTTAACATGGAGAAGATGGGGGAGGAGGAGGAAATTAAATTGACAGTACCATTGCAAAGCCAGGTGTAGCTGCATGAAATCACATTTCAACAATCCCTTCTCAGCCTTTTCCAATCAGCTTTCGCAGCCTTTGCTAAGTGCTATCAATCTCCATACCACTGCACAGACGAGAACAAGCACTGTAAGCAATGAGAAAATGAAGTAAGAAACCTTCAGGATTGAACCCAGAGTCTGCTTACTGCTCACTACAGTCATGAAAGTAGCTGTTCTGCTCCCCAGGGCTACAATGCAATATAATACAAACTGTGTTTACTTTAGGCAGAGTTGAGACATTTGGATGTGACAACTCCTCCAAAATGGTAGATGACAGAGGTCTCGTCTGAGGTGCTGCAGGCCAAGCTTGTTATTTGCCTGCTGACACACTAGCAGCATTGTGTTGTTCTGAAGAAGGGAGGTCACAAAAGGCAAAATCTCAAGAGGCTTAGTAATTTCAAGAAAGCACTCTCACAAGGTCCTCTGGGCCTTAAGGGGATAGAAAGTACTTGGGAGATGGTGACTGAGCGTTCCCCATCTTACCCCACTACATTACCCAAATTAATTTCAGCAGAAAAGGGAGAAAGTGAGAAACATCATTTCCAGCTCAGAAAACGAGCAACAAAGCAGTACTGTGAAGAACAGAGATGTATTTTCAAAGCACATGCCTAGCTGTACTCAATGCCAGTAACCTGACATCACAAGGACTTCAAGGGTGACAGCAGTGGCCCGAGAATGCTAGTTGTGCTTCACACTGATGGTAACAGACCCAGGCAACAACAACAACAACAAAAAGTGTCATCAATTTACCAGGTTTAGTAAAACTTTATTTCACTATATTCAAAGCATATTTGCCTGTATATAAAACAATATCGACCCCATTGCAAAGCTGGCCAAATTGGCTGGCAACTTGGAAGAGATGGCACAGCTGAGAGCAAGCAAGCTAAAATGCTAGGACTAAATCAAACTGACAGTGTCCCTTTAAGGGAACAAGCATAACCAAATGGGTCTATTTTTAAGCCACTTTTGCAGAAGGCTGCTGCCATTCTAACACTGTTACCAGCAGCCAAGACAGCATCTGCGGCCACAGTTTCAGGGAGATGGTATAGCAGGAGGGTGTTCCTCTATCTCCCTAGCCAGCCTTGTCTCAGGAAAAAGAGCAGTGAAAAGATTTTAATGAATTTTGTTCTCAAAAAACTCAAAGTAAAGCAACCAGCATATGGTGCCTTCATCAGAAGGAAAAACAATAGCCATGTCTGTGCATGCTCAGTGCTCTGATCTTTTAGGCTGTGCTGCTGTCATTAGACAGACCACTTGTGGCTGTAGAATATGAAAGAGGGAGAGATGTGGCAACTTACCAGTATCTGTAAGAAAAAGAATGAAATCTATAACCAGAGCCCCAGGGTAGCTGACCTCCAATGTTAGGAATAATTGGTCTCCAGAGAACTTTTCTACCTCTTCTACACCCCCAAAAAATGCATTATTCTAAGAATTTTAAAGCATAAGGAAAAGAAAATCCTGTGGAGAAATGACCCTAATCCGAGCAGGGTGAATTAAAGGATACCTAGACTTTCTTAGAATTTGCTTAGGACTTCTGTATCATTCCTATACAACATTAGGAAACACAAATCCAAAGAGATCCTTTTTAAAATAATTAAGCCCATATTAGATTTGGGAGGATGAGGCTGGGAATCTGCAGATTCTTTAATAAGAAGTATTTTCTCTCTCTCGCTTCTACTAATTCCTTCAAGCAACAACACTATGGTAAAGGGTCAGTTGACCTAACCAGTTCATTCAGAAGCAAATTCCAAGACAAGTTCCTTACACCAGAGAAGCTATAGCTTTAAACTAGAAAGTTCACATCCACACAGCTCTTTGAACTGCCCTTTCTCATTTGCAGCCTGTTGTCACAAAACAAGGAAACAGCTGGTAATTAATAACAATATTTCAGACAGCTGTGTGGTTGCACTCAATATTTGCAAGATTTTAGGTTTGCACACTTGGGAGTAGAGTATTAACTTCTGTCACGCCAACTCTGCAATTCTTAAGCTTTCTTTCACATTGGAGAACTCAATTTAATAGAGACAATCTTCCCAACATCTTCCACTTCTCCCATTAACACACCTCTAACATCCACATGGCACCTAGAGCAATTGCTTATACAGAGAAGCACCAGCAGGGAAGCATTTAAACTGTTTCAGCTGTCTTTCACGCAGTTTTTAACACCATCTGATCAGCAAACACTCTATAGACTATGGCAATCCACAAGCTGTGACTTCATTATCTGCTGCAAAACTGGACATTTATATGGGTTGCAACAGTGAAGCGCAGACTTCATAAAACATCCTCTTCTAACCTTAAAAAGCATAATTTTCAGAGCAGAAAGTGCTCCCTTGTTCATTAGCATCGAAATGTCACTAATGGTGCCACTAGACATCAAGCAGCATTCTTTTGAGAAGCTGGCATATTCCTCACTCTCCTAGCTTTCAGATGAGTACAGCGTTCAACTGAATAGCTTTTTCAACAAATGACATGTCACAGCCTTGACACAAAAATTCTTGCACCCTGTCAATCATTCACTCACCATCAAGTTCAAAAGCTCATCTTCACAGAGATGGATTTGATCTGCTCTGCAGTTAAGAATATTAAATATGGACTCTCAGAAGAGAAGATGACTACAAGTAAAAGTACAAAGCAAGTGTGGCAAATCAGACAAAATACACTGCCATTTGTAGAGTAAATAGGCATTAGAACTTCTATAGCATGTGAAAATTCAGGCATCAGCTACACAGAACAAAAGCAGATGTTAGACGATAAGGATGGAAATGTAAACTGGTATGGATGGTCTCCAATTTTAAACTGGTGACCTAAACAGCCCAGCCCAAAGGTTAGATACTGTTTTATCCATCAAGATTGTTATATTGCAACCATCACTATAATGTAACACAGCCAGTCAGGTCCTTTATTGCCAGAGAGAAATCCATGTGTCATTTCCAACACCACAGTTATTTCTTTGATAGATGTGTAAAACAAAGCACTATTGTGCACAGGAAGGTGCCTCTACTAGACAAGGCATCATTCATCACTCCCTTCAAGCCATTTCAACCTGAAATGAAACTATGGTAAAAATTAAACATAGTCACTTTAGAATTATTCAAGCAAGATAATAACTTTTGTACTTAACCTCTCCAGAACAATGTTACAAAAATAATTCAAATATCTTCAAAGATCCCCGTAAGAAGATAAAGTCTTTTTTGGCTTCCTCTCTGATTACCAGAGGGTTTTCTCCTGAACGGTGTGGCATTTCACAGTTACATTTTTAATGAAGAATTACATTTAATTGAAAAGCCCATTTTCTGATGCAGCACTGCTTTGACGTGACGTTTTTAGCCAGCCTGTTTCCAGGCTTTTACCAGTGCTCCCAAATCGCCCTGAGAAGCCACTTTAACCATCTGTGCATGCTGTCTTCCCCAGAGACCCTGCTAGGCCAGTTCACATAGCTTAGACATAATCAAGTTGTTGCCGTGTACGTTTCACTTTACAGTTGAATATTTGGATATATTATTCCTCTCATTTAACATTCTGGTTACTTCCTTTTATCTTGGTGCCAACCATCCTCAACAATGAAAGATTACATGAACTGGTCAGTCAGCATAGATCATCTAAGCTGATACATGACAGTTGTGATGTTATTGATTCTTGCAGATTTTAATATCCCAACGAGCAGCCCAATCTGATTAACTCAATTTAATTTAATGCCATTCATTCCTTACTTTGAGCTCTTAATTGCCGCATGCTAAGTTAGCTGGTTTTCTGTCTCTTCAGTTTTCTTTTTAGCCTTTTCTTCATGGATCACGTAACTCTATACTGTATTTGTAGGGAATTAACTCAAGAGAACTAAGGCTGAGCTTCTCAGTTAAAGCAAGCTCCACTTAATCATGCCTTGAATAGAGGACCTACAGCTTCAGTGAGAACAGTTCCAGTACGAGACATTCCCAAGACTCCATCCTAGTGCATAACTAGCATGCCAGGACACAAAATGACACACTGGGAAGTTGTCTCCATGTTCAGTGACAGCAAATTCAGACAGAGAAGCCTGCCCTTCTGCTTGTTTCTGTCTTTTGGAGTTTTTATACTTTTTTTAAGATACTCTTTGAAGCCTAGAGGCACTACACATTCTCCTGTTACTGTGGTGTGTGCATAGAAAGCTTCTTCCCACCTTTTCAATTGTGCCTGTGCAACACAACCGTATCTCTGGTTTTATGCCACTTTATCTAAGGAGATCTTTTAGAAATGAACACTGGCAAGGGCAGGGAAGGACCATAACAGCAAGGTCTGAAGCTCTCAGAGCAATGTATTTTTCTCCTGGTTCTAAATGATTTGATTATACTTCAGATTCTCATCAAATTATCTCAAATAGCAGGAACTGGCCCACCATTTACTTTCATAGCATTGCCATTACTGCAAAGTAGCAGCTCTTTTAACGGTGCCAAGGTTAGAGGCTCCAGACAGAAAAAAAAAGGATTATGGTAGGGTGCCCATTTGCCCACTGCTACCTCATTTCATCAGCCATTTATCAACACATTCTTCACTTGGAAGAAATAAAATCAATGGTAGGCAGAGCTCTTTCAGTGCATTTAACTTCCCTGGCGTGATACAGGTGGTAACACAGCTGAGATCAAATACTTCCATCTTTCCTCCAGAGCCAGCTTGGCTACAGACTAGCTACTCCACAATTAGAGTCTGCAGCATTTCTGGCAAGGGTTGAGCATCCTTTCTGCACCTGGGATTTGAGTAACTGCTGCTTTCTACCTAAAGAACATTCACTTTCTTCTTACTAGTTTATGCAAACTTCACACATGCAAGAAAACAAAGGCCTCGCCCAAATCGTGTATAAGCAAGTCTTAAACCTAAGGAAAGCTTTAAGCAAATAAGAATACTGAGATATTAGAACACTGTTGCTGTGCTACAATTTTCACACTCTGCAATAAGTACTTCTCTGCTAATGCCCTACAAGAGAAGGGGTTTAACTACATTGTGGGCAAAGCCTGACTTCAGGAAACTACACAGCTTGTTAAATCACTTCTGCTCCATGAATATTTTTACCCCAAGCTGCAATAACAAGAGTTGTCCAACAACAATTGCTTTACACAGAGTTTTTTGTTTGTTTTTTTTTTACCAATTTTAATCACTTAGGATATAGATGAGGGCAATAGAATGGACTAACATCCAGCATTCCAGTGCTCTGCAGAAAGAAAGTTACTGTAGTGGCTTGTTCTACTTTCAGAAATCTTTATCCCTCTCTGGGTTTTCTATTTAATTTGTAATGTAAATACAACTATGCTGGCCAGAAGGACTAGAGATCCTGGAATCAAAGTGTCAGTAATGACTCATGTTCATGTGGCACAGAAAAAATGAGATCTGTCAGGGCTTGTACAACTCTCAGAGCTGCTGGTACAGAATCAAAGCATGAAAAGAAGTCACAGCAACACAATCCCTTTTTTCCTACCAAGATAGAGTATTTCTGAATGTAAAGCAAAGAATAATGAACCTTCTTCTCTGCTCTCTCATGACCCCACCTGGAACACTGAATTCAGCTCTGGGGCCCTCAGAGTAAGAAAGAAGTGAACATGCTGGAGCAAGCCCAGAGGAGGACTACAAGGATGATAGGAGGGCAGGAGCACCTTTCCTGTGAAGAAGGGCTGAGGGGATTGTAGTTGATCAGTATTGAAAAGAGAAGGTTCTGAGGGAACCTTTCAATACTTAAAGAGACCCACAAAAAATTTGGAGATCAGCTCTTTATCAGATAGTATACTGTTAGGACAAGGGATAGTGGCTTTAAACTAAAAGAGGGTAGATTTAGATTAGACATCAGGAAGAAATTCTTTACTCAGAGGGTGGTGAGGCACTCAAACAGGATGCTTGGAGAAGTTGTGGATGTCCCATCTCTGGAGGAGTTCAAGGCCAGGCTGGACGGGGATCTAGGCAAGCTGATCTGGAGGGATGTGTCCCTGCCCTGGGCGTAGGTCAGAAATGGATAGTCTTTAAGGTTCCCTCCAACTTAAACCATTCTATGATCATACAACTAAGCTTTGCCATGTATTTCCTATATGATCTTAAAGGACACCTATTACTCGTGATATTTAATATTGCAGTAGAAAACTTCTCCACACCTAGCAGTTCTCTATGTTCTGTTAGATCCAGTGCAGGGTCTACAGGATGATGGTGTGTCACTCTTAGATTGTTTGAGCTTCTGTAACACCTCTGTCAAAGTGCTAATATTTGCTTCAGTTAGTCAGTCCCTGCAATGTGACAACCCTTCAGATGTAAAGCTTTAAAGTAACTAGGATGCCTGGTTGTAAAATTTAAAGTCAGATTACTTGTAGCCTCACCCCTCACATCTCAATACAGAGATCAACAACATTTGGCTGATGTGAGATTTAATCACATAAATAACACTATTTAGAACACTTTATATAGAGGCTTTTTCATATTCAGCCTAGCTTCTCATTCAGTAATGTACACATTGTGTTTTGTACTTTACAAATTTCTAGTATGCATGTAACTCGATAAATCAGCATGTATAAATCAGCTGCAGACTCTGTGTTGCATCCATCTTTCCACTCCCTCCCCTGAAATGCTTTGTCAGCACAGGCTTGAGATATTGGTTCTGCAGGTGCATGTAGATCAATATTAAACACACCGTAGTGTAGTCTGCAGTGACTAATGTTAGCTCTGCTTCACCAGTCATTTGGAGAGTGCAGTTAGCTAGGTAAGATTTCCAAAGCACTGAACATTGACCAAAGTCTGCTTTCAACCAAGTCAGCAGTATAACTCTTGTTGAAATCCAGCGTACAGGTCCTCTGTTAAACACAGGCTATGGATCACAATGTTTCCTTAAAGCTGCATTAAGGAGTACCACATTAAAAGTGGTGTCAGATGAGTCAGAACAAGCTGCTGGAATAAGCTAACAGCTTTCACTTGCTAAAACCCACAAATCTGTCCTCGATAAAGGCACATCTTGCCACATGCATGCTTTGCAAAACACAACTCTCAGCTTTTCTAATCTTTCTCAAAAAAAAAAAAAAAGTGAAGTGAGGACGCTCACTTCTCTCACTTCAACCACCAATGTGACATCACAGCCCAAAAAGCCAACTGTATCCTGGGCTGCATCAAAAGAAGCATGTATGTAAGACATCACCAGCTGCATGCAATGATGAGGAGTAACATCACTTGTTAATATCCACATCTGGCTTAAAGGCCAGGGGACAACAGGAAGGTTCCAGAGCAAGAGCCTCCACGAGAGAAGGCAACTGGAGAAAAGGCTTTTATATGCAATAGCTATCAGATTGGATACTTCTTCTGTACCAAGAGCACCTTGTTACTGTATCCATCAATAAGAAATACGCAGGCTACTACATTACACATCACCTTCACATTTCAGCTGCTTTAGAAACAAGACAGTCCATGGAAAATACCTCTGCATTGTCTCCTTGTGATCATTTGTATACACTCAAGCTGCACTGGTCTCACCAAATGCCAAATAAACCAGGATTTTGTCCTACCGGGCAGAACTCTTCCCCAGAGGGAAACACATCAGAGCTGTCAGTCCCACCGTTTGCTGAAAAAATCACCCTGTCTTCTCACCCACTCACCCCTCAACAGATGAGCAACTTCACCGCATGCATGTCAGCCTACAAGACAAAATGGAAAAGCCTGCAGCCGAAGCAGCAGCTGCCACTGCTGATTTAGACCGTGTACGTCCAACCTGTGTTGTGGTGTTTTATCCCTTTTTTATCTTTACGTTTTAATAAAAATTATTTTAAAAACTAAAAAAGGTTTTGTTATTTATATGTAGTAAACATATTCAATATTTTATATGCAGCCCAGGCAAGCTGAAAAATTGGACAACCATGCTTTAGACCCTGTTGTTATTTGTACTACAGAAAACTTTGATCAGCACTGCTTCAAATAGCACCTACATAGACAAAGGATCCAACTCAGGGTACTTAAGACTCAATGCAGGAGTAAGGAAGGTGAGTTAGTATTTCTAATTTAAGTGAACTAACTGATCACATGACAGAACTAAGCTCAGAAAAGGTAAACTAGCATTTCTGTCTCCTTTTTCCTGACATTAATAAGCATCAGACCAGGGAATAAGGGGCCAGCAGCACCAGCAGCACAAAAGGAACCCTCTGAGATGGAAATAAGAGGGACAAACCTCAACACTGCAGTTGTCAAAACAGTAGTTCTAATTTTCACATTTCCCATGGCAGCAGTTTGACTACCAAGGGAGCATATTTTTATTTGTTTTAACTTTTTAAACTTATCTTCAATATTAAAATTCTTTGCCTCAGAGGCTTCTGTCCATCTTCTAAACTTCTCCACTTTCCTAAGCAAGCAGTGGAAAACTATCCAGATCTCACATCTCAAGTTGTAGTGTTTTTGTTTTGCTTTTCTCCTGACTGTTTAATTTCCACTTCTGGACAATTCATGGTAAACGAGAACTGTGGGAATCTACAAGCTTCTTGGCTACTCCACTGGCATCAGCTAAGTATTCTTCTATTCCAAGATGATGCAAAAGTCATGCAACTTCACAGACCTCTCTGTTTTAAAGGATGCATTTACCCTGCCCTCTGAGCAGATGCCTGTTCGTATTACTGTTGTGAGTAATGATTCCAACCAGAAAAGGATTCCACAATGCCAAATGCAGTACACATGCACAATAAGAAACAGCTCCTACTCCTAAAAGTGGACTTAATTTAAAACAAGAAGTAACGAGGGGGCTGAAACAAATATAGACGATGGGGTAAGAAGATGAAAAACCCATTAAATGAACAGGTGCTTTCACTGACTGTCTCTACTTGCCTCCTCTTTTTTGCAGAGCCTAGCAGCCTACAGCTAATGCATCATAAAGACTGAGACCATGAATCAAGGTTTGTAGGGCTTTTTTGGTCCAGAAGAGGGCAGGAACATAGCATAAAGCTATCCTAATCCAGGGAAGTTCAGCTGTTCCCATGCATTTTCAAGCAAGCTATTACAAGTGATAGAGTGACTCTCTAGAGGAGTGCTGGGGAGGCAGGGATTTAAATGCCCTTCTAAATTCTACAACAGGTGAAGGTACTTATCTACTCTGACCTGGCCCTGCTGTTTATGACTGGTTTGTTCCATTCTCTGATGTCTAAAAAGGATGAGAAGGAAAGAGAGAATGAATGAGGGAGTGTCCCTCTTCCTATTCCTGCCTGCAGCAAAGGCAATATTTAATTTATTGCATGCCCACTCCACACACCCTTCTGCAGCTTGTATTACTCAGAACCCACACCAGAAGGGCACGACATTTCCCCCAGACTGCAATATGCCCATTCATTTTTCAATAACAGGGCCACTGCTTAGGATGACTATAACATACCAGGAAATTGCTGGGGGGGGGGGAAAAAATACCATGCCAAGAGAAAGGCAGACACATGTGCCAAGAACTGGGTAGTGATCTGAAAGGATAACTTCAGATGAATAGACTCATATGTACTTAACCTGTATGCCAACAGGCAATATAGCACAGCTCTGCTGTTCATCCCATCTGATTGTAGAAGGGTGGGAGTTGGAAGCTTTCTGCTGCCAAAATGTCAGCCACAAGCCAAAAGGTACATTTGGTTGCTTGTCAGTGCAGCAGATGTGCAATGGGCATCCTTTTCCTTCTCTGACCTACTCAAGGACAGCAAAATCAGCTCCAGAGAAGGCAATAACCGAGATCAGCAGAGGTGGAGGGTTTTATAGCTTTCGCTTGTTTTTAGAGAACTTTTGTCACTATTTTCACATCATGTTCTTCTATCAGAAATTTGTCAAAAAAATATCACCCCCTTAATATTTATCAGTCATGTAAGAAAATCCAGGGAAATGAGGATATTCATATCAGAGACGGTTATCAACAGCAATGTGGACTGGTACTGAAAGCACTCAGAGGAGAGCTCACCAGCATATGGAAACACTGAACACATCACGTTCAGCCAATGAGACATCACAGTACTGTGAGCCCTGATGAAATTTCTCAAATCGCTCTTACAAATACCCTACCTGCTCACCGCCTATTGAAGCACTAACATGCAAAATTGGGTATCCCAAGCCTGAAGGCATGTACTTTGCACTCAATGGATAAGACTAAGTACTTGGGGGAAGGTTCCACACAGCTACAAAATGTGGAGGAAACTGTGACCACGCATACCTGAAAGAGAAGGTAGGAAAGAATGAGCCTCACTACCCACTATCATCTTCAGGCCTCACCTAGAATTAGTGCTGTGCAGAAATTAGATGCTAACAGGCAAAGGAAGAAGCTGTACATAACAATTCTCCTCTCAAATGAAATTCCCCTTTGAAGATAAGACAAAAAAGTGCCTTTTCTGCTTCACACAACAGTAAAATATTTTACCAATCCTATCATGCTATAACAGTAAAAAGAGGGAGTTAACTGCAGCAACTGTTAGATTCCACATGAACCTGAGAAAGCAGAGATGTGAGCCATCACTCACCATGTTACGTCTGAATAGAGAAAAATCTTAGCTCCATGTTCTAAATGGCTTTTGCAGCTTCAGAAGGAAGGGGATGAGGGGAAGATGAGAGGGAGAGAGAAGCAAGCACTATAATCAATAGATCACATGTAGAAGTCATAAATCCTTATTTGATTAAGTAGACGCTTTGTTTTATAAACATCTAGGAGAAACTGAACTATGCTGATCATAGAATATCTTGAGTTGGAAGCTACCCATAAGGATCATCGAGTCCAACCCTTGACTTCACATGGGACCACACACAAATCAGACCCCGTGTCTGAGAATGTTGTCTAGATGGTTCCTGAACTCTGGCAAGCTCTGTGCTGTGACCACTGCCCTGGGAAACCTGTTCCAGTGCTGCTGTGCACTGACTTAACAGGTGATTAAATTCCTTTATAATGGAGGAAAATATCAAAGGGAAACATTTCTTGCTTCTCTCTTCCTATCATTACTACTAGTATCGTTTGGGTTCTGGTTTGTGCTGAGAATGTGTGTAATAATTCACTCAAGAGAAATTACTGTCCTTTAGAATGGACTCCCAAAGAATGATTTTGCTACTTCATGGACTCGAGGCTCTAAAAAATCTCACTTCAGAGAACAGAAATAGAGGTCAACTGGCTGTAATTCTACTGAATACTGAAAAGGGAGTGGCTTTGCTTGGATTTGATGTACTTTAGAGAAGAAAACTAGAAAAAAAAAAAAGTATGGCATTATCCTGTAACATCAGGAAGCAGTATATTTTACCAAGGTTCAGAACAACCAACATGTATAAAGTCAGGTGTGTTTTAAGCATACTGATGCTTAAAAGAGCTCTCAGCATCCTCCACATGGAACCAAATTTCCTAAGGCTTCGGCAAGCCTCCAGGAACTCCTGGATTCCCACACACCATTGGATTCCACACAATGTCAAAGAGCAGTCCTCCAATGCTTGCACATTACAGCCTTATAGAATTCCCCTTAAAGCTCCTTACACACATATCCTCAGAACAAATCATAAACCTTCTTTCAAAGTGTCTAAAATGCTTTTGTTTTCTCTTATTGTATTGCATCTTTACATAAGAACAGACCAGCTTCCACCTTTGTGCTTTAAGAAATAGGCTTAACTGAATAGAGACAGGTTTTTAAGCACAGTGCATATTTGAGTCTGCAAGTCTATTTTAGCAACAGAAGAACAATTACTACTTCTGAAGATGTGCCAATACAGAAACCTATGGAAAAAGTGTGGAACTGGGAAGGAGCAGTCAACCTCGTATTTCTTGTGACTGTGGGACATAAACACTTGGTTCATTATGCCACTTGCCCTTTTTAACTCCAAGCTGAATGCACAATAAGCACCAAGTCCACACTTCATGGCTTATTTTGAGTATGGAACAACTCTGTGGGTACATAAACATCAAGAAGCTAAACAGTCCATGAATGACACTGCAGCTAGGCTGGAAGAGTTACTAAACCCCATTTGGTCAGAGAAACTGCCTCTGCCTTGGAACCAAACAGCTTTGATTTTCCAAAAGGCATTTCATCAGGAAGGTATACAGCATGCAGTAATTACCTATGTTCTCAAAAGCAGTGAGACAGACGACCAGCTGCATACCTATCCTCCTCCTGGCCTAGCTCCCAAACACTCTGGCATTTTCCACCGACACCTACATAAATTAGACAGAAGACAAAGGCAAACCATGTTAAGGCTCCTGCCAGTTGGGTAGCGCTTTGAGTTTTAAGGACTGCAGTCTAGGATTCAGTTACAACAGTTACTGTTTACAACATGCTACAAATACCCTGTTAGGAAACATAACAGTTCTCTAACTATAAAGCTGCTCTACACTGTGAACTATTTCAGTAGGGCTCTGCCAGGTTACAGCACTGTTACATATTTTGCATGTCCCTGAAATCCAAATGTTCACATCACTAAGTCTGACCAACCTCTCCATACACTACCTGGATGAAAAATTACTGCTGAACAAATTCATTTCTTGCTTTCTGAATTAGAGCAGTGGTCTGTTTATTTGTTTGTTCATTTTTTAAACCAGAATAGCATGTTCAATTCTCTGCACCATCTTCTCTATTTACAAAACATGATGTGAAAATCCAGAGGCAGCAAGGGCAGCTTCTCCTCAGCAATGAGATGGGACTAAAACTTTAGTTAACTTCTCCAAGTGGCCTGCTACCTCTGAAGCCTTATTCAGAAACATGTTTGCCTCTTTCTGAGAGAAGAAAACTTAAGATAACAAGCTGTTGCTGACTCAATAGCCCATTACAGCTGCTCTCTTTTTCACAAGAGACTCTACTATTTCAAGTATTCCTTTGCTTAGGAGAGCCTTTGCTGGCATTGTGAAGGTACAGTCTAATTATTTCAGATAAAGATTAAGAGAACAAAAGCAAAGAACATAGTATGACTGCACTTCCCCTCTGCGGCAAATGGCAGCAACTTCAAAAGCAAAATGGCACCAGGGAATGCAAGGTGCAACAGAAAAACTCAAGTAAATCTCTCCCAGAAATTTCTTCAAAGAGCTTGACAAATTCAGGAAAAGATTCCTTACTGATTGTGCAATGCAACACGAAAGAGCCAAGAGCTGTCCAGGGATATTTACGGTGCTTTATACACAGGCTATTATCCCTTGGAATGGACTACAGAAGAATCATTTTGCTACTTCACGGGTCCAAAGCTCTAAAAATCTGTGTTATACTTAGAAGAGTAAAAGTGAAGTATGCAGAAGTGATCAAAGGAGAACAGGCTGGTTTTATAGCCTGCAGGGAAAACAACTGATCATATATTCTTCCTATGACAAACAACTGAGAAAGTAATTGAGAGTCTAGCAGAAACCAATGTTGTTACCTCAGCATTATTGATTTTAGGCAGACATCTTAATCTAACACATGACAAAACTTTGGTCATTGCAGTAAGATATAGCTTTCAAGGAAAAAGGATATTTATAAAGGTATTTTATAGTTCAGTGAGAGATCCTTATGAAGTCAAGCCTGGGCCGTACATGAATGAAAAGAAAGAGACTTCCAAAATGGATGCTAAATTTGACTAAAAAGTGATAATGTAATTTATCGGTGTATTATAATACACTATTCTATAACGGTACACTAATGCAGAAGGATCTCCTGATCTTCAAAACACTAAAATACAGATCTTCAAAATACTGTACTGAGAAAGCCTTGTTCTTATCACAGGGATGCCTGTCACTAAAAAAATTAAAGTTCAGTTGGGATTCTGTTAAGGAAATAAAAATAATTAGAAGCATTCCAATTGCTTATATTAAAAGGAGCAGAGATTTTTTTTTAATGAAAATTTATAACAAAATCAGGCCAGAACAGGATTAAAAAAAAATCTTTTGTTAACATTGAAAGTCAAATAAATAGAACAGTAAAGAAAAAAAAATTGATGGCAAAGAGAATCATATTATCACTCAGGTTGGAAAAGACCTTAAAGATCACCAAGTCCAACCACAAATGCAAATACAAAAAGAACAAGTACATAAAATCACAACAAGAACACCTCTAATCCTGCATCTCTCCTGCTTTTATGCTATTGCTTTTGTGCACTGGAGAATTTAGGGCAAATGCCCTTAACGGAATAGAAAGAAACATTGGGTTCTAAACACTAGACTCTAAAACAAGCCTTAACCTTTAGCATCCATTCACATAGATTGCATGAAAAAAAAACAGTCTTCTGGCCCGTAACACAGATTTCTTCAGATATCAAATATATATATTTAATAGTAGAGCCTAGTTGATGAGGTGTTATGGCTATGGTTGATTTGTTCACTGCGTGTTACATTTTATCACATGCAGCAGGGTGATAAGGAGCAAAAATTCTCACATTTTGTTTATGCACTATACAGTTAAAGTCTTACATGTCACAGCATCTAGAGACTTACAGCACACCTCATAAGTAAAGCAGTACAACTAACGTTGTACCTATTTCAATTACATGGGAATCATTTCCAGGAAAAAATTAACAGGTTTTCTTCCTTAGTAGCAAGCATACATTGCACCACTGTCCTCACAACCATTCCAAGGGTGAATCTAGGCTATGACCTAAAAGAATATCATTCAGAACAGTCTGTCACCTATTTTGAGAAATTCAAAGCACCTCTGAACAGCATCCTTCAATGACAAACTCTCTTTGTCAGGAGAACTGCTTCTATCATTGGATCTGTCAAGCTGAGCCACTGAACGAGCTATTTTACTGGGTCTCCCCAGTCCTTGATACTTGTGGGATATTTTCATAGAAGCCATTAACTTACTTCGCACTGGGAATTACACCACTTGGCAGGTGCTATCTCTCCTCACGATACCTGCATGTCCAAAGCCGAACCTACTCTTGTAATGAGATGGCAAAAAGTAGTCATATATATTCAAAATGTTGGCCTGTAAGCTGGCAAGACCTGAAAATATTTACCAATATGTCAAAATGCTTCTAGCTGAAAACCGTTTCTAAACCATTCGCTGTTTGCAAGTTTAATGGCGTAAGGCTTATGGGCTCATGAATCACCAGCTTTCACAGCAGCAGCATTTGAAATGTTGATACCTTAGCCTTGAAATAGATGTGAAGGTACCACAGCCTTTACAAGCTGTTATCGAAAGACATACTTTAAAAGCTTCTGCAGAAGACTGAGTGCAATAGAAGTAGCTCAGCAAGATGAAAATAACCAAACCAACTTAGTTAAAGTCATTGTTCATGTCTGTGTTCCATTTTAGTGATTACCCTCCAGTTGGACGATGAATCATATTAAACGGAGATTTGATACTTACAGTTTGTCTGATAAAAAATCCAGATGACCTGAGAAGCAATGATGAGTATTTGGGAAACTATTAGTCTTATTTCAAATTACTGAATTCAACGATAGGAAGAAAATTTTGGAGAGAAATTCCATTTATCACAGATTTAACAATAAATAAATAAATAAATAACAGCTTGTACCATTCTTACTAGTCCAAGATTTTCAGTTATGAACAGCCATAACAAAAAAAACAGCTACAAAAGATGTATGCTGTATGAGTATCTTTAAGGTCAAGGGGGTTTTGCCAGTAAATGCCAAATGCTGCACTACAGAACTGTAAAATGAAATGCTTAGTGTATCAGAGAGTTAACTAGGATGGAACAGACAAATACAATAGCAAATCTAACTGGAAGAAAAAAGAAATCTCAAATGTAAATAAAAATAATATTAATTCTCTAATACTAACAGTTATCTAAAATATGCCACCATAAATTGATTTACCTAGGTTTTCCAAAGAAATACTCTCTGTGGAATGTAAACTTATATACATATATGTGTTGTTATCTTCAATACCTATGACAGACAGGTGAAAGAATAAAAAAAATAGAGAAAATAATGTTATCCTTTGGTATTAACCAAAGAGATTAAGAAAACCCACTAAGAATAATAAATACATAGAATGTTTATAGGTTTTCTTCTCTGTAAATAGTGTAAAAGTCATGGGAAGTCACAGCTTCACATTATTTCTTTTAACTACCCCTATCTGTACACACATTCATCTACCATGTTGATGCTGACAACTTTCAGACCTCCTTCTTCCCTCCTATCTCCTTGCAACCAGATTAAAATCCTAATCTACTTCCCTCACTTCTCTGAGGATGTCTAAAATCAACTCAGCCTCAGCTCTGGTATTTCTCCAACATCAATACAGATGAAAATGACATTTTGCCTATCGCTCAACTCATAATACTTAATTTTCAACTCTGATTTCCCCACAGGCCTTCACATTCAAACCATACAAAAATAATCAGAAAGATTTTGACACACTTCCAAGATGATTTATATATGTTCACCTCCACAACTAGAAACTAATATCCAAGTTCTCATCATCTTGATTACTATAAATTCTTTCCAGAGATTTAATTCCATTCAAGTCCGATTCATCCAGAATGCCAACTTCAAAGAATGCTTTCAGCAATTATTTTATGTTGAGCTTTTGCTCCATCTACTCTCATATTTGAGGTAAACTTCAAAACAGCTCATTCTCCTTCTCCCTGAATTCTCCTTAAAACTTCTTTGTCCTGATTTCTCCTGAGAAACCTGTCAAGCAATCTGACCAGTACACTCTTAACTCCATACTCTCCCTTCCTGTTACCATTTTTCTTATATTTGTATTCTAAGTTATTGGGGTGCAAAGACCACTGCCTGGTCTTCTTTCATCTGTACTGAAGCTCTGAACTGATTACTGCTTTACTTGCTAGCCTCAATATATTTTACACAAACGTTGCTGTGGTTTACAAAACTATGTGACTGCTATCCACCTCATGAATGCAGGAAAAAAATCTGTGGGTAAGCAAGGTTTGAAGTAAGCACCATTTAAATTATCCTTTAAGCCACACCAGCAGACACAACACATAGCTCCACTGAATTATTTTTAACATCATAGGCCAGTATAAATTCAACATACATACTGGGATTATTTCTACTGAGTTCTGCTGTTCCAAGAAAGCTACACACACTTCCCTCAGATTGTCTGTGGTATACAATGATTTTCCACCACAAGGCAAATATCATTCTCAGAAGAGTCATCTGTATTCACTCTCACCTAGTAAAATCATACTAGCAGCCATGATGGTTTAGAACTTGTGTTGCCAATAGGTCTGGTAAAACCAAATCTATGGCAACTGTGGTTTAGAGCATGTATTGCAGGTAGGCTGTCAGTCACTATGTGAGCAACTCCAGGGTCAACCACCCTCAGATTTTATATCTCTACAGTTCAGCAGGAAGGGCAAAAAAAAAAAGGATTCTTTAAGTATGTCAGTAGCAAAAGGAAGACTATAGAAAATAGTCAGAAAACTACAGGCCAGTCAACCTTACCTTCATCCCTGGGAAGGTGATGGAAGAACTTATTCTAGACATCATTTCTAGGCAACCAGAAAAGAAGAAAGTTATCGGGAATTGTCAGCACAGATTCCCCAAGGGGAAATCATGCTTGGTCAATCTGGTCTCCAGAGGTCCCTTTCAGTCCCTACAATTCTGTGATCCCAATATTGTGTGAAATTTGCATAACTGTACTGACCTTACAGTAATAGGGAGCAGTGGGGCTGATACCTCAAATCACTTCAAACACACTTTCTATCTTGAGGTAGCTTTCACCTACCCAGCTCAAGAAGTCCTTCAGCGCTCAAGTAGCCACAACACACTGCAAGCATGTGTCTGAATTAATCTATGTGTCAGCCAGAGTTGTCCAGTAATATATCCCAGAGCTATGTAAAATGAACTGTGATGGCTCAAAGAAAAGCAGCTAGCTCATTTTGATTTAACTGGAGAACTTGGACTCTTTCGCTACTCTGAGATCAAAAGAACAACTGTTTTATCTTGCTTTGGATATCTGTAGATCAGTTTCCTTATCTAAAAGAAACAATATGTAATCCAATATATATATTAAGATATTAAAAGCCCTGTCGTTGCTACACAGGCAAACTATTTCTGTGTAAGAGCTTGAGGCCATAAAAAGTTTCAGACTTAAGTATGTTAGCAATTCTGTTCACTAGTTCTCTGGGTGATCTCAGAAGCCTTGAAGTTCCTAGAGAGGTACAAGTGAAGCATCTCGTTGAGCTGACAGTCTGGAGGCCAGTGTGGCACTCTCACTCGCAGTTATTCTCAGGAAGAGCAGAAGCTGAGAACTTTTTATTAAAAAGGCTGAGAATTCCACCTCTTCTTTTCCTGCTGCAGTTATAGAGAATGATCACCAGATGGAGCTACAGAGTCACAAATCTGATTTATGGCCACTAGAAGAGTTTGTCGTGCACTGCTCTATTTGGCCTAAACTGACATGTCCCAGCGCTTCCCATTAACTCATCTTCTGAGAGATTGGATGAAATGCTTTCATTTACAAAAGCAAAATGTACAGCGAGAAAGTGATGAGATACTGAAGGGGGAAAAAAGAGGAACCAACAACATTCACAGCTTCCAAAATCAAATAAATTTTAAAAGCGAACTGAGAGAGATTTTATCTGCCAAGACAGATCAGATTTCTTGCTTTGTTCTGCAAGTCAGAAAGCACAGCAGACTCCTTAGTGCCTGACATGATTAGCTGAGCTGCTGCAAGAAAAATACATGAGCTCTGAGCCCTAGCCTTTATAAATAAGGTCTAACACACAGGAAAAAATGCAGTGATAGGCAAATCCATTCCCATAAAAATAAGACAGCTTCCGCTTTGGCTGAAATACTTAATCCTGTATTTAAGATGTACTTACAAGAGAATCTTTTCTGCTAACTGCACTGACACTGGACAGTTTTGCTAGCTTAGGGGCATAACTAAAAGGTTACCATCCTAACCTATGCTGCATAGTTCATCAGGCTTTATACAGGTTAACTATGTGCCAAAAGGGAAGCATTACCTGCTTTCATCCTACATCTGTCGAGACCAACATGCAGCCCTCTCCGTGCCTATTCAGTCCTGGTCTGTGTGCAGGGTCGATGATTTAATTTCCCCTGAGAAACAGAAAGATGGATCTCGGCATCTTGCAAGGGCCTTGCCAGGCATTGCCAGTATTTCACAGAATGACAACCAAACCCCAGGCCCACCTGCAAATGGCACTGCATGGTACTTTCAGCATTTATCTATGATTCTGTGATGAAGCAGAGCACAGAGTGCTTTTTAGTCTGGTTTCTAAGAAAACAAGAGAGCAGTCACCGCTGGTCAGTTCCCTCAGACACAGAACAGGGCAGGAGGGAGATCTGTAACTAACAAGAAGGAGCTGATGCGGGAGCAGAGGAAGCCAGGCCCTGAGCCCCACCTTTGGCTTAGTTCCTTGCACCCAAAAACCCATAGCTTTTGGGTAAAGGGTGCAGGCCCCGCAGTCTGATGCGCTTTGTGACAAGGACCCTGCTAGCACCAGGGCACACCCCTCGGTCTGGTGAAGCTCCGCCAGCCCACACGGCACCGGGGCGCGGCAGCGAGATGCCGGAGCCAGACAGCAGGGCACAGCCCTTTCTCCACCGACGCTCCCTCACAGAGACATTTCCCACGAGGGAACACGCAGCATCCCTCAACCCACCCGCTGTCGCTCCGCACGTGGCACGAACGGAGCAGAGGAAGCACAGCCCGGGCAGGAGGAGGCGTGCCCGCACCGCCCCGCACCGCGCGGCGGGCAGCTCCGCCCCACCTCCATCCGCCGTGGGCGCCCCGCGCAGCTCGCAGCCGCGTCTCCGCGCCCCGACATGCCGCTCTTCAGCGTGCCCAAGGAGGTGGCCGTGGGCACGGCCATGCTGGGGGTCGCCTTCGCCACGGGGCTGCTGGCAGGTAAGCGGCGAGCGCTCCCCTCTTCCCTCCGGGCCGCAGCGACCGACGCGCTGCCGGAGCCCCGCGGGCCGGCCGGAGACGTCGGTCACGAAGCCCTCCCCGAGGCGGCCCGCTGCGGATGGGTCGCGGGGCTGAGCGCGGCGGCGGAAGCCGTGGGAGCGGAGCGCTCCTTAGCGGCGCGCCGCCAGCAGGAGGCGGGAGGGCTGCAGTTGAGCTCGGTGGAAACGCGGAGCTCGCGGACACGCGTCAGCTGACGGCCCCGGAGCCCGGCGGCTCTGACATCGGCAGGACGAGGGCCCCGGGCTGAGGAAACAGCGCCGGCGCTGCCGTGCGAAGGCTGCCCGCTGCGTCACGCCCCGATCACGCTTCTCTCCCTGCGCTTGCCCCAGGACTTGCAACACTTGCCCGATGTAACCTCACGCGGGTCCGTGTGTCCTGTGAGGTCAGGCCACCCTAGGGCTTTCACCTCCAGCTGCTGAACAGCTAAACATCTAGTGCCCAGACCTTTTCCTTTCAGTCTTTGCAGCCTCGGGCTGTACAGTTCAGAGGTGTATACATAGGTGAAGTCCGCTGAGCTGCCCTGCTGCTTTGCATCTCCCTTATTCACTGCAGTTTTCAGACCAAAGCTCTCTACCTTTGATGCTTTCATTATTTAAGCAGCCTATAACAGACAATTGCAAACCTCCATTAGTGGATCTTAAAGTTATTTTTGTGTTTGTTCGTTTGTTTGTAGGTAAAAGATATCCATTCCTTGTGTTTGGGTCATCCAAACCGCACAAGAGTATTATTGGGAAAAGCAGCCCTCTCTGGCAATACATACTGGATCATTCCTTGAGAGAACATCCAGTTCTCAAGAAGCTGCGCCTGGTCAGTATTTTGTCTCCCAGCACAGTTTTTCATTTGATAGTATTGGTCTGCATTTTCAACATGCGGTCTTATCCATATGATTGGACCTCGCTTGACTTTAACACATGACTTCTCGAAGTCAACTTCAATTACGTATAAGGAAACTGTATCTGAGAGAGGTGATGACCACCAGCCTGCTCCGGAGCTCAGAACATGCTCCTGCTTTGTAATTGGATCTGATCAAATGAGGTGTAATGCTCCCAAAGAAAAGCAATTAAACGTGAAACACTGGGGCTGTTTAGTCCAAACGGGACTCTGGAGAAGAAAGGAAATTGTAGAACTGTCCTTTCCATTGAAATGCTATGGCATAGCCCTGCTTCTCCTGCTGTCCGTTTCTCAGTGCCTGAGGCCCTCCTGCCATGACTCCTCCAGCTCTGCACTATGAGGCCAGCACTACACAGACCAACCTTCAGAAACAGCCTTAGCCCTAATCAATTAAAACAGAACAACCAACCAATTAAACAGACAAAAAAACCACAAAACCTACATCCTATATATCTTGGAGGTTTAAGAGTGACAAAGTTGTTATTAAGACCATCAATAAAAAATATCCACTTGTGTGTATATTTATAAAGAGAGAGGACATTTACAATCAACATTCCACTAAGGTTCTTCATCATTCGTATTTCTGACTTTGTCACAGCCATGGGGTAACTTTTGGGCATATCACTGCTTTGAATAACTAACCACTGTTTATGACCTCACCCTATCCACCTTTGTTACTGTTAAATTCAAAACAATTTCTATCTCATGAACGGCGCACAATACCATCTAAAATGAGAAATATAAGAGCATATATACTCTCTGTTTTGGGGCTGTTGAGTTTTTTTGTTTTTCCCTCCTCCCCTCCTTTTTAGGACTTGGTTCGGGTTCTTTTTGTTTGATGATTATTTCTTTCCCCTTTTTAGCTCACTGCAGATTATCCCTGGGGCAAAATGATGGTATCTTGTGACCAGGCTCAGTTTATGGCAAATTTAATCAAACTGATTAAAGCCAAGAAAGTTATTGAAGTAGGTAAGAGTGCCACTTTGTCTTTTTTGTAGTAAAATAAAGGTTTTGTCTGTGCTTGTCCAAATCAGGACATGTTTACATAAGATAAGGTTTTCAAATACAAGTAAGGTACTATATCCTTATCTCAGCTTTAAGGTGGACAAGCTACAGTGTGAAAAGCAGCATGTGATTTGCACATACTTGCCACTTAGTCTATTTGTGCTTTCAGTATTTATGGCATCAGCACGTGTGTCTCAACAACTCAGAAGCAACCTGAAAAATGAGGCTTAACAAGTCACTTGGAACAAGTCACTTGGGTCTACAGTGTTGGCCAGCAATTGCAGGGCATGATGAATTCCTCCTTTTCCATATCAATTTCTCGCCAGAAGTTGTTTTGTTGCACAGGCTGATGCTGAGCAGCCAAGTACAGGTCCCACCAACTTTACTCTTGTCTCCTCTTATGAAGCCCTGATATTTTCTTCCTCAGTAGATGCACTCCCTTTGGCTCAGGATAGAGCTCCACTTTTAAATAAATGGTTTCCTCATATATAGGACTGGACTTTGGCCAGTCCAGGAAACTCATAGAGGGAAGAAAGAAGGAAGCACAACTCATATTTGCTGCAAGACTGATTAAAAAAAAAAAAACAACAAAAACCTTCCCAACTCTGATAACATTAAAATTGAGTGGAAAGTCTTTTGAGTTTACTAATGAATTGACATCCTTGATTCTAACATTGGCGTGTTTTCTATTTTATTTGATTTTTTTAATCCTTATTATTCCTGAAGGGAGCATCCTATTTCACTGTTCATCACTTTTTCAGAATATTGTAATGTTGATGACTCTTGTGATTTTTCCTAGGAGTCCTCACAGGATACAACGCCTTGAGTATGGCACTTGCCCTGCCAGATAATGGCAGAGTTATTGCTTGTGATATAAATGAAGATTATGCCAAAATTGGAAAGCCACTGTGGAAAGAAGTAAGTACCACCCTTACTGTTACATATCTGGGACATCTGTTTTGCTTGTCCAGGAATTTTGGTATCTTAGACTCGTAAATTCACACACAAGCTTTCCTATTGTTAGGACAAGGGATGCTACAGCTTATTTTGAGAAGACAAATAATCAATCTCTAGATACTAGAAATATTAGGAAAATATTTCTGAATTCTAATTGCTCCATGACTGCAAACTACTACGAGGTCATTTCTTGACCACTTTCATAATCTATATGATCTTTTTCACCTTAGGCAGGAGTAGATCATAAAATCGACCTACGGATTAAGCCAGCCACTCAAACACTTGGTAAGTAACCTGAAATGAGCTTTTTTAACTTCATTAAAAGCCAAAGACAAATATAATGCTGAAGAAATGCTGAAAATACTTGGATCTGATAACTTTGCTAACAGTGAAATAGATTTTCTTATCTAAAGAGTTTCTTAAAAAATTAAAACAAAAAACAAACAAACAAACAAAACAAAGCATAACTGTATAAGTTTACAGTTTTCCTATGAGTTAGCAGAGAGGTGAAAATGCTTATCCTGTGTAGCAAGCTATGCTGGTCACTCAGCTCTCCTGTCCATTGCTTTATTTAATCTATGGAGTACTATTGTCAGCTGCTTCTGGAAAAGCTGATTAAAGGAGATTAATTGGACAAAGCCCTATTTTTCTTATCCAGTGTCCATTCTAAGTAAGCATAACTTTGTTATAGAGAGGAAGATTCTTCTGAAAGAGCTGAGGTGCGAGAAAAAAGAAAACACCAAAGCCAAGATAAAACTTAAGGTGTAATAGCTGGTTTGAGTTCAGAGAAGTTAAGACTTAGGATGCAGTAAAGCCGTGCAAGGCCATTAGAATAGCAATGACTTTTCTCAGTCAAGAGAAGAGAAGATGTGGAGCAAAGGGAATAATAAATATTCTGAAATGCAATAAACTTGTTAGGAACAGAGGAGGTATTAACAGATAGAAGGATTCCAGCAGAGTTGCTTGATGATCCATAGACCCATCCATCACCTTGTGTTACTTCCAAATTCATCCTTCTTTTCTAAAGAGGAAAATACTAGCAATCTGCCAGGATGTGCAGTCCTTGAAGTCTGATGGACAGCTTTGTTTAGGCAATGCTTCAGAAGAAATATTTTTTTGACAGAGGATGAGGGCAGGAGAGAAGAGAGGCAGCAAATCTTAGGAAGACAGCAATCAACCCCTTTGAAAAAGCAGTTTTGGAATTTTCAGTCAAGAAAACTATTTAAATCAAAGTTCCACTTGGCTTGGCCCAGAGGGGAAATACTTATAGCTGTCTTTTAATGTGCTGAAGATTTTTGCAGGGTTTGTTCATGACCTGCGTTGTGACACTTAGTCATCAACTAGAGATTATCACATAAGACCTGCTCTTAAATGAGAGAAAAACAGAAATCAGAACAGTTCTTCATCAGCTCAAAATGTAGCTAGAGATGTAGAATGCATCCAGTTTCAGATCACTTTACTGCACTATTCAGCAGCCCCATCCACATCCTGCAGGTTTTCATAACTGCTCCTTGAACTTCCTTCACCTTGGTAGCACTCAGTGACCCAGTGTTTTATGATATACATCTCATCCAAACTGGTTTCTATGTGGTTAAGCTTTACCATTAACTAGCTGTGGAGGAATAGGCTGCCTGGTCAAAACACCAAAAACGTTATTTAATGAGAATTTTGACACAAATGGATTACTTCCTCCTTTTATGCAGCATTAACCGGGGCATAATGACTCACTTTGTCACCCATCTAGATGAGCTGTTGGCTGGTGGAGAAGCAGAAACCTTTGACTTTGCTTTCATTGATGCGGATAAAGAAAGCTACAATGAGTACTATGAAAAATGTTTGCGCCTCATAAAGAAAGGGGGAATAATAGCTATTGATAACGTAAGTATTGTGGTTGTAGTGGAGTAGCATAGGGAGTTAATGCTTTCCCCTCTGGGAAGGGAAAATAAAGTCACAGTGGGATTCTAATGGTTTGATTTCTCACCTGCATCTCTGTTGAGAGTTGCAATGCCTTTGTTCCATATTACACAAAGGAGGCTTTAAAATTCAACAGAAACTATTAAAATAAGCTTTATGCAACACTATATATAGAACTTCTTGCCTTCATAAGTAAGAAGAGTTGTTAAATTTATGTCAGTACATAAACAGCTTGAGATGAAAGGTTTATTATATATTTTGTAATCCATTACAGATAATGCTCTGTATTCATCTGTTTTGTCTTGTAGTGTTTCCTCCTATTTACACAAGAAGTAGGGTATTAACTGTAATCAGTAACTGCTTACAAGTTATAAATTAAGGACTTTCACTAGTAACAAAGAATGATAGTAAACTTCAGAGTCCTTCAGGTTCATCGTGTCAGATGGCTAGGGGCTTTTAAAAATACATGTTTGTCTTGGCTTCAGATCTACATTAGATGTACGATTACTCAATTCTGCAGACTCCCAGTCCCACTTTTTTTTCAACAACTCCATTAGCAATCTGAAATAAGGTACCAATTCCTAGAAAATGCACATAATCTTTTCTAGAACTTCCTCTCTGATCCAGGGAACTTTCTGGAATAAATGAGGTGCATGACATTGCTTTCTTCAATAGGTTCTTCGAGGTGGAAGGGTGCTAAAACCAAGAAAGGATGACTTGGAAACACAGAGCATCCACCACCTCAATGAGAAGCTTGTCAGAGATGCACGAGTCAACATCAGCATGATCCCAATGGGGGATGGAGTGACATTAGTGTTCAAGTTGTAAATGGAGAAAGCGCAGCACATGGGAGACAGAAAGCATCAAATCACTAGGAAAAATGCAGACAGAACGCTGTCAAAAATGATTATTTAACCTATGCCTCTACAGAATAGAACAGCTTGGGAAAGTAGACTTCAGAAGCAGCAAGACTAAGGGCAGCTAAGTTGAAGAGAGAGATTTGCTTTCAGATGTACTATGGCTTCTTATTTTAATTATAATGAAGGAAGCATATTAGAAAATTGTCTTTTTAAGACAGTGATTGAAAAAAAATAAACGTGTATAGAATGACTGACTTCCAAACTGTGTCAATACAACATAGAGTTCTTTTGTTCTGAAAGAGGCTATTGAGTCTGAGTCAAGAGGAGGGTAAGGGTACAGGGAATTAAAAGACAGAAATATTAAGTAATATTAAGGTCATGGAGAAGACCAAAATCATTCTTAAAAACAAATCTTAACCACTAGAATGTTTGTCCCCTATATTTTCACTGTTTAGAAGGCACATTAATTGCACCGTCCACTGCTGAGGAGTAAGTCTTGAATTTGGGCAGGAAGAAAGGGTTTGAGTAGCAGCTAGATAAAGCACCAGTTAAGCTGAGTGAAAATAAAAATGCTGATGCAACTCAGCACAAATTTGCATTATTAAGAGCAAACGGGTCCCACTTTGTTACAACTAAGAAAGACAAAGCAAAAAATCTTCATGTTGCCAGGAGATCAGAGTTCAGATGGAAAAACAAAAATCCCTTTTCTGGTTGCCTTATTGCTGTTCATTTTGTTGGGTTATTTCTGCAGAAGGTATAGCAAGATGGATAAAGAAGGGGCTAAGGTACATGATTTGGTGACACATTTTTGAGGACTGGAGAGGTGGGCAAACGCTCTACAGAGCGAACTTGGAGCTCACATGTGATTAGTCTCTAAAAGCAGCACAAAACTTGGGCTGTTTAATACTTCCTTACAAGCTAAGAAACCATGCAGGTAAAGGTGTTCATCAAACTGTTTCTGTGGGTTCACATCTGTTGGGAACATCTGCCTCAATTTAACCCAGAGAGTGAATCTGCCCAGTTTCACTGGATCTTTGTGCATCCTGCATGCTTCTAGCAAAACTGGGCCAGTAAATTTCCCGTTTTTTGACAGTAACCAGCACTGGCTTAGACACTAAGATTTTTTTTAATGACAGTGTAAATAAACAGAAGGTTAAGAGGTCATTGCTCCCAGAAACACTAGAGGACACTATTTAATAAAGTCCAAATGAGAATTCTTGAACCAGAAATTAAAAAGTGCTGGTAATCGTTGAAGAATGCTACATTGAAAAGCCTCAAATATATACTATCTGAAAATAAAGTATTTTTAAAAGCATGTTAAAGGACAAACAGGATTTCCAGTGCACAGCATTCCCTAAAACTCACGCATGCCCAAAGACTGTTTTGTTCTGTAAAATTTAGGTGAAGTGTGTGTAGCTTATTATTATTTAGTCAGAGTAAGGAAGAGCAAATCAGTAAGAAAGCCAGAACACCTCTTCCTCCTTCAAGTGCAGCACAGAGCCTCAGTAGCAAGTTACAGAAGGAAAGTAATTGTGTGAGGATGCAATACAGCTGTTAACTGGCTGTTCAGATAATTACTGCAAGCACAGATTTCTTCCCCAGACAGCATGAAACAATGAAGCTTCTTCACACCCTAATGTATTATTTTTTCTATAGCATTCTTGAAACCCAGTTAGCTTAATTCACTGTTGCCATTCATTACTCCTTTCACCTTGATGCATTCTACAAAATTTTAATGCTCACCTTACCTGAAATAAGAGATAGCTAAGGAGGAAAAGTTGAGGAGAAGCATATTCTATTAAAGATAGAAAAGCAAAATCTATCTGATAGAGACTTTCCATAGACACATACCAACTCTTTTCAGGGATTTCAGTTTCAGCCTGAGATTCTTAGGATAGAGGAAACTCAAAAAAAAAAAACAAAAAAACCCTAAATTAACATTTTACAGGTTACTGAAAGATATCTATACTGAAAGGAAAAAAAAAAATTTTTTTTTGAGTTTTTGGCCTCCTATAGAGAATCCATCTCAGAAATAAGAGAATCCTCATTTCAAATCCTTATGTAATGCACTTGAATGACTCCAGGCGCTGGGGGCAAAGGCTTCAAGCCTCAAAATAATTGTTAGAATTGGCTAAATAGTTCCTATTTGTGAAATGTTAATTGGGTTTTCAGGGATCTGGCAGGGGGCAGATGTTCAGGGCACAAGTCTTCCCAGCCTCAAGCAATATGCTACAGTGGGAAAGTAGTGAGGAAAGGAAGTTCATACCCGGTGGTGTCAGGGCAGGGAGATCTCTGTTCTATTTTTGACTCTACCAGTTAAAACCCTGATTCAGCACAGCACGTCTGGATACGCTTAAGTACTTTACTGAAATGAGGGCTGGCTGCTGTGAGGTGAAATCCATGCCTGGGAGGAGGTCAGGGCAAGGTTTGTATGGCCCCTACATGAGATTTCAGGTAGGGCGTAAAATTTGCCCAATTTATTTTTCAGGATATAGTTTACCCTTAGAACATCCAACTTCTTCATGCCTCAGTATTCTTATCTGCATGAAAGCAATAACACCTTACTTAAGCCTTAATGACTGTAATAGCTTTCAGATGGAGTGGCTAAAGAAATATATAAGGACATCATGTTTTCATGCAAAGCTTCTGGTCATAATCCACATTACAATTTTACTTAAGTGGATAGCAGAAAAAGTAAGGGTTACAAATAATACTGGACACTCAAACTGGGTAAGTGCTCTTCGTATTTTGGTCCCAAAGGGGTGTGTACCTTCTTCCTGCCTGTTTCCAAACAAAGCTAACAGCTGCCAAACTTCAGCTCTGCAACGGCACAGAATCCCCCTGATTTCTTTGAAGTTCTGTAAGAATGAAGGCTCTGCCCTAGCAAATAGGACGGAAATAAACAAATCCATTCATACCTTATCCACAGCAGTGTCCGTGGCTATAATTAACTCTTGTTAGAGATCATAGCCTTGTTTGTAGCATCTACAAGTATCAGGAGACTAAAACCAAGCTGGCTGTACCCATCTGGTGATCTCACCACATGAGGCAAGGCAGTGGGAATGAAGAGTGGTACCTGGCTTTACAGGGAAGGCAGAGCTAATAGACAAGAGATTAAATAGATAGAGGTCCCTAAAGGACCTAGATCTTCTGAGCTCTATCAAAAGCAGGCTCTAATAGATTATCTCTGCTGAGAAGAAGGATCTGTTCCTCAGACACCAGCATAAAGTGTTTCACAGAGCCAGGGATGTGTTGGCAGCAAGTTTCACTAACAATCTACAGGGAAGTCAGATGCACCTAATAATTTGTTTGTCATACAAGACCATTCAAGTAACAGACAATTTCCTTTTACTCAGGTTGGTATAAAGGCAAGCTGAAATGAGCTAAAGCTAACAAAGTTCAGTGGGTAAAGCTAAAACACCAAGCAGCTTGTCACTGTTTCATCGTTTTTGGGTGCTGCTTCATGAACGTCAGACAACACCACCACATGAACAACTGCACAATAAAAGCGAGCACACAGCATTTAAAGATACCGGTTTCTTGTATAGGAGAACAGGATTTGTTACTGATAGATCATTCTAACAAGGAGGACGAGACAGAAAGCATGATTTCAAACCTTAAGAATTTGTTCTTTACATCCACTGTAGTGTGTTAAGCTAGCTACAAGCTGTAAGAATGCTTGCCCTGGTCAAATAATTATGACCTTTCCCAAACTTGCAGAAGCCAGTGGATGACTGATCACAGACTCTGTAGTTATGTTACTAGTGAAATTGAAGTTATCTTCTCAATCAAGCCAATCCAAAAAGTCAGCAGGCACCACACAGATTTTGGGAAAAAACAGTCCATTAAGAGTTAAGCAAAATTCAAAACCGGATAGATCATAGTTATGTCTTTATGAACTCCTACTCCTTGAATGGTGGGAACTGTCAAATACCCCATCACCTAGGCAAACAGAAGACACTGATTTTGGTCAGATGGTTCTGTAAGTGCCAGAGGCTGAATCTGCATGCAGTGGGCTAGCACATCGCTTCTGCTATGGACCTAGCTCCATTTTAAATATGCAGAGTGTAGTGCAAGCATTTAATCAGACCTGTCTCCATCCTGATCATGTAATTACCATTAGAAAGAATAGCAATGTGTCCCTAAACTATAGATTGATGAGCCATCTGTAAGCTGAAACAAAGAGCAGAAGGAAGCTTAATTGAATCAAATATTTAGAATACATTACACTTCATCTTGTAGTTACACAGAAGCTGGCCTTCTCTTCAGGCTCCTGCCCTGCACGTCTGGAATTCATCACCACTAACTGCATTTAATCCTTCAACCTTACTGTAAAGTGACTGCTGATAATATATAATTATGGTTTAATTCAAGTGGTGAATCAGCTTTGGGGAATCTGCGGGGACAACAGGAATTTAGGCCTTCATTAGGTGTTGAGAACAGACCACATGACAATGCAGCATGAGTCTTTGTCTCTCTCTAATGGCGAGATCGTGTATGGAAGCTTATGGGTCTGATCCTGACTCCCAGCATCACACCTGTTGCTCACACAGTAGAGGCTCATTTTCCAAACAGAAGACTTTCAAAGCAGAGTTGGAAATTTTTTACTAACTCGTTTAATAAGCAGCCAATACTCACTCAGCAGTGCTGCCATGCCCTGCTTTATGCTGGTCTCCTCCAATATACCTGGGGGAAGACAGCAGGATGCTGGAGTTACCTACAGCTTGGGAAGCACTCAGGACTGAGCTGTTGAAGTGCTTTTAATCTGCTTGAGTTTAGCCATGTTACACACGGTCAGCAATTCCTGTGCACTGCTTCTTGAAAACAACTGGTGTGCTTCTTCTGTTAAAGCTCTGAAGATGCAGGGAAAGGAACATAACTAAGTCTCAACCAACTCACCTCCTTTGATGCATGAGCAGCTCCCCAGCTGCTCGGGAGCAGGGACCTGGCATGTACCACATTTCAGGCCCCGCAGCCTTGCTGATGCTCAGCACAGCAGCAGTTGCTGTACCCTGCAGCTGCACTGTGGCTGTGCTGAGCACTCCAGATGTTCTTCCTCGTGAGAGATGTGCCATCACATTTAAGGAGCCTCTGAGCTCCCCACAGACGTGGATACTGGACTGATTACCAGGCATTTTCCATCACTTTTTATTTTACTACTCCTTTTGTTTTCACTTCAGCATCACCACTGTCTTATTCTTCCCAGAATCAACATGTGGAAAGCTTTAAGTGCAACAAGAGAGTCCTTCCAGGGAGGGATTTCTGACCAGATAACAAGAACTACTGGGCAGGCAACAAGCCCAGTGCTGCAGGTTATGCCCCATGTTTGGTCCAGGTTCAAGGGCTCTGCCTCAGGATAAAGCATTACCCCTGCCTAAGTCTAATCACGCACAAATTGGTCTCATGCATTTGCAACTACTCATGGTTTCTAAGTCACCTGGTTTTTAATAATTTTAAAGGCAGTGCTTTGAAAAAGGAAATGAACAAACATAAAACCTTTAAAAGAGGGAAATTAATGTGGGATTGCAGACACGTTATTTATCATCCTTTCTGCCTCTGTGCAATCCTGTAGGGATAAGCACATAACTAGCTGCTTTAATATTTATTCCTATTATAGGAAAAGTAAACATTGCTGATAAGTCACTGCTTTCCAGGATTAGATTTCATATTTTAGAGACTGCTTTAAATTAATGCAGAAGTAAACATTATCTTTTCTTCTTATTCATATATTTCCCTAATGAGTTCCAAGCAAATTGTGCCTACTTATATTTTATGATTTTAAATAATTAAAACATTTTATGGAGGCAACTAAAATTCTCCCCAGAGTTAGCAAAAAGATTATTGATTGAGCAGATCTCAAGCTACAAGGAAAAAAATATTATTTAGTTTAAAGGCTCATAATTTTACCTTACTATTCAAGCTACTGAAAAACCAAGGGATTGTACATTTTTACAGCAACTTATGAGTTATGTTGGGGTAGGGACATGGGGTTTCTTGGTAAGCTGAAAGAAGTAACTTTCTGACACTGTGAAATTACATTTCCAAATGAGTTAATGAGTGCTATTACTGCTGTCACAAGTAAATGCAATGCCCAGCTACCACGTGCACGTAGAGCACCTGGAATAAAATCAGGCTGTACATTCAAAATGCGCCAAATACCAATCCCCCAACTCCGAAACATCGACAGAAGAGTTTGCTCTCCAGGGGAGAAAGGGCTTACAAGACACTCAGCATCTGCACAGCTCTGCCACAGGTATCATTGGTATAAAGAATCACAGAATCATAGGAATTAGAAAGGCCGTCTGGAGACACCTAGTCCAACTCCTCTGCTAAAGCAGCTTTCCTACAGTAGGTTGCAGAGGAAAGCAACCAGGTAGGTTTTGACTGTTTCCAGGAAAGTAGAGCCCGTGGTCTCTCCAGGCAGCTAGTTCCCTCCCATGTTCCAGAACAGATCTCAAATAAGCTTTTCCTCATGTTCAGATGGAACTTTTTTGCGTTCCTGTTTGTTGCCACTGTCATGCTACTGGACACCACTGACTTCATTTCTCCTGAAACTCTCCAGATATTTAGAATCATAGAATTGTTAAGGTTGGAAAGACCACTAGGATCATCTAGTTCAATGTCAACTCATCCCAATAAAGCCAGGTCCCTCAGTGCCCAACCTCCATTTTTCTAGAACGTCTCCATGGATTGTGACTCCAGGCAGCCTGTTCCAGTGCTTGACCACTCTTTCAGATAAGTTTTTCCTAATATCCAATCTGCACCTCCCCTGGCACAATTTGAGGCCAATACCTCTTGTTCTGTTACTGTTACCTGGGAAAAGAGGCTGACACTCACCTCACTACAGCCTTCTTTCAGGGAGTTGTAGAGAGCGATAAGGTCTCCCCTGAACCATCTCCAGATTAGACAATCCCAGTCCCCTCAGCTGTTCCTCATAACACTTGTGTTCCAGATTCTTCAGTTTCATTGTCCTTGTCTGGACACACTCAAAGTCCTCAGTGTCTTTCTTCCAAAACTGAACACAGTATTGGAGGTGTAGCTTCGCCAGAGCTAAGTACGGAAGGATAATCATCTCACTTGTTCTGCTAACTGTATTATTTCTGATACAAGACAGGGTGCTGTTGGCCTTCTTGGCCACACCACTGGCTCACATTCAGCCAACCATCAACTAGCAGCCTCAGATCATTTTTCACCATGCATCTTTCCAGCCACTCTGCCCCAAACCTGTAGCATTGCATATGGTTGTTGCGACCAAAGTGCAGAGCCCTGCATTTAGTCTTGTTGAAGCTCAAACCATTAGCCTCAGCCCATCATTCCAGCCTGTAAAGATCTCTCTATAGAGCCTTCCTTTATAAGCAGTGATAAAATCTCAGTCTTCTCCAAGCTAAACAATCCCAGGTCTCTCAGCCTTGCCTCCTATAGGAGATGCTCTAGGACCCTGATCATCTTTATAACCCCTCTCTGGACTCTCTCTAGAAGATCCCTGTCTTTCTTGAACTGTGAAGCCCAGAACTGGTCATAGTGGCCTCAGGGATTTCTTGCCTGTAGCAAAACCTCAAGAAACAGCAAAAGGCTCCAGCAGAGAGCATGGAGAAATGAAAACCCAGCCAACCAACCGAACAAAAAAACCTGCAAACAACCAAAAACAAAAACAGACAGATTTTTTGTAGAACAGGTGCAGAGAAATCTGTTAAAGTACAGTAAGAATTCAGAATAAAGATTTACATAGTGTAAATAAAAAGCATTTACATGGAGATGTGCATAAGGAACCTCACACTTGTTTGTGATGTAAGTTTACAATTCGAATTTCGGGGGTTTTTGTTTGTTTGTTTTTTTAGGAAGCAAATATCAGGAGTTTACTTTTAACGGTTAGGAAGAAATACGTACCCTTGGAGTAGCTTAGAGTTAAAAGAGGAATCATAACACTTGAAAGAATATATGGATAGATCAATCCAACATGGTGGGCTTTTTTAGACCATTATTGCTTACTCTGGAGCAATCTCCACATAAGGCCACAACTGCAGCATGAAGGCAGTAACAGGACTTCCCTGCAGCCCTGCACAGGGACTGAGTCTGCCTCTAGCCCCATGTGCAGAGGTGGGCAAGAGACCTCCAGCCACAGCCTGCTGTCAGCAGGCACTGGTGTGCCATCTCTGCCTGCAGTCACCTTCCACATCCTCCAGCCACTTAAATGTCAGCTGCTATAAAACACTCTCCCTAGCTACTTAATCCATCTTTCTCAATGAAGACTAATTAGCGGGGTCGTTCCAAAGCAGAAAGACACAGTTAATTGTGCAACTACTGTGCTGTCATATGTATTATATCAAAGAGATTAATACAGCCTGAAAGAAATCACAGGGCCTTCCACTGTTCCCTTTGAATAGCTAAGGTAGACAGAAATCCAGAGAGCCTCAAAAACATCCCCAGCACAGGGCAGCATTAATTCTCTACCAGAGACCTTATTGCTCTGTACATCTAACTGAAAGGAGGTTGTGGCGAGGTGGGGGTCAGGCTCTTCTGCCAGGTAACAGCGATGGGATGGTGGGGAGGGGGGAACAGCCTCAAGTTGGATATCAGAAAAAACTTCTCTGAAAGCCTGGTCAGGCACTGGAACAGGCTGCCCAGGGAGATGGTACAGTCGCTGTCACTGGAGGTTTTCAAGAAAAGGGCAGATGTGGCACTGAGGTGTAGAGTGATCACACGCAGAAGCTGGTAGTTCGACCAGGCGCTTCTAGTGGTCTCTCCAGCCTTAACAATTCTGTGATTCTATAAGCACACAGAGACAGCTTTGCTGTGCCACTGGGCCTGCCTGCAGCCAGCACAGGCACCAGGCAGAGCCATTCCTCATCTCAGGGACAAACAGGCCAGAGCCAGAAGTGAGCCCAGCTGACAGCCCAGGCTGCAATTCCAAAGCCTGTATCCCCCATCCCCTGTGAAGGTCACATGGCACCAAGCCTTATCTGATAGACCCGACTGATGGAGAGAAAATCCCTTCCCAGCCTTGGCTGCAGCGGGCTTAACCAGGACACCAATTTGACTTGCTGACAAAGACAACCGTGAAAGGCGCAAAAGTACAGGTGCATCAGATCAGCACACAGATCTGGGCCCCCCAGCTAACTCCTGTGTAAAGGGAAAGTAACCCAGGTACCACCTCTGAGCTTACAGAGCACTCAGAGCTGCTCCACAAACCTGCATTAAACACACAGGGTTGAGGCTGCAAAGCTAAGCTCTAGAAGTTTACAAAAGTCTAATTAAATATGCATAAGCCTTCTCAACTTCCACCGCCTCAATTAATAATGTGGATTATATACATCTTAATTTTATGATCAAGCATTTCTGTACTGTACTTCTTTACTTGCTTTTTTCTGACCTAATTAGAGCCCGTCTTACTTTCCTCAGGTTAAGGTGCAGACAACCTCCAAACAAAGAAAAATCTCACTTTGGGCAGCTCTAGATAACTGTTTGCCAGGTCCATAGGCTGCCTCACACTGTGGTCATGGTTCTCCAGCAGAAGTGGAGGAAATCAGAGAGCCAAGCTCACCAGCAGAAGCTGCAAGTGCTTTTCCAGATTGAAGTATCTTCTTTTTCTACCTTGTGTTTGGCTTCGGCTCCATTAAAGGAAACTGCACTACCACAGCTGCAGCAGCACCAAATCATTTTGGCTGACTCCTGTTACCTTTCTTCCCAGGAGTTCAAAAGCCACAAAGCAAAAAAGATGTAAAAGAGAAGCGTAACGTGCAAAGAGGAAACAGTAGGGAACAGGGATTTTGAGTCAGTGCTTAGACAGCCCCCAGGAAGGAAAAAGCATGAAGGAGCAATGCAAACAGTTCCAATGATGTGGTGAAGTAACTCTTAGCAAGGCAGGGTCTTTGTGTCAGACTAAACATTGTACCACATTTCACAACAAACTTCAAGAAAGCAAAATAAAAATGTTTATCAAACACTGGGGGAAGGAGATCAGCCTTCTGCTACAAAGACTGAAATAGAGGCCTGCAGCCAGGCTAAGCAGCAGCATCCAAATTAGTTGGTTAGGAATTGCAGTTTACTTCAATAACTGTCATAAAACATTGATTCCCAAAGCACCAGATGTTCCCACACACCTACCTGGAGCTGTCTTCTACCAGAAAAACCTCTCAGCTTCTCTACAGGGCCACCAGGCAGAGTCAGTCCCGCTACGGAAACACCCAGGTACAGCAATCAACAGCCCACATCCAACCTCTACTCCCAGAAGCACTTGCTATCAATTAGAGAAGTAATAATGGCACCAGGTGATCCTCATGGTCAGCTGTAACTTACTGGGAAGGTAAAAACACCTGCCACTTTGATCTTCTCAATACCTTCACAAAAAGATTACAAAACTGAGAAACCATTGTCTTGCAAAAACAGCTTATCCCGTGCCAGAACGGGCAGGTTTGCTGCTGTCCTCCACACAACCATCAGCCACCAAACACCCTCTGAGGTGTCTGCTGGACACCAGTCTTCAGCCAGATCCACAAGCAGGACTGCTGAGAGCGAGGAGACCACAGCAGTGAGGGAGCCTAGGGAGCCCTCACCCGGCAGGGCAGAGAGGCTCAAAAAGTCAGGTGTGGGTGGTGGTGTGCTGGGCTTCAGCAGGGAAATAAGGTCCCACAGAATAGCAGGAGCCAAGGTGAGCGAAGCAAGGCAGGGCAGTCCCAGCAGCAGATGCTGGGGAGTGCAGAGCAGTAGCATGGGCTGCATGGTCACGGCCCAGCTCAAAAAAAAAACAAACATCTTTTTGTTTTTGTCCTGGAAAGACAGACTTTGTACGTTCATGAGAGTAGAACAAGCCCTGCGGAAGCAGGAACAGAGCAGCAGTCAAGAAGACAATCCTCTCCATCAATTAACAGCAGCGAGCTGACGAATGCTATGTAAGAAACAGCAAAGCAAGGAGCTCTGCCAGGCCTTATCGCGTTCCCCAGAGAGACGAACGAGGCAGGCCGTGGCCGCCAGGTGGCAGAGCCGACCCACGGGCCGTGCCGGGCTGAGGAGCAGCGCCCAGCTCTCCCCCACATCCTCACCTGGGTGCTACCCACTCCGCGTCGTTTTCCATATCCTAAATGAAGAAACTAAGCCTGTCTTATAAAGATTTGGCTAAGGTGTGTTTTAAATAACGTCATCGTGGGTCAATTAAAATACCTAATACTCATTACTTCCTTGTGAGCTGCTCCCCGTGCTCCCCTGCCCATATGGGCTGTGGTTATATCTGCGACTCAGAGCACACCCAGAGTTGCTCCAGGGAGCGCAGCAAACTAGATTAGTAAGATTTGGTAGTACCCAATCATGTCTTAATGCTCCTAGGAGCATAAGTAAATACAGAGGATTCAGAGAGTCACTAACAATGTGAAATTCAATTCTGTTGCTTTTGCATCAGGGTCTGTCCCCGTGCATCCAAGACAAAGCATGTCCCCAACACCCAGAGCCCTGGAAGGTTTCTGCTGTGTGTGCTACTGATAAGCAGCAGGACCCTACTGCAAGTACCCGCACAGCACTGTGCTCAGCAGGAAATCCTCACACACAAACATGTTCTACAGTAAAGGTCAAATATCTGGAGCCGAACCAAACTTGTTTTCCACTTTGGACATTGTCAGCACTTCTCCCAACACTAGTAGCTTAACATAAAGTGCACAATGAGGCGTGGACATTGTAAGTAGATCTGTGTAACATTTCTAGATTTTATTGTATATTATTTTGTTTTTTCAGAGATCACTGTGCACTCCAGTTTTGCTTCTCTTTATATGAGTGTCAGCATCATACCCATAGCTGCAGCAGAAACCAACTGTGCCATTAGGCTAAAAAAATAAAGGTGTTGTTTATTGCTCTCTAGCTGACCCCGCAGCACGTGGAAAGATTGACAGCCACAAGGCAGGCCCAGGAGCTTGGTAATGAAAGTGTCACCAAAACGCAGCGCACACGCTACAGGAACTGATATTCTTTGTGTTTTTATTTCTATTCCAGATCAGGAACAAAATTATTCCGTGGCCGAGGGAGGCTGAGCAGCCACAAACACAGCCCTTCCACGTACAGCAGCACCCAGCCAGACTGTCCTTCGGGTTTTCCTTTTTGGCAGTGCACAGGAAACATCTGTACCTGCTGTTAGGATTTGTATGTTCGCGGCTCCCCTTGCAGAATTCGTCCTGCTTTCACTGTTAATGAAGTGAGGACCTCTGGCATCAACAGGGCTGAATCATTTGCACGTGGTCAGTAATACCTGCTCGGTTCTACTTTCCATAGGAGTGCCTTGGAGATTCAGACTCAGTAGCTCTGTGCCCGCTAGAGAGCACTGCTGGTAGCAGGCCTGGCGCAGGAACAGGACGGTAGAGGGCAGCACGTACGCTGCACTGCTCCCTGGCTGTAACCCAGCAATACCCAAGGGAAAGTTACAAACCTGCGCCCCAAAGTTGGGTGTGAAAGGCTTCCACGCCCAGAATAGTTCCAGACAAGTTTTCTGCTTTCTTAAGACTGCAGCGCACAAAAGGCGGATTTAAGAATATAGCACACCAAGTCAGCTCATGAGACCTGGCGAATTTCTACAGTGTGAGAACAATAAAAGTCTGAGTCACCCAGTAACTTGTGAGATAAAGGGATCAGCATCATATGCAGAGAGTTTTACTACGGGAAGTGTGATTAAGTCTCTGTGAGATATGCACACATACAACTCCTAACTCCAGCTGCACCGGGCAGGAATGTAGTTCATCACCGTGTATGCACAACCATGCTCACATCACTAGGTAGCTCAAGCGTCTTTATTTTGTTCAGAATGACTGCTGAGAAAAGGCCAGATAGTGCTCAAAATGATCATTAAGGCTTGTTACATTTTCTAACAAGATGGAGCCGTTTACACTACCAGCAACCCTCACCACACAACCCCACATACACCACCAGCTTCTGCAGCACGCTCAGATACAGAGTTTGAAAGCTTTCTTTACAAGCCCTACTTGAGAGATGTCAAGAGATAAGAGATTGAACTAGTTTTTCTTACTCAAGGTGGTGGTTTGTGACATTCTAGGAAAACCTCGACACTTTCATTTACCTACTGTGGAGTACTTGTATTTCACCCACGGCCTATCAGCATTATAACAGAGAACTGCTTAAGGTTTAAAGGCTAAGGACCTGTTCAGCACTTCACCTGACAATGGAAAATGAATAGGTTCAAGCTTCCCATCACAAATTTGCAGAAGAGCTCAAGAGAAACTCTGAAGTACCTGGCTTTATTTCACTTGCCTATTATACAACCTCAAGAAAGACAGCTAGAGGTAAACAGACAGTAAGCAAAAAGGCAAAGGTTGCTGGCTCGTGCCAGACCAAGTGCTAGATCACTAACAGCCCTATCAAAATGCTGCAGAGAGAAGCTTTAGTGAAGTAGCCGTGCTGCTTTAAGGACATAAACAAGGCTTTGCTCTTAAGCAAAACACAGTCCTTTACCTGCCCAAGTGCTACAGGATGATGCCTGCAGGTGCACAGCGTTATTTCCTTTCCGGGACTAGCCTGGAAACACTGTGCAACACTGAAGAGAATCAGGACTAAAACGCAATTGTCTGGCCACTCAGCCTCTTACTTTGTGAGCGCTAGCATACAGAAACACTTCAAAAGTATCAGTTTACAAATGCTTGCATGCAACAGATTAACAACTTGCACCGTAAGTGCTGCTTCTCCCACCACTACATTGTGGAAGCGTTCCTAAAAGGGCATTTTAGTGACAGCGGAACCAAAGCTACTCCGAAGTGCCATGCAGCTGAACTTTCTCTTCTCCAGGTAACAAAAGCAGACAAAGACACTACACCGGGCTCGCTCAAGAGACTGAGGTGGTAAGTGTTCTCAGAAGGTAGAAGAGAGCCTGCAGTAAGGTGGCTTAACATTTCATAGCTGAAGAATGAACACGTGCAGTTCACTGGAGCACTTAAGAATTTGAGTATGAGAGCAGCAATGCAGGAGGGACCGAGATCTCAAGTAAATCAAGACTTTTAGATGAGCTAAACCTACATGAACCAGTCTGCGAGCCATAGACAGAACTTCCTGATAAGGCAAGGCAGTACTTTTCCCTATAAAAGAAGTTGCTGTTAACTAAAGGCTGCAAGATCAAGTAGAGAGACACACCTTCTCAGCGTGAGATGCTAAGCAGCAGACTCCAGGCACTCCACTGAAAACAATAAATGCCTCTTCTTAGAAGTAGGAGCTGCACAAATGTAAAACCCTCCATATTACAAACATTCGCAGCTAGCTATGTTTGGCCTTAGGAGTGCATTCTTAAGAGACCTGTCCCTCACACTACCATCTCTTAATTCTACCCCAGAAAATTCTTCTACTATTTCGCATTTCTTAACATATTTGCCAGCATTTATCTGTCAATGAGAAAGCAAAATTGGATATATTTTCCTCCACTTCCACTTAAAATTAAGCCTTTATTTCATTGAGTTTAAGCAGAAACCTCTCACAGTATTTGGGCTAAGCAGGCTGTTGCACCATTACATTCAGTTGCAGAGGTTGTCTCACTTCATACAAACATAAGCAAAGGAAGTGTCTGTGGGAATTCTCCCTCCTTCCCTCATGCAAAAGCATCAAGGAACAGTTTTTTAATGCCTCAATATGGCATGGACATCACTCTGCACTCTTTTCATGAGCAGGCCGACTAGTAATGCAGCAGATCTTGCCCACAAAACAAAAAGGAATTACGTTATTGTGACATGACAAATCTTACCTGACCCAGAAAAGAAAAGAAAAGAAAACTAATACATGACTTGCTTGAGGAATCTGTTTGGTGAGAAGCAGCTGTATTCAGCACTGTCCTGGGTGGGGTGAGTCCTTAATTGCACAAAGATACAGAGCAGTACATCTCGAGTTAGCAGTAGTTAAAACTTACTGAGCACTACCCCTATTATCTTAACTCTTAAAATATCTGAGGCGTAAGGATGTGTGTACTTGTTTTATTTGCAATTTGAGTCATCTTGGGATACCAAATGTATTTCTACTGAAGGTGATTTGACAAAACTGTTGACCTCATTTCAAGATGCCCACTGACCCATTTTTCATTCAACAGCAATATTGAATGTTGAAAAGGAACATAAAACAAACATGCACACAATCGTACAGTTTTCTCAGATGTCTATTTCATTATTTGTGGGTAGCGCATTGAACAGTTAAATACATTTAAATAATGTTGAAGTGACTGCGCTAGTGCAGACTGGGAACTAGACAGGTAACCAATTTAACTAGAAACCAGCTAACAAGTAACTGCCTAAATACAAATACAGCTCTTGTACTCTTTTCGGGAAAAAGCCTGCTGGTCACATTGGAAATACGTTTTAAGGCCAAATTCTTCTGATATCCCTTCTCTGCAGCAGTTTCTTCACCTTTTTAAGCCTCCAAATCCAGGCCAAGACCAAGTTTATGGCCACCAGCATTGATGCTCTTTCCATCTATCAGGGCAGACAAAGTAAGCTTCACACCTGTAAAAATTTGAAGAGTGTGTTTACAACATGCAACCAGAGTATCTTTCGTGCAAGTCACTTCAAGTCTCAGTTGTAGATCTTTTATTACTTTGCTCCACAGTTACCTACATTCGTTTACATATGAGATCACTGAAAACTAGTTATGCAATCCCAACAAACTAGATACTTTCTAAAAATATTTTGTTTATCAAATGAAGTCTTTGGATAGCCAGTTTATAAATTAAAGAATTCTTCTACCTTAAAGTAAGCATTAAGAAGGAAAACGATGCATAGAAAGACAAATTTGTGTCAAGGGAGTAAGGGAATGCAACTATGATTTCATTGGTTTTCAGACAGAGAGCCAACCAATAGTAATATAGCACTAACAGGTGCTTTCACGTTTAAACAGAACAAGTTTAAAGCTAAGCTATCAAACGTGCTGGTCAGCTGTTATGCAAACCAATGAGGAATATAATGCAGAAATACTGTTAGACACAGCATAACTTGTCTTATGTAAAGGTTTTATGTGCAACAGGACTTGCTGTCAAACACCTTCTTCGCCTTCACAACAGAATTATTCTGAAAACTCAAAATAGTTGCATATAAGTACACAGAACTCAAGCGTTTGTGTCAAGCATGAAAGACATGGATGTGAAAGCCCTTACCTGGCCTCAGGGTCTGGGTGTAACCCACTCCAACTAGACTAGAGTTGTTCACTTTTGCCTGGAGAAAATAAAAACACAGAAGCAATGTTTTAATTTCAGAGTTCTTCATTATAATTCAGGAGGTAGGAACTTAACCCACTGCCACGTGTTCTTTCATTATCTCTGCACTTCCTAGGCTGTCTCCCTGCCTACACTAAAAAATATAAATCCATTTAAGAGCAGACGGGATTGCAGAGGCCGGGAGAATTAATTGATACTGGAATGTAGTCTGGCTGGTGAACTTCTCTCCACTGTTTTGAGAAGAACAAAGCAACTCACCACCAGTTTCCCAAAACAATCTGCTTTGGAAGAATCCTCCACGTTTGTACTATTAAAAAATAATTAGCATTTTGCATATCCAATCAGTCAAGTAGTGGACGTTTCAGAGTACCAGCATAACAAGTATGTGCAAAATTCTTTTTTGCCCCAATTTGCATCAATTTCTCTGTAGAATGATTGCAGCAGTCCAAATTCAATTCTAATTTTATAACAAAGAAAACTTTTCAGCAATATGTACTCAGCCAGCACCTCGTATAGTTCTTACTATGAGAACTAGAGTGTTTCCAAAACAACGTGCATTTTCAATCCGTGAGCTTACAGAATCAGACATGAAGGGTTTTTATTATACAAATATATACAGTTCTGTACAGTAATACAACATTTGAGTCAGTCTGTAAAATAGACATCACTGTAGGTAGCACTACAATAGTACTTGTTTATTAATAATTACTTGGTTACTAAGACCAACTCTCAAAAGACTTTTTGATTAGTTATCTTCTTTTGTACTAATAACATATGTGCTCAGAAACTAAAAAGCTGCTCTGTTCAGCATAACCCTTTCAGTTAGAACCATACTTACAGAGATGGAAGCAGTGGAATCCAACTTGTATTTAGCTGCAATTCCAAAGCGAGTGCTGTTGCTACCAGCTGTCCATGCCAGGTTTAATGCAGTTTCAAGATTGTCACTCACTTTCTGGTAAATTGAGCCTCCAAATTCTGAACCATCGTTGCTGCATAGATGAAAAAGTCAGCATCTTAGATGAAAAAGACAGCTTCTTACATCTACATAAATTTTTTTTCTACTCTGTTTAACTAAATTTAGAAAAGTTGTTTCCTACTTTTAGACTGGATAAGGGGAGATGAAGAAAGTTTCACAAGAACACTGAATTCTTGTATCTTAGACTAGCATGTTTTCTAGCTTCTCCCACCTCAACTTCCACAAAACCAGACAGAACAACCCCCATTCAAAATAAGAAAGTCCATCCCAAAACCAAGTTGTGCCCTACGTGATCATGAAATGTATTAGATCAGAGTGAAGCATCACATTTTTCAGATTTTAATCAGCTTGCTCAGAAGAGCACCTGAAGTCTCTAACTACAACAACCTGAAGGACGTTCAGAATGAAGATGCCTCACACCTCAGTTGTGTTCTGAGCATTTTATGCTCTCATCCCATCACAACAGGAAAACAAAGCTACACAAAATGCCCATAAGCAGAACTATTTTTGCTCCAGCAACTGCTTCTGGCCTACTTAAATACTGCCACACTAATTGCTACCTCTAACAATTGCTACCTCCTAAATTACAGTCAGATACAGCTCAACACATTGGGAAAGCTGGATAAAGTCTGTTGAACAGCTCTGCATAACAAGGCCATCACGTTTCCAAGAACGTGGTAATCTGTAGTATGCATCATACTGTAAGTGTCAATGAGTCTTTATTTACTGTCTTTAGCATTTTGAAAAAGAGACAAAGTAGGTTTTTTTTATGAAGTTGGATATTAAAAAAGCACATGTTGCTGAAGGGCCTTCCAAGCACGTATATTTTTGACTACAAGGGAGGCAGAAAAAGTCTGCATCTGTAGAACAGGACAAAACCTTCAGTACTTACACGTTAGTGTGCAGCTGGAAGTCACCAGTCTTGTAACCCACAGAGAAGTTATTCCTTGTCAATTTTGATTTGGCACTATCAAAAGTCATCTGATAACCAGCGAGCCAGCCTTCATAACCAAAGACAGCTGAACCGTGGATTGCAGGCCCAGCAAAATCAAAGTCAACATCACAACCTAGGTTTAGGCATTCACGTTTATACGCTGACTTAATTTTACCGCTTTTCTTTCTGAAACAGAGAAACAGTTCCTCTTTAGTCAGTTTCCTCATTTTCAACGAGGAGACAAATTTGAGCCACACGCCTCGACAGAATGCATCTAAATGCCATGCACATGCATCCAACAGCCTGGCCCAAACCACAGGTAACCCATCAAGAAACTGTACAAAAAAAATCACAGAAGCATGCATTGTGATTAAGGTAAAGACATCTTCGTGCCTCCTGTAATAGTCCAACAAAAGTTTTCTGACTCATAAATTAAGAGAAATAGACAACTGTGAAGTGTCCAATACTAAGCCTGTAGAGTAAGATGCAGAAGCCTTCAGTGTTGGCATTTGCTAATTTGGATCAATAACATCTGTTGATTTGACACACCAGATGGAACACTTATCAACCACATGTGCAGCATGACACAAAGTAAAAAGGCAAAAAAAAGCTTACCCTGTATTTGGTGAGAAAGTTGTATCAAATGTCAACTTCAAGCCTTTGGCAATCTAATTGAAGAATGAGAAAATTAAGCTATAAATTCAGTTCTGCTAGTTAAGTAAAATAAATGAATACTCAGCTAATCTATTACCTGATCTTCAATTGCAATTTCTGTTCCCAGAGTGTTATCTGTGTTCCATTTTTCTGTGAAAGTCAGCCCATACTCAGCCCACTTGTATTTGGTCTCCAAGCTTCCATTCACTTTTCCAGTGTCTGTGTTCGACGAACCAGATGTTGTGAATTCCTAGAAAGGACAGTGTCCATGTTATACGGAAGAAACACGATCCTGAAAGCCTTACAAAGTGACAAAAGAGAGAAGACCCTTCTTCACCACACATTAAGATCTTGCTCTGTATGACAGCTTGGGGGGCAGCAACGTAACGCAGAAGAACCAAATGACTCATGGCCACATCACAGACTTCTCCCTTCTCACCATCTGTTTCAAATGCAGTGTACCACTATTACAAAACAGAGGTTTATAATGCAACTCAAAAGCAAGGCAGTTGTTACCATAGGCATTCTCCTCGAAAAGAAGAAGAAAAAAATTCCTGAAACAAGGTTAAGAAAAATCAAACCAAACCACAAAAGTCTTTAATATACGCTTATGCACATTCTCCACCTGGGGAACAGGTGTTGTAACTGAAATGGGATTCACACAAGAGCTTGAATTTTGAGGAAAGTTTCAGCTAGTTTCACCACTAGATCTTGACAGAAACCAGCTGAAGAACCACTACACCTATAGGAGGGCCCTCACAAAGAGTGTTTCAGTTGGGATGCAGGCTGCTATAAAAAACCACACACCTTGTTTTTAAACAGCCAGTTACAAAGTTAAAAGTTCCAGCTCCTGCGTGGAGGAGAAATCTGCATTTACATCTTGCAGTCTGTTCTAGAAACAGATCAAAGTTGCAGGAAGTACTGTCTGCGTGACCATGGAACATAACAGCAGCACTTAAAAACCGTTTAAAGGTTTTAAAGGGAAGAGACAGTGCTGTTTCACTGCTAACTACTTCACGCATGGATTCAGATGTCAAAAATTTACAGGAGCGAATGAAGCAGTATGCTCAGCAGCAAAAACGTGTCAAGTGTTTGTTCAGACTTAACATGAGAGATAGCTAACAAACCTTTTAATTTTACAAGCATGAAGACAGCTTATTTTTTTTACTGTTTTTAAGATATTTACAAAAGAAGTACTATATTCAGAATGAAGCCAGAATGTAGGTGCTTCTGATTAATATTAATAACATTAATATAAACTATAAGCTACTCAATGGCATCTGGAAAGTACTCATCTATAATTAAATCAGCATCCAAACACATGGCCACCACCGATACAATGAATACTTATTTCAACTCACCACTCCACTTGCAGATTTTGTTTTCACATCCAGCTTCACCAGCCCAAACCCTTAATGAACAGAAGTTACAGTTAAAAAGTTAAGCTTTAACCAAGACTATGCACATTTTCCATGATGTTGGTTTTCCAATATGTGCATGTATAAATATACACCAAAAAAAAAACCATACACATAAAAAAAATCCAGCATAGGCTGACTTCTGTTACACTCAAATTTCAGATGCTAAAGCAGGCAGAGTAGGTCAGCCTAAGCCAGGAGTTCTGTCTGTCATCACTAAAGAATTAGCAGAAAATAGCCTCTCAGTTGTATCCTGTACTTCTTATTAACAAAAGATGGCTGTAAATGTATTGACAGACAAAATACGTTCTCTTGTTCCCTGGATGTTGTCTACTCTACACACAATGCCATTTCAAGAGCAACCCTATTGCATTAAATCGTTGCCTCAGCATTAAGAACAAAGATCTCAAAGAAGAAAGTCTGAATGCTATTAAAACACATACTAATGTTACAATGATATATAAGCCTATGTATACCAACAAATGTTTTGGAACAAAGATCCATAAAAGAAGTGTAAATACACTCCTAAGTTGTGTAATAGTGGATGTTTCTAGCTTTGCATACTTCTGCACCTCTTCACTTAACATTAATGGGGCTAATGCAGTAAGGTTTAACAGACTTCGTATCAAAATAGCTCACAAAAAGCCTCTGCTGGCACATTAGCTGACAGAAATGTTTAAAAAGAAATACACCCTTGTCCCTCTCAAAAGCACAGGCATCTGAGCATTCACTGAACTCCACATACGTGCTAAAGCGGTCAATTCATTGCTGCAGCACACTCAATACACGATATTGACTCACCATATCCTTTGTTAAAGATATCTCTGGCAGATTTGCCAAGGTCTGCATATGATGGAGGAATCGCCATTGGAGCTGGAAGGTAACAGGACAATTAATGTTCCATCTTTTACTATGCAGACATACAAAAATGCTAGCACAACTTTTAAAGACTCTCTTTCTTTAAGGCACATTCATACACTGGGCACTTAAGAGCTGACAGATAGTTCAAATACTTTACTTTGTGAAACATCTAAAGATTTTCTGATGTTTACAGTGAACACTGAATATTTTCCTGGCACAGGTAACCTGCTTACTGTCAAGAAATTACAAGAAAAAGCTTTACTTTTCATGTAGGTTTATTCCTTACACCTTTAATTATCAGGCACCAAAAGCTCACTGAAAACCAGAGAATGAGAAACACGGAAAGCTGTCATGCCAGCAGGTATTCCTTTAAATTCTACAAATTCAGACGCTCAGGGAAGTTATCTGAGAAGACCCACAACGTTTCATTTCCAACATGCGAAAGTGTGTGCGTTTGTTTTGCAACACCACTTGCCCAACATGGTAAATGATAAACATAAGATTTGGAAAGGATCCTCAAAGCCTGTTAACCAGCAATTACTCAGATGAAGATCTTTCCTCCTACGCAGGGCAAGAGTTTAAGTCTGGGGGCAAGGGTGGGGAGGGTGAGCTCCTTGTTAGCTTAAAGCGAGCAAGTCATACAAGTGAGAAAGCGAAATGGAATTGTGAGGAGAGCTCTCCTCAGACAAGGAGCTTCTGGCAAACTCACTGTTAAAGAACCTGTCATTCAAGTCCAGATCTGACCCAGCTTCCCTGGCCTGCTGGATGCACCTAAGGTCCCACACAGATCTGCACAGCATTCCTCCTCCCTGTGAGGATACTCTCCATCTGTACCTTCCATTGGTGACTACCATCCTTTTATTTCAGAAGTAAAAGGCCACTACTAGAGGCACTCCATTCTGAAGTTTTAAAATATGGAAAAAAAAGAGCACGCTGCACAGACTTGGTGATTTCCCCAAAAGGGACACAAAAAGAAACAGGAAGATGCTAACACTAGCTAGTTATGCATCATTAAAAGCCCAAACAATCAAAAATCTTTCCTTTTAAAATTAATTGCCTGAACAAAAATTAAAAATAATAATAAAAAAACCAACTTATTTTAAAGTTAATTGGTCGTATTTATTTCTCTGGAAGCCTGAATTTTGTTCTTCTCTGTTCCTCTCACCCCTGAATGAGTTCTGTTTTAAAAAAAAATAAGACCATACTCTACCATATTCATTTTCAACTAAGAGTTGAAAACTTTCCATTCTTATAAAAGCACTTTTAACCAGACTTAATTATCATCATCTGACTACAGAACTGTTCACCTCCTGCAGATCTTTACAGGTATGTGAGTATATCAGTCACTTGGGTTCAACGCAGGCTCTTCACCCCTGACATCCTCCCATCTTTTTTAATTAAAAGTTTGTCTTTTCTGGCTTTACCTACTAACAAAGAAAACTTGCCTGAAACACCAGACCCAGGATTATTTCCTTTAGGGCACCATTCCACTAAAACAGACTGTTTAAGAACAGCATCCGCCAAAAAAACCCACTGATAATCAAAAACCTCTTCAGTAAGAAGTGCTAAGCTCTACAGACAAGTCAGTTAATAAATCCATCCAGCACTTGCTGGAGAGAATAAAACAAATCCATTCCTGCACGGAGCAAATTCTTAAGGAAATAACTAATAATGTAAGCCTAAGGAAAAGAAGATTTGACAGCAGAAACAGATACGAGTCCCAGTGATGAGACAAAATGGTTCCTATTATCTATTCAATAAAAGGTAGCAGACTGCAGGACCAAACTTCAAGGAAGTGTGGGAACTCTGGTCTTCCTTTGCTCCAGAGCCCTGCTGTTCAGTTCATTAGGAGCTTAAAAGGGCTTCAAGGTGTTTTAGCTATGTACTCTTCCTCTGAGTAGGTCCAACCACTATCTCCAAAAGAATAATTATTACTAGTTCAGAAGCGTTAAAAAGCATGCCTGTGCTAAAGGTTACTATATATAACTGTGTAAATAAACTTGTCTTTAATGCTCCCAAATTGACTAGGCAAACATTACAGACAAGAAATTCATACTAAGGTACGAAGTACCTGTGCCTAAATGCATGGAATTACTGCAGTGAAAGGATACTGCTGGTTTTTATCTAGCCAAGTTAAGCATTCTCCCTCCTGCAGGAAACTGACTAATCCTGGTCAGACTCCAGCCTACAGGCCCAGGTTTCCAGTTAAGAAGTTACAACAGCTCATGACCTTCACGCTGCTGCTTTAATTTGTATACTGAGAGCGATGCAAGAGGAAAAAGCACAAGTTATTTGGGGGGGACACAAAACATCTGATAAGCCAGTGTCACCATCACAAAGCTCATTAAATGAAAATAAGGTCAAAAAAAGCACTCCTGTTTCCTCCAGTGTTGATAAATTCACTAGATTTGCAAATTCTTTTAATCAGAAGTAATTTTCTTCGAGCGTGTTTTGAAGTGCCTTTCATCCAGACTACTAATTAGAAACACCTAAAGTAAAACTACCACTTAATGACAGCAGGCTGCTTCTGACAGCAGATACCAAATAATCTTCATTTCAGGGACACAGAAGGTACTCGCACCAGGTCGGCATCTCACCCTGATTTTTCATTTCATCCCCCTTTCTATACAACCCTAAAAAAATTATAAATAAATAAATAAAATCCCACTACTGAGATGGTTTTTTTTTTTCCAATGTAAAAGGAAAAAAAAGAAAGGCAAGATGATGTGCGAAGGCTGTCAGTACTATTACATCACAGCTTTCTTTCGAGGCAATACTTGGAAAGAGCCTTACACCCAGTAATTAAAGGTATGCCAATGACTTCCAATAACCATTTCCAGACCTCAGGGCATTGAAGATCAGCCTGGAGGGCACGGAATTAGGAAGAAAATACATAGGTACCCCAACGGATTTTTTTTTTTTTATGGAAATAACTACAGAGAAATTGTATTCAATTACTGAGAACAGAAATAAGCAAACAGGTGCTGAAAATACTGTGAAAGATACAGCCGCTCTAACGCTGACCTCCTTTACACTTGCTCCGCTCCTAACGCTCAAACGAGAGCAACTCCCACCCGTTGCTGCAACTGCCTCCCTCCTCTAGTGCTCGGCGCCCGGCACGCTAGCGACACAACCCCAGGCAGGCCAACGCACAGCCTCTACGGAGAAGGGAAAGAGCCGAGCAGCCGCAGGTTCGCTACGTGCTCGGAAAGCCGAAGCGTCGCGGCGGCCCTACCGCTGCGTGCCGGGCCCCAGGCCGCGCGGCGCCCGCTGCCGCCGCAAGGTGAACGCTCCGCGCGGCCATCTTGGGCCTGGCGCCTGACCCCCGCCGCCGCCGCCGCCGCCGCCTCTTATGTAACCGCGGCCCGGACGCGGACGAGGCCATCGGGGGCGGCGGACGGCCCCAACGCCCTCTGCGCGCCCCGTCCCTCCCGGCCGCCCGCGGCGGTACGCCGAGGAAACCGACCCCGGCCCCGCTCGCCGCCCCACGCCCGCGCCCTCCTCCCCTGTCCCCCCCGCGGGGCGAGCCGCGGCCCGGGCCGGCACCTGGCTAGCGCGGGAGGGCGGCGGTGCCGGGGGCGCGGGCGGGTGTCGCCGTGAGGAGGCCGCGCTGCTGCAGCCGCTGGCACTGGAGGGCGAAGTGAAGGAGACACCGATCCGCCCGCCCGCCGCCGCCCCGTAGGACCCCGGACCAGCGCGGCCGCCCGGCGCGGTGCCCGTCTCCACGCGGCGCCCCGCGCGCCCATACCGTCCGACTCGAGCGACCCCAGCCCGGACACACGCGCCGCCGGCCGCGCAGAACGCCGTGCCCGCTGCGCGGAGCAGAGAGGGGCCGACGCGAGCCGGTAGGCGCCGATCCGGGCAGCCCCGGTGACGGAGAGGGGTCCTCGTGGGTGGGCGGGGCCGGCGGGGAGGGCGGGAACGGCCGCGCCCGGCAGCTGCGGCGCGTCCGCCGCTCCCACAGCGCGGGGCGGGTGGGGCCGGGGCAGCGGCCGTGTCGGGGGCCTCGGGCGGTCCGGCCGTCCCCACAGGCCCAGCGTGGGTACCCCTGGCACGTCCTCGCTTGTATTAACCACGATCAAAAAAAATAAATAAATAAAAAGTGAAAGCGATTTCCAACTGCGAGTTACATTTGAGTCACGCGAAGAACACGTTAACCAGCACTGCTGGTTTCCCCTAATGCTGCTTACGGCCGCGCGTTTCCACCTTCCTAGAACAAGGCAGCCCAACAGCGCCCAGCAGCACCTAGTCCCACCAGCTGGCGAGCGATCGGTTCTTTGTCTAAGCCCAATGGAGTTCCACCAGGTTAATTCATTTAATTCTGGTGTTTCTATAGAAGAAAGCCTGGCAGTCTGCAGAGGGACATGTATCGATGAACTGAGCACACAGAGAGAATAAACAATAGACAGCCAGCCTGACTGCACTGTAACACAGGTCTGGTTAGCTAAAAATAGACTGCGGCATAAATTGTTCATTATTTAAAGACAAGCATTTATTATTCACACCCATAATAAGTCCATTCTGAATAAAATTTCAGTTACTTACACCAGAATGGCAGGATGAGTTCTTTTTCTGCGTGTGTGTGTATTAGTCATGGTTTGGCTTTATCGTTTCAAGTAATCCAGTAAAGTACTTTCTGCCCCACCCTGGAGGAAGAAGTTCTGAATCACTTGCTTTATGAAACAGTTTTGTCTGAGACCGCAGTACACAAACTTTCCTGTGAATGCTGCAGGCTTCTGCAGTCAGAGCCCATCACCATTTCCCACAGTCGCATACAGCCCTCCCTTGTACCCCATAGCATAGCCTCAGAACCTCAGCATCCCACAGAAGGAATGCCTACAGGCCTGACGCACCAATTAATCAACGTTATTTTGGATCTCTTTTCCTTGATCTTGGGCCATGCCCTCATGACCCTGCACACACTCAGATGTATGCTCTAGATCAGTGGGTCTCTGCAAAAGCATTCTCTAAGTTTAGTACAAGAACATGCCATTTCAACACAGATCCTACTATCTATCCCAACATTATAATCACAATTATTTGAAAAAGAAATGTGACCATACAATAAAAAGAGAGCTATACTGTTAATATATGCACTATATACAAATATATCAGTTTCCATCAAAGGTTTATATTCACTTCTAGCTCAAACCTGCAGTCACTGTCTGCCCTTCACTCTAAATTCAAGCCTTCAAGGATTAAAAATTCACTGGAGAAGAAACCTTAAAGAAAGCCTGACAATGATTAACTACATAAACAAGGACAGATTCTGAAAAGGAATTGACCAGTGGGATAAACCACAGATGATAAAATTATAGCCAGCAGGAGGCAGGTAAAAAAAGTAGTTGAAGGTGGTGGGAACTGAGTTCAGAACTAGCAAAGCAGGGCTTGTTTTTTCTAGCAAAGAAATGACCTTCAATGGAATTCCTTAATGTTAGATGTTAAAGGTTTTCATGGGCTCCAGGGGAAAGTAGGCAGGTTTGTGGAAGACAGTATCAGTGAGAATTACTAATTACCAATCCTTTACATGTGGCCATATGACCGCTTAGAGTCAGAAATACCCAGCCTTCATATTGAGGCACTGTTTAAGCTTAACTTGTTCTTAAGTGTTTTTTGTTGTTGCTTATTAAAAGGTATTACTTGAATAAATAGCTACTTAATTCACTGTCTGAGAAGCAGGAATATTTGGCTAGTTTTACCTTTCATTTGCTAACATACAACTGCCAGCATGCAAAGCAACGAACCAGTAAACCCTAGGACCCAAAGAGGGCAACCAGCTGAGGCCTATACTGCTAGCTTCAGGGAAAATGTCAGTGAACAGCAGAAAGCCTGTGACTTTAGAGACAAGAGGGTAAACCAAAGGCAAATTTAGGAAAGCCAGTAAGGAAGCAAATGGTTTGCAGGCCCTAGCAAGGCTGACTGAGGCATGGAACCCCTTACAGCTACCTAGGTAACCAAAGCTGGCCCCTCACAGCCCAATGCCTAAAACAAACTGGAACCCAGTCCTTGTTATGGTTCGCAGAAATAACCATGCGCTCTCCTAACACACAAGCAGTGCTACACTGACCCGACCCCATATAAACAGTAAAAGGGATGACAAAGAGGTGCTAGAAAAGTTCAAGGAGGAACTGAAATGAAAACCAAAACATACAGAACTCATACTTAATCCATCTTCTGGGTTTTCCTATGATTGATCATAAATTCTTTTATTCTTTTTTTCTCTGCTGCCTGTTGTAGCTTCTGTTTCATCTGGATCTTTTTTAACTCCTAACTCAAGAAATAAAAAACTTTTAAATAAAATGAACTTCTGTTTCTTGTTAGAGCTACAACCTACCGAGTCTCCTGATGTTCTCGGCTGAGTGAAATAATATACTGCTCTCCTGGAGGAAATACCTTCTGGAAAGGGAGGGGCAATTAAATAATCAAATGGCAGTTTACAGGCAAAACACTGAGAAACTCAATGAGATCAGCCCAGTACTCCTAAATGAGTTATGTGAAGCAGTACATTTGAGTGATTGGTGCAATTGTTCCCACCTGCAGTAAGTGGGAGAGTGATTGATCATTTCTGCTGTGTTAATGAAGCTTCTCCATTTCATTTCTGCTCAAGGTTTCTGTTTCCTGACCTTGTGTTTCATTCAGGTGTTTTTCTCCATTTTCTACCTGCATATAAGACTGGAATCACAAGAAGGACAGAAGCATAGGGGTTTTTTTGGTGATCAGTCTTATATTTAGACCATATTCCTCATGGTGTTACGCTTAGCCATTCAAATCATCTGCATGTTATGAAAGAATCTTATTTTTTGTAGGTCTGTATTCTGCCACGTGTGTTACTGGTTAGACAGTTAGGGCTGAATTAGCAAATGAACTTTGATAAAGGTTTGACATACGCACTGGAAAATGTCCCTAATTAAAAAAAGAAAAAAAAAAAAAAAGGAGGGGGGAATATTTGACAAAAGAATCTTTTTGGAAAGACTACTAGGTGATATTTTTGATGTGGAAAATATTTATGAAATGAAAATACGCATGTGAGTAAAATTACACTAAAATTACTCCCACGACCTCAGCAAAATATATGTAAGAGCTTCAGTATCAGCCGGTGTTGTAAAACACTGAAATTTAAGCTAATCCAAGATAATGGTTATTCATGAGTGATCTCATATATTTTCTTACACTGCTATGAATTAAAGACAAAATCAGCAAATACACATTGGAGCCTATAACAGATCATGAGCAAACAGCAGATGTTTTACAAGTAATGGGTAATATTTCCTATCTTATTCTCCAGTCCTGCAAACACACACACACACACACCCTTGTGCATACGTGATTCCTTCAATTAGTGTACCTGCTGAGTGAAGACTTGCAGCTGGAAGCAGATGGGCATCTCTGTAAGTCCCTCACAAGTGGACAGGGAGATGTCACAGAAGTTCAGCTCTGCGTGCACAGTGCAGATCAGGGCACTTAAGCAGGCAGACACGTGTCTCTGAGTTTTAGAGGTCACCGATTTTTCAGTCATCTCACGTTTTTCATAATCAGTTGAACGAAGATTACATGTCTCAGAAAATTGAGCATGCTAAAGAAATTACACCACAGACAAACAGGCCTCTGAAATTTTCCTTCTGTAGGTGAAACCCATCTATTTGCCTGCCTGTAACACATGGCTTGTCTCTGTGTAAGCCTTGCTCCAGCTAGGGGTAGGGGAGTGCAGGAAGCTGAACCGTGGTTTTTCTGAGCAGTGTTCCCTGAAAGTCCTCGTCTCTCATTGCAGTCATGCCAGGGAGAAGCCTGGATCCTGCAAACACCATCCTGAAGGCAGGGAACAAGGTGCAGCTGGATATGTGCAGAACAGTGAAGCCATATGCTGTGCTCAGAAGGAGGGTGGCAGCAGCGTGCCCCCAGGCAAGCCCTTCCCTAAGAAGGAAACTGAACTTTCCTGCAATCATACCGTTACATTATTTACAGGTCCTGCTTTTTATGTTCAAAGCACTGCAATAGTCTTGGCCATAAACCACTCCCAGTGTGCAGCCCTAAACCTGAAGGTACCTCTACAGCAATAGCGATTACATTTGATTTTTGAGGGACCAAGCTTTCTTTTTCTGTATTTGCTGCCAGGGCGGCCTGCACTTCGATATTTCTACCCAAACATATACCTTGTCCTCAGGTTGCCTCTCTTTCTAGGATCCTGTTGGTAGCCTGGAACAAGTGTAGCAGGTGACACAGAGCCATGCTGCACGGCTGCTGCAAACTGAGCTGCTGCCCAAAGGCCCTGGGCTTTGGGGAAACAGCACCCACAGAGCTGACGTGCTCTCTGGCTCCCAGAGGACAAGTGCTACTGTCCCTTCTGCTTTGGCAAGGCAGATAGGCGTGGAGTAGGGCCTGCTGTGGGATCTCAGTGTTCCTTCAGTTCTGTGGGATTCATATTTTCACCTGATTAGGAGGTATTAGAATACCAACATTGACCTGCTGGGTGATCTACTCTCAGTCTGTGGCAGAATGTTCACCTGTTACAGAAACATGACTGTGAATGTGTATGGACACACTCTGACTAATTGTATGTTGCTCATTGCCAGTGGTGATGCAGCAGAGCACTCCATCTCTGTAATGAATATAGTTGGTCTAAACCATCTTCCAGGAGTAGCTGTGAATGCTTCATTCTAAAGCTGAAGAAGTGGGATGAGATTTCTGATGTGCTTTCAGCTCTGAGATGCTACACCTGACTGTGGTTCTGAACAGAACTGGAAGTCTCTACAGGGAACCCCTTGGGAGCAAATAAATCTCAAGTACTTTATGCAGGGGAGCAGAGATCAGATTAAAAAAAACAAAAAAAAAACCAGAATGTGGGAAAGCTAGAAGGATGAGGGCTACCACAAAGGGATAATGAAATGTGACAGGAATGAAGGCAAAGGTGTCTGCTGAGAATAAAGAAATCTGGAGTTACTGCAGATTTACACACAGCAATTAGTTCCCTTAATTTGAATAATGATATTGACCTCTTTTGTAAAACCCAATAGAAGGTGAAGGTTGAAAAAATGATGTGTCTTTCTTTACAGCCATTACATAACTGTAATTTTTTTAATGTCACATTGAAACACTTGCACACCCAGGCATAACAGTAACAGGGCATGTAATAGAAAGACAGATAAGATACTGCTCAAAAATCTATACAGATAGAAATCCTCCACATTCAGAGGTGGCAGGATAGCTACAATAAATGCAGCCAAATCACCAGGAAAAATCATGTACCATTTGAAATGTACCTTAGCAGCTTCTTATCTGTCCCCTTTCTGTCTGGAAGGAAAATGTGCCTCGGCTTACCTATTTCACACTCAGAACAGTCAGCATAGTCTTACAGTTCAGGCATTTCAAGTTTTTCTCCCACACTGTGGTTAGGAGAGAAGAGTTTGGCACCCTTTGCAAATAATGGAGGAGCAGAGAGAAACATTGCTGTCTGTATATAAACTTCAGAACTAGCCCAAGCAGTATGCATCTGCCTATGACAATATCAAGAATTATTAGAATGATTGCAGAGTAATTGTCTGTGTCACCTGGGCATTAAATTAGGACATATACAGAAAAATAACGTGTGGTTTGGTACTCATCAGGAGTGATCACAAGGAAGGAGCCTTTTCAGAGAAAGAAGAAATGATCCTTTGCTCCTTTTTTATCGCATAGAAATAAGTTTTCTAGAAGGATGGGACTAGACCAAAGAGGAAATTCTCCAGGCTTCCACGTAACTCACACGATTCAAGGAGAAAATAGAGCTTTAGGAAACATAATATAATAAAGAATTACCAATATAAAATATATAAAATATAAAATAGAGCGTATATGGCTGATACTAATCAAGAATTTATTTTAAAAGCACATAGATAGTACATCTCTGGAGAGACGATTGGTTAGTACTGTTCTGAAGTGAGAATTCTACTAGGTGCCTGGTTAGTTAAAAGTAATTAGTGTCAGGTTAATGATGTGGTGTTAAATGTCTCTCTCCCAGTATGCAGTGTGTACCTGAAGGAATTGGCTGAAATACCACCCCTAACACCTTCACCCATAAGAAATGAATTATTTCTGTTCCTTCCTTCCACTTCTCTTAAGCTTTAGAATGAGGGTATAAACATGACGGCCTAGATGGAGTCCCTAGATTCAGCAAAAGCCTCCATTGTAGACCAACGCCCATTGTATAAATCATCATTAGAACCAGAATTAATTTTTTCAGTTTTTTCCCATTCCTAATGGAATATACAGGAGATCATTTATTATTTCTATTACTGTGTATTTTAGGAAACTGAGGAGTTTCAGAATCGCCTGTGCGAATCAGGACAGGAAATTCTCCTGTTTAAGAAATAGCTCCATAGATACATTTTGATGGCAGACTGGTTTGTGTTCTTGTTTTCATATTTCTATGACATGGTGAAAGCCTTGTTTATAAAAGCATTTTTGGAAAACAAACAAACAATCCAACAAACAAAAGCATATCAAATGCCAAATACTAAATTAATGCCAAACTGCTTTAAGTTATCCCACCCCAGATGTGGAAAGGCTTAAAATTTCTCATGTTTTACCTCAGCACTTTAGTTTTTCTTCCATGCAGGCTTGGAGATTCAGCCAACTCAGTAGAACTAGTTATGTCCTGTCTCTGTTTCTGCTGGATAACACATAAAGGTTTTTATGAATGATATAGTAATTAGAACAACCTAGATATATGCCTACAAGTGGGGTATACTAATTCCTCCAGAGATGAAAAAAAAAGAGATTATGCTGTACAAGGTCACAAATAATAGCAGTAGCCGGGATGTCACCATGATGAAGGTCTCAGGGTTGGTGCTTGCATCCCTGTGTTTCTAGTACCTAAAAAATATCCTTCCATACATTGAATTCATCCACCAAGATGAGATTTTAGTAGGAGAAAGTTGAAATGAGACCAGAAGATAATCATAAAAGATGTATTGTATGCTACAGTATAAAAGAAATTACAGAATCACAAAAACAACTCCTGTAATCTGCTTACATGTAGAGAGCTCTGTTCTGCTGGGCTCAGTCCAGCCGCCAGCCACAGCCTGACCCACCTCTGCCCTACAACACCATCACCCACGGCTGAGCCATCACAGAAAGGTCACGCAGAAGCAGTGATATGAATCACCTACATAAAATTCTTGAAAAGAACTGCATTTTCAGCCTGTGTGTCAACCCAGTCCTACTGAGTAGGTGACACACAGAACTCTGTGTCTCTTAGATCAATACACAACCTCCCTTCTCCATACATCTATGAGTAGCACTACCAGCAGCTCTAAAGATTTTTGCAAGCTTGCTGAGTGCATGGGACCAAGGACAATTGAGTACATGTTGCTTTTTTCTTTTTTCTTTTCTTTTAATTTATTTTCTGTACTTTTACTCAGCTGCTCACTGCAGGCACAAACACACAGCGTTACCAGGAGCTCATTCATTTCTTTGACCACAGTCCTGATTTCTTATGGCTCAGGAAATTTGTATGTCAGCAATAATGATTTGAGGATATTGAAACTGTGTTAAGTAAGGTGTCGGAGAAGCCAGCTGCTGTGTGTTTGTCTGATTAATCCATTGCAATCTTTGCCATGCCCAGAACTACTTCTTTGCTTTCACTTTCACAGAATGAATTTTGAATGTGCCTTGAAACCTTCAGAGCAGGATAGAGACATCCAGGAGACAGATGCAGAGCTCAGTGATCTTAATGCACAACAGACTCCTGGCTGGGTGTTGGCACTTCAGCCGCTGTCTTGGGCTGCTGCCCAGCTGCTCCCTTTTAATCACTTCTTGTAGAAGAAAAGGGCCTTCAAAAGGTCTTTCACCCTTGGCCTGTACTCGATCAGCAAAAGGATGTTGCAGCACATAGAGCTTATGCCAGAAGAGATCTTCAACTCAGCCTGAGCTTCTTGCCACAAGATTCCCCAGAGCCCCTCCTGGAAGACTCAGCAGCCATTGGCCACAGCACAGCTTGGGTTCCTGTAGCTAAATAGGGCGTTGGTGCTCAGTGACCCTGCCTGTGTTTGCACCAAGCTGACAAGTTTGTTCCTGCCTAGCAGAGCTGGCAAGACAAAATCACAGGGTGGTGACTAAAAGGGGTAATGCAGAACAAGCTTTTAAAACATCTGTCACTGAGGGGAAAGAAGAAAAAGGAATCAAGAAAGGATGGGTGTGAATACAAGTTAACTTTATCCCTTCCTTCTTGCTCTCCATTCCCTACTTTGGGGCATGTTAATATACAGAAACTCTTAGACAAAACTAAATTTATCTTAGTGGCCTAAAAAGGAGAACATTTCAATAACACTAGATTTTATTGAAAACTTAGATTAAATGTTTAAGAAATCCAGCACACTCCAGAAGCAGATCATTTGGATTCCTTAATGATATGTGCCCTCAGAAACCCCAGTGAGGTAACTCCCCTGTCAGTGTGCTTATGTTACAAGGAGTAAGGAAGCTTTTCTAAGCCAGGACCCTTCTTGGCTGCCCAAGAAACAGCTCTGCTGTGGGACTGCACTTTGAGATAGCAGGGTTCTGCAGCCCACTGTCCCCAGGTCCATACAGGTTTTCACATCTTCCACATCTGGATGCTGGAACCTGTGCTCCATCTTAAAAGCTTAAACTAAGAATGAGGCGTCTAACTCCTTGTCTAAGTAACAGCAATAGGAAGAGAGGTGATAGCCTTACATTGCACCAGGGGAGATTCAGGTTGGATATCAGGAAAAATTTCTTCACAGAAAGAGTGGCAAGGCACTGGAACAGGCTGCTCAGGGAGGTGGTGGAGTCAGCGTACCTGGAGGTGTTCAAGAAACATGGAGATGTGGTATTGAGGGACGTGGTTAGTGAGCATGGTAGGGATGGGTAGAAAGTCAGACTAGATAATCTTAGTGGCCTTTTTCAACCTTACGATTCTAAGAAATAAATATATGCATTTGGTCTTATCTGGGAGATTTATTGAGGTTAACTCAGCAAGCTGAGCCAGTTTACTTAGAATTCCTTAATGCCTCTAGTGTGATAGAACCTCTTAGAACAGTGTTAATCAGCACTGGTATAGTCAAACCCAAGCTGGATGTGACTGTCCACAGTAAGCAGCCATCTGTGGGCTCAGACTGCTGTAATCTCATGGCAGAGGCACTCACCACTGCACCCACTGCTAGGGGAGATGCTGTGAGCTGCTCTGTGCTGCAGAGAACTGGGCCAAACTGTGGTTCCTTTCCTCAGGGGAAGCACTGGAGGGATTTGTGCACATAAATAGTATGTGGAAAAACATGGGCAAATCAATAGCAGTCAAATGATATAGTCTGCATCCTCACTGAAAAGCCCCAGTGAAAATGACAGGAGTTGCAAACCATACTTCACTTATACCAGCTAGCAGAGTTTTGGCTTCAGCTCACGTTTTTGGATGTGACAGTGATGCCCTCATGGGATTTAGCTACTTCTGCTTACCTCTGCTGTGTAGGTACCGCTCCTGGAAGAGAACGCTTTACTTTCTGGCCTCAGTTTGTTCTTGATTAGCACACACCTGCTGTCAGCAGCATGCTTTGGTAGTCCCGTTCTACTGTCAGGGCAGCCTGGTGCCCCAGGCAGAGCCAGGCCTGTCTGAGTGCTGTGAGACATGTGGCAGCTCTACTCCCTCCCACTGCCCAGCCTCCCATAGAAGCTGTGGTTTCAGTTGCTGTGACACAAAGCATGCACAAGCAGCCTCGTGAAGAGCAAACCAGAGTCACCAGACCACCTTTGCGAGGAAGCCGAGAGGCCTTCTGCCTGGTCACCGTTCAGCAGCGCTTGTTGCAAGCAAATCTCCTTCTCTGCTGCTTCCTGCATCTTCAATATGACCTGCAGCAGGGCAAAACCTCGTGTAGGTATTTCCAGCCATGTGACTGACTGCAACCGTCACATGTGCAAGGAGTGTGCCCCACTGCTTTAGCCAGAGCTATTCTTAGCAGGCAGGCAAGTAACAGAGAGGCAGTGTACGTACTCCAACTTCTGTTATTCACAGATTGAGTCACTTTTTGGCACCCATGCTAAAGCACTTGGCTCACAAACTGTTTGCTCCCCTCCTCAGAAGCACTTGTACCAGGCGGCCATTCCACGTGGCACAGGCTGCAGCCATCCCAACATTCGCCAATGGGACGACCCTGAGGCTCAAGCTGGTGTTTTCAAGAGAAAAGCAGAGCTTGCCTTCTATTGCCTTCTCTCCTTGACTTCAGCTCTCATTGGCAGGCCAAGGTGCCAAGCACTTCAGGCATGTCTCTAAGGCCTCCTGGAGCACAGCCAGCACAGCCTCACTCCTCAGCAGGAGCCACCTCCCTTCACCATCCTCGTGCTTATCTTGGAGCACAGCAGGATGGGGGAGGATACAGCTCGTCTCATGGCTGCAAATGCACAGAGGTGGTGATACTTGCAGAGCCTGATGACATTTAGGGGAAAAAACACATCTAGGTGGCTGGACAACATTTTTACGCTGGTCAAGTGACTGCTATGAAGAGCCCACTGAGTTCCTATCATAGCATCAAACTCCAGTACAGTTTTGACAAAAACAGGAATCATTTGAATTATTTTAGTATTTGGCAACTGCTTAGAAATCCAGTACTTACACAGTTTATTATAGATTAGAGCAAAAATCCCAAAGAACACAAACTGCAAAGCAAGCATCCAGCCACCATCCTATGTAGCCACAGACACAAGAGTACAGCTGTAATCTTTAATTATTCTATCACCCAGAGCAGTTACTTCTCCAGAAAAAGCTTGAAGTGTATATGCACACTACTACAATGAATTCATGTTCCATGTACCAACCTCATTTTGTTAGTTACTTCCTTCCGTATTGGTAGAAAAAGCTCATAACACCAATCTTACTCTCACCTCTTACCTCTGTTCTTTAAGAACTCAGTTCCAAGTAATCCAAAAACTGATCATGCAAATATACTCAGTAGTTTCTGCTCTGCATCAAGCGTCCCTGGGAGAGTTTTGAAAGTAATTCTGAGCAAGAAATAACCATGTTCTGAGAAGGGCAATCTGAAGCTGGCGATTCACAAATTCTCTCTCACTGGCCTATGCTCTCGTTAGAGGTGCTTCATCTGATTTTTAACACCAGATTAAAGCCCATCCGCTTAGACTGTGTTTTATGTCTTCTCACACAACATCTGTTTTTCCTTTCTGGCTCTGGTTTTAGAAGTTGCACAGAGAAGTGCAAGCTATGTCAGAGGGAATAGATTTTTCTTCCAAGTTCACATCTTGAAGTAGTCTTGTAACATTCTGGGAAGCAGGCAGACATATTCTCCGTGAGTTTCCCCAGTTTGTGTTTACACCACACGAAGCATATACTTTTTCAGGGTTTCCAAAACACAGTTTACTGGTTCCCAGAATGTTAGACCAAAGGGTACCTGCCACTGGTATACCAGGCCTTGCTGCCTTCAGTATCCCTTTCTCCTTGCAAGTTCTGTTGTTGTTTTTTGAAAGATTTATTGCCACATCCACTTCTCCTTTTGAATCTCCTCTTGAACAACTAATAATAATAATAATACAGTGACAAAGGTCTTCTTATTAAGGTCTCTCTAAATTATCAGGTTGATTGAGATTATATAATTCTGAGGGAGTTAAAAAAACCCAAAAACTTTCCAGCATGTATGTACGTTAAAGTGTACCTGGCACAGCACTAATGAAAGTGTTTCAGCTGGGTTAAGGTCACAAAAGAGACTTCAGAGTTAACATTTACAAGTATAATCATATAACCCCAGGGCAGGCAGCATACCTGGTATACTATTTAAATATCTCCATAGGAATGAGTTCCCTGAACATCCTTTCAAATATTAGGTGGCTGAAATCAGTAACCAAAAGCAGGAACGGGTTAAGCGCACAAAGACACATGTACAAATTTCAGAAGTCAATTTTACTCTTTCAGCTGAAGATGATTTAATGTCCTAGGTGTGGCAGTGAGCAGTGCTGCAGTACACCAAGTCAGTATACAAACCAGAGGAAAAAACGGAGATATTGAAAGCTGTCCTGTCATACCTAGCTGAGATCTTACACAACATTTTCTGACTTGTGAATAGCAAAAATATTGAAGTGATTTGCCAAAGCAAAAACCTGAGGCACACCAATACACCACATGTTTTTACACCAGTAAAACACAGCTGTGGGAAAAAGCAACCCTCAACCCCAGACTGCTCAGGTATACCTCTATGTTCACAACACTAACAGAGATAACAAAGCCACCATTTTACACATGAAGCACAACAAACATTTGTCATCTTTCAAATACTTTATTTTAGTACTTTTAAATATGTTTTAATACAACAAAGATATAAAACAATATATTAACTCAATCTCAGTTTATAATCAAACCATATTTACTTATTTACAGTACTTGCTTCAAACTTCACTGGCATACCTCTTAGCCACTACATAAAACTATTTTCTCTGTCATAGACAAATCGGAGTAACTGCTCAGCGTGAAAACTATACCCCTATTATGTTATGGAACATATGCACGATGCGGTTTGTGGTTACTCACATTTGACAACTTCTTCATATTTGACAAAACCAAATTCAAAAGACAGCAATACCAAGTTACACATAGTTTTTACCTAGATAATCACTGGGCTAACATGTCAGGTTATTGTCCCCCACATTCATCATCTGCAGTTATACACCTATTACAAACTGGCTTTAAAAACGTGCATGTCACTGAGTTATGTACATAATGCTCACTGCATCTTTCTCAAGATACAAACAGTGAGTATCCAGGAAACTGCAATAAACAAAGTTCAAAGTTCAGAACAGTATAGTGCTTGAAGGGCTGTGAGGGTCTTTTGGATGCATTTCTCAATACAAGACACCTGTACAATCACTCCAAAGGCCTTTCCTTCCAATCCCCCCCCCCCCCCAAAAAAAAAAAAAAAACCAAACAACAAACAAATAAACACACACAACAACAACACAGTTTCAGTTGGAAAAGTGGCATTGTCAGAGATGCATCAGAAAGAGTGAAGTGGTCTTGTTTCATAGTCCATATACACAAAAATAATTCCGAGAACAAGCTGGCTCACTGCTACAAATTCTGCTGAACTGACTTCCTACTTAAAGATTCTGGTGTTTTGTACAGTTACAGGCCAAGTTTTTATAAAGGAATCCTAGGTTATTAAAAAAATATATTAAAAAGCCACAGAAGTAATACTACCTGCAAATTCCAGCAAACTCCCCAACTTTACAGAATAAACTACATGGACTGGACAGATGAAATACTGTTTGTCACTTATTATAGACAACTTCTCTTTTGCTTCATATTGAAAAAAAACCAAAACCCTTTTTTATCATATTTTTGAAGACATCTGCTATTTCTTCAACTGGATGCTTAATGACTACATTTCAGCTCCACAATAGTTTTGATGCTTGAAAACCTCAGTGGACTTCAGTACACCAAAAACCTAGCCAAATGGCAATGGACAAGTAGAGCACCTGAGTGTGCAAGCATTGCTAAAAAAACAAAACAAAACAAAACACCAAGGAGATACTAACTGTTGCAAAAGACTTTTTTTGATGCCCGAGTTCTACCCTTCCATCTTTCCTTTAAATCTTCTTTTCTTTCAGTATTTTCTTTGGTACTACATGAGAAATCACATGAAGTGTCCCCACACAGAAAATGAGATTATAGGAACTTGCACTTCAGTGCTCATTGGAGGGTTTTAAGTATTCCTTCATAACATTTAACACATTTCTCTGTTCTGAATGCTTTATTTTTCTAAAAATGTAGGTCTCTCTTAAGACAGATACAACTTCTTTGGAAATTCTACTGGAATTTTTTCTTCTATGGAAGAAGAGGGGAAAAAAAGGAAAACTGAAAAGAAAGTGACATTACCTACTCCCATAACTTTTATCAGTTTATCACACACAGGATGCACTTGGCCTAATCCAAGGAAATGCTTAATCTAAAATGATAATCCTCACTAAAATCAGAATATTTAATGATTTGCTTCACCATGAGCAGTATACTCACAGGATCCAATTCCTGCTAGTCTGGAGCATCTGAAAACTTCAGGCCTACCTACATTTCCATACCAAAGCTCTGTATTAGTGTTATCTTGTTTGCCAAAGGACATGAAAACAATTAACACATATGGAAGTTTTTAATATCATTGTTCAAGAACAGCTGAAGTCTAGGAAGGCTATTCTAAGAAGCTATGGTCGTCAGGTACATGGAAGGAAAGACGAGTGAGTGACTGTGCCTATCACCTTCAGGTCTGTGCACAGATACTTACTTTCAGACATTCCCTCTAAATATAACACCAAAGTGATAACAAGGATGATCTTAAGACTATTTCCAAGTTACAAGTACTACTAAGTTTCCAAAATTGCTAGAAAAAAGAAGCAGGGGGGTGCTCCCACAGAAAACAGAAGATGAATTGGCACGTAAGGGATGCAGCAAGCTGCAAGAGAGCAAAGAGACTGGTGCACCAACACAACACCTTCAACATATTCAGCATTACATCCAAGTCTCAACAATGCTCTGCTGCATTTCCTCAAGAAGACTTGACAGCAGAGAAGCAGCAAAACACTTTTAAAACACTGACTCTGCAAAAAAGAGGTACAGAATTTTAAGCCTGTCAGTCATTTGCAACTTGTTTCCACCTCATTAACAATAAACCTTACATCAGCAGTTCTTTAGATTGACTGTGATCTTTTAGTACATGAAATCATGTTCATCAGTTTCAAGTTTTCTTCCTGTGTGATTACAACAAAATTAACTTCCAAGACAGAAGAATTTCTGGCAGTGTTTTCACATACTTCAGTTCTCACCAAACCAACCACTGTTTATTATTTATCTCAGACTCAGATATTTAGCAGCAAGAAAAACAGCTTCAGCAGAAGAACAAGCTTCCTTTAAAAACACTGATAGGCAATGTTTATGTAAAACATGAATTTACTTAAAAGAATCTGAAAAATTGAATTAGAACAAAAAGAGAAGCCTCTTTCAATGTATCCGAACTTCTTTCTAAAAGGTGTTGAAATGACAGCTTTACATTATGTAAACATTTTTACACGGGGCTGCACTTGAAAACTCTCCTGTATGCCTAACTTGCTAAATACTTTTTTCAGTCTAGACACAGCTGTGCCAGCTAGCATTGACATGTTTCTTTTCAGAATCAAGAGCTTTGCAAGTCTAATAGCATACACCTCCAAATGTCAGAATTCAGAATACAACCCAGCACATCCTGAGAACAGATGCTTTCCTAGAGTTTAAAAAACCAGCATTCATAATTGCACATGCATTGGAAAGACAAATTTAAGTTAACAAACAGAGCTCTTTATAATCAAAATCTCAAGAGGAATGTTCAAACTGCCTTTCTGCAATCAGAAAGGCAAGGACAGCAAGTGAACAGTCTTAAGTCTTTCAGAGTATTTTTTTCCCCTTAAGTCTAAGCATATTTGGATGGCAAGAGCCTCTAGGCTATGGCAGACTGAACAATACAGTATAATTGAAATGTCACTAAAAATTGGAATGTTACTAATTTAAAGTCTGCAGAATAGTATGATGCTTGTGTACTCAATACAGGTGGCAGAGATGCACCATTTTTCTGTGAAATAGGAGCTGAATTAATTTACAAAAATAGTACATCACAAAGAGTGCATGACAGTCAAGATGGTGTAATCCAGGTTTATGATAGAAATACACCGTAGAGAAGTGAAAAATTCCTAAAGGATTCTTCTCTATGGAGACCCTGTGGTCATAGACAGCTTGAACTAAGCCAAAGCTAATTCATGCTACTTTCCAAGGCTGACTTCAACCATGACATACCACCAATTCTGAAACTGCAACAACAGATTAAAATGGCTACATCATTTTTATGGCTTGCACCTTTTACCTGTCAGTTTTCATTGAGAATAAATGTATTTCAAGCCTCTACAACCAATGTTAGTGTTGCCCCCTCACAAACCACTGCAGAGAGATCGCCATATGATCCTTGTTTTCACATTACGGAGTGTGCTATTTTTTTTTTAACAACTCAAACTCAACTGCTTATGGTACTTCTAACCTTCAGAGCAGGAAATGAGCAATCTCATTATCTCTTTCGCATTTGTTAGAAGAACATATACAGCGTATGTCTATTTATATACCTAAAAATATATGGTGTTTGCATATCCAAAGATACTCACCATACTGTTGACACCAGAGAGCTATAATGCACATCAATATGACCACTACTTCCAAAACTCACTATTATGACTCTTCTTCAAACAGTCACTACATGCATTTTCCCTGTCTATTTATGGGACAGTAAGATATGTGAAATTGTTCTGTTCTTCCAGTGTTAGAGAGCTGCTCCTAAAAAACATGCACAGGTCCAAGTATAAAAATTAACTAAAACCACACAGAGAAGTTATGCTGTGGCTTTAAATGCACTAAAGCTAAATTAACTTTGCTTTCAGTGGCTGCAGCGTTTAGTTTAAGTCATTTATTTAAAACAAAAGGGAAGACTTAGTGCTAGAACAACCACACAGACAACTGATAGACTAGACTAAGTAAGCTCTCATTAAAAAAAATAATAAAAAAAAAATGAACAGACATCATCACTGCATAGCCACAAGGCAGACTTTCATTTTTGGCAACCAGCACGAAGACCATTTATATTGTCAGTTACACCTTAAGACTTGTTCTTAATTATCAGTTAAGAGATTCTTTTAGTATGAACCATATTGCTTTCCTCACTATGACACAGTACTCCTCAATCTTTAAGCATACACAATTTGTTTTAAGATTTATGACTATTTTTAAAAAAGTCATCGTAAAGTTCTATATTTTTAGTCAGTATACAGAAAGGATGGCATGTCAGGTAATGGAGATTAACCAAGCCTGTGATGGTATACCGTATTTAGCTCAAGCACACGTTGGAGGTTAAAGTTACTTAAACGTTCACACAGAAACTTACAAAGGGTTAACAGTATTCTGGTTCATATTCACGATTCACTGACTGCCTTTCTACCAGACCCTGTGTTGTTTTCCCTTAAAGCAACAACAAAACACATCCCTGTGAAGTGTGGCAACCCCATTCTATGACTAAGAATCTAAGAAACAAGACAAGGAGGTGGTGACCACGGAATGAAAAAAACACAACTTTATAACCCCTCCAGCTAGCCTTGTAGGGTCTTAGTCATAACACTTCATAAAAATCTGACTCAACCCGCTCTTCAGCCAATCAGCCTTTTCATTACAGTAGGTTTTGAAAATGGCCAGCAATACTCGTTGGGAACAGTACCATTAACGTTGCATTCAAAGAAAGAAAACATTGGAAACCAGATCCTTGCTCTTCTACTCTGTTGATATGCTCTAGTATTAGCTAACGTGTGGTAATACAGGAAGAGTCTTGTAGTGATGTAAAAGGCAATGAAGACATCAATAGAATAATGTTCATGTGCAGCCAAAATGAAGAAGATTCCAAAGAGGTTGAGGACCCAAGACAAGGTGTGCAAGAAGTTCCAGCTCCTTGGAGTATCTAGGAGAAAAACACAGTAACTGACCTTGAGTGTCTCAAAGAAAAATATCATGAAGTACAGATTTTTCTGTTATTCCAGTCATTTCCTTGAATGTTAACTCAGACTAATTATCTTAGCTTGCTATATATTGCATCAAATCACGGCTCATCTTTACAGAAGAACAGTATTCTTTCATATATTCTCACTTATGTGACGCTTGATATTTCATATTTGTGGATTATACCAAGGGTACACCTAGCCTAAGATTTTACTGATAGGTTGCTGTCAGAGACCTAGGTAAGTGTATAAGGAACAGAAAATCATTAATAACTTCCCCAGGATTCTCCCAGCAGCAAGCTACAAAGCCTTTCTAATTCCTTGGCTTGCTTGTCTTTTCAGATGTATCCTATTTATCCTTCCATTAATCAGTGTGGTGCTATTCCTTTTCTGTATACAACTGAACCACCACAAACAAAAGAAAAAGCAGATACCTGAATTTGTTAGCTTTAATGTTACTCTCCATGCCTTTGGCTGAGGGCAAGGAGCAAAGAATACTTCAGGACATTTAAGTATTTACACTCGTACACCTTTGGCTGACAGCAAGCAGTACAAATTCTTAACACTTCAGGACATTTAAATATTGACACTGTGTACTTACACTCTGTGACAAAGAAGTTGAGCATGGTCAGGACAACAGTGTGGCCACTGAACATGTAATCTCCACATGTATGTACTCCAGTAAGAGTCATTCCAAATCCACTCCATATTGCAAACGCCCGCTGGAGTTTTGCCCAAACATTGCCATACAACTACGTGTAAAAGACAGCAGTGTTAACCTTTAATAAGTTTCTTCCCAGCACAAACAATACATCCTTAATGTTATTCCAGAGATAACTAGAAGTTAGCCTTCTAGCACTGTGTGTGGTAAGCAGAATAGACTGTTTGGGGCTTTTTATTAAAATACAGGTTAGCAGATCACTGTCTTTTACTGCAGTGATGAGTTCCCTTAGTAATGTCAATTAGTGCCTCTGATTAATCCCAGCATTTACAGCGAGTACTATGTTGCAAGTCACTTACATACCAAGTGTCACTTGTTTTTTTAACCTGAACACATTCCACCTCATAATGTGTTGCTGTCAGTCTTCCAATATTCAGCTCAAATTTCTAATCTCAAGGATAAAAATAGGAAATCCCGCATCCAAAGGAATATTTCTTCTTAGAACAGTAATACATTATTCCAAACTGCACACCCAACAAGAGGAACAACAAAGAAAAGCTGAAGATGGGGTGATCACTTAAGTCGATGCTTTAAGTGCAAATTTCTCCGAACTATTCTCTCCAGTTTATAATGTAAAATATTTTTTAAAGTTCTCCTTCTCCCTTTACCAAATGACTCTCGTACCTTCCAAACAGCAAGAGTTTCAAAGACTCCTACAGATGATATATCCACATAATGGCAATGAATGAAGAGAGAGAGAGAGGAAAAGAAACATGCTGCTCTTGCCAGCATACATCTAACATGATGGCCACAACCATCTTCATCATAACTTAAATACCATTCTTTAAAAACCTTTTTAAAAAGAAAACAGGTGAAAATCTGAAGCATTTCAAGTTTTTACCTTTCCAGTACACTGCAAGTGCTGGCCTGGCACAGAAAGTGAGGTAACAAACATTGTAACACAACGCAGTAAGAACACTGTCCCCATAAGGCTGCACAGTCTTCGCAGAAGTATAGATCTGAGAAGAATACACAGAAACTGAGAGTAAGAATCCCAATATATTGTATTTTTATGATGATAACATTTTCTCCCACTGCAGCTTAATTCCATGAAGTCCCACGAAGCTCCGAATCACTGGATTTTACTTTTGAGTAGTACTATAAAGGCAATATTCCACATGACAGGGTGAGACAGCAGAGCAAGCCAACAAAAACCCCACAGCCCCACTCCTCTGCAGTTACACTGCACTTGTTCTAGCTTTGGCACTCACATCTTCTGCTGATGAACTGATAAAGACTGCTGAAAAGTTAACTTATAGTAGGCACACACACAAATGGGTTTTCTACCCTACAGTGACAGCAAAGCTCTAGGCTCACTCAGTCATTCTGTGGAATTTCATTCTCACAGCTGTTAAAGCATGAGAATACATAATGGAGAGTCCCTGAAATACGCGTGTTCTGCAGGAAATTATTTGCAAGTCTGATGGAAAAATAAATTCACATGGCTCCATAACTTTCACAACTCACCATTCTTGATTAAAGCCACTCTATAATTTATTTTAACAACATACTGAAAATTTACATGTTTCGTATTAATGGTCAAGTCTTAAACAGTCCTCACATTCTAGTAACACTCCTTCCTCTAAATCACATTACCAGCTACTTGCCATGTATATAAACACTGTACCTGTGTTTATGAAGCAGAAGAACCAACAGCCAAATGTAGCAAAGAATTACACCACATACTTCAGTCATAGCAAATGCCCATGGTATCCTAGGGACACTAAAAAAAAGATGAAGCGAGAAAGGTTTAATACAAAGGCTTAATTTTTCTTTCTAGTCTCAGTATTTAGAAAAAAAAACCAACAAAATAACTATGTGAGGTTCTAACTACAAAACTAACTTGCATTACTCTCACAATAGTTTAAACTACAATCAAAATTACTGTTAGACTGAGTTAAGTATAATTTGAATTATAATTTAATTATCTCCTTTCCAGTCATGAATTTTCAGGAAACATTTACATGGAATTCACCAAGTCAAGGAAAATCTCTACTGTGCTCTCTTAATTTTACACTGCTCTCATTTTCTCTCTCCTTTCATTTCGTTTGACAAGAACCATCCTGGCTGAGCTATATATATGCAGGTATATTTTGTACACTGCCTCAAAGGATTAGATCCCTACTGACTTCACTAAACCTGATAATGAAAATGGATATTAGAGGGAATAAAGACACAAAGATGTGACTTTTAGAAAGTTTGACTTATGAAAATCTCCGTCCCCTCAATGGGAATATCCATCCCCTGCAGAATTTCTGGTCAGTGACTAAGATTTCACCTTTACTGTTGTGTATCTTTTCTGACTCAAACTGATTATTTAATGATAACAAAATGCACAGGCACTGCCTAAGTTATGGAAGTATTCTAGTACACAGATATGGTTTATAAAGATGCTGGTCTATTCAGTCTCCTTCAGAGTTCCCCCAAATAATTCTTGACAAGTTGACAGAGGGGAGACAGCATAAACACAGGATTGATGCTATTCCTTTCAACTTCCTCACTCACTGGCACTTCATTTAACAAGTTTCCCAAAGCAAAAAGTGTGTATCTTCTCCAGATATACCAGATAGCCAGATGCCAGTGTGCTGCCCCAAGTGAGAGAAATTAAAAATTAAGACCAAAACATTCCTTCATCAAAAGTTGTCCTATAGCAAGTCATATTAAGCTTCATAGCAGCATCTGGATTTCAGGAAAAGCAAACAGCTGCTTACCGATGACAGCTGATCATCATTCTTTTTACTAGAATGAGAAGATCAAACAATTAATTCCCAAGTTGAAATTAGCTAAAGACACAGAATTAAATATAAACAGGGTAGAATAGCAGCTCAGTTTGTTTTCCCCTGCAATGACCAAACCCCTACATCAAATAGAAGCACATTTCAGTCTTTGGAGAAAGCATACTACACTCATTACCATTTTGCACAACCAGCTTCAAGAACGTACAAAACTCTGAGAATGAAAAAAAATAAAAGGCAGCCCGTACCGTAAACAACAACTTTGTTTTAAAAGGAAATTTCTTACCTATCTAGAAATATGTCTGGTAGAGGTGGATATGTTTGCATGTCAGGTACTCGCTCATGTACTATAACCATAACAAATGATGTAAAGCCAAACACTATGAAGACATAAACACAACTTAAAACTGTCTTCCAGTACTCTGGGTCCAGTCTCCTTGCAGAATGTTTGTTTTTTCCATTTGCATATTGATACTGATCACCATTCAAGTCAGTAATTGGTCCATCATAGTCCCGAGGTACTTCACCATTGCAAAACCAATCTCCACCTTGCAGTGAACCAATAGTAGCACACACTGTGCCGATGTGACTATCGCTGTTGTAACCCAGCTCTTCCAGGACATCGATGTGTTGTTTCTGTAGCTTGCGTATGGACAGCATCAGCCTTTTGATATCCCCCAGGATTTTGATTTCTAATGGAGGAGATCGTAAATCATACTCCGTGAGTGTCAGCAATGTAATTCCATCTAGTCGGTGTCTATTGCACAAAATATCCACGTATTCACAGAAGCCTTCTTCCTTCAGCCACTTGGCCACATTCTTGGTAGTCCAGCGTCGAATACAAAGTTGGTTATTGCCTGCCATCGTCCTTCTCTATCCACCAACAAAACTGACCTGGTTTACATTGGAGGAAGAGACAAGACCTCAATGTTTACTGAAGATTATCGAAAACATCACAAAACTTATTAGCTAAGTAAATATTTTTAAACACCTTTAGTCCAGCGAAACAAAGTTTAACTTGTTCTTACACAGAAATGTAAAGCCACTCAGAAGGAGAATATTACCTAGATCTAACCAGCCTTTTATTCACTACAAATGAAAATATGAGTTTGTGAATTACACTAGGCAAAAAAAAAAAGAGATTACCTGTTTAAATAGTAGCTTAATCATTAGTCTTGTCTACTGTTTACACTTCAAAAAATAAGGAAGGAAATACAGCCACGTAAAACTGAAATATAGCTAAAACAGTACATCACAGATCTGACATACTCTACTGCTTTAAAATATATATGGAAGCTTTGGTAGCATGAACCCCCCCCACCCCACCCCAGGAAACCTAATGCTTAGTCTCTACAGTCATACTGACCCAGGCCATCTCAGCTGCACGTTAATGATGCAGTTGTCTAACTTACATATCTATGTATGAGCTGAGTAATTAATACGGATACTTGCAAATAATTTAGGATTTTATACTTTTAAAATAACACTATTGGAAACCAAGCATTAATTTTTATTTCAAAATACCTGTAGAAGTGGTCATAGCAGAGACCACATCAAAATTGAAAAAAAAAATGTATTCTCTGCATAGAAATTTCTCAATGATCCCTTTATTAACTCTAGAATATTGTTTGATAAGGGAAGGCATTGCAGCAACACTTTATTAATGTGGGACTAATAAAATATCATAACAGCTTCAAACTGTGGGGTTGGTCCATAGCACTACAAATTATCTAGAGCACTTAAAAATTAATAATAATCCCAATTTGTTACATGCAGTATACGAAAGAAATCTAGAAAGGTTACTAATGATGTGAAAGTACTAAAAAACTTATTAAATATTTAAGACCCACAGTGGTACAGAATGGATTTGTGCATAATTTATACTTGGTAGCTTACGTACAGCTACTGTCCAAGAACCAGCTACAGTTTCACAGCTCTTTCCTATGAGAAAAAGCGGTGTAATTAATCAATCACGCCAACCAAATCTCGGAAAACACAGAACAGTACCAGCACTAACACCACATATACCTTCCAAGATTTTCAGAGGGAAGACTAGGAAACAGTTTGTGAAATGTTTCTACTATTTACCTTCTGTACACTGTGAACAGGCACTCACCCAAGACAAACATTCAAGAGTTTTCAGCTCTTTCTCACACACAAATGCTTTACTTCTTCTTAAAAAGGTACCATGCCCATCATCAGAAGTAGCACCTGTAACTATTGAGTCCAACTTCTTCCACCGTGAATCTAACAGCACTGCACACCACTTTCTTCTGTATCAGAAAGGACTCTGTTTGCCCATCAGCATTTCCCAGTAGCACAAAAGAAGCAGTTCAGCAGAAAAACAGCACAAATCAAAGCTGCCCTTTTAAAGGCCCGAGGGAGCAGTACTCCTTAAAACATTCCCTCTGGAGGCGATTGCACATAAACAGCATGTACTTAACGCACAGATTTTATTTCTCAAAAGGCCACGTACAGTCAATACGTGCATGACGTTTAACATCTTGATTTAAACAGTTGCCAAAACATCCACAGTTACTCATCTCCGCATCTACTATATTCTTCCTTCACTACATAAGAGTAGAATTGTTCATTAGCTACCTTAATAGTATCGAAGATCTTGTTCAAATCAACTGTATCAACATAGCATTACAAAAAAAGTAACGTTTAAGGTGTAATTAATTGGTACCATTGATCCTTTTTCATACTTAAAAAAATCTTAATCCGCCAAAAAGAAGAAAAAAGAAGAATAGCTCATCGGAATTCCCAGCTTTCTTTATTCAGAAGTACCAATAAAGTACACACGTGATCTATGTTTTTATGAGACTGCAATCATCACGTATTTTCCAAAAGCAGCGAATTTAGACTCACCAAGAACACACTCAGCTTACTGACCCACCTGCTAATCAAAGCACCTTCTGAGGGCAAATGCAGGAAACTCTCTTTACCCAATAAGAATTCTGTTGGTTTGGTAAAAGAACCTCCACACCCATACAGTGCTTCTTCATATAGCATTCCAGAAACTTAAATAAATAAATAAAATCAGCCCTTGCATGGCATGCAATAAACGTGACCTCATAACACTGAGTAAGCCTACCCCAAAACATCAAAGGTCATTACTGACTGGGCAGAACAGGGAGAAAGTCTGCATCAACTTACGATGCACCTGATAGCACCTGCTTCTGTTTTTAAATGCTGCTAAAGAGAAGACATTTAGCCAGCTGGAAAAGACAAACATAGCACTTAAAATGCTAAGTCAGTCATCCCACACAACTCATAGCTAACTTCAATTGAAACAGCAGCAGTTAATTCCACTTCTGATGACGAGGTATTTTCCTTAAACTCAGAAGCTGTACTCCCCTTTGAACTACACATTCAGTGCCACTTTTATATTTTACGCAGTAAAAAGTACATTTTCCTGATAATCTTAGCACCTGAAACATAACACAGACCTCTATGCCAAACTGTTGATTTTCTAGGCTTGAGAAAAACGTGAGCTTACAGGACAGAAGCAGAAATATTCTATACATGCAGAATAATTAAAAGCCTTACTTTTTACCCCTCGTCTTTTATGTGATTTCTTTTATCCCACTGCTAACTTGGAAATATTATTAAGCCTACATGGAGTCTGCACCGAAGACCAACACCAGCAGCTGACTGACAACAGGAGAGTCACCCAGGTGACTGTACATACCTTTTGGAAGAAAGCAGCACCAAAAGCCTCCTACATTACTGGTTTTTATCTCTGAAAACAAATAAAGGATCGTATGAATAACATTAAGCAAGCGCAGACTCAAGTGTCAGAGGGCAAAATATACTTTTCTCCTGACATCAGCAATGTCTGCAGCAAGCTGGTTGATTACTTTCCTGTTACTGTTGACTTTATATTTAGTCAGCCCATCAGCAGAACATATCATGTGTTCTATTTCCCCTTTTCCTTCTCCAGTCTTTCAATTAACAGCATGAACACAACCAAATGCAAACTACTGCAGGAGCAATAGATGCATACTTAGACACAGAAGGTTCATCTCTCTCAGAATTATTACCCACAGTTCCAGCACATTTTCCTCCCCGAATTACCTCTAGTCAACCACTACGCCCATACCTTCTCCAGTACATAAGTCACTGTATTGAGGTACAAAGATGGAAAGTTTCTGCTATAGTCAAGAGTCAGCAGCAGTATCGTTACGCTAACATGAGGCAATAGACCTGATACAGAGATGTGGATCATGTGCACCAGCATCACAGCAGAAGGGTTAAGTGAGAAGCTGGCAGTGCCCACAGCAGGCTCAGCAGGGTGCTGTGGGTTCACTGTGCAAAGCCACCAGCGCCGTGCTCTCCTGCATGCTGGGCAGCCCATGACCCCCTGCTGTCATACTTCTTGATTGTTACTCCCTCCTAATTTCAATTCTTGCCATCCTTGAGAAGAATTCTAGGAAGGTGACTGAAGAACAATCAGATCTCGAGGGATGTAACCTACATTCCTTTGCAATCGTTTTCAAGCTGGAGTCTGAATGTAGGCAATCTCAGCTCATCCCCCCCCCACCCCACTGACTCAGCTGGCTGAGGAGCAATGCACCTCACATTCTGGGAGAAAATATTGCTGTGCAGCATCTGCTGGTGTGCAATGCAGGCGTGACATGGGCTCTGCTGCTGAACAGAAAAGCCACAGAAAAGCCAGCACACACATACTGAGCCAGCCTGCCATGGCGAGGCTGCTGTCCTGCACGCTCAGACAGGACTGCTGTGCTGGAAAAGGAGCACAGAGAACCACTCCCTTGTCACACACACCAGCAGTGTCTTGTACTCTGCTGCTGCTGATCATCTCTGCTGCTGCTGATCATCACTGGCTCTTCTTGAAAACCCTGGGCTGAGAAATTGGACGGACCACCTGAAGTGAGCCCATAGTAACTTCACATGCAGCAATGCTCCCATAAAGCTCGCTTTCTGTTTTACTGAGTGACACTGCTGTCAGAGCTGCTCAGTAAACACCTCTACTAAGTGACATTGTAAGCAGCATTACAGCTGTTCTCACAGCACAACTTGAGAAGGTAAGATACAAAGTCTCACAAAGTACCACCTGTCCGGCTTACTGTAAGCTTTAGATCATCAAGGAAGATCTGCTTTTCAAGAATGGTTCAGTGAAAGCGCTGCACGGTGGAAAATAAAGAACTGACACCGTAAAAGCAAAGATGAGCTCCGTACGCTGAAAGAGCCTTTCTGATGGAATACCTCCATGCAAAACTGACAGCGGCTCTTACAGACCATCCTGGAAGCTAAACTCATTTGTGTGGAGAACCACTAAGCGCGATTACACAGCTCAGCAGCTGAATGGAACACGCAGAGCTCCTCCACTGCCGCACCTCATTAAACCAAACGGGCTGTACTACACTCACTGAGAGCAGCTCCGCTCCCCATCTGCTAACCAGCTCACAAAACGCTTCCTATCCTGCCTCCATCATTCAAGGCACACACTTTCAAGCAACTGATTGAGCACTTCACTGATCCCACAATGGAACTCACAGTATTCCGCTGATACCCGAACAAGACCTTGAATGTTTGGCACCCTAAATGTCAGGCATCGAGGATCTTTTTCCTGCCAAGTTGAAGAAATCCTGCATGAAGCTGCTCAGAGAACGCAGCTTAGCAGAAAAACAACTCAGGTTCGCAGCTTTCCCCTTTTTCACCTCCTTTTCTCTTCTCACACCCTCACTCTCATGCGAAAGCAGCGGAATACATTCAGAATCCCGCAATCCGCATGAACATCAGAGCAGTGTTTGTAGCGGAGCCATGTTTGCTCTTACTCTCGACAATAACTGACAAACCGATCTCACCAGTCCAGCGAAGACCAGAGTCTTCCTGGCTTTCAGCGCACCGAAACACGCAAGAAATCGGAAGCGTTGGGAAGCGGCGATGAAGCGGCGCAGCTCACGGAGCTCAGCCGCGAGCGTGAGCAGCACGGAGCAGCCGGGGCGACGAGAGCCCCGGGGCGGGCGGCGCGGACACCGCCGCGGAACCCGCTTCTCCCGCGGCCCCGCTCCGCCTCTCCTCACCTCACCTCAGCAGCGCCCGGCTCCGGGGCGGCACCGGCTCCCGCGCGCCCTGCCTCGCTCCGCCGGCGGCGGCCCCCGCAACCGCCCCATCCCCGGCAGGAAGCGGCGCCAGGGCGGCGGAAGGGGCGGGGAGGCGGCGGCCGGGCGGGGCTGCGTGGCCGCCCGCAGCGGGCCGGCCCTATCGGGTCGGGGCTCGGAGTGCCCGTTCCTGGAGCCGGACGCGTGCTTCGTGGCGGGAAGGCCCGCTGCCGCAGCCTAGAGCAGCCGCGGGAAAGCAGGGCTCGTTGCTCGTGGAGATGGCGGCGGAGCCTGGCTGACCTGCGGTTTGCCTACAGTGTCGTTTGTAGAAATACGGCGCCGTTTGTTTCTCCCTCTGCTGGCTGTCTGACCATCTCTTCTGGAATTCCCTCGTACGGCCTGCCTGGGGGAAAGGTGGGAGCTGCTCACCGCGCTGAACAGAATTACCTCGAGTGATATTATGAAACTTACGGACATGGAGTGATCTATACATCACATAGAAAACAAAAAACCGCAGTAACAACAAAACCCACCGACTACAAAAACCTGCATTGTCATGACAATACCCCCAGCCCTCATTCAAAGCAAAAAAGAAGAAAAAAAAAGTAAAGAAAGCTTGCAGGGCCCTTCTCCGCTTCCATCTCAAGCCCTGACAAAACATTTCTCTCTTCAGTTGTGCCATCATTCTCCTTGATGGCTGTAAGAAAACCAAATCTGAATGCCAGCAGCAGGCTGATGGTGCTCAGCCATTTGTCCAAGGTGATCCCGAGCTCAGAGCTGCACAGGACAAGTGACTGATGGAAACTTCAAGCAGCTCCAGTGCTCCACAGCCTATAAATAATACAAATGGAGGGGATGGCAAGGGACAGACAAATTAGAACCAAATGACTCCAGAAATAAATGTATTTTGTCTGTCAGCTGACATTTAGCTTTCAGCCCTTTGAGGCATCATCGTGCAGCCTGAAGAACATTCAGAAATTTCTGATGTAATTGCAATGAGGTCCCAGAGAAGTCTCCCAAATTGTTGCTTCCTTTGAAATAAAAAACACCAGTGCCAGTGTCACTCCATTAAGTTAATGAGCTAAGCCTTTCAGAGAATTTAGTCTTGTTCTCTTTCTTCAGAGGAAAAAGGGATCTTTCGCAATCCTGATGCGTGTGCAGCTATAGTGAAACTAAGGAAATTTTGCATTTTGAAATGCTGCACAGCTATGTCAAGTTGACAGTCAATGGGCAGCCTGATGCAGCTGCCCAGGACTGTACACTCAGTTGTAATGGAATGCATTCGTTCTAAGTAGATGAAGTACTGGACAGGCAGAATAGAAACCACCTCTGCTCATTATTATGTCTGTGTCCTGATGTTGATTTGAAGGTGCAATCTGTTCTACCCAGCTTTTACATTTTACACCAATGTGTCACTTCACAAATAAGTGCTGGAGTTAGAGGTGATCTCCCATTTTCTTTGCCTGGTTTCTTCTGCAGGCAGCACAGGAATTAAGTGCTGTTTCAGTCCTTGAAATGGTCCTCTTTTTTCCTTCATGTGCACCAGATGGAAAACACAAGTCCAAACATGCCGGTGACAAACTGTAGCACACAAAGGTATGGTCTGAAGTAAGCAAAAAATGCAGCAGACCTGAAAGTAAACTGTTAATAAGCAATTTTGCTTACTCCACACCCACATTCAGTGTGCATTCAAAATTGCTGGCTCTCGGTTGACAAGGGAAAACAAGCTTATAGGAGTGAAAGGAGGGTAAGGTAAGGTAAGACATCACTCTTCTTCGCAAAGTCAATTCATTTCATTTTCTGCTGTGATTTATTTTCTTCACCAGCTGCCAATTAAAACTCCTTGCACACTTCCAGATGCTGAACTGTACAATTTACAAGACATTTCCTCTTCTGCTTGTGCCTGACAAGCTGGTTTAAGCTACCAATGCAAAAATAAATTGAAAACCCACCTGCCCATTCACAATATGAAAGGAAAAAGTAGAAGTCAAAAGCTTCTTATCCTACACTGTTGATAAGTAAGACCAGCATGAACCTACGGTCATGAAATTCCCTGAATTCAGTTTCGAGGCTTTAAAGTCCAGGCTGGAAAATGATCTCTGTGTGTACATATCCATGAATTATAGAGGACTCAAGCCCCGCCACAGCTATTTGAAGTTGTCGCTGCCTATGCCATTTTTCTTCCAGCAAGTTTCATCACTTAACAGATATTTCCAAAATGACCAGATTAGCTAACACAAAAGAAGAACACAATTTAGGACTTAGAATTCTTGAATTAAAATGGACGTGTGATAGCTGTTGAGCCACTATGCTCCAAAACTGAAAACTACTTCTCCCTGCTAACACTTTATGATTTTTAAAAGAGTGAATTATCTAGATATGTGCTTTATTTCACAGAAATGTTTCAATAAGCCTCATTCTGTCACTGTGAGTTATGTCACCCCGTGCTATGTTGATCCTAGTTTGACAGGCTGCGCCAATGCTGAGAATTTTCAGTCTGAGAATTTATGTCAAATTATATGCTATTGAAATGTTTAAAACTGCTGCAGATTGCCAAGAAAAAATCTTCAGAATATTTCATTACACTGGACTCAACTTCAGACTGAAAAATATTTATTCAATTTACACTGTTACATTGATCCAGTGTCCAGGCTGATATTTAGTCACAAAGAGAAAGGAAATCTTTTATTGAAATTTCCCAACCAGTTCCAATTGCACTTTATTATATAGAAAAGTATCTATGAATCTACAGATGAGGTGCTAAGGGATTTGATTTAGTAGCTTGGTGGGTAGGGATGGTGGTAGGAGGGCGGTTGGAATAGATGATCTTGTAGGTCCTTTCCAACCTAATGTATCTATGAATCTATGAAAAGTAAAAATATGTATATGTTGGTTTTTTTTTCTTTTGAAACAGTCTTTGTCATTAAATAATAGTATTCATATTCAGTAATTTGAAATAATCAATCTCCAATAGATCTCAAGACTGTATCAGGAAACGAAGGCCCCAGATGAAGAGAGAATGAATTGCTTATGATGAAAATTCTTCTCCAGCAAAGAATACAACTTTGCAAGGGAGGATCTTTAGCTAGAAGTGAAATTTGACTTACATCACTTTCTTTTTTCTTTTTGGTGATCTCTTCTCTATACAGACCAGGTCTCGCCATGTTTTGTGATCTCAGTATGTGTTTTGAAACACACACTCAGATCAGTTGTGTGAACTTTCAAGCATCTGTTATCTCTCTAACTTTCTTACTCCCATCACAGAAGAAAAAAGGGACCAAATTGCTAAAAACTGATCACTTTTTTTTTTAAGGCAGAAGATAAACTTGTCAGAGCAAAAGCCACGGAGAGTGAACACTATGTGCTAAGGGAGACAAAACTGTGCCATGGATTACAGCCACATTAATGTTGCAGAACACCAGAAAATCCTGTCTCACTTAAGATTGAACTAAATGTACCAGAATTCAATTAGTTAAATTCTTCTTTAACAGTAATCATCCCAAAACACAAACCCTGAAAGCAGGCAGAGGAGTGAGATTAGAAGATCCTTTGAAGGTGGAAGTGAGTGTATCTATACAGCCAAGTTTATGATAGCTGAGCTTCTGTGCTGGTGCGTTTTAACTATAAAATGTTTTCTTCTTTCAGAACAGGTGAAAATGCTTTGATCTCAGTTTTTGTGGGGGAGACAAAGTTGTCACGGACTGGCTTCAGGTGGAGTTGATAGCAAAACTTTAAACAGAAGAGCATCCATGAGCGCCTTGGCTTTCACCAGCACACATTTTCCTGGCAATGCCACTTTCCATGCTAGTAGAGCACTCCCTGGCTGTTTACACCAGCCACCCTGGCTGTTGCCACCTCTTACATTATTAGCTAAAGAACGTTTGATCTGGATCACTGCACCAAGCACTACCTACTAAGTAATCACAAAGGCACAGTCCGCCAATTAAAAGGATGCCTTCTGTCATGTGCTGTTAATCACGCATTAACTGCAGCTATTGAAACAGCAGCTATTTTTAACATCACACATAATTGCACATGTTTGGCTTAGAGTTGCCCACTGCCCTAACAGTCGGGAGAATGTCTGAAGTCTTGATACCCTGGAAAGCCCCTGCTGCAGAGAAAGCTAACTTCTTCCTTGTTGAGTGTCATCAGGCTTGTTGCTGTTTACATCCATCCTGAGTAGCTTTAAAAGGGTCACGAAGGAAGTGAAGCTGTAGAAAACCAAAGCTACCTAGGCACAACATTACACCTGGAAGGAAAATCCGACCAAAATTTTGGTCAAAAACAAGTAGTCAGTTGTTTTTGGTTGTTTTTTTTTTTTCCAAACTTTCAATAAAATAAAATAAATCCTCTCTCCCTCACAGCAAACCAGTACAAGTGGAATAAAGGTGTTTCAGGCTTGATCAAGGGCTCACTTACATTCAGAAACCCTTTTCTACAGCAGGTATCAATTGCGAGTTTCTGCTCCACAACTGCCTTGTCTCCTGGGCTCCCTTAGCAGAGGAGCTATACTCTGCACGCCTGCTTCCAGACTTACATGGGAAGAACATCAGTATTTCACGCCTTTTGCCAGAAGCTGCGTCGCTGAATTCTGGGGAGCCTGCAGGCCGGGAGCACAAGCACTAGCATACTTGTAAGGACCCACATGATGAATTACCAGACCTTCCTATACAAAAAAATCAAGTGGATTACATGTTTCACCTGACGACCATTACATAAGCCTCTGTTCTATCTTCAACAGAGGAAGAGAGCAGGTGAGTTGTAGTCACATACTAAAGGAAGCAGTAACTGCAGTAGTGAAGAATAGACGTGTAACATAACAGCTAGACTCATGTTCTTTTACTTGGTAGGGAAAAAAGAAAACACTAAATTCAAGAAATAAATTTCTCTTGATTATTGGTGATAGGCAAGACCTCATAATCTATTTAGTGTTTAGTTTCCTAGTGACTGTATTGGTAGAACCTGTAGGTGCATTCCTAGCCCTTTAGTGGCTAAACTTTTAAGTACCGCTGAGTTACTGTAAGATAGCTGCCACTACTGCATTAGGGACACCACTAAGGAGCATCATGACATTCGATGGGCTGGAGGCTGAAGATGTGGGGGGGGACAAACAGCAGGGAGCAGACTGGAACCAGCAAAGCATGATTAGGTCCGGCTGGACAGCCAGCCCTGGGGAGGGGGCTCAATGATGTCATGGCGTGGGGCAGTGGCAGGAGCTTCTGTCAGCACCTGCTCCAGCCCATCACCCTGCCACCCCGTGACTGCTGTGGCTGCTGGCAGCACTCCAGTGCTTAGCGTGCTGGTTCCAGCTGCTGGGAGCAAGTCTTTTCCCCAGCTCACACATGTCCGGGGAGGAAGTATTGGGTCCCTCGGCCTCCCCAGGGCCTGGGACATGCATGGGGGACATCCCCTCACTTAAGGAGCTGGAGCAGCTCTTGAACACTGGGCGGCCCTCTTGTAACCACGTTGATGAAGTGTGGCCTAATCTCTTCTTGGGAGACCTGTAAGTACGGCTGCACAGAGTGACTGATCTTTAGTGCTACTGCTGTACATTTATGCTTTTTCAGCCTGCTAGCGTCCCTTATCGACGTGGCATTAGGCAGCTCATAGTTTTGCTGATTGGTGTCATTTACAGTGCAGACAGCAGAGTTTCTGAGATAATTTTATGACTAATTTGATACTTGATTCCCACTTATTCCTTGGAAACAATGTTCCGGCTTACGCTGAGTACATGGCCTGAGAGATGCAACCGCTGTGCTGTTCCTGCCCTGTGAGTATCTCTGTACCGATCTTAATTTGTTTATGTTGGTCTTCCTCTTAGAGTAACAGCTCACAACAGATTTGTTTTGTGGAAGATGGGTGTTACCCACGTTTTAAATGCTGCCCACGGCACAGTGTACAGCCACGGAGGCCAGGACTTCTATGGAGCTACCATTGATTATTATGGTGTGCCAGCACATGACCTCCCCAGCTTTGATATAAGCCAGTTCTTTTTCTCTGCAGCAGAATTTATCCACAAAGCCCTGAACACACCTGGAGGTATGGAATGATCATTGCTCACATCTGTATGTGTGTTGGCAGCATCCAGTACGCAGCCTGCTATCAGTACCTGCATGGGACGGGGAGAGGAAGCTGTCCTGTACACATGGATAGCTCCAGCTTGGTCCCAAAAGATCAAGGAAGACAGCGAACAGTTGATGTGAGAAAAACGATGAGCAGTGGCTGAGAAAGACGGGTAGAGAGGAGAGGAGTCAGAACAGGGAGAGAAATATCAGGAGGGAAAGACCCGTTCAATCAGGGAGAAAGAAAGATAAATATCTGACATAGAAGCAGCCCTACCTGACCTAGTCTTTTTGACACCCTCGCATGCAACTGTATTTGTCATAACAAATGAATAGGAAGTTAAAAGTACTGATTTCTTCACCACCCATGTGAAGAGGGCCACACACTGTGGATGAGCTTTCTGTGAGGCTGCACCCCTAGGGAGGAGATTCACCTTTACCCACAGGAATTTATAGTGGGTTGCACAGGAGATTAAGCACCTTGGCACTGGTGCTATGCAACACTAATAAGCATGTATTACATAAAAGACCACTCCTTAGCATGAGGTATTAATGGAGCTCTTTCAGTCTGTCTCATGCTCTACCTTCAAAAGAGAAATACAGCCATGACAAATTGCCTTATTATGTAATGTTGCTAGGCCAGTCATCTTTCTTGGTGGCTGATGTGTTAGTATCACCCTTTCAGGCCAGACTGCAGCATTCTTCTTCACATAAGTAAGCCCTACTGAAAGCCCTGGGTCTGGTTTTCCTCTTGCTCACAATAGAACGTCATTGTTTTATCTCTTTTTTTTTTTAACTTACCAGTGTTTCTGAAATCAGATTGTAACCTCATAGCACTGCTCATACGAGTGAATGGAACAATCGCAAATTAGTCTTAACTGTTAGCAGTTCATCTGTTTGGACTAGATGATCTTAGTGGTCTTATCCAACCTTAACAATGCTGTGATTTTATGATTCTAGTCTATGATTCATGTGGTCCGCTGGAAGGGTAAAAAAATAAATTGTTTGCTGTGTTATCATGGCCAAACTGGAGAAGGCAGGTCAAGGGTTGCCTTCTCTTTTAGTTTAAAACTTCATCCACCGTACTGCTCTACTTTTATGGTTATAATTTGTCTTTCTTCTTCTTTTTAACTAGCTAAAATTTTGGTACATTGTGCAGTTGGAGTAAGCAGGTCAGCGTCTCTAGTCCTAGCATATCTCATGATAAATCACCACCTGCCATTGATTGAAGCCATCAAAACAGTGAAGGAACATCGGTGGATTTCACCCAACCGTGGCTTTCTGAAACACCTGCAAAATTTGGATGTTCAGCTACGGCAAAAGAAGGGCTGCTGAAAGGGCAAAAACTTTACATATGCTTTACTGAGTTTCAGCCTTCAAAACCACTGTGAATATACAGCTTCCTAGGATCAGCAACAAGATTTTCTTATGAAAACTCAGAAAGTCCATTTTCTATTACTGTTAGCTCTAAGTTCAGCAGGGAACTGAGATAACTGAAGTCAATCGCCAGGCTTAATTGATGGAAGATGGTTTTACGCCGTTTTGAGGCTGTCACTCTTCCTATCACCAGTTAATCAGTTACTTAAGCAACTTGATTTTTAATACAGGAACAGCATTTGAAATTCACGATACCACTCTACCTGAAAATTACCTTGTTACCTTGTGGTGAACCGTGAAGCAATAATCAAATCTATTTCTGCCCTTTGCTACTAGTTTGATTTATTGATTAGCTGGCCCTATGAACTTTCTCTGCCAGACTGAGTAAATACATTTCTGCATGCTTGTTTGCGTTTGAAGGATCAGGCCTCATTATTTCCTCTCTGCTGGAGGAGGCTTGCAAAGGTTATTAGAAGAGATAAGTAGTGGTGACTTGTGGGTTGTAATTCTTCCTTCCCAGACCCCTTTCACCGTTAGTTCTTAAAGAGGCTGAGGTACAGATGCTGATTCTGCCTAGTGCTTATGGGAATGCAGAAATCCGTCTCTATTTCAATGCTTTGCAAAATAAGCATATTTAAGATCCTTTCAGAGCTCTATTCAACTGTCTGCTCAGATTTTCGTTAAGTCTTGCCAAAGAGCTCCACTGGCAAGAGAAAGAGAAAACTTTGTAATGTAAAAAATGATTAAATAGAAAATTGCATTTAAAACCCACAAGTGCTAGCATAATCTTTATACCTCACAAAGCAGCAAAGCAGCGGAGGAGGAGCTGGGTTTGCTTTGAAGTTCTCTATTAGAGTTAATAAGGATTTACATGAGTTAACATTTCAGTGTAATTTATACTTCATTCACATTACAGTAGATTTCAGTCTGGAAGCCTTTTCAAGACATGGCACTGAAAACTCTGAAATTCATGGGAGTGAAATAAAGCATCTTAATAGCTTTATTCTGGGCAAAATTAGACACATGTGAGAAAGATTGATGGAACCTCCCATCAGGATAATGCTTTGTGTGCCCCTGAACATCTGTTCCACAAAGCCACAGCTGTGAAAGCTGCTCCCATTGTAGATTAGTACCTGCTCTCTTACATACTGCTCATCCTATGAGAGCATTGTTTCACAAGGAGCACAGAAATGTGGAGTGAAGCTGAGCCAGTATGGCATCCATGCCACTAATGACATGGTAGAGATTTTGTACAGCGGGACTGGATTATTCCAGTGGATGGAATAAATTGCTCAGAAACTCTTTTTCAAGGGCGCTGGCAAGTCACAGAAGTGTTTTAAATCTGCAGAGGTAGTGTTGCCTTTATTTCCTGCCCGGCTGCATTGCTCTTTTACATTCTGTGCACTGTTGCCTCCAGATCTGCACAGGGAAAAGGATTCCCATCAACATATGCAAAAACATTAAAATTAGTTCTGAAACCTCTTGAAACAGAAAACATTGTCTTCTGTGGCTTCCTAGGAGGAAAAGAGACCTTATCTACCCCTGATCACTTGCACTGTCAGTCATTCAGGCTGTGACGTGATGTGACATTAGTACTTCGCCCTTTTCCACTGTCAGCGGAAAAAAAGTTGCATATTGAATATTTGTTTGGTGAGCTATGCTGAGGTGCCAAAACAAAATAAAGATACTGCCTCACCAGCAGCACTATGATTGGAATATGCATGTGTCAACAGGGGATGCATGATGAGGGAGACAGAAGGTGCTGAAATTCCTCATTTTGGGATGGTCCCATTCTGGAAGATATTTAGGAGCCTGAAGGCAAGCTCTGTGCCTGCTGAACTGATCAGAGCATGCAGGTGCACCCAGAAGGATCTGCTTACCCAACCAAGACCCCACAGTGTTTCATCCCCTTGAGATGGCCTTCCTGCCCAGGCTGGCCTTTCTTCAACATGGTCATATATATATATCATATATATATATGACCAAATGTTTATATATTTGTGGCTGTAAGCACAGGTCATGGTGAAAGGGACCTCAGTCTGCTTAAATCAAGAACAAAACCAGAATGTCACCTGAAGTAGTCATGCAGAACTCCTGCAGAATCTTCCCTTAAATTCATTTTCCAGTACAAGAACTGAAGGCATCAGATGAAGTCAGCAAAAGCTAGGCTGTGCTGGAGGAGGGGGTTAGTGCTGCAATGCTTTAGCAGGATGCTGCCGGGGGTAGAAACTTATGAACGTTAGAGGACTAATGGGAAAAACTGTGAAGCAGAAGTTTGCTCAGGGTTACCAAATACATAGAAACTCCAACCAGAGCTAAAAGCTCATGAGCTGAAGTCTGGGAGAGATTACAGAGTGGCGTATCTCACACTTGTGCAGTCTCATTTTCTGTCAGCATCATCTTACAGCCACAGGCAGACGCAAGGGCAATGGATTCAACGGGCCTGCAGGGAGGCCCATGACAGCTGCTCTCATGGCCTTTATTTTGAACTCGCCCCTAACAGGAGCCATCACATTTCCCAATAGTTTATTATTAGAACATGGTCACATGAGAAATTGGGAACTGCATCTCCACTGCACTGACCAACATTTCTTTTGTGGGGAAAAATCTGTGCTGGCAAGCACAGCAGTACTGCTTCTGTGGGAAGTTGTGGGGGTGGTTATTTTTTGGTAAAACAGTGACTTAAAGCAGAACTTTTATTTCTGTGGCTGCTCCTGTTCATAGGGGAGGCAGCACTCAGCCCACTGGGAATGCCCAAGCGCATGCCACTTTTAGGGACAGCCACCTGTTTGGGAGCATCAAGCAAAGAGCACACTTCAGCAACACCACCCCATGTGCAGCCACCGGCTGGCCACTGCTGGGGATGGTCAGACACAGCCAGCCAGGAATGCAGTGAGCCCAGCATTCCTGCAGCCCAGAAACTGCGAGCTGGAATCGAAGCACGTGGGAGAAGAGCAGCCTGAGCTCTACACAGGCAATACGTAAGTGCTATTTGAGGCTGAAGGGCTAGGGAATACAGCTCTCATTAACATGTGCTGTCCAACTATTTAATTTAGTTAGTGCTGTTAAGCTTAGTTGCCTTAAAATAGACTGAGATTAGCATAGAAGAAAACAAAGGGACTGCTCTCTAAAGAAAGAACTTTCAAAACAGACTGCAGTTAATTTAAAACAGTCAATTTAAAAGAGAATAAAATTCTCTTTAAGAATTTTCATAAATTAAAAATTATAGATTAAAAAAAGATTTCCTAAATGCTGCAATTTATACCATGTAGATCACAAGGACTAAAAATAAACAAAATAACAAACGGTGGAAAAAAATGTATAGATAACAACGATGTATACATGCAGTAAACAAAAGATGAACGTTCAGCTAACAGGAATAAAAATGTAGAGGTTTGCTAATGCAACAGCTGATCAGGGAGGTTAAATACAAAGAATCAAAGCCTACAATCAGCAAAACTGGAAATCTGTTCATACTATCAATGGAATTTTCTTTATTCTGCCAACATCAATAAGATCGACAACATTAAAGATGGACAACATTTCAGAGTTAGTTTTCATGGCATCTTCCGGAAATGGAAGTGTGGAAGAGAAAGAGAAGATCTGCATTTAGGGCACAACCCAGTGCTCAGCAAAGTCAACGAGCAGCGATGGTTTCTGTACTGCCATCACTGGGACCCGTGCCACATCTCATGCCAAATGACCCAAAACAGTACCATAAGCTGTCGCTGCTCATTTCTGTGGAGCCAGCTATGTGCAGTTTCTCAGGAGCTACCTAGCAATTAAATATCAATGTAGAATTAAAGCTGTATTCTCTAAGACATACTTTTCCTGATGATTTTATCAGAGATGTGATGGTCAGTCTCTTTAAATGCGTTAAATACAATTCACTGTATACTGCGTGCTATAACACATTATGTACTATTCACTATAAATAAAGTAAGAATGGCTGACTTTACATGGTGTCTTTTATCCTAGGGGACTTCGAAGCAGTTAACAAATTGATTATTAAATATGTGCCTGGCTGTTAGCCATTGCTAGCACACAGGGCCAAGACCCTTCAGGTTGAAAGGTGAAATATTTTTAGAAGTGATACACAATAAGTGACTCTGGACGCAAGATGTAAAATGTCCTACAGAAATCCAGCTTCACACTGAATTTTAAGCAGGCAGCTTTATCAACTGGAGCTTAATCAGATTAGCAAGACTAATACCACTCCAGCAAAGAACCGTCATACAGTTGCACCCTGAGGAAAAACGGTTACTAAAACCTGAGCAAATGTTCACACCTCAAGTCCAGGACCTGAGCTACCTCACGGACTGAATTTTTGCAAGGTTTTTGGACCAGTAATTCCCAATGACTGTAATCAAACAGAGCTTACAATACATGCTAAATTTACAAGAATATACAGGCAGGAAACTGTACATTTTCTGCATCTATTTTGAATATATTCAGAAATCACAACCTTTTACCTTTCTTTTACTACTTTACTGTTTCTTATGCAAGTCTCAAAATGTGGTAGGTGCTGGGGTCTGCAGACAGTAACATAATGAGGCAATAAGAAACACTGAGTTGCTTTTTGTTGTGAACCTTCATATACAACTCTCCACAACTTCATAGGCCCTAACAAGGAAGGCTTGAGGAGCCTTGGCGTCACTGACTGCTGCACATCGCACAGAGAAGCAAAGGGAACCAAATGTTCTGTGGCCAGGAAAGTCATCATTATGGAACACCTGCAGAGGATTTCCACATTGTTATGCATTTCTGTACAACCTCAGAATGCGTTCACAAGGCCTAATGGTTAGTTCCTCCCCTGGTAAACCACTGCTCCAATGCAGCAGTTTCATTAAGCAATCACAGATTACTTCAGAAGCATTAAATAAACTTCACTGACCCACTTGGATAAGTCTAACTACCTGCTTACAGATACTGTCTCCATGGCAGTAGAGAGCACAGCACTGTCCTGAAAGATAAGAAGTAACGTTAACTGTAACTATGCCCAAATTAGTGGCAAAGATGACACATGGACTACTGTAATCACCAGAGGGTGTCTTCTGAAACGAGAGAGAAAAAAGCAAGCAGCTGTAATGGGAATGATGGCGTAGATACTGAGATTTCAGTTGAAAATCACACATTTTTAATTTTTTTTTCCCTGAAGTTTTTTTGTATTGGCATATCAGAATACACAGTGTATAAAGTGTAACTTTCTGATTTGAGAAGCAGCCAAAAGCTGCAAACAGCCATCATACACATGCCAGTTGGTCATTTACAAAGCCTAATGCCATATGTTTTCCTCTTTCTCTGGACTCACATCTCTTCTATCAAGAAGTGCTTCTTGATTTATGAAAGGGATGAATGTAATACACTGAAGGATACTTTATCACAGCTGCCATAAATTGGATCTCGGAGAGACGAGATGCAAGTGAAGCAGAAGTACCATCTAATGCAATTGGCACTATGCAATGCAGCCAGGAGCAGCACAACATATACTCATTTCTTTTCTGCAGGAAAATCTTCGTTCCCTGTATTCTTGGAAAAAACAGATCTGCTCCTCTTGGGTCAGCTTAACTTATCTTTTGTCATTTTTCTCAAGGCAATGCTATTCAAAGAGTTTTCCATTACTGAGCAATTCATCAAGCCGTGAGTTCCTGAAACAGCTGCAGGATTTAGATATCGAAAAGAGATACGGTATATGCCTATGTAAATTCTCATGAAATATAAGATCAAAGTGACAGGAAGCAATGTTGGACAATCTAAATATGAGATAAAGATCAAAGGAATGTAACATAGAGCTTCGCTATCAAACCTGTTTCCCATCTTTTAGGGGACAGTGGTTTTTGCAGTTGTTCCTTAATCATTTGGTAAAATGAAAGAAAAAAAATGTGTACGTTCCCATTTTGTTGTCTTCTCTGTTCATGAAAACTTCAGGATAAAGTCATCCAGTGTTTAAAAACAGTCCTGGACTTAAAAAGATGCTAATGTTTTGTAAAGGATGGGAAGTGCAAAGATAAAATACTAATCAGATTTCTGAAATGAACACCCAAGTCGACAAGGCAGCAAGAGCTATGTAGCATTTGTTCTGAGCTCACTTGCAGCATGTGTGCATTTCTGTGCAAATGAACACAGCGCAAGTTGAAAACATCAATGATGGGAGCAAACCAGACCGAGAAGAAACTCCCACAAAAAAAGAGTGGTGTAACGCAGGGCTGAATTAGCCCTCCTAGTTCCAAACGGTCTACCGAGGACAGCACGGCCTAGGAGGTGTGTAGAACTGGCAGGTGCTCAAGTGTCAAAATAGAAGCAGAATCACCGGCAGCATACATCCTGTGCTCCGCAGGCAAGACGCAAACAAGAAAAGCAGTTGAGTTGTTTGGTGCAAAAAGCAGCTTCCCGGGATCGCTCCAGCCACGGTGTCGTGATCAATCCGCACTGGCAAGTATCAGTTTTCCATATGTGTTTCGCCTAATGCCGGCTGCCTGCAGAGAGCAGCTCGGGCAGGCTGATGCATGCTTGTTATCGCTGGCGTAAATATCTCTGCCTCGTGATATTATGGCACAAAGCAGCTGGACCATTTGAAAACCATTTAAAAAGCACTATAAAATTAGGGCTCCAATGCTCCTATTTTATGACTTTCATGAGCAGCCATTGCCTAGAGAGAAATTATCCTCTTTATTTTCAAGGCTAAAGGTTCTTTTAACATTCATCAAAATCAAAGTGCACCCTTGATAACACACTGAGCTGTTACTTATCTAGTACAGTCTCTTCACCTTCTGCATAATATCACATTTGAGATCTCAGTTCTTCGTATACAACTCATTTCATTCTGTCTGCTGTTGTTTTCACCAAATGAATTTGCATAGTTTTAGGAGAGGCTGGCTTATGCCTCAAAACATATTCTTTGCATAATTTTTAATTATATATTTTTAATTTCTAGAACAATAGCTCTGAATGTTTTTGTTACTGATCCTCGTATTAAAATGGTCAATTACCTCTTCCAGCAATGGCTTTTCACAGACCAATTAAGCACTCTAAGGGAAAGGTTTTTAAGGGCATAAGTAGTGCTTAGGTGCATAGTCTGATAGATTCCCTTTTTCTGCCTTTGAAAAATATTTCCCCCATATAAATAAGTCCTTGATAATTTTCTTTTATTCATCTATTGTTTCCACAGACAGCTTCTTTGCTAAACTTGGGAAAATAGTGAGCGAAGCAAATCGAATGCAGAGAGTAATGGAGGGAAATCCATTCTTTTTAGAAATAAAAAGCAGCACAGTTGTACTGACCATACATAATGCTCAGATTTTAAGGTTTCAGCAAGACATATCACGTGAAATTCTCTGTGAGCAGCCCTGCACATCCTCTGTCTTGCAGCTCAGGAAAACCACTGCTTTACTCCAAGTTGCTTAACTTCTTGTAGGTTTCTGTAAGAGCTCACTCACCTCATTAGCAAGGCATCAAATAAAGACTGGAGATAAATATTTAGAAAGCCACTCTTCTCAGAATTTCCTCCTTATCCACAATTTTATCTTTATTTCCTCTGGGGGTAGCAAACTGCATTGCTGTGCCAAAAGGTGACATGCTTTCAGATCTCTGCAAACAGTGAAGGCTGCTGCTAATAGGGCATGCTGAGAAAGTGTGTAGCCATGCAGAGGAGCTGTGAAGTCTAGAGACAGTATCCTGCAATGGGGAACTGTCACTGGCCAGACGGCAGTCTGTGTGCGTGCAAAGAGAGCTGCACCACTGTGCCAACACTGCTGCTAGCAGAGGTGGATGGAATATTTAACTGGTCATCACCCAGATTTCTGTTCATCAACTGGATGCGTCAGCTAACAAAGGGATGAGATGGAGATATTTAGTAAACACAGTTGTTTAGGACCTTAGGAAGACACAGTAAACTAGAATCATGAATAGCAGACCCTCATACGGTCTGCTGTTACCACGGATGTAGAAAGTGGGGCAGACATTCTGTAAGCTATAAGAAGAAGGTGTCATCTCTGCAGCACACTTTTGAATTCCAACAGTCAGCAAACAACTAGTAACCTTCCACCATCTGGTGGTGCCACAAAAAGGAAAAGGGACCAAGGTGACAATTTCAGGCCAGATCTGCCCTTTTTGGTTAGGCATGACGTACCACTTTAGGCACTGCAGCTTTTACTTGTGGCAATGGTCAAGTGATGGGCAGGGAAACAGCAGCAATCCAGCACCACAACCATGTCTGTCTTGGTTATGCAGGAGCTTCCCACCTTCTGAGCTCACTTGTGTGTGTTCTTTCCCTCTCAGGTATATAGCCCTTACTCAGCAGAAATCATTGCAAAATTCTTTAACCCAGGGCTTTCAAATTCCTTGATAGCCCTGAATTTGCCTTTGTTTTGGGGATGAACTACCTGTACTGAATTGTTTCTCAATATTGTCGTCACTAAGAAAAAGAAAAAAGAAAGAAAACAGCGAATTAGCATTTAATGTCAAATCTTCAATCCTAAAAGATCATGGAGGGTTTTTCTTTTCAAGCATCAACAGAGATACCTACAGAGCGTTGTTTTTCCTATACATACTTGCCTAGTAAAACCTCAACCCATAAAGGGCATGTGCTTGTTCACCTCAGTTCCAGAACGGGACTCAGCATATCCTTTGACAAAAATGACCAATTGATGAAAGTATAGCAGAAGGACCTGGGTTGTAGGATGTACTGGATGAGGCAGCTTCAAAGGCATCTCACAGTCCATTAAACTTACACATTTTCAGGAATGCTTAATCCACTTCCAAATAGAAGGGGGTACCCAGAGACAGAGGTGGGCAGCCAAAGAGCGAAAGAAAGCCCTGTAAACTGGCAGCATGCTTATGATTTTACCAGCAGTTCCAGTTGCCATCACTTGCTTTCCTCATAGATGAAGACTATTTCTGCTGCTAACCACAGAACCAACTTGAGACCAGTCTTCTTGCCTGATAGAACAATATAAACAACAGTACCAAAAATGGCAAGCAGGGTCAGAATCCCAAGAGCAGAAGGCACTGGGGTTTGTCTTAGCATCATCTCATGAAACAAGGATGTTGCTGTCCAGCTAATGGGCACCCATATGTTTTTCCTCATCACCACATCAGTAGAAAGTTCCGTGTCAACCATGTCAATGGTCAATTTCCCATGGAGAAGAGAGGAGGTGTCTGAGCTCACCACTGTTGCTATTCCACTGCAATTCCCAACAGTCCATGTTGCAGCCAGCACTCAGGCACATTGATCATCCAGCACCTGCCCCTCTTCAAGCAGCAGGGTGAGGGTGCTAGCACTGCTTGGGCTCCACTCCTACCATGAGTGGAGGAACTGAGAAATGAAAGAGAAATTAATCTGGGAAGAGAGAATAAAAGACTGAATGAATCAGCCTGTTTTTTACTTGGGCTGATAGCATTATGTGCTGGACACCAACGGAGCCTGGTTTGTAACAAAAAAATGTTGGCATAGGAGTAAATACAGGCTGAACTGCACTGCGCATAGGAAGAATGAGCACAGTCACAGGTTTTCCTATACAGTAAATCTGCATAGAAAAAGATGCAGTGTAGATCAGTTGATGTACCTGCCCAGGTCAATACCAATTTAATTCACTGAGTACCCTTCACATTTTTCTTCCATCCAGCCTCAGCTCTTTCTTGTACCTCACTAAGAGCTTAATCTAACAGCCTGCCATGAGTGTGCTATTTTAAAAACCACAAGGTTGCTTTCTTCTGCCATCTTCTGGCGAAATGGAAAAACTGCGGTGTTTCAGTAGTAGCCCTGCTGCTGAGCTGCTCTGAGGCAAGGTCTGTCGGTAAAGGTACCGTGAAAATCAGAGCAGCTGGCATAACTGGGAAAAAATGCGGTCCTTCTTGTGTACTGAAAGCTTGTCCAACTCTTCCAGCTCTACCAGCTGATACAGCAGCAGTGCTGCGGTGGTTATCCCAGAACAAAAAGCCTGCTTTGTAGTTCCGGTACAAAAGATATCTTTGTTTTCTTTTTTGATAGGAATGTAAAGATTTTCCTTCTACAATTACTTCTTTCTGGTCTCTCAATGAAAACATCACATATCATGCCAAAACACGCTCATAATTTTTTAATTCTAAAACCAATGACTTTTAAGATCTTGCTAAAAATGCGTATGAGCTTAAGTTAATCTTCTTGTTCTTTTTTGAGGTTTTGGAGTGACTTTTCTTCTTTTGGTTTTTGCTTTTCCTGCAATCACAGAGATTCCTTATGAATGACTTAGTCTCAATCCTTCTCACTCTTCTGCAGAAGCTCTTCCCACACAGTTTTACTAAAAATATGACAATTAAAAAAGGAGAAAAAAATACGAAACAACAACAAAAACCCAATATTTCACCTTGAAACAAAATTCAGAGACAGAAAGAAAAACTACACACAAAATTCCAGCCTGCCAAGAGAACGTAAGTAAAAGCTGTTAAAAGCACCTGCAAAAATGAGTGCTTGGGATGCCAGTCACTGCAAAGAAAGAATGGTAATGCTATTTATGGCATATGGATGGCTCTCAGTATCAGAGAAGCTCAGAATCCTTAACATATTCCTGTCATATTCCTGCCTGAGACTTTCTCAGGCAGAAGAGAGCCTTCCCAGGGCTGCGCTGGAGGCACTGAGTTTAGCTTTGGGAAAATGGACTGAAATGTGCAGCCTATTCCCCAAGTGTCTGTTCCAAACTGCCTCCAGCAGGCACAAGCCCAGCAAAGGCTCCCTGTGCTCTCAGCTCAGCCTTGGGCAGCCACGGGTTATGCTTTGCTGGAGGCCCAGCCTCCCTCCCAACCTACCAGCTCAGGCATTGGCCTGCAGCCCATGCAAAACCTCAGCAAGCACCACAAAAACAACAATATAAAACCTGATGAGTGAGGGGTGGAAAAAACCCTTCTCAAAACTTTTGGCACACAGTGTCCCTTGCTCCTGTCCTACCCGATGCTGTGAGGCTCTGGGTATCAACGCCGTGTCTTGAGTGTGGGGCAGCTATCTGAAGCATTGCTTAATCAAGAAACAGCCATTAAAAATCTAAAGAAGAGGTGCTCTACTCCATACCAACAAAGCTGAGAGCTTTACAATTTCCCTGAAGAAAATAAAATAATAAAAAAGAAAATATAAGTGCCAAAAAAGATCTTCCACTGTGAAGTTTTGAAGTCTTTCTGCTCTCAATTCTACTGCAAAGAGACTGCAAAGAGTTTGTACGGCTCTGTCAACTTTACCAAAAGGCGCCTTTCTCAGACGTACCCTTTCAAGCAAGGGAGAGCACTTCACTGCTTACCGTAACTGTGCAGAGAGACAGGCAGCTGCAAGATACCTCTGCTAAACGACTAAGAAAGATGAAAAATCATTTACTTGTGCCTTCAGATATTCTGAAATCTCGAGAGCTTGACAGCTCTGTCAATTTTGTATTGACAGCAGCAGTCAGACAAAAGTCATTTGAAGAGTAAATCGAGGAGAAGAAAAACAATCCTTAATTCACAGTTATACAAATCCATACTGCCCACAGAGGAGCTAGCGCTTAGGAGCCTGTTTTAATAGCAGCACGTTAACATCTTTGTTTGCCTTTCCTGAAGCTTGCAAAGCTTTTTTCTCCCCCTCAGAATCTGGCCTGTTTGACAACACGTGTGTCAGATGGGCACATATCAAGCCCGTAACTGACACCTATTGACAGCCCATGACACCAACAGCATCTCAGTGCGGCGCTGGCAGTGCCGCTGAGCCCTTACCCGTATCAAGGTCACTGATTTTCCTCTGGCTGGAGCTCTGCCCTCGGGCACATGCTGCCCCAGGAAGCTTCTGCCTGAGCACGTCACAAGCTGCAGCCGCTCTGCTCCGCTCCTTACATAAGATGGGAGTGAAGTTTCTACTATTAGAAACAGTTAGTGGCACGGCAAGCTGGGATGCTGCTGATCACAGCGCACAGTCCGGGAATGGCTCCATCAGTGGGATTACAACTACAGCTATTTTAATTCAGGGAGAAGCATCAGGCAGGTCGAGATGTGTCAAGAGAAACAGTAGATCGGAGGTGGTTTCTGTTTTTTGTTTTTAATACCTATCAGTGGTGCCCTGGCCAGGAGTGCTCCAGAAGAGAGCCAAAGGGGACAGAATCACCCCCAGCTTGAAAGCCATCCACAGCCGAGTTGGAAATTTCAGTAGGAGCCTGTGGAGGGCAGCGCTGTCTTGCTGGGGATAGTGCACAGAATAGCTCAAAGATGCCAGCTACTAAGGTAATACTTTATTTATTTATTTATTTATTTATTGTCCTTTGAACCTAGAATCTCTAGATGCCAAAGGCGTCATTCTGCAAGCAGTGAGGATGCCTCATTTCTGCACCCGTCGCTCACATCTCCATACCCTTAGGGTGTGGGCAGGTGCCATTGCCCAGGCCATGCAGCTCTGACAAGGGAGGCTGGGGGAGGCAGGGTGGAGCTGAGCTCAGCACCGAGTTTTCCCCCCGTGGAAAGATATGGCCTTAGGAAAACACGTGTAGATCAGTTGCTCCTTAGCCCAGCTGCAGCACCTCAGAAACAGAAGCTGGACCCCTCCAGCCCACTACGGAGAAACTGCTGTGCTCCACCAGAAAGGCTGGCCATGAACAGAGGTATCGGGCAAGGCAGAGCAGTGGAGGAGTGCCAAGGCTTGGGGTCTCCCCAGCCAGCTAAGCAGTGTTGCAGTGTGGGGCAGGGGTCCTGCAGCTGGCAGAGCCATGGCTGTAGAACAGACTTCATGGGCCAGAGACTTCTGTCTGGCATCTTTCTGAAATCATAAATTCTCTTTAAAAAAAAAAAAAAAAGCCCAGAAAATAATAATAAAAAAAAAAATCAGACATCATAGTCGTAATTGCACATTCTGCTTTTCTCTTTACTACAAAATAATGGAAATGGCATTAGTACAGTGCTGCACTGAGCACGTACCCGTGCAGGGGCCAAGAGACTGCTTCTGCTTTCTGCGAGGCAGGGGCACAGCCTCTGGCAAGGCAGAGCAGGGCTTAAGCAGCGAGCAGGAGCAATGAACTTCTGCTGTTCCCTGCTGCTAGAGTGTGGGCAAAATAAAAGACCATAATATATGATGCAGTCAGCCAAGAAAGCAATATTGCTCTGCCATGTGCACGCTCTATATCGAGACGTGTCTAGGATCTCATTTCAAAATTCCCATAGGTGCCTCATTTAAACCATCAGCCATAACCTGCTTCTCATTTTCAATACCACTTGGTATTAGAGCTGCAGTGAACTGCTGGTGAGAGATTCTAATTCCTGCAAACAAGCCCCTGTAGGCTTGCAAGGAAAACAGAGAGTTCCCCTCTCAGTTGCCTGCTAGGTTCCCATCTGGCTGTTTTAACTCTGCTATTGCTTTTAAACGCGCCTGTTTCTGCACACGAGGCTTTCAGTTCTACCTCAAGAGACTCCAGAGTTCTCTTAGCATCAGATTTTGGCCAAAATGTAGAGACACAGATTGGGTCTTCTTAACAAAAGGAAGATCAAGTTTCACATTAGTATCTGAAAGATTAATTTCACTTACATGATCATTTTCCTGTGAACCACTCTTCTTTCCATCTGGATTTTTCCATCAGGAGGACAAAGAGCCATAGTGTGAAGCACTACCTGTGAGAAAAGAGCGAGGAAGGGAAAAGATGACTGCAGAAAAGCTCACTCAGAGAAAAGAAACAGAAAAAACAGGATAGACAGCGATTTGAAATGCTTCAACAGGCCTATTTTTGTTTGTCTTTCATGTGAATTACATTCTGATCTCATGCTTTGGTATTGCAAACCACCTAGCTTGTTGGGTTTTGCTTCAGTGAGTACAGAATATTTGGCTGCAGGAGTTTTCAGGGTCATGTTACTGTTACCCAGTGTTTGCCTTATGGTGCCAACCACAGGTCCACCCCAAAACAGCAGTCTTGCTGCCTGAGGCCACAACCATCTAATGTCACTGAAGGATACCTGTTCCCCCACAGGCCGGACACACCTACTACAACGAGGCTGTCACCACAGCCACCAGCAGAGCCATGCCAGCCAGGAAGGTGCTAGTGCAGGGAACATGGTGGGGTAGGACAGGACCTGGAGCCCAGCTGGTACCCTGCTATGGGCTCCTCATGGGGCTCAGGGTCGTTCAGCTTCTGTAGCTTGGTTCTGGCCTTATGAGGCACGGTAACACTACAGCAAAATGGCAGCAGGCCTTCCCCATGCTGCAGGAGTGAAAACGAAAGATGCTCAGTTAGTTACTGCGTGTGTTTGATGATACAAAACATGTTTTTCTCAACCAGGAACACGCCACTTTATCTTGTTTTCATATTTTAAAGGATTTTATGCAATTCTAAACTCAAATTCTAAAGCAGAAGTGTTTTGATTTTATTCAATAGGAAAGAAAAAAAAGGGAAATGTCCTTTTTTTTTTTTTTCAATGCGAAATGGCCTTTTTTTTCCCTTTTGAGATACCAAAATGAATTATTTCAAATCTTCAACATCAGATGGTTTCTTTTTTTCTTTTCTTTTTTTTTTTTTTTTTTTTTTTTTTTTCATCAGAAGTTTGGTGTTTCCTTAGGCTGGAATCTGTAAGTCCAACACAAATCTATTAAACGCTTTCAACAATTCAAATCAGGGGAGGCTGTACATATTTTCCTTTTGCCAGAAAAATCTGCATTAGAAAATGGCAATTCTTTTTTTTTTTTTTTTTTTGTAGCATTGGGAGAAAAAACAAACAACATAAAAATCCCTTGCAGACTGAGGTACTCAAGCAGCAGGATAACATTAGTTGAGATACAAACCTCTGCAAGAAGCACAGCTGAGGTGTGAAGCCCATTAAGATCTGTCAAGGTGCACCCTGGTGCTCTGAATGTTTGCTGACTGATGGTTCACTTCAGAAGGCTTTCAAAGTGTTTGCCTCTTTGCCTTCTCCTGGTGAAGCAAAGAGGTTAATCTGCCTGGATTACCTTTGGAATCTCTATCCAGTCTCAAGTGTCTCCTGTATGTACGGGGGTGGGGTTGGGGAAGAAAGAATCTAATGAGATGGCCTTTAGGTACTTGCAGGCTGCAGCTCCAAAAGAGAAGCAATCCTCCCTAATTTGCATGGACTACACCTCTGCAGAAGGCATTAGCGACCATGAAAAACAGATTTTTTCCCCCTGTCACAAAGGATCCCGCCATCCTACTCTCTGTTTCCACCCAGAGCAGTTTCTACGAGCCACATGGAGGGGGAGGCATAGAGAAATGTGATCTGTGGCAGCACTTTTGCTAACTTTGCAGTATCTCGAAGTAGAAGGGAGCAGGGAGGAAACTCTGAGCTAAGTCCCTGGTCCACAATTAAAAAATTCATATTACTTTTCTCATTAGTCCAATCATCTGGTATAGTTATTTCCAAGTTTCTCCAGAAGGCCCCATGGAGTAATTCAGTTTCAAGGCCAGCACAGCGGGGAGAGAGCGGTGTTGCTGGGAGGAGCCATGCTGCGCGTTGACATGAGGAGCTTGCTTCTCTGGAATTAGTCATGGGAAGCGAATGATGCTAATGTGTTTCAGCAGAAGAGGATTGCTGTATGAAAGGGAGCTCTGTTGCAAAGCACCTTGCTGGCTGCAGTGGCTGGAATCGCCTGTTGAATTCCACCAATACCAAAGTCTCAGCTCTAGCAAGCCAAGAGAACCACTGCAAAGTCAGACTCAGAATAAGAGGTTTAGCAATGTCATCTCTTTCTCTCTCTCCATTACTTTAACAAGTTGACATACTACAAGAGTTTAAAGCACTGGGAACTACAACAACTGAATGCATAGGAACCATCTTCTCACCTCCACAGATTCAGCTTTTTCATAACTGCAGTGACTGAAAGTCATCCACTCTCCTTGAAAATTAGCCCACGGTCTTCTGAATCTCCTGATGTAGAACCTTTGTCATCTTTTTCTTGCTTTCCTTCCACTGCTTCTGCTTAATGTTCTTTGCTGGTGGAAGTACAAACAGATCACAGTGATGCTGGCAGTAGCTCTTGAGCACAGGGCATGACTAACGCAAGGCAGTAAGACTTACAAGGCAATAGACAGTATCTTTTTGGGGGGCTATTCTTCATGCTAATCTGTGCTGGGAGTGCACAACATACTCTCTTACAAAAGCTCTTGGTGTTCTGTGCCCTGAAAAAAGTATAGTCTGTTATCCATGTATTTATTCTCTACTTGCCTGAGTTATTCATATTTAGTTCTTTTCCTTCATCATTAAAGCTAAAACCAGTCCACGTTTTTCCATCTTCCCCATCATTTTTCACTGTGCTTTTCGTATTTTGCTTATTAAGAAGTAACCCAAGGGAGACTTCCTTTATATTGGAACACCCAAAAAGCTATATCTGCTCTTAACATTTGTGGGGAGGAGGAGGAAGAGGGGAAGAGGAGGAAGGGGGGAGCAGGGGAAGCAAGTCATAGGAATATACGTGGTGTGATCAATATTATGCCTTGCATCACCGTACTGACCTTCCCGTAAGCATTCTTGCTTATGTCCCACATCAGCCTACGCTGTTTAAGATAAGGTACCCAGCTGTTAGGACGAAGTGTTGGTAGCGCTTTGGAGCAACATCCATGTGGCTGATGCTGTGGTGGGGCAAGGGACAGACTAGATGAATTCTAAAGGTCTACCAGGGACGTCCTAGAGTAGCTGAGAAAATAAACCAAAACTCTAGATTGAGGTATTCCAGGCATTACAGTGCAAGCTGACATCACATCACCTTTTGCAGAACAAGCACAGACCACTCATCTCATGGTGAGAACGAGTTCTCATGTGGCTCCCACACTGACTATGGCTTTAGTACCAACAAACAACCAAACAAATGTTCTCTGGAGGTGAGAACAGCAATTCCAGATAATGAGATCCTGGCAGGAGGAATGCTCCTAAAGCCTCAGAGAAGGGCCTCCTTGGCTGTCTTCAAACTCTTGCTCTTGATGGCATTCTGCCTCTGCCTGGACTGAGCCTCCAGGGTCTAAAAGAGCAAACCAAGTTGCAAAAGGGGGCCACATATTCCACTGCAGTATCTGTAAGGGAGCAAAGCAGTCCTAGACAGGATTTTTAACATGTTAACAAAGCCAGGACTTTCAGCTTTATAATTTTCCTCAATTCACATGTTTTTTTTTTCTTCACATTGCAGCTAAGTGCCCTCTCCTTCAGATGAGAGAAATAGCCTCTCTCTGGAGGCAAAATAGCTATCATATTATTTATACAAAGTGGAACAGCTCCCAGAAGAGAGGCTGAAGCAGACAGACACAAGCGTACCAGTATAGATGAGTGTTCAAGGATAACCACCTGAGATATATTAAAAAATGGTTTAAATTCGATATTTCTATTTATATGCATATATGCATGTACACTTGTGTATGTGTGTAAATGCATCCTTATAAATGGGAGAACAATTACAAACACGTATGTTTTATTTATGTATGCACATACACCATACGAACGTATGTCATACTGACATCCTAAGAGTTGAGTCAGTCTAATGGCCCATTTCTTTCAAAAACTTGCAGTTTTAACTAACAAAAAGCGAGTGTGTGCAAACACTCCTGTAACTCACCAGTATAAAATACTGGAGCTTTCCCGTATTAAACTCATCAGCGCTGCAGTAACAGCAATAATACCTGCACCTACGAGGGTCAGTCAGCTCTGTGCTGGAGTGGCACAGGACATTCTTTTTCAACAGCTTTACTTGACAAGAAATTAAATCATATCGTCTTATGCTGCTGCTCTCTCAAGGGATGAATTACACGCCTGTAGAGTCGTACCGCAGAGTCAATCCTGCTCTCTGGATGCTTTCAGCAACACCTGCAGGCCCTACTGCACACACCAGTAATAATAATGTAATGCTATTTAGAGGGTAATGAGCAGGACTGCTTCGTGGGGAATATTATTTCTGTATGAAATAATTCCTCTTAATTTGTTTCAGAAAAGCTGCCTCTGATACAACCTGAGTGCGTGCAAGAGAGGAGCAAGATGCTTCACACCAGAGACCACTCCTTTCCGAGCAGCAGCACAGGAAGCCCAGCATCCTACGAAACACCAGCACTAGCAGACCTCCAGCGACTGATTTGGTTCAGAGGAGGGTCTGACAACCATGTGGACCAAGTCTGGCCAAATATTTACCTGGGAGATGCGTAAGAACATTTGGCCCTATTATTAAGATGTTACTGGCCTCTGGGAAGAGGAGGAGGGGAAGTGGTACACTGGGGACCAGTTATTGGGTCTATAGCAATATTTTTACAACACAAGCTTCTAAAACAGCTAACACAAGGCATTTAGTTGTCATGAAAACTATGATGGACAAAAAGGTAATTCGTAGTTTGCCTTTTTTTCTGTATTATGTGAGCCATGGCAGATTTTGGTGAGGTAAGATTTACCTGTATTCTAGACGGAAATCTTCAAAGAACCCATCCCAAACTGGTGTCAACTGTGAGAAGCATTATCTGCTCTGTAAACAGTGCTCTCAGGCAGCAGACGAGACCACGATAGCCCTCAATGTCAAACACAGGAGTGGCAGGATCGGGAGCCAGGTGGAGGAGATCCCAAATGAATTACACATTGCAGATTTTGGCATTCCAAATCCAAACTTGCTTTCAAAGATACTAAAACCGAACATACAGAATAAGAATTTTCATGCAAATACCTCCTAATTTTGACCACTCCTATTTGGTGCTCTTTCCTTCTCTCTGGATTACCTCAGATTATGTAGATCATCGTGTAGTGCTGGCAGAACAGCACTTCATTTCTGTGATTCCACAACTTTATTTCCAACTCCTCCTCCTCCTCTTCCTTATGAATTCATTTGTAGAAGATCACTGTTTTGTGGAATAGCTTCAGTCCTAGTTTATGGCTGGAAAGGAGAACTCTGCTGAGCAAGATGGACCAGGAATGAGAGGCTGCATCTGGGTGCGTTCTTGCCCTTGCCACTCGTGTACACTGTAAGTGAGAAGATAGCTGCAGAAGTTGTTACACAAGTATTTGAAGGAAGATCTTGACCAGTCCGTGCAGTAAGGCATGTTCCCAGGGGTTAACTGCTGAGGATGTGTTTACTCAGCAGCATCGCACAGGACAGCTTGTGCTCATGCTGCTCCCCCTACCACCACATCATGTTTTTCATTTGCTCAGCACTGTGGACTATGTGCCATGCTGTAAGCAAGCTGCAATCCCCTCTAGAGGAAGCAGACACTAATGTTAAATGGTGATGTTGTAGCTGAGTGTGAGGTATGTTGCCAATGAACCTTCCTGTCTTCCAACAGGTGGGCTGCTAGGAGCATAACTACAATGCAAAGCCTCGACATAACTCATATCCTTAACGCAGCAGATGGGCCATATAGCATCAACACGGGAGCCAAATATTACAAAGATCTGCAAATTGAGTACTTCGGAATAGAAGCATTTGACGATCCTTCCTTTGATTTAAGTATCTTCTTCTATGATGCTGCCAACTTCATAGGCAAAGCCTTGAACACTCCGGGAGGTAAGAGGGAGACACCAAGAAGCCTTGGGAGGAAGTTTCAACATGAGCCAAACAGCTTCTCCATGTACTAGCAGCAAAGCTCAGGCCGAGCATAGTATTTGAGGATGCTGGCACAGACCAGGGGCAGAAAGGCTGGGAGGTTGCTCCAGGCATGGCAGGGACCAGACTGTGACCAGCCCTTGGGGAGCCAGGCAGGGCAGCTTCCCCAGCCCAGAGACCAACACCAGGAACAGAGCATGGGGGCAAGATTACAGCACTGCGGGGCTTCCACTCTGCGGGAACTGCCTCCTGGCAAAGCCTGAGGGCCTGATCTCGCATCCCAACCAGGCTCCAGCCTGGGGACTCCGGGTCTGCATGGCATAGCAGCTCTGCTCCTGCTTCCTGCCAGCACCTGCAAGTGCTGGCTAAAACACTTCACAACTGGAGCCTGGGCCGGGTGTCCATTAAAGCTAGAGAAGCAGCACAAGTTAATGAACTAAGGCAAAAGCTATGAGTCTGACCCGCAGCCTGCTGAATTCTTGTCAGCGGAGTTTGGATTATGGCCTAGTTATCATAATTTCCATTTGTTCCAGAGTTTGCTCTGACTCCAACTGGCTGCGAGATCTTACTGCTTTCACTCGAAGAGCTTTATTAAATCCCTAGTTATAGCTCACACTGGGCTGCTGAGACACAGTAAATTATGAGACCGTTTTTACAGGCAGACTGTCCTACAGAGTTTATGGAACTTGTCAATGATCACAGTCAGGGCTGGGCCAAAGTTTTCTGCCAAAACTGTTTATTTTTTCCACAGAAAATTATACTAATGAGTTTTGTCACAGAAAGCTTCTCCTTCGACAGAAAATTTCAGCTATTCTAATCTGGAAACGAATACCTGAGAACCCAGAAGGCTTGGATGAGACCTGGACTGGGAGCAAGGAATCCAGCCTAGGTTCCTCTGCCCCACTCTCCTGAATGATGGGAGCTTTCCTATAGCACAATGGCCAGCAGATCCCCAGGGATCTGGGCTTCACCAGCTGCAAAAGCATCCTGGGAGCTACACAGCAGTCTCCGCATAATTTGGCAACAACTTTTTGAAAAATAATGCCAGCATTTGAAATTTAGTCTCCTACCTCAAACCAACCAACCCAAACTCCATAGTACTCTTTCCATATACACGAAAAAAGAAAATCTGCCATGCAATAGTATGAAGTGCCACCTGGCCTGAGATCTACAGCACAATGTCAGCCTGTTCACAAATAAATGAGTACACATCACTCGTCATGGCTGTTCTGACAGCTTGTTTATGGTAGTTTTTGTCCTCCCTACATTCTTCTTACTTCAGAAATGCCTCATCCTGCTCACTTTGCTGTGTCTCTTCCTTCCGCAGGTAAAGTGTTTGTTCACTGTGCCATGGGGGTGAGCCGCTCTGCAACATTAGTGCTTGCCTTTTTGATGATCCATGAAAACATGACGCTCGTGGATGCGCTGAAAACAGTCGGTTCTCACAGAGACATCTGCCCAAACACAGGGTTCCTCAGCCAGCTACGAGAACTGGACATTAAATTGAGCGAAGAGAGGAAAGGAGCCAGAGAACCTGCTAGCAAAGCATTGTAAAACAGTATTGCTAAAAGAGAGAGAACAAAACATTACTTGAAATTCCTGGATCTCTTTCAGATGAATTGCATTTGCAAACTAAGGATGTAAGTTCAAGATACACTAGATTGTATGTTGTTACTAAAAATACATGTTACTTGATCTTCCCATTTTGCAAAGCCACATTAGCTTACACTTACTGTTGGATGTATATTGTATCCTTCCCTCTCCACCTTAAAACATTGCTCTCTGTTGGTAAAAAAAAAAAAAAAAAAAAGATATCAGGTTCCACTTCAGAAATAGCTGCATTTCAGCAACGAGTGAAGCCCATATCACTTTATGAAGTGTTAGGCCATTTGAGGTGAAAGATGCCATATTATTTATGCTACAATAATGCTTAGAAGTCTTCTTATGAATCAGCCACACCCCATCCCCTTCACTCTCTGTATCCAAAATGGTTTGTATTATGAGACCTGAATCTGACTCTGGTTAGTTCTTGCTTTAACAATTGGTGGAGCCTGTGAGCTGTGGGCAAAGGGGCTGCATAGAGGCAGCTGTGGTACAGCACAAGCCACTCTTACAGAAACAGTTCCAAGCCTACGCTGGTTTCCCGTCGCCTGTTCATCAGATTGGTCTGATATTTTTTCTTGCTGAAAATATCTTTCTTCAAGAGGGCATTCAAATACTGTTCATCTTCCCTAGGAGAATTCATCCAGGAGGTGCTGAGAAAAGTGCTTCTGAAAAGGAAGGTAGGCTCCCAGCTGAGGCTCCCTATAGCTGCATGGGCAGTGGGAACGGAAGGATGAATGCATTTGACAACAAAGCTCAGGGGATCCCAAGTATCTCTGGCAGTTCAACGTTACAAAACTCATAATTTTCTTTCTCAAAAATAAGGCCATTAGCGTTGCAACATCATGTTCTGGGGCATTTGCTTTTATGAAAGGACTCAAGTGAAAACTGAAGGGAGACAGGAATGGCAAGGGAGGTGCTGACAGACATCAGACTTTCATCTCTGTGTCTCTGGGCCACCATAGCAGCACTCAATAGCTACTGTCATCTGATGGATCAGTGCTGCCTGGAAACTATGAGAGCCACATCTGGCTCTCCATTCCCAGTGGACAAACACTTCACAGCACAAAGCCAGCTCGGGGATGGCAGCTGTTTGCATTCCTGCTACCGCGCTCTGGAACGCAGAGGCATGTATGCTGCCCACCAGCAGCGAGCTGGCTGCTCAAGAGCAGCAAGGCAAAACACACCTTGCCTTACCCAGTGCCGTGTGCAAGGCAGATTCCGGCCCTCGTGAAGGGCTACTCAGTACCTTTTGTAATTCCCTTTGGCTGTACCTACATCTGCTACGCAGACGATGAAAGGGAAGCTGGAGCTTGAAGCTGAAGCCCCGTCTCACACTGTGAGCGCAGGGGGCTTTAGTTCCCCACGTAAAGAAACCTGCCTGAGGGCTGCGGGGCTGCTCTGCAAAGGAAACACAAGCACAGCACATAGCCACAATTATATAAAAGCGTGCTTCAGACCCAAATCAAATGAAATATGCGCATCTCGATGATCTGAAAATGAATCCGTGCCCGCAGCGGCACAGCCCTTACCGGCAGCGCGGCGCCGCGCGGCCGTGCCCCGCTCTCCCCCTCAGCCACCAGGTGGCGGCCTCGGCGCGGCGCGGCTGCGGGCGGTGCGCGGCCGGGCTGCGGGCAGGCGGTTACCGAGGGCCGGCTGCTGCCCGGCCGCTTTATTCCGGCGGTGGGTGAAAACCTCGGGGGACGAAGACCGTGCCCCAGGCGCCCTGCCCCGCGTGGGAGGCCCGGGCACGACCCACGTGCTTGAAAGCCCCGCGGGCACGCTGCCCCTGCCGGAGCCCCTCTGCCCACCGCCCCGTGCCGCCAACACGCAGCTCGCTGCCTGCCTCCGGCTGATGCTTGTGGGTCCAAAAAGGGTGGGGGATGATAGTTTATAATTAACACAATTAAAAATAGACTTTGAATAAACCAAAGGCAGAGAGGCTGCTGTGTGACTGTTTCAGGAGGAGGGAAAGCAAGGGGCATTGCTCGCACAAAGGTAAGCCGAGGCACAGCCGCGCAGGAGCTTCAACGACCAGGCAAGTACCTCGAGCTTGTTTGCCAGCCTGCCACGCACCCAGCAGCACGCCTCGGGCCTTGGCCCCGCAAGCAGCGAGCAGGGACAGGGCTGGGGTGAGGCCAGGTCACTGCTGCTGGCCTCACAGCCCGGGTTTGTGACATGCTGGGTGGCTGTCCTGCCGGAGGCCCAGCGTGAGAAACCAGCACCAAGTAAGACGCTTAAATGCAGGGCTTTTTCTTTTAGTTATAAACACCAGTTGTATTTCAATTTCTTAGAGATCTCTCTAATAGCCATGAAGCACTGTAGATGGGTTTCCTACTGATGTGCAACTGATATCCACAAAAATCTTCCTTGGGAAAGGAGAAACTGGCCAACTGGGCTGCACTGGAGAAAATGTGGAACAGACTATAAAGAAAAGTGCTGTGCTGTTCAGAAACAAAACATGAGAGGAAAAAAAAAGGAAGTTTTTCTTTGGGGGAGGTGAGAGGGTTTTTTTTTGTTTCTTTTACACATACACACACACACACACACACATATATACATACACAGACACATACTCTTTCTCATTTGGGGCTTCTCTGAATTATTTGTAGCTAGGATAGAATTTTCAGGCAGACATGGGGTTTTCAATATCAACAGCCTTCTTCAGAACGCTGTTATTGAGGAAATATGTCTGTATGGCTGTGGCAGCCATCAGGATTCCTGGAGTGAAAGCGTACAGAAGAGCAGACTGGGTTAAATTAATTCCTGCTAAATACCTACCAGCAGTCTTGCTGTCTATATGGGGAGCTGGAGACAGAATTGTACCAGGGTAGAAAGGATACTGTGTCTATTTATAACTCTGCCTTCAACACCATTGGAATTCAAAGGAAAACTCCAACTCAGCACACAGTCTTCTCATCATCTGCTTCTGTCAAGATTAAATCGGGGCTGAGATCATTCCCTTCCTCTGCAAATCTCTGCAAAGAAGGATCTCTTCCTTTCTGCCTGCAAAGGACTGCTGTGGTACAAAACACATCAAAGCTCATATGCTCAGGGAGCCCTTACCAAGCTGAATGCCACCTCCTACTTTGCAGTAGCCAGTGCAGGGGCAAATAGCCTCACAAGACCCCACAGCAGTTTAGCAGTGACGAGCAAAGGTATTTCACCTGCACTGGAGCCCTGCTCCCCACACTGTCCTTGCCCTTTCTCTGTACAGCCTTTCTGGAGCAAACAGGGGGGTAGCAGAGCTCCAGTGTGCTCCCAGTGCTTGCAGAGAGGGATGAGGAGAGAAACAGGACCTTGGCATGGGGTCATACTCACTCTGTCACTTACTGAGACAACGCCAGTATCCCATGGGAAGATAAGCCTGTCCTGCCACTGCAGAGGCACCTATCTCTGGGAAGGATTGGGCTCCATTAGACACCTATCTCTCAGGAGAGATTATCCTTGATGATAGGAGTACAAATGAGAGCAGCCTTGAAAAAAGCATTTGCAAAAACCTGACCACACTCTAAAAATAAGGCAGGCTCCTGGAGTTTTTCAGCTCCACTCTCTTTTAGCATCATGGTGTCTCAGATCTTTCCTTCTCATCTTCCACCTTCCAGCTTTCTCTTTAATAAGAACTGCTCTTTCGTTCTTCTCAAAGAGCTATCTACTCCGTTCTCTCGCTGCTCCTCTTTTGTAATTCTGTTATCAAGCTGTCTGCTAGGTGGGGAGCAGAAGGTGCAGGACGTGGTGCTGCCTTTGAGGTACAGGTAATTATTATGTGCATCTGTTATTGTGGTTGCTGCCTCAACAGGTGGAAAACATGCTGTTCCCTGATAGATTGCAGCACTCTGTGCTCCTACCTCATCTTTTCTCTAAAGCCAGTCATGTGGTGTTCCTAAAATAATAAACACAGACTTACTGCTGCCACAAAAACCCCTGGTAAATATATTTTTATGGGAATGAAATATTAAAGGATTTGAACAGTTATTCACTGAAAGCAAAATATGAGCAGTAAGGTTGGGTAAAGATTCAAAGACTGGTTTGCTTCCTCTCCCTGGGGCACATCAAGGCTCTACTGCTTACACTTTAGAGATGGATAGTGGGGAATTACTTAACCCAGAATGATGGAAACAATTCAGACTATAATAATATAGCATGAGAGTTTCTCACATTACATCTATTCCCCATACTGCTGGCTATATTCTGGCTTCAGATTCACGTGCACAACTCTCATCGGATTCTGGAGGAACTGTATTTGAAGCCAAAATGCATTTCATTGTCTTTCTTAAATCTCTCTATGGTATAGTTGCTAAATCCTGAGCTCAAGGACTGGGGACAAAGCTTGTCTAAATGTTTCCCAGTGTCTGTCTGTGAAAGATTCCCATCTGCTCTGCTTCATTTTGAATTTCATCTTCCTGCTTTCCTAAGAACACAAAGCAGAAACACACATTTCCTCTGCCCTGGTGAGCAGGAATCACCAAATTTCCCAGCAGGTTCTCTCACAACATACAATGGATCCAAGTGTGTCTAAAAAACCTACAAACCCTTTGTGTAGCAGAAAGGGAGGAGACCAGAAACGTGGGCCAAGTTTTAGAGTGTTATGAACACCTCCCAGCCCCCAAAGGGGCTCCATATCCTGTTTCCTCTCTCCCAAAAATTTCACCTGGCTTTGGGCTTCATTAAGAGAAATATACATTGCTCAAGCCCAGGCTCGGAGTCTTTGGTTCATGCTTCCTGCTGACACTGCAGAGACTGCAAGAGCCACGAAAGCTGAGACTGACCTGGGGGCTTCAAATCTACTACAATAGCAGAGCAAATTAAATAGAGAGCACATTAAGCGTGTTGGGAGATTGCTGTTGACCAACAAATCTTCATTAAGTTCCCGCACCAAGCTGTGCTGCGCCTCTGATGAAACTGATTATTGCGTCTACATCGTTTCAACTATTTCTCCACCAGGCTTAAAACAAATTCAAACTTGTTTTAGGTCTAATTAGAGATAAAATGCAATATTAAGCCACCTTGCCCCGTGCACTCTTCTGGTTTGGAGGTGCTGGTTTATCATTCAAGGTGGCCAAATTCCTCTTCTTTTTTTTCACCATTTTTTTTTACCACCAGATATTTACTGCTCTGGTTTTTGTTAGGTCTTTTATTTAATGGCAGTGTTTTGTGGTAGCTCTGTCTACTGTGATGCTGTGACTTTCTGAGTTACTGGCTTGCAATACCAAGAACTAGGTCTGAGGTCAGCTCCTGCCGCTGCTCTCCAAACCTTTCAGCTGAGATCCCTTTGAGCTGCACCGCCACAAACTCCAAAAAGATCAGTCGACTCACATCTCCCACAGTAAAGCCTGTATCTGGTGCAGCTTTGACAGGATTAAAGCAGTGTCCTTTTCTGGCCTCCATGGCTAAAGGGAGGCTACTGTAGCGGGGGCCTCTGATACCTTTCCTGCAGGCCACTACCAAAAAGACAGCTCCATGGGTAAAACTCAGGTGCCAAATTATTCTGCTGTATGGATTCTAAAAACACTCCACCCAATTTAGGCTAAGCATAGAGAGGTTTGATGGAAAAGTGCAGCAGAAGGCAAGGGAAATTAAACAGCAGTGCTGAGAGTTATACAGCCTTAACATATGCAGTATGTATCACAGGCTATCCTTGCCCTAAGGTAAGATGAGAAATAATTACTCAGTACTTGTCTTCTAAATGTAAGGTAAGAAATAAAAAGGGACATGCAGCTACACCATAGATGAAGGAGTTAAGACTTCAGTGTCACTTTCTGCCAGTTGACTTTTATGGTTGCTAAACTATCATGGCCACAGAAATTGCTCATACCCCATACTATGTTGTCTTCAGACTTAGAAAACACTTGACAAATTCAGATGGGACTCAACCCATCTGTACCAAAAAGAAAGCCTCAACCATTTGGCGTTGTGCAGCAGTGCTGTGGCACACAGGCTGTTACTAGTTGCCAGCACCTGGGCACTGCAAGACAACATTTCCTTCCCAAAGGCTCCTGTTTTCAGCAAGGCTGAAAAGTGCAACCACGGCAGCTTCCTTCTGATGGGATCAAAATCATTTTTGCTAATGGTTAGATGGTTTTCAGCTCTACAGGAAAGTCAGCTCTTTTTGCAGCAGGTGATCTATGACCTTTAGAGGTTACATTTTTTAACTTCTAGTTACTTTAGAAATATGGTATGAGTTAACCTAAGGGAGAAATGATTAGAAATACCTGTGATCCCAAGAGCTAACACAACCGGTGGGAAATTCTAGACCTCAAATCAGCTGTGCTACAGGATATGATTAGATCCTATTATTTTTTTCTTTCAGCAGAAAGGTAGTGGGATTTTACAATGAGAAGAAAGTAATCTTCATAGCTGACTTGGGATTTCACCTCCTGTTGCATCTCTTACTCTGCATGCGCATCACCCCACAAGTCTCAGCTCTGATCATTCTCAGACTGACCTCTGTACTAACTTGATTTATTGTTTCAAATTCTCCGATAGTATATTACATTATACCCCAAAGGGTCTGATTAGAACTGGCCAGTGTTTTAATGATTTACAAGTGGCATCTGGGACCGTGTGGATAGCATACGTGCTGTGTCACAGCTATAGGAGGAGCCTTTATTGATCCATACCAGTGTGCTCCATGACAAGGCCGTGTCGAATTTCAATAAGCTTTAGTTCACAAACCTGATTTGACAGGTGGCCAAGCTTGCACTGGGACTGACCATAGCTCTCACGGTGGAAATAAAACAAAACAGCTGGACTGCTTCTAGCCCTTGCATTATGAGAGGATTTCCATTCCTTTCTCTTCTGTTTCTATCTTACAGTGCTTAAGAAGGTGTTTATCCTTCCTAGTTCTCCAGCCAGAAACCTGGGCAACAGGAGCTTGCTATCAGCTCTGTGGTCTGTCCTGCCAGAAGATGCTGGTGAGAAATACAGGCTTCTGAAACTAGCCTTCCAAGCCTCTCTGAGTCCTGCCACAGTTATCACACTGCTAGAAAGCCTCAAATCATAGAGACTGGGGTGAGAGAAAGAAAGATGAAAAAGCAATTACTGAAATTGCTTTTAAGCTATAACAACACTGCATTTAATAAGGACTTGTGCTGGTTTTTAGGGCACTGCTGAGGGTCTTTCCAACTACTTAAAGAAAGGGTATCAAAAGTAGTGTGTGATGTTCTAAGGTTTCTCTGTCCTTGGTTTAATTTTGCGTGTTCTGAAAGCTATTTTGAGTGCCAAAACCAAAACCTGCTGAGGCCTTCCTAGAAAACCTCATTCTCTAGCATAATTTTTGGAAGGAAATCTCGCTCAAGGCCAAACTTGACCATCACCTCAGTATAAGTTGCCTTTGACTCAGCAGAGGTGGGCAGTGATTTTGACCCAAATTTGACCTGTGAGTGACTCTTTCTCCAGGTTCAGCTATCACTACAGGTGCTCAGCACCATTCTGCCCCAGCCTTCCTCCCAGTTCAGGCCTGTGGAGAGATATACAAAAACCCAACTTTACCATCTCAACCTGTGTGGTGAGAACAGCAGTGTCTTCCTCACAGGCTCACTGTGATAACTATTAAATGCATTGCAGTACTCAAGAAACACCAGGGAACCACGAGAGCTTACCTCCTGCTGTTTCCCATCTTCCCTCCTACCACATTGTTAGGCCTCCCTGCTATGCGTCAGCTGTCTCCTGCAAGTGGGTAGCACCAACTTCTTCATGGTGATGGTAAAGACCACAGGACAAGAACAAAGAGCAGGGAAGCTGTCAATGCCCCCAAAAAGAAAAGACCCAAAAAAGCAATATATTGTTTTTAAGATAGAAGAACATACCAGAGCTAGTCACAGGGGAGAAGGGCTTTGCATTGTGCCATCCTTTTGGTTAAATCCTCGGGGCAGAAACCATTCATTTGTAATGGAATTCTTTGAATTCTGAAGCCTGATGTTTCCACTGCTGGGCTGGAAGACACTGCCACATTAGTTATTGTCACAGTAGCCTCATTCACCTTCAGATGTGGCCTGCTAAACTCCAGTGGGGACACAGCACACTGCATTGCAACTGGAGCCTGTGCAAGCCTCTGCACAAGAAGTCCTTGGCCTCTGAGCAGCTCTTGCTGAAGCAAGAAATGAACACGACTTCTGTCCCAGGCAATTCTGGATACCAGAGATGACCTAAGAAAATTAAATCAGACCACATTAAGAACATGCAACAGGAAGTGAATCCAAAGATGCATAAAACCATGGATGAGGGACTGAAAACAACACTCAAGTGATCTTTTTTCCTTCTTTTGTGAAACCAAACACAGTGTGCCCAGCAATCAACTATTCTGTGTCCTCCCCTTGCTGAGTTCAGCTAGCAGTGCAATATCCTGACCAACATCCCTCACAAAGCACGTGAGGGCAGCCGCAGGCCTGCATGGCAGTGATGGTTTCACCCCAAACAGCCACAGGAATTCACCCTGCAGAGTGCAGCACAGCAAGCTCTGCCTCCCACACCGACCCAGCACTGGGGCTGAAAGGCAGCACAGCCACCACAAACTCCTAACACACTGTTTCAGGGAAACAGAACATTTCAGGCAATCTATGAGCAAAACTGAGCTTGTACATCTCTGCAGGGTCATGCTGTACTAACACCATGAAGTAACAAAAGTACCATGTGCTCTCTGCAGATACAGGCTGCAAATATTGATAGAGCATTACTAAAAGTCATGAAAAAGCAAGCAAGATCTGTGTTGTTTGAGGAGGGTGATGGCTTTGCAGTGGTACACCAAAATACAGGGGTCAGCCAGACAATCCAGCTGGATACTAGCGGATATGAGAAGAAAACAAAATGGGGCACTTTACTCCTCATCTCAACTTGCATCAACTTGCCAGACTTTGTTTCAGAAATGTTTAATCCTTCAGAGTAATCTCAGGAAAACAAACAAATAAACATAAATAGATTAGATAGATAGATAGATAAATAGATAGATAGATAAAAATAAACCCACTAGCATCACCAACAAAAAAAAACATTTACCCATCCGAAGTATAACTGTTTTCATCACAGACAAGTCATTGCTAGAGGCAATATAGATGCTGCAATTTCACAGCCTTTCTGCACAGAAGAGACAGTCTTATATGGGAAGGACTGAATTTTAGGCAAGATTATCTTCAGGTGGGTGCTTAAGAATAGCAAGAGTTTCTCATAAATGCACCACATAGTTTTTTAGTACTGCCATACTGTAGAGTGGGATTTTTGCTTTCTCAATGAGGTGTAAGAAATACCAGCATTGAATGGATGAATGAGTCACAGATGGTCAGAACCAATTATTGGTCAAGTCTGGAGGTTCAAGTTCATTGCAGAAGACACTAGCAATAATATTGGAGCTGGGAGCAGCAGACTGGCAGGGAGCTGAAGAGCCTTTCAGATAAGACCACGCTGCTGCAGTGACCAGTGGCACAGGGAGGTGGCAGATGCATTCTGGACCTGCCGTTTGCTTCTGTCTTTGAGTCAGATGCAATGCATCCAGCTGTCTACCAGATCAGGTTGGGTTAATGGATATAAGGATGCATTTGGCACTGAGAACATCAGGAGTACTAAGGGGCTCCACAGGACCCATTTTGCAGCTCAACTTCTGTGCTCACAGCCAAAATCCCCACATCTTTGCTGGGACTCAGGCGGGAGGGGAACTGACTTTCCTTTGCTCATTTGCCAAGAACTAAGCTCAGGTCCTTAGAGGTCTGCAGAGCTCTTGCTCCAGCTGACGACTTCATGAACACCTAGAGCAGGGAGAAACACAGTTCCCTGCACAGCTTTAAATGTTTGTGTTTCCCTGCAAGTGTCGGTGACATCATTGCCACCTGAGGGCCTGAACCCTGGTCTTGGCAGGTAAAAGCCCTTTGGGTCACCTTACACTGGAGTTCTTGCTCTTCATGCATATTTATGTAACGACTGCTAGATGTCTGTAATTAAATGACTGTAAAGCACCACCTAAAATGCACTAGTAATAAATCCTTAATAATTGATGCTATAACAAGCGGTTACAAAAAATATATCGTAACATGCAGATTGTTAACACAGTGTCTGGGCTTGTTTAATGTGCAGCTTTAAATAGTTAAAACACACATTATTAAAATGGCACATAAAATTTGTAACCAGTAAATAAAGGGCCCAATTCAACAACAAAATACATCCAGGCTTCAGCAGTGAAGAAGCCAGGGAAAATTGATTCTTGTGTGTACACCTTCTGCCAGCTTCTCCATGGTCATTCTTTACAATGAAGTAGGCCCAAAAAAATCACAACTAAAGAAGAATTTTCTTAAGCTACTTTTTTTCCCTAAAATTACAAAGCAGTAGAGGATAAGCCCCATTCTAAAACCCTGGGTCCCTGCAATTTTCACTGAAGACAGAGGGATGGCTTGCACAAGCAAAGCTGCTTCTCCAGGTGTGTCCCTGTCTCAGAGGCTCAGTTTACTTTCCTCTAGCATCTATCTTAGCTCAGCACCTACCCAAAAGACACCTCTTTCATGTTTATACCAGTGTAATATAGTTTTGGAACCATATGGGGTCCATACTGGGGCTGCCTTAAGAGGCTACTCAAATTTGTTGATATCAGTGGGATCATTCCAAGCTTTGTTTCTCCAGATCTTTCTCACTGAACATGGGATGAATGAGATCCTTCCTTTGTTCTGTGCAGTTCTGCTGGTGGTGTCACCAATCAGCCACCACTGGTTTATATGAAACATACTCCATATGCCCACCCTTTTTCTCTGTTCTGACTCAGAAGCATGGTTAAAATCCCATTTATATTACAAGAATGCAATTGTGTCCAGAAAGTCCTTGGCTTTCCATTCAGTGAGCAAGGGGTGAGTCAGGGAAAATCTATCTAGCTGCCCATATTTTTCATTTCTCTTTTACCCAGTGAAAACTGCAGTGCTGCCAATATCTCTACCAAGATGACTTCCTGTGTCTAAAGAATAAAGACAATACATACACAAGATGCAAAAAAAAAAAAAAAAAAAAAAAAAAAAAAAAAAAAAAAAAAAACCAACAAAAAAAGAACAAGGTGGGTAGGTTTTATCCACTTGGTGCAAATACCTCTGCCTGTGGAAGGGTGACTGCTTCTGTCTAAGCCACTGTCAGGAGCCATACACATGGCTGGTAAATACAAGCATACTAACCAGCTGACGACAAGAGAATAATTTATACTGCAGTCATAGGAGAGAATGAGGCCACCCTGCCCAAGGCCTCAGCACTGCTGTGCATCCTGAGAGCCAAGAGCAGCAGGTCTGAGCCCTGTTGGTTGGCCCACAAGCTTGCTACAAAAAAAAGAGACAGACATTTTTGAGGCTTCTGAGGCCTGGCTACCCATAACATCAGAGGAAGCTGTGGTAAAATCAACATATATGAGAATCAGAATGGCTTGATTAATTTCTTCCTTATATTTCAGTAGTGCTTTGTATCAGAAATAACATTGCTGTTTTCCCTGGATGCCACATAGAGAAAAGTTCTACTTGGAAAAAGGAGAGGTGTCACGATTCCTCTCTGTCAGGACTAGGGCTTTGGTACCAGTGCACTACTGAGAGGAGGAACAAGTGAATGTTTTCGTCTTTCTTGTGATCAGTTTAGCTAGTCTTTTCCTTGACACAGGCTCTGCATGGTCCACTGAGTGCAAGGCATCCAAATGGATTTCCTAAGTCACAGCAAGGCAAGTAGTGGCCTACCACTCAATGTATAGCTGGGTTCAAGTTGTCAGTCTGGAAGCCTCCACTAAATTTGGAAGTGCTGTTCAGATTATATCCTCCAGCTGCTGAAGAGATTTTCTTACAAACAGTTGGCAATGCAAATACCTTGAGCTTCTCTGGAAACTGCCTCTATCAGAGCTTTCAAGTCCAGCCAGCTCTACCTCAGTCATCGCTGTATTTGATTCATACCATCTATATCCCACAGTGCTCCTAGCAATTGATAAATTATGACTCCAGTGAGACTATCAGGTTAAACACCAAGGAAGAAAGAATGATGACAGTAATACTTGTCATTTGTGCAGGGATGCAGCAACACAAAACCCCTTCCCAAACATATGTTATCTTGGAGGAATCTTTCCAAAGGATAGGCTTTCTGAGAAACATTTATGGCTTTTGAATACACGATAGGCATGAACTTGACATGACCCGCTTTGGCCAAGCCCAGGGCTTCCGTCTGGTCTTTTATCATCACAAATCACTCTATCTGAAGTGCAGACACTGATATCTTCAGAGATGACAAGGTTACAGCACATACCAGCTTGAGAAAAAACAGGATGTAAAGCACTTATGTAAAAAAAATGTAAAAATATTCCTAATAAAGCTAGGGGAGAACAGCTACGTTTTACCCATACACAAAAGCCAATACTGTGACTAGGGTGATTAAAATACTGCATATATCACTGAAACATGAGCACTGACATTCTTATATAGTACTAAAATCCCTCCTTTATCTTGGCATTGGAAAAATGGAAGGAAAAACAAAAGATATGAGGACTTTCTACTAGTACACCAGTTAAATATCCTAGACATGAGAGTTGTTTTTCCCTCCCAACTTTCCATAGCATCATGCTTCAGAGTTTTATATTGCCCCAGCTCAACCTTCACATCATCCTCTTATCTTGATCTCGTACCAACATACTGCCAAATGGTCAAATTGTACTGGCATTTGAGTTTGTTCTTACTAAATACTGTGGTACTGGAAAATCGGATAAAGGTGACATGTTTCCAAGGACTGAGACATCTATTAAGGGATCAGTCTCTAAAGGCCGTCTCCTCAGCACGGAACTGAATGCCACCAACTGAGTTACAGAGAAGGGTACAGTCAGTGAATTAATCAAAAACCAACAAAAACATCTAGAATATATGCAGCCAAAAGAGGCATCCACTGAGGGAAAGAGCGGAAGACTAAAGAGGCAGCAGCGATACTCTCTCTGACCTCACAGGCCCACTTTTATCTTCTTCCTGGGATATTCCATATACATCACCACATAACATAACAAACTGTTGACCTGGCTCTTTTCTCAGTCTTACTGTGGCAAAGCCATTGTGGTTTTCAGATAAGGGCTTACAGACAGGGGCATGGCAAGGTGGCAAGCATGGTTCATGTCTAGGTCACTAGATCATCCAAATGACCTTTACTTTGTGATAGGCCTCTGATTACAATTCTCCTCTTATTCATAATCAAGGAAATTCTATTATACAGTTCAGCTAAAATTACAGTTGTAGTACAAACCAATTCAAAATTAATCTGAATATAATGGTAAAATTTCTCCTCTGTTATTGAATAATTACTGCAATACAACACTAGTAGGGCAAAGATCAGGAACATTTCATGGGATTATCATTCAGACACAGGCATTTTAAAACTGTATTGCTCATCCATGCAACACTTCACAGAAATAAATCCTTTGCAAAAAAGAATATAGGGAAATTGAGCTGAGAATCATTAAAAACATTTTTAAAATGAAGAACCACATTATTACATATAATCATTTTCCTTTCATACTCATTTGTTTTAATCTATTCATGCCCCTTAGAAAACATTACACAATTTTATTCATATCATTGTTTTCTTTAAATATGTGCATTCCAGTAAATTACAGTTGCATGTATAAAATTAGTGAGTTAAAATGTTGGACTGATGCTAAAACTGAGCAGTCATTTATTAAAAGAAAAAAAAAAATTGCCTTGTTTTCCTGTCTGTAAATTTTTTCTGGAAAGCTATGTTGGTCTTTTTTTTTCTTTTTTTTTTTTTTTCCAGTGCATTCATTATTCAGCATATTAACTGAATAGTCCTACAGAGACTTCTCTGCTTTTGAAACATTCACAGCCTGTTAGTTGCAATTATTTTGCATTTGAAATTTGAACTCTAGCCCTCAGCTTTTATTGGACATAAAGTTTACATGAACTGATTCTGTTCTCCAGTTGAACAAATGTGACCAGATTGCAAAAGGAATAAGTTTCATAAACAGATTCTGCCATTCACGCCAGTGTATCAACAAGAGTAAATTCCTTAGCTAGAATACAAGATTAATGTGAGCACAAGCTGAAAGTCAACCTAGCACAATTCCTAAGCAGTGTTCCCACCTTACAAAGAAAACCATTATTCCAGAGCTTTCAGAATCCACGCAGTAAGCAAAGTACACACTGCCTTCCTTTGCCAAGTCTACACAGTTATGTTCCCTTCTAGAAAGACTACTTTTTAAAAAAATCTCCAGCAGAGCAGTTTTCCTAAGGTTTGCTGTACTTCAGAGCTGTCCCCCTGGGCTGTTACAAGGATGGGGTTATGGGTATGGAAAGCACAGTTCTTGTAAGGGCTGTGCTAACACCATGACATTACTAGGACTCCAGGGCAGTGTCCTGTAATTCTCTGCTTGTGGGAGACTTAGGAAAGTGGAGCTGACTGCAGTCTCCAGTCCTCAGAGGCCAGGTAACATGAAAATCAAGGTATTTATACAGTGGAGAGGGCAAGAGGAACGGATAACAGGCAACAGTAAATAAGAAGGAAAAAATGAAACAGTTGAAAGCAACTTTATAGGGAGTGAGAAGTGCCCTAGAGTGGTCATTAGCCACACTGCAAGGAAAGAGATACATCAAAAAAGGGGGAACATTTGCTGCAGATATTATGAGGTGGGAAGGATTGGAGGAGGCTGTTATTCTTAAAAGCATTTAATGAACAGGCAGATGGCCCTGTGGTCAGGACACAGGAAATGTGAGTCCCATTCCTGCTGCAGACCTCCTGTGTGGGAGCAGAAGAGTCACACAGGTGTCTGAGATGACCAGCAGCAGGCCAGGGCACAGTTGGCACAGAGTCACCAGGGTGCCCAGCGACAAAGCAGCTATCAGAATTGATGGGGAATGTCCGTTCCAGCATGGGAATGCCTTTATGCTTCGCCTTGCATAAAGCCATCTGAAATGGGCAAGAACATCTGCTTTTGTTTTTACAGTAAAAGCTGACACTGGAGGAGATACGCGCATTTTAGGAGGGGAGCACATTCTGGAGTGGAGCTCTCTGTAATACAAACAATATGAGACCATCCTGGGAAGACTGTTATTTAGTGAAAACTTATGGTAGTAAAGAGGACAAGGCAGACTATGAGAGTGGCAGGAGAAGGTGTACTGAAATAACAGGGTGTCCCCTTGACAGTAGGATAGCGAGGCAAATCAACCCAAGTGCACAGTGGATTGGTGGCTTCTGATGAGTATTTGGTGGTTCAGTGCTGTCCCTGCGGTCAACTGCTTCCCTCTCTTGCCACTGGGAACAGGGATCTGGTTGTCCCATTGCTCCTTCAGCAAAACAGCTCCTGGAGCAAGCTAGCCTTCACCCTGTCTCTGTCTTTCATAGAATCATAGAATGGCTTGGGTTGGAAAGGACTCCAAGGATCACCAAGTTCTAACCCCCCTGACACAAACAGGGCCACCAGCCTCCAGATCTGGTACTTGCCCAGGGCCCAACCCAACCTGGGCTTGAACACCTCCAGGGATGGAGCATCCACAGACTCTCCTGAGCAACCTCACTGCTCTCTCTGTAAAGAACTTCCCCCTGATGTCCATTGTCTCTGTGTGTGTAAAAACAGATGTGATCAAATAACATCACAAAAACAGGTGTGCTTAGGGCTAGTGAACAAGCCTTAACCGGAAACCAGGAAAATATTTCACCACAGCTCACATCATTTAGAAAGAAGTTATCAGTAATGGATGTGCATGATGAATATGATTTCAACATGAATACAGACTATCTGTGCACGATAGAACTGTTCAGCAGAAAGATGGAAGGTCTCAGGTTTGCTGTCCTGGAATGTTTTACCCCAAACCACTCATCTAATCTTTTACACAAAGGATATTCAGTGGCAGAACATGATTTTGACTTATTGACTACAACTTCATCCAAGTCTAGACAGATAGATGCTCCTAGTCTAAAGCTGCCTGAGCTGACAGACTTTGTAGTACCTCTGTAATATGGATGCTTGACTGACCCTTAGAACATAAAAATGTTCTTTTTAAGACGATTAAAAAAAAAAAAGATAAGAAAAATATAGAAACTGTAAAAATACAGTTTCTATCCTCTTCTAAAATCCTCCCAACAGTTAAAATCTGCAGCTAACACAAGGAATTACTGTTTCAAAGGAAGAGTACCACATGGAAATAGAACAATTCCAGAGACAGGTTGATTTCTAAAAAGGACAAAGGAAAAAAGAAAAATAAAGTTTCCCCATGTAAAGAAATTATTAAAGTAGGTCTTTCAAGAATAGAAATGGGGGAGTTATTGGAGAGGGCAGGAAACAGGGGAATGAAAGTGAAACAACCTACAGAAAAAAACATACATGAAAGCCTATATGAATAGCAGCAAGAATCACACTATTACTCACTCATGCAGACATTTTCTACTGTGAGCATTTGTCATCAGGAAAGTGAGTGTGGCTCACAAGTACCATTAGAAATAACCAAAATACTCATTACACAGTTTCCTGCATCAAAGCAGACAATTTAGAGTTAGTGAGCAAGATCTTGCATGACCAATTCCATTCAATTCAGTTCAGCTGGTTAAGCAAATTATAAAAGACAAAACAGATAAAGTATATATAAGCAATTTCTAGTTGCATGGTTGAAGGAAAAGCACAGCATATCAAATTGGTAACTTTTTTTTCTATTCCTGCTGAGTAGCTACTCTTACACAAAACATTTCCTATAGCATTGCCTCTTTCCATTAAAAGCAGGAGAACTCTCATGCTGCCATATCAAGAACCGGGCTGTACTGCTGTGGTAACAGCAGCATCTAGAATTCTGAATAGGAAGTGGGAAAGTTTGTATGACTGTGGAGAAAAAAAAAAAAAAACTTTAAAAAATACAATCATGAGGTTTTAATGAACTGTTTGACATGTCTGAAAAAAAAGAGGGAAAAAAAAGGCTTGAGTAGTCAAGTCAAAATAAGCCCACTGAGGCCCTTAGCAAAAGCTCTAACTTCAAATTTGCCATAATGACATAAAATTTTGTTTTAGAAGAATATGCTGCAAAGGCATTGTCTGAACCCCAACATGGAGGTACATAAGACTCTGAACTGTCATTGTTTAGATTATAACAACATTTGCAAAGACCAGTCATGGCCTCTGCGACGATAAACCTAGCAATATATGGAAGAAAGAGCCAACTTCCAACCCCAAAAAGCCCAGCATTTCAACGCAGGGTAAATTCGGTGAGGGGTTAAGTGGAGGAGAGCACTACCTCAGAAATGTCTTGCTGGTGGTAACTGTTTGCTCTCCACCTTTCAGGATGGCCTGGGACTCACTGTGTGGCAGGGACCTGCTGCGTCCCACGATAAGAAGAGCCTCAAGCAGCACACGGAGAGGGCAGAGCAAAGACACCCCATCCCTGGAGGAGCTGCAGCACCTGCTCTGGACACGCGCACCCCCCAGAGGGCACGTGGATGAAGTCTGGCCAAACCTTTATGTGGGAGACCTGTAAGAGAGGGAAGGGATAAAGGTGCTGATGAAACTCTTAGCCCCCATCTCATCCCTGCCTAAATCCTCTACTCTTTTTAAAGGGACAGCTAGGTACTAATTTGGAGACCCTTTGGAGTAAGTCTTACTTCTGAGCAAGGTAGAACCTTGCTCAGGATACCACAGCACATAGGGAAAGCAACTTGAGCATTCCCTTCCAAGTGTATACTCCCCCCCTCCTAATTTCTCCCCCTGCATTAGCACAGGAGACCCATGGTGCAACAGCCTGGTGGGGTCACAGCATCGCTACTGCAGCGCTCACACTAGAGCAAAGTCAAACAGGACCCCCTGGTACTTGCTTCCCATTCCAGATGTCATCAGTCCTAGAACTGATGGAAGCTCAGCAGACGTGACTTGGTAAGAAAACAAATAAAAAAAAACCTTTCAGCTTGTGCACCAATTACCACAAATACCATTACCACAACCCTCTCAGCTGAGAAGAACTTAAGCACATGTTTGGTGGAAAAAGCAGGAAATTTAAGAGCCAGGTTCTTAAAAATCCGATTCTGTTATGAAACATTTTTCTAAGCACTTCAGATCTAATCATCCTATCAGAAAAAAAGCCTGTATGACTTCATACCATTCTAACAAACTGCACCAGCAGCCACGTGTTCTATGCTGCACAAGAAAACGGCAACAGGAAAATGAAAAATGCTTTTCTTCCTCCAGACACATTGCTCGTGACAAAGAACAGCTGAGCCGAATGGGCATCTCCCACGTTGTGAATGCTGCTGCTGGGCGCTTCCACCTCGAGACTGGGCCCAAGTTCTACAAAGACCTTCCTGTGGATTACTATGGCATAGAAGCAGAGGACAGCCCGAACTTTGATCTCAGCATTTACTTCTACCCAGTTGCCCGATACATAAGAGCCGCACTAAATTCTCCGAGAGGTAATCAGACCGTGTGTGCATATAACATACCTTCAGCACGCTTCTTGGTGCTGCTTGGCCAAGTTGGGTGAGTTAACAAGTAGTGCTCTGCATAAATTAATCATCTGCAGATGGGGGTAAGAGCCCTGAAGCAAGCAAACACAGACCAAGCAGTGCCACATCTGCCTCCCAGTCTCCCACAGCAAGACTTGCAAAGTTGAGGACTCTAGTTGTAAAGAGAAAATACATAGCTTGTTACTGAAATCACTACCCCATACAGGGAAGAACAGAAATAAAGTCACACTGCTCTGGAAGTTTATTTCTAGTCCTCTAGTACTGCTCTCATACTCTTCTTTTAGAAATTCCTGCTCAGAAACAAATTAGTTACTGCCAGAATTCCTCCCAAATTCTACAAGGACTTGGGGTAGGAAGCCTAGGCTGTGCTTAGAATCAGAGCAGTTCACCAGACCCAGAGCACAGGAATGTGGGCATAGCTGAGAGCTGCTCAGTCACCCTGAGCTGCCCCAGGGCAGCAGCTGCCACTGCCTCTGTGCTGCCCTAAAGGACATGCTGCTCACCAGCCTGGTAACAACTCCTGGTACAGCCTGCCATGGGCCATGCAAGTCCTCTAAGGCTGAAAGACAGGTTGTCATATGGATGGGTTTTGCTTTGATTTGTTTGCTTGTTTCAAAAACTGCATATTGGTGTAAGCTTCCTACAGCTTATGTGTTATGTCTTTGTATTTGCACGTGATGGAAGAAAATGCTAAAAGACAGCTAAACAGATGCTTTTTTCTCTGAAGATAAAGCAGGGAAGGGTACACTGAATGAGCTTTCAGAGGGTTTTTTTCCTCTGTCCTATTCAAAATCTCTATCAGCAAAAGACAACAGAATAGCAGGCATCATTTTACTACCTGCATGTGGATGAGCTCTGGGGAGGAGATGCATACACATGATATTGCCAAGTTACTGATTGGGTTTAAAATAAAAGCTGGAACTGGTAAAAAGATTGTAATGCTAACGATCTGCAGAAGCCCTGCAACACAAAAGAGGGAAGAACTTGCTAGGAAGCAAATTGGTCTAAGCACACCTAAGCAACTCCACCAGTCAGGAGATAACACCACACTATTGCTAGGAAGTAACCTGGAGATAGGAAGATAACTTGGCAAAATCCTTGGACTTGCTCAACACTGTCCAGGTACAATGCCAGAGGCCTGGAGCTGGTGGGAACCCTGACTATTAAGGACAAGTCTCCTCTGTACCACAAAAATGTATCTGCCCACTGAAAAGTGATTTATTAAGAGAAGAGTTATGTACACAGTAGGCTGTTTTGCTGAAATACCAATGAGGGCCCTAAAATATAAACCACCCAGCTAAGTGATTGAATAGATCAGATCTACACACCTAGATACCTATACTGTACAAACTGGGAAAGGAATACACAGTAACAGACCCCAGGGCACTTCTCTTCTGGACACAGGAGTTTACTGCTGCTTGGAGGGCATAATCCATCCCAATAGAAAGCATTTTCCTTTGTGAAATTGAGGGCTGCATTTAGATTTCAAAACCACTAATGTACTTGGGAAACTTGGATCTGCACCCATGCCTATTACAGCATATACTATTTACAAGTGAAGTCATTATTGGTGGTGCTCCAGGGAAAAGTAAGATCCAAAAACTCTGTGTGCAAAACGAGATAAAAAAAAATATTCCAAATGGACTGACAAAAGACAGAAAACAACAGATGAATCACGGTGGCCACAAAAGCAAACAAAAGCAGTGTTCTGCATACCCAAATACTAGAAGTTATCAGAACAAGTTAGTGCTCAAGGCGAACACAATGAACTCATCATCTCCAGAGTGCCTATTTATCCCTACTCCTGCATTTTTAGATACTGCTTTACTGAACTCCATATGGAAGTAGGGTTCTGGGAATGGAGACAAGGTGAAATTCAATCCTATATAGTCCAGCTGTTGCTGACATTCATCATTTCAAGGAAAGCGCAACAGTTTGGAAAATATATAAACAAGATGTTCTAAAAGCATGATTTCCTGAGGTACAGAAATTTAGCAGCTAAATATCCATGACCTGGGAAGGGATGAGACAGGGAGGGGATTGTTATTCACATCATTTAGAAGAAGAAGAAAAAAGCTGCATTTACTCTAAGCAGAGATGCTAAACAAAAAATTATACCAGGTGACAAGAGGCCTTTTCATATTAAATTCAGGATGTAATGAGGTACTTCTGTTTGACTGAGAAGTCATTTAAGACTATTACCTATCTATTCCAGATTTCTATCTTAACTAAATACATCTTCGGTAACACCAGTATCTATCCTGCCCCTTTGCACAGGCATCTGGGCAGTTAGCATGTTTGGGGAGTGCAGCTAAGTCTGAGCATAAATGAGCAGTTTGATCAAGTTGAGCACAAGGGAAAGGAAAAGAGAATTAAGCACAGAGATGAAGGCATGCCACAATAACTATCACACCAGAACTGTACAAAGAGAGATTCCCAAGCAGAATTCCCAAGCTCATCCTTTTCTTGCCCTCCAAACATTTAAAATGGGCAGGTTAAACCCATACATTAATGTACTGGAATGGTAAACTCTCTCCAAGGCATTTCCCTTATTCCACATCACTGAAGCATCTAAGAGCCTAACTCCCTCTCCTTCTTTTTTATTGCTGCTGTTGTTTGTTGGTTAGGAAAAAAAGCTTAACTGAGGAGGAAAAGGGTCCTCTCTTGATTCTGCCGTAGAGGTACCACAGATATCACTTCATGCTGCCACTGCCCCCAGCAGATGCTTCTACCTGTTCCCTCAGGCCCTGGGCAGAAGGGGCACCTGCCACTCACAGCTCCCCTCAGACTTCTTCCTGTTCGCAGCCATAAGAAAAGAGATGTTTGATAAATCAAGAACTAGATAATTGGTTGTGCTCCTGGCTACGGCATGGTAGCACAACATAGCAAGAGATGAGGGAACTGTGGTGGAACAGGAAGAGCTGCTGTGAGCAGGCAGCACGGCTCTGCTGGGCCCAACCGGGTGAGGGCAGCTGGGGCACAAACCTGGGGTGATGGAGCTGGAGCCTGGTCTGGAGCCAAATCGAATCCATCCTGCGAGGATGCAAGGGCTAGTTCAGGACATTTAGCTCAGTTAACGATGAGTAGCAGAAGGACAATAAGATATTATGTGTTTTAATGGCTAATTTGTTCAACTACATTGAATTTCCCAACTTGAATTTGGCCAACAAAGTTGAATGTGCAAACTTCATCCCTACTCCAAACCCTTTGATGTCAGTAGAGTTGCAGCAGGCATGAGCTGGATACAATATCCATAATCCGCTGTTAAAAACCAAGCGTTATTGTTCTGCACAAATCCCAGCCAGATGACAGCCATTGTCTGCCTCTGAAAAGAGTAGCTTGAGATGCGCGGTGCAACATTTCAAATAAGGATTGCAAGATTTAAGAATCCTGGAAGCTAAGTGCCCCCTCTTCTCCTCAGTTAATCCCGTTATTCCTAAGGGATCCTGTTACACGCTCACTGAGACAAGGTTGCAACACGGCCTTCTCATGTGGGATTGGTCCAACTTCTCTTAGCACTCTGTGTGCAAAACAAAAGCTGGGGAGGAAAAGCTGGAGGACCACAGCTTGTGGCACAGATTCCGTGGGGCAGAAGATCTGGTTATAACCTCCCTGCCCACCCCACGACAGGGATAGGCATCACAATGGCCATTGTGAAGGCTGCTTACAGTTGCTCCCAGCACTGCTTTCCAGGCCCTGCTCCAGCAGCCACCCAGGAGCCCAGCCTGGTGCTGGGACAGCGCAGGCAGCTGCCTCCCACAGGAGGCTCACACTGCTCCGGTGTCGAGATGGCTGCAGTCAGACGTGCCTCGAGCAATGCTCAGGCACAGCGTATTATGGTGCTTCCAAGTGCCACTTAGCCCACGTACAGCACAGGGACGGGGCTCTGAGCCTGTAAACAGAACTAAACAGCAACACAGCTTTTGTTTCCTGACTCAACTTTAACATTCAATTCGCTTGCTACAAATAATCACATGGTAAATTCAAGCCTGCTTTCATTAGAGCAATTCTACATTAATTAAATCATTTCACATGACTGATTTATCTGCAACAAACAGTCATTTTATTGTCAGTGTACCAGCATTTCTCATAACCTCCATGTGTGGTGAAACAAAGGCTAACAATGTGGAATAGATATTGCAAATGTAAAAGAGGTAATATATACCTGCACCCTCATGGGAACCAGCGTACTGGAGAGCCATGGAGACTGGGCCTGAGGTCAATAGTTGTGACTTGTTTGGACTCTCACTGAGACATCTTTTAAAACAAGCTGCTCAGCTAGGAGGACACTTCTGAAGTGCAGACAACCTAGACAAGCAGGGAAGAAAATTTACTTAATGCTCTTACTGCTCACTTCCATATCTCACACACAGAGTTAGGCCATTAACCAGCAGAGAGTAAAGCCAGGCTGTACAAGCAGGTCCCTGGAATTTGATTTGCTCTCTGCGTCCTCTACAAAAACACAGTGGACACTGTCCAATGGCAGCACCTGTACCTGCACTCAGCTTAGTTTTCAGATGCAGACTCTGGGTGGGGCTAAGCACTCCCCAAGGCAGAAGACTCCTCTGCAGAAGACTCAGAATCGCAAGTCCTATCCAGTGTTTGCAATTGAGTTTCAAACTACTTAGGTACATCAAACTCAAATTCAACATCAAGCCTATCTCCATGATTTTGTGTGCTTCTGTGCATCCTGCTTCCTGGTGTGGTTCAAACCATAAATGCCATTTATTTTTCTTTTAGTCATAGAGTGCTGGTAGCTTAAAAGTTGTCAAACAATGAAAATAAGGTGTTTCTGATTCCAAGAAAAAATTTTCAGAACATCTTATCTTTTGGTTTTCGTTGCCTTGGATGTACACCAGGGCAAGCATTGGGTTTTCCCAGTCACTGCCACTACTTTCCAGCCAGGCCTGCAAACTACTTAAGTGTGGATTTTCCCAAAGCCCTGTCAGACTTCGCTCTACTTCCAATATTTCTGAAAGAGATGTTGTGCTCCTGACTCTTTTATATCTTCTGAAATTCTCAGAACTGGGTTATTTTAATCTGAAGTGCTTCTTCTAAGGAAGATAATACAGCATACCTGCCCCACATGATTGCTGGAAAGGCTAGAGATAGTGCAGCACGTTGAAAACAATGATTATAGAAAAATTTAGATTAGCATCAGCAATCAGCAAGAGTGCAAAGCCTTTCCCCTCATTCCCACAAAAAGTAGATTTTACTCCTACGAATGTGTATCTGGTTAACGGGAGTGACAGACAGATATAATTTAACAACATTGTCAGATTGTTGTAAAGAATATGCATAAATTCTGAGAACGTCTATCCAAATGGGAAAACGCAAACAAAAATCACTCGGTCTTTTAATTCTGCAGAATTTTACGTTACATTAGAAGACTTCTTCATTCCCCAAAAGGTTTCAGTGCCCAGTCCACGTCTGGGGTCACCAGAGCCGTTTCCACTGCTTCCTTAGAGACCATATTTGTCTCTTTATTTCTGCGGAAGGCATGTCTATCTTTAGGGCTGAGCTCAGATTTCTCATGCCAGGATAATGAAAGGTGGCAGTGTCGCACACACTACAGAATCAACACTTCTCTGAACCTGTCGGCCACAGCAGGTTTTTACAACACATGCTCGCACTCTCTGAGCATGTGGCTATGTGATCATCATTAGTCAGGACCAAAGCAGTTGCTAAATAAATACTCTGTCACAAGCAAAATGGGATTTAAGATGAAAAGCTGTACACAAAGTACCCAGAATTAACACCAGGGGAAATGGGGGCAATCATTTTAAGGTTTTTGGCTGCATCTAATGTCGTCACCCAACAAGGATATTTTTGTCTCACTTGAAGCTTCACCAGCTAGTAAATCACTCCCAAACAAGGGGTGGTCAAGCAGGGACACCAGGCTGGGCACAGGGACTAGGGGCACATCACGCAGAAGAGAGAGGGGGCACTCGCATAGCCATGCTGCTCACACTCCTGACTCAGGTCCCACTGAAGCAGGCTGTAAAGCTCTGCACACTTTTCTCTGTCACCTCCACATGCCACCAGGCTGTGGGCTAAGCCCAAAACTTGCAGCACAATCACGAATGCCGAGATACAGTTATGCATTCTGTCCCCAGCCATTAAAAGTCCTACCCTCCTTTCCACAGGCAAAGTACTGGTCCACTGCGCGATGGGAATCAGCCGATCTGCAACTCTTGTCCTTGCCTTCCTAATGATCTGTGAGGACATGTCTCTTGCCGATGCAATTCAGGCCGTGCGCTCCCACAGAGGGATCTGCCCCAACTCTGGCTTCCTGGAGCAGCTGCGAGAGCTGGACCTGCGGCTGGGGAGGGAGAAGCGTGCGGGAGCCAGGACCTACTAGTCCCGGGCCGGCCAGCAACAGGAGCACAGCCTGCCGCCAGGCTTAGGCTGAGGCAGCCGGTGCATGGACACTGTGGGCTGTGCAGCTGCACTGAGAAACTCTGCTGGGGAGAGCTGGTTGGAGCTTGCAATGTATTTTTTGGATAAGCCCGCTAATTGAAAGAAACTGAAATAAAGAAGGATTCAGATCGGCAATTCTGCCCACCTGGGCCTGCTTTTTTAACAACCTGCTGTGCAGGGTACCGGCAGAAGTTGGGTTTTCACACAGAATTAAAAGGCAGCGCAGCCAACTTGAGGAGAGACTTTTTACTTGCTTGTAATTGCATTTATATGGCAGGAGGGAAAATGGCTAAACTAGTAAAACAAGGAAAAGAAACCATGAGGTTTTCTAGCAGTCTTTAACCTTTCACATGCAGCTGGCACAGGGCTGGACTTGGGGTTTGGTGAGCTGACATGCCTGGGACTCCCTCACAAACATGGAGCTTTGGCTGGGACCATCACAGCTCCTCCCAGCTTCAAACCTGTGGCAAACTTACGGGGCAAGAGATGCTACACTCCTCAGGAGCCAGCAGGAAGGTGTCATCTAAACACCGCTCACAAGGCATGGTTATCAGCCACAGGACTGCTCAGCTGGGATGGGACATGGCAGGGCAAGGGGCACACACAGGTACACTGCCAGGCAGGAACGTCCCACTCCTGGTCATCACACAGCTCACATCACACTGCCTGGATTTCCCACTGTGACAGAAAGCCAGAACCTAGTGTCATCATGTCAGAGCAAAAATGAGCAATGCCTCTAACAAACCCAAAGTAACAGCTCCGCATTTCGATTACTCTTTTACGCCCAATTGGTCACATTTAATCTTGTGAAGAACTCGAAGCAGATATTTGCTTCAGTGCAATTACAGCCACATACAGAACATTGGCAAATGCAAACAATATAGAATTTCCACTTGACGGCAGATTAATTTGGTGTGATGTTTTCCCTTGAGAGGTCTTAAAGGCTTGCAGTTCTGAAAGTAACATGCAGTTCATATTTATAGCGCTAGGGATGGTGAATGGAGAGAGAAGCATATACTCATTCTGAATTGAAGTTTCTTTTGCCTCCATACATAAAAAAAAATTAACTGAGCACAGCACACTTCAAATGCATTTCTCATAATGCAATATGGAAACATGATTTCCCTGCAGAGTCTACAGTGAAATTCAGGTGGTGTTTCTGCTTCTATAAACACAGTAAGTAAAAAGCAAGTGATGCTAGAGACTAATTTCCTCCCAGGAACAGAGATGGCTCGTCCCTCAGAACGGGTCCCACCCTCTGAGACTGGAGTAAGTAGCCACGAGGGAGGTCACAGCTAATGATGGAAAAATCAGTGAAGTTACGGCTTTCACAGGCCTCCTGCTGGCTGCTGCAGACTGAGGTTGAGTTTCAGTGAGCCTGGTGGCTGGCAGCTCCTGGCACGTGGGTCTGTTCTGCCAAGCTCTGCTGGGGGACCCTTGGTTACCACAGTCCATGCTGAAGCTGTTTCGTGAGCTGTCTTTTCAGTTGCCTTGCTAACCACCGCCTTCAGCTCACTGTAACACTGGGAATGCTGAGCCAAATGGCACAACATGAAAGCACAAGGGGTGTGTGAAACACAGCAGTCCCAAATCTCTGTGCATTGAGCCCATCAGGACAGGTCATAATTCCCAGCGAGCTGCACGTCTGGAAACATCTGTGGTTGCAGGGTGGAATTTAAAATGAACAGCTCCTCGGAGAGACTGAACCTAAATTTACCTCAGCTGAGGACTGGTAGCCATTGTAGGACTGTTTCAGCTGTCTGGAGAGTGCCCCAGATGCCCTGCCATGCTCAGCATGCAGCTGGAGGTAGGGTACTAGCAAGGCAGGAGCATCAAATGAGCATCACTGTCACAGGTGTGCAGTGAAAGCCTGCTTCTCTGGGAAGGGGGAGGAAAAAAAAGAACAGGAGGCAAGAGGTTAAAACACTGAACCAAAGACAATAACAGGTTTCCAGCCCCAGGGCCAAGTTTTCCCTTTCTTCAAGAGCTGGACCAGTGACAGCACTGCTGTGAAGCCCAGAGGGTGGTGGGCATGTTCCCATCTCCTAGGGTTTTCTCTGTCCCTGAGCAGATTAGATCATCTGAGTCCCCCATCCCCTCTCCTCACACACACAGCTCCACCAAGGGCTGCAGTAGCACCAAGGTGTCAGGCTCAGCAGCCATCATCAGTTGCACACTGAAGTACGTTATTGCCCCTCTGCTCTAGTTAAGCAGAAGCCTCTTAAATTTATAGCTGGAACAAAAACAAAGAAAATACAAACAATATTGGGTGTGGTTCCATGTATACTATGCACTGCACCTTTCAGATCCAGAGTTGCTGACTCTGCATTGCAAACAGCCAGTCCTAGCTAGCAGACAAGAGCCTGACCCTGGAGGGCTGCTGCCAGGTTTGCTGCCAAGGAGCCTGCAGAGAGAAATCCCACTTCCAGCCTGCATGTGTACGTCCTCCTCAGGGCCTGCTGGAACCACACTTGTCCAGTGCACTACCTAAAAACCCCCTGCCCTAAAGTTTGTCGGTAGATACTGCAGGCAAGGAAAGTTATCAGACCGGATATATAGATGGGCATAGTGATATTTGTGACATCATCTCCTCCATGCCTACTCTTCAGCCAGTGCAAATGCTGAGGATTATTTACAAACCCCTCCTCACCATGTGCCAAAGAACAGCCCCCAGGCTCTGCAGTGGATCTGTGCCTGCCCACCAGACAGCCCATGAAGAAGGATGGTGGTCCTAGCCCCCTGTCACAGATAAGGTACCTAGAATTTGCCTGAGCTCCAGCAGGTTGTTTGGGGAAACGCACAGCAGGAATGCTCTCTAGCCTCCGGAATTGGCACAAAAGCATGAGAACAGTTTTCTCAGTTAAGATATCTTGCCTTCTGCAGCTTTTCCTCCCAGACTTTCAGCAATGATAAATACAGAGAGTATTGCTGCGGGCATGTCTGCACTGCATTATTTATCCTTTGGATTTGCACTTATGGTTTTATTTGTAAAAGGAAAGTGGGACCATAAATCTGCTCTGCAAAGAGCCAGGAGAAGAGAGGATAGAAATTTTCAACAAGTTGCAGGGAAGGAGATGCTGCCAAGGACAGGTTTCTCATGGAAAGAAGTGCCAGCCAGTATACTGTCCAGGTACAGTGAGTGGTGACAGATCAGTGTGTCAGCCTTTTCCTTGCAGGTGCAAGGAAATGCATGTTTCAGAACGACACCGCTTTGTTCCATGTGAATCAGTGGCTCCCATTTCTGCTTTAACTTTGGTGCTGCACACCTAGATTAGGAGCCTTTCTGCTGCCTGACCCTACTGCTGTGATGAGATCTGCCCAGCTCCTGACTGCCCCTCCAGAACTGCAAAGCACTGTCAGGCCCACTTGCCAAATGCTATTTTCCTCCTATTTTCCATTTCATGTTTTCTGATCTCAAGATTGAGCTACATCTTTCTGTAGAGAGGGGCTTCAAAACAGCTTGTGCTTTGCAAATTTACTTCATTGTCTAACATTCAAGGAGTATATGTAATTCCTGAAGCCAAATCAAACAGAAATCTGTGTCCTGCAAGGCTTTCAACAGTTAAGCCTTCTTGAGGCTACAATTATTTTGCTTAGAAACTAGACCCTTGATCTGTTGCAGGAGGCTGCAGTTCTAATAAAGTCAAACAATTTGCTCTTTGCAGTGTACTATTTGCAGTACAAGCATCACTGAGTTATACCGCTCCCCTTGCTGCAGCCTCCTGGAATCTCATCTGTTTATACACCACGAACACTTTCAGGAAGCGCTCCTAAAAATACCCAGCAATGTTAGTAAAGGATCTGGTTCTGGTTCTCCTCCTGCTTTTGCCTCCAGAACATCCCTCTGTCACCCTCATGCACAACAAACCTGGCTGTTCGAACAACCTCATTCCTGTGTCAACCTCATAACAATCCTTTTCCATGTTCCTTTGCCAATAGCCATTCTGCACTCTGTCACTGAGCACCTTGTTGTGGCCACATGGTGTCCCATCTTGTGTTTTCTCATTTGATCACTAAGTTAAATTCTCAAATTCTTGGGTACACCTGTACGACAGCCCAATTTTCTGACAACGAGAGGCTGCCAAGTCAGGGCAAAAATAGCATGAGAAGAATAACATCTTTTTATTACTGTCTAAAGCAGCAATGGAATACTGCAAAACATGATGCAGTACTCTCCATAAACCAACTTTTAAAATCACTCTCAGAGAAGTTACCCTGGAGACAAAGCATCTCCCAGCGGAAATACCTTTGCAAATAAAAACATTTTCATAGTAGTAGAAAACAGAATGTGGAAAATCTGCACAGCAAAACTCCTGACTATTGACAAAAAAACAAACAAACAAACAAAATCCACACACAAAACCATCAATTACTGAACTTCAGGTAACATTCAAAAGCAGATTTGGGATTCAACCCACATTTCTGAGCAGCTGACCTCCCTGCTTCTTAAGATGCGGGCAGAGCCTCCCCTCGCATAAATCCCACTCATCAAGGGATGGGGTCTTCTACCTGCTGCAGTCTGGTGCTGTTGGTTGCCAACCATCCTCATGAACACAGACATCTTCCAATGCATTCAGTGGGCACACAGTGAATCTTAGTCCATGCTTTATCATCAAGGATCATTGTTCAGGTCATCCACGCCATCAATGATTTGAAAACACACAGAAGAGAAATATTCAGCAGTCAGACCCTACAAACAAAGAATCAAATCTAGCTTTGTTGCTTGGTAGTAGGCAAAATCTACTCTTGTGGTTATGTCCTCTGTCTTCTGAAGGACAGCAGCGCTCTGCAAGTCCCTTTTTATGAAAACAAAGTATCTAAAGCCATCTAATTCTTCAGTATTGCAATTCATCAGTTCTGTTAATGTTAAATATCAACAATGAGCTATTCACAAAAATTTACAACCAAAACGATTCACCAAATCCCTCCAGATTACTTGTTGAGAATCAACAGTTTGTAGGAGAATATTCCAAACCCTGAGAAGCACAAAACTGCAAGAAGTGAAATATTGATATTTTTCCACAAAAACATTTAGGTTCCTTACACAAACAAGTAAATAAATAAATAAATAAATCAGTACTTCACAGAAACCCCACCCATCATTGGAAAACTATCAGCCAGCAAACAGCCAGCAAGGAATTATTTCCTCAGCTCTGGTGACAATTGGCTGTTACTCGAGTTATTCTGACACATTGTTTTGGAGAACATCTGTTTCCACTCCGACTCCTTTAACTTTCAGATGTGAAAAACAAAAGCTAATTTTCATGCCATGTCTCCCATCTTCAGTTGGCAACAGTTGCATGATTATGAAGTTATTGTTACGCTGGATGATCTGTTTGGCAGTTTATATTTTCCTATCATACCTATTTTTAGCTGCTCATTAGTAATACTTGGAGCCTCTCCTATAAATCTTAAACATTTATAGCACATCTCGACAATTCATCAAATGGAGCCAACCTCCAAGGAAAGGAAACCCAAACCACTTCCCCCCCTGCTCAACTGAATGAGATTCAGATCCTTGTCTTTTAAACTTCAAACCCAACATTTTCCCATCTGCTCTTTATACACAACAGCCCTTTCGCTCTACACCAATATTTTATTCTCCATTCATAACTTTTTATCTCTCTCCAGAGGTTTCCTGATGCTTTTAGTCTGCTGGACTCATAGAAGACTTGGATTTTGGAGGTTTCTCCCCCCGCCTCCATTGAAGGGGAAAAATAATCATTCAGCAATGAATGGCCACTTTTCATTATTCATTCACAAGAGAGACACAGCAGGATCCCAGGGCTGGACTCAAAGACGTTTTTCTTAGCCATTCTCACAAGAGAGAAACAGTATTTTTAATCAGAGGCTATTGGACAATTAAATTTACTTTTTACCCTGTGTTCCATTCACTGAGTTGCATTCCCAATCCTCTGTCCATGCAAATACAGCAATCAATTAGCTGCACCACTTTTGTAGTGGTGACCATGCCTGGAGGTCCCAATCTGTGTGACCTGACCAGGTGTCCCACACAAGGAACATTTCTGAAAGGTTTTGTCTATAATGGGCAATAATAACATGACTGCAAGAAAAAATAACCAGGAAACACTGCCTGGCTAAGAGGTTTTCAAGAGAACATCTTCCTTTGTGAAGAAATGTCCTCATTGCCAGGCAGGGCTCCTGATGGCTCTCCTCTGCCTCTCCTGGGGCAACCTCAACCTTGCTAACTCTGCACGTTTGAATGCTATGCAGTACATTTCTCAGATTAATTGTTAATTGCCTGCATGTAATCAGCTGATACCTGACTGGAACACACAACCGAGTGTTAATCAAGCTGACCATCTTTTTCATTTCCTGTATATTTGAATGAATCAAAGGAGACAACACGTAATAAGAAATGAAAAGTGTACCAAAGAAAACAATCCTGGCATATGCGTTAGGCTAATAGAGCAGCTTAAATTTAAAAGATCATCTGATGAGGCAGAAAAGCTGCCTGTGGGTTTTTAAGAAGCTGGGGAGTGTTTGGCACAAGGCAATGGCAGAAAGGCATACTTAGATTTTTCCAACAAAAGTTTCCTTACATCAGCTGTCACAGCTCGACAATTCACCTGATGTCTTTTCCTACTGTCGTTTTTCACAGGGAAAAATAAAAATAAGATAAAGCATTATAGTTTAGACTCAGTTCTGCTTTCACGCAGTTACAACCTGGTTTTAAGATCACTACAGCCTCCACAAAGTCTTCTAGCTCCTAACCCATCCTCCTTCACACTACAGACACACGTTGTCAATTTACCTGCATCTCTGCTATCCCAGATCCTTTTGATCAGATGTCAAGTATCAGTGCAATAGCAATCCATCTGGCCAGTCATACAAAAGCTTTTCAACAGATGAATACTAATACATCTTTATCAGTCTAGCCATGCTGATGACAGTCATCCCAGTGCTCAGGAATGCTTGCCTGCCAATAAATACACTGGTTTGCTTTGAAAGAGAGAGAGAGAGAAGGAAAAAAAGAAGTCTCTACTTGGAAAAAATCATGTCAAGCTAAAATTTCTGTATATTCTAGTAGTTCTCCCATTGCACTTTTGGAGTCCTCTGGTTATACTGGCAGAACAGTGCACACTGACACAGTAGCTTTAAATGCGTAGCAGATATTTTGAAAAGACAGCAACTGTGCAGGCACAATGATTCACAGAGATGAGAGATGACAGCAGCAAACCCGAGCAAATTAAAGAAAGTACCATCATAACGTGAAAATTTATATTAAAGCAACTCCACAAGAACTTTTCCCATGGAAAGTAAGTCAAAACCTTCAAAATTTTTTCCAAAGTAAATCTTGATTAAACAAAAGATTTACACAAACTGCAAGGTTTAAACCTCATCCAGATTTCCTTTAGCACTGGACATGTACAGAAGCAGGACCCTGAAAGGTTTGCTATGGCAATTGCCACTTTGTTCCAGAATCACAGCTAGGCTCAGGCACACACACTCAACTCACCCCTCTATCCACCTGAGCAAGATCTGTTCCTCTGCCAGCACGGGATGCTCTGAGTCATCTGTTGTATCCATCCTTCCCCATCATAGGGCTGTCTTTGTAATGTATGAGATCCTTTTATCATTATAATTTATTTCAAAGTCCATTGTTTTGTTTTTTTTTTTTAATTTCTTGACAAGAACAATAAACTTATATTTCTTCTCCTCTCCTCTGCCAAGGAAAGCTGAGTTCCTGTGGCAGATTTAGCAGCGTGCACCACACTGGGACATGAAAAAGCTACAAGAGCTAGAGCACTGCCACCTGGTACACCACAGACATCTCCTAGGGCTAAAGCAGCTGGGAGTGCACAAGGTTTCACTGACTTGACTGCGTCTTAAAGCGAGCAGTGCCAGGGAAAGGGGCATCTATACATATATATATATACTAAAGCATTATCAAAATCCTTGACACTGGGACATTTAGCATAGCTCTTTACTCACCAGCAGCCCAAACCCCACTCTGCTGGCTTCTGGAAGGAGCAGTGCTTTGTGAGCTGTCAGCCAGGCTACTGTCACTTACACTGAGGTGATTCCCACCAGGCAGGGGAAATCTGACCAGGCCCTGTGTTATCACATACAAAGTGATGGAACAAACCTGTGTCTCAATTAGTAAGGAATCATTTACTCACAGAACTAGAACTGATCAATTTCTTTACTTTTAACATCTGGAAAGACCAAATAATAATGCAATTTATGTGAGGCTTCAGTCTTTAGACAGAAGATTCAACTGCATTAACCTGTATGATGGTGTGTAAATCATCCAGTTTTTAAGCTATCCTTCAGCAGAACAGTACGCATGTACTCACAGATGAGACTGACTGTAAAAGCAAGCAGAAAGTTACCCAGCGCCTCAAAGTTAAGGACACTGATGTTTGAAGGGGCACACTTGTAACACTGAAAACAACATTATTTGATTTTGCAGCTAATAGTATCAGTAATCCACGGCATCAATAGCTATAACTCAGGAAAGATTCACAACTCAGGCCTGACACTGGCAGGGTGTGAGACGTGCCCTGTGAGCCAGCCAAGTACCAGCCTGCAGCCAGCCAGAGCAGCGCTCAGACTGCTGTCATCTCACCTGCCCTCCAGGCTCCCCTCCAAACCTTCCTTTGGTGCTGAGGGATGCTTTGGCCATGACCACAACCACTGCACTGCTGGGCAACCAAAGAGAGGGGACTGAGGGACAGGCACCCTGAACCAGTCCAGAGATCCCCAGCTCATGATGCCTGAAGGCCTGAGCCCCACCTCGCCTGTTGCTCTTGAGCATGGTGATGCTTTGTCCAGGTTGTTTTTCAGAAGCACTAATAAGGACTTGAAGTTTTCACAGCCCTGTCATGACTACCTGAAGGATTTAGGGTGCAAGCTGAAGACTAGCAGTAATTTCTGCCATTGCAGGGTAGCACGGCTCTGGAGACACTGACTGTATTTATAGCAGTCTGGAAATTGCACTTCTGCTCACCAACTCAACCAGTCCCCTGAACTGAATGCTGCGGCTAATTGAGAGAAGACTGTCATACAGCAGCAGCTAAATTTACTGCTGGGCCTCCAGATCAGGTTGTGCTGACTGCGTTGTGACAGCAGCTCTAAAGGGAGGTCATGCTCATTTCTAAATTTTCCCTCTAGGAACAAGAGTTCTTCTGCATCTGCACTGTTAGGTTTCTATTTATAGCCTTGAACCCTGTGATGTAACCTTCCTTTTTGTTTCCAAGGAAACAATATTTGATGTATTCTACTTTCAAGACTTTCCTCCTTTTGGTTTCCCCCCCATCTCTTCTCTCCCTCCTTTTTTTAAAGGGATAAGTCAATAGGTAAAGCTGGACTTATCTGTGGTGTGCAGCATAGCTCACTTTCTCTCTCTAACTAGACTTTTTCACATTACTGGAAAAGTCAAAACAATTCAGAAATATGCTTAGCAGTGATTTTATGTGCTATTTACGCACATTATGGCAAATGAGCTATAGTTGCAATAAACAACAACTCCAGCCCTTATTCCTGAAAAAATCCAGTTCTGCATCTTGAGCACAAGTCCTCTTTTCCCGGAAAGATTCCTCAGCCCCTCTCAGTGATCACCCGTCCATCAACCCCACATTTCTGTTCCTCCTGCCCTCTCCTGCCATCCCCTGCCACTGCCCTCCTGGCAGCAGAGAGTTTCCTTCCACCCGCTGCACGCTCCTCTCCAGCACAGGGCATTTGTCTCAGATCTGCTGTCACTGCTGTCACTCTGAGTTCATTTTCACTCACATGAGATCTTCAACATGAATGTTCTTCTAGAACTCTTGGCTGTCACTCTGCAATCTATGAATTGTGAAATGTATAAGATTGAGGCCACAATTCATACTGAAATCAGCATCTGCAATGGCTGGAATGGAGTGTGCTGAATGGGTTCCTGGAGAAATGCAGGTGCTCTGGAGTCTCAGTGGAGGAGCAGAGGATTATGCTAACAGCCTTCCTAAAAATCCTCATTGCTGGCACGGTAATGCAGATGGGTTGAAAGGTGTGGGAGAGCCAAGCTTGCCTCACAAAAGTATTTTAACACTGCATAAAAATTAAGAGTAGCAATGCTCAGTGCATAAATAAAAACAATAACTAAGCTGGACTGATGGTCTTCTGCTCTGTGTACAATGAAGTTACGGACAGAAAATTTTAACACTCTCCATTCAGAGCATAAAAGGACAGGTTAAATCCCAACCTAAAGGAGATGACATGGACCAAGAACACTAAGTAACAGGTTGTGTGTTGAGGGGGAGAAAAGGCAGCAAAGCGCATACTGGATATACTGTCAGCAAATTTTACAAATTTTACACTATCAAAGAAAGGTCAGAAATGATCATGGAAGTTATCTGCAGTCAGCATCCTCCATTTCACAGAATCACAGATTGCAATTTTAGGTCATGAGGGTTGCAGACTAACACCTATCCACTCCTGTGCCTGTTCCAAAAAAGGTCAGGCTATTTTATTTAAGGTATCTCGTCTCGATCCAGAAGCTCCAAGTCATTCCACAAAATCTCCGACCTGGCAGCAGCAAGGGATGCACAACGGGAAGACTTCCTTTACCTACACCCCTGCCAATATCTCTGAATCCCATTAAAAATTTCATCTCATTCCTTTTTTCCCTTCAATCTCTGAAAAGTCAAATGTTTTCTCACACTCCACGTTCCTGCTATAAGCTGTTTCAGGAAGCCACTTCTCTCTTCACTAGAAATCTTTCACCTCAAAAGCATTCATAGTCAGTTTTGTCCCAGAAAAATCACAGCTGTTGTCAAGCCTTCATATCTCTCAGTCCAACCACAGCTTAATCACCAGACAACGTTGCCTCCCCTCCTAGTGGTTTCAGTCTCTTGAACATCCAAAGCAAAAATCACATCTGACAGCAAGGGAAACAGTAGCAAGCTTCAAATGTTTGTCACTAGGTTCTGTTCATTTACTTCTGAAGCAAAATATTTCTGGTAGCTAAAATGCAGAGCACATTTCATGGTCTGGCAATGCAGTGCTTTAGAGATTGTAGCTCTGTAAAGGAAGAGCTTTATCAAGTTTGTTTGTGCCTCAAAGACGCTCCTTGGCACCGGACAGGTCCAATCGGGTCTCAGTAAACCAAATGCTTATTTGATGTCAGTGAAACTAAGATGCAACCGCTGTTTTGCTCAAGGTTGTCAGAAAGCTTTTCGGTAATCACTTTCAGCCAGAGTATATGCTCAATTGTTCTTTCCTGCTGCAAGGGGAAAAAAAAACCAGCAGCTTGCTCTTCCTCAATAATTCCCTCATATTTCATTTCTAATCTCTTAAGCAAATTACAAGTGAAGACCTTTGATGTATGAGCCAGCCAAACTCATTCATTTCTCAGTACTTGCTGGACTAGAGAGGATCTCCCGTTCTTTTGTATGTGGCTGATAATAACAACTTCAAAGCCCCCAGGCATGTGTTAGCTTTCCCCGATTTCCTTTCTAAGTATGTGTTTTGTGGGCCAACACCAGTTAAGACCCATAAACAGCTGCACTTGAATGCCATCTATTAAGGCAGCCCTGCTATCTCTCATAGTGTAACAACTCTGTTTCTACTTCACAGGACTAGCAGTCTGGCTTTTGTATTTTCCCTGAAATAGAGTACCTCATTTCCAACATTTATGGTGCTCTCATCTTAAAAGAGTCTGGAATCTGATCAAACTCGGAGTAAAAAAGCCATTAAAAGGCACTTGCCCTGAGGTGGTATGGAACATTCCCGTGGATTATGAGGCATTGTTTTGTTGTTGTGGGGTTTTTACAACACCAAGTGTGCTTGATTACTTCTAGTAGGTTGTAGCCACGCGGTACCGGTACCATGGGACCAGATGTTTCAAGTGCTTCAGAACAACTGCACCTGAGCCAGTGGTCGGGCAAACTTCCCCCAGGCTGGCTCAGAAAATATGAAAAGGGGACATACTTCAAACCAGCTCAAGTTACAAATTGCAGTTATTCTCATTATTTAGTCTGTTTAACTCATTATCACAACACTTGGAGGCAAAGAGAACAGAAGAGTTAAAGAGAATATTGGATAGTTGCATAAAAAAAAAAAAAAAAAAAAAAGGATAACCACCACCAGAGATAATTTACATTGTAAGAAAAGAAACAGTTTTGGAAAAGCTATAAAACTTCATGCTTCTGGCTTCCAGCCAAGCTTTATCTGAGGAGCAGAGAGATTAAACAGCTTGTCTAGGGGGCATAAAATGCATCCCAGAAACAGGGAGCACACAATTAACATACTTTCCTTTAAAGTGTTTGTTACTGACCATGGTCAGCAGCACAGACACGAGAACAATAGCACCAGCACGGCAGGTCTCAAGTTCCTCCATCCACAATGTCAGCAAGCCAGAAGCCTGTACCAAGAAGACAGCAAGCATCAATCCAGTTTCTGGCTCTCAGCTCCATTTAAATCTAGACTTGGCGCTGAATATACCATGAGATTACTCTGACCTGAAACCTACTCTCAGCATGTCTGGACAAAGCTGTCTGATCAGAGTTACATACCAAGAATCCATGTTTCATTTTTCAAACATGCTACACTTAGGGAATAGATTGTACCACATGCTCCTGGAATCTCTGCAGCAATATGTCTCTGCAGCAATATGTAATTAAGTATAGAGAGGAGAAGAAAAAAAAAAAACTTCTTACCCCCATGGATACAGAGAAGAAAAAAAACCAGTGGCACTTTTCCAGCCTATCATCAAGAGAATTCAAGTGCAATCCCGCGTGCAATACTCTGGCACGTTAAAGACAAAAAATACTTGGAATTTTGGCAATGCCATTTTCTTTAAGTGGCAACTGGAGATGCCTGATTTTTGGACTGCAGGAGCACATCAGGATGCTCTGCACTGCACATAACTTAGTCACTGGTTAATACTCTCTCTCCATAGGACTTCTCTAGCAGGTGCTCTTCTCACAGGGCTTTCTCTTAGCACTGAGAAGTAAGGGAGTAAGTAGTCTGGGGCCCCAGACTCTTTCTGTTCCCAGCATTCTGCAGTAAGGGGAGATTACAGGAAAGCCCTCATCCCTTATTTTCCCATTATGGGGCTTCGGGACTTATACTCAAACACCAATCACCCAGAATACTTTTTTTTCTGCTGACAGTGAGAGAAAAAGCAGAGAAGAGAACAAGGCTCTTGGCCCCTACCCCAGGCCCTCCCTACCAGCTCAATGAGCCTAGATCAGGACCAGCATCCTTCCCTACTGACCCCCAGGGACTTTGTAGTGCCTCCAGCCTCCAATATTGTCTTACAAACCCGAATCATAACTGCTGGACTATCAGTCCTGCCAGAGACACAGCAAAAAACACACCAGTCAAAAAATTTGATTCCTAGTAGGTCAAATCCAAGTTACTATCCTGATAGCACTGCCTAAGAAACTCATAAACAATATTTCTACCTGCTCTACTACTTGGACAAACAATATCAACTATTATCTACAAGAACACATTTATTGACTGAAGAAAAAGAACATAAATAGTAATGTACCATAAGCCTATCATTTCTGATAGGTCTTTCAGTTCATCCTCTTCTCAGAGTTTCAGAAATGCTCCTAATGTGTTGGCTCAAATCATTCAGACACTGAAATCCTTGCCCTGTGTACCAAAGTCTTCCCTTCTGATTTGATTTGCAGGATGGCCTCCTGAGTCAACATGATTTTGACTCCCTGCTGATAGAAGCTAGCAAAACCGACATCTAGCTGAAATAAAGCAATGAACACAACAGACAGCAATTATTAAAGACTCAAATATAACTCTGAATACATCATCAGCCAAAAATAAACCACCACTGCTTTCTGCTGATCTTTAACTAGGAGATGAGGAAAAAAAAGAACAAATTCAGTTCAAGCAGTGGGTTATGAACCCTCTTTGTTTTATGGTCCTGTAACACCTGCCTCAGCGGAGCCCCAGCCCTTGGCAGGGGCCCTTCAGCCATACCTCAGCAAAATGAGGGAGTAAACACCGCGCTCAGCTAGGTTCTCATGCAGGGAAGGTGCTGGACAAGTTTTATGTAGTGCTGCATAAACACCAGTTGGCTTCAGCAAGATTCAAGGGCACGCAGCATTTTGTGAGGAGGGTGCACAGTCATTTAAAACATTTCTCTCTATCTGCAGTAATCAAAACAAGTTATAGCTAGGCTACAGCTATACTTCTAGTTTGAAGACTGCTCATCTGTGCAAGAGAGAACCATCTGGATTTACTTTACAGTTAACTTTAAAACATATATATATATAAAGTTTCTTAAGTTTTGCCAAACAACTGGAAACATAATGGTTTCTGCATGCTGTTCGCATCGCAGTACAGCTGCAAATGTCCATTAGGACAATCTCATAATTATACACTTATTCTTCCCATGCAATTGTTAAAAACCTTGCTTTTTCAAATTACAGCATATTTTGTTGCAAAGAGGAAATCTTTCAGTCCACCAGGTTGGAGTGGGGGAGGGAAGTCTTTTAAAGAAGAACTTTACTCAAAGCTTTTACTTTCAACTAGCGTTTAGGTTTCAAACCTTAGAAAATAGAATGTTGGATTTTTCCAACTGTAGCTCCAGTGTGGTCTGGCCAGAAATCTATCATTTCTCCCCCTTCTCCTTTTCAGTGTTTGTGGAAGAAATTTAGCCCTCCTAAGATTAAAAATAATAATAATAAATTAAAAAGTAGCTTGTGCTCCCCCTCTCCTTTCCTCTCTTCAAGGGACTTCAATTCTCATCCTTCCCACAGCTCCATCTCCACGCCAGCTATGAAGCCGGTCTGTGGCTTCCCTCCTGCCAAGGTAGTGCTCATTCCACTTGGGTGTCCTCCTTTTTGCTTTTTGTCTCTGTCTTTTATCTAGAATATTAGCGTCCAGGCTAAGGGTTACCTTTTGTCATGTATCTGAGCAGTGACTGGCACTCTTCTTTGTTGATCCTATGATACTTTTTGAGCACACATAAATAAAGGGACAAAGAGTTTTGCTCCAGGGCAACGCTGACCGATGCAGATAGTTGCTTTGTTGAGCCGGAGGAGTGGGACCTGTGGGTAAGCACAAGTGAGAGCCGAGCCACACCAGCACAGATGGCCGCAGGAAGGGGAGCAAACCAGGCATTCAGAGGGCCATCAGCTTAGCAAAGATTTTCAGAACTGACCAATAACACGGCGAACATCTGCTTCTAAGAGCCCAAGGCAACTCTTCAACTTCTCAGAGGGCAGGTGCTTACCTCTTTCAAAATAAGAGCCTGCCTGCCGCGTTCCCCCAGTGTTTGGGCTTCAAAGCAATCTTAACTCATCAGCTGTTCTCAAAACATCTCAGCAGCTAATATTTTTCACCTAACAAAAGCAAAACTAATGGAAACACACACAAACATTCCCCAGAATAGAACACTTTTCCAGGAGGTGAATGATCCCTCTCTACACGTTCTCAGGACCCTACAGAGGGGGGCACAAGGGCTCGCATTGTTTTGACAGCCAGGCAGACAAACAAATACTTCTGTTTCAGCTTAATATTCCTGGCACTCAAAATGTCAGCCCAAAAAAACAATACCACAGGACACTGCCATGCCATCGGCCTGACATCAGAAAGACAGCCTGGTGGGCGACAGCCGGAGGGAAGCAGGCAGCCACTGCCATCCCCATGCAGAACTCGGACCTGCACCTCACACGGTCTCTCCTTGCCTGCAGTGCCATATCACTTTACCCATATTCCCCCATACTGGGTCGCCTACAGGGATAAAAATAAAGCAACCCATGTTAGTTTCTGTTACAGAGGGTCTGTATCTCCTCTTCCACCCAAGTTTTGCTGTTATCAGTATAGAATTAATTTGCACAACAACCTCCTGAGGTAACTCGGAAGGCACAGCGGGATCCTATCGTCTAAGCTCTCAGCATTTTAAGAGTGACTATCTGAATAATTGGCAGGGAGGAGCAGAGGAGCTTGGCCGCTCTGTAATACAGAAACTTGGCTGGAGTGCTGCTGTTAGCATTAAAGCAGCAGCGGGTCCAGTGCCCAGAACTTGAACTGAACTGTTTGTTATTCCTTCACATCTGTACTGCAGTATTAGCCACAGCCACAACCAAGCCTGGGCCTGCTCCTTCTGGAATGGACTTTTAGCTTTTGACAGACGGGGGGGGACAGAGGTGGCCAAACTCACATTGAAAAAGCCCCGAGAGACAGGAGCTATTGTCCCTCTGAAACTTAATGGCACCTACTTTGGGATTTAAGGTACTTCTGGGGAAAAAAATGTCACAAAATGCAGGGGTATCCTGAAACTTTGGTTATGCACAGGCAATGGCATGCACAGTAGGCCACTTCTTTCTTAAAAGAGTTGAGACCCAACATGTATTTATCAACAACTAACTCATAGAGGGCACGAGGCCAAGGCTGGAGGCAGAGCACCGAGCCATCATGTAGCCGGTCCCAGCAAGGCACATCCCAGTACACCTTCTCACCCCAGGGGACAGCCTGAGCAGAGGTGATGTCTCCCTGTGGCTGCTGATAGGAGTGCTTTGTGTTCACCTTCCACCTGTGTACCTGTCTTTCTACAAAGTTCTGCCACATCACCAGAGTTCCACATCACTTTCTAGGTGGAAAAAAGCATTTCAGATATCGTATTGATACCGAGAGCAGCAGCTGGAGGAAAACAAGGCAGCAGGAAGGGCAGGTGCAGAAGCTGGGTATGAAGATCTCTGCACAACGTGGGGGTCACCCCACTGCTGTGCCAGAGCCAAACTGCCCACGCACAGCGTGGCAGGAAGCAGAAGGGAAATGCTCCCAACACATTTGCTGTGCTAAACTTGGCGTTGGGCTTGACAAGAAGTTAGTCAAGAAGTTAGAAGGATTGTTCCTGCATTATTATAGCCAACCCACAGACATCCCATTATCAGTCTTACTGAGGCTAGGTAACTAAATTGCCAGGTTTAATGTTTCAGGTGACATCAGGGAATACTTTTACCAGCAGATGTAAAGATCGTCCTTTGGAGTGGGTAACACTCAAGGTCAGAGTCAGCAAATCCTACTCTAAAAATAGACTCCAGATTCAAAGTTTGTAAGACTTCTTTTGTCGCCCTGCCTCACTCCACAGAGCCCAGCCACCTAGAGCACCTGCCCAAGCACACAGGTAAGTCTGACCAGTGCTTGTTTTCTGCTGTATTTCTTGAGCCCATTTGCTTCCTTTTATAGATTATTCTGGTCAGTCAGGGAGAGAAGTGAGAACTGGCAACCCTTCCAAGGCAGCTGCCTAGTACTGTTGCAGAGGGAAAAAAAAGGTATTACTGAACCAAAAAGGTTTAGAAAGCAAAATTTATGGTTTAAAAATTTAAAAAAAATAAAGTGCCTTTGTTACAGAAATGACTTGATAAACTCATGGGAAATAGGAAATGGAGTACTACAATTGGACTTATCTTAGTGGGAGAACTGAAATTTTAAAAGATAGGAATCAGAATGCAGTTTTCCAAGCATTTTGTGACATCCATCCCAGAATATTTTTCTTTCTCTTCAATAACTGCCCCACCCTCCTGTTGAAGCTAACTTTTCCGATTCAATTACAGTTCTCTCAGATGATGCTGTGTTTTAAGTGTCTTTGGGCACTCCCCAAAAATATTTAAGAAAATCTCAGCTTTCTCTGTTTTAAATTAACCAGTTCAGGCAAAAAAGAACGAGAACAAAAATAAGTTTTCAGAAAGTCATCAGTGGCTTAGAAATTCATTGAAATAGTTGGTGAGTTTTGAATATTCACAGCAGGGGGGTTTGGGAAATAACTGCACAGAGGTTATGATTCTTCTCATTCTAAATCATTTAAAGACAAATGCATTGCAAGAACTATTTTACAGTCTTTGAATGCTTCAAGCATAAAAATGCAGGGGTAAAATAAAGGAACAGAAGTGAATGACGGCTTTTGGTGAATACTGGGATGGGAACAGGAACATGGGATTATGTAATTCTTCACTTAAATACACTTCACGTACCCAAGGATTTCTAGCTTTGCATGTACAGCACTTAGCTTAATTCTTTTGGGGCTTTTTTTTTCTATAGAAAGATTTTTTTTTAAAGACTTGCTCCTCCTTCCAAGAAACATTTGTGCAAAATTAATATTTTTTGGGTCTAGCGTTAGAAAACAAAAAAACATCCAAGGAACCTTTGGTGTACAAAACCTCATTCCTCTGAGGTACAGCAAGCTCCAGGTTTACACAGGAAAGCACACAGCTCTTCATGGCTGTTGCTAGCATTTGGAGCCTGTGTAAAATGTCATGGGGATGGCATAACAGGGAGTACCACTTTTAAATTTCTCTTGTTAAATCATCCAACAAAGCAAGCTTTTGTTGCTGCAGCTTGCTAGCTCTGAGCTCAGATGATGCACTTCGATCATGAAATACATAGAAACCAAAGCACTGTTTATATTCCTCCTGAGTGTAAACACTGTACTCCAGACAGCATGCACATTAACTTCTGCAAGAACTTTCCAGTGCATAAAACAGCCCTGTGCTTAGTCATACTCAAAAAGGGTAACTACTTTTTTGTCCTGAAGGGAAGCATGTAGCTTGTATGCTGGCTGGAAGGGAAAGATAAACTTTTCTTAAGAATTTGAGAACTTGCTTGATAGACCCTCTCTTGCTCTTTTTAAAGACCTTCAGTTATTAGAGCTCATTTTTGTCTCCTTTTAACACTGAGAAAGTACTTATATGGAGAGTGGTTAGTATACTGGATTCAAGCCTTCTGTATGTCTTTTTGAAAGGGTAAGAGAAGCGTTATTCTCCATCCTTACCTCCTCTCAGCTGCTTCCCTCTTGTTACACAGTCTTATTTGCGGTGGTTATTAAACTGAAAAATAAAAGTAAATCAAAATGAAAGCATTATTTTGAAACTTGCTGGGAACACCCAAAGGTCAGGCTGGACTCCTCGAAGATTCAGCAAAGTCCCCTGATTTCAGCAAAGCTGAATTCCTCCTGATAAATAAAAACATTCAAATATGTTAGCTTTCCACCCAACATCAAAGGAAATGGCAAACATTTTTCAACAACAAGCACTTTGTGCACAGAAAGCATTTCTTAACCATAATTACAAAATGATTTTTTCCTCACTTTATGGCTCATCTTCCAAGTTTAATGTTCATAGCAACAAAAAAAATCCTATCCTTCAGGTGTTTTCAGGATGCTGATGACCTTTCATTCCCAGCTAAGCCAGCTGGAGCTTCAATTGCATGGTATATTCAGCAAGAAGTACCTTTTAGTTAAGGTCTGTTAGATAAAGAGCATCTGAGTACAAAACTGAAGCTGGTATGCTTCTGTATACCAAATTAGCTTTAATAAAGCCAGCATCAAAAAAAGCCCCAGAGGCAAAGGTGACCAGTGTCATATGGGCTGGGAGAGCTCCCAGGAGCAGGAAACATGGATGGTAAAGAATGTAAACTATTCTACCATATAAGTATGGGCTGAAGTGGGCTGCAAGGCTAGGAAGAGCTGTGGCCAATATTGGGCATTCCAGAGCAACTAACAGCTGTTTCTTTTGAAAGAAAGAGCAAAGAAAATCATTATCTGCCCCCATTTTCCTTCCCACCTCTTATTTGTTTAGCCTCTTTAGTTGGATGTTTCTACAGCGTGCCACCACCACCGTTGTGCTCTGGTTTTACCTGGAATCAACAGCCTCTGGCACACAGGCACAGCCACAAATTAGCAGCCAGGCTACATTTGCTAGGGGCAACAGCAGCTATGTTGCTGAGAACTCCTCTTGGGCCAAGGAGGGGAAAGAAGGGCAGAAGGTGCATAGATTCTTGCAAAGGACAAAGACAAAAGCAGTCCTTTTTTCTGTATCTCTTTTTTTTTGTTTTGTTGTTTTTTTTTTTTGTTTCTCTTCTACAGCTCTAATTTCTACAGCTGACTTGGATCTTAACTCTCAAGCAGGCATAAATCTTGCCAAACCATTTGGCATCTTTATACACAATGCTAAGGCTTGTGCAGCACAAAGAGCCAAAAATATTAAGAAATGTAGTATTTTGTGATGTACATAATGACTTACGGCTTTCAGTTTCAAAGTACTCAAAAACTTCTACCACATCTGGAAAACCAGCATTTGAAATGCACACACTATCACTGAAGCTCTGACATGCACATCTAAATATGAACCTCAGCCCTTTCACCGTCTGTGGGATTACCAACCCGTACTGCTTGTGGCTGGTGCCTCCAAAACCTTCCTGCAGCTTCGGGGTGGCAGGGAACATTCCTTCAGTTGCCCAGGTTTGGAACACAGCCCCTTCAACTTCCCAGAGCTTTCCTGGAAACATTAGTTTAATCTGAGTAGCTTAAAGGACCAAGAAGAAGGTACTGAAAGGAAACCTTTAATGGCTTTTTATCGCTTCTTCAGCTCCCAGACTGTGTTCCCTCTGACTTAAATAGCAGACAGACTGGCAGATTTTCTTTCCTCCCTCCTTGTTTTGTTAAAAATAAAATAAGGTAAAAAGCACTAAGCAATTCCATTTGGCAGCTGTAGAGTGGATAGTGAGCATAAAGAAGAGATTCCTTTGCTGTGCCTAATAGATGCTGCTTATCCAAATTAGCCACACAATTACTTCTATCAATGCAAAAATAGTTTAATGTTTTTTTTTTTCTAGTGCACAGCACTCAAGAACGACTTAAAATGCAGTGTAATTTGCCACAGTGTACGTCCTGAAGTGGCTCGCTAATGAAAAGAGGATTAACTCTCCATTATTCTGAATTACCATTTTGTGAAATCACTAACAATATTTTCACTTATGCACATATAACCTAAGGGGGAGAAATATTCTAACCATCCAAACGATTAACAAATAAAATTCATTAGATAACATGCACTTCAGTCCTATTTATGAAGAGAAAGATTGGGATATAAAAATGCAGATGACTGAATTTTTATCATCCTTGTTCTGATTTCACACTTAAGTCCACGACAGCGTGATTGGTGAGCAGCAGTGGTGCAGCATTATGTTCGCACACACGATTGAGAAGCAGAACCTGCAAAACGAGACAAACCAACAATTGTGTTGGTTTGAGAAGGTGCCCTGGTCCCAGCAAGGCGTCCTTGGCACATGGTTGGGGACCATCACAGCGAGGAAAGAGCCAGGGGTCCCTCACACAACAGAAGGCCATCCTCACACCAAAGAGCTTTCACACCAGATACGTCCCCAGCACCAGGTGGGGCCTTCCAGCCCACACAGAGCACAGCCCATGGTTGGGACCTGCTCCGGGCAGCCCTGGAAACCACCCACAATACTGAACGCCTGTTGGGACCCAGTGCCCTGCAAAAGGCACCCAAGGCTTTGCTGCCAGGGCTTGTGTTAGGCCAGCGGTCACATTTAAATCCACCACAGCACCAGAAATCCTAACAGTGTATTTCTTTTTCGTCTAAGAGGGCTGGCCTAGGGAGCAGACTTCCCTCAGCTCCGTTCGGTCTACACAGAGCAGTCAGTAAGAATGAGGTGTTATAACTGGTTCCTGGAGAGATGCAAACCTTTCTGCCCTCCCCAACCAAATGCTTTGTGGTAATTAATTCCAGAGCTCAAGTAGCATAACAGTTCCTTTTCCCCTCTCCCCTCCTATGAAACTCCATTACTTTTACGCTTAGTCTAGAGCCAGATCTGAAATACTTATTTTATCAGAGGAATTTCAGCCGATGCTTATGCTCTAATTCAATTTAAAAATCCCTGCAGCAGATAACCCTGGCAAGGAATAAAGAACATAAAATTCAGGGAGCATATGGCTTCCCAGGACACAGAGACGAGCATTTCTCAGCAGAGCTCTAACTTGCAGAGCGTTAACCAACCTCCAGACTGAATTGGTGTTACACAGGCACAAAACAAATGTTTGCAGGTGTAACTGTCCCATTTTGAGGTCTGAAATCTGGGCTACTGGTATAACAAACACTGAACATAATTACTAATCTCATTTCTTTCTCTTCTTCCCCTTGTTTGCTTCCCTCCCCTTTTGTGGAGCCCTGAAGAAATGCTGTCAGTCCCTCAGCATCAAGGCTCTCAAGCTAGACTATTTTTCTAGTAAGAAATGATCCTTTCTTATCACATTCTAGATAACAGTCCTTTCACTCTCAAAGTCGGAATGCATTATTCTGATGGTCCAACGTTACTTACTTCACTGAGTCTGCATACAGAGTTAGCACAGTCTGAAAGAAGGAGGGCTTTCCTAGGGCATGGCTCCTGGTGGCTCAGGAACGGACCTCACATTGCTTGAAGGCACACAGGACCAAGTGAGTGCAAGGCAAGTCTGATAGGGATTAATCTTCAGAGCTCCTTAGGCATCTCAGAGGACCACTTAGCTAAACATCATCATGTTTTAGGAAGCTTGGCTGAAAGATAGATCCCCTTGCCAGTGAAAGCAAGCCAGTCTTTGAACAAAGGTGCACATAAGCCAGATAAAAACTGACTGCACAATCTTGCCTAGCTTTGGAGTTGAAAAACAGAAATTTGTCAAGTTCTGCTGAGAAACAGAACGTGCAGGCACAGAAGAGTCCAAACCAAGGAATAAAACCCAATGGGAATGTGGGATGTCAGTGAAAAACGGTCCTCCTGCTTGCAGGAATGCTCTACAAATAGCCAGATTTTTGTCTGGAAAAGGACACAAACATCAGCAGTGGCCAACACACAAAGAATCTGTGGGAGTCACTACTTACTCTCTGTAAATTTTTCTTCACGTTATCAAAAACTTAGAAACAAAAATTACTTGAGAACCTCTTGACCTAAAGGCACCCCACACATTATATGCGGATGCCATCTGCCTTCCTGGGCTCCTGCAGCAGGGCTGCACCTGTAGGTATCCAGATTAAAAAAGAAATAAGGAGTGACCCTGGAGAAGATGAAGTCCTTGAGCCCACACTCACTGAAGAATCATTTGTTAGTCGGTGGCTGCAAAAGAAGTGCTGCTAAAAGGCAAAGCCTCGCTCCCAGAAATAGCCTACAAGTTCTCTGTGTAGGACTGCATTAAGATCATGAAAAAGTAGAACTGATGCACTCAGCAATCACCTGACACCTGCTCACCATTGCACCTGGCCAGTGCTGTACTGTGTGCGCTGTAGCTGAGTGGAACTCACTGGCTTTGTGCTTCCTCATCTTAGCGTTCCATTTTCATTATGTTCCAGCCTCCTGCACCGCCCAGCTTCCATGGACAAGGTGTCATCAGCAGGTTTGAACGCCAGGAAGAAAAACGCATACACAGCAATCAAAGTGGATCCTGATGGAGATTACTGTACCCCAGGTGCCTTTGAACTGGAGCGGCTCTTCTGGAAAGGATGCCCAAAGTACACTCACGTCAACGAAGTCTGGCCCAACCTCTACATAGGAGATGAGTAAGTGTTCACAGTACCTCTGCACAGACGATGAGTAAGCTCATGAAGTACATCTCTATATAGGAGATGAGTAAGCTGTGCTAAGTACAGCTCATAAACAGCAAGTAGTTTCATTTCTCCTCCTACCCTTTAGCTAGTCGTTATCAGTGACGCCTGTTTTGATGTGCTTCTGACAGCTGCCAGGGTTGGCAGAGCACCCTGCTGCCACAACACCAGCACACAGCTCGGGATGCTGCTGCTTCAAGGAAGAGCTGGTCAGGTACAGAGGGGCCCACTGCTAAAACGGGGCAACAGAGCCGTCCTAGCACTGGTCTGGGCTGCTTAAGTCAGTCATAAATCATTTTAGAATCGTTTGGTAACTTGTCATTTATCTCCAAGTGAAAGTCTCTTCACAGTCACTCTGACTGAAGGGCACTGTCTAAACCTGTTGTACCACAGCTTCAGTTGGTTGGAGACTAAAATGTAATTTTTGAAGTGACTGAAGAGACAGCTGAACCTGCTGTGGTGTTTCTGTGCTTCCAAGCCTGTGCTTGCGTACACAGAGTGCTCTGCATCTCCAAATTGCTCCAGAGATTAAAACAGATGGCACCCTGCAGAAGGGCAGAGCTGCAGAGTTTCCTCTCACTGGTCACACCTAATACGATTTTGGAAAAAACAAAAAAACAAATAAAAATACCCAAGCCTGCAAGATGGACTTAGCACTGCAGAACACAGGACTAAGCTAAAACAGGCTATTCCAACACGCAGCCAACTGCTGCAGCAGGCAGGCCGTCAAAAACCCCCCAAACCAAGCCCGGAGCAGAGCAAGAGCTTTTCTTACCCCTTAGGTACTATTGGTACACTTCCCATTTTCCTCAACACCCTTCCCAAACATGACATCTACTTTACATCATCACTGTAAGGCACAAGCAGCAGTCCCACTGACTCCAAAGTTCTCAATAATTTTTTAAAAGGTCCTAAAATTCATCTGCTGCCAGCTTATAAAACGAAAGATATACAATCTTGGAAGTTACGAGGCTCCTAATATCATCGACCAATTACTTCTGTGGCGCCAGAGGCAATAGAAGGCACACGGGATCTGGGCTTGAACCAAGCAGGGGCTGTCATTTAGAGACAGGGAAATATATATATATATCTTGAGCTTGCTCAAGAAAAGGGAAAATGGGGTTGAGTTGTCTTCTTCCCATCCTTCCCTGCCACTCATTAGATATTTCTAGCTCAAGATTAAGTGAAAATAACAGCCTCTTCTGGCATTAATTCCCTACTTCTTCATTCAGTCACCAGCATTATTCTGAATGAAGTGGTTAGAAGAATTTGCCTTGTACCTCTTTGATAAAGCTGTAACTGCCCTCTGGGTGGAGAGGAGACAACAGGTCTCTGGACAGCCACAGCCTCCAAGCCCAGACAGTGCCCACTGACTCTCTTTCCTGCAACTGTTCCTGTTACAGGGGCTTTTCACACCTTGAGATGGAATCAACACTAAGCAGTGTTACTGAATAAAATATACACCTTCACTTAGTGCAAACTAACCAGAGAAAACAAGCATCCAGCGCCAAGAAAGAAGGAAAAAGAAATGGGGAACAGGTGGTGGGGATAAATAGAAGTAAAGCTTCACAGGAAACTGGGCTCCCAGCAAGAGGATGACTATTATCAACCAGCTGAGGGCAAAAGCGATATCCAGCATCAAAAAAGCCGAGATGAGAGCTGGTCTGCAGGCAAGATGCAGCTCTCATGACCAGAACACACATTTGATTTGAAGCAGGCAATGTCCAGGCACCTTTACTATCTTTCCTCAGACAGCTCCACATCTTCTGAACAACAGCTTTCCCTTCAGAATGGCAGGGGTTTTGCATTATGTTAAGATCTCCCTTGTAGCACTGGTCGCCAAAGAGCTGCCATGGAGACGTGAACAGATGTTGGGTGTATTTGCATCCTTAGCCATGCTAAATTAAGGTTGATCTTAAAAGAATTTAGTAGAGCTCATCAACAAAATCAAGTGAAAACACACACAGTTTATTCTCAGAGCCTCCACATCTGTGCTTCATTCCTCCTCCTGCATTTACAAGGTTAACAGGACTTGTGACTGCTTATGGAAATGCTAATTAATTACCCTGACTACATAACCACATCTTCCATCTAATGCAACACAGGCTATCAAGGAGCCCTGTGAGGCCACTCAGTGCCTTTGTTACAAGGCTTTGCTGCAGATGTTGCCCAGAGGCAATGAGATCTCCACGAGCCTGTCAGGCCCAGAATAATCAAAGCCTCAAAATATAACATGCTGTGTTCAGCTCCAATTGAAATTTTCCTCCAGCAAGTTCCAAGGACTTTTAAAGACCACGCACTGGAACTTGCAGGAGACAGCCCAGCAATAGGAATAAGGCATGCTTTGCCAAGATTTTGATTCATCTGCTACCAGGATTAGTGCTTGCCTGTGTCCTCCTCATGCCCAGACACCTTCTGAAGAGACAGAAAAGCAGCTCAGTCTTGCTTCCTTCTCTCAGCCGTCACCCAGTTACCTGCATGGGCAGTTTTACTGACTATTCTCAAACCTGCTTGGTTGACCGCAATCTCATGGAAAGTCTCTCTCAGAAACACAGCTTGTAGTTCCTCCCTTGTGGCTTTTCAGCAACTGCTTTGTTGCCCAAGATGATGTTTGTGATTCCATATTTCTTAATTTCAATGAATGTGTTAGCCAAAGGCCTCCTACAATTGTGATTTCCTTTTAGCTACCCTCTAGTTCTCATTAGGATTTAAGGAATGATCACATACGTTCCCAAACTGCTCCCAGGAAACATTCTGGAGCTGAATTCCTCATAGCTTAAATATGAAAAGCCAATTTTGGGTCACACAGTTGAACTGGGCCTGCATTTCAACAGTGTGAAGTTCTGTGCTTCTTTCTGTAGAGGCTCAGGGCCTTTGATTTTGAGAAGTAATACAGGTGAAGTTCAGTAAAACACACCTACAGATTGCACAGATTGAAGCCTACGATAGCTAAAACGCATTACAATTTAAATACTGGCCTCCTTCATGCTCTCCCCTCTTTCCTTTCCCCTGGAAAAAAAAAAAAAAAAAGATACAATATGGCTTTTTCCAAGTGACTAAGTACAAAGACAATTTATGCTAATCTAGAAGAAAACAGATGGGGCTCACTCAGAGTAACAAATAGTTACCTCCCACTGGTTAGCATTATGAACTTCTAGGACTTATAAGATATTAATCATACAAAAATAGGAGTGCATGTACATTTTATAACAATACTCATGAGGACATAGTTTCAACTCTGTTAGAATGAGAATCTGCCAATTTTAACAGCAGTTTAAAATCCAGAAAATCAGATCTGTAATACTGGACAAAAAAAACCACACCTCTTAAAGCACCATTTCCAAGACAAGTAACACTTGTCATCTACCCTTCTGGTCTTCCCAAGGCAATATCCCAGTCTGCAGATGATTTCTAGCACTTGATGTAGTACAGAAGTGACTGAAGTTGGGACTAAGAACTGGCTCGATGCCTTTGCTGTATAGAAAGCTGAGAGGAATTTCCTTTATCTGTGTTGTATCACTTGCAAAAACACACGTATGCAATTAAAAAAAAATAATTAAAAAAAAAAAATCCACCGTTTGGAAATAGAGGAAAATGGACTGCTACATCTTTTTCTATTACAAGTTCTGAAGATCTTGTTCAGCACTGTCAGTGGTAACAAAATTCTTCTAATTCACACTGAACAGGAGGCGTACGCAGAAACGGAGCAACACCTCAGAAGGAAAAGAGGATACAATGCTTCACTATCGCTAGATTCCCTCAGTGCTAGAGTTACCAAAGGAAATTGGGTCAGTATTATTAGAAATTCTCAACATCTCTCCTCAGCAGGGAGAGCTGCCAGATTTTCTTTAAAAAAGAAAAAAAAAAAAGCGTCAGTGTTGCCTATATTCAGGAAGCTTCTTTCTGACACTGACCATCTGGTACGTTATCATCCTGCATCAAGCATTTTAAAGAAATGGGAAAGTTTGAGAAGGACGATTCCTCTTCCAGTAACGTGTTGCCTCAGATTTCCTTCTGTTTTGTCAATCTGGGTCACGTCAATCTATGGGCTTTCACAGCCTATACTGAAGCATGTTTGCATTGCTCAACCTTAGCATGAAGATGAAGAGACTTGGCTCCACTTACAGCTCATAAACATACACACCAGTTGTAGTCAGCCAGCACCAGCTACGAAGAGCTGACTTACCTGTGGGGTGAGCTGCTCTTCCCATTTTGCTCACGAGGAGTCTTGCAGGATCCCTTCCCTCCGTTTAGATGCACCTGGGTTTTTGCCGTGAGCCATCTTCTCTTCTCTTTGTTAGCTGCTGATAAATACTTAATAGTTCACATGAAGTTGCAGGCTGCAGTGCCTGAAAGTTGTTTTTCCCTCTCTTCCAACTCTGATGGTTTGAGCATCTTCCTGACAGAAGCAGCCAGGCTCCAGCTTGTTAATGGCAATATTTCAAAAAGAGAGCAAAGGGATTTGGTACACTGGAGATGGCAAATTAAAAGGAAGGATTTTCTTTTACATTATAGCTACTTATGTTGTTGCTTCCAGAATGCTAAATTTACTGTGGTGCTTGCTTTTTCTTGTGAAGATCTTTGCTTTAAAACTGACAGCGGGCACAGATAATTTTCAGGCAGCCCTTTATCTGCCCTTGCACAGCCTCAAAGATGCAAATATTCCTTCGGGAGCTGTCTTCAAGTGGATGACGTTTTTGTTTGGGCCAGTTGCTCCCTCTCGGTGATAGTCTAATATTGTGAATATATCCCTAAGTGAAAGTTACTTTCCCTCTGACTTTCTTTATTTAGGTGGCGTTCCCATATTGAAGCACTCCCCCTTGCCTCAGAACTTTAAAAACATCTTTATGAGTCCATCTGTCCTACAGTAAATGCAGGGTCTGATTCAGCAAAGCACTGAGCTTTTGCTCACCCTGCTTTGCTATCCAGAGGGAGACTTATGGGTGTGTTTAACTTTTAGCATATGTTTATGTGCTCTGAATTAAAGAGCTAATGAGTTTTTACATGGGACCAATCTGCCCAGTTCATCTCTTACTAAACTGAATTATACTGAAACTTTAACTGTTATCTCTCAGTGCCACACTTCTCCTCCTCTGCGTAGAAACACATTCAGGGCAAACACTGGAGACTGCAACGACATCATGTAAGAGGAACTCAAATGCCAGCAGCACAGATGGTGACAATGGACAAAATGAAAACAATTGAAAGAATATTTAAATGCTTATGGTTTCACCCACACTGAAAATTGTAGCAAACTTCTTTACAATGGCTACTTAAAATTCAACTACCGTCACTAAAATGGAAATATTAACTATATTTTATTAGGAAATAGCAGCACCTGAAGTGGGGAAAAGAATAGTTTTAGCTTGAGCCAATTGCAGGGGGAAAGCCTGTGCCATTTTCAGCTGCAAGTGAACTAGAAATTGAACTGTAAATCCTCCATAAAGGTATAATGATTCATACAAGAGTCTCTGAGTGATCCCATGCTATTAGTCACCTCAACTAACCGGACACCTGTAGATATCGATGCTTGAGCTATCCTTTCTGTTCATCTAAAATAACAATGCCTCAGGCATTGTGAAGCTTGCAAGGAAGATCAAAAGTATTCCTTCCTATCTACCTTGTGTGTAAACAACTATCAGGCAAAAGGAAACAACAACAACAACGGCTGTAGTTAGAATAAACAGGCAGTGAAGGTTACTTCCACAATTACTACACAGCAGACTCACTGAGCTTGGAAAGCAAAACCATCCTACACACAAGGTCAGGGCTCACTGAAGGGCTAAAGCCAGCAGAAGCAAACACATCGCCAGGCACCATCACATCTGCGTTCAAAAGTGTGTAGGTCTCTTCTAAACTTGACAGACATTTTCTCTCTGTTAAGTGGCAGTCAACGTGCTGCAGACACAGAAAGACCTCAAGTTTAATTCCTATATGACAGTAGTGTCAGCCACAGTATGGCAGCCCTGGCCCACAGCTCCGGAGCTGACTGCTTAAGCAGTTAGTAAAGGACAGGATGCCTTCATTGTGAACACCATTTAAAACAATGGGGGACACCAAATGCTTAGAAATACGATTCAGAGCCACAGAACAAGACTAAGTAAGCCAGTCAGAAACAAACGCATTAGTTGCACTCACTATAACAAAAGGCAACTGCACAAAAACCTAATCAAGGCAACAGGAAAATTGGATCCTAGATGAACGTAGCAGTGTGTCAAACTTAAATATGATTGCCAGTGCAACCTACTCTTTGGCATTGCCCTTGTTCAGTAGAACTTCATCATTTAATTCAAATGATGTATAGTAGCCTGAGAAGTGCTTGCAGGAGCCAAGTTTGGTGGAATCTACAGCCTATCAAAAACGTCACCCACTTTTCCATTGCTCTTAGCTATGCTGCAATCCTATATAACATTCAACAATTAAAATCACTTACAACAGTTCTAGTTGGGCACAGTTCTCACCTGGGAACACTGGTCTTTCACAGGTGGATTCATGCTTTCAGCTAAATCTGGCGTGTGGAAGACATTTTCTGTAACCCAGTATCAGGTGGAATCAACTTAAAGCCATCCTGAACTGTTACCACCAGAATTATGAAACATAACAGGTAGCACACAATGACATCTTGTGTGACAGAAGCTACATTCACACATTGAAATGCTCAGGAAACATTCACAGAGAGAAGCACTTTTAGTTGGAAAAAGCAGTTTCGCATGATGCATTCATTCATTTACGGCAGCAGTGCTTATGTGAAAATATATCAACAGAATAAAACATACACTTAAAAAAATAATAATAAAAAAGCCTAGTAGTCTTTCTATGCATTAGTAAAACTTGACAGCTTTTACTGAATAAAACCTTCCAAAATTGGAAGCTTTCTCTAAAAGTTTTCCAAACAAAAATTAATTTTTACATCCTATAACCACAAAACAACGCAATTTTTGAGAAATTGCAGGCTGCCAACAAGCACGTGCTGTGGGTACTGAGAAAAACACTGGATTTCCTCTTCCATCTCACATCCCTTATCCAAGGGAAGAGAGGACAAAAATGAAGTAAGATATTAAGGAAAACGTATGACTTTCAGCTTTCACTGAACACCGATGTCCAATTTCCTATCTAGCTCTTTGCTTTATATCTCTGGTTTAACCCAACAGGACAGTAAATGAAAGTGACAGGGTGCTGTGGCCACAGGTAGGGTGTTTCTTTCTGCTGTTTGTTTGTGTATAAATGGAGGGAAAAAAGCTTGGTAACTTCTCATAGAAAAGAACAACTTTTTGAATTCCAGATGATCTCACTACTCGCTTACCACTGACTCTTTCATTAGTTCTGCAATATCAAATGATGGGAGAGAAGGAGAAAGAAGCACTCATGGCATCTTATTTCAAGTTCTGCCACTGATTTGCTTTTACAACCTTAAATAATTCATTCTATTTCTTTCTGTATCTCAAGTTTCTTGTGTAAGATGGACAGGAGCCAGTATTGCATGCATAACAAGGGTGCCAGGAAAACGTGTTCATTTTTAAGGTGTTCCAAGGGTTAGGCAAAGACAGGTATGGACTACAGAGGGATCATGCTCCAGAAGCGACAACGTTTAACAGTCTTTGCAATGGCAAATGATGCATTTTCTAAACATTATCAGTTTCATTAACACATAGCACATACCAGATCATAGCTTGTTGTTGTTTTTCTTCTCATTTACAAGGCTGCATTTGTTTTAACAGAAAAACTGCGTTAGATCGCTACAGCCTCGAGAAGGCAGGCTTCACTCACATCCTCAATGCAGCTCATGGTCAGCGGAACGTGGACACGGGACCAGAATATTACCAAGACATGACTGTGGAGTACCATGGAGTGGAGGCAGATGATCTCCCCACTTTCAACCTCAGCCAGTTCTTTTATTCTGCTTCTCAATTCATTGATAATGCGCTTCAGGATGAAAGAAGTAAGGAGGGTGCTGAAAATGGTTAAAAACAGGACACTGTTTACCCCATCTGATTATAAGCATAGCTCACAGCATCCGACTCTGTGAGAATAAGTCCAATACAATAGAACAAAGAACACCAAGTCAGTAGCACGGAACTAGTTGCTTAAGAGAAGACAGAGATGGTAACTGAACTCGGGACATGTCTCAGGGCAGAGCTAGCAGCAGCTCAAGAACCCCTACACCAAGCAGTTAGACAGAAATCCACATCGCAGGTTGCATTAAGGCTTCCTGTCTCACAGAGGTGTTTTGGTTTTTTATTGTTGATTTTTTCCTTCACAAACAGCTCAGACACAATGAGAGATTGAATAGGTTCCTTAACTTAGCCATCTTTTTCCTTAAATTAGTCCCCATTAAGAAAGGGAGTGTTCTGCAGTAGCTCCAGGCTGCCATTCCACTGCTTCACTCTCTACAAGTACAAAACCCACCCTCATACCATCACATCTACCCCAAGCTGCAGCAGACTTACCATCTATGAAGCAGCCGGGGATGAAAACTCTGACAGCAGAGACGCTGAAACATTTTGTTAAAGCCTTTGTAATTTTTCATCTTGATTACCAGAATCCATTATTTGCTGACCCCCAGCAGAGCACTATCAGAGGCTTTATAGTGAAGAAGGGCCACAAGCCTAGGCCTCGTTGGCTTTCAAGGTCACTTCCACCCCTTCGCCTCCTGCTCCCCCCCGTGCCCAAAACTTGAAATCCTCAATAGGCTATTTCACCAAAAAGCAGCAGAGTATCTTTAGATTTCCAGCTGACCTACAAGGATCTTAATACCAGAGGGTCACGTATCAAGTTTCCAGTCTCCTGTCAGCTTCTGTTCCTGGCTGTTAAGCTCAGGTGCAGCAAGCTGCTACCTGGCTCGCCTCTAGCAACCAGTCAAATCTTTACAACTTTAGCCTTTCAGCAAGTACAGTCTACAGCAACAGTCTCTTCTCTTGTTCAAGAGAAAGTCTTGAAAGCAGTTGTTTTAAAATCAAAGTCCAAATAGCTGGAGAAACTGCTTCAGGAGCTGACTGACTTGTGAAGAAAGGTACCTGGCATTTCAAAAAGTCTGTCTGAAGCAGTGCCTTCGGGAAGGAGTGGGTAACTGTACCACACCTGTGTCTAGCCATGGCTGGAGGCCAGAGGTCACTATCACTGGAGTAGCTGGAATAAGAAATGCAGACTTACTCCTGTAGCTCTTCTGTTCCTGTAACATCATTGCCTGCTGCACTGAGGGAAAGAAACAAGCACGAGGCAAGGCTGAAAAATCTACAAAAAATTTGAAATTCAATATGTATTGGGGCAGGGGAGGATGGGACAGGGGAAAGCGTGAACCTTGTTTCAAAACCATGAAGTCCAGGAAGTCCAGGAAGTTCTAAGCCTGTACCAGATACCAGTCCAGTGCTGAAGCAAAGGGATCAGTCATTTCTGCAGCTGTGCACTGACCAGATTCAGATGGTCTTTAAACTATAGTAACAGGTTGCGGATGCTCCCCCCCTGGAGGCATTCAAGGCCAGGCTGGCTGGGGCTTTGAGCAACCTGCTCTAGAGGGAACTGTCCCTGCCTATAGCAGGGGGATTGGAATGAGATGCTCTTAAATATCTCTTCCAATGCAAACCATTCTATGGCTCTGTGATTCTATGAAAACAGCTTCTGTTTGCAATCACGCAAGCCATCCTTCAGCTGTGCATAAAGATTTCCCAAAATACAGAATTCAAACCTTAGGAAAGCTTACAATTTTATACTAGGGAGGCCTGATTACTGGAAGGAAAGGCACTATTTTAAGACTTCTATAGTATTCATTCTCTGGGTGTCACCGTTTCTCAAAATGTAAAATGGACAAGAAAATCCTTTTCTTGTAAAGATGTAATGGGAAAAACAACAGCATGTTAGAGATGGAGATTAAAAAGAAAAGGCAGTGTGAGAAAAATTAGACACAGATACAAAGAACCGAAGCATCTGACCACAGAAACCTCAACATTTACCACTCCATCTGACTCTTGAAAGTGAAAGCTATATCTAGACAGATTTAGAAGAGTACAAGCCCAAGCGTCAAGCAAAGTGACCAGAGTAATCCAGAGACATGCCACCACTCAGCAGACTCTGGCTCCATGGGATTCTATAACCTTCCAGGTGCAACCAAATATAACTGGCCAGAATCAGACAGACTGCAAGAGTGGATTCCCTCTTCAGTAAAGAGGACTTACATGGGCTTTTTTTGCATCAAAACTGAAGAGACTATAAAACAGCACAGAAGGCATATGGCTCTACAGAAGAGTTTCAGCATTTCGCTGTAACGGGCAGTCAGGTTTTGAATATACACAGGCAAGCAAGATCTTAATTTTCCTACAACTAGAAGGCATTTCAGAAAATTGTATGGCCATTTTTTGCCTTCGTTAATATAATATGAAACTTCCTCCACAATCCGATTTGCCACCCACACAATAGCAAAGCCTTCCTTGTCCTATCTCAACAACTATTTACAAGGTAGGAAGCTCTAAAGAGGAGTGTGAAGAGCTGAACAAGTGATAGTTTTCATCCGTTTCAAATATTTGGAGTAATAATAGAAAGGATTATCATTTTCCAAGAGAGGAAGAGGCACTTACAGTTATCAGAGGGACTGGAATTTTGCCAAGATGCCTCTAAGACTATCTGCTGGGATTAGGATGCAGACTGTAACCATTAATCCTCCAGTGCTGGCAGTTCTCGATGCGTCCATTGCACAGCCACGCTACTTGTGCCAACACACTGTCTCATGCCTGGAAGCAAAGGCGTTAATGGGAAGGAGTCATGGCTTTGCACCCATCACTTCTCACTGGGCAAAACTGACAGAGAAACTATTATTGGCCCTGATAAGTTTTGTTGTTGTTGTTTTTCCTGTGGCAATTAAGCTAAACAGAGTGATAGAGACAGTGTTCACAAATCTATTTCCTCCAGCAGTTCAGCCCTTTGTGTGACCCCCTAAAGGGCTTCACATCATTTTTTGAAATCTTTTGAAGTATTTTCAAGCCTGTTAATCAGACCTGAACCCACTTACTACTTGCTTTCCCCACCTCCCTGGACACGGCAAATCAGGAAGGCTGCATCCCTGTCAGCACCCAAAAACACAGACTTTTGCCTCTAGAAGTTTAATCTATTAAACCAAGCAAAGCCACAAAGCCAAAACATCTCTCCACAGATAAAAAACTATTAGCAGAGACCGCATTTCCAGTACACAAGACGGGCTACTGCTGCAAGGAGACAATTCTATAAAACAAAGAGGTATACACAGCAAGGCAAAGGGTCGACAAAAATGGAACTTTAATTCCACACAGGAACGACCAGCCAGATTTCTAAAAAAGCTTTACTGAAGTTTAAGGAAATGGTTTCTTTATTCTATTAATGCCTTCTACTCTCAAAATATCACTGAGCCCTGTCAGCAATGTTTTACACATCAAATACTTAGGCCAAAGTGATGTGATTCAGATCTTGAAGGAAAATAGTGTAAGACAAAAAAGGTTTTTTGGTCAGCTTTTATCTCTAGCTCGTAGTAATGAGAAAGGCACCTCCTTGCATCTCATTTATCCTCATGAAAGGATGGTTTGATAGCACAACAAATGCTCCCACACCTCTGTGATAAATACAAGGTGCAGCTGGGCTTGCTTTGTTACTTAAAACAAGGCTACAGCCCCTAGAGTTTCTCTTCAACAACTGTTTATGAAGAAAATCAAAGATAATTGGTTTAGAATTAAACAGGCAACTTCCTACAAAGACTGTGTTCTGTGTTCATGTACTACAGAAGTATTTACTACAGAAGGACTTAGGCTCAGTTTCCCAACCTGTAAAAAGATAGATCTTACAAAAGATGCCAGTAAGTGTAGTTAAGCCTCCAAAAGGAGCAGGGGCACTAACAGAAAACATCACTGTTAAGAAAATAAATCCACCACTGTCTTGTCTGCATCATATCTCTTTGTTTCCGCAGACAAGGTCCTCGTGCACTGTGCTATGGGTCGCAGCCGGTCAGCCACGTTGGTCTTGGCTTACCTGATGATTTACAAGAACATGACAGTGGTGGATGCCATTGAGCAAGTGTCACGGCACCGATGCATTCTGCCAAACAGAGGCTTCTTGAAGCAGCTGAGAGAACTGGACATAGCATTGGCACTGCAGAGGAGGAACACCAAAAACAGCCTACCAGCCAATGACGACGAGAGCAGCACCACAATCTAGGATTGCTCCAGGCAGGGCTGTGCTACTGGAAAATAAACTTTGTAAAATGAGGGGAGGAAAAGCTGTAGTTAATTACATGGTCACAAGGGTCATTTGTTATCTAGAAGGAAAAATATCAGAATCATTTCAAATGTTGTCAGGATGAGAAAGAAAAGTCGAATTTTAAACCTATCTTCTTTGGATATCTTAGCTTTAACAGAGATCTTCTCAACATTAACAAACCTTCCCTCTCTAAAGTTTATCCAGCACAAAACCAGGCATAACTTAAATGAAGACATCTGAGTACCCCCAAAATCCTGATCCTAGTCCAAGTACGTGACCTTTAAAAAGAGAAAAACTAGCCATTCCTGAAGAGCTTTTGCAGGAAAAATGTTGAGATGGTTGCAACACAGACAAGTTGTTTAGTCCCACAGTCATTAAGAACTTCCCAGAAGTTTGCCTTTTATGTTCTTTCCTGGCATCACCATTTCTTCACAAAATCTAAGAGCAGCACAGTGTTTAGAGAGCCTCCAAACGAGTCTTCAGTATGGACTTTGCAGCAGAACATGCAAGCTAGAGACAAAGCAAAATCCTTGAGAAGATCAGATGCATAGACACAATGGGTAACAGTTCAAGGAGCTACACACGCATGTTTCATTTCTAACTCGCTTCTCCTAAAATTCAGGCAGTTGAAGCATTTAAAGTCCAAAGCATACGTCATCCAACTCAATTTACTAGGCCACACACAATGCCTCCTCTCAAACAGAAAAACCCACCGTACTGAGAAATTATGCTTTGTGACTTGTTTTCTTTCACTTGTGACAACACACGAGAAATATACTATGGCCTTTATATTGCTACAGAGAAGTTCCCATGGAAGACCCTAACAGCCCCCTAAACATTCTGGATTGGAAGCAAAGTACAAGAAACTCCTAAGTAGTTCCCAGTCACATGTTCTGCACAGAAGGTTAGGAAATCAGCAAATAGCAACACTAACAATATCAACAGAAATATGTGTCTACAATTTCCAAAGGATGGGATTCCAAGCTACTCGTAAGTTTGGAGCTGTCATTTTAGTGTAGAAATGAAACGCAGCATGTGAAGGAAAAACAAACAAACAGAAAAAAAAGAGGAAAAAAAAGGAGACCAACAGAGCCCCATATTCCATTACTTCTATCAGTAATGTGTGTAAGTGTTAAGCATCATCTCACAGAATGGCTAAGATTGGCAGGGCCAATCTGGTCCAACCTCTGTTCAAGCAGGGACATCCAGAACAGGGTGCCCAGGACTATGGCCAAGTGTCTTCTTAAGACCTCCAACCAGGGAGGACCCATCACCTCTTTGATCAACCTGCCCCAATGCTTAAGCCACCCACCCACTGAAGAAGTGGGTGACCCTCACTGCCTTTAGTCCTGCCATAGGCACCATCGTAAGGAGCCTGGCTATGTCCTGTTTGCACACTCTCTTCAGGTATTTCCGGACACTGATGAGATCCCTCTGAGCCTCCTGCACTCCTCACAGGAGGGGTGCTCCAGGTCCTTCACCATCACGGAGGCTCTCCGCTGGACTTTTTCCAGCGTGTCCAGGTCTGTCTTGTACTGAAGGCCCCCAGAACTTGGACACATGCAACATCAGATCACCAGTCAACCTCACTCAGCACAATCTACAGCAGTAAGTGAGCGCATCACAAATGTCACGTAAATGTTGGGTCTGAAAGCAGGTCTGCAATGAAGGATGAGGCACATTTTTTACTTATTTTAAGGCACCGTGGGTATAAAGCATTTTTGTTTTTAGTGTCAAACCACGTCCTTTGTTTACGGGAAGACTACAATTGCATGGGTAAGGAAACATCCTGCATTTCACAAGAATCATCTACTACAACTTGGTGAAGAATTCTTTAGAGGCACCAGAAGAAAGCTGATTCTCAGCTGGAATGGTGCTGGAGCACACAATCGAGATCGATACTGGGATGGGCAGACAATACATAGAACAGCTAGATCTGTCAAGGATGAGAGTTCTTATTAAGTAGAAGTTTCAGTGCAGTAATGCAATTCACAGCTAAATAGTCACTATGGGAAAAGATTCAGAAAAGTCATCTGACCCGCTGAAAGGAATTCAGTTCTCAAAAAGTAGTACTGGAAACTTGCCTGTTGTGCAACACACAATACATCATTCTCCACCCAAATTTTAATCCATATATTGCAAATACAGAATTTCAGAAATACGTCGGAGTCATGATCCTCTGTTTCAGGTTACCACACACTGAAATGGCACGAAGGTCTGTTGGCCTTTTTACTAAACACTTGGGAACCCAAAACTTAACAGCAGTAGATTAAAAATCCTTTCATTTACTACAAAAACATGTAAGTGAAAAATGGTAAGACACAGTGCTACTTTGATATACAATAATTCAATAAAGATGTGAGGTCCTGGTTATACACAAAGGCTACACCCTGTGTTTTCACCTTTTCTTTCCCTAAGCATAATAAAACGTGATAGTCATTTCATGAAGACGAACACACACATAGCCTAAGTATTATCAATACTCTTTGCCTCCATAAAACAAAGTGAAAAAAGTATTAACTATGCTGTGCTCTCTCTTATCAAGCATTCTAAAATCCAAAAAAAAAAAAAAGAAGTTATTCCAAATTACCATTTCACTGGATACCTCAACTCCCATTCAGATCCGCTTTTTAGACTACTGTCCCACCATATAAAATTTAAACAGGTGATGTGCCTGGATCTGTAAAATCAATTTCTTGATTTGGAAACACCATATACTTTAAGGGATTAACAAAACACATATTTTCTCTGATTTTTCAATACGCAGAATCAAACCTGTAAAGCTGCTTTACACACTAGAACAGGGAGATGGTGTTTTCAATCTTCTTGCTGTGTCAGTGGGGTTGATGAAGATTCAGTGGCAACATTCACCTTAAAAGCAGTTTGAAAAATACTTAAGATTTTTTTTTTTTATGCACCCACACACACTTGATTTAAAACCTTGGTGCACTCAGGAGCTCCTTGTATAGATTTCCTACTTGATTTTTATATATACCTTCTATTGCTAGATGAGAAGCGTTCACAATTGTGTGTGTGTTTGTATGTGCAGGTGTAGGTGCATATATGCAGAACACAGAGGTTCTACAGAAGGTTTCTATTTTCTTGTAATCCAGCAGTGAGGAAAGGAAGAGATTAGTTCTACTCGGATACAGTCCAAGCATCGTGTTGTCACAATACCCTCTTACATATGTATTAACACCGCCTATAGGGAAAAAAACACTTTCATACATTAAATATTGACAACCTTGTAATGTATTAAATACATATTTATTCAATATTTTAATAAGATTATTAAAAAAAATAATCTTAGATACTCTTTATTTTCACAAGGTGTATGCAATTATGATGAGTAACCTACACTTAGGCTCTAACAGCCTAATCCAAACCCCATCAGCTTTAATGGGCTTTAGATCAGGCATGTGAAAGCACTGTAACAAACACTGTTTCAGGAAGTAATTCCCATGCAACATCAAACTATGACAAGACACAAGAGGCTAAAAATGGCTCATCATAATTTATTTTATGTTAAAATGTACAGCTGGGGGGTGTTTTTTGCAGTTTGTTTCTTGAGTGTTTCTTTGCAGTTTTTCTTCCTTTTTTTCTTTCTTTCTTTTTTTTTTTTTGTTTTTTTTTTTGTTGTTTTCTTTTGTTGTTTTAAGTGACTGACTAAAAAGATAACAGATAAATACAAGAGTGTCACTGGGTCCTATTTTTACATGTATCAAGCCTCTTCTGTTCGGCCCTTACAGTCACTCTGTACAGGTACAAAGGCTACAAAAAAGGAAGCAATATAAACAGACACAAATAACTTTTGCCTTTTTACATGCGATCTTTAAGCTTAGTTTGAGCTATTCACACGCTACTGCTCTATTTTTTCCCTTAAAAAATAACTCCAATATTTTATAAAGATAGAAAAATCTACAGATGGAATGAAAATGTAAAGTTAGAGGCATTTCCATAAAATAGCAACTTTACACCAAATTCACTATTTTTTTTTTTTTTAAATCCTGCCAAGTATTTGGACATATATGAAAGTGTTTCAAAACTTGACAAATAAACACTGAGATGTTTCAACCAACAAAAACCCAAAACAGTATTTATAAAACAGAAAGCTGCCTTTTTCCCTACCCCAGCCCCAAAGAAACTGGTCACTAAAATGGAAAAAAAGTCTCAACTTTACACTAAACATACAGCAATAAAACCTTTTGAACTAACCAAAATGTGAATAGCTTTTGCAGCTTTTTTTTTATTATTATTTTTTTTACAAGTTTTATAATTAACAAAAATATAGTTCTGTGTTTTGTTGTTGTTTTTTTTTTTTTTTTACCCTCAAACTAGGGTAACCTAATCAAGGCAAAAAAATTAAGAAATGGCTTACTGTTAAGCACAACACTTGTACAGTACTACAAAATGCACTGTCACTAACAAAGACATTAGCGGCATGCGGAAGTGTCACCTTCAGAAACAAAATAATACAATAAAAGAATTGCTAAAAGGCATTTACACGTGGGGAAAGGAGAAAGAAAAGCTCAAGATTCAGTACTGTCTGATAGTTTTGGAGTCTATTTATCCACATTTTTAATGGGAGCAGGCACATAAAATGGCTCTGAACCATCAGCTGCTGTGTAATTGCAGTTCATAGAAAGAGTTCTTCCTTTCCACAGAACTTCAAGCTCGGTGAAATAAACAGAAAAATGGAAAAATCACCTAGTTCCCCCCAAAGAAAAGAAAAAGAAATCCCAAAAAAGATAAAGCAAAACAAACAAACAAAAACAAGAAAAAAGAAAAAAGAAAAACTTGTATAAGGCTTTCTGCTGCATACAGCTTTTAAATGGTGCCAACAAATGTTTTTGCGTTCACACCAATTGCTGGTTTTGAAATCGTACTCTCCAAAAGATATTTGTGCAGATCAATCCAATACGCCAGTTTGGTAGTTTGTCCCTCCAAAGGGCCTACCTTCTCATGTAGGAGCCGTTAAGAGACTGTTTAGACATGCCTGTGTTCATGTAGCCGTGATGCCCCGGGGGACTGTACATCATGTTACTGTGGGGTGCTGTCTGCATTGGCTGCTGTGCATATGGCTGAGTTCCCATCATCCCCATCTGCATCTGCATAGGGTACTGGGGAGTTTGATTCATATACCCATGATTACTGTGATATCCACTATTCATCATCGGCTGGGACATACTGTAACCATTCATAGCGTTAAGGGTATTCATATTCATGTTCACTGAATTGACATTGTAAGCTGGGGCTGGCATCAGGTTTACACTCATGTTCATACCACGCTGCATTGTTAAGGTCCGTGTGGGCCCTTGCATGGCCACAGTTTGCGAAGCACGACCGTATATCTGGGGCTGATGGGCTGCTGCAGCAGGTGGCAGAGGTGTAGATTTGGTTCTTACAGAAACATGACCTTTGCTGGCCATTTGAGTCTGCAGTCTTTGGGTGTGGGATATTCCAATATTCGATGAAGTCATGTTACGCTGCAAAAGGGGAGGTGGCAAATTCATGGGAGGAGGAGTAAGGTTGGGGGGAGGAGTCATGGTAGCCTGTGCTTGTGGTCCTCCTGGAACAGCGTGCGGAGACTGAGAAAGCTGAACAAGCCCTGTATTACTTAAGGGGGTGGACAAAGAGGCACTGTTTGCATAGGAAGTTACAGCAGCTGAATGGCTGTAAGGCAAAGAATGATCCATAAGCGTGTTAGTTAACTGCTGCAGTTTGGCAAGGCTGAAGGTGGCCGATGGCTGTGAGTAGTGTCCCGGTCCGAATTCGCTCTGACCCATTCTTTCATATAAGCCAATGTTGGCGTTGCCAGCCTCAGGGATTTCAGTTAACTGCATAGGTGGTGTAAAATTAGCGGCCATGCTGCACTGAGATAACTGCTGGTTGCTGCTTGGAGGCCTTTCAACAACACAACCTTGGGGAGATTTCACGTTACAAGTGGGAGGAGAACTGATGTTTGTTTGCTGCATCATACTGCAGCTTCCATTAATATTAGACATCTGCTGCGTCACTGCACAGCTACTCTGTGTTAGGTTGCTAGATGTAAGGCTACTGTACGAGCAACTATTTTGTGAAGAGTTGTTTCCGCAGATACTGCTACCCATTGTAGAGTCATAACTGCTTGGGTTTTCATAGTTTTCTGTTGTGCTCTCAATGCTTCCTAAATCACTAAAGCCACTATCCACAACTTGTTGTGAATGATCAGAAACTGAGGGAACATCCATCATTGGACTAGTCTCCATGTTCTGTAGAGATGGCACAGAAATGGCACTTTGATCTGGGCTGATCTGAGCATAGTTGTTCTCTAATGGAGCAACATTTGGACTATTAACAGAACGAACTGACTGGCTGGGATGAGAGTGTACAGAGGAAACTGGGCTGCTGTGGTCAGACTGCTGACAATCATCCAGCGTGGTCATTTGGGGGCTTTGGTCTGTATGGGCATAGTTTTGCAAACTTCTACAGGCCTCCTGAGTCTCTGCACAATCCTGAAAGGTATCTTCCTGTTCACTTGCTTCTTGAGTTAGAGACTGTACTGCTTGAACTGTCTCAGAATCAATCTCCATAGTCTCATTACTCTCTCCCTTGAAATCGGAATGTAGTTCTTCACCAGCTTTTTGGTCCTGGTTGTTTTCTGTATGATCATCATCAGATTCTGGCACAGGGTCTGAATCTGTAGCTACTTCTTTCTGGTCACTTTCACACTCATCAGCTGCAAGGTCAACACCACAATCCATCAAGTCCTCCTGATTTGAATTACCAGTCTGAACATTTACGTCTAAAAAAGACTGCTGTGTCTCTAGCATTTCTTTGAAAGCTTCAGCAGGCAAATCCTCTTTCTCCACTTCCGCTGAACCCATGTGGCTGTCATCTTCATCATCTGCATCGTGATCTTCATTATGAGAAGGTTCTTCATCTTCTTCTTCTTCCTCATCATGATCATCCAAATGCATGGACTCTTCTTTTTGCAGAAAAACATCTTCTGGTTTGTCCTTTTCTGGATCTTTAGAATTGATTTCACTGTCTTCTACAGTCCTTTCTTCTTCCCCAGCTTTCTCTGAATCATTTTCTTGTTTTTCATAGGGTTCACTAGGTGGATGCAGAGGTTCAGCTTCTCTCTCTTTTACCTCATCATCCGGCGGTGGTAATACTTCAACAGGCTCTTTAATCTCTTCCTCTGTAACAGCAGGAACTGGACAGGGCTTATCTTCAGCTACTTCCTTTTGTTCCTCCACCAGCATCTGATAGTCAGGCTCCATAGGAGTCTCAGGTGGAGTGTATAGATTAAGCTTAAAGCCAGGTTTTCTTTCTTTGTTTTGCCTCCATTTGGATGGACCACGCTTAACTCCTTTGGGCCAACCCTGCTTACTCTTTAAAGTTTCAAGATTGTCTTTAGTGCTTTCTTCCAGTACAGCTACATCCTCTGTATCATCTTTGGGAGGCAATAAATAGAGAAAAAAGTCTTAGCTTGCACGAACTAATCCGTCAATACATTTAAACACAAACCCAAAGTAATTTATAAATTCAAAATGCATTAAGAAACTCCAGAACAAGAGTTACAAACAGGTGCCACAAATCATAACACATGACAAAAAACAAAAGATAATTGAAATTAAGCAAGATAGAGCACATCAGAACACTAAATTCATCCATTGACTATAAAAAATAATAATTTTTTTCCAAACACATTCACTCTTCTCTCTCCCCCGATACCAGAATTCTCATTTGGGAGTGTAAAGTGATATTCCTTTGCCAATTTCTGTCTCTCACTGTCATGTTGTAACACTCTTGCAGTCAATTAATGCAATGACACGGTCTGTGGACTACTACACAATATAAATCTTGTCTTTGTTAATGGTGTACAAACCTGACCACTGGGCTGTAGCTAAAACACTATATTTGCTTCTACCGGTTTACTTCACTTACTATTGAGAAGAACAAAAAAAAGCAGTAAATTCTAATGTACCTGTGGACTGGTTTTTAACAGTATAAACATTCATAAGCATGGCTTTTCTGGTTGAACAAAAGCTGTTTTAGGACAAATCAGTGGATGGTCCCTCAACTAAGGATCACAAAGATTATGCCTCCAATGCAATTATGAAAATACTAAAGTACTACCGACTAATTTCTTAAATAAAATTTGCTAACCTGGAGATCCAGTAATGTACTCTGGATTTAAAACTTTACAAAGTAATTTGAAAGCCAAGAGGTCAGGGAATTAATATACATCTAGAATAGTTCATCAGCTGCATCACCAGCCATCCACTAACTTTTCTGCTCCTTGAAATCAAATTAGATAAACAGCCTTGAAAGAACACAGTTAAAATTTTCTCTCGATGCAGTGGGGGAAAAGAAAGGTACTGTTCCTCAGAAATTAGACACATCGAATTATCAAGAATCCTGAATAGAAAGGTATGTGTAATTCAAATCTTACTTTTTCCTTCTATCCATACCCAAGATACAAGATCAATATTAGATAATATCCTAATGATACACTCGCTTTGTGGAGTGCGAAGTTTCCTGCTGCAGAAACATAAGTTATTTTTGGTAACATGGCATTGCCTGCAATATTTTAGACTGGAAAACTTTTTATTTTTTTTCTGAACAAAAAAGAGATTACAGGGATAATGAAAAAAATGTAAACACAATAGAAACAAAGCAAAACAAAAAACCTGAAACCACCACTGAATTCTAATAAATTATGTGAGATCAATGGCTTGTAGTAGCATCTCTGAGATGAAAGCATAATGAAGAATGTAAAATTCTAAGACCAAAATAGCTTGATATAACTTTCCTTTTATGACATCAAAAGTTTCCTTTGAAATTCACATGATAATATTAAGAACATTTTCAACTCACCTGTACAATGGTCATCATTCCTGTAGCAATGAATGTCTTTCTCCTCTTTTTTCTGCTCTTCCTCCTTTTCCTGTTTCTGCTGCCCAGATTGATACTCAAAAGCTTTTCTAATCACAGGCTTCAAGTCATCATCTTCCCCATCCATCTCACAGGTAGGCTCCAGCTGTGGCATGGGACGTTCTTCATCTGAGTTATCAAATGGCTCATTCAACACCTCCGTGGTTTCAGAAATAGTCTCTGTTGTAACACTGCTATTAATCCTTCTGCGTTTACGACCTCTTTTCTTTTTCAGTAGGAAAGGTCTCTGAAAAACAATTCCACAAATATCACTCTTCCTACATTCCCGTGTTTGTTGACTCAGTGCACTAATAAGCTCGTTCACATCAATTTATTCATTCAAAAAAAGATAGCTTATACTGTATCAATTTCAAATATAGACAGAGTCTACCAGTGAAAGTCTGAAGGACAAACAGTTAAAATAGGTATGTATCTGCCCATGGACACAAACCTTTTTGTAGGTGAAAAATCCAACACTAGAAATTTATTTACATAGTAGTGATTTCTACCTTCTATTTTTGTTCAGTAACATTCACAGCAGTACTGTGGAAACTAAATTTACAAGATTTTCTTCTTTATGTTTAGACTTCCCCAACAACATTCACAAATATCAGACAATTTTTCTTTCCACATTCCTAGCTTCAGCTATTTTAGAAATAAATACTTAGATTTAAAAAAAATTAAAAGCAAAGCAAAATGCACCTGAAAATTTCTACTGACCTTAGCAGTACATCAAAGAATCATACAGTCAGCTGCTACAAAAAAAAAGCAGTTGTCTAACAGCTTTTATTTCTATTGCTGTGCTTCTATTTGTCTAAGAGATTCACAGTTTCTTTGAAGTTTTAGTAAAATGCTCTAATTCTCAGAGACACTTAAATACACGTTCTAAGGCAAATGCTTTAAAATTTTGGGGTACATAATTCAGTAATTCAAACAAGTCAAATTTAAATCACCTGGAAAAGAGAAGAATACGGGTTTAGCTGCATTCTTATTCCAAAAATAAAGAACTCCATTTACAGACTTCCAGTATTAATGAATTATAAAAATACAAAGTCTGCAAGCTGGAGTCCATCTTATTAAGAAAAAGGAAAAAAACGTTGCAATATTGAACCAATGCCGATCCCAAACAGCAGAGGGCAGTCACTAGTTTAAAAATCAACATTAAACTGCTCTTATGTATTTATTTATTTTTGGCACCCATGTCTCTATATGAGAAAGATTTAGAAGACAAAGGACAAAAAAAAAAAAAAAAAGAGGTGGGTGATAGAGGATAAAAATAAAGAGAGGAAGCGCTCAGGGCTCTAATAATACAGAAAAGAACTAATAAATACTTGTAAATAAAATCCGTTGTTATTGTGATCGCAATCAGAACTGAATGACTTCAATCAGATCAATGAAGGAACGCACCTTTCTTTTTATGGCCAGCGACTGTGGCTTTGTCAGCCGGGGAGGCGAACTCTGCTGACTCTCATCCCCACCGTCCTCCTCACTGCTCTCCTTAGATTGCTCTGTGGATTGCCCACGTTCCCCCACCACTGCCACATTTTCTGGAGATCGCAAATATTTATTTTTAGATTGTACTTTTGCAGGTGATTGCCTACTGTTAGATCTTGTGGAGAATATTTCTTGCTCTTCCTTTTCCCAGCAGCTAGCTTGCTCCATCAGACGCTCAGCCTGAAGGGTTGAGGGTTAAAATAATGGGTCACTAAAACAGCATTTACTTAGCCATATCCTTTACATTGTGCTAAAGAGTTACCATAAGTCAACCCTGATTAGCACTGCTGGCTAACCTAGCAACAACATTTCAGCTGAATCATCTAGAAGCTGCTTTACAACAGTTAGGATAACAAACCAAAGAAGATTGCATTTCATGGGATATTTAGCACTATTAATGATGCAGCGAATTGATTTAAGTCCTTTAGCACTACATTACATGCCCACTGACATGGATCACTTTGAGCAAGTTCATAACAAAGAATCGATTGACACTGCAGCCCCTGAGCTCTGCACCAAATTTGATCTGATTACATGCTCCTCGACTACCTCAGGAGTGATAAATACAACTTCATGACAACTGCTTCAGGTTTAAAGTTTTCATATACATCCCCCAAATTTTACCACACCTTACTGTGCAGCTTCCAAAAAATGCACATTGCAATAACAACAGCTTTCTCCACCATAAAACAAAGGTTTACATTACAATTACAAGCATAATTTATTTAAAGTAGCCTACTGTTCAATATTAGGGATTGATGAAATAAAAAAAAAAAGAGAAGAAAAGTTGCTGCTATTACCTCCTTTTCTGCTTCTCTTTCTTCTTCAGAAACTGCAGCATTAGAGACTAACAGAGGAGTCCATCTCAAGCTTTCAGGATCTACTTCATTAATACGTGGGTTTGCTTTCAGTTTCTCCATATGACTTGAAATCAGCTTTTCCCTTCTAATAATTACAAATCTACAATCCAATAAATAGTATTTTATTTTAGAAAGTTACCATCTAAAACAATCTTCCTATAGTTTAAGTCCTTTTACACAATAACCTGTGAAAATAGATGGGTAAAGAACAAGACCTTAGCTGACATACACAGATAACACACGCTGCTGACTATTATGAAGAAATCATAGCTCATGAAGGGAAAGCTCAATGCTAAACATTACTAGAGCAGTGAGGAAAGTTAAGTTGTTACAGTCAATCACTCTAAATCCATGTAGTAGGTTTAGTGACCCTTCAGTCAATCTGGCGGAGCAGTTTCCACTTTTAATATGACACAAATAAAACCAGAAAACACTGAGGATCACGAAGTAAAGAGTGAGAAAGGTGTTAGTACTGCAACTGAATATGGCAGCTAAGTGGACAAAAAAGCAATTTATAAGCAGAGGTCTTCTAACAAAACAAAAATGTACCTCATTTCTTTGTTGATGCAGTAGAAAACAATTTCCTAATTATTACAAAATGAAGTAGCATTTCAAATGTAGGCATAATAGCAGTATTCTAGCTAGTACGTTAGCTCATACCCCACCAAAAAACTGTTTGTTCTTGTTTTTGTTACTTTAAGAAAAGATTTCAAGCAGATTAAGAGACACCCTACCTTTTCACTGAAAGAATGCTTTAAAAAAAACCCAAAAAAACAGGTGAAACCTTCTTGCAAAATATGACAAACCTGTACTTCACTAGACATAAGGAAAATGAATTAAATGTAGGAAATTCATAAGGAGTCATACCTGATTCCCAAGGCAAGTGTCTGCAAAGGAATCTCCCGGAATCTCAAAAATGTATTTTGTTTTCCTGGCTCAGACACTGACCTTCTGGGCAACTTGAGTCAGGTCAGTTTACATCCCTATCTAAGCTTTACTACCTCTGAAAGAAAATTATCCAACCTCCTTTATGAAGAATTTTTAATTCCACAGATGAAAAAGCATTGTTTTTTGAATGGGTGTCAGTATTCAGAGGCCACAGTAATTTACAGCAGGGTGCAACATTCACATGAGTAATTAACATATATCTCAAAATGCACTTGTCCCATTTGTTGTGTGCACATAAGAGCTCCAAAAAATTAAGGTTTTAATGTAATGAAAAAAATCACATAAAGTTAAAAATAAAAGCAACACAAAGTCATGCAGCATTTAAAGCAGCAATCAAGATCAGTAAGATAGATGTTAACAAAATAGGATCTTACCTTCCCAGTGCATTAACTTCCAATATTGATTATTATAACATAATTAGTATTACAACATTAAATAGAAACCAGTACCTTGGGCAGGATTTCACATATAGTCGACCCAATCCCATGGCTTATGTGAAATTCAGTAATGACTGAAAAAGTGGGGGTTGAAAAGAGATGCTGCCACATCTTTCCCCCTTGGTGGTATTCAAAGCAAAATAATTGCAAAGCAAGAGTCAGGAATCGTACTTACAAGACGATGATATTGAATGAAACTAAATTATTCACCAAACATGTTTCAAGCTGGCCACAGCATTCTAACAAACATAAATGTGTAAGAGGATCCAAAAACCACCATTTGGTTAGGGAAAGGAAGTCTTCATGAAGGACCTCGTTAAAAAAAATCCTCAGTAAGGTGGATAACATTCATTTTAAAGTCAGAATGTAACAGAGTCATTTGTTATAACAATTGTATGCAGAATAAGTAAATGTTTTGTCTCAACATTTTTAAAATTTATAGAAGATTTACTGACCTATCTTCTCTTTTATCTATCATGCTATGCTGCTGCAGAGTTGTGGCAATATCATGTGGACACATTCCAGTAGCTCGACTCATTCCTTTGATGCTGATTTGCTTTTCATGGTGGCAGTTAAGATATTCTAATATTACACTTTTCCAGTAAGCCAAATAAGAGAGACGACCCAGATCAGATAATGGCTTTTCAGGGGATCCTGCTTGACCCTCTCTTCTTGAAAGTAAATAGCCTAGAATGAAAAGCATTACAACACCTTAGTGAGAGAACAAAACTGAAAATTTAAACTACAGTTTAAAAAATGATATTAATAGAGCTAAGCATAACTCATTACATTATTAACAGCTCTTGCAATTAAGGAAATCCTATCCACAGAAGATTTTTTTTTTCATAATTATAGCTACATTAAGATTAATTTCTTCTAAGAGATTCAGATAATACATTATGAGAATCAAACAAATCAACAAGACAACAAGTTTCTGCAGGTCTCATCATACATGTTCTCATTTAGAACTACAGCTGTCTGGCCTTCTGAACAACTTTTACACAGCTGAAGCCAAGAATTTTCAGAAGAATCTCAAGAGGAACTGTCATGCATAACACCAGTTAAGTATGTTTCCCTCAAGAAGCCTCAAATGACAGAAGTTTTTGATTAAGCACTTAGTTATTATATTTGAGGTGACACGTAATTTACAAGCTAAATTACCTAGAAGCAAAAAAACAACAACAACAACAACAACAAAAACTCCCTCAATTCACATGCAAGAACATTCACACGACTGCAATTGGCAACTGGCAATCTTTGAGACTAACCGATTAGCTATGATAAAATTTCTTTTTCCATATATATAAAAAAAAAAAAAAACATTGTGTGTTATATCTGACATATGTAATAAGTCCTTTAAAAATAATTAAGGAGAAACAAAAAAATACAATTAATAAAATATTCCTTTTAATGTAAATCATCCGTCCACAAGAAGATTCAAAAGAAGGTACCATGAAACATGAAGTTTAAAAACGCTGATTCTGTCATAGGCCAGGACCATCACACTTAAAAGAATTCCATTACCCCACGTCACCTGGAAACCAACATACATGCTTTTTGCCTACCAGTATTATTCTGAAATACCTCACTTACAAAGTTGGAATCCCTCCTTTAAATTTTAAAAGATTGCTTTAAGACATATCTAGCACATCCATGGCATGTGTGCTGAGCAAATCCTCATTACTTCTTCCTCACAAAGTTTCTCATAACCAAGTTAGCTAAAAATTTAAACATCTTGCTGAGTGACACAGTGCCTGTTTCCACGTTTTGCTATGTGTTCCGCTATATACAAATTATATACACACGTATAAATTAAGTATAAAATGTACACATTCATACGTGTGTTTTCACTCAGTCTTAAACAATGGTCTTCACATTTTTGGGGGGACAACACACAAGGATTTGAAAAACACATACACACTGATCACCACAGTGTAATCTGAAGTCTGCATTAAAATGTTTAAGCAGAAAAGAAAACATACCACTCCTTTCCATGTGAGCAGCAGCAACACGGATAATGAACAAAGCAGTATCACCTTCATATCCATTAGCATGATATATGATGCCAAAGTTTCCAAGAGAAATGCTGTTCCACATCCACCTGCTTCTAATGTGGCACGTAGATGGCTACATAAAGCCTGCCTACATTTGCAAGATATCACTGGAAACTCAGCAAGTAAATTTATTCTGTCTTACAGAATAAGCGCTACCATAGAAAGGCAGTTTATCTAGATTAAGAAATGGAAAGTCCATTTGAAAATTTGAAGTTGTGCCGCATTATAACTTTGTAGTCAGATGATGCATCTTAGTACTGCACATTGGTAGAAACTTAGACAATTTAAAGAGCAGATTGCATCTTGAGTAGTATAAAGATGAAGAACTGTTTTATTTCCAAATTCACAAAAAAAGACCTTATGTATTTGCATATTTTCAGACAAAGACCTACTTGTATAAATTTTGGATCAGCTTGTTTACAACATACAAAATCAAGTTCTATACTGAGATGGCGGTTACTATAGGAAAATCTGCAGCAGTACAAGTAGTGTCAGGAGTTTCAATACAGAAAAAAGGAGAATCTGGATTTTACGATAATTCCATAAAGAGAATTTACAGCTGACCTCAAGTAACTGTACAGTTTATACTATTAACTTAATACTCAAAAAAACACAGACACAGCAAGTGTCTGTAAGCTTCCTCAGCTTCCATTTTGCTCATAAATGAAATTGTCATAATTACAACTCCTTGGTAAACATTTTAGAAGACTTCATAAGAAACCACTACAAAGAGTTTGGTAATATTAATTAAGCAATTGCAAATAGTTTTAGCACATTACAAGTACATCCTTGCACATCAGTTTCTGTCAGCGGCTGAGGACTTAGGTTAGTTCTCAGTGGTCATTTCAACATTTTATTCTATACTGAAACAGTAAAACTTCAAGGGAATAGCAATAGCTTAATATTTTTCTCCTACCTTTCTACAATATAACTTAAACTTGATCAAGATGCTTACATCCTATAGCATCAGGACCACAGACATGAGCTAACGGTCTTAGCTGCACATAAGAAGTGCTGAATAAAAGTCTATTTTATAAGATTCTGTGATTTGAATGATATCTATTAAATTAAACTTACCAAAGAGATAACAAATTATTGATCTAAGATGCAGGCAAATTAAAAAAGAAAAAAAAAGCAATGATCTTGATATCACTTGTATCTATCCTGAAGCATCTGAAATGAGTACAATATGCCCCTGTTAAACATACACCCTCAGTGTCATTACATCTACCTAACCCTAATAATGGAAAGCCTCCAAGTGAAAACCAGAAGGGACTCTCAAGCTGTAACCCCTGATTTGAGACTAAGAGCAACAGCAACATTTAGAGGACAAAATACAGCTCTTCCTCATCCTCAAGAGTAAAACTACGTTACAAAAAGATAAAAACTTAAAAAAATTTAAGACCTAACCTAAGAGAACAAAGAGCTGTCTATTCTCATCATCTGAGCATAGAAGTGATGCTACTGCAAATTTAAAAAGACCAAATACCATTAATGGTTTTTATTTCTTGTCTATCTCCAGCTTTCAGAGTGAAACAACATGCCACAAGCTATTAGAGCCTTTTAATTTCTATCTTGCAAACCTGCGCTAAGTCACTAGGATTTTATTTTCCTCAACATTTTAAACAAGAAAATCAAGAGAAAGGGAAAATTAGTGCAGGATGCATATATTTTAAGCCTTCATCACAAACATAGGAGATAGTCAGACAAGAATCATAAAATTAAGAGATCTACCTGAGCAGCTATCTCGTACTTTCAATCTGCTGCATTCTTAGTATGCAACTACCCAGAAACAATTAGCTGCAGCAGAGTGCACAACACGCTTATGCAAAAACAGTAACATTAATACACCTGCATGCCTCCTAAAACCTTAGATATCTACTGCTTCTTTCATTATATTCACTTTGGTTTCTTGAAACCAGTAAAACTGTGTGAGATTAAAGGTTCAAATTGGCAGTACCCTGCTCTGACAGTAGCCAACAGAAAAAAAGAAACAACAACCACGGGACCAAAATAGCCAACCATCTTGGGAAATTCATAAACAATTAGGTTTGTCTGAAGAAAAAGACCCCACCAGATCTGTTTCAGTTCCTTGCTTCTTGACATCACCTCAGAGCTTGCTAAAATTTGTTAGGTACAATGTTTTGCAAACAGCAGAGTCCACTCTTCTTCTCCATACACTGCATTTACCTGCATGTTTACTAGCGCTGATCTTTATTGTATTTTCTACTAATTTGCACAACACTGATGTGAGGTTAACTGACTTATATCTCCGCAACTCAAAACCTGGGGTCACATCATCCCCCTTTCAGTCCTATGGCACTGAAGTATGCAGGTTCAAGTATACTTCAAGCATATTTATTTATATCAACTTTTTACACAGATAGATAGGTATAAGACAAGGGGGAATGGTTTTAAACTAAAAAAAGGGAGACTTAAAACCATCCGGGAGATGTTTTTTTACTGAGAGATTGGTGAGGTGATGGAACAAGTTGCCCAGAGAAGTTGTGGAAACAATGTTCCTGGAGGTATTCATGGGCAGTCTAATCTAGTGGGTTGGCAACCCTGACCATGGCATGGGAATTTAACTAGATTGGCTTTAAGGTCCCTGCCAGCCTAAGCCATTACATGATTCTATGATCTAACTTTAATAAATACATAAATAAATGATCATGGAATTGGACATGAACATCACTAAAACGAAGGTCTTAAACAAGTATTTTTGATGCAACTATTTACTATTTCTGTTTTTAGACAAACTTATACCCTGGAAAAACTCTACAAAGGCAGTATTTAATAGTAAATACAAAGATTACCTTGTTTAGCTTAACAGTAGCAATGGTATATTAAATAACACCTGCTCTTCAGAACTGTAGCAGGATAGTTTTTAAGGAGGTAAAATGCAGGTCCACATATGACTTCTAAATTATATATATCTTGTGATACTTACAGAGAACTAATGTTCTGCCATCTCCAGCAAGCAATAAGCTTGTACATTTTATTGAAAATTCAGCATGCAATCAGAAAAAAAATCCACCCAGGGCATCCTGGGGCAGTGTTTCAACGCAGTCTACTTGAGAAGATGCCACCAGACGAATCTGTTATGATTTCTTGTGTTCTACTAGTAGTGTGCTCCCTAATAGAGCATTTGACAGATCAACCTCGCTATGTGAGTCATACACAATGAGGGAAGGAGCACGACACACAGAAGGTTTAGATGTTTTTGGTTTTCCCTATATTTTCCCCACCACAAAATGTACCATCCATAATGGCAAAGTTGATATGACAGCATCTAACCGTTGTGATGGCCTACTTTCTTGGTAGTTTTTAGCTCCCTCTTCAGTCTTATTTATTGCAGGTGTTCATGTGGTGAGTGTTTTTTTCATATGTACAATGGAAAGGTAATAAAACTAAAACAAAAAAAATAAAATATGCTTTCCACTAAACAAAGTTTTTAGCAGAAACAGATAGAATCAGCAAAAATGGGTCTGAATGACATAGAGTAGTGAATCTCATTCTGTACCTGGACAAGTACTTAAAAATTGCTGTTTAGTAGTTTCTAGTGAACTTGGCAGGTATTTCTTCAGTACTTTTTAAACTACCACATTTTCCATGTTTCCTCATGAAATTACTTGACTGTCATCATGTTACCTTGCTTCAGAGAGGAAGATTCCTATTGTGAATCTTTACTTCACTTACATGGGAGAAAAAAAATTCTACACTTCTGCAGTGTAAAGGATGAAAATTTAATAGAAATATCATAGCATATCACTGCAAAAGGATTAACTGATTGGTCACATTCAAATACTGAAAAATATACAACACATCACATCTGTATGATATTGCAATCATTTTTAAACCCGCAACAAGTCAAATGATATTCTTGCAATATGTAATGACTAAGAATCTGGACGTGGAATAAATAATCTGAAGCAAGACCCAAATTCAAACCTGTTAGCTTTGGCTTCCAAGAGTACGTCTCTTTCGCTACACTAATTTGTCTCACATCAAAACAAGAAAACCAAATGAAATGGTTCTACACTTTCTTAAATCTTGCTTGCCATTTTAAAAAGAAGTTTTAACTCATGAACAGTAATTACATAGCTTAGAATAACCATGAGGGTGTTAGCTCTCATACAATCACAGAACAGCTACTGAGCTTCTACAGCATAGAGCATGTCTGGTAAATTTTCACAAGCTCCAGTTTGCCTAAGAAATATGTCAGTCGTAAGTCGCTGAGTTATAAATGGAAAAACGGACAACAAAGTTGGAAACACCATCAACATGTTCTCCAGCCACTCACTAAGGCCACTTCAGTCAATTTTGAACAGCTATACAGAACTACTATCAGTGCACAACTAACCCCTGCATGATGCTCATGGTACTGTTCAGCCATGCCAATAGCAGAACATCACAGATCCTATCAGGTTTGAAGAAAGCTGCCAGCATAGACTACCACATCATGAAGTACAGTTCAAAGTGTACCTGCACAACAAGCACACAAATGGCAGTCCACTGGCAGCACCTACAATCTTTCAAATCTTTATTTGCCAAGGAGGTTTTCCTACTGCAAGCTAATCTAATGCTAACAGAATTTTCAGCATTTGAAGATATCCTAAGAGATTTCCTTTTGAATTATAGAAATAAAATACTTGGGTTTAAGTTTATATGAAGTTGGGGACAGGTTTAGAAGGATATTTGGAAAAATTATAACAGGCAGGACAGTTCAGTGCAGTTAGGTCAGCTCAGCATTCTTCATACAGAGGTGTGACCATGAGTAGAAGGCAGAAATGGTTAAGATGAAAGTGTGAGATTATTAAGACAAAATCATTAAAACTATAACTCATGTTACCATTTTTTTCCATAACTATTCTGCGTGCTTCTGGACGGTTCTTATCCATGTCAATGGAAGGTCAAGGATAGAAGACCTTAAATAGGTGTCAGTACTCTCTTTGAAAGTGCTTTTAAGGCAGCTTCAAAGCACCCAAACCCCAAGATCCACGCAAACATTACAAGAAAAAAAAAAAAGACTAGTTGTTACTTGAGATGCTCAGATCAGTGAACAACCTGCTATATTCTCTTTTCTTCTTTGTACGACTGAAGAAAAGCTTTCTTCATAAACAGAGTAAGCCAAAGATTCACTCATTATTGTTACAAGCTCTCATTCCTTTCCATATCTCCAAGTAAACTCTACACAGGGGGTCCAAAACCTTTAGTTCCCTTATAGAAAGCTTCACAGAAGAGGTTAGGGCTAAACAAATTCCCTTCATGAAGTGAAGGAAAGGTAAAGATGACTGCATTACAGTCAGACCAACAAAAGGCATCCTTTGAGCAAACTAATAGGCTAACACTTGTTTTATCTGAGTCAGATGCCAGTAAACCCCTTGAGTGAAGGTTCTGCATATGAAGTGGACTACTTACAAGAGGAGTGAAAGCAGGAACAAGAGAAAAGAAACTGAAGTACCCTTAAAAGCAAGACTTAAGGGGCACCAGTCCTGACCATCAATCTGATTAAGAAATTTGTCAGCAAGTTAAGTAGTTGGAAAGATTGAGAGTGTTCTCAATTTTAAATACAACGTTTTATTAAATCACCGAATCGTTTAAATTTACATCTTAAAATTATCTAATAAGTAATACCAAACAGTAAGTAGTTTCCACAACTGTAAAACAGATTTCTTTTTAAAATTGCCATTACCTTCATAAATACCACTAAAGAAATAAAGCAAGCTTACTCATTAGAAAATTCTGTACATTTGCCACTTTATAGCATCTACATACTCACTTGTCAGATTTCAACTGACAAGGCAGGAAGATGGACTGTAGGAGGCTATGCCTAACGTAACAAGTAAACCACACATACCCAGAATCTTCCCACGTAAGAAAAAAATGCAGCTATCTTTTACTTTACAGAGTGTTGGTGTCATGACCACTTAGCTTAGTAAGTACAGGCCAGATAGCAACCATACCTTCCATCTCCAACTCACCAGAAGAGAACAAATGTCTAATCTAGCTGTTAACATAACTCTCCTGGACTCTTTATAGGCTCAGGAAAATTGTTGCCACTTGGAGAGTGAATGATATCCTGAAACTGTACCAGGGATGATTTTAGCAGTTTTAAGAGTAGATAACCAAGTTTCAGAACCCATGATTTCTTCCTATCAATCTTTCACTCCTACCTGCAAGAGTGAGCTTTGTAATACTAGAGCATGAACAAAAAATTGAAATGGGGAGTTAGCACTGAAAAGCTAAAAGACACACCTTGATAAAGAAACACATCACTGCAAACACTGTACTTACTAAGCTAAGTGATCATGACACCAACACTCTGTAAAGTAAAAGATAGCTGCCTTTTTTTCTTACACGGGCTGCAAATCATCACTGATGTTTCTTTGTTTTACTAAAGAACATTGCAAAGCAAGAAATTAACCAAGTAAGATTTAGAAAAAAGAACTAACAGGTAAAGAAGGTTGTTACAGAAACACACAATGATACTTAAGCCAGTAGATACAGAAATTGCATGATAAAAAAAAAAGCACGCATTATCTACCAAATGAAAAAATCCATCTATAACAGTACACATCAAAAAGCAAAGCTCAAGACACGCAATCTGCTAAATATCTACAGTTACTCAAAACAGCAGTAAGCAAAAAAGTCATTTCTTTACAAGCAAGCAGAACTGTCTGATAAGTGATAGCATGAGCAAAGAAAGACATCTGTTAAGAAAGCCACAAGGTTATCTCTCTGAGGCGAGATATCTTGCTGTGATGCTAGAGGTACATTAATAACAGAGCAACAGGCTACACACCTCAAACAAATCCTGCTCTGTCCACTGACTTGCTGCAGCAGAACATCTCTAAGCAATCAAAAGCAGAAATTTTTAACACTGAAGATGTACTACTTAATTGAAATCTGTTTTCAATCACCAATCTCAGGCAGATGGCTTCTCCTGTTTACTCATGCCCTATAAGCACAGCTTTGTCCAACAAACATTTGTTCTCATTGCTACTACGTTCTGCCTTGCCTTTGAGGTGTTTTAAATTCCAGCTGAAATAAAGATGCTCTTCAGTTAGAACACTCTTCGCTTTTTTATGTGAAGTGACATGCCCGATTTCTTTTGCAGCTCTGATAAATGCAGTGTCTTGAAGCTATATAAAAGTGATGCCAAGAAATCCCAAGAGGATGATTTTCTTGGAATAATCTTAGGTCAACAAAGCTTGATTCAAAATCCATCTTTATTCCCCCCTCATCTAAATCTCAGCTTGACAGAATGTTCCTTATTAGTTATTTAGGAGAGGCCAAACTCATGCCTTGAGGTCAGCAACATAATCAATCGTCAAGAAAAGAACATAAAATAGCAGCAGCATTCAAGCTCCCTCACAAATTCACAGCTCCCACAGACTTTCAGCTCCCTCTTAAAGGAAAAGAGGGAAAAAGGCAGAGAGTTCTGCCTTTCATTTGGCCACAATATATCTGTAAATAAAAATCAACAAAAAACAACCATAAGATTGACACAGTACTCTGTACTGCAATATACAAGCAAGTTGGTAATTTAAAGAAAAAAAAGAAATATTCAATATTGGTCATCACAGGAAATAGTAGATACACCTGTTTTATTCAAACTGTTACATTAGCAGTGTTAATTCTTAAGTGTAGTTTGAGTATACATTTTTGCAGAGAAGACCATAAGAAAAAAAAATCCTGTTCCTCTCTACCCTCAACCTCTCCTTCTCACTGTGTGGTTGTTTGCCAAACTCTCAACAGTACTGAAACATTCAGGATTTTAATATCTGAAAGGGAACATCAAAATGCTCCTGGTTATGAGATATATAATTCCACTCCATTCCCCATCTATGCTAATCACAGAGCATAGCAAAATGTAACTGTATATAGTTTGTTTGTTTGCTTTCCCCAATGTAGATTTATTTATAGATTGTGTTCCTGCTGTATTTCAATGCTTGTTACAGAGAGCTATAAAATATCTTATATCAAGTTTTGGAAAGGAATACTGATGTCTGTCTACAGAAGGAGTTTATCCATCCTCATTTTTCAAACATTATTTCTACTGCATATCCATATTTCAATAAAGTCATTACATAAAAAAAATCTTTTTTTCTCCATTTTTCCCCCCCCCAAATATTACTTTTGGACAGTGCACTACTTCCTGTGACCAGGTCAAGAGATTTAGACTATAAATACTACATACACACACATTAAAAAAGTAGATCTAACCATTCAAAGCCCACGGGAGCTTGAAATTAGCTCTACGCAGCACACACACCTTAGAAGTGGTTCCCATCAGCATATGAGAATGTAAATATCATATACATGGATATACCTCATCTTGTCCCCAGTAATGGCTGTGTTCCATTACAGAATCCATCTCAACTTTTTTCTGCTTTGCTTTCCAGAAGTTAATTTATAATAAAGTACAAACTTAAGTAAACAACATAAGTGTAGTTAATTCAAGGCCTCGTTTCCAACTGAGCACTGGGTTTTCTATACGTTACACATTCAATTTGCTACTATAAGATAAGCCCACATAGCTGATGAAAACAAACACCACTAGCTAGGGGTATGCAGCAAACATATGTGAACAGATCATAATGCAGAATAAAACTACGCCTGTTTTTATTATTTCTGCTCTCCTTTACCCTCTTAGAACTCCTGTTAATCGTCTGGCATAGCTTATTGTGTTTAAGTATACCCAACAGAAGAAGCAACACCATTTCTATACCATGGTAACTTTTCTGTTTTGTCTCATCCCAGTGTCCAAATGAAAAATGAAAATCCCTTCAGAAAGGATTTTTTGTTTTGTCGTATTTTGTAGCCTATTACTGTCCCCTAATTTTCAATGAAGTATATGGGATCAATAAGCAATCTAAATTTAACAAGCATCTTCGAGGACATCTGTCCTTTCTCTTCACTCTATTTTAGCCCACAATATTTTTTTGATTCATTATTTGCATAAAAAAGCCCCCAAACCACTGTATGTTCACAAATGATTGTAGGAATTCACAGTGGAGAGAACAGGACTAGAATGGAGATCAAAGAAGCAGGCATTAGGTTCCAGATCTACAGTCAAGTTCTTCAAAGCCGTATATGACAAATGAACCCACCACCACAACAAATCTCTTACACAGGCTTTTGCTTAGCTACCTCCTAGTGAAAAGCAGTATAGTCTAATGAATGTTGTCACAAATCTAAGTGGCTTTGAGCCAAAGAGCAGACCTCTCCCTCACAGGTATTTTACAAACAAGAGTAACAATACCAACCTCTTTTATGAATCATTCTGATGGTCATTTATGAAAAGCATTTAAGAAAAAAGACAATTACTTTCTTTACATTAAAATATCATTTTCTCTTTGTTTGTTGCACAGAATTTTTGTTCCTCTTCTCCTTTGGAAACATGCCTTGCTTAGTGACATACATAAACTGTTGCACAAGTTCTGCTGTTTGTACTCTGTTGCCTCTGCAAATGAGGACTTCAGATTTTGTCAACTACTTGAGAGGAGCAAGAACAAAATTACTCAACCAAGAAAGAAATATCAGATATAGTGAAATGAGCAAAGCGGGACATGCAGTGATACAAAAGGTTAAAGAGTCAGCACCTAACTTCCCAAACATACAGAAAAATGAAATAGAACACACACACAAAACAAAGAATCCAAGAATCCCAGCAACATTTAAACAGGTTTCTTCTGTAATAGAAAAATAATCACTTCACAAGGAACAGATAAACAAAATGAAAAAAAAGAATTCTGACGGGGAAGGAGAAACTGATGCAAATCAACTGGACCAGAAACACCCTCAAGATAAATAACAAAAGACTATCGTGGACTTTGCTCCTGGGCATTGAACCCAATCACTGCCGTGATGCAAACAAACTGGCAATGTGCTAGCCAGCACAGCTGGGCAGGTTTAACTTCACATTGTTGCGTGCATTTTTTTTTTTCGCCTCCAACTGCTTCTGTAGTAAACGCACTGGGACCTCTAGCATGGAATTTGTAATCTAGCAAGCAAAATTAAGAGACTATTATGAGATGAGTTTTGTGAAAAAGCAGCCATTCAAAGACTGCATTAAACTTACAGGAAAAAAAAGTCCCTTAAACAACTAAGAATTACTGTAATATTCCATTTTATCAACATAGAACACTATGTTAGATATGGAAAATAAAGAAATAGTAAGATTCTTTTGTATTGAAGCTAAATGTATAGAAGCAACAAGCATATGAAAGATTTTAGACTGTTCAGATCTCAAGACAATTAAGTAACGAAAAGCCATCTTGAAAGAAGAAGCTGCTGAAGTATAAAAGAAATGTGCATGGAGTGGTGCAGCAGAGGATAGCAGCTTCACTGCCTGCACCATCAAAACTAGAGAAGTAATACAGGTTGAAATGCTGCAAGACAAAGACTCACCTATACACACATAATTCCCATGATAGGAACAATAGCTCTGTGGTCTTATGCAGAGATATAAAGTGGGGAAAAAAAAGCAAAACAAAACCAAAAAACAGATCAGAATCTTATACAATGAAAGCCTGCTGTTTGGTTTACTTCTGGATCAACTAAAATTCTGGGCAAGTAGAGACTGGCTTAATTTACAGCATGTACAAAAGATTCATGCAGAAGTCCATAAGTTATTTTCCCTCGGGTAGAACACTAACTATAAGTTGGTCAGCCTTACAGAAAACAAAAAAGAATAAATGGAAACAAAGTAAGTTTGGCAACAATTACTGACCTGTAAAAAAGGCAGGAAGATATTAAATATAATGAGTAAATTAAAGTTCCTTATTTCAAAAATCAGGCTGTTAGAAGAGAACACTTAATAAAGCATACTCAGTGTAAACAAAATGAAGTCTTCATGAGAACTATTTTGTCTTCAAATGAGACATGCTTCTAGAAAAAATGAAACAGGTTAAACTAATTCCATCTTAAAATAAATAGAATAACAAGTCAGCAGTATTACAAATCAATCATTTAACTATTTGAAGAATTCAGTTGTTTTTTTCTGGTTTTGTTTGTTGCACTCCAATTTCCAACAGCCCAGAAAGTTTCTATCATAGTCGGAACAACTTCCCTTCAAGCAGTAAGGTCTTGTCACACTTTAAAAACAGAACATAAATAAATGAATATATTGTATTTTAAAAAACACATTTATATTAAAATGGCCAGTTACGTACAGAAAGCTACACACTAAATTTTGCTGAAGGCAATCAGATTAGACAACTCAGATATTTTATAGTGTATTTTCTTTCCACAATACACTCTAAATTGTTTTTTTTCCCCTTCAAGATGTGACTGACAGACAGACCTTAAAGAAAGCTTTATGTTTGTGCCTATAGAGTGAAAAAAACAATAGCATTATCAGTTTCTATTTGAGATACAGATTAGTTGAAATGTAGTTAGCAAAAAAATTAATGAAGTTGAAAAACTGAGACGCAGACAACGAATACCTGCTTCTTTTTGCACAACGGAATGATTGATTTTCCCTCACGAGCAACAGGAAGACTACATTGACTCATCAGTAAAGATGAGCTTAGTTCAAGACAAAAGAAAGTATCACAAACTGAAGAAATTCATTTCACTTTATCAAAAAAGTAGGCAATTTTGTACCACGAACTACAATTTCAGCAGGCTGCTGACACAGCAAAAGCAGTGCAGTGGCTTAAGGCTGTGCCCTTCCTAGCCTTTCCAACTGCCAAACGTCTAGATACGTACAAGGTAACACGAGCAGTCAACTGCCTGCACAAAGTATTTGAGATCTTTCCCTTTGTGGTTTGTAAATATCACTTTCTGAACATTACTTGCTCAATGGTTAATTGTTTTTTGCTTGTTTTATTTCAGTCCACAAGCAGTTTTAGTTACTATTACTAAAAAAGTCAACAAGCTTCAGTGACTGCTTCACAGAACTCAAAATTAGAGCAGTTAGATGTGTTACGTGCATGATAAATGGTGATTTAACATTCAGAGCATAAAATTTATCTTCTACTAAGTTTATGAAAACATGACAGTCTAGATAAGGTTACTGACAATCTTAAAACTATTTTAGACATGATTAGTGCAACTTTCAAATGAGAACTGGGCTTCAGCAATATCCCAAATTCTCAGCCTTCTCAGCATAATTATTTGCAGTGGACTAAACTTGGGCAGAAAGGGCGAAGCACAAAAGACAGCAGTCAGACGTCAGTTACAAAAGAAGAGATAGAAGCACAAATAAAACCACAGGAGAAAAAAAACAAACAAACTGATTTTGGGTGATTTTTATTTTGGTGGAGATATATTTTGAGCTGACTAACCTGGATGAAGCCATGGCTTCCCCATTTAATGACATTTAGCCTGCATCCTGCAAATGGATATAAAACAACCGAAGAAAACAAGATCTGCACCCTCTTTACAGCTAGGAAGAAACAGCCACTAGCAGTTCTCTCATGTATGTCTCATTTATTTTTGACCTCATTCTCACTAGAGACCCAGACCTCCTCAGTCACCTTTCAGTTCTTCATTCTGGAGGAAACCAGGACAGACTGATTGCCAGTCTTTTAAAGGAGCCCCTTGTCTAGAAAAGAAACGCAAGATACTGTGGAGAAGAGCTGAAGGACTGACTGCTTGCTCACATATGTTCAGTGTCTTAACAGCAGAAGCTAATACTGTTCTCCGGACTGTGCCCAGCAGGTATTCAGCTGTAGCTTGTACCTGTGATACGATCATGTCTGCAAAGAGGAGAGGTATGAAGATAGCACCAGGAAGCTTCAAGCTAATAGTACCATTATGTGACACTGCAAATCACCAGAGGAACGCCAACAATTCAGATAATCTGATGTGTCATCAGGTTTTATAGGAGGGTAGGGGCAACAGAACATACTACCGTTTTTTACAGATGAAGCAGCACATGGCACATTAACATAAAAAGAGAAGATCCAGAACAACACATCATATCAAATACAGATCTTCTATGGAACCCACAGATTTCATAGCTGTACCAATAGTTTTGTCGACATAAAACTCTAGTGCTGCATAAGCACTCAAGCAGAAATATGTTCGTTGAAAGTGGCTTTACTCTTCTTTATTTTTATTTTTGGAAAGATGCCATATTAAAAATAAAATATATATGTATAAAAATAAAAAAGCCTAGAAGTACTTACCAGTTTTACCTAGTATCCCTATCTAATTTCACAAGAAGAGACGCTAATCCTTAGGTAAGGGTCAATTTCCAAGTAACAAGTTTAAACTCACACTGGAATACATGGTATTCCTCAGTGTCTTTCCTAAAATGGTGCAGAATGAACACAGTAGAACAGCTGCTGCGTTCCACATCAGTGATGACTGCATTTCAGTGGTGGATTAAGTGGTCCAAGACCACCCTTACCTAACTCACAAGGGTACGGTGAAGCTGTTTAAAAAGTCATGGAATTAAGAAACATACTAAGTAAATTATCACTAGCATAGTCAAGCTTGGTAGCATACTTAAGACCCAGAACTTGAAAACTAGTTACAAATTATTTCCTTTGTCCTGCTGTTACACTGCAATGTATTTTTATTTGCATTTTATTGTTCTAGCACACACCTTCTGGGCAGGAATTTCATTTTCTTAACTTTTTCTGTTGTCACATAATCCTACAATGCCTTAAAAATCCTAAGTAATGGTGAAAACCAGACTCACCATTTCTCTCACTACATGCAGTATACATCATCCTCCCTTTAAATTACAATATAAAGTTGCAATCAGCGGCACTGAGGACATTTACCTAAGAAGATTCCCTAGACTATTTTGTTTAGAATCTTATTGCTGCTTTAAGATTTGAGGGATAACAGATCTATAGTTTAAGAACTGCTCTTCAAGCTTTCTAACAGCAGCAAAACAAAGCTGCAAGAACACCTACGAACACCTAAACTTCTCTGGAACAATTTCCTCTAAGAAATGATGTATTTTAAGACAAAAACCAAAACCCATGTGTAGCAATTCTTCAGCTGAAAGAGTTCTTTCAGCTAAAGAGCATCAAAGTCAGAAATATAAAAATGTAGAAAATGCCTTGCACTAACATCTTCTTAGGCTTTAATCACAAATAATTACCTCTTCTTCTACTAATGAGCAAGGCAAAATGGAAAGTAATTTAGACAATTCATTCAGGGTAATAGCTTTGTGAGCTAATATTACTGCTGAGAGATCCATTCCCAATCTCCTGGAGTACAATAACAGAGCAGCACTATGTTTTTCACTTCAGGGAGCTATCCTATCCTATGCAGATAAAAAACACAAATCACATTATCTATTGATAAAAACAACAAAGCAAGTTAAATAAAGTTCTACGTATTACAGTTTCTTCTAACAATCAACAGCTCCCTGGATCACAAATGTAAATAAAACACTTCACTTACTGAAATCAATGAGAAACCTTCCAAATCCTTGCCTTTGGTATTGGGGCATGATCATTATGCAGGAGACATTGTACTTCTGCTGGCAAAGCTTTTCCTGAGGGAAGGAGAAACAGATCAAGTATGTCAAAGCACTGCTGAAGTGGGCAATTGCCTGCACCTGCCACTATCCTTTCCAAATATCCCAATAAGGTGAACAGATGCTTGAGGTCAGTAACAAAGTCGAGAAATTCAATGTTAATATTTAATTATAAGAAGGAAGTATCAATCAAACATACCCTTCAAAATATTTATTTTACTAGTTAGCTACTCAGCACCTTGAAAATTAGATACGTTGTCTAAACATCATAATGAAGGTTAAGTGCAGTAAAGGAGGAGGATGGGGAAGAGGAAAATATTTTCATGCTTTGCTGACCTCTCTCTCAAGGATATAAAAGGAGAAAATAATATCCATATGCAAGGTGAAGTGGTATTTCCTGCAATGACTACACTAACTGCTTGCTGGTTTCCATCTTTTTGTTGTCTTTGAGAGTGAAAAGTGGCGAGGAAAACACCCTATTGTCCACAGAACCAAGTCATACTAACTTTTTCAGAGCTAAAAGCTTCTCACCTGAACTCAGATGAAGGTAGAATGCTCAAAATTCAAAGCTCTTTCAGACAAAATGAAGTCATATGACAATTAAGACAATACAGGCAAGTATTATATTGACCACTAAACACAATGGAAGAATTATAACCAGGAAGCTGTACTAACAACATAGTTTTTAGGTTTTACATTCTTTAGGCTTTACTGATGAAAAGGAAGAGCCCTAAATCCTTGTTACCTTTAAGAGATTAAAGAGAAAACAAGAAACCAGCACTTAGTAGCTTTGAGGAAGACCAAATCAACTAAAGATAATGACATACAAAAAGTCAGGGCAAGCACATAGGTAGCTCAATTTAGTCTCCACACATAAGATGACACCAGATTAGTGATGACACTCACAGGACCACATTCCAGCACACTGGCTTCCAAACATTTCTTCAGGTGTGAAATTAGATATAAATGCCTTATTTCAGAAAGTTTCTTATTTTCTGTGGTAAAATAAATCTGAAACTTTTATTTTCTCTGGACAAGCTAACAAATTCCATTCAGGATCCTAAGCTCTCAAGACTGTTGATAGTAATAAAGTACACATCCTATCAATTTATTTGAACTCAGGAAAGAAAAGCACCATCACCTTTCCCAGCAGGAACACACGCACAAACACACACTTTAAAAAAGAGGGGGCACATGCAAATAATTTCAGAACTGAAGAGGAATTCAAGATGGCAAAGTTTTGTCTTCAATTATGGTAGCAAAAGCATTTGCAGTCACCAAAACTAATGAATAGGCAAGGGTAGAGCAGGAGAACGAAATGCATTCTTGCAGAATGGCTGTAGAATTACCAGGAGAGATTCATCTAAGCCTACCAGGAAATACTTGCCAGTATCAGAGTTGACTTGTTTGGACGTCACAAGAATGTACAGCTGAGTTAAGAGAATGCCAATTGTGCCTATGAATTGTTACTTCAATCAGCAAACCATTTCAAAAAGACAGCAAAACATCCCAACAGAGCACTGTGCAGGACATAGGTACTCTGACAATTTTTAGAATTCTTTAAAAAAAATAAATAAATTCAAATTAATTCTTAAATAAAGGAAATAATACACTGAGGGAAGTGGTGATACTAGAAACAAGTATGGATTTTCCAGTTATATACCAAGCTAGCAAATTTCTTCAAGACAAATTGACAATTGGACATTTTCCTTGTTGCACGTATAACTAATGATCTTTCACCACTATTTTTGTTACCATTTGTCAAGACAGTCCACAAGAGCCTATAGCAGCAAATATTGCTTTAAAACACAAAATGACATCACAAGAAAAGACATCTACTCTAAAGAAGATATCCACTATCAAGTTAGGCCTTGTGTTCTTAAGTTCTGCGCACTAAGCAGCTGTATTTGATTGGAGTTTGTACAAGAGAGAAACAAAGATGAACACAGCTGGCCATTCATGTCTATAACTAGGCAAGCTGAACTGCTAGCAGCAAAGACATGATATCACATAGAAATCAACATAATTCCAAAAATCCAGCACTTTCTGAAGTTAGATTTAATAGACGGGAAGGAAAAGAATTAATTTCCAACTGTACAAGTACAAACCATAACACATGATGAAAAAAAAAGTACTTGTCTGAACATACATACAATTTCTCAGTTTGCATCAGTCTTTGAGAAAAGACAGTACTAGTACATTTGAGACCAATCACATTCCATTTCAGATTTACAGAGAGGATTTTAATTTTCTGAATCAATTTCTTTGCTGTTGACACAATATTAAGAAAGGTGTGACACGAGAAATGTTTAAGAATACAAATCTGTATTTTACCTTAGAGAAATATCCAACTAAATGGCATCCTTTCTCATCGTTTTTTGTAAGAACATAGAAGAGGAATGGTTCAACATCATAATACAAGGTTTTGTGGTCCAGAAAGAGTTTAGCTAACAAACAAAGATTCTGACAATAAATTTTGCTCACGTTTCCATCAACCTAGAAAGCAAGACAGATGCAGTTACTTCCAAAGCCATCAACACATTACAACAAAATAGTTTCTTGAGTCACTCATGTGCTAGGAGGAAACATGAAAAAGATTACCGTTACAGGAGGAAAAAAAAAAAAAAAAAGCTTCAGGAAAGATGCCCCTACTTCTTGTTACATAAGAATTTTCCAGCTAGTCCGAATTACTTTACATGTATAAGTATCATCTGAGGATCTGGTTTTATTAAACAAAGTTACTCCAATTTTTAATTGCTTAAGTCAGACTTAACTCTTTAACTTGCTTCCAAAGACTGAGTGAACAAGAGTGACAGACAACAGAAGTGTATTATTGAAAACTACACTGAACTGTGATACGCTAGAAGGCCATGGTATCCAACACACACACAAAAATAAAAAATAATAATAATAAAAAAAAAGAAGTTCATTATGTTGAATCGCTAAAGCGTTAGACCAGTGAATGGGCTGCCAATTTGTTATCAATCAGTGTCATGTTTTGGATAAGCTAAACAAGGCAAAAAACTCTATGCAACACTAAAACAAACTCTATTGAGCACGAGAAGTAAATTTTGAGACTAAGTACTACAATTAGTCTAGGTATGTTATGACTGTAAGGAGTCAAGCTGTGATGCAGACAGCTATAGAAAAGCCAGACATACATACAGATTTCCTAGATCAATTAGTTACTCCCTGAAAGGGAAGGTTCAAAGGAAAGAGTCTTTTTGAAATAATGTTAATGGAAATGTTTGCTTGTACTGATGTTCTTTGATGAAGTCACTATTTATATTTCATTCACAGAGCCAGCCAAACAGTAGGCACACAGAACTACAAAAGAAACCACATTTTATTCTGTTTCTAGTAAGAAACCTAGTTACAAATGCGTAAATCTCAACCTTCTGTATATTTTTCAAAGTGACTTCTGTAACATACTTGTATTATTTGAATTAAGAAGAAAAAAAATGCCAACACAACTACAATTAATGAAGACATCAGAATATACTTGCATATAGCACTTGAGAACATTATCAACTAGATTACGCTCTCATACAACTCACTCCACTGTCCAAAAGTGTTTTGTTTTTTTTTCCTTCCCCTTTCTTTTCACTCTTAGTAGCAAGTGTGCAAATTGAAGGAGAACAAGTAAAAATCATCACTGGATAAGCCACAAGTTTGAAAACACAATTATATATGCTGTTGTTTTCAGCAAGAACATTTGTATAGAAAAATAAAAGTGCTCCTTACATTCCAGGCAACTACAGCTTGCTCATCAGCTTTAAATGCAAATAGGAAGAACAACAACTAAAACTTCAAAAGGAAGCATCTGTCAAAGTTTCTTGGCTACAACATAGTAAACTATGTCAAAGCCTTCTCTCAAATCTGTCAAAGCCATGCTCTTAGCAGAGGTATGTAAGTCTTAAATGCCAGACTCGTTTATCTCTCTCTAGAAAACAAAGCACAAAGGGAACCACAAACTCTTCATTCTGTTAAAACAGAAAATGGATGCACATAGTTCCTGAAAGTACCTATGAGAAAGGACATCAGCTGATAACTAAGTTTCTAAAGTTATCAGAATAATAATTTAAGCTAACCTTCTATGGACTATTTCATATGTGTTTATTGAAGTAACTAAAATTGAGAAAGGGAATAAAAGCAGTAGAGAGAAAATCTGAACATTTCTTTCACATGCACCTTGTTTTACGTATGTTTTTTGGGATGTGTGGTTTCCTCCCCACTGAGAGCTGTATTTTACTTTGTTTAAAACAAGTTTTTAGTCACGGCTTACCAGCAGTTCATTAATGAAACAAAATGAAAAGCAGAATTTGCCTATGGTTGTATGCTGCACAGGTCTTAACAGCTGCTAACAGAGAAAAGGTTAATTATTTTGGACTGACAGAACAAGTTTGTTTTTTAATAGAAAAAGAATTAAGTCTGTTATGACTTCAGCCTTTTGCTGGCACATCTACAGTCTTCAGAACAATTACTCAACTCAAGAAGGAAATAATCTTGATGCAGATAGCTATTTTCTTTAAAAGCACAAAAGAAAACAAGTTAATTAGACAAATATTTTGTTTTTAATCTAAGAACTCCAAAACCACATTAACCATTGTTTGATTAGACGGTGGCAATTACCTAGCATGACAGACATTTGTACATTAGGAAAACATAAAATTGAAGTAGAATCTATAATACCCGCAATTAAAAAGAAGTTAGCAATGTACACATCCAAATACAGATGTTCAGTAAAACTCTCAAAAGAAGTCGGAGGACCCCTGACAGTCTGTTCTGTTAGCACCACTGGTAATGATTATTGAGAAACAGCCAGTAGGAGAATGTGTAGCTTTAATAACTGCAGGGATGTTATCTCATATACGAGACTCCCGTTGTCTCGCATATCCTTAAAAACTCAAATACATTTATAGTAGAAGTCTCCCAGTAAAATATTTAGATTATAGAAGACTACGTACTCATAAGCTTAATTCTGTAATTTCTAAATTAAAGACAGTTTGCTGCGGCTGAAGTTGGACTGAACCTCCATCATTCAACCAGGACATTTAACTCCAAAACATCCAGAAGGAAGGCAAAAGTACTTAAGTAATTCATATTTGTAATTCAAAAACAGTACATAATAAATAGCACTTCATGCTTTAATATAGAACTATCTACATGATGTTTACTACTCTCTCTACATTCAAAATGCTCAGGTGATAGGGTGAAAGGTACTTCTGCTGAGAGGGAAAGGCAATTTCAGTCTAAGGGCTTCCATTGCAGTTTCCATCTAAAACACACACTATACAAATATCTTAAAAAGTTGAGTAATTCACAAAGTGCAAGTAAAGAAAATTAGTGTGACCGAATATGCCTAAGTTCCCCCACTGATGCTGAATTTTCCACCACCACCAGTTCTACAACCAATCTGTAATGTCTAATAATCAGAAATCTAACTTCAGAAATCCAGACTTCCATGTACCTACCTCAAATACTGACAGGTCATTTCTTCTGTAGATTTCATTGGCTGGAGGATGAAACCAGCCACACTTCTTTGAGTGCCTTAACAAAATGTTTTTACTTTTCATATATTTCAGACAGAATTCACACAGGTAAAGCTTTGGTAGTCTGTATAAAAATTAGAAAGATATTTTATAAAAAAAATAGTGAAATCCTGTAAACAAAAAAGTTACCACAAAGGGACAAGCCCCTCCCCATTTTAATATAAAGTACGCTGAGTAAATGCCGCACAAGTTTAAATAAACAAAATAATAAGAATAAAAACATCACATTACAGGGAATGAGTAAATACTTATACCAGCCATTAGAAAATAAAGATGACAGATCAACCATGGTAAAACTGATTCAACAGAGTTGGATTATGATCAACTGTTTTACAGTACAGATCTCTGTTACTTCCCCTTTCCCACATTCCACAGAAGTTTTTGCTGTGATCTCCATCAAGTCTCCATCAGGCAGACTGATGATCTCCAGTTCCACCCTTTACTTTCACTAAACACAAAGGGACACACAGCAGAACAGAAAGTAATGTCCCTCCCTTCAGTCTTCCTTATCTGGATATGGAAAAGCTAAAAGATTATTTTTGTTCCCACTCTCCTCCTAATATTTAAATGGGACAGCAAATTGTGATAGGATTTTACTCTCCCATCCCTTTTGCCTACTTTATCACATTATTGACCACAGAAGTCCATCTGAACAGCCCACATGTAGATGAAAATCTTCCTTTCACCCATCTCCATGACACAATGCATACTAGGTGAATATTCTTGCATGGAGGATTCAGTTCAGGTGAGAAACTAACTCAAATGACTCATGTTAGACAATGCTGACAAGTTTTGTGCATACTACAACCCACCCCTTACAGTGAGTTTCACAGCTATCAACATTATGCTTTAAAATTACTGGAGCAATGGAAGACTGCTGCAAAAATCAGTCTAAAAAGTTTTAGGAGAATCTTTGCTCAGAAGCTACCAGCACATCCTGGGATCATAGCCATGGTTTACACTATTCCAAGATTCTAAAGAAAGCTTATCAACATAAAAATAGTTTGAACTATTTGTTCCATTACGTAATCCCACTGTGCTTACAGCCAAGAACCAAACTGTCTCCTACAAGTGCTATCCCATTGTTGTCTGCTAATGACAATCCATTATGATGCCTCTGTTTGTGATTAATTTACTTAATAAAGGAGGTATCTCACACATAACACGATACAAATTGAGGGATTAAAAGAACTAAAATAAAAAGAATAACACTATAAAAGCACTTGTAATAAAGAAATCTACACTTTATTTTCAGGCCATGATTTATATTATCAACTGATAACATGTCCCTCATTCCCATTATGTAAAGATGATAACATCAAGGAATGAGAAGGAAAAGAGAAAAGGCAGCTTACATCAATGCCATGCAAAAGTTTTTGGAACAGAAAACATAACTTGGTTGCTTGCTGCAGTAGACTGTTTGATGAGTACACAGTTTTGCAAATTTCTGTGTGTACCACAATAGATTGATAAAAAATGTATTTTCAGCACAAGCAATAAATAAATAAATAAATAAAACAGGGGTCTACCAAGCACATATACTAGTTTATGCTTTCATCTGACTCTAAGGCACCCTGTGCCAAGGCAGTCACTACTGCCACACTTTGACTTATTTATCGAATACTCACAGACTCCTTGGCCTTAAAAATGAATAAAAAATAAAAGAACAAAAAAGAAGTTAACAACTCCTGGATAACAAACAAAATTAATTGCTTTAAGCAGCCACAAGTTGGACGTACCTGTTTGCAAATTGTTTGAAAAGAAATATCAATACATGTTGCAAAGCTAAAGTCTATGCAGAACTGGGAAGAAAATAAAATCAGTACTTTTAAGGTACCCTTGATTAGAACTAGAAAAAGTCAATGCAACTTCTTGGCCTCTCTTGTAATTACAAAAGCATATTTGCTCTTTCAAGTTATACAGATACATTACAAGCAACTACAGAAGAGTAAGAAACTAAATTATGTTATTAAAAACAGTAGTACACAACAATCTTGACAACTCACTACCTTGCATATTCCTGTGGGTAAGGTGAAGAGTACCATGTCTGAATCTCATATTTTCCAAACTCAATCACCGAAGGGTATCGCCCACTTGTTTCGCCAGTGTTTTTACACCCAATTTTCTGTCAGGTGCAACAAAAGCAAAATACTAGTTAAAGAAAAAGTAAACAGAAATCTATTATCAATTTCAACCTGTGAAGGAGTGACAATATTCAGATATTACTTCAATTCTTCCAGCCCAGGACAGTTTGTCAACAGCTAGATATAAGAGGTGAAAATTCTTTTCAATGCCCCAAACACTAAGTAAAATCAGTAGATGATGAATGGTCCACTCAAAGAAGAGGCACGACTGCCTGAATCCTTTTCCTGCAGCACGTAGTGAGACTACTTTTCTACCATCCTAATTCAAACTAAGCTGATATCATGACAAAGAAGGAAGGAGAATGGATCAGCAAAACCTTTCTTGAGACAATGGCATTTGATCTGTCAATGGTTTACTGAAACAAAGCGATCTCAGCTAACATACTGAAGTAGACCTGATCAGAGTATGATCAGCAAGGCCCTAAGGCAATGGCTAAATACAAAAATGGAATAAGGATGGAAAAATAAGTAATTTAATTGCCAGCAATTGTAGATGTCTTAAAACATCACATCTTTTAACTGCATGTGAAAGTTAGAAATGAGGAAGAGGTAGGAACCATTTCTATGATTGAATGAAAACAAACTAATCATGAAGTTGAATTTTCAAATTTGGTTCAAGTTTGTTGATTAACACACTCCGAATTCAGTCTGTGATAAATTCACTGCACTGACCTACACCAAGTAATGCTAGCTCTTTTATTTTTAACCTGATAATTGGCTTCCATTAGAAGTCACTATATGCAATGGTTTATGATGCAATTTTATAAAAAGCAGCAGTTGAAGCATTGCATACACCTCCCTTCTGACTCATGCTCTCAAAAGACACTTGCTACTTAAAGGGCAAAACCACCTCACAACTGACTTGTGAAGAGCTTCTTGCAACATGCAAATCTTCAAGGCTTGCTCATTTCAATGATAACTACATTTAAAAGACTCTTCTGCAGGGGAAAAAAAAAATCAGCTGCCTTGGCCAGATTCCACAATAAAGAAAACCAGCTCAATCTCAATAGGCTAAAATTACCAGCACATACCTTAAAGAGGAACACCACCACCAGTTGGACCAGTTCAGGTCAAGCATTTTTGCTACTACAAGTCAGTTGTATTATTTAAACCCGAAGTGCGATAAACGGAGAGTCAAAATAAAGTTATGAACTTGCTAAGGCCACTTTCTTTCTACCAACCAGCATTTCTTAGGACAGACTTCATTTTTCATTGTGACTCTTCTCACAACGAACTTAATCAGTGGTAGTCCTGTATCCAAAATGCCAAAGGATATCTTTCAAAATCTATCCCAAGTGTCACTCAACTAACCCATTCCAGTGCCTTATCTCTAATCTAGGAGACAAACTATATACACAGCAACTCTCAAGTTCAATTTACAAAAAGCATGACACATTGCGTAAAAAGGAATTCATTAAAAATTAAGATGAATTATGAATATAAAAATGAATCAGGTTTTAATTTACATGTATAACTGCATTTGATGAAACAGTCTTACCTCCAGGGAAAGCTCCCGAGCCTGTTTAAATACATCCAAATCCTCCTGCGTAACCGTGTCCTTGCTTCCCACCAGATATACATCTGTATTTTCTTGTTTGATGCTTAGTTTGATTTCAGTATCTGTTATTTAAAACCAGCAAAAAGTTTATTCACAGACATGAAAATTACACATGCCTTACCAAAGTGATGCCCCTAAACAGGAACGTAGCAGTCACAACTATTTAACTAAATTTGGGATTCTGAATAACAGAAATCAATGCTTCCCCCCTTTCTGGTTTTGTAGCTTGCTGTTGTATGAGCTATTTTTGGTACTTGCCTGTCTTTCTGCTTCTCTATCTAAGCCTTTACAGCCTAATTCTATTAAATTCATTTTGAATCTCATGAAAAGGAATACATTCTATCGTTAGAGCTGACAATTTCTAGAACATTCTACAAGGTAATAATAAAAATAAGAGGAAAAAAGTTGCCCTTAAAAGTTGGAGACCTAAAACCTAAGCTAAGTGTACATTCAAATGTTATTAGTATATTTTTTCTTAAATAAAAGTAATTATAAAAAAAGGTAGTTCACAGCAGTACAGATCAAGTGTTGTGGAGACCATAACAGGATGGAATTGTTCATGAAAAAGCAATGGAGCAGAGGGAAATGAACTGAAATGTCCATCATCATAAGCACTGACAGCACACAATCATAATGACAGCACTCCTGCCAGAGAAAGGGCAGGTGAAGAACAAGGAAGCAGCATGAAAAGTGGCTATTCATGCGGTACTAAACAGCCATAAGCAACATTATGAAGGCATTTGGGGCTCCTAATGTCACTACAGATGCAAAAAAATAATAAAAAGGTGGTGTGGTATTAGTCAGAAAAAAATACTTTGGAGGTTTAGTGAGCATTAGATAAAAGGTCAAAGTTTTGTCGCTTTTGTATGGAAGTGAAGTAAGAACAAGAGAAATAGCTAAGACCTATGTGACAAAATAGGAATTCTGATTTTGGACGGGACACAGGTTTGGTTGGCGCTTTGACCTTTGCTTACCATCATCCTGATCAGGTTTAATTCTTCCGTCTGCCAAGCTCCCCTTCCCTGTTGAGGGGGTCCCCATCTGAGGGGTCACTTTATACTTTAATCTGCCTAGAATCCTGTGCTTTTTAAGTAAAGCTGTTCTCTTGAGGTGAGCAATTGCTTTAGCAATTTTAGCAAGCCCTCTAGACACACCCCATCCAGAGGGACAGGCATGAGTAATAAATCTATTTCTAACCTTTTTCTTTCTATAAAAATGGCTATTAGATTTTGAAGTAGAAGATAATTCTGGTTTACGACGCATGCGCTTGGGTGGTGCATAGCTTGGGCGTCCCTTTTTTCGAGACTGTTCCGGAGTAGCATAGTTATGAGAGAGTCCATCAGAGAGTCCCTTTAGCTGACTATTACTAGGAAGGCAACTAAAGGAGGTTGCACTTGACTGACTGGAAGAACCTGGGGGAGAATTAGAAGAAGTGGAAGTGCTAGATTTTTGCAAAGTGGGGCTCTGACCAGAGATGGGGGTTGGGGGTAGAAGTGAAGAAGGTGGAGGTTTTAGCTTTTGTGTGGTACCTGTAGCCAACACAAGAGAAGTGCATGACTGTTTCTGAGAGACCTTTTTCCTTGGACGATAGTGCTTTGAAAAGTCTATTATTTCACCTCGTGATCTGCGACCATCAGGTGATGGGGTAAAAAACTTAGTAAGGCCATCAATAAGCCCTTTGGTTTTCTTGTTAACTTTTAGTGTAGAGGCAGATATGTAGGTGGAGGTGGTGGTGATTTTGGTGGTGGCACCAGGCCGAGAGGGGTCTGTAACAGGCAATCTGCTGCTTGAATCCTTCACAGATGCAGCATGACCAGATGAAGGTGTGGTACAGACTTTAGTCTTTTGACCCCTACCAGGTGACCCCCTTCCTGTGAATGCATTCACGGATCCTTCATCACTGGTTACAGACCTATGCAAAAATTTGGAAAACAAAAAACATCAGTGTTAAGAAGTAACAACTACTGCCAAATAGTAGTACAGTTTATATACATTATTTGTGTAACTGTATTTCCTCTGCAAGAAGTTGAGAGATATATGCAATTTGGAAAAAGTAAACTGCATATTAAAACACTTAATTTCATCAGAACACTAACTTAAACTACAGAAAAGTCTATTCATTAGCAATGCAGTTAATTTTCCAACTACTATTTTTACCCAAGTTCATTTGATAACATAACTCTAGCATTAAAAAGTACTGCCTATGACATAAAAGAAAATAGAGGTTATTTACCAAGAACATTACAACAAATTTGTTTAAAAAAAAACAAAAATTAACACAAAGAGAAAAGAGCAAAGCCGCAAGAGTAAGTCATGTTTGCAGAATAGCCACAAACCAATCAAGCCTAACATGGAAGACGTTTAGAAAGAGTAGGAAAAAAAAAAAAGGGCATGTTGAAAGAAGTACAAATTTGGCACTGCTTGCTAACAATGGAATGGAAGATCACCACTGAAGGTAATGCAGTAGAGTTGCATATTTTAAGTATACAGAAACCGAAAGTTTAAAAATATTTGGAGTAAGAGAAGTGGGTATTCAGGAGGTAAGACCAAATGGGAAATCCAAACAAAGCTATATAGCTGCATCAAATGCTTCCATTTCCGCTTTCCATCCTGCTCTTTGAAGTTAGCTCATTTACTTTGCAGAGAAAAGTTTTCTTCCACAGATTTTTGGCTTCTTAATTGAGATGCTGAAGTAATTAATTCCAACAGGTTACTTCTAATTAGAGATCGAACAGCCTAGGGCTACCATCTGGAGTGCGGAACTACAAGGGCCCACCACTTTAAAAAAAAGCCCTTTTTCCACTCACACATCCTTAAATTTGGGTAGCTCCTATGAGGCAACAAAACAAAAAAACTTCTAAGTCTCTTGAATCCTTTGCTCCCACAAGCTTATGTCTATAACAAGACCTACTCTCACTACCAGATGTGCTAATCACCATCAACGCCGGAGGCAAACACACACCTGGTTTTAGTTAATCCTATATAGTAACGTCTGCGAAGGGTTTCCTACAGACAGTCAATAGGCAGAAAGTTATTCCAGGACTGGAAAGCTTTCGTCTGTATTGTACAAAAAGTGGCTAATCTTACTGTATTTCATGCAACTACTCACTTTTATATGAGACACTGCTGCCTTCCATATCTTTCTCTTTTAAGCAGGGTTCCTTAAGTAAGTTTTACTGCTCTTATCCCATTTTCTAACCATTATTTTTCCAGTTAAATTATTTCATGTATATTAGACATTGCAGTAATAGAAATGTGTTCACAGCACTGCAAATATTTATTATTAAAAAAACAAAATCCCTTCCCAAAGTACTAAACAAATATGCTCAACTGGCTTACATGCTTCAAAAAGAAAATCTTTTCATTCATAATCACCACCCAACATTAAACATAGCATAGACGTTAAAAGTCATAGCTAAGAACTCCATTATCAGAACTTAACAATAAAATCCACATGACCTTTCCAACTTTTATATGTATAAGGAAAGAGGGGAAGCAGAATTACTGTATCTGAAAGACATTCCTGCTAAACCTACTGTGGGATACATAAAATCAGGGAAATGCTTTTAGAATTCTTGAGGGGATAAAAATAAAGGTGCTGCTAGTGATAGAGGGAGATGCAGACACAAAGAAATACAGCAACTGCCATGTGTTAAAGCACGTTACTTACTTTCAGCAACTTTCAAATACCTAGAAGTTATTTAGTCAAGGTAAGGAAGAAAAAAAAAATTTCCACACATGCTCAGCCTTTAAAAGCATGTTCTTACGAGCCACTGCAACTACATTTTTCACTTTCGCGTAGTGGTACTCTTTCTCTTTGCCCTGCACTACTTTCCTAGAACAGTGCATCTTGAACTTTGGAACATGGATCAAAAAGGCAAAATGTGATCCTGATATAAAAAGGAAAATAAGTATGTAGCAAGCTGCGCTGCTGAGTACTGCTAGAATTGATGTATTTTCTACTTTTACACATTGGCTCCACAAGCAAGTTATCACCTTGCAAAATGTAAAGTTGTACAGCAGCTAACACACAACTCTGAAGAATAACAGACAAGTTTAGACTGCAGAGAGAAATGCTCCAGTCACAGCCACATAACAGAATGAGTAGTAGAGCTAGAAAGCCTCTCAGCTGCTAGGCTGACACAGCCGAACAGTTAGTTAAATAGGAGAAGGAAGGCACACGTGGATAGGAACATGGGATGGAGGGCAAGATGATACTGAAGATAACAAAGAATCTGTTCCTTTTAAACACTGAATATAATGTCAACTCAGCATTCTTAACTTCAAATATCCTCCAACCAAGCCTTAAGAAGTTCAGTTAGAGCGTTCCCTGGAAAGACGGATTCCACAGGAATTACAGCATTCTCTTGTCTTAGATAAACACATTCCTGATAAGTAAAAAGAACTGCAGCCTCTTTCCTTGGGAACCAGCAACAGCTTAACAACATAATTCAAACAATCATTTTTTCCAGAGTCCCACTGAAATAAGAACTTCTGTAGTGTTCACTTAATGGGCTTTTTGGAATGGATTTTGTGAGCTGATATTAACCAATAAAGTCATTTCTACACTACGTTTGAACAAGCTTTTGAAGAGAACAGTCCCCTGAAGTTATATTTACATAATTTACTATTATCCACTTAGTATGAACTCTATATGAAAATAGATAATTTTAAGTTACATATAAAGGCAGCTATGTCATGTATTATCGCATAGGCTTAACTGTACTTCCTATGGTTAAAAATTCTATTAACAAATTATGGGACCTAGAAGAGTAATATACAGAAAGTTTTGACCCCTATCGTGTTCTAATGTGCTGTAAAAATAATAACCACTCTAAGAATTAATTAGCCATTGGGATAGAAAGTCTATACTAGTACCTTCATCATTTACTTTCCTCAATTTGAAACAAACAACAGCAAAAAAAAACCAAAACACAACAACTGTAGCTGAAATTAGATAACTCTAACTACAGTAAAATAAAAAACAGAGAAACCTACAACATTCGTTGCTTTAGTTTATTTTTCGGTCGTCCAATAGGTTTTGCATATCGTCGCCTTATTTGGGCAGCTTTCTCATGAAGTAGCTTTCTCCCTTTCTTCTTTGGTCTACAGACCTGGCAAATCCACATCCCTACATAAAGGAAAAAAGATGTAATTGTACACAGTTTATTTAGTCTGTACTGGACATGTCTACCAAGATATACGCCACATATGCAATTAAAAGATTTTCCTCTCATCAGGACACAGGGAATAGAAAAGCAGACAAACAAAAGTGACACTTTCCTATCTCTACCTTGAAATTTTTAAGAGCAAAGTGTTCGTGGAAAGGGAGAAAAATGGTAGGAAGGATCACAAAAGCATCCTTGGAACAATGTGTCTACCCTTCCTTACACTATAGCTAGATCTTTAAGACAAAATTAAGATGAAACAAATTTACGTGTGCATTACAATCTAGATGAGAGCATGCTAAAGGAAATACCAGATCACACGTAGATACGTTTGTTTTAATTTATGACTAGATTTTAATGTTAGATATAATAATGCTACAAGATTCAAGGGAAAAAAATTGGAAAACTTGACAGAGTAATTTAGCGTTAAATAAGAAAAAACATAAAGATGTGGGAGCAGGAACGAGAAGCTCTATGTATCAGAAATATAGAGACTAGAGATCCTGGACACACAGGTACTTTAAGTTACCCTTACAAGTCATGTGAAGGAGCAGGCTCTTTCACCTACTTTAAGGATTTCTGTGTTGATGTGTACATTCCAAGCACTTCAAACAGCCTTTGCAAAACTTCACTTCCAAAAATAGGCAAACATCTCAATTCATGGCAAATTAACCACAGACTTTTACTACTCTGCACAGAAATCTCATAAATAACATATTGGCTTTAACATGACTGAAATTATACTGTTCACCAATGTAAAAATAATTAACATGCTCAAGAGCTTTTGGTCATTTAATATGAGAAAAGACTGTGAACAAAAGTATTTTCATTGAAACGATTTTCATTATCACCTTTTGGCATTCGGGAAAGTGGTGGGTCACAGCACTCCATGTGGAACCCTCTATCACAGGAGTCGCAAAAAAGCATGTTATCCTGAAGGGGATGGGGGAGGAAGAGGAAGAGGAAAAAAAGACTTAATATAGCATTGCTAGAGGTTGCACAACAGTGATTTGTATTTGCACGTGCTATGATTAGAGCTATGGTAAACAGAATTCAGTAACATCGAACAGTAAAACTTACTGCATTTTTGCCTTGGATCCTACATGCACTGCATGTCTTGCATTCAATACACTGCCATCTTAAGGCCTTCACATTGGATGTTAACTCGGGACAGAATTTCAAACATGATGGATGTCCTGAAAACAAAACAAAACAAATAAAGCTTAAGATTTAAGAAATATAGATTCTTATGCCTAACAGAACATAGCCAGCACCACCAATAAGTTCTGCTGGCTTCTAGAACTTTTACATTATTTAACTCACTCACTTCTTGCAAAGGAGATGTGGGAAAACTGTGATAAAATTTACTTAAAGAGAAACAGCTATTTCTCTGTTAACTGACACCTGTGAATAGCCTTCACAGGCACTTTTCTCTTTTCACTAAGTTATTTCCATTGTATGTTTAATAGTTGTCATTGATTCTGCAAAAAGAAAAAAAAGCACTTCTATATACTTGAACACTCCTTCCATAGCAGTGCAACAAAAACAGGACATCTTCATGTAAGAATGAACTAGTAATTTGTTCTAGATATTCTAGCTACCTACTAGAAAAATTTAATACTCAATCTACACATTTTTCATTCAAGCTTATTACTTGGTTATATACAAAGAACAATTTGAGAGCAGTTAAAAGGGAAAAAATTGAAGTAGGCAAATAACAAAATGTTCAGTACCATAGAAGGTTTAAAATGAGAGGCATGGAGAGAGAGAAAAGGATAGAATTGTAGCTGAACTTCCATTTCCCATGAAATAGTGTTTTTTCTTTAAGTATGATCATTGTGGCAGCCTAGATGTTCTTCCCATTAATACAAGGTATAAGACACCTGTACACATATAACATCTTAGGCAGCATCTTCTCATGTGTTCAACCATCTCAACAGAGTGCACCCTCATCGCAGAAAAGATAAAAACATTATTAAAAAGGAAAGGATTAACCTTCCCCAGAAAGTACTTTTTAACAGTGTTACATTCAGAGATCATCAAGGACATCAAGTTGAAAAAGATGCACTCTTTGAGAAAAGAACTGGCTGCATGGCTGGGCCCAGAGGGTGGTAGGGTAAGTGGAGTTACATCCAGCTGGTGACTGGTCACGCGTGGAGTTCCCCAGGGGTCAGTACTGGGGCCTGTCCTGTTCAATATCTCTACTGATGATCTCGAAGAGGGCACTGAGTGCACACTCAGTAAGTCCGCAGATAACACCAAATTGACTGGAAGTGTCAATCTGCCTGGGGGTAGCAAGGCCCTACAGAGGGATCTGGACAGGCTGGACAGCTGGGCTGAAGCCAATGGGATGAGGTTCAACAAGACCAAGGGCCGGGTCCTGCACAGAAACAGAACTGGGAGTATTGGTCAACACTCAGCTGAACACAAGCCAGCAGTGTGCCCAGATGACTAAGAAGGTCAGGGGCATCCTGGCTTGTATCAGAAATAGTGTTGGCAGGAGGAGCATAGAAGTGATCATCACTCTATACTCAGCTTTGGTGAGGTCACACCTCAAATACGCCGTTCAATTTTGGGCCCCTCACTATAAGAAAGACATTGAGGCCCAGGAGTGTATCCAGAGAAGGGCAATGAAGCTGGTAAGGCGTGTGGAGCACTTATGAGGAGCAACAAGGGAGCTGGGATTGTTCAGTCCGGAGAAGAAGAGGCTCAGAGGTGACCTTATTGCTTTCTATAACTCCTCAAAGGGAGGTTGAGGTGAGGTGGGGGTCAGCCTCTTCTCCCTTATCACTAACAATAGTAGTAGGGAGAATGGACTCGAGCTGCATCAGGGGAGATTCAGGGCTGGTTGTAGCAATTCAGACTTTCTCTGTCTGCTTTTTATTTCTCAGTTTAACCCAACACTGCTAAAGCACCGCGAACAAGGACTCAGGGTAATCCTCAAGCATGTGCTATTTTCATCTTCTAATAAACTGAGGCATGAATGATGGAATGCAGAAGCCACTTAAGAATCTGAAGTTGGCATTGAAATTGGCTTTTTTATAGTGTGTATGCAAAGCCTAATCCAATTTTTGTTAAACTTCAAAAGATAACCAGTGTAAAAATATCACATTCTCAAAATAAAATGCAGTAATGTAATCTATTAGTAAAAGACAATCAAGAATAAATTCCAGAGAAGTTTGAAAAATAAGAGCTTCAGAAAACATTGCCATTTGATTTTTACCATATAGTTTAACAGAAATTAACAATTTCTTTGTGTTAAGAACTGAATGTGCACCTAAAGTAACGATTTCTCTTGAAAGTCAGAAACACACGGAAGTGCATAGTTTAGTTTGATGTTTGACGTTAAGTGTTGTTGAAAGGGACTGTAAACAAGTGCTTCGTTCAAAAAAGCCTGCAAAGAAAGAAGGAATAAAAGCTCCCTGGAGTCCCTGATATTAATAATCAACATAACAGACTTACTTCATCAACAGCAACTTGCCAGCTATATTAACACACTAAACACGTAACACATTACATTTAACACATAACATTCTTCATTCAAGTATTACACAGCTTAACACACATTTGTTTGTGCTCTTACAAGTTATACTTGGTCAAAAATTCATGAAAAAGATCTCCTGGGGTTGAATATGAAAATTCTGTCTGTAACTCACAAGTCCTACAGCCACAAACTGCAGGCTGGCAGCATGCAAAGGGAAGTATCGCTACGTATTGCATGTCCCTGGGTATGTGCTAGTGAAAACAGCACAGACCTTTTTAGATTTCAAAATACAACATGGTATTGCTCCTTACTAGCTGTTAGTAGTTACATTCTTCATTTTGGACACAAGTTTATGTAGCAAGAATCTAACATTAATAAAAGGCAGGTTATGTCTATCAGACTTGAAATGGTCATCAACACAAGTCTTACTTGTTTAACTGACTAAGCTACTTTTGCAGTTGAACAAATTCCGAAGTCTCTCTTGTACTGGGGAACCCAGAACTGGACACAGCGCTCCAATACTATTTGATCCATCTCTTGTTTGAAATGGTAATTTCTTGACTCTTTAAAATATTGATGTTGCTGATGTTTAAAAGTAGCATTCAAATTTAGGGAGATATCAGGAAATTTCTACCTTTGAAGGTGACCAATTTCCACTAGGAACATACACAGTTTTAGTTTACAAATCAACCTACTAAAAATCAAACGCTTTAAAATTCATTCTTATCTGTCCCAGTTAGAGAAAAGATTAAGGTTTGCGAAACATTGATATAACAACAATTGGTGAGATTAGAAACTTAAAACAGTGTCTCAATCCTTCATAAAGAACTCCTTTAACCTGTCCACTTGGGTTTCCTCAGTGCAAATTGGTGTCTTGTTTATACTGCAAAAGATTTGACAAAATAGCAGTCTTTCAAAAGAGAAAAGCATTACACTAGTGACAACAACACTGTATAGTGTTAAATATGCTAATATTTCCAGTTATTTTTAACTTAGGTACAAATGTTGGAAGCTAACCGATAAAATAATATGAAGAACAACAACAAAAAACTTGTGTCCAACAACCTTTTTGGTAGAAAGCATTATTAATTAGGAGGAACTTAACTACAAGCAGAAAAGATCAGTGCATCTCAGGCACCCAGTACATTTTTCCAGGTTAGTTATGTTTTGGCTTTAGGAGAAAAACATTATTGATAACATGCTGACATTTTAGTTGTTGCTGAGCAGCACTGTACAGAGCCAAGGACATTTCAGTTTCTCAGCTTCCTGCACTGTCCTGCCAGCAAAAAGATCTCAGGAAGAACAAGGAGCAGGGAAGAGACTAAACTGAAACAGTTGACCTAAACTGTCCAAAGAGAACAGAGAACGAAGGCAGTCGTCAGTACTTAATGTTAAGTTTCTGCTGCTTCTTCAGTCACTCCCAACCACTTCCCTTCTCAGCCAAACATACTATCTGAGACAGTGGTTTTGTTTTGTTAAGTATTTATTACAGTTTCCCAGCAAATCAACCTTTTCCTTCCTCTTATTCAAACTTCAACACCCTTTTAAACACCTGTCAGCAATAGCTCTTCAGTTGCTTCTGTACCTCTTCACTGGGGAAACAGGTAAAGTTTAACTCTGGATCCCAAGTATATTGATTTTTCAAAACCAAAAGACAGCAGGAGGGAAGGAAAAAAAAGTAATGTTTGCTTTTGTAATAGGATTTGTTTTCTCATATCTGATATCCCTCATCTTACTCCCTGAGAAAACACCCTATGCAAATACAAGCATTCCATTTTCACTACCCAAATACCACCAAATAAGAACTATGTTAGTGTGATGTGCATATACCCAGATAGTTTCTGCATTCAGAATGCAAAAGTGTTACCTGGTGAAACTGAAATGAAAAACCTGAGGCAAAGCAGACATGCCAATAGTGGGCACTGCAATTTAATCTCTGATCAACTGAACAACAATTTACTTGCTGTGCACAACACTACTTCTTTCACATTTTGTATACAGTAAGCTTAGAGACATACTACAGTGTGTAAAATTATAAATCTAATTACAGTAAGCCTCCACTTGAATGAAGTTTTGTTATTTATATATTGCACCAAAATTGGGTTTTATTTTAGTTAGGCACCAGCAGCTAAAGTTTAACCATCCAGCAATCTATTGGCAGTTTCAATATTTCATTCTTTATATCTAATATATCTAAGGAGATAATTAAAGTTAATTTAGTCTTAATGAGGCAGAGAGAATGTATCACTGTTAATTCAAATGGAAGCTGATCCATGAAAGTCAAGACTCCACAGTTCCACAGTTCCTAGGCCGACAGAGGTTTACTACATAATAGAAGAGGAACTGATATCCGAATTCATCGGATCAGTGTAAACTCTGCATTCTAGTCTAACCAAGCACAAATCTCTGTTACATCTAGAAATACTAGAAAACACATTTGAAAGCTCAGGAATCCTGTAAGCCATACATAAGATGGTCTAAACAAGTCTAGAGGGTTTGGTGTGAAGCCACTTCTTCATGTCATTTGCTTTAACAGACTAAAAAACAAATTGGTTAGGTTAAAAGGAATCTGTCATAGAATCATAGAACAGTCTAGGTGGGAGGGAACCTTAAACCTGCTCCAACTCAGAAGAAGAGAGCTTCAAGCAGTCAGATATTGCTGCTCACAACTTCTTCAGAAGCAGTACTGCTGGTGTGTCCTTCAGATGGGATAGGACAGTCTGAGTTGCAAAAAGCTTTGCCAAAAGAATTTCCCTATGCAATTTACTCAGCTTCTTAGATGTTGCAAATCAGTGCAGGTGAAATTTCTGATCATCAGCCAGTGGTGCAGAGCAGAACTGAGCTCTCAGCTCAAATGTCCAAAAAAAACCAGACAATTCCAGCATTTTGCAAGTATGATTTCCCCATAAATTTACTCATCACATGGGCCCACAAACAAACTCAAACATCTCACTGGTAGTTGATCCTATGAGATAATTTTAGCCAAACAGAAACCTCCATTTCTTCTACCTGTTCCTACATACTTTGTTCTAGCTCTCAATCTGTGTTTGAATACATGATGACACTCAGATGTTAAAAAATATAAACTTATAATATTTGTAAATTCAGCCAACTTACCACTGCTGCCACAGTCTGCACAAGATAACAGCTCTTCTGGTTTCTTTTCACGATTTGATTCTTTTGTTCCCAAACAAAAGCTACATATCGGGATGGGATCAGCTCGTGGCTAGATTAAAAAAAACAAACAGGCATAGTTAGCTCTGTTAAGAAAAAACAGTTTTTTCCTCAAAAACCACGAGTCTGGACAAACCCTTCTCAGTGGCCTTTTCTCTCTCATTACCTTCAACATGTTTTAACTGACACTTTGATGTACTACGTATTCATTACCAAGATGAACATCTGTTTTACTCACTTCAGAATGACAAGGTTTATCATCTTAAAAAAAAAAAAAAGTTAACCCATAAGTAACGTCTTTGTGTACTAACCCATAGAAAGCTCTCCAACGCAAATTAACATTAAGGAAAGAAATCCAGGAAGAATTAGAACTTTGGGGCATTATTCTTGAACATACCATTTCAACTTCAGAATGCAGAGAAATTGCTTGTTCTTTTGTAGCAGTGCTCAAAAGACTAAGATACAAATTGGCTTTTATTACAGCTGAACAGAATCCCTCTCCAAACAGAGACGGAGGGAAAAAATGCAATAAAGTGTCTTAAAATTGACATTTCCATCCAATTGATAACTTCCTTGCACTCCTCTCTGAAACTACCAGTTTATGCTGAAGACACGTTTCAATGATTCCTTCCAGTCTCATGAGTCCCATCAAATATCGCATGCAGTCAGAATAAAACAAAATGCAAATTTTCGATATCTGCAAGTAATACACACAGCTCCCCTCAAAAAAAGGTGAGAATCTCTGCAAATTTACTTCCCCATCTTCCTTATGTGGTATATGACAAATAATCAGAGACTTAATTCTCGAAGCACTTTTTACATAAAATTTCAGTGTTTATGAAACTAGTTATTTGCATCATCCAAATAACTAAGAAAGCCTACATAGAGTATCTGTGGACAGATTTGTAACAAATACAACTAGGCGCACCTATTTCTTCAGTAGAACATTTAAAGTAATGAAAAGTACCTTCCCAGACTGACTTCTAGCACTCAAAATAATTTCATGGCTTCCTTCACATATTCAGTTTCTGGGTTTAAACAAACAGCAGAGGGTTACATAGTGAACTGATGACAATTTTTTTTCACCTCCACTATTTTCTTTTCCAGTGTATACCACATATCTACAAATCTGTGCTCTGTTGCTGCTTTGGGAAGAGACGAATGGTTGTTTTGGGGGGTATTCTTCAAAGTCATCTCAGAGGGGGAAGGCACTTTTCCTGAAAGTTATCAGTTAGGGCAGAACAGCATTAAGTGATGTCACTAATTATATTGGTGAGAGAGGACATGCTAATTATCCATAGCATTTTTCACCTGTAAGTTTAAAGTAATACATCTACTGATAAATGAAAATGAGTTACAATTCTTGCCAGCTAGAGATCGTAACTCTGCAATCTGTTCTATCGTCATACACTTAACATGTATACATTTACTGGAAAACAGTATTAACCTAAAAAAAATGAAAAATAAGCTATTTGTTTAATCACTCAGACATCAATAATGATAGCAATATAAAAATGGGCTGGAGCTATGTGAATTAAACCGTTTACTTCACAGCATCTGGTGGAATTCAACTTCTACTTGAGGTTTAATATAGACAATTTTAAAGACTGTTTTATTTTTATTTTTTTAATTTTTTTTAAACTAAAATCTAGTAGAAGTCTCATTTTGGCAACATTGCCATTCTCTTTTTCTTTGATAGAACAGAGCTTTAGCCATTTCAACAATGCTTGCTCTGATAAATTATTTATAAAACATTACACACAATTCATATAATGAAAAAAAATTCAGGTCCACAACCTCATTTGTCTTCCCAAGATTTTTTTTCTTTTTGCTCTAGGAAAGACGTGTCCATCAGCCAACATTCATGTACTTTCCTATTTCAATCCCCTTTCCTCTCTGCCTTTTTTTTTTTTTCTTTTCCCTTTTTAACTGAAGGTAAAATAAAGGACAAAGGTTGTTGGCAGTTCAGGGCTACAGAGACTGATGTTCCCACATCAAACCTAATAATAGAGAGCTTGCAAATCCTATCACTTCACACATAGGGTTTTCAAGAAACTCAGAGGCTCCAGTATACATTTAGGAGTCATTTACATTAATAACTGTGATCATTACTGGGTCTGATCTCAAAACTACTGACAAAAGAATACACATGTTACTGGCAGCGAGTACATAAAACCTCATTTCGTGATGTTTTAACTTGCATAGTTAAAGCTGAATTACACTGGTAGTATTATTTCTGTCTCACAACTGGCTTGATTAGGATAAAATAATTTCTAACAGTCAGTATATAATCCAAAGAAACTCTTCTTGTATCTGAATCGTTTTTTCAAGTCTAACCTGTAGTTTCCCATCTAAAAGACAGTCATCACCTTTACGCAGTGAAAAATAATTGTTAGCCATCATAAAGGTTAATTCCATTTGATCTCTTACAGAAACTAGCCTGGCCAGTTACTCAATGACACAGCAGACATAAGGCAACCCGTGTCCAAGTACTAACAGAGAAGAACACTGCCTAGAACAGGAACCCTAAGAATCCCTGACAAGTGCAGCTGGGAGCACAAGATATCCTTGATGGGCACAGAACAAGGACACGGTGAAACAAACTGACAGTGTGGAATACTGATGGCCCAGGACAGCCCTCCTGCAGAGCAAGGCTTGCTCTTGTCAGCTAGCCTTACTCCTGGGAGCAGCCCGGGGTGAGCTACTCTTCAAAACATACAGACAGGTATGCACATAAGTAAATAATCACAAGTATATACTTGCTTTACCAGCCGTGATTTGTAGTATTTGGCAATGAAGAAACTCAAGAAACAAAAGCCTTTGCGTCCTTGGTATTACAGAATCCCACAAACCCACTGTTGCAATCCTTACACACCCATGGGTCAGGTAACCCTTAAAGGCAGCCATGACATTAATTGGCATCAGAAGTGGCTATCTGTAAACACACAGCTCAAGGAGGCTTAGGAGAAAGAAGGCAGCAGAACAGTGTCAAGGGCAAGAGGACAAGGGATGAGGCCAGGAAGCAGGCTGACAATGCCTGGGGCCTGGGAGGCCTTGCAACCAGAGCTTCACAAGCAGCAGGAAACTTCCAAAAACAAAGCAAATGAAGGCCAGGGAGTCCTCGTGGGGCTCCTCACAAGGCACTATTTTAAAATGCATTACAGCCATCATTCTGAGAAGCAAACAAGCTTTCCCAATTAATCCTTGGTTGAAATTCTGCTGGATTTTAGTTACCTTATGACAGAAGATGGTCTCAAAAGTCTGGTCCAAAGTAACTTTTTTATTTTTTTTAAAATCCCATTCTAGTTTCTCTACTGGTAGTGCTTGCTTATTCTTCTGACTACATTTTAACTGACTACATTTTTAATTCCCATGCAAGTTTTAAGGCATTCTGCATTCTAATGTTCTGCTGCCCCAGAAGTCACATCTTAGTTCTGAAAAGTCTTATTTTAGAGTACGTAAAATTATCCTCAGCTAAAATCCCATTGAAAGCAAAGAAATTATTCTTTGCATTGCTATTGCACTCTGTAGATTTACACAGATTGTCTGAAACTACCAGGCATTTGCTGTGTACACACAGTTACGGTTTTAAGTCCTACTCCCATTAAATGTTCCGCATATTAAGAGAACTGAGAAGTTTCATGAATGCTTTTAAGAAATTAAAGTTCAACCAATAATTCAAAAACCTCAGATGTTCATTCACACTTGTAACTGTATCTCACAACACCTTTTCAGAAAGCCTTCAATATGATACCCCAGTTTTAGGACTCCAATACCTCATGAACAAAAACAGCAGAGAAAAAATTCCAAGTTAACAGGAGAGGCAAATTTTATTGAAAATGGGTACTGCTATGACCTTTACAAGGATACAGTGGTCTTATCTCAATCTCTATCTTCAAGGGCCCTCTGTCTTTTCTACAGCAGTCTGTTTTGTTTTGTTTTTTTCTTTAATCTTTTTTTCTTTTTTTTTAAACCATCATATCCTGAGTTTAAGAAAAGAAGTTCTTAACAAGAATTCCTACCAGACTCTTCATTGAACACTTCATTATTAATGCAGGAGAACAAAATCTGAATGAGATGCTTATTTCCAGTCTCAACTACCGAAGCAGGTGCTCTAGAACATAAGCAAGGCAAGGTATACCACATTCATTTTGTGAGGGCAAAAAAAAAAAAAAAAAGGAATTGCTTTCCATAACTGAAACAATAAAAGATATGCTGCATTTCAGAAATTAGTGATTACAAGGAATGCTAATGTTTGATGTTTAAAACTATTTCTTGATGACCTCTGCCCGCTAAATCCCATGTTTGGCTCTACAGTAGCACACAAATACAGGCATCATATGGTAAAAACACACACAAGCTTGAGTGATGTTAGGAATGTGCACACAGGCTATTACCACTGCAGAATCAGATACTGTGCAAACATGAGAGGAGAGCCTATACATTCAGAAAGCAGAAAAAAAAAGTCAACTTGAGCAGCTGCAAGCAAAAAGACTGACTAGCTTTATATCACATATTAATGGCAATAAACAACAATGTGTGGAGGAAAAGTTAATAGTTTGAAGCTTCTCCCTCCAAAAGAGCATCTTCACTTCTAGAGCACATAAAGCAAAAGAGAAAATGATTATATCTCATTTCCTTACCACACAGTTGCTTCCACCACTCACATCCTCCCCTCCTGTACTTTCAACAGATACATACCCTAATTTCAGCACATACATACCATAACTGCCAGAGGTAGGTATGTTACCCAAAAATGACAAGTGTGAACCCATTTGTGTCTTATTGGATTTGCACCCCCAAGGGCACTTAACTGCAAGTGATACAAGGCTTCGGAGTTGAAAGCTCATCCTCGCAGGTCCCTGACCTTCCCTTTGTGCATACACATGGAACAACTGGCATGTAACTGGTGAAGAAGACTGTGAGCAGACATAAGACTGCCACTCGCATCATGTTTCTGATGATAACTTGATGACATCTTGAAAACTGGAAACCTGACTTCTGTGCAGCAGACATGATAATGTGGGAAGCTCCTGGAAGTACATACAAATTGACCTGCTCCTACAGGTGGCTGCAGGCAGAGAAGCATTCCGCCACTTCTCAGATCTCTGCTTCAGCCTCTAAGAAAGCTATAGCTCTTGTAGAGCTCTTGAGCACACTGATTATCTTACAAGCTTTAGATTAAACTATGCCCAAACGATGTGTGCACAACACACTATGTTATTGCTAGCTTCTTGGTTGCTCTTCAGCTAACAATTCTGTGTATTATCCTTATAACACCATTTTTTTTTATTTTTATTTTTTTTAAAGCCAGCAAGTGTAAAAACACAAAACTCACTCGCTCCTTCCAACCCTGAAAAAGGAGGACAATCTTTTATCACAGGATTTTTCACCCAGAGCATTTCATTAGCTCTTGCAAAGTATGGCAGGGTGCATCCCAGGACAGCATGCATCTCACCTGAGCACAGCTCTGCCATCACTTTTTGCGCCTTAGGACTGACCTCATCAAACTACAGCTTATGGAAAGGAACAGACAAAAATCTAACATTTTCATTAAAATGCCCTGAAACGATGACGGACACAAAATAGCATAAAGTAGTAGAGAGTCTTCTCAACACTGCTTTCAGTTTTGACTTAGCAAAGGAACATTCCTAATCTGTCTTCCAATCTGTAAACCACACAGTCTAGAACGTGGGAGCTCACAATTATACTGCCTGTGAAACAGAATGCGACTTTGTGCTTCAAAGTCTCTCCTTTCTTCAAGCTCTTCTAAAATCAGGCTTCTTATACTACCTACAAAAGCAGGAGATGTTAGAAACAAAACCAACTTCAGTTTATTTAAGTTGCTGCAGCAGTATTCAAGAAACCAATCAGATGGACTCCACACACTGAACATTGTACTACATACATGCCTGAAAACAACAAAAACACACAAAGAAACTACAGAAACAAGCACATACCCTTGTCAATAGAGGGTTTCACTTAATTGCCCTGGTCCTCTTAATTAATTTAATATAAACTAAACAGCATTCATCTTCTGGTTGCAACACAGACGTTGGAAAAAAAATTAGAAGTTTCTTGGTTGTAAAATCAAAAAAAAAAGCACTGCCTGGAGAAGGTGCTCAAAAGTACAGATAAACGCCCCAGTTCTTTAGAGGTTCAACTTTCATTTTTAAAAGAAACAATTCAAAGCCTCTGTGCTCGCAGAGGAAAAGCTTTCAACCCATAATCCAAGTTTAATAGACAAGCAAGACTGTTGTTGGCAATCTATAAACACTTTTGGTATGTGCAGACCCTGCTATCATTTCAACAGTTACAGAATCCAGATCCTTCACTGAGGGCAGCAGTTCTGCAAAAAGAAGGCTCTTCCCTTGTAAATGGGAACGAAATTATTTCACATGGGGGTCCTTCTGCTTTGGTTCTGCACCTATGACAAAATAACTGAAATTCAAAACAGGCTTGTGAATTACTTTATATAGAAAACTACTCAAAAATATCTCAGGTCCATTTTGTTACATCTGAAACTGAAGAAAAAAAAAAAAAACTTGGTATCTTCAGACTCATTCTACAAGATATTTAAACATCAGTTTAAAAATACAAATTGAAAAAAAGAATCAAAAATTCTCCACAACCTCTTTTGTTTTCCTGTTTTTGTTTTTTTTTGTGTGTGTGTGGTTTTTTGTTTTTTTTTCTTTTTTTTTCTTCTTTAGATTGGCACGCAAAATATCTTCAAGTATACCAATAACTGAATTGTTTTCCTCCATGCAGTTTTTGACAGAGTCCACTGAATCCCACAGCAAAATCACTCTTGCAAATCCAGCCATGCTGATTATACAGTTGCATTACACTTTAGAGAGCAACCATTAGTCAAAGCACTGGGCCATATTTCAGGTGATATCTTTACTTTTTATGGAGCTTAAGATCTTCCTTCAAAGTTAGAAGAGATTTAGCTCTTCCTCTCCTGCAATACTCAATCCTTTAAATCCAATTTAGATTCCTTAAGAGCAATGCACATTTCCATCATTCCTCGCGCACTCCCTCTCTGCCACAAAAACGATAAATTTAAGCCTTAAAACATCCATCTACCATGATTTTACCTTCTACACCATCAAGTACAATGCCACAGTATGTCTGATGAAAAGTAGTTAAATCACACATCATCCAAGTGATCAGTATGCAGCCCTCCAAGAAATCTCACCTATAAGTGCTCCTTGAGATATTAATTCAGAGGTAACTTAATAATGGGTAAATATCCAGCTTGCTAAAATCCTGCTCATCACTTGCTTCTTTCTTTGTATGCCTAGAAGATTTCTGGCCTTTTTGTCATCAAACCCATTGGTGTATATGTTTGTTTGGTTAGTCTGATATTTGTTTTGGAGGACTTGGTTTTGGTCACAAATACATCCAGTTGTTAAGAGTACGATTGTATTATTTCCTAACTCCAAACCCTCCCTCTTAATGCAGCCCAACTGGGATGAAGCACGTTACACAGGTAAGCACAAGCAGGTAAGTAGTTCAGCAGTTCATAAGCCTGATCCAATAGGAATGCCGATTCTGACACCCACTGGAAAAAATATTGCTTTTAAGTAGATTGAACAAACTCCAGCATGGAAAGCATATACTTGGTTGGCATAATGCTATGTTTACTTATACTTTTGTATATATGCACATTTTTATTCATAACTTATTACCAAAGTTGTCCTACATAAATTTGTCTAATATGTTTGCATTGTGACATGGGATAATTATTACTTGTCTTGATGCTAATTACTCAGGGAAAATATTTAATTGCATATTAAGTTGTTCGTACGCATATATTATTTAGTTTACTCTTTGGGCGAGTTTACTGTCAGCGCTATTCAAATTTGAGTAACACTGTACCAAATTCAGAAGCTGGGGCCTCACAGAACTGGGATGCTCTGAAGTACAGGTTGTTTTTTGTTGTTTTTTTCGTTTTTATTCTGTTAAGAAAAGGATTTTATTATAACACATACAATCTGACATTCTTTGTGATGAAAAATTTATTTTAAGAACAGATACAGTACAAATGACATCACTGTTCAGACAGTCACCCTTCCTATAGAGTCCGAGGTATTAGAGAATCACCATGACGAACACGCTATATTCCCATAAGCAACAAGTAACAGCAGCATGCCAGCAACCTTGCCATTGGTTTTCATTTGCTGAAAACAATGTTACAAAAACAGTACTCAACCAGGCAAGCTATGGAGCAATACAATCTACTTTTTTAAATATAAAAATAAGTTCATTCCCAGTCTCCTTTCTGAAAAGGGTGAAAGCTGGTCAAATAACTGATTAAATGAGAACAGTTTATTTTTTCCCCACAGGAACCAAATTTTATTCCTGGGAGGAAAAACGCAATTTATTCCAACAGCCAAAACTTTCAAGTTACTGACAGGCATCTAAATTTATATGACTCAGTGTCACTGAAAGTCTGCTAGATCTGCAAAGTACATACAGTATATTTTACACAAGAACAAAGAGAATAGCAGTTTTTCAGTCGATTAGCTGCTGAAACGCATGGCAGAGGGATAATAAAAATGAAGAAGTAAAGGCATCCTACACCCCGAAGGGTTATTTAAGAAGCTGGCATTCCAAATGAAGCAGACTGCTCCACTGGTCCCTGCTTCGTTATGTGTATAGGAAATGTGCAGTATGGAAGACCTCCCCCCCAGCCCCAAATTAAAACAATCTTACAATTACAATAAATAAATAAAAATAAAAATAAAAAAATCCTGTATTTATAAAATGAAAGTTATCTCCGTGTGAATACGATATAACACTATTTTGTAAACTGGAACTAAAAAATAAAAAATAAAAAACCCAGCCCTGCTATGTCAACTGGAATGCAACAGCTCAGAACAAAACCGTAAGTATTTCACAGAAGGCCAGACTTCTCTTAGAAAGGTTTCCAAGTACGTCTATTAAATAAAGTTATATAAAAGCCTCTTTAAGGGAACAGATTCAAGACTTGGCTTCAAACATTATATTTAAGCAGAGGGATGGATGAATAAAGAAAAGATAACTGAAATTTGTACTACACGAGTCCTGAAAACAAATAATCAGGCTCTTAAACCATAGTTTTCATCCACCTACTGTATAGTATCAAACAAAAACCATGACAGCCAAGAGGCCATCATCTGTCCTATCAGCAACATTAATATGCCATCCTACTAAGGGAACGTGTGCAAGCTGAAGCATCAGAATGAGTACAGCAGAAATAAGATAATAGAAACTTCATAGCAAAGCATCCAATAACTAGACTGCTATAATTTTGCGAGGGATTTTTAAGCCACCCTTCAAGAAGGTTATGTGCTCCATCAACATTAGCAACTAACGGCCTACAGATGATGGCAAGAAACACTCCGTCAAATGGCTTAACTGAAGGAAGGGACATAAAAAGCCCAACAGGTCAATGTAACAATACTGTTGGCGCTGGCCCAGTTTTGAAAAGGAAGTCTTGCAGCATTCAGAAGCAAAGCAACTCCCTCCAACATGGAGGGGATTGTTTCAGCATAAGAAGGAGCTGTTCATGTTAACAGAATTAAGAGACTAAATAACCTGCACCTACAACCTCATTTGCAGTTGAGGGACACTGACCACTGCAACAAAGTGTCCTTCCCTATCACACTCTACCACCAGTGCAAATTCCTTCTATAGATCTACTCTTTGATTTAATTTCACATGTGCAGAGCACAGCTGGGACAAGAGCAAACAGACACATAGAAGACACACTGCAGGAATCCGCTGCATGAGATTTCCCTTTGCCTCTCACTTCACACAGAGGAAATGTGCTATCCCAGTGGAAAGAGAAGCAGCATGAAAAAACTTCCCTGCCTAAATCACCAAACATCCTGCACGACTGGATTAACCTGTAAGGCCAAGGAGGTCAATTTCCCATTTCATGTACTTGCTATTGCGATCTTTTAGCACTAGAAGATAAATTAAAAAAAATATATATATATATATCTGTGATCTCTACAGACTGTATGCACTCCAGGCTCCTTCATAAGTCAGTATGAGAAAAAATACTTCCCTTAAACCACGCAGAACAAGGAAACTAGATCCCAAGGCACAAGCAAGAAGATGAGCCTATTTCAAAGCATAAAGATTGTTTTACGGCTCTTGTCCTTCTGTGGCTTAATTTACTTGTTTTTAATATAGTCTATTTATATTAAACGCTTACAGTAGGCTTCCTAAGCACACAGAAGGCCCTCAAATGAGCAAAAACTAAAATTAAGCTTTGCTGTTGAAGAACTCCATGCAAAGTTAAATAAGTATTACTTAGGATGAATACAGCATCTCCCACAGTTTTGCAAAAGCAAGCACTTGTGAGATATCAATTAACTGACACAAAAGTGATGCAGGATTTATAAAGAACAAAAAAAACTTTGAACACTACTTGTCTAAAATCCAGACCACTTAATTTCTGAAGTGCATAAAGAATTGCAGAGCAGATCCTGCTTCTTCTCTTTAACTTGATGCTTAGAATGGAACATAAAAGCCTTCATCACTCACAGAAGTCTTGCTAACCAAGTCAACATATGCAAGACCTGACATCTACCTGTTAGTATTTCTAGTACAGTTAAACTATGTTCTAAACAGATTTCTTGAAAGAGAAGGAGAACAAAAAGGTAAAACTGCAGCATAAGTTACGAAGAAAGCCTTCTCCAGACTTAAAACCCTGGATGAGATATTGATTCTGCTGCAGTCTGAGAACTGTGCCACTGATGTCAACGCAGTTCGGATAGAACTTATTTACCCTTTTTTTTTTTTTAAGCTTCATGTAAAAACGTTTTGAACATGCCATTTAAGAGCTGCTCAGCTTTAAGCAAAAACTATAAATTACTAAGAAATAAGACACACTTGCAGCCAAGGCTAGTTTCTTTTAAAGTTTATTTGAACCTGAATGCAAGGTTCACATTAACCAACCAATTAAAAAAGTATACTTCACCTCCCAAATATAAATCAGGTAACGTATATAGCAGTTAATAGAAAGCACTCTGAAGTACTTGATCTGACTGAGAAGTATGATCTAGTTATTCCACACACACCAAAATCATTTTATGATAGGCTAATTAATCATGAACATAACTTTTCAGACATTATGTAATTTCACACAGACTTGCTTGCAGCTCCTGCCAAAGAAAACAAGAATTTGTATGAGAAATAAATCTATACTTGAAGAGAGATGACAGTGACAAAACATGATGTTTGGAAGATAAAGAAGGGAGGGGAGGAAGGGGAGAAGTATTAATGTGGCACATATAAAAGTAATTTTATTACTCAAAATACGGCACACCTTAAACTTTTAAGGCCAGAATATATGAAACAAGTGAACTTGGCAAATTCACCCAGAAACTGAAAATAACTTCTCATTCTAATCCCTCGTATTTCTTAATGACAGAATATTTAAATGATGCTCGACAGAAGCAGAACTTCAGAAACACAAACCTGGATCACAGAATGTATTCACTAACATTCCTATTTGAGAATACAGTAAGAACAGTGACTTAACTTCTCATCCAGAATGGATCTAGTACTAATTACATCATGTATGAACGCAGACCTTAGCATAAGAGTCTCAGGTTTCACATTTCTACTCTGCCAAAGAGTTGATATATAACTAATTCAAATTAACAGTTCAAAATATACACTAAGAAAGAATTTTTTTTTTGTCTTTGTCTCTGCTGATCTCAGTAGCACATATTTTTTACCCTCCCTGTAGACCTCTCTAATACTGCATTCAAACCCAAAATGGCCAAGGTGCTCTAACTAATAAGTGATGACCATGAAGGCAACCAGAATAACTGACTTGAGGGCAGGGATGTATCAAACTGGTACTCTTTATTTCAATACCCACAGGACTTTATAGCAGCTACCTAAGTCCCAACACAGAGAGATAGGGATGTGGCTCTGCACTATATCACAAAGAAAAACAGCACAAATCTATGAAACAGCTATTTATACAGTGGCCAGTTCACTTTCTTACACAACAGCTGTATCCAGCAGGAAAGAGGTGTCAGTTATTCAAGACATCTGTAAAGGTCCTACTTTTTTCCCAACCATGAATTCTGCCTCTTTTAATAGCCAGTCCTGGTGCTGCTGGGGGAAACAAATGCTTGCACACATCTTTCAGGATCCTCCTGTGATGCAGCTAGAATTCCACAATTTGTTCCTCATGAGGACTGAGAGCAGGCAAAAAGGAGCAGTACTTTACACCAAGTAATCCTTTCTATAGAGAATGCAAACTTTTACTGGCCACTCAGTACAGATCTCAGTTAATACAGGTAGGTTTTTTTTGTTTGTTTGTTTAGCAAGAACCACAGTGTGCATACATACTAGCACATCCTAAAGAGGATTCTCCGTGCAAGACAAGTTGAAAGTGGTTTACAGATGGGCTTACAAAGTCCATTCATTTTAATTTGCTTTTAAAATTCATTACACATGAGAAAATACATTTGCCCTTTTAAGAAATCTATAAGCTAAGCTACATTTGCTGCTGTTTGGCAAAATTAATGTACTTATAATAATTAATAAATAATGGTACTAAACCTTGTTAAGTTCCCAGGGATAGCATTCCTTCTTTCTGCTAGAGGAGCATGTATGTTAGAGTCCTGCTGCTACTGATCACTAAACACAACTCTCCTCATCTCTTTTCTTTCCTGTCCACCAAAGAATCAATAAATTTAAAACATACTCAGGAAGAACACCACTGCTGTAGTCTCTCAGGCTTCCATTTTCCTAGCAGAAGCCATAGGCCCTTCTGCTTTCCTGAGGATAGCAAAGCAAACCTAGCACACCAACAGAACTCACCTTCCCTGAAAGAGTTGGGTATTTGCACTGCTAGAGAAAATGGTTTTTCAAACCCTTTATCAATGACAGCCCCTGCACAACAGGCACAGATTTATGTAACCTTTAACCATACTACTGTAATTTATTGAGTCTGTATTCATACGAACACAAGAGGTTTGACAGTTATTCAGTGAAAAAAAAGTAAAGTTTATTGCTCAAAGTGAACTAAGAGTGACTGATGAGAACTAATAGCTTTGCAATATATTAAACTCCAAACAAACCTCTTGCCACATTAAAAATGGGGAAGCAAAGAACACCTTAATTCCAGCAGCTACCACAAGCCACCAGCAGAGAAAACAGCAGCCATAAACCAAATCTGCTGCTAATACTATGATTCTGGATGTGTTTTCTAACATCATCTTTCTCCCAAAAGCTCAACTGTGAGATCTTCTATGTCTTTAAAATATCAAGTGTTGTCTTATGAATTAAGGTTAGGTGTGATTTCTTTAGTTCTTTGAGGTCTGGAAAACATGGATTTAAAATAACGAAACTCAAAATTTCTTCTTTCACATCAGTATCCCTTAAAAATAAAATTAAAGACAATGATGAAGTGAACACTACGCCTTCACAAGAACTATAGGTAATACCTACAGATACAGAAGGAAGTAAAATAGTTTGGTCATCTGGCATAAATTCCTACTTTTTTTTTTTTTTTTTTTTTTTTTTTTGCATCTTGCAGAAGACAGCAATGAAAGAATCCTGCAAAAAAAAAAAAAAAAAAAAAAAAGAAATAAAAGAAAAATACATATATATAAAAATAGAATAAAAGAATCTTGCAGAATAAAAGATCTTGCAAAACAGTCAGTTTTCTTTCCTGTATTTGACTTCTGTTTCCTGGGAGAAAATGCAGCTTAGCAGCCCACAGTCATAGCTAACTGGGCCATACAGTCAGTACTCCAGCTCTGCTTTCTAAGAAAAGAAGAAAAATAAATTAAATCTGCCTTACTCATTGGATTGAGTGGATCTCCTGGCAATAATCTCTACAGCACCACCAGTACTTGAAGTAGAAATCATGAGGTGGAAAGTAGAACAGAACAGCAAAACAACCATTCTAGGCAAAAAATCCCCATAAATCGTTCAGAAACCATTACCTGCTCATTGTCTTTTTGCTAGCGCACCCTTGTTATACCACCTATCCTTCCAAGCTCTTGAGGGGCTTTCTCCCACACATATACAGTGAAATATAGGCTAATTTTCAGTGATACTGTGTGGAGCTCAGGGTTGGACTCAATGATCCATATCAGTCCGTTCCAGCTCAGGATATTCTTAAAATTCTGCAGAGTATCCACAGGATGAGGGAAAAAAAAGTCACCAAAAAATAAAGCGATGATCAAAACATCCGAACTGGGAAGAGAATTGTACACAAACTAGCAGCAAACAGACCAGTGGTACCACTTGACAGAGCTGGAGATGATGTCAGAGCCATAGCTGCAACTTCTGTTTACACAGGGGCATAATTTTATTACTGCAATTGTTAATTCCACATTCTCCCATCTAACTTAATTTCCAACTCTATACTTAACAATGTAGCAGGTGTTTTTTTTGTTTTGATTTGTTTTTTAATTCCTTACACACAGTACAGAAGTGACAGTACAAGCCATATTTTATGCTTATAAAAGGCAAGCCCATTTGGAAAAATTCTTACCCAGAGCATACCACCTCCTGAGGGAAGAGAGTACATGTAAAGAAGTAAATGGGTGTTACCAGAAAGTAGCTATCATTGCCTTTTGTTTTTTTTTATTGATCATACCTGAAAGGTACATTGGTCAAGACATAATGCAAATCTAATAGCAGAAATAAGTTCTCACATTAAGTTGTATGATTAAGGGGAGGTCTGAGGTGGGGGGATGCTTGTCTAATTAAAAAAAGCCAAACACACATGCAGCCTTTGTACAACACAAAGATAGATGATTTCAAATGTGAAAATATGGGAAAGCATTAATAAGTATCCTCAATCTGGATGCCAACACTAGAAAAGAATTAATGACCTCTCATAATTATCAAGCAACTACAAGTTAAATTTAAGAGTAATTGTAAAGTAAATGTCATGCAGCTTAATATGAAGAATGTTCTAAGAACCCAAGAAAATGAATAGACTATTAGACAACACTACTTTCAATTATCTCTCTTCTATACCTAAAAAAAAAAAAGGCAAAAAAAGCTTAAGTGCTTAATTCATTTTTAAAAATGAGGAGCTTATTTTTGACAATGAGCAATAAAAAGCTGAATTCAAGCTTTGCAATGTTAATTCTATTAGGGCACTTTATTTGGTCCAGTCATCCCTGCTGATAGCTACATTCACACAGCCAGGTAGAAGGAGCAGTGATGCACAGATTGAGACCACTATCCCATGCAACTAAACCATGTAAGCGCTCAGCCCTGTACTAATCAATTCTGGCACGTAATGAAGCTGATGCAGTAAGCTCCTGAGGTAGTTCAGCTGATGGAATTCAAGTCCCTTTCTCCATCTGCCAGTAGGGACAGATGCTGCCAACACCTGCTTCAGTAGCCTACTAGAGGAGAAATCTGCATGCTGTTGTCAGTGCAGTTTCTCAGTCAAGTTCATCCCCAACACACTCACGCTTCTCTTTCCATCCATAAGAGAAGGCTTTTAGGTTTTGGTTTACATTTGGTTTGACTATCCTGACATCTGGAATAACTCTTCAGGGAGATGGTACATGCTAATTAAACAACAGTGGCTGCAACGAATCTACCAACAAGACACTAGAGTTCTGGAAGAGTCACCCCTAACCCAAGTACTACTAACAGTACCCAGACTGGAGAGATGCACATAAAACACAGCCGTTCCAGGACTGGAGGAGACATATGTCATTATACCACTATTTACATCTGTTGTGAAGAAAGATCTGCTTCATATTTATTAGTTACATTTAATTCAGTGCAGATCTATATAATAAAATGTATTTTTAAAGTATCATTAGCCTGTTATTAATTACATCCACAGAAAAAAAAAAAACAACACAGAATTGGATTTCCCCCATGCCACCTCCCTCCAGCAATACCTCACTTGATACTCATTCATCTCCAGGATTATCATATAACTACCAGTTTAAAGCTGGATCAATGTCTTTTCACTTCACTGAACAACCCAATCAATAGCAACAAGGACATTCTGCTGTCAAAAGCAAACTGCTGCTCATGCTGCTAGTCCCCCCTGGGCTTAGTGTTACAGAGCCATGTTAGATGGATCCTAGCATGCAGCACTCAATGTGACACTGATCACTCTGTATGCACAGCACAGTGTATTGATACCAAGTGCACAGCTAAATCAACAGGGTAATTGCTTGCACCTTCAGAAAATAAAGCTGTAGTTGTGACAAGCTGTAAAACTATTTGCACCTCCTACTGAGGAAAACAACCTAGGCTGATGCCTGTTTTAATTATATATGCATGCATTTACTTTCCAGAAAGGCAAAACAAATGGAGAAGCTTACAATAGCAACAAAAGGCAAGCGAGTGCACTTTACTTTTAAGTAATACAAAAATAAGTGTTTAACTTTTTCATCCCAATCACTGGAAAGCACACTGTTCCCCTCCCCCAGTTTCTGGATGGCTCTGCAGATCAAGAATACCTCTATACCATTTTCAGACAAGAATCATGCTTTGTACTAAAAGGACTGGGAGTGGAGGAGTTGTATATACAAGAAATTCCAGGGGTAATCTCTTAAGAACACATGCCAAAAATTGTAACTAAAGCAAGATCTGGGCTGTCTACTTGATATTCCATCTGTCTGTAGGCAAAAAAAAAGAAGAGCTTACATGACTCCTGAACTGCGTTATTCTTCTTAAACAAAATAAAGCAATTTCCAGCGTTGCCGCATCTTCCATTAAGGTACGCAAATACAGAAATGCACTTCTTGAAATCACTTTTGTATAATGGGAACAGGACAGGAGAAAAGGGGTCAGAAAGGGCAGAGAAACCACACCAAACATCTTCTTTACTCTGCACAGCTACCCGGGCTGGCAAATTCCACTGCCCATGCATTCGAGAGACAGAATATCCAAACTCTTTACTAAAAATATTACAAAAGCTGCATCTGTTACTATATAAGAAGAAAAAACATTCAGAGTTCCCCCTTTATTTTAGGGTATAAAATATCCCTTAAACCTGTGAGATTTTTAAGGTATTTAGTTTTCTAACAAAATTAGCCTAACCTAGAGTCGTGAACATGCATGAGTAGTTTATTTCCGAAAATGACACAGCTACTGAACGTTCATTTCTCTATTGCTCATCTCCTCACCTCCAAATTCTCAAGCTATATCCCTCGCGGTGACATCCACAACCCAAAGACCCCTCCTCTCTATGAACCATGGTCTCTGACTCACCAAGAATAACATATGGACACCTAGTTCAATAGCACACGTGAACTCAGCTCGCTACCTATCCCCTCAACCATCACCCAAAAAGGCCAAAGATGCAGACAGAGCTGCCCCTCCTTTAGCAATAATGTTTCCAATCATCTCTCTTCACCCCCAATTTCAATAAAACTTAGGTATTATTTTTGGTTGAGTACAAAATAAGCTAAAAAGTAAAACACTGCCAAAGGGAGAAGTGCAAAATAAAGCTGACTGACATTGACTGGAGTTGTAATTTAGCTGCAACTTTAAGTGTAGGAGAGCAGAAATAGTAACAGCCAGCCATCAACCACTAACCTTGCCAATATACCATTTTTCCCTTCAAGAATGTTTTAGCTCCAGTATTTTCTTCTCTTGTACATTAGGTCTATCTCACCTTAAGCACACCTCTGCTGATTCCAGCACTATATATTTTATAAGGAAGTAGCACAGCTGAATGTCTAGAACCTAGAAATTTCCCATGCAAACAAAATCTGACAGCCTGGTACAAAGCTGCATTTGTGTTTTTGTTCGTTTTTTTTTTCCCTCCTGTCCAACTTCACTGCCCTGTGTCTTAAAACAACCTTGCAGAAGTCAAAACTTAGTCCCTCTCCTGAAGCACAGATCCTCCCTATAAGACAATGTTGATTTTAAACATAAATAGTCTAGTTTTCCATAACCAAACAACAAAGGAAGTATGAGTGCTGACACCAACACAGGCACATGCAGATGCAGCCCAATAGTTTCTTGGATTTTGAGAGGAACCCAGCCTGTGCACACATTAAGTGGGCCCCAGTAAAAGAGTTGTATTTTCAGCGAACAAGTACAGCACAGGAAGCTTCCTCTAATATGTTTATCAACTGACTATAGATGCATTCCAAGAAATCAAAACATGAATGACTACATTCAAGGGCAACACTTTCGCATATTCCCTGCTTTGTAGAAGTTATTAATCAACAGACCAGATTTCTGTTTACACTTCTAAGAATGTGAAGTTGCCAAGTTTAAAAAAGGGCACCTGCTCATGAAGAACCGGATAGAGATACTTTGTTGTTTACACAAGACTGCAAATAGCCAAGATAATCTCCTAGGGTAAGGGACCCTATGACAAGTATTGCAACTGGGGGTGAGGATCACCACATACCATCATCAGCCTCTAGCAAAACAAACAGCAATAAACCACCCAAGTGATGTCAGCTAGCACTTCAACAGCCAAAGCAGAATCTGAATGTGATCCTCAAAATCACACTTAATACAGACAAACTGAACCCAAAGCCTTGCCTCAGGTTCCCAGCACATGCAGAGTTGACAGCTGCTTCCTAGCACTGGGGTCCTTCAGCAGGTACTGGAGCTTCGGTAGAAACATAAAATTCAGCTGAAGCGAGCTACTACACAGAATGTGGGTGATGAGAGATAAGAGAAGCAAACTCAGAATTGACAGAGCTCTCAAACCACAGAAGCAGTTAAAATCCCTAAGCACAAGGTGTCAATAAAGTAAGTAGTTACCAGATGAAAGAACATTTATTTTAAAGTGTTTTCCTTTCTTCACCCACATAAATCAAAGCCCACCCACAATGAGCCATGCTTCAGTGAAATTTAGCAGAACTAGGCTCAACTATTTCCCCATTGCTTATAATGCCTTTGAAAAACACTGATGATTGAGGAAGAAATGATAGTGTGCTAGATCTGCTCTTGGGCATCAATCAGAACAAGCAGACTTCCTTAAAATACACAGCCAAGCACATCTTAATGCTTCACTAGATCATGGAGCAGAAGTGCAGAGTGCCTGTATCCACATCATCTTTATCAATCACATCTGAGGAATATGAAGTGTAATGTAGTATCCTACATCAATGTAATGTCTTCCATTATATTAAAACTAGAATTATCTTGCAGAATTTAAGTGTAAAAATCATGCTTTGCTGAAGTGAGAAAAAGAGGTTTTAAGAGAATGATTATTTTGTTTGGCATTTCAAGGCACATTCATCGTAATACATGGAAGCTTTGCATGAATGTAGGCAGTCCTTGCTAATATGTACTTTGGAATTATAGCAGTACTCTTTAGCAATGACCATGTGATGCTTTGTAGTAACAGTGACTTAAACGTAGCACTACTGTATTTTGGAATAAAAATTATTTTAGGTCAAGAAGAGAGGAAGCAGAGCAAAGTGTAGGGCTCTGCTCCTGCAAATGGCACAAAGCTGTGCTAGGAAATGCTCAGACTCAGCATTAGGGAAAATTGCTTCACCAGGAGGGCAGTCAAATCCTGGAATGGGCTTCCTTCAGAGGGGGCGATGCCCCACGCCTGTCAGTGTTTGGGAGGCATTTGGACAATATTATCAATAACACTTTTTGTCAGCTCTGAACGCATCAGGCAATTGGACTTGAACTATTCTAAATTGATATTGAGTCTTTGGATATAGAAATATATATACTCAGGCTTAAAAAGATATTGATCTTGATGAAATAACTTATTTTATGTACTTCAGCCTTCACCACTTCTCGTGGCAGCTCTTTGACATTTAGTCCCTGCTTTTTCCTCTCTGTCAAAACTTTAAATATTCTGTAGGGAATGCTCCCCTCCCCCTATACCTCTTCTCTACCTCCAGTTTTACAGTCATACCCCTGCTCATAGACCGTTAAAACAAACAAAAAACCTCACTTCAGAAAAAAACAACCAATTATGAATACCTTAAGGAACAGCTTTGTGAAAATATAAGCAAAGCAGAAGACATAAGGAAAAAAACCCACAACACAAAAAAGCAGCATACATGAACACTACAAAGTATTTTTTCATGTTTGGCCAAAATGTTTCTTTAAAATTGGGACTGAAGCATAGGTTGAACTTCTTTGGAAAAAAAAAAAAAAAAAACAAGACCAGAAGAATAAGAGGTTTTGTCTGTTTGTTTTTTAAATAGCATGTATTACCATTATGAATAGCATTAACAAGAGGGCAATTTTGCAACTCTCCCTTCATTCCTAGTGTGGAGATCAAGTTTTGTGACTGAGAGCAGTCCTTCTGCCTTAGGATCTTTTCTACACCTTTGATACTGATAGTGGTGCTGATCATTTTTCTTTCACCCCAGTTCCACCTTCCCTCATAAAAGATTCCCTGACAGGGTCACTTGTCCACAAATATTTAAGCCCTTGTTCCCGGGGTCCAATTGGAAACATTCCAAAATACAGAAGAGTTTTTGCAGGCACAAGCTGAAGGCAGAGAGAAGCCTTTCATTTGCCTTAATTAAATGCAAGCTCTAATGATTTTATTAAACCTATACAAACACATACCACTTGAGGACTAGCTTCCACATGCTCATGCTATGGAAAGTTCTGGTACAAGATGAGCTATGGCACAGTAAACACCCGTGAGTGTGAAACACTTATCAGGAGAGTAAGTGAGCATTATCTGGCATCCCTAAACTACCATCCAGGATTAGCAGCTATCACAGTGAGAGCTCTTTAGCTACATTTTTTCCCTCTCTTTTTTAATTTTTATTTTTTATTTTATGTGAATAAAGTATTTTTAAGAGTAGATAGAAAGATTTTCCACTGCAATAAAGCAGCAGCCCCCGCCAAGAAAGGATTTGACCATTAGCCATACTATTTCCACAAAGACAGCAGCCTTATTAAATTACAACTGTTTGAACAAGGTCAAGCACTCAGGGTTTAATTCAAAGTGTTTCCAGGTATAATGCTGTCAGGTCAACTTAAACAAGCCAACAGAGGCTTTGAGCTTGATTAAATATTAAAACGGAATCTTTCACATCTGTTTTTACCGAAGGATGAAATTACCGTACATCACTTCAACCAGCTCATTAATATACTAAACACATAACTTGCCTCAAAAGGTTACAGGAATATCAATGCTTTCAGAGTGCCTGCAGCGAAACCTACACAACTCAGCCACAAGTGAGGTCATTGCATACTTCAGCAGGATGTCAATATTTCTTTATAAATGTGAGAAGTAATCAGTTAGACATAGATACATTTTAAATTAAAAGATGGGAGCCTCTAGTGAAGCTAAATCAGTTGCCTTTGATCTGAACCTTTTAATCACTCATCTCATTTTCTTTGATAGATAACTTGATAGCAGACATTGAACACAAAGTTTGATCCAACAGTAATTATTTTTCAAACTAAAGGGCTGTCATGTCCAACTGGAAATCTGGTTTTTTATTTAATTTTTAATTTGCACAGCACAATTTTTAATTGAAACAAAAAAATCTATCAGAATCATCTATTTCAACACCTATCACTTCCAATTATACTTCAACACGATGCTACATTAGGAGAGAAGAGAATAAATTTGAGGATACAGCTTTGACAGTGACAGTTTTAACTATCCTACACAGCATTTTCAGCTGATATTTCTGAGAAAATAACAAAAGCAGATATTCCTCCAGTTATCTTCACATTAGATACATTAGTTAAATCATGCTTCCTGACACCAATGCATACAGACCAAGTCATACATTTAGAGTAAGATGTATGTAATAGGACTTCAAAAGGAAGAAATAAGTTACTTTTGCCTAAGCCACTCTCATCACAGATGAGAAAATGGCCTATAAATTAGTACAAACTGAAATGGAAACTATAAAGCTCATAGCATACTGGAAAAAAAAAAAAAACAAAAACCCACCACCACACACCAACCACACAGCACTAGTCAATTTGCCACAAAATATTTGAACTTACAATGGCAAGGGAAATTGGAAGTGGGGGAAAGCATTGCTTGAATACTGATGTTCTTGTTTAATGAATAGAAGAAACACAAGAAAACACTTGTGAATGCCCTAGCACCTACTCAAAGAGTCAGAACTATACATTTAAAACACTGGTAGTTAATAAGGCATGAGACAATTTGCTTGAGACAAAATAAAATCCCAATACAACACAGTCTTCTACCACCCACTAATTTACACTTGAATAATATAATCAACTAGACCAAACTATGCTTAATGTAAAGTCAATAAATTCCTTTTTGGCTGTTGACACAAAAACCTACTGGGAATTAAACACTTGAGAAAATTAATCATTATAACACTCTGGCTCAATGCACATCTATATTGAAATAATTTGGTCTTTAATTCACTTTATTTGTAGTTGGGTTTAAAGCAGTAAATTTGTTAGAAGCAGGTCTCATTAAACCAGACCCAGCTCACACTGCCTTTCACTAAGCTTGGTATATTTGAACAAACTCCAAGAAGAAAAAGAAAATATATAGTCTTTCCTTGAAAACAATTGTGCATTACAAAGTAACCCAAGCAAACAGAGACCATTAATACATGATATATTGAAAGCATTTCCATTTGATCTGTCCACAAGTCAGCAATAATGATCTATTTACTTACAATTCATTTTCCTGATGCACAGTGATACTCTAACCAACCACAGAAATTCACAGACAGCAGGAAGATCACCAAAACAAAACAGTCAGAGACCCCAAGCTGTTACATCAACCTCCCAGCTTCCTTTATTAAGGGCTGTGTTCAGCTCCTCCAACAGAGGCATGGTTTAGCACTGTGGCTCACAAACTCAGTTGGCTTGGAAATTACAGCAACACAAGGTCGTAGATGGACAAGGAAACCCTGTGCAAGACACTTGGCCACATAAAAGTGACAGTGTCGGCCAAAAAGAATTAGACCAACACTGCTCTCCATGTAAAGCCAGAAAAAGTGGCAACACTGGAAAAGGCAGCAGCAGTCACAGCTCCAGCTGTGGATGCCAGGACAGTTCAGTGGTCAGGCAAAGTCTGCAGCTTGGAGACTGCCCCATGACTTCAGAAAGAACACGATGGTCACTACCCATCATCATGTGAGCTCTAATGCCTCAACAATGCTAACTGAAAACCTCTGACAAAATAGAGTAGATAGTGTACTTAAAACCACACACACTAACTCAAGGCATTACCTTAATCACTTCCACACATTTACTTTTCTATTCTTTTCTGGTTTGAGAAGGGACAGAGGATATTTTGTGCAGATGGACTGCGTGGTCATGTATATGCATCCAGGAAATATCTTTCATGACATAAATAGATTACTATACTCAAGACTTAGACTCTTCAAGTCCATATACATTAGCTACTTCAAACAGAATAAACTTTTCATCTAATTTTAAGAGGTGTAGAAGTTCACAAGTTTAGATTTTAATTTCACACAACAATGCTGTGTCCCATCCCTTTGCTTTCATTCCACAAGTTTATGCCTCTACAGCCTTCCTTTTGCAGAGAGAAAAATGCAGCCATGTGATTTCTTGCTATAGGATACAACACAGTATCTACGTAGCAACTGAATCATAAATAATCATATATTTGAAAAGAAGAACAACTCAAGTCCCGGTGAAAATATTTTCCCATTCCACACATGAAACAACTGGGACCATCCAAAGTCATTTAATGGTGTTAACATCACCTTCAAACCAATCCCAGTTCAAACTACATGCAAGCAATGAAACTATGCTGGGAAAATTAAAAAAAAAAATAAAAAAAAAATATATATATATATATATATATATACCAAGAGAAGATACAGGACACCACAACAACACAGGTGCTACAACACACAACAGAGTGGAAACCCCTCAAAAACACATCCTGATCCTCGCACCTTTACAGTAACTCTTTCAAAAATCATCTGAAAACTGCCTACACAGCAGCAAACTTTTCCTTTACAGCTTGAAGGCAGACACCACCACCTTCAGGTCTTACTCTCCCCTTTACTTGTGGTATTCACTGGAATTGAATGGGGCAGGGAGCAGGAATCCTTTCACTTTCCCTTCTAGATACCCTTTACTGTCTGTAAGCAGGCTCACAGGTTATGCTCAGATGACTTATTATTCCACAAGTGAGCACTGACAAAGTTTGACAGGGAAGAGACCATTCCTTAAGCTTGCATGACATAAGGCAGAATCCAGAATCATCTGGGAGGCTGTCCTATTGAGTACCTCCCACTGCTGAGTTTTCCTTAAGGTTGTCTCACAGGCAAGGAATACACTGACAGTACAGAGGTCCCACAACAAATTTGCTAGTTTTTGCAGGATGCCACCAAACAACATTTCAGTACGAGAAATCTGGCTTAATGAAGCGAGGCATGGTGTCACAGCGTCTGTTGGAACAACTCCTCATCTTTTAGTTTAAGCATCTGCAGCTGCCTGAAGTCAGCACCAAATTAATCAGCCAGTTTGGTAAGGCAAAGAAAAGTCGCCAGTACTACTGAAGGGTTGCCAGTACCTGCAGAAAGGAAGCTGCCCTCAACTATGGAAGTCACCATTATAACCTTATAACAGCACACAATATTTTCTTCTTTCATTCACTGTTTTTCTCCCTCCCTCCTCACCAGATCTGGTACACTTCTACATTCTTTAAATAAAAGTCTGTCAGCCTTCACAGGACAACAATGTTGGTAAATGACTTCAGATATAGTATTAACGCAAATAAAACATTTATGTACACGTATATATCTTACACTCATACATGAATGCATAAGTGGAAAGATAAACTGATGTTTTGTGGGTAGATTCATCATAGAGGGCTAAAGAATTCTCCTCCTCAGAAGTTGTTTAGAACAGTTATTTGCATCGGTTCACAAAGTGCTACTGCTAACCAGCATTACAATGCAAAAATCACACTCCTACAGTTTTCTCCTCTCCAGATTTACAGTTAGATTACATGAGAAATACTTCCTGGTTAAATGGGACAGATAAAAGCTGCACTGCATTATCGAGCCAATAAATACATTCTAATACACAAGCCTCAGGCCCTAAGAGACTTTCTCCTACAGGTGCTGGCAGTTAAAAATTAACTCACTTGTAGCACAGGAAAAAAAAAAAAGCATAGAAAAAGCTTCATAATTCGTACCTAGTTTATCATTAAAACCTTTCATTCACTGTATGTCGTCACAGACTAATGACTTGAGCTCTCACTTCCACACTCAATTATTTTCTGGCATCTCAGTACAGTTGTTCCCATTACTTCCTATGTAATTGACCAACTTCAACAGCCATAACTCTTCTCCTGTAAATACAGAACACACTGCACAGGAAAGAATCACAGTTATCAGTCTTAGAATAATTCCAGATAAGGTACAGTTTAAGTTTGACAAAGCTTAAGATGCTTTGCCCTGCAGCCAGTAGAAATCTGATTTAAGAAGTACTGTACGGTAATTAGATTTAACCAACAGAATTACTTAAAGTACCGCACTCATCAACTAGTAGGGCTTTTACTGCACTAGATTAGACACATTACTTAGAGTCTGAAAAGCAGCTCAATATTCATTTACCTCTGGTACCAGAAATTAATATACTTAGTTCTTATTACGGCAGTGAATGAGATATGAAGACAGAAATTCTGCAGGTCCAGTCATGATAGACACCATCCTGAACCAACAGGGAGCAGAAAGCCCTAGCTGACACAAATCTCCATTAGAGCTCAATTTGCTAAATCCACTTGCAAAAACCTGGAATGCATATTCTTGGAATTTCTTTGACCCAAACAGCTTGAAGTGGCAGTGTTTTGACATGACAGAACAATTCAGGAAGGATTTATCACAGCTATTTGAAATTGAATGCTAAGATACTTTCATTTAAAGCAAAAAAATCCTCAAGAACAAGCAAATCTGCAAAAATAATTGGTATCCTATTTAGCATAAAAGGTCTGAAATCCTAAAGCCAAGCAGCACTTGCTTATTGGCCTTCAAAAGATGTCATGAACGGTCCTCAGCAAATCATAAGAGAAAGCAGTAGCAGAAAGACTGGACTCAACTGCCTTCAACCATGCTGTACTTTATCCCTACAAACAAGAAGGTAATAGGGAAGGCATGCTTTCAGAAACCCAGCAGTTGGCACTCTGCAGAACACAGGGAACACAACTTTCACAGAACAGCAGAGCTCCACTCCTCCTTCCCCAGCCCCACACACGCACACACTCTTCCACCCTTAGTTTACAGGGGGAAAAGTAAATAATGCTCCTCTTAGGGTTTCTTTGCATCTCTTGGTGAATTTAAAAGACAACACCTGTTAACTGCATAATACAGCTTTTTGTTATGGAATTTCAGGGCTTTGTTGATATGTTGATAGGGATATTCTTGACAGCTCCAAATTTAAGGACACTAAAGTATTTTCTTTTGCATCTCTATGAACAACAACAGAAAAAGAGAAAAAACACTAGCTTCCTGCCAGGAAGTGAAAGGTTCTGCCTTGGAGTTATTGCACTGATAACAGGTGTCAGCTGTCAGTTCTGACAGCAGCACAGAAAGACTCACCAGCACTCAGCACGCTTTCCTCCAGAGGATGAATTTTCTCAAGGATAATACACTAGCCAACTGTCTCCATACGTTTTCACAGGCAGGTGTACATCAATACTGGAGACAGCTAAAAAGCATCACCAGCTTCAGAACTAAGGCCAACACTTTGTGCAGTTACACAGGACAGCCACCAAGAAGCAAAAGTACAACTACACTCAATACCACAGAATCTTTTCTTAGCACTTCACATAATGCCAGTGTTTTATTAAGGATAATTAAGACACGTTCGTGTGAATTTGCTACAAACGCAAAAGCAAAGCTGCAGAGCTGTACACCAAAGAACAGTATTTCAATTAGCATTACAAGGTCAGTATGCTCTGCCTTGCGAGGAAGAAACTAGCCTCCGTGGTAGAACATTGGGCACAGCACAGGAAATTTTTAGCAGTTCACTAAACATATTTAAACATCTGTGTTTACAAAGCTTCCAAATGAGACAATTGTAAAGATAAATTATTTTTTAGACATATAAATTGAGAGAATAGTCTAGAGATTCCTGTAATGACTCTCAAATGAATTCCAAATAGTTATCAATTTAAATTGGTTAAGATTGTATATGGATAAAGTTGAGGAGAACAGCTGGATCCTCTTTAAGGATGTACTTACAGGACCCACTCCACTTCTCTACTTGCTATATTCGAGACAAGAGCTGGGGTCTTTCTCAAATCAGGCCAATTATTTCAGATGATAAACAAAAACAGTGCTACAGAAAGTGCTTGTGTGGGATAAATCAGGCTACTCAATTCTGATTTATGTTCTATTAACACAAACTCAATTCTGCTTTTTTCATGTGCTTTCAGAACAGCCCTAACCCTTCTCCCTTCAAGTACAACATCTTCAGGACATCCCTAACAGAATCTTCTCTCAAGTCAGAATTAAACATTAGGCTCTAAAAACTACTTTCATCACAATCATTTGGTCTTTTGATTCTACGCTAATGGATTATCCATTTAAACTGGTCACAATTTAATCCACTGCTCTAACTTACGATCAAAGAAAGATTATTTTAATCCGGCTATAAAAGTCCAAGCTCTTGAGCTAAATAACACACAAGAAAGCCTTATCCTAAAGCTTCACCTGTGCCGTTACCACCACAGCTGCCACAGAACAGCGCAGCTGGGGCCCAGTAGAATTTCCCAAGACTTTGGAAACTTGAGCATTGCCTTCAGCCTGTGTTCTCTGATCAGGAAATGCACATATTGAGGTCAGGCTCTCAAGGTTGCTGGTTTTTATGCTATGTGAACTGACAGTGGAAAGCAAACAGATGGGTGCAAGAAGCTACAGACAGCAAGACAGGCAGGCATTCCCTTCTCCAGCAGAGAAGCAGATCAACAGCCAACGTTTAAGTTTCACATTTCTCATTTCCTCATATTATTTTCAGTTAATATGAAAATATTTAATACTGTAAAGAATCTAATGCAGGTCTGTGACATGTAATTCTTGTGTTTAGATCTATACAGAACTGAATTTACTTGGATAAACCTGTATCAGCCTGAGGACTGTTTTTTGAAACTTTAACATTGCCCAATGATCCAGTTGAACTGCCACTTTCTGCAACCCAAATAGTTTTAGCTTTACCTAGGGAAAAATTTATTTAAATTTTGAAAAAATGGACTTTAATAAGAGCAATCTACTTGAAAACCTAGTTGTGCCTACTAGTACTGTTTTCAGAAGGGTGTACCTTCAGTACCCCTTCAGAAGGGTTGGGAGACACAAGCAAGTTTTAACATGACTCTGAACTCCGCACCACCGTTAAAGACACTTCCTTGGTAGATGGATTACATTTGAGTGCACTCAAAAACAGATACACCAATTTGTGAGCTTTATTATAATGACTGCTTACGCATTTCTTTGAGACAAGTTCCAATAAACTAGAAACTGGTTTTAACTGATATTTGACATATGAGTTTATGTCAAATCAGTCTTTCTGCACTGAAAATAGAAAACAAAAAGAGTAAGAGAACTTTTGTAGTCCAAGAAGCAGGAAGTGACTTTGCTTTGTAACACTTTAAGAGGCAGGGAAGAAAGACAGGAGAGAAGGAGATAAGAAAAAAGCAGCATCACAAACAGCTCTTTGCAATCTCTCTTACTGACCTACTTCCAAAGCTTAAGAACACCAGTGACAAAATGTTGGAAAACACTGTTTGGTCAAAATACAGACGATAGGCCCAATTATTAAAATATTGAAGGAGGTATCAATCAAACAAAATTCTTACAGTGGTCTGATGTTTAGTACCTGGAACTAGACTAAACAGCCTTTAGCATAATCTCTGTATTCACCAAATCCAGAATTCAACAGTAGAGCAGCTGCTCACTGCCTGGTCTGCGGAATTCAATGAATGACAAAAGGTTACCTTAATTCAATGAGATAATCAGCACACATTTACCCACTACCAAGAGTTTTCCAACCATCTGCAAGGCGGCAGAGCTAAGTGCCTATAAAACAACTGGTAGCATGCTGATATGTCCTCACATCCCTCATGTCAATGGAAATTTATCACTTAGCAACAGCTAAAAAGAAGCTGAACTTACAGAATTATTTTAGAGACATCATGAGCCAACAATTTCTTCGTAAGTGATTTTGATTGCTTGTGATCTCTAAACAGATGTCTACTCTAATTGGTAATATCTACTAAACATATACTTTAGAAAAAAAAAGTAAAGTTGCCATAGCTTAACAAAGCAAAAAGACAGTGAGTCATATCTGTGCACGTAAGAGATTTAAGTTAACCACAATTTTAAGTGTAAAAATATTGCTATTAAGGCTGTCACTAGAAATTGAAAGTTAATACACAAGACAGTTAAAAACCGTGATCAATACTTTTGAGTAGAAAAGCAAAACCAGAGATTCAACACTGAAACCTAAAACACTTCATCCACTAACATTATTTTAGGTTTCCCTTCCCCGACACCCCACCTCTCGCACTGGGGTGAGAGTTACTTTTGCTCTCATACTAAGCAGACTAAGACATAGAGTTAGTTGAAACAAATAAGTTAAAATCCAAAATTGTAAAGAGCCACGCTTTAATAGATTTCACAAAAACTTCTTCACAAAAATTTAAAATACCACTTCTGTTTTTGCTAAACTCATTTGTGATATCAAAACAAGAGTGGAAAAAGATTCTTTCCTCTGATCTCTGCATGGTAGTAAAAGGAAAAGGCTTACCCTCAGTTGTGTTTTATTCGGGCAACTTACTCTAGAAATCAAATCCTTCAGAGGTCTACTCAAACTACATCAAGAGACAGTATTAAGAAGGAAACAATACAATTAATTAAGATTCAGTTTCTTGTTAACAGACCGTAGGCAATTCTGTTTGGAATTGCATCAAGAAAATCAAACATGGCATGTTCTCAGAACGAATTCTGAACGCCCTGCTATTTTTCCCTTAAGACTGAGCTGCCAGCTGCCAGTCAAAAATACTTTCCTCAAATAAAATCAACCACAACAGGTTTGTTAACAAAAATCACACTACTTTCTGAGAGGCGTAAAACAGAGCTGTACAGGAAGCTGGACACACAGAGGAAGATATCTCTAGTGGTTTATTATCCCCAAATAAAACACTATAAACTAACACATTCAGATCTCAATAGACTTCAGAACTCCCTGCTGAAACAGCTGAAAAATGCCAGTAAAACAAGCAGCTACTCATCTCTTGTTGAAAGAAAACAACACACGTAAGTGTGTCAAAAGAATTGTCCATCATCACAGGAATTGCAGGGGCAAAGTCCAGAATGGAACTCACAATGATCACATCCCTATTTTTTTAATGATTTTCAGAGGACATGAACTAAAAGGATTAGCTGAAGCCAGGACTTTTCTTAAAAGCTACCGTAGTTCACGTTTTATCCAGGACAAAGCATCTTTGACTTTTAATCAGAAGAGAATAAAACTAAATACATAGACAGCAAGAGAAGGAATTACTGGGCTACAACGGACAGTGACACCTTGAAAAACGTAGTCACTGATAATTTGCTTTAAAATCCTTCGGAGCATTAAGAGACATGTACCAGCAGTTTTCCTCTCCCTAGAATCTGCAGCAGAAAAGCAGGTTGATGAACTCGATGAAAGCAATTCTTCAAAATGGCCACAGAAGAACAAGATCCTAAACAGCACAAGCTCTAATAGTTCCTAATGTAATTGAAAGTATGCATTCACGTGCACAGCAATGGATCACTCCATAAGCACATAGCACGTGCTGCTATCTCCCTTGGCAATCGACCTCGATGACTGGTTTTCTGCACTCACTTCTTGACTTCAGCTATAGTTTTCCAAATTTCAGAAAGCGTCTGCAGCATCTCTGTGAAAAACTGCCTTGCCAAATCAACAGAACGTGTTGTCAAACAACAAAATACATGGGAATTATTTTTACTATGCAAAGCTCCAGTATTAAAGCAGCATTAATATTTGTTAAATTGTATTAATTTTTGCAGCAGCATTCAGTTCTCATCTCTGGATAAAGAGGGAAATGAAAAAGACAGAGATCCGAAAAATATCTTAGTTATATACAACCCTGTTACGTATCATGTAATGCTCCATGTTTGTCCAACCCTCAACATGTATCCATTAACTGATAACAAGATTCTTAGTTGTAATAGCCTACTGGCTAGTAGGCTATTACAACTTAGTAGGTAGCCTACTGGCTACCTACTAGCTCACCTCCCTTTTCACTAGCAATAGCACATGACTAACCTGACTCCTACAGGTTTACTACATTTCACGGGACAAAACAGAAGCATCATAGTAAGAGAATCACAGCTGAGTATCTTTTCAAGTTTGAAACAGAAATAAGGGAAGGATACAGTTGCCTTTGTGAGATAAGAGCTTGTTCAACTAGCTATTGAGTTCAGATATTAGAGTTCACTTTGGTCTTGAGAATTTTCTTACGCTTATCAAACACTGCCTTTTTCATCATCTTTTAACTGTACTTTTGCATAACCACTTGACAAACTACTGTTCATTATCCAAAAATCCTAAGCACTTCAAAGAATTCCACTTGCTTGCAAGTTAGGTGTTACTCACATTCTTACAGATCAATAGAAGAGCAGCACTTCAAGCAGCACTGGATAAGACACCAGCACAGCTCAATGGGATGAAATCGAGTGCTGGACAGCATTTGGAAAGTGTGTGCAAACCTGTCACAGCTTATACTAGGCCCTACTTCTATTACAGGTTCTTCCCAGATGAGAAAAGATCAGCAATGACTCCCAGATAACTTCACTGAGATCACACACAGCTCTGTGTGCCAGAGCCCTGGGTTTAGTTCAAAACAGAATTCTCAAGCCTCATCCACCTGGCACCACACTAGTTGGTAACTGATGGACTACACTGCTACAGCACAAGAAGATAAACGAGAGCCTCTCTGCCCATCTACAGCCAAAATACTTGAGAAAGCAGAAATCCCTATGTGCACTCACCTCTTACTGCTGAGACCAGAGTTAAGATTTAGAGTCCATGTTTTTTTCCTCCAAAGCCTTTTTCCTTATGTAACATCTTCTCCACAGCACAGCCTCAAGTCACAACAGCCTGCAGAAATGAAGCAACTTTCACCTAAAACCACATGCAGCAGCCCTGGGGTTGCTACACAGCCATCACTAACAGTTCATACCACTTGTGCTTAAAGACTGCCTGTACTTCTAAATAAGAAACCTTAAGCTCTTCTGCAAGAACACAGAGAGGAAAGAAAAAAAAATAATCCTGAAAAACTACATGACACCGGTTGTAATTTCCCTCAATAAGCAGTCCCATAAGCTGACAGGGAAAAACGGAAAAGCAATTTTGTTTCAAATTTACTTCAAGCCAAATTCTATTAAAAGCAACATCACTACAAACACATTTAAGTAATGTTAAATTACTCTAAGACTCTGGGTGCATTACAGCAACACCCACTCAGACTGCAAGTCTAATTTTGAGGAAGAACAAGGGAGATGGGGAAAAACAGTGAAATTATTGCTACATTCCATTATCAAGAAGATGTAAGTAGAGACCCTTAAGAAACAGATCCAGAAAGGTCACTTTCACCACAGTGACAGCATAAATTGGAGCTCTTAAACAGCAGTCTTGTTTTTGTATTTCTGGGAAAGAAAACGGTTGCGAAGAACTGCCATATATCTTCATTCAACTGCTGCTAAGTGACACTAGGACTATTCAGGTGTTGTTTTTGTTTTTCCATAAAAAGTCCACTAGTCCTGTCAAGAAATTAAAGCAAGCAGTGCCCATCTCCCAGGGAAGTCAGCTTATCAATTCTGAGGGACAGGGCACACAGATTTACCACATATCAGTGCATCATCCTCTGATCAGTTACTACTCTGCAACATCACACAAAGCATCTCCTCAGGGAAAAACATCACACCATTGCCACACTGCCCCACACCAGACTCCTGAACTGTTCTCAACTTTTTGTTCACAAGTAATGAGAAGAAAGAAGGAAAAAAGTAAAAAATAAAGCACATACATAAATCCACTAAACACATCAACAGTACTTCAGAAATGAGAACAAATCTGCATTTTGGAAGTGAATATGCCTGGCCACTGCCTAAACTGAGCTGTAAAATACATCCCACAAAACTCTAATAAAATTATTTTTAGTTAATATACTTGGTCAATATATACTTGGACAAGTTTGGCACTTGTAGAAATTGCTTTAAAAATTCTCGTCTGTATTCACACTTAACTATCTTATCAATATGAAACGAGAATCCACAGTCACTACAGGCACCCTGAACAAAGCAGTAAGTGAATTAACCAAAATTCAGTGTTTCCTACTGTGTCATCAATGCTATGCGCTTCCTTGTCTCCTTAACCTCACAGAGCCGGAGCTGTGAAGTGTGTAGTCCAACCTGCCCATCTCCAACAGCTTATCAGCTTAAAACCATGAGACTTACTGGGAGAGAAAATGCCAAAAACAAATTTCCAGAATCAGAAGCCTAATAAGTACAGCCTAGGTTTATGAATTTTGGAAGCAGAAAAAAATAAAGTAAGACTCATTCAATAGTCAATTAGATACTGGAGAATTTCACCAAAAATGCACTTTCCTGATAGCAATTAGTTCAACAGATGCCAATAGTATCACAGTATACTTACAGCTTTTCCACATCAAAAAGTTTCCCACTGAACTTTCAAGTTTTTATGGTAAGTTACTTAAGCACCCTAGGCCACTCAATCAACTTACAGTCAAGTCATCCACAGCGTTTGTCATTTTCCTAATTGCCAGAAGGAAATCATATAGCAAGACAGTATAGCCGACATGATAGAACATTGTAGCTCATCAGCATACAGAGGAACTCATCCTAATTAACAGATTGGCCTGTCTCTTCTCACCAGTAACAGCATTAGAGATGCCAGCTATGCAGGGCCTGATTGATGCACTTCATCCTCAAAAGGATGCAGTCACAGTCTGAGCCCTAAGAGTGCTGTTCCACTATACAAAAGGATGCAACATTTCCCCATTTTGTTCCAGAAAGTCCTCATGTCCAGTTCAAAACAGGGCTTAACAATCAAAGGAGGGAACTACAGCTCTGTCCTTAAACCCAGACAAATACAGTCCTAAATACAAAGAAGAGAGTTGCCTTCTGAGCTATGACACTAGCAGGACCACTGTTTTGCCATTTCCAACTGTCAAACTGGAAAATGATTGTTAACTGGCAGTTGATCAATACTCACAGGAATTTCTTTAGGTAATGTCAAGAAGCAGACTACCACACCAAGAAACTGCATGGAACAGTTACCGTGTTCCAACTGGCATAGAAGAAAGACCCAGGAGTCAGAACTCACTACTAGCCAACAGGGAGAGGAGAGGCACTTACAGTTGAGAACACAGCACTGAGAACACATACAAGGCAGTTCTCAGTTCTAAGGAAGACTTCTGACACTTATGAATTCCAAGAGGAACACTGAGAAAGGAAATATCCACACACTGAGTACTTAAAGAAAAACTAATCTTGGAGGGAGAAAGAAAATACAAAGGAAAATAAAATTTTAGTTTAAGAATCAAATGCCGTTCCCAGTTAAAATAGAAGAGTCCAAAGAAAAGGAAGGTGATGAACGAACACAACTGCTGAACTATGCAGGTTGTCTTTAACTCACTGCTATCAGCTTCAATACAAGTCTCTCTCTGCAGTACAGCCCATCAATTTTGAAAATAAGCTGGAAAGAGAATCAAGTTCCAGCAGTCCTTAGGATTAACCAGCGTGCAGGTTTGAAATTGTTCTTCACGGTCAACAAGAATCATAAGCACATCATGCGCAACTATATTCCTAAACTAAACATCCAGCTTGGGAAAAGAACACAAGTAAGATCTTCCCCAGTAGTTCTTTGACAGAGCTACAGGCACTGAGATGTAGGCCACTCTCTCAAGAAATTAAGGCAAGTATCTTGTGAATTGAGATGAGACAAACTAACATGATGAGTACTTCTAACATCGCTTAGTCTTGTCACCATGAAGATGTTACAAAGACAAAAACACAGTCTGTCTCTGAAAACAAAAGTCTCTTCAAGTGCAGCACTGCAGTCAGTCTCTTGCAAACTTACCTAGCACTGAATATGGGGACTCAGAATTACCTTCAGGAGCAGAAACCCCACTAAAACTATCTCTGAAGTAAGGCACTGAGTACTTTTACGTGTAAATCAGTAAGACAGATTGCACAGCACTTTCCTTCTTTCTAATTTTTCTTCTTCTACTCAGTGAAAAGCATAGAAGCCAGAGGGAAGGAGGCAGAGCTGGCAAAGAAACCTCAGCCAAAAGCCACTTGTTGCCTACCCACAGAAAAGCAGGAAGCTGATGAGCAGAGCAGGGAGGAGCCTGAATGCCAAAAAAGCTTCTCTATAGATTGGACCTTTGCCTAAAAGACAGAAGGAGGAACACCCAGTGTCTGCACTGGCACAAGCTGCATATCAGAAAACTGAAATTCAACCCATGCCAAGTCACACATTGAAAAGTTAAACGCACCTAGGCCAGTGAAAACAAATTAGATGGGAATTGAGAGTATTAAAAAAAAATTGGAAAGCCATTGGTTTTGCACAAAGGTCACCTTAGAAGTACAAACAAAAAGGGAAGGGAGGAAGGTAAGAAAAACGTCATGCCAAGAATCCAATGGAAACAATTATTAATACAGCTGTTGAGCTGTTTGCAGAGAATGTTCAGGACAACCACTAACACGCAGTACCTATCAAATGAGCCACATCTTCTCTGCCTTCGATAATATCTTTAAGCAGCAGCTCTGCTGAACGTAGCAAATATGTTGCCACTGAGATACACATCCTTTTCAGAAGATGCTGCAGGAGAGAAGGTGCTAAGCACAGGAGAGAAGATCTCGATGTAAGACTCTGAACATAAGGAATAATGCATAAGAGCATTTAAACTGTTAAAACCAACCAAGCACTGCAATACAGCAAAGCACTAAAAAGCAAACGACTCAACAGTTAAGTTTTCTTTTTCTGTTTTCCTGCGTGTGTTGATTGGTGTTTGTTTCATTTTGAGGTTTTTTTTGTTTTTTTTTTTCCTTTTTAAAGAAAAGAAAAAAGCATTCCAAGTCTCCATCCTAAAGGATATCACCTCAGTTTCCTTTCTTGTTACAAAGTGTTCACTGCTGGTTGGAGGCTATTCTGGCCTTTAACATAAATGTAAGGCTTTAAAACAAACTTGACTGAAGTGCTTTGGTTCAAGTTTCAAGTCCACATCAAGCAAGCAGCTATCTCAATGCAACCACCACAATACTCGAGGTAACTGCAATGTCTCCTCAAAATTTATGCTATTCATTACATTTTACACAATGTATCACCTAGAGACCATGCAGCACCTGAGAGCTATTGACCTTACAAAGCAGTCTGCCCTTCCTTGAGCCTTGTACTTGCATGCCTTCGCACAGCAGGGAAAAGGCAACCCCAGGGACACTAGGGAATGGCACAAAATCCCAACAGCTGCACCACCTGTTTCCACTCCAGTACCGGGAGTCCACACACCCCTGCCCAAAGAGCTAGGATGACACTTGAAGGAAACAAATCCTCCTTTCCAGGCCAGTGGTAACAGGATGAAACATGGCAATGCAAACTAACGCTACTGTAACTAACTGCAGCTATTTCTATTTCAGCTGAAACAAGACTATTATCTAGTGACACTGAATCACCCACTCAGTACAGAGGCAGGAAAAGCAGCCCTGTATCATCAACCTGAGGAAGAATTAGCACCTCCAGCTCCCTGTTCCACATAAGCATTTCATACCACCCACTGAACACCCACATAATATAGCCAAGGCTCCAACTCCACAGAACTAACTTCAGTGATAATGCATTACAGCAGTGTTTTACCTTCTCAGTGTACCAGGCACCCTAATGCCATGGGGAGGGGATCTCCAACTCAAAACCCAACACCACACCACCCCACCAGTACTGCTTCACCGTTCAGGAAGAAAGTTGAACGGTCTGCAGTTGGTACTACAAGTCTGAAAGTTTGGACTGTCAAAGAGAGATCTCAGAAAGATAAGGACTTGGAATGTAGTAAGTCTTCGCATTTCATCAGTAAGAGAAATGCCTATGCACCTGTTTAAAAAAAATACAACTGAATTCAAGAAGCTCCAACAGTCATCTAAGAAGATTTCTGAAACCTCTCCCATCCTTTTTATCCTTGAAGTTAAAAGAAAGGATAATTGAACATCACCTCTAGTATTAAAAGAGAGAGAACACTAGCTTTTACTAGAGTTAGCTATATAACCAGTCAAACAAAGAAACTAAAATACACTCGAATCCTCAAAGTCTAACACCTCACAAGCGATGCCAGTTGGCTACATTTTTCAGTAGGAAATTTGATAAATGATCTTAACATTCTTCATACAGACACCTAAATACTTACAATTAAAGCAGCTGAACAGCTTTCCTGCAGCGTTGTTCTGCACATTCATAAATTGCTGTTAACATCAAAGGATCATGCAAGCACATCCCAGTAATAAGCAGACATCTGTTTACAGTTAGATGCACAACTATCATTACTTCAGTGTATTTGAAGTCACATAGCTGGAAGACCAGGAAACGAACTATAGTTAAGGAAAGCCTAGATATATCTGCACAGTAACCCGTGCCACAACTAGCACAGCTAAGCACTGCACTTGAGGACATGCACTATGCCAACACACAGCTGCATATTTATCAACCTTACATCAGCAGTAGTTACGTATCAAGAACAAATGTATGCTGAACAGTTTTTTGACATGCAAGTCACACTGCCAATTTCAAGGCACACAAATCACAGCTTTTTTTCCTCTTGCTAAAGCATTCCCTAGAGAGCAGATTTGTTGGACTAACTTTTGAAAGACAGATTTATCCTTAAACCAGCATATCAGTATGGCAATTATGGATTTTTCAGCACCGTGACCCAACTAACAACACTAGAAATGGATGCCACTCCTAGTAGGTTGTCTAAGAGGGAACACGCTTATTCCCAAAAGAATTCACATGAATTTTTGAAGTTTAATGCTATGATTTTTCATCTCGGTTGCTCAGTTATCCAGTCTCCATATTTTTCGTGTCACCTCAGAATCAGAATTACAGAAGAATCTCTGAAAGTACTTAAACAATAGACAGCTTTATCACTACAAGTAATTAACTTCCTTACAGTGTATGGCTACAGCAGTAATTGCATAGCAAGCAACATGTCTGAATTCCCATTCTGATCACCGAGCATGGCTCCCCGCGCACCCTTCAAACACCTAAGAAGTCCAATCTGACAGAAATCAGCAGAAATTCATGCAACAGCAGCTACACTTAAAGAAATCCACATACACACAAAAAAATAATCAACCCATACGTAACTGCGTTCACTGTGTCACCTCTGACAACTCCATAAACAACTCTTCTTCAAAATCTGTTTCCTACGTAGGCACTTTCTTCTCTATGCTCTTTAGCACATTAAGATCAGCTAAAGGAGAACCATTAAAAAAAACCAAAAAACAAAACCCACCAAAATATAGAGTCTAGAAATATGCTAATGGCATCTCTATAACAACAGAACTATTTGGGATGTTCCAGACCAAAAAAGAATATTGCCATCAAGTGTTCAAAAAAAACAAAAAACAAAAAAACACCAATAAAAAACAAACAAAAAAAAATTCAGGTTAAAACAAATGAAGATGAGTAAGTTGCATCTTCCCAAGTACAACAAAAGAAATACAGTTCACCACACTGAATGGATGAGTGAAATGCCTACAAACTTGTCTTTGATGCTAGTCTTTCATTAAGAAAAATTGACACACGCACACCTCCGCCACCTGCTTTCTCAAAGACCCTGTGAATAAGCAACGTGAAAACAAGGCCCAAGTACTCAAAACAAAAAAAAAAAAACAGCACACACAAGTCCAAGGAAATTGAAATTAAGAAGAGGATTCTCAAGTTTATTGCAATCTGTAAGTCTAATGAATATTCCCATAACGTTTACGTCAGCTTTAAAACTACACTTAATAGGAACTGGAGCCAAGAAACTACACACAAATATCATAAGGAAAGAAAAAGCATTCCACGAGTCTTAAGCATCAAGAGGTCAGCAGTAGCACTTCAGCTGGTGTTAGGTCCACAAGAAAAATCAAGTATGTCCACACATAAAAAGGAGAACACCACAACCAAATTAGATAGCAGATTTCAGCAACACCAGTCCACCAAACAGAACAGTCTGACACCCAGAAGATAGCATAGAGCTGCATTCTTCCCTGCTGCTCTCCTGATTACCTACCAAAAATCCAAAAAACATGCTATCCAACACAGAACCCCGGGAGCTAAGGAAACGTGCCTTATCAGAACTGCTTCTGCACAGGTCTTTGACATGAATCCTCACTTACAGACACGTGAATGGCTACGTAAAGAACAGGAAGAATCATTACTTCTGCATTATCACAATTGACTTTCATTTTTTCATCCTTACCTGGTCTTTTTCGTGGGGTAGAAGGCTGACAGGCGGAAGAGAAGCTGGGAAACCACTGGAATATTTAGAAGCTCCTTTGCTTTCCAGACCACCATAATTCACTCTATACTGAGGTCCATCCTTCAGTAACCTCCCATTGTTCACAGCACGTTTGGCCCCCAGACGCAATCTCTGCTGAAAGGCAGGATTGTTGAAAATATTTGCTAGGTCATTTTGACTTCTCAAATACTTCTCTATGTTTTTCAGTGAGGAGCCACTCGGTTCTTGAAGCCCTTCAATTGCTCTTCTCAACAGTTTGTTCCAATCCACATTACGAAGCTCATTACAAGCTCCTCTAGATCCTTTAACAGATTTAGGAATAGTGCCAGGTTTAACAGATGAAAACCGTCCAGGATTATCTGGGTCCTTGTAGGATGCAAGGCCTTTGTTGGTAACTTTAAGAATAGAACCATCTTGAACACTAAGCTGCAGCTGTTCCGAAACAGTCTTCTTATCTAATCCGTGGGAAGCACAAACAGCGTGACATATTCTCTCTTCGGACGGCCGTTGCTTTTGCTTTTTAACTTTTTGTATAGCTTCAAGAATCCACTCCGTATAAAGTGGGTTGGCAAGTTTTACCATGGTTGACCAGTAATGGTTGACCCATAGAGGTTCCTCCTTATCCTTTCAGCAGATCTTTCAGAGGCTGTTCACACCTCAAACACAAATCAAAGGATTCCACACACCGCTTGGATTCATCTCAAAAATATCCATCCTGAGGAGTCAGAAAAGGCAGGGAAATGTCTGCTGGCTGAAGCTTCCAATTACTTGACCAAAATGGAAATGCAGAAAGGATTCATTCACGATGACAGGAGTACATCCTTATAAAAAGGTGTTGTTTTTTTTTTTTTTTTTTTTACAACCTTGAAAGAGAAAAAATGAAAAGGCAGGTGAGAACACTTCATAATGATGTAGTAAAAAAACAGGATGCATTCAGGCACTCATTCACCGGATCAATAGACACTGTAGTAAGCAAACATTTTTCTAAGGTTATCCAAAATATCCGATTCATCCCTCCCCACATCAAGGAAGCTATCACAAAATCCTTATATTTCTTACACCATTCAACAGGTTTAGTTCTCTTAAATTCCATCAGCCAACATTTAAACTACTGCTGATTTGACAGGAAACTCCCATTCAAGCTAGACATCAGAAAACAGTCTCAAAAACACTAACTGCCTATAAATCACTCTGAGATCCATCACTACAAGAATATGACCACATGTACAGATTATCCATAGTCTGTACAAGTCTCTTAACTGGCGACAGTCAAATTATTAACCATTGCCACTTCTTACATTGTGCTATGAAATGTTTCGATCATACAACTGAGAAGAATCAATACTTGAGTATCAGAAGGGTGTTAGCAGAACTAAGTCCTGCATTAATGTCTATTCTATAACACAGACAGTAATTAAAGAAGGTACATCACACGCCGAGGTGTGCAGTTAACAAGCACCTACTTTTGACACAGATTCTGAGGAACAGAAATGAAAACAAAGCAACAGTGCACATTTGCACATAAATACATGCATATTAGCACGAAAACATACACAGGGGGTCATATCAACCAAACATGTTTCAGTTACTCAGCCTACCACGATCCATAATAAGTAAAGAAAAATCATTCTTGAACTGAAAACAGAAAACAGGGCCACAGAAATTTACTCAAGAAAATCTTAAAAACCACCCCGATCAGGAGCTGATGGCTTTTGCGAGACAATTTGGGAAAAAAGATAAAAGCAAAACCCTACAAATAACACAGCGGTCATCTAATGACTAAACATGAGTTGACAGCTTTTTTTTCCTGCCGTGAAACATAAGTAAAAACTTCTGAAGACATAAAGAGGACTGCACTGTCTTAGCTTTAAAGTAAAATAAATATCAGAAGTGGGAAATCATCATTCTTGACAGATGAGCTGTTTTGTGAAACAGAAGATTCACCAGCTTCTCAGCAAAATCCAAAACTGAGGCAATCTGAAGCTATATTTCTTAAGCTATGGCAAACAGCCTATAACAACCAGTAATATCTATGATTACATAACTCTTGGCACTCATTTATATTCATTTATTCAAGTCATCTTGCATTTCAATCATGTTTAAAACTTGAGTGAATTATAAGTCGGGGGAAAAAAATGAATTGATTGTTAAAAAAAAATTCCACTGTAACTGTGAAGCGAACAACGACAGAAAAAAGAAAAACACAACAGTTTTGGTCTTATGTAGCTGCTCTCCCTCGAACCTCCCAAGAGGCTCTTTAAATATAAGCCGCTGATTATGTTTCACATATTATTATTATCTAAGCAACAGAATTAATAACAATAGAACTGATGGTTACTGGTGAATGTGAAATTCTTCTGCACTCCAACAATAATAGATTTATTTAATGAATTTTTCATCCTTAAGATTTGACTTAAGCGTAAGGATTTCCAGACTTAGAAAAGTTTCACTGACTGCCAGGATGAAGACGCGTCCCTGACACAGATTTGGGGCCTGAATAATTAATTGGCTCTCATACTAAACCCCACTACACAGACTAGATGCTGCTGCTTGCCTCCAGTCTCTACAGTTACGTATTTTTCAAGTATCTGTAATAAAACAATTTTATCTTCAAACAGGCATTTTAATTCCACCCTCCCTGACAGCATTGCTCAGATTCACCAACTTCTCATGATTCCAAAATAACTCTGTAGCTGCAAAATGGAAAGAAATACAGGGAATTGAATGAATCCTATGAACTCACAAATTTGAAGTTGAAGACACAGTAACACAACAAACAAAGCAGAACTCTGTATACGGAAGAGTGGAGATTTGCTCAAACTGAGAGCTTGTATGCTTTGCCCTTCATTTTGGAAGGTCTTTGTAGCTGCACGTAACACTGCAGTTTCCTAGAAAGTTGGCTGTCAGTTCAGAAGTTATTTAATTAGGCTGTTCTACCAGGAGTCCTCATGAAGATGGTCAGTCCTCAATTAAATGCTGAAAACCGCTGCATTTGCTGAGTCAGACATACTTTTCTCATTTTGAAACCTACGGCAGCACTGTGATATTACATTTCATACAAGCAACCACATCACTTCCATTAAATTCCAGCACACACAGAGCAGGGTCTGTTCCCGGCGCCTGGACACCAGTGAACATTTCAGTATAAATGCTGCAGCTTGTGGGTTACAGGAATTTTTATTGGCCAGTGACTGTGGCAAAAGGTGAGTATAAGCCTGTAGCTTCATGTAAACCCTGCTGCTTGGTATGGGAATTTCACAGGAATATGCATTCAGAACTACATTTTTACTTATTTAGTTAAAATTTCCCATGTGTAATGCAACCTCCTGCGTGCTGGCACCTACTAAATCAACACTGGTCAAGTCTATCAGCACGAGCATAGAGTTTCCAATGCTAAGGGCAGGGTATTTCAAGAGAAAAGTCCAGATATTTCACACTCGCTCCTTCCAGCAGGAACCAAGTTAGCTCTGCTTTAGGAAACCATGTAAAATTCATCCAACCCAACTCTGGAGTTGTTTTCCCACAACCTGCAGTTTCAGGTTTCAGTTATTCTGCCACTTTGATTGCATATGTTCTTGAGGTGTAGTTCCCTGACCTCCACAAGTAATATAACAAGGTCTACCACGCATAAGATTCTGAACAACCTCTTAATAACAAACATCTCCGCCAGCGATGTAATCCAGCTCAGTGACCCCAGAGCTTGAAGATAAAGAGGTCTTTCACAAACTAGGTTCTGCTGGGGCAGTTATTGATCCAAGATTAACTACCTATAGATGTATACATACCCACTCACTCCGTATGTTTAAACAGAGGACAATCTGCTTCAGAAACAAGTTTTTTATATTCAGCAGAAGAGGACACAGGCAACTTCAAAACTCTAAGTTTAGAAATGTATGGTCCAGAGATCTGGAAGAAACGCCAATTTTAAACGAAATTATAGACTTGCAGCAAGTACTCACGCCTATTTATTCATTTCCCTTGTCTTGTAATTAAATAACCTTTAATCAATCCCTCGACATAGCATCCATCCAATCACAGATTGAGTTCTGCAGACTCTTAAAGCACAGGACCTCTTCCCACTTTATAGCAGCAATCATTAAATTCTATGTCATATGTCATGTTTCAGCTTCTATACTCTGTAATATCTTAGTTTGAAAGCAGTGACATTCCAGAAACTTTTGATTATGTTATACTACCAATCACATATGTTAACAAGCCTGCTTGAAGAGCTGCAAGACACAAGCACTAGGGAGGAGATGTGTATAATGCATTACTTTTAAAAACAGGAAAAGCCATCTCTAGTCAAGGCTTGTTCTCTATTTAAGTCATAAATTATCAGATAAATACAAAGAAGTTGCAAAATTGCAGCTTGGGAATTACAGTGAATGGAAGTATGGCCTTAATAAAATGCACAGCTATTGTACAGCTGCTTCTAATTAGAGAATGCAATGACTGAACCTGTCACTCCTAAGTGCCATCAGTAATCTCGTGACAAGGGCTTTTTCAGACTGAACTAGTACCTGGAATTATTTCCAAGTGATCTAGTTAAAAACAAGCAGCCTATAGCAAGGAAGAGAAACATTAAAAAAAAAAAAAAGTTCAGTTTTATTCTGAGGCAAGAAACAGAACAAGTTCCTACCCAAGTATCTAAAAGTATTTTATAAAACACCTTCTAAAGTCCTTTCTGGCAGTATCTGTGACACATTCATGGCAGTTGTCTTAGATGCAAATGCAGGTAAACTTCTTAAAACTGAGGTTAACGCAACTACTACAAAAATAGAGAGGAGAGAAAATTAAAACAAAACAAACAAACAAAAAAGCCACTAAACGAACCCCCAAACATCCCACGCCTCTAAAGAACAACTCGTGCAACCTGCTGGTGACCTGTGAAGCACAATCCCATCCCGCCCCTCCTGCCTGCTCCTCACATGCCAGGAGCAGCAGCAGCAGGCCGGCTCTCTGCTGCAGCATCAGGGTCAGGTAAGGATTGCAGCAGAGAAAGGAGACTGCCACTGCCTCCAGCAAGCTCTTTACCATTTTTCCTCCCCCTCCAAACTATTCTTTGAAGGGATACGGCTAATCAGCTCCATCCTACCGCTTCCATCCCAATTAACAACGCGAGCGGCAAGGCATTTGTTTCCCCCAACGAAACACCGGCATCTAAAAAAGACGCAGAGAGAAAGGCGATCCCGACGAGGACTACCAGCACATCCTCGAGCATTACACCCATCGCGAAGCCACCTACTGTACCATCCCCAGTACAACACGTACTGCTCAGCACGGAAGGCGACTGACACTCGCACATGCTTTGAGCACGGCCAGCTGAAGGGACGTGACAGCGCCTTCACAACCAGCCCGGCGGGCAGCGGGAGCGGCACACGTGAGCCGGGAACCGAAGCAGCGCCCGCGGCGCGCACCTGCCCCGCCCCGCCCCCCCCCCCCCCGCGGGGCCCGCGCCGCGCCCGTCAGCCCCCCGGTACCACTCACCTCGCGGGGCCGGGGCGCGGGGGGGAGGAGCCTCCTCCAGGCGCCGCAGCGGCTCCCCCTGCTGCCGGCTCGCCGTGCCCCGCTCCCGCCGCCGGGCTGCGCCGAGGCGGCCGCCCCCGCGGCCGCGCTGCCCCCCTGCCGGCGGCCGCCGCTCCTCCCCCTGCCGCCGCGGCTCGCCTCGCCTCACCTACGCCGCCATTTTGTTTCGCCCTGTTGTACTTAACGTGAATCCGACATGACACTGATTACAGCCCAATGGAGTCTCATTAAAACCTTACCTACCCCCGAGCCCCGCCCACCGGCGCACGCCATTGGGGCGCCCGGCGCACGCCGCTCTACTCTCATAGGCCGCGCACCCACGTCCATCAAACGCCCACCCCGGCCCCGTTCCGCCCGGCAACCGGCCCGCCTCCCCCATTGGAAGGCGGGGCGTGTCAATCACGGGGCACGCCCCCTCCCCTCGGCGCGAGGCCCCGCCCTCCCGCCATAAAGGGCGGTGCCGGGAGCCGCCATTGGCCGGCGAAGCCGCCACACAGCCGCGCGGCCCTCCGCCCCCCGCAGCCCGACCCGCCTCACCGCCGGCGATTGGTCTCCGGCTGCCGGCGGAGGAGCGAGTTCTCGCGGGCCCGCCCTCCCGTTGGCTGCCCCTGCCGTCCGTCTGGCTCCCCCGGCTTCGCTACCCTCCCCCACCCGCCGCCGCCTCACCCGCTCCTGCCGCCGAAGTTTGTTCGGGAGGGCGAGCGCCAGGAAGAGACACCGGCGGCGGCCGCCCCAGGCAGCTCGGGAGGGCGGGCGGGCGGGCGCGCGACACACACGATCGAGCAGCCTTAAATCTCGAGCGTCACGCGCGCGCTTCAGATGCTGCCACTCGTCCGGGCGGGCGGGATGGAGCGGCGCGCTCCCAGCACGGCCCTCCCGAGGTGCCTGGCGCTGGCAGCCGCTTATCGCGCACGCACACCCCGCACCGCGGAGGGAGGGAGGGAGGGAGGGAAGGAGGGAGGGAGAGAGAAGGAGGAGGAGGAGGAGGGGTGGAAGCAGGGACGACGACAATGACTCCCGGCTCTACAGCCGCACGCAGCTCCCTGCAAGTTTCGCCATGCGAAGCGCAGGGACTCCTCTGTCACCCCGCCTGCGAGGGAACAATTGCCGCCTCGGCGAGGCGGGGTGGGAGCGCGCAGCGCAAAACCTCGGCCATCCGCTGCCTCCCCCCTCCCCATCAGCCCGGCCATCGCCTCCTGCTGCCGCTCCCCGCGCCTGCAAAGCGCAGCGCGTTTACCGAGCGCGAGCGGCTGCAAACACGTGCATCAGCCTCCAGTGCAAAACGGGAGGGGGGGGAGGGGGGGGGAAATAACAATAATAATAATAAAGAAAGTGCCCGGGCTGTGACAAGTCCGCGCGACGGGAGAGAACGGTGATGAGGGCAGATCGCAGCCCGTCACCCAGCGCGGAGCCAGCCCCGCCGCACGCTCTCCGCTACCCCGCGTAACTCCGGGCAATCTGACCTCGGCTGCGGGTCCCCTCCGCCGGCCGTGACCTCCTTTCTGTGCCCGGCTGTGCGTCTGCAGAGCGGTTCCTGCGGAATGTGCTGCCCCTGAAACGCGATCGCGGCTCCTCTCTCTCTCTCGCTCGCCCGCCCGCTCCCGCTCCGTCTCTCGCTCGCTCGCTCTCTCTCCTGGCCGCAACCAGAGCCAGAACACAACAACAACACGGCCTCCCCCACCCCCCTTCCCCAAACACACGCCGAAGAGCCCCAGACGAGCCGGGAGGGGGGTGGAGGGAATCCCCCGGCAGCGGATGGATGGCACCGGTTACCTTCCGCGAGCCTCTCGGCGAGAAGGGGCAAAAAGCAGATGAATACCGGGAGAATACCTTGTGCCTCCCCTCCTCCTCCTCCTCCTCCTCCTCCTCCTCCTCCTCGGCGGGCGCCTCTTCGCGCTCCCAGCACTAAAGGTGGACGGCCGGATCGGCTCCGGCGGGGGAGGGGAGCCACGGCGGCAATTAGCGCCGAGGAATTAGCGCCGAGCCCGGCCCGAGCCGCGGCCTCACGGGGCGGGCGGGCGCGGATCGCGAGCGCTGGTGCCGAGACACGGGACCTGATAACAGCTAATTGAAAGGTTAATCTACATAGGCTGTGACAGAAGAGGTCCCTCCCCACTTTTTTATCTGCTGTTGGCAAGTGGGAAATTGAGAGCTCCCCCCACCTTTTTCCCTCGAAAATAAAATAATAAAATAATAATAAAAAAATAAACAGAAATGGGAGAGAGAGAGAGAGAGAAAGCGGGAAAAGGCAATAAAGTTTGGGGGGAGGCGCGGCCCCGCGCCCGCCCTTGGGCTGGAGAGGCCTTGGAGCCATGCTGCCAAAGGCCCCGGGAAGTTTTAGTCCCCAAGATGCTTTTATCAGTCACGGTTCACAAACACCACTTTTCACGCCAGTATGAGGTGACCGAACACCGTGGGCTGCGGGCAAGGGAGGAGAAGGCAGCCCTGCCCACCTGGGCAGCTCCTCAACTCAGCGCTCCCAGCCCTGAGCCCCGTCCCTGAGGTGCCCTTGTCGCCCTTTTTCTTACTCACAGAGGGAAAACAAACAAACAAACAAACAAAACTTAGAGTGGGCGCAAAATGACCTCCCACAATAAATCAACGAAGTCCTTCCTAGATCATGTATTGCACGTAGACCGGTAACGGGGAAAAAAAAAAAAACAGCTTCACAATAATATATTAGCCATTTCAGTTTAGTGCAACTTTTTCAGCCCATTTCTTTGGATACTGAATAAGGAAGCTCCTTGGTGATGTTTCAGAGCACTGTAAAATTGAATGACCTACTTACAGACATCACCAGGTGAAAATGTTTTTCCAGCACACAACTGTGATACCGTACCTGTTGACTGAAGATCTGGTCTATTAATGGCCAGATGCAGCCTCTTAAATGCAGAACACTGAACTGAAATATGTAGTAACCTCATATTTATTGGAAAATCCTTCGAAGTTCATGCATTATGCAGGATTTGGCCGTGATTGAAAATGGTTTAAAAATTATTGGAAACAATGTAAATCATTACAGCATAATTTGTAGCAACAGTACTCTGAATGTTGTGTCAACATTTCCATTATAGACCTCTCTCATTTTTTTTTTTTCCCCAGGAAATTTACAGCTTGGGCAGTGGTAAGAGAGAGAAATAATCTCTTGAAACTGAAACTTGGCATGGTGCATCCCAGTTCAGGAAACAAAACACTGCAGAAAACTTGATAATCTGTTTGGCCATTTTAAAATTATGAGTGTGCTGAAGAATAGCACAGAAAAAAAAAATATATAAAAGTCTCTATTTTAAATGCATGTATTCGTTCTTCTTAATCCTTTCTATAAAAATAAACTTTAGAGCACAATATATCCTTAGGTATTGTGTTCCAGGTTTTAATATATTCATGAATCTTTTGTTTGAAGATAAAGTCCTATGGATCTTGACATTTACAGGTGTATCTAATACTATGCAAAGCACACGAACTTCTTTATAGATTAATCATCCTCCAATGAAGTTAGATCTGCTACCGCTGTCAATTTTACTCTTTCCCAAGAAGCAGTAATACTATTTGAAAAGAATTGCAACATACGAATTTAGGGCAGTTCAATTTAAAAAACAATTGGTAGCCTGAAACAATGTGTGTTGCACAGACAAACCATACGTGCCAGAAACACTTGGAGCTAACCAAGAATGCCTAGTATGTTGGGTGCGTTTTGCTTTGTGATTTAGATAAGAAATATCTTTCTTTTCTTGTGTGCAAACACAATAATTCTTATTTAAAACCGAAGCTACATTACAAATAACCATTGAAAAGTTACGAGCCCATCAAGGAAGTCAGTTTAAGCAATTAAATTCACACTTGAGCACGTCAGCTGCTGTAAAACTTCGGGACTTTTAACTCTCCAACACACAGCGTAGAACCAGCGAGGGACCATGACGGTTAATGCCCCCAGACAACAACCAGTGTCTGGACACTCACACAGCCATCCCATCTTCTCAAAAAATGTCCCTAATATTAAAAGAAAGAAAGAAAAAAAACCTCTCTAAACTCAAAGACATTTTCATCTGCTTTTAGAGGGAAGTTCTATGGGTCGGTTCACCCTGTTCCGTTAGTTTCCTTGCTTTAATTACAATGTAAACACCTTTAATGATTGCTTGTTTGTTCGTTTGCTTCCCCCTGTGGAAAAATGTATTTGGTTGCACATCTGATGTAGTACGTGTAGTAACCATATCCTTCCAACTGTCCTTAGGATGTTTCCAGAACCTCATGTACAGGGATTATTTTTGATTCACAAGCAAGAGAAAGCAAGAATCTAAGGGATGAGTGTTGTCTGAGTTAAATTCAGTTCTCAAAAATCAAGATCTGATGGTTGCTATATGTATAGCGGTAGTGTAAGACAAGCTGGAGCCTTAAGTGAAGTCTAGCCATATGCGGACCAGATTCATCACTATACAGAAAAGGAAGAGAAATTCGAGTTTGAGCACTTGTCTGAAATCAGCAAAAATATTTTTGTGCATTCAGTTGCTGCCATATATAAGATTTCTTTCTTTGAGTGCTTTAATCACTGGTGAAGTTCCATTAGAATCAGTGAGGCTGTAGCATAGCTAGGAACAATTATATGGTTGTCCATGTTGGTATAGCAACAGATCTCCACGGATCTTTGGAGCTGCTCAGAGTGAAGTCTTGACCCCCATCGAAGTCAGTGGCAAAACTTTCTCTGACTTCAACAAAGCCACAGCTCTCTTTCTATTATTACCATACATACCCACACGTGAGTACACTCACCTGGAAATTGCCTTCCCTGGCACAAGCTGCTGAGAGAAGTGACCCTGGGGAGAAAATTCACTGTAAGAATGCAGGGAGTTTCTTCTCAGCCTTTCCAGCCACCCCAAGCATGTCCCCACTCACTGGCTGCAAGCATATATTCTCTACTTTTACTTACCTCCTCTGCTTAGTTTACCTGCCAGGGGTTGAGCACCTTCCTTGCAGCCCTGACCTTCGACTTCATATTTGTTCTGGACTTAAACAGCCTTTCTTTCTTTCTTTTTTTTTTTTTTTTCACTTAGGGTATTTTTTTCTTCTTCTTTTAACAGCCCCGTGTGTTGTAATGTCATCTGAAAGATTAATCCACATAACTATGTCTACCCAGCTAAACACAAACGACATGTTTCTTGGCTTCTGTATTGAGGATATGTATTACTGCCCGCAACAGAGCATCACTGCTCTATTTCAACACTACTAATTAACTATACTGTGTATCATACAAATGTATACATGCGTTTAGTTATACACACACAAAGTGAATAACCTGTGGGCATAATTTCCGATCATTTGCTGTCTATTATATGTAAGAAATTTGAATAATAATATAAAACAGTTTCCCGCTGCCAACTTATTGATATGGGGGCATTGCAATTCCTGAAACTAACAGCTTATAAGGTAAATGCAGTAGCAGTCTCAACTCGAGAGCTGCAATTGGTATGATACTACAATTTGGGAATAAATGTTTGTGGTAGATCAGCTGTCATCCCACAGGGACAGAGACAGTGACTTTTTATAATAAATCCCACATGTTCCATTCTACTCTGGCAAATATTCCACGCTGTCAGATCAAAGTACTTTACAATCCTTAATTAATTAGTTCCTATAAGAGCTCTGTTAGATGAATGCATACTATTTTTCCCGTTCTCCAATCAGGGGTACAAAGAACAGAGCCCAGCCGTCAGAAGGGGATGTCAGCATAAGAAAGAATCTGTCTGCCTGGGTTCCAAGGGCCTTGCTCCAGCCACAGGAGATCTGGATCTCTATGACCGGTCATGGAGATAGCTGTGCTAGCCCAGGAGAAGAAACTTGCTCAAAACACACATTTGGAACCCCATGTCTTTTTGCTGTATTAACTACTACACATGTTCAAAGCAACAGGACAAAGGTACAGGGGCACAACGGAACAAGGCTAAAAGCAAAGCAGAAAAAATAGGTGGTTCATATAGATGATGGTGTCCTGTGCAGTGGCGTCTCTCATATATACAGTATCTCACCACACATTCTATCTGTACACATTATAAAGGATTAGTAAGTGATTAAAAGCCATTTTAATAAATGGTAATCAATTCTCATTAGTCCAGTGGGTCATCAGGTTTTCTGTAACAATCACTGTCATCTGAAACACTTCCTACCCATGTAACTCTGTCATCTTTACCTGATAATGTTGCATTAAACCTCACAAGTGGAATCTTAATATAAAGCGTGACCCAAAACAAATTATCTGAAGAGAAAAGGATTATCACCAAGGTTGCACAGTAAAATGTTAGTTATATTTATATTGGATTTACATTTCTCCCTTTGCCACATCAAATGCACTGATATGACAGGAAGCATTTTGCCGCTGTGTGCAAGAGTAGTGTTTTCTAGACTAACCCCAGGAGGAAGGCCTGGGATGTTGCAGGCCTCTATATCACTCAGTATCACTGAACTTGGAGCAGCTTTGTCTTTTTGTACGCACACACGTAAATGCTTTGTGAGGGCAGCTGATGAGATGACGGATGGAACTGAAAATAAATAAAGCTCAGTTTGCTCCGAGTGAGTGAAAGCTGCTGTAATCAGGGGCCGTTCATGTCCTTCTTGCTACCGTCCTGCTGCGATTAGTTAGGCTAGGTGAAAGGGGAGGATGCTGCTGTTTGCAGGAACCATTTTAACACCTCAGCTTGTCTTTGTTGAGCTTTAAAGTAATTAACTCTCCAATCATTATCGGTTGACTCTGTCCTCAGGTTTAGGTTTCCCTCCTGCTGTTCCCTTTGGGGATATTGGGTTGTCACTGTATAACAGGGGGAGATTCTTTGTAGAGTTCATGCAAAACCCCTTTCACAGCTTTCCAGCAGCTTTTTGTGCTCTCCAAACTGCTGGAATATTCCCTTTCTGTTTCAATGAACATTACTTTTATAACTTTCTCCAGATCCAACTGGACAAGAAGAGAGAGAGGGGAAAAGCCTTTCTAGAAAGCCTTGCTGAGCCCTTCAGATAAAAAGAAGGACATCCTCTGTACTTAGAAGCCAATAAAAGAGACTGCAAAGGCAGCTTTGCTAAATAAGGTTACTTTGAGCCACTGAAGGATCCTGACAGTCCTATAATGTGACTGAATGAATCCTCACAACTTCCAACTGTGATGTGGTGTACTACATTCTAGCTCAGTTTTAGCCAGGGGAAAAATTCCAGACTTGAAGATGTTGGCAGTCCTTTAATGGTCTAACATTGCCAAGAAACATGGAGAAAAAGCAGGAGGAGAGAGCTTGACCCTACTTTTATTAATCCCATCCTCATCCCGTTTCTGCTGTATTTTTTTAAATCCTAATAATAAGCTGAAGAAATTGCAGTGTTACCAGCCACCTAATTTGGAGACTTTTCTGACTCTGCACAACCCTCAGTGTATAACAGGACTAGACAAGCAGCCAGAGCAATAAGAAATATGAGCAAAAGACACACCCACTGCATTTCAGGCTCAGCGGATAGAGAAAGCCCTCACCTACTGCAAGAGCTGCTTGGAGCACTTCCCCGTTTGAGTTCTGCTCAGCATCTCCTGGCACACCCACCTTCTCACGAAAGATGGGAGCTGGGGAAATAACCCACAGGACAAACCAGCTCTAAATGTGCTGAGTCCAGGTCTAGAAAAAAGTTGTGTCTGTTCTGTGTCATTTGAAAACTGAGCAACCTCGTCTGCAGCTTCTTACCAAGAAGGACTGGGTTGGCCTCAAGGGCACCGTCACCATCACAGATGGAGTTTTAGCAAAGTTAGCATGATGCTTTCTTTACTTTCTTTGTTGGCAGCATTAGTTGTGAGATTCCCTTGCTAAATAAAGCTCTGGCCACACAAAGAATTTATTTCAGTCACTTCCCATAGCTGCCAATGTCAGAGCAGCTCTACCTGTGTTAGCTACACCAGGAGGCCTGTCAGAGTCAGGTGGCAATCTACCACATCATTTCAAACACCTTTCAGAAACCTTTAGATTTGCTCAGCACTGCTTTGAAAATAGCCAGTGGCTTGCTAGAACTCCCAACCTAACTCTGTTTCTTAAATTATTGTCACACACACAGGAGGATTTTGTATTAAATACCCTTTGGGAAAGAAAATTGAGTGAAAAGGGATTTTGGAGGCAGATGGGATTTGTTTCTTTTCTGCGTCAGGTAATACGAGAATGTGAACTACTGTAGCAGCTAGGAAGAGCTAAGGTCATAATATATCAGTACTGGAAACATGAAGCATCTTCTTCACATGCATTGAGCTATACAAACCGTCTCCTCAGTGGTACATAGGATAGTTAGCTGGTGATTTATCAAGATGCCAGGAAAGAAATTGCACTATCCAGCATGGCGAAGCTCTTTGTTTATTTCTTAAAACAGAAAAACAAACAAACAGCACCAACTCACAGAGGGAAGTTCCACCTCTCAGCTGATGGAGAGGGACAGACTCGTTTCTCTAGCCCTGACCAGAACCCCCCTGTCATCCACATCTTATTCCCCTTTGTTATGCGATATCCCACAGTGCCAGCTAAGTCAGGGAGTTGTCACACTCCTGGCTGGTGCAGCAGGATACAAATAGCTGGGGGTGGGGAGAAAGAGAGGAATGGTTGGGAGGTGGAAGGGAAAAGGCCCTTTTTTTTTGTGAAAACAGTAGCACCAGCTGCATCCTGCAAGTCTCTAAATTAGCCAGTCAGTTGTTTTTCTTTTAATTTTTGTGTGAATTCAAGAATAGGTTGTGGATGTCTTGGCAACTCATGAATGAGGCTCTTTATGAAAGAATTCACCTTGCAGAGGGGCTGCTGTCAGATGCACAAGCCTCTTTCCATTAATTAAGCCGCAGAACATCCCCTGTTTTTTTTTCCCCCATCCCTCTCAACGCCTGGATAATCAGGCCCTGTGTCTTTCCACAACACCACCGCTGCCTCCTCACAGCATTTCACCCACTCTGTTAATTCTGGGCTGCCAGATTTTTTTTTATTTTTTAATGTTAGCTTATTGCTGCTGCTAAGTGAGATATCATGCCAACCAAGCTAAGGATGAATATTCTGCTTCAGTGCAACCAGTAGCATTCCCTATGCGTTATTTTCAGCTGAAGGGTGGCCTAAGAACAAAGTTGGATATTTTCAAAAGCTCAGCTGGGAGTTAATCAGCTGCTATTGTCTTGCAGCAGAGCTGGGTGCCTTACTTGCATCTCCAGTGAGGTAACCCCTCCTCTGTGGCTCACATGGAGCTCTGCACAGAAAGCGTGGAGGGCTTCCACTTGTACTAGCAGTGATCTGCTATTAGAAGTAGATCAACTAAACCAGATGAGGTTGGGGAGTGACTACAGGTGTAGTTTAACTTGAACAGACAGACAGGTGTGGAGCAGCAAGAACCCGGGACAGTGACCCTTCACCTGGCTTTGCCACTGTCTGAACAAGGACTGTGACTGCAGCTGAAGAGCCCTGGCATTTGTACTGGCGATGGTCAGGAGTGTATTTGTGGTGTTATTCACCTGCTTCAGGGAATAATCCAACACCCTTTGAAGCCAGTGAAAGGTTTCCCCTGACTTTGGTGAGCTCACTATCATTTTGCAAGAGTTTGCATGTTCGGGCTTATTTTTGTATTCTGATTGACCGGGATTTTAAATCAGCCTTACAAAGTTACAGTGTGTGGTATTAATGGCAAGCTTTTAAAAACAAATCTGTTCATTTTCCTTCCTTTTCAGGTAAAGCTGAACATTAATTTCCTGAAAATGAAGCAATCTTTAGTGCACACACAAAAAATTAATCTGGACTAAATTAAAATAACTTAAAGTTAAATAAAGAGCTCATCTGTGGCCTTTTGCTTTTCCTAGGAAGCAAGGGAAACATAAAAGAATCAAAAAGAAAGCAAATATCAAGTTATCTAACAGGAAAGGAATCTACAAATATATGTAATAAACTCCAACATTACATCATAAAAATAACTCTCACAACTGCTGTCATTGCAAATGCCAAGACACATAGGAGGTCATTGAATTAATAGTAATAGTGAATAAGAAAATAACAAATCTTTATACTGGAAATATGTAGTTATTAATATGGATTGCTGGGATTTTCTAGAGATTATGAAATTATCTGTTTATAATGCAGGTTTTCCTCATGGTAAAATCTGAAATACCACTTACATTGTGGAGGTAGAAACTGTTTCTATGAATGCAGGCAACACCTCCAAGAATGAGCATTCACAACAAACTCAATGTTTTTACTAAACATTGGCTTTTTAATCCAGTGCCACAATTTGATTAAAATGAAAACATTGAATACCTAACAATAAGTGGGAAAAATTCAGAAATGTAAGAAAAATAGTTCTACTTTCATTAGCTCCAGGGAAAATAAGCCTTACTTCTTTCTGTTGTCATCTCCTCTGAAAATCATTCCTGTGCCTACATATACATACCTCAGAAAACACAGTAATGTTGCTGAAGAGATGAAACACAATAGTAATCAACAGCACCTTCCAAGTTTTAAATGCACAGTGCTGTCTCTAGTCTTGCTGGAAGTTCCTTGTTACTGTTCTCCTATTTTTAAGTAGGAATGACACCACACTGTGTTGGGGTGAAGCAGACCTGGTGCTCAGAAATGCTCCTGTCTGTGTGAGCACCAGGCATCATCACAGATAACACATTCAGCTTGGGAGGGCGTTTCTGGATGTAGAGATAAACCCATTCAGTTTCAATTGCTGCATGTTTTTTTTTCCCTATTATAACAATTAACCTCTTATAAAAGAATTAGCACTGAGTTTACATATTGACTCTATAGACACTGGATAATTGCTTGGAAAGAAAGAAAAAAAAAATCACTAGAAAATTACATTTCTCCTTTTGCTTCTAAAATTACAAACTTCAGAGTTCCCAGCTGGTAATGTAAGCAATCAAAATTGGGTCTCTTGAGTGCAGTTGCAAGACACACGTGAACAACAATCTCATTTCGTAAAGAATTAACCCGCAGCCCACCACGCTTACTGCTTCCCACTCCTGCCACCGGGGCTGACTGAGTGGAGCACCGTAGCTCCCACTGTGCACAGGTAGCAATGTCTGGGAGGGATGGGTAACACCAAAGCCTCCCAGAGCCCTGCTGCAGCAGAGCTCACTGACAGGGAGAGGTTAAGGGCTAAAGCACCAAACTGAAACTCAGGAGCTCTGCCTTCATTTTCTGTCTTTTTTACAGACTTGCTATCAGTAAGTCATTAACCTTCCAGAATTACATCTTCTCCTCTGTCATATGGGGACAATAATACTTCCTCTGACTGTCTTTTAACTCTAGAATATAAATAAAGCAATGCTTCCCTCCCTCCCTGTCTCAGCTGATTGGAAGCATCCAATCACTGCTGCGATTCTGGTTAGTAATCACACAACTCACCACACCAACAGAAAGGCCTACTTCAGTTTGGAACTTCTTGATTTTATCTATTTAAAATTCTCTCTTTTGTTTTTGTTTCCTTTTCAAGAGAAGGTAGAAGGAGAGGAGTTATTTGTTTTGGGTTGATAATTTAGTTCTTGAAGTGCTCCAAGCATAGGACTACAGAAGGAAAACATGGGATGCAGACCCCGTAGATTCAAATGGGGAAAAGTTGGCAAATTTTCTTCCTTCAGCAGGATCTCTCCCCACAAGGTGTTCCTTAGAGCTTGGACTTAAGGATGGTCTGCAAATGAAAACCCAGAATGAACACAGAATTCAGTTGTGAGCTTCCCTCTACAAGTTATCTCAGAGTGATCTGAGTGGAGGTTCCCTCAATGCATCCTCAGTGTTTCACAGACTGAAGACCCTGGGCAGCCAACAGATTTTTCCCTGGTGTTCAGGTCAGTGTAAATCTCTCCTCACCAGGATTTAAGCTATTGTTACCCCAATGATAGTCCCAAATCAGTTCTTCTCTTTGATTACTCTTCATTGCTAGTGGTTATCTAGAGCAAACAGTTGCTGTATTCTTCACCAGTAACCAACTGAGCAACCTGTAGCCACTCGCTTCTTTTACTTCAAATCTGTTTTGAAGTATTTTTAGCTGAAACTTTCAAACGAGCACCACATCATCCAGTTGTGTCAGGCTGCCTTTCAGAGGGCTTTGTGCTACAAACTCCAGTCTGGAGAAAGGTTATTCACACATTCAGAAGCCTGAGTTTGCTGGCATATGTACATGTTTGTATTTGAAACTTCAGGACTGACAGCTCTTCAAAACCAATTACCTTCTCTTGGGACAGGAACATGATCCTTCATTTCTCTTTGATCTGAGAACTGACACTACTGTGATCTCCATTGTGAGTGTAACAACATTCAGCATGCTGTGCATTACAGGCAGGACTGCCTGTTTGAGTGGAGGGACTCCATGCTGCCCTTGAGGGAAATGTTGCTTTTCTTTTTTCCTAAATCTCCTCCACGTTGTTGGGAAAAAAATACTTTTAGACATTACTTGATCCATATGGACTTGAACAACAGCTGATTTCAGCAGCACCTTACATTTTTCTTTCACTGCAGTTTAGTACAAGATTTTTTTTTTTTGATCAAAAAATGCAACAGGCCACCAAACATGCAGTGAACAAAAAAACCTATCCCCCATGTGCCCAAGAAGCACCACTACAGGCCAGATGCCCCTGATGAAGGTGTGCGTAGTAAGAGCCCAGGACAGTCAGCACTCCACAGTGCACACATCACTCCAGAGCGGCAGCTGTCTGCCACTGACAAAAGTCCGGCTTCTTTTCTCCATGAATTACAATGGAGCACAGCAGTCATTGCAAGTTCAGCAAAAAGGGGCTACATGCAGTGTGCTGCTCAGCTCAGGGGCACCAGTGGGACCGAGCGAGCCACAGCTGGCAGCTTCCCCAGGCTCGTGCCTCCAGCACAGGCCTCTGCCCTGTCCCCTGCTGCGGTGCCAGCCGCACGCGTCCCATCAGCTGTGCTGGGTGCTGAGCTCCTGGCACATGGGAACCTTACGGCTATGCTTAAGAAGACAGAATCATCTGCCACTGTGAAACACATTTAAAAACCAACAGGACTCAGGTGCTCAGAACCACATGGGTCATTTTAAAATCCCAAATAAGGAAGGGTCTGAAACTTCAGAAGACTTGTGTGAAATTCAGAGACCGATTCAGGTTCTTCTGACAGAGAAAAATGAGTTACATCCATTCATGGAAAGAAAAACAATTTTATGATCACCAAGTAGAATTGTTTCTAATTAATTCACAATCAATATTTCATACTGCAGAAGCAAGGTCTGAGACAAGCGACAAGAAATCCTTCATCTGACACATCCTAGCAGTAGCCTGGGTGCTGAGCCACCATTTCTAACCATTACTCAGAAGTTTTTCTGATAGCTTGTTACTTATCTCTTGCATTCCTTCAGCTCCTAGACTTACATGAGATATCAATAGCAGGCCAGCAGCCGGTGGGACACACAGGCTGGCAGTAGGGTTGGGCAGATCCCAACACCATAGCAGGGTTTAATCAAAATCAAAGCTTACCACACAAACCTGTGCAGAGGAGGCAGGTCCCAAGGCCAGGCTGGACAGTCTGGTGGCTAACAGAAGATCTGCGCTGAAGAGATAACCCCAAGGCAAAGGAAAGAAATCAGTGCATGAGATGCAGCACAAATAAAATCAACCCACAGCCAGGAACAGCAGCACAACTAGCGAGTAACACTTCTGCTGGATAACCCAAGGCTGAGCTGAATTAGGGCTTATGGACAAGAGCTGGAGGTGGTGGGAGGGACCCAGGTGAGGCTGGTCAAGGCCATCAGTGCTTATAGACCCCGGCATATAGGTGTGCTCTGTGTTTTCAAGTAGTCTTTTTAAAAAAAGCGTAGTGAAGAGTACCATACATTTACTTGGCACATACAGCAGGACTTCAATGGTATACAGATAATGACCTGATCCTACAAACCCTTCTGCATGTTACTGAGATCTTGCTACACCCTGGGTAAGTGGATGCTGGGTGCTTGCACTGATGAGGCTATTTCACTGTGATAAGCTGCAATAAGTGAGCTCAGCTTTGCATCACTGGAGTACATTTGCATATAGCACTACCAGATATAAGAAAACCTTCCATGTTACGAGAATCTGCCATGCACAAAAATCCCACCGCAAACATCTCCGTGAGCAGCTCCAATGAAGTCAGTGCTCTGCAGAAGTGCTGTGTGAATGCTAGCAAGGCTAACTGAGAGGGTCTGTGACCTCAGCACTCCATTGGAGGCTCACCAGAAAGCTCATCCATGTTGTTTCAGGCCTTTCTGTGGTATCTGTTACCTTTGGATTTATAAAATGGCATGTGGAAAAAGTGTAGCAAAGGTTATTGGCTGTAAGAATTCAAACAGCCTTTTGAAAGAATCATCATTAAATCAGTCTTAAGTCCAGCCAAATACTCTCAGGCTTTTGCATTTCAATTTCTTGATAGATGCCTCCCTGCCAAAAGGGGAGCTGGAAAAATTGTCTGTATTTCCACTCTATACAATAAACACTTGTTTTCTATCAGCTGCTGATTTCTGATTCTTTTTTTCACATTATACATTTTTTAAACTGATAGACAAACCTAAACTGTATCTTATAATTGTAAAATATTGCATAGACTGAGAATTATGTCTTAAAGCTTTTCTATCAAGTCAATGCAATCTTGTTCATAAAGTAATGCAATCATTTTAAGGCAGGATCCTGGAAAGGTGGCAAAAAAAAACACCCAAAAAACAAAACAAAACAAAACAAAAAAAGCAATAAAAGAAAATAACTTCTCCACTAAGAACCAGACAACTTCACATCTGTATGGAACTACAGGCGTGTGCTCATGCATGCATGTCATGTACTCTTAGTGCAGTGGCACATTATCATGGGTTTATACGTAGGCTATTAGAATAACGAAAATAAATACAAAAAAAACAGATTACCAGAAAAACTGCAGTACCAAGGTTCAGCCCCAAACGATACACTCAAGAAAGCTGAGAAGAGCCAGAGCATTTATGGTTTCATTCTTCTCCTACAACATTTGTTTTCACCATCTTATCTACAAAAGAAATGTGAGGGCGGGGGTGAGGTTCTGAAGTGCCAAGATTGTTTCTCCAACCAAGCTCAGGCTGGGTCTTGTTCAACTGAAGTGGAAATACACCTTTTGCAGCAAGCTCTGAGTCTGAACAAGACTTGCCACGTCCATTCAATCAACAGCTCTGACAGAAAGACCAATTCAAATTTGGGGAAAGTCCTTTAGGAGCATGTAGTGGCCCAGAATTCAAGCAGAACAACCAATGCGAACTGATGGCCCAGTACAATTATTCTCCCCACTCTCAGCTGTCCTCCAAACACAGCGAGCAGCACGGACCTTGTTTGGAGAGGCATGCTACAGCGGAGCAGGGCAGTGCTGGTGCAGAACAAAGCATTACCTTCAGGCAAGCCAGCGGGAAGGAATTGGTAAACAAAGTTACCCATAAAGTGAGAATGCAGCACTAACGTAAATGAAAGTGATTGTAAACTGTGTTAATGCATGGATAATTAATGTGGTAAATACAACAGAAGAGAAGGCACACAAAACACTGCTTTGGAGAATGTTGTAGAAAAACCTGTCAGAAATGGATGTCAAATATATCCTTTGTAGCTTCGCTGAGGTATTTTGCAGAGCAACAATCAAAACAAATATGCAGATCCCAATTATGGGACAAGAATCTTCTTGCAGTCTGTGTTAGGAGTTCTCTGGCAGCTCACTTTGCAGCATGCAGCTCTTGTGCTGTGCTGAAAGCTCAGGTCCCAGGAAAGTCCCCAGTCCCTCTGGCAGGATCGTTCATGCAGCTCTGAGAGCTGCTCGTACCCTTGCAATGAAATCACATTTCTGCTTAAACTGCGTGCATACAGAAGGATTTCTTTGTTTAATTCTTACTCAGTTGTGATGATGTGCTTCATTTCTGGCTGCTCAGCTTCTGCAGTTTAATGTTTATGACTGCGTCTTGGGCTTCCCAGGTGGACATCCATCTCATGTGGCGCTCACCATCAGGGTCCTCTCCATCCTATATTCAGCAGCATGTCCATTAGCATCAGCAAGTGCTGAGCAGCCTCACCATTTCCTCAAACTCCACAGGGTTGGAATAAACATTTGCTAGACTGCAAGCAACAAGCAGCAGTTATAGTTGGCCAATCTATATCAAAAAGGGAAGATGATAGATATTAAAGCCAACAGGGACCATTCCACATCACATAGCAACTTTCCAACACTCTCCACCATACACCATACACCATACACCATAGTTAAGCAAGATGCATGGAGACAGAGGCTGTTGAAGGACCCTGAGAACGACCCCCCTCCTGGAGCTCGGCTGCCTGGGCTGAGGGCCAACCTTGAGGCAGTGCAGCTGGGAGCTGCCCAGCTCCTTCACTTGACACACCAACCCCAGCCAAAGCCTTTCCCACACTGCACCACAGTGGATATCACAGCACCAGAAAGCATCGTAAAATGAACAACATTTGGAAAAAGTCTGAGTGCTCAGAGAAACCGTGAGATTTCAGGATGCCTCAGCTGATTTGGCTGCAGGCTGGGACCCGGCCTCTGAAGAAGCCTTTTTGTGCCTATGGCTGAACTCCTGCTGCAGCTGCTCAAGCCTTTTGCAACCGCAGTGTTGTGACACAGTCATGATTTTACCACAAAAGTGGCGCTGCCCTGCCATGAACCCTGAAGAGCTCAGCCCCAGCGAGGAAAGGAGGCTGGCAGCAGCACAACCGATTGAGCCTGGTTTCCTTAGGAACCCAGCCCAGGAGAGCGAGGAAGTAAGAGCATGTGTATTCTGGTAGGCAGTGAATAATCCATTAAAACTCTTAATTAAAAATTTAAACATGTGTTTGCTAATTACATCACCCTTCTCCTGCCCTCAAAAAGCAGCAAATGAGCATGGTTACACACCTGCCTGTGTGTTTGTTTCCTTGTGATGATGCTCACTTGTTCAGTAACCCAAATAACAGCTCAGGTAGCAGCTGCCTTTGTGAAAACATTGTGGGGAAGAGCGATGACAAATATTTTCTTTTTTGTACAGAACGGCAGGACTGTTCACAGGAATCCTGCTCGCTGCTGATGCATGCTCTGATTCTGTGGACATTTTTTGTGCATCTGTGCCGATGCTGTTAGTTCTTGCCTCTCAGAAATGGCTGTTTAAAGCCAGCAGTGCACATCATGCTGGCCAGCCACCTCAAGATCTATGAAAAAAAAGGAAGAGACTGGCTAAATAGTTTAAAAAGTAGGCTCTAAAGATACAAAAATGAACAAGGCTGTTGTCTGTAAGCTCAGAAACTGCAGAGGAAGAACAGCTGGGGCTCTAGGCCCTCCAGAGAACCTTTCTTTGAATGCCTTCAGGCATCCAACCTCAGCTTTGCTGGCATAGTGTGGGGCTCCACACGTAGAGCACGGGCTGAGAAGCCTCAGCATATCTCAGGTAAATAGCTGTCCATGCAAATGAACTCTCACAGCAAGTAAAACTTGTTTCTCCCTCCGTAAGCCACCCCACAGGGAGAGGACGGTCACTCTCACCAGTTATTTGCCCAGTCTGCTCTCCCCGGAGCTCTCCCCTTCACACAGGGGAGAGATCTAGAAGAAGCCTGGTATGCAGTTAGAATCAGTGAACCCTAAACTCTGATGCTGTGTTCCACTGACATGGCACTGCCTGGAGACTGAATGATCCCCTGAGATGATCTTTACAGTGCTAACATAGTACGTTCAGTAGTTGTTCTAATGCATCATGCGTGATCCTTGAGGAGGCCCACCAGAAAGGCTGCAGTGGCTGAGCAGCTGAGGGCAGGATGGTTGGTGCACGGACCTCCTCCACATGCTCTGCTCCAGGTCTGGTGGCACAGGCTGAAGCGCTGCAGTGGGGTAGACCAGGGCACATTTCCACAGGGCCTGGGTTCCCATGGGTTGCTGCCATCAACCTTTTACTCTGAAGTGGTGGAGCTTACACCAGATCCTCAGCTGGGCTCCCCAGACAAAGCTCGATTTCTTTCATTTGTGTGAAGAATGGGTGCATTTAATGCAGAAACAATATCAACCGAAAAGTCATCTCACTGAGCAGCAAGATCATCCACAACATGGGAGAAGCTAGAACTATTTACAAAATGTTTTCACACTTCTGTAAGGAAGAGGCTGCAGATTTCTGACTGTGGAGCAGAAGGCAATCCTATAATAATGCTTCATCTTTACCAATCATTCCAAATTATTCACATGAAAGATCCTGTTTTCTCTCTTGGACTTTAATGAAGCTCCTGTTGAACCAATTATTCACCAGCTATTCATGTATTGTCAGAAAGGAAATCACGGCAGCTTTGTCATTAGGAGCAAGATTTGATTGGCAAGGCACATGGCTCTGGGGTGGGTTTTCTTCTTCCCCTTTTTTTTGCTCTCTAGCCATAGCTTTTAGCTGGCAATTTCCACTGCTATAATCTGATGGAAAGTGATAAAATGCATCAGACTGCAGTACTCAAATGAGAAAACACTCCAGATTAGTAGGAATATAATTATGTTTTTCATGACATTGATTTTTTATTTTCTAACTGATAAAAGTAAACAACTGGGGGGGGGAGGGGAGGAGTGCCGAAAAACAACATTTAGACTTTAGTGAGATAATTAACTCAGCAATTAAACATATTTTGTATTCAGCATTTGTCCTCCATAGCACACAGCATATGTGACGTTTGTCCTTTATTCAAATTCTTCTTGCAATCTTTTTTGTCAGCAGGAGTGGCAGCCGGCAAGAGTCCTGTATGAAGGCCCACTTCCACGGCGCTTTGCTTGAAAGATGAATATTCACAGCTACGGTTTGGAAGGGAAGAGGCAGCCAAAAGGAATCATTAAGCTGAGCTAAGTGAGCAGAACTGAGAGGCGAGGTATCTGTGCAACACACATTTGTGTCTGTTTTCCTTTTGCCAGTAGTGTTTGGAGAGTAAGTAAACCTTATGATCCTTGCTGCTCTGTAAACTACTAAGCTGTATCTGGTGTAATATGGGGCTGTAATGTTTCATGCCCTGTGCTCTGATCCCATTCAGTATCAGCATCAGAATGGACTAGCAATAGTACGTGGGCAGGATCTGTCCAAGGAAAATTAAAGAACAAGGATCAAAGCCAATTGAAGAAAAAGAGTCCTCTGCTAGGGCTGCCTGCTGGTTCAGTGCAGGAGTCAGTATCACACTACACCATGAAACAAGGACAGAGGCATAGGTAACAATGCATCATTAAAAACCTCACTTGCCTTTTTGTGAAGAAATACTTTTTTAATTGCATTGTCTATCACTGTAGAGTGAGAGTGTTGGGGGAAGGTGTGGACAGGAACACAGGGGTAATGTCCTCCCCATTACTGCTCCATCTTCCTTTGTTTTAGAAAAATGAGGTCATTAGGCAAAAGTTACACGGTTGGGATAAATGAAACGTGCTACTTGTGACTTTACAGGCAGGATCAAGAGGGAGAAGCAAACACTGTCAAGGCAGAGGTAGGCAGATAACATCACACAAAGGATGTTCAGCAGGATACCGTACTTTAGCACGTCAACTCAAACTGCAAATCTGCAGCTGATATTGTACAACTTAATACTCAACCACACTACAATTTATCTTTTTACTTGGAGCCAGCAAGATGTGAGGCTTCTTTTCAGGGAAGAACTCTGAGCCTCAGGGAAACCCAAATACCTTCCACCTCTGCAAGACTCCTTCAGTCGCCCAATTAAAACTGCTGCTCCTGGGGGGTAAAAGTGGTAACTTCTGAGCTGGCATAGATTTCTATAGTAAATGTACTATGACAAGTTATCCCAAATAAGTTCTTTTCTTTCCCAGTGTAATTTTGCCAGGTAGCATACTAAAAAATCTGGTTTCTTGCCAGTGAACTTGCTTTGTCCTGATACACTGTGGTGCATAACAAACATCAAGCCTCAAGAGGCTGTTTACTGCTAACTGTAGGCAACGACATGTGTCATGTGTGTATTCGTAACACATCCAAGTCACTACATACCTGGAGCACAACCTCCCCTAAATCCAGGGTGTTCACCTTGTGAAATCTGTGGCCATTTACAGAATGAAAAAGTTGCAATGATGAACACTTTTCACTATCAGATACAAAATGCGTTTGTTTTTGTACTGACCTTGGGACATGAATAGAAATCTGCTTTGTCCTTACCCTGCAGGACAGCCGGAGCAGCTGGCTGTGCTTCAGGACAGGTCAGACTAAAATAGGTCTATCCGTGTGAGAGCAGCATTTGGGCTACACTCTGAGACACAGGGTTTGAATTTTGGGTGGTGCTGTGCAGAGCCAGGAGTTGGATTTGATGATCCTTACGGGTCCTTTCCAAATCAGGATATTCTGTGACTCAAAGATTCTATGAAATTCTGCAAGTTATTTGAATGCCATTAATAGTTCCACCCATAGGTCATAACCCTGAAAAGGTGTCTCCAAGTGGGATCGGTAATTTCATTTATACTTCACTTGCATTTCCATGAACATGAAACATGAGCAAAGGGGAAATGGTGAGAAGAGCTCCTGCTTTAGGTTGCTTGTGGCCTCAGAGCAGGTGGCCCCTTCCTGCCTGCTCCCTGGGGCCAAGAGGTGTCCACCAGCTACACTGGGAGAGCTGCTCTGCTCCATGCTCTGAGCTGTCCTCTGGAGGAAGCCTGAGGGCAGGGGCTGTTGTGCTGCCAGTTATGTGATGAGAACTGCCAGCAGATACAGAAGGGAGAGGAAAATAGCCTATTCCCAAAAAAGCAGGTACATTCAAAACAGCAAATTTTAAGTACGGTGAATTACTACTTCTAACACTACTAAGAAAATACATAAAGAGGGTGATTTCCAAGCTGAATCCATTCTTTGAAACACTCTTATATGTTCTCATAATTCCACAGTAATACTGTAAGTGTAATATCTTACGCCAATGTTAACATCTCCATATCTACAGCACTACAGATACGGAGAACTTCCAAGCACAGGATTTCTCTCGAACTCAGTTCGGGAGCCTCTCTGTTGTTCTGCTCATTTATGCTACACAACTGCCTTGAGATATTTGATACAGAGTAATGATAATGTTTTGCGCTTCTTCATTCTAGGCCTTACTCAAACTCCTTAGAAATACCACTGGGAAGTAACAGGGTTTGGAAAGCAGAAGGTCCAGCCAAATCTTGCCTGTGAGTGCATGGCAAAGCTCAGAATGGAAGACAGATGTACTCGATCCTTCTCTCATTCGAGAAGCAGCAGCTCAAGTCGACACTGCTCTGAACTTTGGAGATGATCTGCCTGCTAAGCTATAGCACATTTATGATTTGTGGGTTTCTAGTCTGACTTGGCTTCATTTTTAAACTTTTCATTTTCTTTTTAGGCACCCAAACTGCTCACTGGGTTTGGCAGCTGACGGCTATTAACCGTTACACTCCAATAACCTGGGGATAGTTAGAAGAGCATTAAATATTTGCACTGTGCAGCAAGGCTATACTTCATCTCAGTACACACGAATCCCATGCTCTTTTCACACTGGAAGAAAACCCACCTTATTGCTATTCAAATCTATCTGTCTGTCTCTTCTTATGCTGTCATTATGCATGCAAGGCCTGTCAGTGCCATTGACACAAAAAAAAAGCTCTCCCTTTATGCCAACACCAGTGACACCTGAAAAAAAGCCCACAACCAAGACACTAGAGAATTGCTGCTTTTTATATTTTTGTTTATTTGGCCTTCATTTTCTAGCGAAGTACCTTATTCTATCATTCTATAAAGCTATTTCTCCCACCCTGCCAGGGTGTGCTCTTCCTGCAGGAACAGGTTATAGATAAATCTATATGAAAGTAGGTTTTGGCAACTGAAGTTTGTCCCTGGTTAAACTGTGAAGCTTTGTTTTGAGCACTGTTTATTCCCCTCAACATCTTAACTGCCATTTTTAGTCTAATCTTTTAGGAAATATCCTATGTAGGCACTCCTTGTGGTCTGCTTTTAAAAAGCAAAATTTATTTTGGCCTCTGCAGGAAGCATTTAAAGTGCATAATGAATAATGTTTGACACAGGAGTCAGTTAGCAGTCATTTTAGATTAACAACACTGCTCAGAAAAAACCTTGCAGGGGATTAGAGTGAGGGAAAGATGCTTAGGCAATAACCTCTGAGCCAGTTGGTTGCTGAACTATTCACAATAGACATAACTATCTCAGAAGGTCTTAAGTGTGAGAATTATCTGCAGGAAGAGAACAATGAGTTAGTGAGATATAAAACAATAGGCTCGCGCTCTAATACAAGCAGTTAGCTCTGCACATGTTCACTTTTCATTTAAGCTGCAAGACTTTCAGACAGCAGCAGTTGGTGCCCAAATTAAGACTTCCCCTCTCCCTTTGATCTTATGCTAAAACTAATGAATTGTATAATCTCCAACACCTCCGAAATCCCGCTGGTTAGAGGGAAACTATCCCTACCTTTCCCATGCCTGTCTCGATTCACTAAATGGGAGCTATATTTAACAACAGGCCAATCACATGATCACTGAAAAGGAACAGCACAAGGATCTGTAATCCTAATGCTCTGGAGCTGTGATTGCTATAAATCCTTGGCAGAATGATTTCCTTTAAATCCCAAACATGTCATTGCACTTTTAATTAACATTTCTTTATGAAAACTGTGGATAAGAACCTTTAAATTAAAGATTGTTCCCAGACTTGTCATCTTAAAACAGTGTGCATTTCTATTGTCATTTTCATGTAGCACATTTGACAGCAGAGCTTTTGTCCTTTCCTTTTTCTCCTTTTCCTTCCCTGTCTTAACCCTCAAACAAGCATTAGCAGCCAGCACTATTTTAAGGGTAAACAAATAGAAGTTTGTTCACGTACAAAAGGGAAAACTAAAAGATCAGCAGGGAGTACAGGCTGCGATGTGGCTCACAGTGCCATATTTGAATTCTTACCACCTTCATCCTGAGTTAGCCATCTTTCTGAGCTTACCATCTTCTTTGCAGAGAGATACAGAGAGCAAAGAGATCCACCCAAAATAATAAGCTAGTCACTTGTAGAAATGGAAGCGTCACTTTTATTTCATGATTCTCAGCTTTTCTTCCCAGCTCTTCAGCATGTTGCTTTGTAAATAACTGGCATATCCCCTTGCCCACTGACCTTAGCAGCATTGCTGTTTGCTTCACGTGGTATGAAAGCAAGCCTGAAATGCACGATGGCAAGCATAGGAGATGCAGTCTTATTTCCAGCAAAATGGAAGAATTTTAGAGTGAGGGTAATATGCTTTGGTCAGTGCTAGTGGGAAATGGATTTCCCATTTGAAAGTATCCCAACTCACTCAGAACTTTGGGTTTGAGTGACGGCTCAAGCTCAGTGACAGACTCACTTCAGTTCTCTCATCTGGGATTTGAGACAGTGGGATGTTTCGTTGGCAGACATTTATTTCAATGACATGTTTTTCGGGAGGCCCAGTTTTCTAACAAGCCTCTGTGCGGAAGAAGTCAGTAAAGGACAAAAGAAAAAATATGTGAAAGAGAAGATTAAAGATGACACTGTTATCCGTTACATATACACACTCAAAAAAAAAAACAACAAACAAACAAAAAATAGCCTGCGTGAGTGAGAAGCAAGAGGGAAGTACAAATCCTGAAAAGAATTCTCAATGAAATCACCAGGCAATTTGACAGCACAAGTTAAAGTTATTTAGCATGATTTGGCAATACATTTCTAAATATCCATATATCATCCAAGAATATCCATTGACAGATATTGGAGAAATAATGAAAGGCTAAATAGAGCAGGTCAGATTCTGATGCCCTTCCATGAATTGGGTGGTAGCTTATTCCTCAGCTGCTCCCACTGGCTTCAAATTATGCTCTGGAGCTGACACTTGGAGCCAAATGTCAGGAGCCCAGGCTCACCAAGCACGTCAGTGGAAAAGCTCAGAACAGAACCTCTGACTTGGCTATCTTGCATTCTGAATTGAAAAGAAGCAGCGGTCCAGATAAAGACAGGAAGAAAAAAAAACAACCTATATGACAATTCCCTTCCTTTACATATCCGCCCTTCCACTGCAGTAGCTGTGTTGTTTTTTAGTTCCTTTGCTACGGCAAAGAATAGGTCTATGCCTGAAGACAAAGCATACTGTGGGCTCTTCTCAGTTTTGTTTGCTGTTCCATCTTCACATCAGTATATGAATTCCTCTGTCGCAGAATGTGAGAAATGTAAAGCCCAAAGTTCTCCGAGAGAGCTCTGTGGAGAAAACAGCCAAGTCTTATTTGCACAAAGCTGTTCCTGAGTAGTTCCACAGATGGACAACACTTGAACGTGCAACCCTTTCTTGTACTGTTACCCAAGCTCTTTTGTGCTGTGATGCAAGCCCTTGAAGAACAGCCCATACTTTGGACACAGTGATTTGCACTCACACTGATGGAGTTCTATGGCCCCATGAGGACTTTCAGGGGTGGCTGGTTTGAAGCTCCTTCATGCACTTGCAGGAACCCCACCAGGTGACCTCTGAGAAGATACAGGCTATTCTCTGATATATCAAACCAGAGTCTTGACAAAGAAAGAAGGAAATCAGGACCTTAGACCTGATGTCTCCCCACACTCTTCGTGGTACATCAACCGTGTAACAACAGCTTTTGTGTTTCCCTCATTCAGTGCTCTATAGTAAAATGAGAAGCCTGACTGCTTATCATTCTACAATGAATCCCAACCATCAATTTTTCAACTTCCCTGTGGTACAAACACCACACTGATGTTCTTTCCTCAGTGCAGAGCTCACCCTTGAATATCTGCCTGTGTGCAGAAAGCCATGGTTGAAAAGCTGAGATCTAACAGGTTAGGCACCTGTTTCCTGCTCCTGTTTCAGTAAGACAGTTGGGGAATGACACATATACAACAGTACAAAGCCAAGAGCTACTGTATGACAATCTTTTTTATTTATCAGTATCAAATTACATAGCAAAGTAATGAATGCAGTGTCAGATCACCTCTTCGAATACTGTAAATACAAACAAAATCCACCATATCGCTTAATTACCCAAAGTAAATTAAAAGTTTAAAAATGTGCGTTTCAGAGATTCCATTTGGCATGTCCTGTCAATATATCCTGCATAAATATTTCTGTACCTCATTTTCACTACGTGTACCTTAATTAAATTCAGCCCCTAAAAAGCTCACACTGAGGAGATAGGATCTAGCCATACGTTATGTTCATCATCAGCTCACACCTCTGCCCTGACATCCCTGGAAGTACCTATCTGCATGCTCACCTGGCAGCCCAGCGTGAGGTCCCGGTACGATGAGCACAGAGCACCGGACCCAAAGTCACTGACATCAGTGTGATCATGCCTTTAGGTTCTGACAAACAGCGATCTGCTTTCACGGCAGCTGGGCTGGATGTGATGGCCAGATCTTGTACACCCAAACACTGAAGGAAGTTCTTGGGACACTTACACGGCTCGTAACACTACTGTGACTCCACTATTCAGAGGGAACTATTCCTGGTTTATATGGTTATGTCACAAATAAAGTCAGGTCTGTTCAAGTAAGTTGAGTAGGATTTGGACACAGATAAAACTAGATAATTCATTATTTTACCGGTTTTAGTCAGCAGTGCCATTTACACGGGACGTCCTTTTAAACTGTGTCAACAGAACAATTTTTCCAGGCGGATATGAGAACAGGCTTCACTTAGCACAGTTTCCAAAAGTTAAGACTAGTGAGACACGGCAGTGGCATGAAAAGGAAAACATCATAGAAATATATATTTCATTTAAAACGAAACGAACAGAAGTACAGAAGCGTTGATGCAGGTAATTGGAAAGGTGAGGACAAGGAAGGAGGAAGAATTCAGGCAGCGATCCCACGGCAATATGAGAGTTTCTCTTGATCCGTCCAGTTCACCGGTATCAGTGGAAGTCGGGCTTCTCTGGGAAGGTGCAGCCTGAGCGCTTGATAATTACGCTGGCTGCATAGTGTCCAGCTCGGATGCACTCGGTCACCGGCCGGTCATACACAAGCTGTGAGAGGAAGCCTAGGAATGAAGCGGGACAGAGAAAGAAGGGAGAGAATGGTTAGGTTTTGAAGTGTACCAGCTTGTCAATGAGCAGGGCACTCAAATACTGGCCTGACTGTATGTACCTGGATACACAGAGCGCTGCGCTTAAGTGAGCTGCTGAGTTACAGTGCTGCTGCTGTCATTTCTACCTGAAGACTCCAGTAGGTAGCTTCAAGTAAATCAATGATCATCAAGACTGATCTTTTTAGACACCTGAAGAGGATTTACTAGAGTTCTTGCTCTTTTCCAGAGAGAATCCTGATTCCTCAAATATCATTTTAAAAACACAGCAGCAGTTTTCCCTGTCGAAGAGAGCTTCTTCTGTTCATGCTGGCTTCAGCTCCAGCACTACATCACTGTCACTGGTGCAGGCTTTTCTCAAAAGAAGGGAAAAGCACACAACAAACGTTATCTCTATTCACAGTTAAAGGGGTTCATAGTTAAAACGGAGAGCATTTTACCTGTCAAGGAAAGTCAGATGACATCTGCTGCCTTTGGTTACAGGAAGTTTAACCCAAGGCTTCCAAAGGAGTGGGCACGTCTTGTCATGCTGAGATACCCAAACCAACAGCAAACCACACAGAGCCAAGCACCTCTCCCAGTCACCGCCCTTGGTTTGCTGCTTTACACAACAAAATCTGTGGTATCCATGATTTAGAAAACCAGAAATCACTGGGATCAGAGTGTTCTGAACACCAGAGTACATCTTCAATTGAATATAAGAAAATAGAGTCCCAAAAAGGAGATTATCATAGGTACTTGGAAAAGTTAAGTACAAGTGGCACAAGAAATTTTATGGGTTGAGTCCTTTATCTCTGAAACATTTTGTTTTGGCCGCAACGTTTTTGATCAAAAGCATGACTGAACTTACGGCAGAGGTGAAATGTATTTTTTAAATATAGGTTTTCAAGATGTGAAAAGTAAACACCGTTTCTTATAATTTAAAGCTCCACTCTGTCATCCTAGAGGTAATATTTTATTCACTTTTATCCTTTTTTAATACCTTTCAGATGTGTCTCCCTTCTCCATCCAATCACTGTAGGAAAGTGAGATCTCTGTAGGAAAATCTGAGCTGAAACATGTTCTTTTTAAAGCTTTCAACCACCATTTCAAGTTCCTGTGTCACACCCTGGCAGGTCTTGGGCCTGCACAGTACAAATCTACACTTGAAACTATGAAGTTCATAAGTACCAACTTTTGACATGACAAATTTTGATTCAAAGCTATGTTTTACTAGCTTTCTTTTCATAGAGTCAACTACAATTCCTCTGCTCACCTTGCTTACTGCTGGAATAAAGACTCTACGTTAAACTGTGATGCTTTCCTTTAACCCATGCTCCTTTTCTACATATTTATTTCAGAATGGAACATTAGGGCATTTTTTTAGAATATGATAAAAATATACTTATTCAATGCAATAATGGTGATTCCTTGAAGATTAAAAATCATGCCAGTCATGAAAAACACTGTTACAAATTGACCAGGGCTAAACCTGCTGAGCAACAGGTCATTTTTGTGGACTACCAAGCTCTTCTGTGTCTGATGATAAAAAGAAGCCAAGCTGATAACACAGTTTTCTCTAAACTGCGCTGAAAGAGAGAAGAGACTGGGGATTTGCTTAAAACTACTAAACCTATAAATCAAATACCTTTCATTGAAATGGGAGAAAGAAGAGAAAACAGGTGTTTTAGTTGACAACTAGGAAAAAAAAGTACTTTTCTGACACTGATATTTTTCTAGAGAAACCTGAACTACGTATAAGATGGAATTTCACAAACATCGACCGACATTAACTGGAGAGATATGACTGCTTTGCCAACAAATGTTAAGTCCATAAACACAAGTGGAGAAGACAGTATTATTTCAGTACACAAAGATGAGAATCTGAAATAGGAAGAAACTGTGCTGTGAATGCTATCACTGGCGGCAGTCAGGGGATGACAGACAACACAACTGTGGCAGGATGGTCCAGCTGTAATAGTTGGGTAACAGTTGAGAAATTCAAACAGCATGCCTGGCAGAAATCAGGACATTTCTGAATAACGAGATGAAAATGGTCTGCTCTCCATTAAATTAACATGCATTCTTAGAGGAAACTTTCTTGGATGCGCAGAGAATGTCAATCATTACATTTAAACTGCCTGGGAGGCAGTAGCTTGCCAGTGTGCTTCTGGGTGGTTAAAACTTCAGAGCAAGTTGTAACCGTATGTAAAATGAGGCTGTTAAGACAGTCCGTTTCTGACTCAGTAAGTACAGAAGATGCACTGGGCAGGCCTCCAAAGGCAAACACGCAGCTAGGCTTTGTGCAGAGCACAAGTTCAGAGAGCGGTTTACACACAACTGTCCTCTGTGCTTATAATCAAGGCATCAAACATACATGAAGATGAGGAAATACCAAGGGGCAAAGGACCATAAAATGTAAATCACTTTTCAATTTCAAATAGGCAGACACTGTCACCACCTCCAAGGCTCACAGTAGTCTCAAGACAGTATGTACTTTTTGTCTTCAGTGAAGCTACTTCTTATTTCCTCTGACCTACGAGAAAGAATCAGGTGGAAAAAAAATTCTGTTCTAATTGGGGATAGAGATGAGAGAACTCTGTGATTTCAGAGTAGTGGAGAAATGATGTTAAGTGCAGCTGTCATATATGAGGTATGTAGAAACTGCAGTGGGGAGTTTGCCCTCAAACCATTCTCTTGTCTGTTGAGTTTCTCTTAAAAGGTATGTGTTTCATAGTTGAAATAGAAATAGCAGTATCTGACACGATATTGCATCGAAGGACAACAGAAACACATATACCACAAAAACCATTCTACATCACGTAATAAGACTAGGTAGTTGGCAAGGCAGACCCAGAGGGATCACCCAAAAGCGCTGCTGTTTGAGCAGAGAAACAAAGAGCTCTATTGGGTTGGCTGTTTCAGCTGCGGAATACTCTTTTTAGTTAAAAGCAACATGGTCAGAATGTAATTTAGAGTTCCTCTCCTCCAGAGTAACAGGTACTCCGATGCAAACCCCCTGAGTCATAGTCTCAAGGCATGGATTCAGGTCTCCTGGTTCCAGTAGTGCCCCTTCTGTTTTTTACCACCCTTCTGTGCTGCTAGTGTATCCTGGTGCTCTGTTCAAACGAGCCAGATCAGTCTGAACTGGTTAACAGCAGGTCTCTGCTATCCTGGCTCATTTGAACTGAGGTAGGATAGGTGACACTCAAACACTCAAACAGCCCCAGCAAGCAGGGCAGTGGAGGGAAGATAACAGGTGGTTGAAATCTGTAATCTCTTTAAGGAGTCGTGACTGGAAGTGCAAGAAGATAAGTGAATGTGGCTACAGACTTACTGCACTCTCTTACAGGCAGAAAGGGCAGCACTGATCCTGCATCACGGGTCCAGGCTCATAGAACTACATCATCAGATATCATGGTAGCTCAGCAACTATTTTAACTTATGTCATGGCCTGAACTAGTTTCCAGCTATCACTGGAATGGAGTGCAAAAAGTAGTAATGTACTCTGGCTACACAAGACAGCCTCACTTCAAATATTTTACCAAAGCAACTTCAGGAGATACTGTCTACCACCTTCCAATTGCAGCTGTTCTGCACCAGCATTTCCAAACTGCTGGGGCTGTTCACAGTATTACACGCGTTATATACTGCTCTCTTCACACCAGAACACAGAGACAAGAACCAAACTCAAGGGCTTCCCACTTGTCTGCCTCCTGCTCAGACATCAAAAGTGTTTATGTGGAGTAAGAGAAACAGCAGCTGCAGGACGCCTAGTAGGCTGCCACACTGCAATTAACCGTACTGGTAAGTACTCAGAGCAGGCAGAGGTGCCTTTTGTCTCTCACAGACACGGACAGCCAAGTAACCACTTTGTACCTACACCCAATAAGAACTTCTGAGGAACTGTGTCCAATCCATCCCATGAAATTCATTATTTCTTAGTCAGCCAAGTCAACTTCAAAAGCTGCTATAAACCTTACAGTACTACAAAACCGTAACATAAAATGTATTCACATTCCCAGATGAAACACGCGATTGCAAGACACCATTGGCTATTTTTGGCCCATAATTATTTCTTTTCTTTTCAGTAGAGAAAGGCATCTCCAAAATTGCTTTGCTCTGAAAGAGTGCCTGAAATAATTGAGAGTTAATCTTTATTATCTGCGGAGTCTTTGCTATATATGCTCAAAGACAATGTTTATAATTGTTAGGTCTGCAAACAGAATGGGGAACAGAAAAGTCAAGTTGTTTCCTTCCTTTCTGTGCTCACCACCTTATTAACAATTCTGCAAGCCAAGTACCAGAAGTGGTGCTTGAGCCTCAGAATCCACACCTAAATGAAGGTCCTTGCGGAAACAAGCTCAAATCTCTTTGGTGATGTCAATACAACTCAGAAAAGACACAGTGAAACAGTCCACTCACTGACACAAAAGGTGCTGTCCTTACTGTGTAACTTTTTAGAGAGGAGTAGCACTTTAAAATCATGAATGAAGAAACAAGTTCATTTCCTTGCGGCCAGCACAGTAGACATTTCAGGGGCAATTTCACTGAAATGTGATTTCTCTGCAAGTTTTGTTTCCCAATTATCAGTGATAATTCTGAACGAACGCCTAGCGCTACTGCAGTTGGATGGAAACGTAGGAGTCCAATAGCTGTTTTTTTAAAACAGTTCTGGTCTGCCTCAGTAATGGTTTAGCAACACTTAAAAACAGATCATATTGAAGCCAAATGTTTCATTTCAAATTGTACACTTGACAATTAATTTTAATGACTGTTAATTACTAATGCTGGCTGGAAATCTGTTTATAGCCTCTGACACTCAGACTCCCTACCATTAGTCTTTCTGCAGTCTCTTTTGCAGTTCCAAACTTTATGAAATGCTCATGAAAATATTAACGTAACTTTTTAAATACAAGAGAAAAAAGTAGGAAAAATGCAGAGGTCAAATGCATTAATTATAAACAATCACAAGTTGACCCTAAGTTCGAGCCCATCAAAGAAAGTTTGCTATGTGATGTTCCCAGATAATCTTCTCCTTCCAGGTGAACCCTGAAGGACCCAGCATACTCCACTTTAGCCTGGCCATTCACCTGCAGAACTGTCCCAGCACCAGATCATAAGCAACAGAGCTGACTCCTCCTTCTTGTATTTAAAGTTTCTACAGCTGAATTTCTGAATGACCTTTTTAAGATGGTGCTATCCCACTGCAGAGGGCAGCTGCAAGCACCTTTCTACACTCTTGTTTGTGTAGAGCATTTATCACAGTTGCTTGAGTGCTCTTCTATTTTTAAGTGATCCCAGCAGCTTTCCGGGCCATCGGCGTGGGAAGATGCAGTTTTCAAGAAACATTACCTTGGTAATTTCAAGTCTTGTAGCTGACATGACTGGGGGTTGCTTTTTTGTTGTTTCTTTCTTGGACGTCTCTTACTGCTTTTGGAGTGAGTTAATGTTGTGGGGTACCATGAGTCTGGTCAGATGAAATGAGGTGGTTAGCAACGCTGGTGCCAAGAGCCAACCAGCCAGCCTAGATTTTGTAAAAGATGTTGGCATCAGATGATTCCGCAGCGTAGTCACTGAACGCCCGTACATCAACATGCTGAGGTTTCTCCTTTTTAAATTTTGTGGCAGATGGTGGATATTACAGCCAAGAACTGTGGTAAGGCAGAGGCGCTGCCCATTGCTATCGAAACAAATGCTGGCTATTTTAAATGGAAGCGTTTTTGATAAAGGGTGGGATTTGGCTCCTGTTTTCACATAGTTTGGCACTGTGGTCTGAACCTTTAGACTTATGGTATAGAAGACAAATGTAAGCATCTTCAAGTACATGATACTTCTTTCAATCTTCACACACCTAAGTTCTCTCCTGATACAGTGGAAGATGTATTCCACATATGCACATTCATGCTATTAAATTTGAATGTATTTATGTACAAACAAGTGCACAAAGTGAAGCATCTTTCTCTCTCTTTTTAAATGAGATGGCTCTAAGCTTCTACAGAACCGCATTGCCAGGCTAATTACAGCAGAGTGACGAAAGGTTACCAACCCTTTCAGAAAAGCAGTCATTTAAGATGTATATCTAACAAGTGGCAACCTTGAAATCTCACTCTCGCTGAAATGAACATTAGAGAAGCCTTCCTGAGTATACCACGGGAGGAAAGTTTTAATAAAAACTAATTAAACTACAAAACTCCCAAGTGGTTAACTGATTTTAGGGGCTAAATTTCTGGCAATTCTAATTATCCTCTTGTGGCTTCACTTAGTGTTTCACAACCATGACAGATGACAATGAAAAGCTGCAGTTAAATTCATCCTCCCTGACACCATGCTAAGCACTGGCTTCTCCCTCTCCAAGTAAAATCAATACCATGTTTGAGTAAACACGTTTACAGCTTTATTAGGATGTCTCGCTTGTTCTGTAACAGCTACTTGAAGCTGTGGTAACAAATCGACTCAACTCAGTTAAACCTAGAGAGCTGAGTAAGAGGCTCATCGATAAGGTTGTTATAAAAATAAACTGCAGGGGATCAGAAAGCTGGAACAAATAGCCTGGTAAATGTCAATATTTTTACTTCCAGAGAATGACAAAACCATGAGATCACGAATAAAATGTTTTGGAAGTCTATATCTACTCTATTTATAAAATGGCCACATGCTAAATCGGGGATGCACTTCACTGTCTGTGTACTTCACTTACACAAACATTTTCAAATCACCAACATGAATATCAAAGCAAATGCTTGTTCAAGAAAAGCAGCCAGTATTGTTGCTGCTGCCTCTATCCTTGTTTTCTTTATATTTACGGATAGATATATTTTGAGTGCATTCAGTTCCTGTCAGAACCACTCGGATGGATCCATGGTTTCCTTACTCTGAGTTCACACAGTCATTTATGGACACATGCAAATACTGCAACTTTGAATCTACTGGAAGGCTGGGTATAAGGGAAAGGAGTGTTTTCATATCACTTTAGCAGCCATTTCAGGACTGGAGAAGAGGTGTTGAATACACAAAACAAAAAAGATCCCAGATCCTAATGTTTTAAAGCATTACACGTGGAAAAAATCGATGCAAGATACCTGAAAAAAAAAAAAGAAGTAACAATAAAAAAATGAAATAAAACTCCACTATATCCCTGTTGCTACATTAGGAATAAATTACTCAAGGCTGAACATTTTTGTTGCACTGCATATGATTGCCACTGTTGGACTTCTGGCCCAGCTCACAGCAGGTTGTACAGTAAGGTGCAATCGTACTTCCAGGGCCTGTGGAGATGCCTGGTCCCATCAGAGACTGTATCAGAGGAAAATTTATTGTTTCTTTGATGTCTTTGTGCAAGTAAGAGTGACTGTAGCTCTACAGCAGTTCGGTCCTGAAGGCTGTGCAAAGGATGGAGGAAACTTAGATCCCTCTACTGAGAGTGATGGAAGTTTTCCCACCGACTTCAACTTCACAGCATAAGCTTTGACTGAGTAATTCTAATATTCATGGAAGGACAACTCATAGTCAGAGGAGAGGATGAAGGGTTTGATAGTGTTATAACCTTCACATGAACCATCCTCCATGGGCTCCACTTGTGCAATTGTGTTGCATATAACTTCTATTAAAAGTCCCCAGTGCCTCTCACTGTCCAGGAGCAGAATCGTTTAATTTTACAATCTGCTCCAAGAAAGAAGTGATGGTGGAAACTGATATAATAAAGTTACAACTTCTGATGGTCCTATTCTTCATTTTTAAGCCCAAAAGATAAACCCTGGCAACGTTAACTTCTGGATCAGAAACTAGTGGCTTTGGGCTTGTCTCCAACAGCCAGGATTAGGGGGAAAATATGTGATAAAGCAAAACAAAAAATAAATCCCCTAAGCTTGCAAAGAACAATACAAGATGCTGCACGTGCTGAATCATAATGCAGGTATTTTCATTGGAAATGTCTAAGCATCTGAAAAAAAAAAAAATTGAAATCCTGCTTAGCCATTTTTGAGTTATAAGAATGAAATACACTTTTTTTTTTTTTTGTTAATACCTCAGAACTGATATATTTTCTGAGCTTCTGAGCTTCAGGACAGATTCTCAATATTGTCAATGAAAAGTGCAGATTACTACATCTACAGCTCAAGATAAAAGAGAAAACTTCACTAATTCAACATAGGAGTAATGAAGCCCTAAGCAAAACAAAATGGAATTATTAATCTCTATTTGGTTTTTAACATTGTTTGGGAGCACGATGCTTCTGTCACACGTTCATGTACAGAAACGGCAATGTGAATGTAACTTCATGGCTGAGATTTCCACGCACAAAAGCTAGAAATTTTAAGCTGTGTTTGCAGAGCAACATAAGCCAGTAAGGTTTTACTTGCAGGTATACTTTCACACCATCAAGCCAAGCAGTGTGAAAGGTATCAGAAAGCAACAACCAATGCAGTGGGAATGACTTGGCAGTGAGGTACCTATGAATTTTTTGATTTTTGTGGGCTGAAAGCCTACCACAGCATCATATTCACACGCCTCCTGTTCTACAGGATGTCACTTGGTAACTTTTGTCCATTTAAATATCAATCGCAGTCCTGGATTGATACTTTTCCCTGACCACCAATAACAGTAATGTCCTTTTAGGCAGAGTAAGAGATCAGTGTCAAACAAACCTGGATGCACTGCTACAACCACTACTTTCAACCAGGACCATGTTTGTTAATCTTCCTTCCTTTTTATTGCAAACCTGCCACATTCCCACCTCAAGTATGAGCCCATCTCAGTGTGGGGAAAGTGAACAAACAATGGGAGAAGTTACTATGCTATCAGATAGTAGAAGAAGCCACCGTGCAATAGGAGAGAATGAGCATATCGCTAGCCAACACCACACCTTGAGAAGCACCTTTCTGATCATCCCGTCAGTCTCTGTAGCACCAAACCAATTCAGATCAGATGAGAAAAAGATAACATATTTCAGTGTATTTTGATATTTTGTTGTGAGTCGTATTTCCTGCAAATATAGCATCAGCTTAATCTGACACATTGTTTCTTAGGGGACTGCATCCTGCCCTGATACCCAGGGGAATGTTCTTGATGATCCAATCTGACTAGTGCCTCTGTCTCTACTCAGAACATATTAAAATAACACAAAAATATTACCAACAGTCTGAGTGCAAGGCAATAATAACTCGTTAAAGTAATTTCTAACCTTCCACATGAACATTTTATTTATCATTACACGATTTTCTAACACTTGACACATTAGCATAAAACAAAATGTTTATAAGGATAGGGATAGCAGGCATGACAAAATATTTTTAATGGTGATCATTTGCTTTGAGGTGTTAAGTCAATTTGTCAAAAATTGGAACTTTATAGTTGGCTTTGAAAATCTATTTTTAACGTGGTGGATTTGTTTTGAAAACGTACACAGCCTATTCAACGCTTGCTTATCACAAAGCCTGTTCAGAACGTCTCTGAATTTGTGGTGAAGGAAATTAGGCCTTTTAAAACCCCAAATATTAATCATCTTGCTGCATACTGAGACTCCCTTAACGCTGGTGATGCCGCTGACAGGAAAAGAGACACGGCAGCCAGATGGATCAGGTCCTCTGCAGTCTAGTGAGAAAGTTCCAAGGGTTTATTTCTGATCCTTTTAAAAGGATCTCTCACTTCTACAGTTTACTGAAAAAAAAAAATCAGCAAATATACTAAAATTTTGCCTTACAGTAATGCTGCTCCATATTTTTCTGGACTGCCTTAGTACTGTATAGATAAAAATGGGAATTACCATATGTAGGTTACTGTGTTTTGATAAAAAATAAGTATGCAATAAACTTACTACGCTGAACACTAGAAATCTGAAGAATGGCAGCAATTAGAAAAACTTTAAGTGGACTGGATCCCAACTACACTGGGGCAACAATTATTACCAGTTTCATCTATAATGCCAACACAGAAGAGTGTATCACTTTCAAAGAAATAATTCTGAATGGAATTGGTAAAAGTATAAAATTAAACAGAAAACAGGAATATTCCTTGTTTCTCCTGAGTGCTGAGTGACATTCATCTTTCCATTCAAGTTTTTGTTCAAGTTGGTGTAATTCAAACCGTGGCAAATATTTAAATTGTGCCAGAATAAATGTTGAAAGTAATAGCAACCAGCTACAGTATTGATCAGAATAATGAAGTGCCTCTAGCTGAGGCTGAACAAAGTCAGCCAGGAAAATGTAATCTGGTCATCTTCCAGTTTGTCAAAGATCAGTTACAGAGATAACATGGCCACCTAATAGCCTAGGTTCAGATGTGACATTTGTCTGAGAGAGTTAAGGATGCCACCAGAACACATGGGCGGTAAGTCATGAACGCAATGTCAAGATTTCCCCTAGCAAGCAGATTGATGCCCTATCTGCAGCTCAGCTATTATCTATGCTGTTTATAAAACAGGAGTATTAAAGATGGGCAAAATGGGCTGTCAGTCAAAATGCTGATGACATTAAGAAGGTATTTTTATTTCAAAGCTTCATATCTCATCAGCCATGATCTCTGTAACAACAGGATTGCTCAGAGGCAATTAGCCACCCATGTTGTATAAATGAAGACTAACAGAGTGCTGATTTCTGCTAAAACATTTATCTTTACTTCAAAGAAAAGACAAAACATCTCAAAAGTATCCCCTCGTCTCTTTGCTCATGAAGATAAATGTTATAGCAGAAATAAACCACAAGTTATATGTACATGCATATTTAATTGCAATCACGCACACACACACACACAAAAAAGGAGCTGGCAAATGAAATAATAAAACTGCATCCCATGGCTCTGGAGTTCCCTGAGTACCGTACTCAACATCAGTGACATTTTTATCCACTGTATTTCTCTCTATCAAATGTGATTAAAAGGGATGACGACTTCCTAAGGTATCTCAAACATGTACAAAAACCCCTATACAAATTAAAGACCACTGCAAGTGGATTAAATAGCTACTGATATCATCCTCCTGTTGTTCATTAAAGAACAACTCCCAGTTCCTTGAGCTCCTATTACAACCAATCTAAAACATTTTGGGGGTGCTGAGTGTTAGAGGGGTGGCAGCACTTACAAAAGAGATTCATACAGAGATAAAAAGTCAACAAGCAAGAGGAGTATTTCATCTGCTATGTTTCTGGTAAAAACAGATTCTTCCACAGTCTTAGACAGTCCTATAAATCCATTAAGAGCTTGCTTTTTAATACAGTCACAAGCTTACCCATAATTTAGTATTCTGACAAAGCACTCCAATCACCTGTCTCTGCTGACTGCATTATCAGATCTTTTTGTCATGTTTAGCACTCCTGGTATAGCCATATAGCATCCATGAGAATGTTTCCCATTTCTCACACACATGCACATGTCACTATCCGCACAATCCTTTACTCGAAATACATAAGAGACTTATTAAACAAAGCCATGAACGCAGCCCATCTTTGCTCTATATCAGATTTATTGTGAGAAGATGGAACTCCCATTGTATCAGCTTCATTTTTTAATTTAGTCAGCTTCTGCTCTTGAACCAATACAGCCCACAGAGGATGACTGAGGGTGGACTTTCAGAGAAGCAGGAAATGGCACCTGGGTCCTCAATTCCTCTAGGTTTAGAAGTCTTGGAATCACAGCACAAGTTGGGCTGGACGAAACACCTGGAGGTCACTGGTTCCAGCCCATGGCTTAAAGTAGAGCCAGTTCAGATCATGATAAATGCCATCAAGATTATTTTTTAATTTCAAATATTCTAGGATTGCTTCCATAAATGATGGATTTGGTGGAATTATAAAAGCAGATTTAATTATCTTCCTATTTTTATCAATATTTTCTGGAAAACAGAAACTAACCTTTTTTAGAAAAGGTTTCATGAATCAAACTTAGAAGGCAAGTAGAGATGAGCTATTTTGTGCACTGTTTATTCTTTACAAGTCTATATTTACATTTTTTGCCATGGCATTTTTATAAACTTTTGTATGTATTTATATATTCAAAGATTGTTTCCCTTTAAGGATAATATTTTAGCATTTCAATAGTGTGGAAATATATCACATATTACTTAACTCTGAAATTGAAGCTGGCTGCCACTTTTTAGACAATCATTAGCTTTTACCTCACAAAAGCAAACTGAATTTGGGAACTATGTGATGATCTTTAGGCAAACTCAGAGGAGTCCAAGGTCTTTATCTAATTTGTAGAGGCATTTAGATTAAGATGGACAAATATTGCTCAGGATTAACTTCATATTAAAGATCAGGGAATGACTTAATTTAGCCAGATTGGTGATAGAAACGTAGACGAACATCTCTACTAACGCTTCCAAAGAGGAGATGAGATGCCATGAGGCACACTTGCTCAAAAATGCATACAGAAGGAGAAAAGTCCTCTTCTGTTGCTCTCCCTGCCTAATCTCAGAGGCGTTTCCTGATAGCAGAAACAGAAGATGGCCAACTCATCAGAATCACACTAGGTTTCACAAAAGAGAGAAAACTGCCACTTCTGCATGTGCTCCAGAAAAAATTCTCAATGCAGATTTCAAACTATAGATAACAGCTCTATGACATTCCTCTATACATGAAAGCTGTCAATGGGATTTTTAAATGACAAGTGGCTTGAGCTATTTACTCAGTGTTAATACAGACAGAGGCAAACTGCTATTGGCCTGTATATGGCACCTTATAATGCTTGATGAAGAGCTCCTAATATCTTGGGATTTCTTCTCCTTGAGTATAGTATCTTTATAGATAGATGATAAGTAATATACACTTACTGTGACCATTCTGTCACTGCTTCATTACATCACTTGACAATGATTTGTGGTTACACTTCCTACTCTAGCACTTTTCATGCAGTATAAAACTAAATCATAGCAGATTACCAAGTCAATATTTCTATTGGCAGAACCTGAAAAAACATTGATTTAAACCTTCTACTCATTTATTATGAATTCTCCATTCAATTCTTCTTAGTGACAGAGATTCTGCAGGGAACATCGACAGAAACTATCAGAAAAGATTCTACTGCTGTTTTCATTGGTTACAGTGGCAATGACAAAGAGGAGTCCCAACAGAAGGCAGACCTTACTATGGCTAAAGAGAGCAGGAAGGCATAAGGGAAAGCGCGAGATGGCAAAACTGTATTTCAATCCGTCTGCTGCCATTAAATATGCTTTGATTAACATTGCTGCAGAGGTTCAAAATGGGGCTGACTAGCAATAAATAAATGATAATTTAATGAATAGCAGAATGTTCCACAAACTCTACAAAATAAGGCTGTAATTCCATTAGGAGGACTCTTGTGTCATAAGCCATGGCAGCAAAGCTCAAGTGATTTGTCAATGTCCTCAGAACCCAGAGGTGGACTTGCAACTTTAATTTATGGGTTCCTCAGAGACCTATAACTGAAGAATCTGTGGCACCCCTGAAATTCACAGGAGGTGCTGAGATGCTACAAAGTAAATCATTATTGCTTAAACTTCTAAAATGTAGCAGTGTTGTTGGAAAGCAATAAAGGTAGCACTCTGTTAGCATTGTTTAGAGAAGTATTTTTAGCACAAAGGTACCTGCAGCAGTTTTAAAACCCAATTTCTCATGCATGCACTGCACCAGCCTGAATGGCAAGTGACTTGAAGCCTGCAGTAAGAGGCGAGAATCTCTGAGATACTCCTGATGCCAACTTAATAAAATCACATTTCAACTGAAGAATGTGGTTTATTTTTTGTTGCTAGCATTCGGAGTGAAATCGCACCCCTTGGAGGCCAGCAGCTTCGAGTACCAAACTGATAAATCAACTCACAAGTGCCCAGAAACTTCGTGTCTTTTTCATGAGTTGAGGTTTAATGACTGTCAGGAGATAGATAGGTTCTAGGGGAAAAAAAAATAAAATCAAAACACATCAGATATATTGTTTTCCACTCACACAGAGAATACATGAGGGGTGACTAGCCAAGCTGGCATAATTGTTGAGATGAAATTTCCTTACAGTCTGTGAGTTACACCTCTGGAGGTGAGGGCCTCGGTGAAAGACCTTCCAAAACACAAGAAAGTCTAACAAACCTGACCTCTTAATGTAAAATAAATCTTGCTTGATGGGGATAGTTCTCATTATATCCCAAATTTCCCTCTCAGTCAAGACATTCTGCTCCAACAAAACCACCGTTCATTATGTTAACATACATACCCGTCACAAGCCACAAAACTCTTGTTCTCTACTGCTTGAACAAAGGACTACGTGGGACATACTGGGAGCGTATGGTACAACAACCAGTGCATTTGTGAAATAAGAGATGAACACTGAAACACTTTACTACAAGGATAACAAAATCAAAATACGATATGTACTGTTGCCTAGGTAGTAACAGTTTGATAAAAACCTCAATCAAAAACAGAAACTAGGAGAACACTGAAGAAAACATAGCCTTCCCATTATAAAAGTTCTATCAGGACAATACATCTGGCTCAACGCAAGAATCAACAGAAGATACACACGTTAGGTAGTATTGTCCACATTACTGTGTAGGGTTTTCTTTAAAGAGACAATAAAGAACTTTTCCTGCTGCAAGTACATACTTTGAAAACACATGAAAAGTGTGATACAGATAAAATACAGACATTCCCCCCCAAATGAAACACAGACCAAATCAAAGCCTACCCAGTATCCCATTTCCTACATATGGGAAGGAAAATGAAATGACTCCATGAAGAAGGAGACCACAGTATATAAGACTAGAGTCAGCTGCGTATCCAGACTGTTATGACTCCCAAATCTTCCATCTGGTCTAAACTCAGGAAAATCTGTTCCCTAAGGAGAATAAATGACCAATTTATTATTTATGTGATGACAGAGGAGAACTCAGAACCTAATGGAAGAACTGTATTTTAAAGCTCACACTGGTTTCTGAGTCACGGCAGAATAAAATACAGTGAAAGAAGAACCTAAGCTCACACATCGATGCTCGGGTACATCTAACTGCAGTGAGGTTCCACACAGACTTGAAACTGCTGAAACAATTCTCATTCCAGAGGTGAAAGTAGCTGTGGTCCTCCCTAACCTGGTGAGGTGAGTGGGAGAACGGAATAACGCCATGCTACACTGCACTCAGTGCTATTGTAAGGGAACTAAGGAAAAGAATGTTATGTCCAGAAATGGTAACAGAGGACCTTTGTCATCATTCGTCCCTACTCTGAAGGTTGCTGCTGTATCAAGACATGTTACCTCATTAGTTTTAGGATAGCAAAGGGAAGTTGATCTTTTAGAAGAGTTATCCTCTTTCCTGTCTTCCCATTCGAATGTAGCATTATCCACACTGCTACTCTTCAAACTGCTGAAATCTACTGCTGGACACTTGGTGAAAGAAATCTCACAACTGAGCCAAACCCTGCCTGATAGGGCATGCCTGAACTCTTTACCCTGCTGATGGAAGGCAGCAGTTGGAATGGGATCTGGTTTGCCTTATATCAACCACTCCATTTAGTATATTCTGAACAATTACCGAAGCCAGTGTTTATAGCCCTCACACCAGCTGTGGAAGTACCAAGTAAAAGGATATAATTTAAAGAAGAATGGTTTTGAGAGACCAGGCATTTCTTAAAGCCTAATTAGTTGTAATTCTCTTCCTGCAGCTAAATCAGGGAAGAACAAAGGTAGGACTATTAAAAAAACATAAAAGTCCTGATCTCCATACAATGCCTAAAATCTGAAGAAGAGAGAATAAATACAATCTGAGATAAATGTGGCAGAAGTGAAAAGCTGCTTCCTGCTGAGGCAAAGCTTGGCTGATGTCTACTGTATTGCTCACCTGGGCACTACCCAATGTTATTTTATTTTCAGGAACTGAAAACAAAATGGGCAAGATCTTTTCTTTTTTCATGACAAGAACAGCAGCTTATCAGCACAGATGATACACAGAGCACACATATATAAGGATAAGCACTTGAAGACCTTATTTATGGTAATAGTCACTGTTACTCACTGGTTCCAATTTAGTCTTTTTTTTTTTTTTTCCTGTCAGTTAGGAACAATAGAGAGTGATAAGTGTGCACTAAAAGGTGCATGAATAACATAACCTAATGTGTTTTCCTCTATTTCTGCCCTTTTTGATTCACGAAAGCACCAAGGCAAATGAGTAACAGCCTTCCTACTTTCAGCTGGATTTAGGCACATACTGAAAGTTTGTCACAGGTTTAAGTGATGTACTGAGTAGGGATGGAACTATTCACATGTTTAAGACTCAGCTTATTTTGAACATTTTCTTGAAGTGGGACTCAATTCTGAAGCTCGAATTTGGGTAACACACTGCTTGTTATCCCCTGGATAACTACAGGATTGAGCCCTGGATTTCTCTTTATAAAGAAAATGTAATGTTTCCAGTAAATTAGTAACTAATAGAGCTCCTTAGAGACACTATGTCCTGGACATCAGAGCCTTCAGGATGCAATAGTGCATCACAGAATTAGATGTATGAAGGGTACAACGAATGACAGAACTTTTGGATTAGATTGGTTTTTGGCTTATATTGAATCGCTTTTAAAAACAGGCACAGACATAACATCCTCTTTTTTCTTTAGAGCTTGTGCCAAAAAAAATAGTAAGTTTGCAAATGGATATTAAGCAATGCCAGATATTTTCTGGGTTTGTTTTTACATATTAACCCTTTGTGTTCTTTCGTGATGTCCAAATAATTGTATTAGAAACAGATGTTCTACCAAAATTGACATGATCAGAAGATACTACTCTCATTTATTAACATACTGTTTAATATTCACTACAACCTGTTTTAAAGAACAACAATGTGTTAACATTTAAGCCAGGAGGGATTTCTGTACACTATATAGTACTTGATGCAGCTTGTTTATGCAACAGTCTGACAGATACAATTAATTTCAAGAAAATGAACAGAATATACCATAACAGCATATTGTCTTTAAAGTAGTAGAACACATTTTCCCCTTAAAAAACAGAACTTAATTAAGTCACTTAACTTCAGGGTGCAGAGAAAAGCTTTAAAATTCTAAGGGACAGTTACATGAAAAAATGGCAGATTTTATAGAGAAAGAGCAATAGGAAGAGCAATAGGATAATCTCTAAGTGGGAGTGAAGTGAGAAATACCTCCAACAAATGCATCTCCAGCCCCGTTGGTGTCCACGATTTCACTCTGATCACTCACTAACACGGGGAAAGTAGTTACTTCATTTTCTATAATGGAAAGAGAGAATAAAAATCAGTTAATTGCAAATATGACTTAGAAAAAACAAAACAAACAGTGAAATTAAAACAATTCAAAACTGGTGTTCTTCCTGTTAGCACAATGATTTGGATAACAACAGATTTGGTTTATAATAATAATTTGCATTGCAGCATTAACTGCATAGGGGCATGGAAGTAAATTTGATTATGCTACTTGTTGTGGACATTTTCATTTATTACTTTCAGCTCCACACCTTCTCTTTATCTCCTATTGTTAAGGATAAGAGAAAAGAACTAAATCAGGAGGGACAATATAAAACACATGGGCATATGGAAAAGACTAAGAAAAGCCCATCCTGCCAGAACCAGCGCTTCCTATTAGCTGCAGAGAGGTGATGTAGCTTTCAGAATAGCCTGCCCAAGCCTCCAAAAGTTCCATAGAAATGGCTGCACTGAGAAAACCAAAATTCAAGTGAAACAGTAAAACGTAGAGCTAGCATATAACCCAGTGCTCTCGAGTAACATCTTTCAAGAAAACACGTACATGTAAGAAGCCTTGCAACTATCCATCTATCTAGATTTGGTTTCAAGAATTCAATTTTATCCTTTCTTACCATTTGTTTTTTAAAAAGTATTTCCATCTCTGCAGCTCCCTGCCCTCTACTGGCACTCGTTAAACCTATTGCAATAGGTAGATACTCAGCATCCTCACCTCAATTCACTGCCACACCACAGTTCAACATAATTACACCACTTAGGTATGATAACTTTAGAGTTCGAGGGTTATAAATTTAATATACGCCACTAATTAATCAGCTATGGCTTTCCAGGTGGTAATGTCATAATGACGTGATAAAAATATAATTACCACCTTGTCACAATACCTTGTTAAAGTGTAAATTACCCCTGTAACAGAGCCAATGGAAGTTCTGCCTCTGGTAGTCAGTATGCATTAAACTGTCTCAGAGCAAACAGATTGTCCTTTGGAAGACAGCAGGAATTAAAGAAAGGGGAGGGGGAAGAAAAGCCTGTCAACCAGTGAAAATGAAAACCATCAGAGCTGTCCTCCTCTAATGTTTTGTAAAAAATATAGAAATAAAGCAGGAAATAGATCCTCCAGCAGCTATAAGCTGGAGATGGGTAGCTTCCTCACTGTCCAGCAACATCGCAGAGCATAAAAATCACTCCCACATTGATGCATACAGTAGCAAACAAGGAAACCTAGTTTGGGAAGCACATAAAGAATTCACAGTCTCAAATCAGGCAAGTCTGTGTGTGCTGCAGAGGTACCAGAAGGATCTCGGTTTCTGTGAAATGCAGTGTATCAGCTCTACTGCTCCTCACCATCTGCTACGAGCGAACCAGGCAGATATAATGATGCTGCCTCCAGAGGGAACTGTTGGCTGGCCCACCAGGAGGGGAGGGGAGAGAGCATTAGCAACAGCCATCCATGAGAGGCAAAGGAAAAAGGGTAATGGAAAACATAAACGGAATATTCCAATTAAAGAACGCCCTACTCTCTCTAGCCTATTAAGAAATCTATTTAGAAACCAACTTTGATGCTGTGTTGTACTCCTAACATAGCCTTCAAGAGTAATGATTTTTAGTAATTTTAACAGGATTCATTTGAATTGGAAATCAAGACAGTGAGGTCTTATAGTAAACGCTTCCAGAGGAGCAGAGTGTATTCATCCATTTCATAAGAAATATATGATATATATGATCTGCTCTGGATAATGCTAAAACAATGAACAAAGCGATAAATCTGTGGAAGACACATTGTAATAAGGTAAACTGCTTGGGCACACAGATGTTCTACATTAAATACACAGTAGACACTTGCATATGCATACAAATGTATGTGTTTGGGCATGGAGAGTGAATAATGCACAGGCACTGTATTTGGAATGCTGTAAATGGGGCTTGGCATCGTACAAGACTCTCTGCTGAAAGTTCACATCATCATCTTTCCCCTTTCTTTCTTCCTTCGTCTTAATTCCTTCCCTACACTCCTAGCACAATCAGGTAAGTATTGCACTGAGCTCTTATTCTATTCCTTCTGCTGCAAGGACATAATTGCAAGGAACTGCATTAGACAAAAAACCCAAAATACATCTGTTGATGTGAAAGTTGTCATTTTTTTCTGACTTCTGTTTGCAATCTATACCTGAACCATACATTCCATCTCCTTTTTCTATGACATTACACACTTTCAAGAGAGGCAATAAACTCATATTTTGAAGTACTGAAGTCTCAGAAGCAGCTGACATGGCTTCAGAGAACACAACACATTATAAAGATATCTACACACACAGTACACAGCCCATAAAGTAAACTAGCTTTCTTTAACCATATGAGATGTTCTGCTAGCAGACGGTGCTCAAAAATGGCTAACATAGTGAAAGATAGAACAAAATAATACTGAGGTTTTTTTCCTTGCTTACAAAAAAACAAAGGTGCTGAGAACTAAGGTTGCTGTTAATTTACCCTGCAATGTCTCTGTAACAGGACAAAAATAGCTAACAGCTCTCACTGATCTGTGTCTTGCAACTGCCAGGCACAACAGGGTGAATGAAGATGAAGCACAAATTGCCATTCTGAACATCCTTGCTTTTGTGGCTTTAATGTTACTTTAAGTTCCTTTTCATATGAGATCTATTATTTTGTACAACTCTCAAATCCATCACAGTGAAGAGAGAGAGACACCTCGGCTGAGTGCACTGGTCATCAGTGGCCTTGCATCTCTAAGTCAGTTCCGATTTCATTTATCATTTTGAAAGCTTACGAAATAAAGAGTAATTACATAAGTGTTTTGAAATCCAAGTGCTGTCCCTCTGGGCATAAAATCCAGTGTTCTATTTTTAAGCAGCAAGTATCTTCTGTGGTAAACACACTCAGATACAACACATTCCAGTTTGGCATCATTTGCTGGAATTGAGAAACAAGAGTGCAAATTGAAAAAAAAAAAAAAAAAAAAGGTGTGTACAAAAAGGGAAGTTCTAGTAACAAGAGTAACAAGCATTAATAAAATTTTAAATCTTAGATTCGGCTGCCTCAGTGGTCACCATGGAGGAGATCAACTGCTTTGGAATGACACTGAAAGAATCAAACATGAATGTACTGATTTCATAGGCTGAAGACACTATCCACTGATAGGCAGTCAGCTCATTGGTAAATGTTGTCATTGGAAATTTATTGTACTGTGTACCTAAAGAAGGAAAATCTATCTTTGTTTTCCTCAGGCAAAAATATGCACTAGCATACCTACCTTTATCTATTTCTTTAGGTAAGGGTTTGGGGAGGTAACAATTGGGGAACAATATTAACTGAACTTACATTGTTCCTCCCGTTCTGGCTGAACACAAACCTTGTCTGTGATGTTAACTGCAACAATCGAACTCTGATGATAGCTGCAAATATTCCAGGTCTGTTTTTAAACCAAATTGGAATCACAGACTACACATCTACTCTTAGTACAGTAATAAACACCAGCAAGCAATCATTACATCCAATTAGGCTGAGTACTTTCTTTAACTGGGTCATTTACCAGTCTCTCTTGCTCTTAAAAGTAGATTAAATGTGTAAACTTACATTTAATTACCTGTAACAGAACACTTACAGGCAACATGTTAGAGTGCCCTTAAGTCTGTATGAAAATAAAATAGAAGGAAGAATGGAGTCCTAAAATATATACAAATATGACTAGCTACTTCCTCAAATAAGCTTTTGATCCGTGGGCTGACGTTAGTAGTACAGATGCTTACAAGATGGAGACAAAATCATTTTTCTTCTGTAAGCTTCAACTTGTACAAAAAAAAAAAAAAAAAAAAGAAAAGGAAAGAAAAGGAACAACTGTGAAACAGAATTCTGTCCCATCTCCTTCCCACCCCCATCCTCATTTTCTTTAGATCAGGGGCCAAAAACAGATAAAAAGGGAAAAAAAAAAAAAAAAAAGGACAGGAAGAACTTAACAGAATGTAGAAACCTAAGCTCAAAACCTATAAATGTCTCTGGACAGCTATAAGGTAAGAAGTAATGAGAAAAGTATTTGGAACAAACCCATATCAGCCTGGCTGATACCGAGCTGTTACCTCTTTGCAGAAGATGAAATCAGAAGCCTGCTGGCTCTAAGCCTCTGTACCTTCTTCAGCACATTAATGAATCTCTTAAAACCAGCAGTGTAACATTTTCTCCTTTTCTACCTACAGTAGGAACTACTGCTGTTGCTGTGTTTCACAAAGAGATACCACACCTGATGTGTATAGCAAATGGTATGCTGCAATTTTCCCACCTCTGTCAGCACAGTACTGCCCACAGCTGCAAGGCAGCATGGACTGAGGTGCTGGGCACTGTGTGCCCAGTTAGAAATCCTTATGACTTCCAGTGGTGATGTATTTCAAATCTGGCAATGTTGATTCAGCCTGTCACTTCAAGGCAACAGACCGAGATCCTGCATTTCCAGGCTGGGACCTTCAGATAGCTGTACTGTATGAGCACTATAGCCCCCCGGCAGTCTCTGTGTGCATGTTAAGTTTGCCTTGCTTTCCATGCCAGCAGCTCCCTCTTCTCCATCTATTTCTGTGCATTGTTCTGCCTCTGAAGGGCTTGTCAGAAAAATAAGGAATTTATTTGTGTAAGTCAATGGAGTCAAATAGTATAACAAGCAAGATGTAAGTCAGTCACAAGCTTCAGATTTTCTAATCAAATATTGTAACAATACACAATGATACTGTATTCTAACAAATTCAATACGTAGCCAAGAAAACTTTATTACAACGAATAGTGAAGAAGTTATGCCTTTATAGGTATAATAAACAATGTGAGTCAAAACAAGACATAGAGTAGTCATCATCTATAATGTATTTATATGCCTATGGTATGATAAAATTAATACAAATACAAATTCATTTCCATAATAAAACACTCAAATAGAGCAATTAGGCTACAATTCTTCCAACTTGCTAGGCAAAAGTAAGTACATATAATTATGTTGGCCAAGATGCAAACAACTGTCCCTAAGAGGCAACTTATTTACAGTAGAAACAGAGAAGGAATATGATGCCAAAGGTTTTGGAGGTTCTATGACTCTACTCATGGTCATATAAGGAGTATCTAGGGGAAACAACAGCGTGCAGACCCCACTTCCCCTCTCTCTGAGGAGGTGAAGTTAACCCAAGATATTGAGATTTGTCTTGGATTTATAGCTCTGCCCAGACATATGCACTGCTCCATTACCTAGTCAACAGTATTTTTATTCTGATGCCATATTCATAGCATTTATGTGTGATTCATAAGATCAGAGTTAATAGAGAAATAAGGTTCCTTCAGAGGAACTCATCCACATTAACTATTAGAAATGATGTAAAATTAAAGAATATCCCTGCACACATTGCATACCCATGGAACCTAAGTGTGCTTTGGTCTGTCCTCCTGGCAGTTCAGTGCCACTCCTCTGAAGCACCTTGTGATTTACTCCAGCATATGACCCGACTCTGAATTCTCTGTCTGGTTACAACTGCTAGAGGAGTAACAGCATAACTAATGACTCACCAATAGCTTTTACAGGCCCAAATGTGTTTTGTTTACTTTATGGAAGGTGTGGGAGCTACTCAGCCTTTTTTATTGTCTGTACAATCACTGCCAATGACAGGAGTTGAAGTTCTGCTTTATTTCTCACATGGAATAACTCCTTGTTTGTTCAGGTAAACAGAACACTATGGCTGTGTGCGGAAGATGGGGAAACGAGTGGAGGTCAACAGAAAACACCACAGTTCTGTTTCACATGGGTGCTAATATTAAATAAATAAATAAATAAATGCATACTTACATATACGGAAAAACTTCCCTAAAGAACAAGCCGCTGAATTTTTCTGGCATGTGTCACAATGTTTAAAGTTTAGAATGGCAATGAACTCTGTTGAGGAAGCCTTTCCGAGCACACATGAGCTTTGCCATTTGCCCGCTAGGCACAGATTTCAGAGTGAGATGAAACTGCGCCCACTGAGCTGCCAGAAAATTCGCTCCTCTGGCTCGGTGGCTGCGGGGGACATAAGGTAGGGCTCAGAGCTGAAGTGCTTCCTGGGATCTCTGCACCAGGAGAAAGGGCAGGAAAGGCAAAGAGAATGAAGGTATGGACACCAAAATTAAGAAAAGGCTCACCATATAAAAAGCTCAGGTCAAAAACAGTACTGAAGAAAGAAGAGGGAGGTTACAATAAAGGAAAGCAGTGATGAGGCTAACTCCCCAGTAAAGTACAGTGTGGCATAAACACATGCTGGCCTTAGATACAACCAAACATAGAGCTCTGCTTCAGCCCTGCAGTCCTACATGACTTGGCTTGATCAGTACACATAATTCTTCATCATTAAAAGTAAGAAAACCAAACTAAACCTGACCCCATATACTATTTTTTGAGCCACATATTGCAATTGGAATACAAACAAATTTCTATTTCTACCCAATAATAAGAAGCTCAAGAAATACAAATGATGGCTGGAATTTCAATTCTCAGTGTCTATCTTACGATATACCACATATGTACACCCAAGTTACATGACCCGTGTTCTAGCTCACAGGAGCTCTTAAACCTTCTGAAACTTGGCTACTTGGGCTGTACAAAAACGAAGTATCATTCAGTTAGGAAAGCAGACCGCGCTGCACTTACTGCTCACCCTGACCCACACACTAGCAAGAATGCACAATGACTGTACTCCATCCCATACCATTCTAGACATACACGTGAAGCCACTGCTCAGCTGGACCATCAAAACACTCCCATGGGAGAATTTTCATACAAATATTGATCTATCACCTGGTCAAATCAATCTCAACCCAAAAGCTTAACAGGCCATTGGCTAAAACTAGGAGAAAAACACATTATAATTTGGTTTTGAGAAAGACTCTGCATTATGCCTTACATTACTTACACATTAAACATATTGCCCTAATGCGGCAAACACACCTGTCAAAACTTGCAAGCTTTCTTAGCGGTACCTCAGTTTCACAGTGGTGAACACAGAAATCACATCATTTAAATAAATGCCATGTTACATGACAGCTTTGTTTATGCTACATGATAATCTGAGAAGCACGGGTCGTCAGTGGAGGCAGAAATGGGCCCAAGGCATTTCTCTTTTACTTGAGCATCAGTAAGACTGAAAAGAGAAGGAGTGAGCATTAGGTCACCACAGAGCAGTTCTGAAGGAGCTTTTTCTTCTGGGTGAATTTATATTTACTTTCATAAATAGAATCAGTCCATCAAAATGAAAGAGTCTTCCTTAGAAACATTACTATAAATAAGTTAATATATAAACATATTTCTCCCCCTTTTTTTTTTTTTTTTAAATGAACTAGATGCTAGCTGGAAATTGCCGAGGTAGACATGTCACAGAAATTTCAGGAATTTAAACTGCTTTTGAATACTCAAATAACACATAGAAATTTTAATTTTTCAGCCTTTTAACTCAGAGCTCAGATCTAGAATTTTTTTCCAGTCTTTTTTTTTCTTATGTTATTTTTCTAAATTCTCTATTGCCTTTAATTAAGATCTCCCTAGGCTACTTATTTATTTTTGAAGAATGGAACTTGCTTACTAAATTAATTTTCTCAGGCTTTGCAGGGTTTACTTCCATTATAAGATGCCACTGCAATGTAGGCTGAGATTTGTTCTAACCTCAATGGGGGAATACGCTGCTCACCAGCAAAAAATAGTGACACCACTGACTTTAAAAGAAGTCATGCAATTCTAGAAAGGTAGTTTGCCCCCAAATGAAAGAGTCATTTCCCCCCCTCTTTGCTAGCTGGATGCCCCTATGTTCTGTGCATGCAGGCTGCAGCTGGAGGAGCAGTGCTGTCCTCCTGCAGTGCCCACCTCCTGCCCTGCCCTGCCTCCCTCTCTGCAGCCAGCCCTAACCTGACCCTGAAGAACTGAACCACATATGTCTTTATCTTCAAATTCTAACATATTTTAATTTTGGTACTCATTTCCAGGGCCACTGGATACCACAGCTCCACATGCTCTCATCTAGCTCAGTGCAGTGGCTGCCCAGGACCCGACATACATTTGCAGTATGAACATCTAACATGCTATGCTTTGTTTCACTAAGCATCTGTTTTGAGTGAGCACACAAAGACCACTTTATCATTTCTGTATTCTACCATACAAATCAAGCTTGATTTTTTCTTCAAATGTTTAATTTGTCAAGATAAGCAGGAAATTCAAAAAACAATTTTTACATTTTTCATTTTTATTTTTAGCCAAATACAAAAATGACACTGATAAAGGCAGATACCTATGCCTCATCATGTGCAAGATGTTGAAAGAAAATTGCATTAGCACTTTATGAACTACAGCGTTAACTGCTCTCAGATGAATTCTCATATTTTTGTGGTAATTCACAATGTGCGATAGATAGTACAATCTAATTCACCACAATTGCATAATTTTTGGCCAACTTGCTATTGATAAATAATGCAAGTATTAGGTTATTAAATTTTTTACAATTAAGTGACTAAGAAAGCTGTTTATTGCCTTCCGTTATGCCCTCTGTTAATAAGATCGTTGTTGCAGATGTTCATGTATGCTGCATTGATGTTTAATGGTGCATGATGCTCTAGGTGGTTCCCATAACCTTGCTTTGTCTACAATGAGCTGACTCAATTGATATGATAATAGAGAAAAGAGGTCTGAAACAAGCTGGGCTGTACTGGCACAATTTGCATAACCTTTAAATTTGCCATCACTTGGTAGCCAACTGCTCCTAAAATTCTTATTTGGTTGTCAGCACCAACAATATACTGTACAAACTGCATTCTGCAATTGGACGGGTGAGGAAGAAAGGGAGTGCATGAACACTTTATTGCACTTCTATATTCTATCAGGAAATGTACTTATTATCAAATTTAGAAAGCCAACAATTTGGAATAGAGTTCTGCAGTTTCATTCATGATCAATTGCTGTTAGCCACAAAGCATGGCCTGGCATCTTTTCAGGTTCCCAGTACAATATCACAGTGTCAGATTACAAGGCATATAAATATTTGTTTCCACGGACTCCTCTCTGATTTAGTTTTGACTGCAGGAATCAGGATAGATTACAAGAGGCCAGGGGGGCCCAGGGTAGCAGATGATAGCAAATAAAATCAAGAGGAGTCACCTACTAACCTCCAAATCTGGTTTCTGACAAGTGTCTGTATTCTTTTTAAAGAAACTTTATTATTAAGTCATTTTGTAGGTAAAGCCAAAACCTAGTAATATCAAAATCATTTAAGTTTGCTATATTTACTAAATCTGCTGTCTGTATGCACTTTAAGTTGGGTCTGCTTATTTTACTGGCTTTTTGTACTCACTATAAACAAAACAAGGTGGAAGTAAGCTGGAGCCTGCTTTGATTCAAATAGGATCAACTACGTAAAATTTATTTTTGTGGTATTGAAGGCTTATGTCTAAACTGCCACTTCATAACCCATGTTACTCCCAGCTGTGTCAAGGCCAGATCCCTGGTATATGAGTAACGTTTTACTTTTCAGATACAGGATTTAAACCATTCCCATTTCACTTTACCTGTAAAAGTTATTGTGGAAATAACTGAGACAGACTGACCATAAAACCTCACAATTTGACTTTCAAACAATTAACCATTTTGAAGAATTTTGAAGAATTCCATTGTACTCATGCTCTTCCTGGCCCCAGAGTTAGCACTGAATGTTTTGTTGCCTTACACAAATTGTATCCTAAATCCCCAAAGTCAGAAGCAGGACTCAATGATCCCTCCCCTTTGTCCACTTTTCCCACTAGCCAGCATCTCTGCTCTGTCTCTCTTTGAAGAATAGAAGCTGTCTTCTATTCAGCCATCTATTTACCACAACTTCTATTTCCTGAGACTGAATGCTACAGCAGAGAAACTTCTAATCAAAAGGTCAATTCCTACAGTTAATTTCCTTCCAGGGTCACCATACATACCCATATTTTACTCTCCTTCCACTCTGTGGAATTATTTTACAGTGACTATTTGAGCTGGTGAAGATTAGAGGCTTGAAAACATAAGTTCCATCATTTAAGGCAAAAGCATGCCACGGATAGCTACAATTTAAACTTTTCTACAATGTTCATTCAACTGTAATCACAAGATTGGAAACAAAATCTCTAAATTAAAGATGATAGGCTATCAGAGTCTGTAGGGCACCTTCTGAGTGGAGATTCTGCTGTTGAAACTCCTCTGAGATGATTTGCTATGAAGTGAACTGTTGCCTAACAAACAAATAAATAAATAAATAAAGGCAAAAACAGCCAAAACGATAGAAAAAAAGATCTTCTACAGCAGATACTCTGTCTAGCTGCCAGCGGTCAAAGGGTCCAGGTTTTTATGCACCTCATTTGTAACAGACAGCAAAGAAGACACCTTAAGGTAAAATGTGTTATAAAATCTCTCGGCAGACATACAGTTCTTTTTTTGTACAACCTCTAGGTAGACTACAAAAATTGAATCAAGAGACTACAGACAAGGTACAACACAGAAAAAGACACATGGTTCCATAAAACCATTTATATTCATGAGTGTTTTAAGTTCTCCATGGCCATAATCAATATCCAATGAAGTTAATGAGATCTTTCCATTGATTTCAGAAAACACCAGGCTGAGCCTCAGAGACAATAATATCATATTCTCTGAAAGCACTGCAGCTGATAACGCATACTTTAATAAGTTACTAGCTTCCCATTTGGATTTTCAGCAAAAGATACGCTACCTCATTAAAAACTCACGTTGTAAAATGAGCAATATAATTTTATAAAATTCAAAATGGAGCATTTAATAACTTTAATTTAGGAGCAGTCAAGGCCATAGTAGTTACCTGTGATGTTATGGTCAATACAAGATCCATAAATAAGACAATCGTTATTTGTTTATAAAGGAAATGAAAATAGCCTTAATGTGTAGTTTTCCCAAAAGGTTTAGGTTTTGTTTTCTTTAGAGTCCCCACAAAGCAGTGTTTTGAACTCTTATGTCTCCTAACACATCTAAGCCCATCCAATAGATTTAATCACTGATAAGTAGAGTTATAAGTTCAAACTGGCCTTGACCTTGGGCAGTATGACATTATCTGAAAACCATTAATGGTCTGAAACTAAAGGAAAGACTCATTAATAAAAGCAAAACTGTACAGAGGTTAAAAAAAAAAAAAAAAAAGGAAGTTTTATTAAAAGTATTGATCATGACCTAGGGCACTATAGACATTGATCTTCCCACATTTCCACAGGAAAAAAAAAAAAAGTTAAGCCAACAAATTATTGATCTATTATGAAATCTGCTGAACAAGGTATACATTTAATTTCTTAGCATGAGAAAAATAATCACATCAAATCAAGGTAAAGAGAAAAGATACTTCTTAAGAACTACTGACAGCTGAATGAATGGCAAGAAACTTACTTTTTGACTGACTACATAAAATAGTCACTCTATTAGTACGATTTTAACCCATGCATCAGGAGGGGAGAAGCCTATGCACTGCAATCCTTAAACCACGGGTTTCAGATTTCAGTGTATGAAACCATATGTTTTAAAGGAGAAATGGGTAGCATACAAGACAGGATATTGCAGCAACACAGAATGTGTGTACGCAAAATTCTGAACTTGAAAAAAAGTTGAACTTGAAAGTTTATCGAATGATTATTATGGTGCTACTGAAGTTCTAGATTTTCTTAACACCGTTGCTGCAAAAACAGTGGCTGAAAAAAACAGAAGTCGCCAGAATTTCATCCTCAGTGCCCGAGGTGTCATTTTTAGACAACGTGGGATAACCTTAACAAAGTTTTATCAATTACATGTCCACCAAGAAGCATAAACTCGGTTTGGAAGGCTGTCATTAGATCCAGTGCTTCCTAGGTGTCAAATGACTGGTTCTGCAGTTTCATCCTTCTTTTAGTACATTTCTGTGATACAACAGTTTGGTTTTCAAAATATAAGATGCTGAAAAAGCCTTTTTTGTTGTTGTTTATAATATACTCATAGCTGTCTCTTTATTATTTGCTCTTTGATTAACAGACAATTCTACAATCTTACCAACTGATGCTGAAGTAACTTTCCTTGCAGCCTGGGAACTACAGTCTTTGTTGCCAGATGGAAGTTAAAAATAAAGCATGAATTTGAGTGAGGCTCTGCAGTAATTGAATCCAGCACGGTCTGCAGGTACTGTAGTGTCTTCCTGTCTTGTTTCCTACTGCATTTCCTGAGCTCTGTGTACCCATGCTGGCACTAGTACTCAGTAGTACCCATGTAAGTCCTCTTCTGATGTTAATTGTGTCTGCCTGTTACAGGCAGTATCTCCAAACTATGTGTAGTGCTTCCAAGAAGAGCTCTTTAGTGTCCTGCACATCATCTTCTTGGGTTACATTCAAACTCACTTGGGGTAGGTAAAACCAAAATCTGAGTGTGAAGGACTGCAAAAAAATCCCACACTACTGGGCTACAAAATCATTTGCCAATCTTTATTAAAATGTCGCCCTTATGAAAAAAAAATCCAGCTTTAAATACACAATGATGGGCTCTAAACCACCTGTTACAATGCTATCAAGAAGAAGAACTTACAACATGAAAACAGCAGCCAGTAGAGCAAATAAAATGTGAGGAACTGTTATGAGAGGAATGAAGAACAAAGGAGAGAAAAAACTTACATCACTCAGCAAACTTCTCAGGCGTGTCAAACATTCTAGTGCCCCCCCCATAATGTGTATAACAGAACTGAGAAAAGATGTAGGAAAGGGTAGTAAGGGTGTCACAATTATAGAACAAGCAAACAAAACAGGGAGGGAGTCCGGCAGAAAAGACTGGTGAAGGAGAATCAAGCAAGAATTCTGCAAAGTCTGTTGTATTTGGAATGACTACTGACTGCCCACTGCAATGCAAGAAGAGGGAGATAGCCAGTAATGCTCTTCAGTGGCTGAATCCAAACAGTTTTTACATGCACCCACTACTACACATGCAGATGCTAGGTTAGATGGACCTCTGGACTAACTCAGTCCTGCTTCCTTTTTCCACTCCCCAGAATCACATGAACTGCTGTTACACAACCAGTGTATTAGCAGTTACATCTCCAAGAATTCCTTTTAGACTTATGGTACAAAAATTGACTTCCTAGATCTACATATCTATAACTGAGAAATAAATATAGAAATTCTCCTGCGTAAGAAGAAATATCGACAAGTCCTGAGGCATAGGATAGGGAAACACATACTTTTCACAGCTGAAAGATGTAACTTTTTATTGGAATGCCAGTGTGTAAGTTAACTGTAGTACCTGAAATTCAGGTTACGTTTCACAAAAGGTACAGTTTTGCCTTGAAAATTTCTTACTGCTAGTGGTTATACATGAAATGGGCATTTCCCAACTTTACTCTTAATTGCTGGGCTAAACTGGTGTGTTAATACATTAGTCTAGAAAAGATACTCTTCTTCAAATAGAGACAAAATTACTGAAAACACAGATGCAGATTACCTACATACATAAATATATTTTTTCTTATATGCATATAGGTCTACAGGTACATTCTTTGAGATGCAACTGTTGACCTTTAATTTCAGTTAAGATACAGATGTCCAGGAACTTAGGTTTTAATAATGTGTTTCAGCCGTCTAATAAAATGCTCAGATCTCCTCTCCCACACAGCATGAAATCATGAGTGGTCTCAATTACAAAAGGTATTACCAGCTTTGCTATTCATTAATCCCTATCAACAAATGTTCACTGTTAATTTAGGCTTTGTGGCTTCTAAGTCACAACTAAACTAACAATAATTCTATTGGGCTTTCTGGCTCATTTGTTGTGTCACTAGAGAACCAAAATTTCCTTTTTAATCATAAATCCATTTTTAGTATTTAAATTTTACTTCACAATTGTGAATGTGACAGGGCAGGGAATAGTGAAGCTATGAAATCATGCGAAAAAGAGAATGCACTGTAATATAACCCAACTGCATGTCCAAGACGTGACTTTATGTTTGTGTAAACACACAGAAAGGCTGTTTGATAAAAAGAGCTAGTCAAGATTTTTCCTGTCTGGAAGGCTGAGAATGAAAGCTAGGAGACCTAAGGGAAAAGCACTTTTTCTTGCTTCTTACAGGCAAACAAACAATACAGAGTAATTTACAGAAAGAGGAGCTGCAAACAGGACCATAAAATGTCAGCAGTGTCAATAGTAATAAATACTTCTTTGTTTTATAGATAAGCTTACAAGGTCATATGGTGGTCTATGATTGCAGCACAACCTGACAAAGAAAACCTACTGACCTCTGTTTGGACTGCTATATGCTTAAACATCAGTTTAAAAACTCTCCTTTTAAAATATTTAACATATCCGTACAACAGGAAGTTTCCTTATTCATAAATACAGACTTTATATTCTTCTGTTGCTATATTCGTTTAGATCAGGTTTTGGTTCTTTCCAAATGCATAGAAACTTTAATTTGCGAATCTATGTGCATATATTACTTTGAGAATGGTTGTACTGGGTTATACCAACATCCTTTTAGCTCAGTACCCTGTTTCAGACAACAGGTAGAAGCAAATACCTAATATTACTCCAACCTCAAAAGCTTGGTTATGGGCTCTAAAATTTGGTAATGTTGCAGGTTTTATTGCCCCATATTAGTTTGCCCGTATAGCATATACTGTGTAATTCATGGAACAGATTAAATAACATGCTGTAATAACAAGTAGAAGTTCCCCAAACTATTTCAGAGTATACTTTGTGTTAGGTGCACTTCAGGATTTTTAAGGGGGACCTTTCTCATTGTACTACATTTTATGTCAAAGCAAATGAATTTCCTGAAAAATTCTCAAGCCATCCTTCAACAAACTGAAAAATATGTAAGCAGTGTCATTACCTCAGCAGACCCTAACTCAGGTGGTTTTAATGCTCAAATCCTTAAAAAATCATTTCTTTACTACTGCTATTTTCTAACAAATGAGCCTATTACAAATGTGCCCTTAACAGAGGTGGTCTTGCAAACATTGGGGGGAAAAAAGAATGGAACATTCTATGTTCAGGCCTGAACATGCCAGATTTCATCATTCATAACTTGAAAAATGCTGAAGAGATTTTCTTTACATTTGGACTGTTTTTCTTTCCTCTATTAAAGCTATAAAACAAGCTAAGTTTAAAGTTTGTAGCTTCAGCTGTTTTTGAATTATGCAAATATTTCAATATAAAATCATTTCTCCATTGCCAAACTGATTTTGCTCAAACTTTCCAAAGATTTCCCTTTGGGCCAAGACCAGTCATAAAATGTATCTGACTTAGAGTAATTTGTTTAAAAACGTTATAAGAAACTCTGTAAAAAAGGATACTTTTCACAGCATTTGACTCTGACAAATGATATAGCACACAAATAGATATGACATATATGTTGTTGTCAGAGCATGTGACTTTTGGTGTGTTTAATTAAAAGCTCTACCTGCTGAATTCAAGAGACTGGTTATGTTCATCAACCCTTCCCCTCTTTCCTTGCCTATGTATTTTCTGTGGTTAAAAAGTGTTTTGTGGGAAAAAAGAGTGTTGAAACATGAAATGAATGTATCCTACCAACTCAGGAACCTGGAGTCAAATTCAGAACAGATGGAAAAAGGCAGTGGTAGTGGGACCAGAGTCGGATAGCCAAGCAGTTCCCACTATGGCCAAAAAGCATCCACACAAGGCATTAACCAATGCTGTTTCTCAAATAATCCTTCTTCACTAAGCAAGTTCATTGATCCTACTTTCATTTACTAGTATCTTCCATAAACCATAGTTCTCTTCACTGCAAGGTTTCATCACAGGTGTAAGTCTCAGGTTACTTTTTTTCAAGAGAGTTTTGTTGAAATTCAGTCACTTTGGGGAGTGGTGTTAGAGACAGTTATATTTGTCTCATTTGGTAGTTCTTACATTCACTAAGAAGCTCCAAAGCATTCAAATTTTTCAGTAAAAAGATAAAATTTGATGTCAGAGGAAAATACACCCAAATGACACAAACAGGAGAACTTCACACGACGATCACATGCTCTGAGGAGCCTTATTAGAAGCTGACAGTTAATTTAGTCAACATTTCATCTATCACAGTGCCTGTGTGCCAATCCCAAACACTCTTCCTTTTCTATAAAACATACTGATCACACTCAGCTTGAATATGAGATTGCCTTTTTCTTGCAATTATTCCTACTGACAGAGAACAGGAAGGAAGGGGAGAGGAAAGGAGCCTTGGGGCTGGAGTACTGTGATGGAGGAGATAAGAACAGACAGCAGAAAGACCCAATGTGCTCCATGATAGAGACATTTTTCCTCTGAAAACAGAAATAATTCAGACAGATTAGAAATTTGGACTGATAAATAGGAATGGCTCGGACTAGGATGGCTGATGCAGTACTTCCCACCATTTTCATGATCTGCTCCAGCTGTGTGGGTCTCTAAGTTGCTTGTCAGTCAGTGCCTGAGTGGTCACAGTTCATGGGCTTTTATAGGCGAGCCACCAATGGTTTTGGTGGGCATTAAAACAATGTTGGATGAACAGCAGCAATTCACAAACTGATTCAATATCTTTGCAGTAGGGCTGGGATAGACTCCTGAACGAAGTGGGCTTTTTAGCTATCAAACTCTATTCTCTCAACTTTTTAGTCAATTTTTCTTTTCTTTTGGTAATTATCTGCACCCTCCTGCTCTATGTTCTACTCCTCATGTACTTACTGACGCTTCTGTTCTCTGGCAGCCTGCAGCAATCCCTTTTATCTATCTCATTTCTTCTTCCTCCAACCAAAACTATACCGAAGTGGATCCCCTCGCTATTTCCATTCTCTGTTTTCTCACTCAATCTATATATAACCCACCAAAGAGGTGCATTCCTACTCTTGTAATCCAGTCTTTCTTAGCTTAGCACCACTGCTGCCCTGTCCAGGACAACAGGCAGAGGATGTATTTAACTGAGGAGATGGATGTCTGGTAAGGATTCTATTACAACTGCAACACTGTCTTTCTCATTGTGTTTTGCCTGGGCTGAGATGGGCAAGAATGGAGAGGTGGCTGTCCATGTATCTATTCATAGAGCAAGCGGCACAGTCCAAGGCACTCGCTTCTACTTACAGGGCTACAGTAAAGGCAGACTCTACGTTGCTGCCAGAAAGCTTTCCACGGGGAAAATAGAAAAGGAGAAAAAAAAGAAAAAGGTAGAAAAAACACAAAGGCCAAATTCACCTTGGACGATTTTATTCTTTGTCATGGTTTTATGATTTTTGTTATTGGCATTCCACATGATAACATCACATAGGGCACTGGGAGTTAAAGAGTTAATGCTACAGTTCCGTGGATTGCCAAATTTCCAGATACCTGGTTCTCAGAAGAGGAACTACATACCCCAGAGGACTTTGCATTCTCGTTTTTCACTCAGAGGGAAAGATAAAACTGTATGTAAGTCCCAAAACTTTCTCTTTTTGCTGCACTGCCTGCAGAGAGAGCTTCCTAGACGTCTCACCTTCAGCTTTAGAGTAAGGGCTTTGGTTTCAGACACTCTCTCATTTTATTTGATTTATTATTTATATTTATTTATTTATTATTTATTATTTATAATCTCAATTGCAATTATATATTATTATATCGTGTTATTTTGCATTCTGATATCTTGTTTAGTAACTTAGTTCTCCTCCTCAGATTATTGCCACTGTTTCACTTTTAGGCTCATCTCCCTACGCTCCTTTTTCTCTCTTCACTTGGGTGTGCGCCCATAGGTCCCCTGCCCCATTAGTCATGGAACCAAACCAAACTGGCCCACTCTTACACCTTTAAGCTACAGCTCCATCCAGAGGTCATAAACTGCAAACTCTGGAACATGGGATCTACCCAACAGCTGGTGAAGGATGGTTAATGGCAGCAGTGGAAGGAAAAAACGAAAGAGTAGAGTCCTCTGCCTGGATACTGATGCCCCTCTGGTTGAGTTAAGTCACTAGTGACAGAATCATCTTTCAACTAATAAACATCCTGGAACCACGTTCTTATTATTACTGTTGACTTGGATGAAAGCAGAACATCCACTAAGTCCAAATCCATTGCTCACTTACTACTTTGCAAATACTTGTTCAAGCGAGGCACAAGGCTCAAACTCTTTAAGAACATAGACCTTCCTCAGAAAGGGAAGATAAACAACTACACAAAGCTTGCTTGTTCAAGAACTTACTCTTGTCCTATGCATGAGAAAGGGAAAATGAATTTTATACTGGCAACTAATCTGAAACAGAGCAAGTCTTTCAAAGATCATTTAGAAACATTTTACACTTTCCACTGCAGGTTTCAAAGCACAACTAGACCTAATTGGTGCTGAATCAAGTGTTAACAGTATTCTGTGCCACTGTGTGATATCACCATTTGCTAAATTAAGGGACGCATTTTCCTACTTTCATCACTATTTTAATGTGAAGAGGTGGGAAAAAGATGATCCATACCAAAGGATGGAAAAAGGGGGAAAACAATAACAAATTGGTATCTCTTTTGAGAATTGCCCCACAGGCCAAACATTTTTATGTTCTTAATCATTATTAAATGACTTAACATGACACACAGAGCCTGGCGAATGATTGCATCCTGACATGAGAACGAATTACAAATGAAATGAAAGATCAAGCTGTATTAGAGGACTGCCTCTGGGAAATGAAAATCTTTAATTCTCTTTTATTATTGACATTTATTTGCCTGCCATGAATAACAACATAGCAAAGAGATTCAGCTATGCTCGTGCACCAAATAGCTTATCCCACGGCTCAAAACTGCCTTAACATTTATCATGTTTGCTTTTGTAGCTGACACCATTGCATACACTCTCTATCCATCTTGCATTTATCATGCATATAAAGTGTGTTCTCTAATTTAAGTTCATTTAATAGCAAACAAACAGCTAAGATTAGCAAGTGTCAGTCCTCAAATAAGCCCCCAGTTGTAAAAATATCAAAGAAGGGATTAATGGATTTGTTAACAACTCTAGTTTGAAGAATAAAATAACTACACAGAGAAAATTAAATAAGTGCACAGGAGAGTTACATATAAGATTTAGGTTTACTACCACTATTACTATCTCATGTGTAAAAACATTTTCACACTGCTATTTTTCAGCCAACTGTACAATACTCCAGTGGAGTGCCTCCATATGGGCCGTTCACATAATGCAGTAACTTTCTTGAAGCAATGCTTTCATTGCTATTCAGCTAGATGCACACACACAACTCCCAGTGATTCCTTTCTATTTCCTTTAAATCAGCTTGTATCTAACAAAATACAAGAAGGAGCAAACTATTGGAGAAATCACTCTAACTGCTGCTAAGAATGATCTATATACCAGTGATACATCTACTTAGTGCCTAGCCTTGCAGACACAGGCTGAAGCAAGTTCTGATTTTGAGGCAAATATATGAGTAAGCACTGGTTCCTCAGATGAAAAGCTTCCTCAACTTCACTTGATTTCCAAAGGAGGAATTCAGCCTTGACTAATAACTTACCTTGTGCAGGAATGAATGACTACAAAGGCTCACCATAGCACATGTTTTTAATAGCTTTATTTAGTCTAGAAGCATAGGTGGACAAAATTAAAGAGACTGTCAAAAGGTAGGCAGTCGTGTTTATAATGCTTAAATCTGCGTGTCGTACATCATCAATTTCGACAGCACAAACTACTTGTATCCCTGCTAGAACACCTTTTTCTCACATATTCCTTTGAGAAAAGAAGAGCAGACAGCTGAGAAAAGCTTGAAGTGAGCTTTCTGCTCAAAGCAAAAAAGCCTGGAAATTCACTTAGTACTGGATTTCACTTCTTCCTTTTCACAAATGTTTAAATATACTATACTGTTGCACAGCTGTTCTCAGCGGGCATAGTGTGTTCTTGTTTGCAGCAAAGATGGCTACACAGATAAAATCTCAAGTCATAAAATCTGAGCAAAACCAACTGGATCAATATTTTAGATCTGTGTTATACAAAAGTACTTCACATGTTCAGAACTAAATTCTCAGGCATCCCTGTGAAATACTAACTTCTCAAATTCAGAATCTTAAAGCAATTAGAAGCATAGCAGAGATGAGAAGCACTAACATCAAAAGGCAAACACTCTGCCTACCATTTAACAATTACAACAGGTAAAATCAGAACTCGTAGTTGCTTGACTCGAATGTTTACTGAGCGACAACAGAGATATGAAAAACATACCTGTAGCCATTACAGTGTCTTCTTTCCCCTGGGTAAATATTACAATTCGTTGCCTTTTAGTGTTCACCTTTGGCAGGGCTTGTGTCTTCCGGGCTATCTCCTTAATGTCTTCAGTCTATTAAGAGAGAGAAAGAAAATTCTCGTAACCAGCACATTAGAGCAGTGAAAGATTGGAACTTTATTAGCAGATAAAAAAATATTTTCTTGTGGCTAGTATAAAATAGACTTTATTGTCAGTAGAAGATTTTTAAATGGGGGAATACTTCATTCTCCTAAGGGCTTATGTAGTACTATGAACCATTGTTTTTAATCTCGATAATGATAGTTCAGCTATTCCAATTGCTGAAAAACTGCAAAGCTAACAAAGGAATTACAGAGCATTTCCTAATGAGCAATTAGTGTTGTTTTTTTTTGCTGCTGACTGGATTCTAACCTTACCTACCATAAAATTAAAAATAAAATTTGCAAGAGAATACTTCAGACAAACTCTGAGCCTGATTTTCATTCAATTTAGTCAGGTTTTAGAGTACTATAATCCTTCTGATTTGGGAAGGATTATGAATACTGTTTCTTGAAATCCCCTACAGCAACTGATCCCAACATGCAAACCAACTGCACCCTGGAGCACCCTCGAAGATGTGGAGCCCAGGTGGACATGCTGTGTGCTCACTAGCTCTCTGCATCACTGAGAGGTAGGGAAGGAAAAGATGGGAGCCACTCTTTGGGGCACAGAACATCCCACAATTTTCTGAAGTGAGGAAAAGCTGCAAAAAATTCAAGAATCTTTGCTTTAAAGGGACTTAGTACACCACAGTGCATGTAGATAGGAACTGAGAACTTGGCATAATGAACCAAACCAGAGATCCATCCAAAGCCTTTGGCAGCAACAAGTTTGAAATGTTTTACTTGATGCGAGAAACCCAACAACAGCACAGCTTGTCACTAGAATATAATCCTTCCTATTCTCATATTTCAGTTGCTGTATGGTTTGAAACACAACCACTGTAACTTCTAATTTATTTAGTTTTCAATCTAATCTAAATATAAGTATTCCTGTTATTGGTAGAAGCATCAAATCCTTTTATAACGCTCTATGGAAGATTTTGTTCTCAAATTCATCTCAAGTCAGTAAGTCCCACGGATTAAATTTGGTATATATAAACCTATTTCTTGCCATCATATATATATTTAACAGGATGAAAGTTAAGACAGATAAGATTACTCTCTTTGTTACCTATTGTGCTGTATTTTATTCCTATGTGTGTTAAATAACATCTCACTATGTGTGCACTTATGGACATGCAACCACAGTGAACACAGCAGACCTGGAAAGGGCCTAATGTTGAATATAATATGAAAAGCGTAACTATACTTACTGCATTTTTAAGTGAACTGTTCATTATGAAACCCAACTCATTTTAACGCAATTACATAATTAATAGAGTTCATTTATAAAGCTGTCCAGAGTGGTATCAAGTCATTTACCAGAGTTACAATTAATCGGTATTAATAAATTGACTTTTTCCTCCAAAATCAGCATATAGTGTTACTTTTAAAACCAGGTACCATATGAGCAGTTTTGACTGTGGTTGCTGATTTTAACAAGTACACTTGTTTTTCATCAGCAGCTCAGTTAAGCAGTGTAAGAACTATAATTTACACACCATCCAGTTACTTGCTGCTCTTTAGCAATCTTGTTGATCACACCACTGACAGCACTTCACTTTTACCATGGATGGGAACAAGCCTGGGCTATGCACTCACCAATATTCCTTTAAGTGAAAATTATCCAGCTCTTTTGCAATAGTTTTAGCTTCAGTTTAATTTCTCTTCTCTCTGGTAGTCAGTGAGCCCACATTGATTAATATACATTTGTCAAATACCATAATAATTTGCCCTTACTTACTGCTCTCTTTAAGCCTTTTTTGAATTCTCTTATACTTTTAATCTCCATGTACAGTTACTACACTAACATATCTGTGTTATTTCATCCTTCCTCCTGCTTAGACTTATCATGAGCTTTCAAGAGGGAACTTTTCCTGTTGGAGAAGATTAAGAAACGCTGAAACCATCAGCAGATGGAGAGCAAACAGAGGCCATCTTACCTCTAATACCAAGAAGGCAAGGAGCCCCTTAAAAATGCCAGAGAGAAAATAATTGCAACGGCTGTTCTTTTGTTTTCAGATGTCTTTTTTTAAGAGGAGATTTGTGAGTAGAGGGTATCAGCTGGTGGCATAAGCTGTTGGATAGGGCATGAGTGGAGACTTACAGCCCTTCAACTTGCTAATTTGTAGGCTTCTGAAGGGTCACTTGCATTCTGACCTACTGGAGGTCTTGACAATTAAGAGATCCATGAAATAAAACTGCAATCATGGATACCAAGAAAAATAGGAGAGAGGAGGTTTTTGCTAAGGAGGAAGCAGCTCCTAATGACCTTATTAAGCACACTTACAATGGAGCAAAGCAAGCAAAAAAATCAAAGAGTTTGAAGACATTTGTGTAATGTATTTACATGTACTTTAAATTTTAAGAGGAAAGTAAGGAAGCTATAATGGGAGAAAATTACAAGATCAAGAGGTGATTCCTTCAGTTTAAGGAAGAACAAAGATGAATTTCTATGAAGGAAAGAAGGCTCCAAGGAAAAAAATAGTGAAGAATGATGGTAGAGGGTGAAATATAGTAGACTGTAAAAGTAAGTAGAATGCATATATGCTTTTAGGAAGAATTAAATACATAATAGTCATAAAACAGTAGAAGAAAGGTATACAGTAGAAATAATTTTTTAAAAGGTAAGAGTTTTGAAACAGGCTGGTTTGGAGACTTGTGTCTGCTTACAAAGACCGTTAAAGTAATTAAGTACCATCTTCTAAAAGAATTAACTTGGGAGCTTTTAGCCAAATTCACTTTCCATGCTGAAATGTGTCAAAGGAAGAGAATAAAATAGTTTATATAGTGAAAGAGCTGGGACTTCGGTGTTGGGGAGGCTTTAGCTTTTCCCGTATAGTATCTTTGCCTTATCACTGTGTTACATTTTGAAGGTACAGTGGTGACATTTTATTGCAGGTGGATATTTACAGCTTAGGATTGCAGTAGCACTGTGTCCCTCATTTTACTGTAAGGCAAACAGTATGAAATGCTGTCATCTCCTATTTCTGCTCAGGATATGCATAATATTGTCAAATAGCTATAACGAATAATACTTTGTATTGACTCAATACATCCTGCACCTACAGACATGATTGGACAGTAGGTTTGTGGACTTAAAGCCCCTTATAAGGTGTCACGAATTCACAGGATACTTATGCATACCTTAGAATACACTTGAGTCTGATTCTGATTGCTGGGCAGGTCTGGTCCTTGTCTCTGAACAGTCATAAAAAAGATGGGACCATCAGAGCCACGTACTGAACCAGCATAAATCAGTCCACTGAAAACAGTGGACTTGTGCAGTGGACTTCACTGTTTTTAAGACTGAAATTTGGCCCAGGGTATCAAAAGCATTCGATCAAGTTCCCCAGACAATATGTACTTCATGGAAAAGCATCATCTTTAAAAGGAAAAACTATTTCCATGGCAGCTTAGGTACGTCTGGTCCTTTCATTTCATTTTACTTAATCCACATTTATAACACGAATTTAAGTCACATAAACTGTGGAATTAAGTGCAAGGAAGAAATGGAGATAATACTAAGAAAAAAAAAAAAAAAGCAAAGGCTCAACTGTTCTTCAACAATAAAGATTTCTGATGAATTGATTTTTAATTAAAAAAAAAAATTCCATCTGTAATTCAGATTCAGTTAACAGCAACTTTTCATTACTTTTATAGTAAATATCCTCTTAATTTTTGCTTTGGTCATCCCAGTTCTCTATTTTACCTTTCTATGCTTTCTCTATTTAAATTACAGGATCAATTTTACATGATTTTGAGACCTGCTAGAACTTTTTCCTTTAACTAAGGAAATTAATCAAAGCTATTTAAGTTTTTCCTAAGATACATTCTTAGTAATGTGATTTTATCTTTTTGCCTTCATAGCACAATGGGAAAACAACACAGCAGACACTTACCAAATTTTTGTCAGGAAACCTGATGTGTGAGCTGTTGCCAAGCAAGGGGGTAATAAGAGATAAGATCATAATCATTGTGCACTTTACTGATACGCTGTAATCAAATGTGGCAGATTTAGGATGTTCAGAAGGAACTGTGCTAGAATCTCTAAGCAAGCACTAATGGAAAGGTTAATACGATGGTAGTTAGCAGACACCAGCAACAGCAGTTTGTCACTAGAACTGAATTTAAACCAGGCATATTCAAAGTCTTTAGCTCAAGGGGGCAATAAAAGTATAGAATGGGTAGACTTAATACACTACTTCCTTTCCTTTTTATTGTCTAGCTACCAGAGGGTACCAATAATTTGTTATGCTTCATAATATATTTGGAGGCATCTGTGAAATTCATTCATTTGATAGAATAAATTGAAAGTGTATTTTTATGCTAACAATACAGATTATACAAATGAAAATTGACAGTGATAAAATGTCTGGATTTCTACAAAGCAGCCGCATGAATTTAAGAAACATAAAACGAAATGGGCCAGCCCACAGCTTTAATATCTAAAACACTGATGGCATTGATGTACCTGCTGCTGTATGGCTCTAAAGAGATCTAAATTGCAGAACAAAAGCTGCCAGTCTTTCCCCTTTTTTTTTCTACGCAGCCATCCACACACAAAGTGGCATGTTCTTAAAGTGCCGCAGTTTGAATTGCGCGGCTTCTATTATTTATGCAAAATGGGTGTTGAGTACTCAAACTCCTATCTATTCTTCCCCATTGCAAACAAATCAATTAAGGTGGGTTTTATTCCAGTGAAAAAACACATAACAGGATTCATGTGCATTCAGTTCTGCAATTTAGATTTCAGTGAGATCGCTTACTATCTGTGAAATTAGTACAACTGTTGTCACATTAATTATAGTATTTAAAACCTGCCTATTTGAATTCAGCATTAGAGACCAATAGCTGATAGCTCTCCAGATTGAGTTATCCGAATGTAGCCAATGGGAGGGGCAACAAAAAGGCTTAGGCACTCAAATAAATACCTCAGAAAAATGAAATCAAAAGCTCTGAGATTTGCAGAAAAATCAACAGTGTTCAGCTCTAGAAAGTAGGGAACTGAGCATTTTTAAAGCACAGATGGAAAGCACCAACTCGAATCTGTTTTGAAACAGAAATTCCACACTATCCCTTCGAAAAGCAGCATGGTTTACATTAATCAGTACCTACCAATTTTATATACAACCTTTCTACAATTCATTTGCATAATGATAATCCGCATATGGCAGGGTTTAAGTTCTTTAAGCGGTGTTATATTTCTCTATTTAGTCTTGCCTCACCACTGCTTTAGCAGTGAATCCTTGTGGAGTGTAATGCAGCTAATGAGGTAGCTTTTTAACTGAACAAACTGACAGGTCCCATATCTGCAGAGGCAGCTTGAAACCGTGCCCAACCTCTCGGCTTCCCAAGAGGCTTTTCAAAATTCAATAAATAACATCTGTAGGCGATGTTGGGTGCAGACCTAGCAGAGTGCGTCATAACACTGAGCTGGCAGAACAAAGAAACCATGACGACTGCCAAGTTTCCATGGCAACCGCTGCGAGGCTTGGAGAGTATAATAGCACATCAATCATTGTCCAAAAGAACTTCATTATCAGCACGAAAAAAGCCTTTAGGATCTGTTTAGTGTGCAATTGTGGGTTAACTCACCTCAAAGCCTTGCTCTCTAGCAAAAGTGGCAGCTTCCTGTAATAATAAAAGAAGAACAGTTAATTATAAAGTGCTAGATAATGAAGAAATAACACATTTTGAAACTCATTCAGCCAGTTTTCCTTTTACACGATTATCTCAATATCCCCACATACAGTTGTTCAATTCTGATAGTTGCACCCAAAGCTTCCCCCTCCTTCCTGCAGCCCAGCAGCAGCACAATGTCAGCACACTGCTCAAGTTCAAAGAAAGAAGGTACAATATATCGTATTTTCCAGGCGAGGAAAGTTACTTCTGGACATAGGACTTAAGTAGGAAATCACAATTTCAAATCCAGGCAAATATCCTTCAGAAATAATCTGAATTGAAATTACAGCATTATCTCCATTGACGCACTTCATGGGATACGGGTTTTTAAGCCATTTAAAAAAAATCATTTGTCATCTACAGTGCATAAAAAAATAGGAGCACAAAATGTGTTCAAATCCTTGTGGTGGAATCAGATGAGCATTTTAAAACACTCTGATGTCTTAATCACTGCTTTAGGCAATTTAACTATGTTCTTTTCCTGAAAGAACAGAGGAAACATTAGGGTATCAGAATGTCCTCATTTCTTATTTATATTAATTGGAGCAATTAAAATCTCTTTTGAAATAAAAGCAAGGAGACAGGAGACAACAGCAGTATTTTTCCCTTATTCACTTTCTACCTCAGCATTGCAAATACTGTTGACAACGCTCAAAGTCTTTACATTTTAACTTGCAATCTTCCAGATTATCTTTGCCAAGTGATATTAATAGACGGATAAGATTTGAGCCTGAATAGAGAGCTGATCCAACTGAACAAAAACAACTACTGTACTGCACCATTTAAGGCCAGCATCTCTATGACAGCTTTAATACTGCAGAAAATACAAACTCGTGGACCTATATGATCTGCCAATTTGGGGGCAATCTAAGAATCCAAAGTGGGTACAATTGATTATAACAACAGTAACTTGAGGTTAATAAAATGTGATCAGCTGAAAAGCACAACTCCTCAGGCTGCTTCGCTGCAGAAACATAAGGCTGACCGGGTTAGCCTTAGCTGATGTTGACAGAAAAACTGAATCATGGTCCTGACAATTGGGTGCGGGCAAGGTTAGCCACTTTGACAATTTACTTACAATTGAATTCCTTCTTGTACATCACACAGTCAATGACATTTGCTAGCCTGGCTGTCAAGAAGGAGCGTAGGGTTCAAAGATATCATGCAGTGTTTTCCTAAAGCAGCATGTGATTAACAAAGCCTATGCTCATATGAAAAAAGGAGCCTGTGAGCTTCCACTATACAGTGATGCTCTTATAAAGAACCACAGAACAATCAAGAAAGCCTCAAACAGGACTTGGACACAGAAAAAAATCCCACAGAACAAAAATACGAGAAGTGAGAGAGTGATAAGGGGGACAGAGAAAATAAACTAACAATTATGTACTGCAGTCAAATAACTTCTGTAACATCAGGTTTTTTGGCCATGTGAGCGAAATTGGAAGTTGCACTGATCTGTCCTAAGGGATTTCTTTAATGCCCCAAGGCAGCGGGACATTAACATCTGTGTTAAACTATTGTTTGGCCAGGAAACTGGACACCAGTACATTCTTACATCTGTGAAATAAAAGCTATTCCAGTTAAGTAGTACTTCCTTATGTGAGAGACTTTGAGAGAATTCATCTTAATTTTCTGTTCTGGGGCACCCATGCATAGCAGATGTGGTTTGAAAGACCTGGCTCTTCCACACAAAAGTACAAACGATTGCATATTTGGCAAGAAGTATCTAATCTTAGGATTTTCCTGCTGGAGATTCATCTTTTAGCCTGGTCTGTTGCCCATCTACATGAGCAATGACACAGTCACAAATTGACCCCTAATCTAAGGGTTCCGAACGTGCCAAAGAACAACGTCAATCTTAATTTTCTTCTCTACTATCAAGCAAACCGCACAACACCTCCCGAGCAGCTTCCTCCAGTAAGGAGTCTGCAGCTCCCTGAGAATCGGCATCTCCCAGAATTACAGCCCCTGAGAATTAAGGCCCTTCTAGAAAAAAGGGGAGAAAAGTGCAAAGCACACCTCTAGAGGCTACGGTTTAGTGTTTGCAAAATGGTGAGAAATGTTCGGCAGGCCCTGAATACGGGGCCAGTTCAAAGTAAATTAACCAGATAAAAGCAATGAGGAGCTTTTAGTATCTATTCACAATAACAGTGAGAACAGGAAACAAGCGGACCCCATCTGTGCAGCCTTAGGGCACCTCACACTGAGCCTCACATACCTAATAGAGTAGTCAGGTTAAAATCGAAGTGGCTGTAACATGTGGAGACTGCTGGGGTTACAGCGGCCAGCCAGGGCGTTCCCTGATGCAGGTGATAATCAGTATGATAATCACTGTATTTACAGGCTTTCCATTTTATATCTGACATTGGAAATCACGGAGAAGGAGGGATTAAGGAAATAAACAACCTACACAGAAGCTTTACTGCTCCCTGGAGAATGCAGCATTTTCATTCATGCATGACATGCGACAACAGTAAAGCAGAACAGCAACAGAACAGAATTTTCTTAGGAAGCTTCAATTCATGTCAGGAGTTCTTTTGATTCTGATAAACTTTAGGTGTTGTATGTTCATTACTACAAGTCAGCATTTTCAGAGCTATTTTCCATTCGTGTCTACAGTGCATCTCACTTCATAACACCCTCTCCCCACCTTTCCTCTCTTAAATTCTAAGTATATTTTAAACATTAACACTTCTTTTATACATAGCCTTTTTATCAACCACAAGAGAATATTTGCTGCTGTACCACCTAAAGCAGAAATGGGATTTGTTAATAGTTATGAAACATTTGGCTTATGCTGTTTTGGAAAAAAATAATCTTAAAACATACAGTCATATTGAAGTGAATAGCATACAGTGTTATTTAATGGAGTAATACAGTGTCACCAACGTCCACACACACCCTTCTCTTTGCACAACAATGAGCAGTTTACACAGGATAGCAAGATAAAGAGATAATTAAAAAAGACAACTTCCGCCAGTACTGGTCTTGCTGCTGTATTTGACTCTCTTGATAGCTGAAAACTTCCCATTTTGCATGTATTTTGTTGCTGTTGGAGCTCCAGCATGTAGTAAACAGAGCTGTCTATAACCTACACTCCAGTCGATTGTCATAGTGCTTGTTAGAATTTGGGGCCTTTTTATCATCAGCAATAGAGACACCTTGTTCACAAGTAAACCAAAATCCACCCTAACACAGAAACATTAGATTCTTTACCTCCAGGAATTAACCCCTGTGTAAGGAGAACTCAGAGATTATAGAGTTAAGATGGCTCCACTTCAAAAAATTTAATGTTCATTTTGCCACAACACACAGAAGGCGCACTATGTGTTAATTTCTTGTAGGTACAAATATTTAATGATAAGTTGGCCAAATTATGGCCAAAACGCTAACAACATGCATATTGGGTTAAACTGCAATGAGCAGCATTTACATCCATGTATTGCTGAAATCAGATGATAAAAGTCTGTTTCAAAAGCATCACCAACAGAGTTATCCACAAAATGCATTTTAACCTTTATACAGAGAAAAGGAGCACTGTAAACTGAATTTGCATTTCATTGCTAAAATCAACATTATCTCATAAAGAAATGATAAAACAGCAGGACAGCAATGATACCTTTGCACACTGAATGCACTTCCCGTAATTAAACAAGAATGCAAACGCAGGAGATGCTGGAGCAAATCGCATGCCTCTATCCTTCTTGGTAGAGGAGGCATCTCGCCGAATTAACTCATGAGTTACAGCACTGCCCAGTTCAGCTCCCTCTAATTCTCTCTTTAACTTTGACAGCCTCCCCACCTTGCCATTCTCCCACCCTTCCACATCCCGTCCCCACTAAAAAAAAAAAAAAAAAGGAAAGGAAATGAAAGAAAAGAAACAAAAAAACAGGTTTTGATATAAATCGCATTGCAGTAACCGTGATCTTCCCAGTTTACTTGAAATAACCCCCCAAAAAACAAGCCCTGTTCACATCTTCAGGAATACTATCCCTTTTCTCTGCACAACAAATCTGTGACTCGGTGGCTTAACCCCATGCCATGAATCTTCATAATCTCAGCCGCCCCACACTTATACAACATGAATAACAGCAGAGGAAGATCCCTGCGCTAAATTAGAGACATCAAGAAAAACAAATTACAAGAACAAGAAACAAGCAAATAACAGCAAACAAACAAAAAAAAAAAAAACAGCAAATGACTATCTGAACCATCCATGGGCAGCCTGCATTTGCTGGAACCACTTCTACTGGTGCCAGCCCTGTTTGACTACGTGAATAGCACCTCCGCCACTACACTTCTTTTTCTGCTGATATCTTCTATAAATATATCTTAAACATTTCTTCCTTCAGCTTCAGGGTACTGCTGTTGCACAACTGCCTTCTCAGAAGTATGAACAGTTAGTTTTCTTCCATTTACACTGTTTCCTTTAACACATCAAAGGCTACGGTATAATCACTTAGTACTATCAAACCACTGATGAGTTCATCTCTAATCCTGGTACAACTTTTTTTCTTTGTATTCTCGCTTGCTTTTCTACAGCCTGTCGTGTTTGCTGAAACAAAGTGTTAGCAGTTGCGCAAATCTTCTCTAACATTCAGATCCTGCTATCTAAATGAAACGGCTGACAACAAAGTAAAATAAGCAAATGAGGATATAGGGAAGACTTACACGCAAGTGATGAACACTGATATCTACAACCTAATTCTGCACACGATTGACTCAAATAATAGATAGGTGCTAAAGATATGTGTTTCTGAAATAGATGTTTGCACTCATATATCATAACATAAAGTAAAGCATTCTAAAATAGTTGAAAAAAGAATTAAAAAACATTTGTCTCACTATACTACAGACATGAAAATCTTCTGTTCCATTATAATAAAATTACATACATATATACTTCTAATTCAGCTTTCCTTAGGCAAACACGTTTGTCCTACCTACTACCCTGCTACTGTGTCACTTTTACTTTGTCATCTTCACTCCTAACATACAGTCATGAAGAATACTACTTTCAAGATCACTATAAGCCCCAGCTTTTGGTATTTTTTTTCACAAAATACTCACCAACATGTGGGAGCTAAGCTAGTTTCAAGGACGTGGACTAAAGAGCAGTGTCATGCCATGTTTTGTACTCCTGCAGCTCTAGGCCAGTTTACACTAAATATGATCCTGGTAATGGAATTTGTCTCAAGGCATAGACACGACAATGAATTTTCAGTCACTGCCTTCAGATTTTAACAAAGACGTCACACATTCACATGCTAACATTGTGACACCACTCTTTCCTGTATTGTATGTAACAAATTTCCTGTTTTGTATGTAACAAAAAGCCAAACTTGATATGTTTTCCTTGAGACATTCAAGAGGAGGCTATATTGGAACACTGAGCAACCTGATCTAGCTGAAGATGTCCTTGTTCATTGCAGGAGTTGGACTAGATGACCTTCAAAGGTACCTTCCAACTCAAATGATTCTATGATATCATGAAATAAAGGTGATGTCAAAGCTGGGGTAACAATAATCATGACATACCTAAGGAACCAAAGGCACTGTTAGACTACTTGATGATCAACTGAAAACATGATTTCAACAAATGGCTATTATCATCCCGTTACTTGAAAATCAATTGAAAATCTATAGAATATAGTTACAGCTGGATCTTTAACCTTTAGTGCCAACAGTATATCTACTGTGGTTTGTGAGAAGTTACATCCCTCTTCAATTCAGTGCTAAATAGCTATCAATGGTTACTCAAAACTCTTAGATTGCCCTATCCAGCCTTGTGTATCATTGTTATCTGATTTTAAGGTCAACTACCACTACATTTCATTGTGTAAAAGCAGTACAAGCTCATATGTCTTTATTAAAAGATGGCAACTTATAAAGGACAAGAGGTGAATGCAATTTTAGTCTTTTTTCCCCACCCTCCAGAGACACTTGCTTCAATATGGGTCACATAAGAACTTGAGAAACAGAAGTCTGAAGAACCACCCAACATATTTTCTGAAACAAATATGTGTCTGATGAAATTTTGCTACTGCTGATAAAGTTTGAGCTATAACTGGGGATGTGTTACAGGAATATAATGCTTCAGTATTATTTTCCTTTGATAAACACTAATTCTTGATTTGGTCAGTAGGGTACACCTGTTCACATTTCAGAGAAGATCAATAAAAGCTGGTCACTCAAAGGACAGACCCTGCAGACAGCTTGAGAACCAGCACTGAGAATCAGCAGTATCTGAGCAAGTATCTATCACTCACTGGGTATTACTGAAGAAAGCACAGCTGGCATCAGTTGCATGGGCAGATTATCATAAAGGAACACCAAATGTTTTTTCCCTTTCTTTACTTTTACCGTGAGTAGTCCCAGATTTGAAAATTGCTTTTGTTCACAAAGAATAGCAAGGATTTCTTGCTAAAATCTAAAGTGGCTTTTCAGTTTGCTTGAATCATATGAAAGATACTAGCAAATATAACTCTACTACCTTCACACTGTAAGTGAAAATATAATTTAATAATAGTGAAATGAATAATCAGAACAAGCAGAAATACCATATGGGATTAAAGTTGTATTGTTCAGAGGAGGTTCTGTCATTCTACCAGAGGGTTTTGTCTGAAAAAGCATAGTGTGAAAAGAATGGAGAAAGGAAATGCAATTTCTTCTCCAGCCTGGGTTCATGCTGGAGCATCTGTATTATATACAATCTGTTAATATTCAAGTTATTTATTCTCCTACTTATGTTATTACCAGAACTATAGTTCCTGCTAGAATCTTCTATGGAAAAACTCATCCTGAGTCGGAGCATAATGCCATAACAAGGTCTGCCACAGCTGCAGCAGTGATATGCCTCTGAGCCATTTTGAAATTTTATGACGGATAAAAAGCTATTACTTATATCTCTACCCTACATCCTTACCTAAAGAACTGAACTGGCTCTGACTGCACATTTCTCTCTCCTCACAGATTATAAGGATCACATTAGTGAACTTCCTTACACCATCTCTTTATACAAATGTGCCTATCGCTATCTTAAAAATAAAATGCACCATGATCAGAACAGAAAGACTCCTTCTTTAATCATCACTGGAGGAATAGAACATAATAAAAATGAAAATAAACAATAAAATGAATTTAATAGCTAGAGGATAAGAGTTTTATACACATATAAAAAATAAAAGATATGTGGGATCTTTTGAAGCCTTTAATACTACATGTTATAAGCTCTTTGTACTAACCTTCTGGCTGAAGGATGACAAACAGAAATAAAAGATTGCATCATTTCCAACAAGGCCTTCTGTGATTGCAACCACTCAGAGTAGCCTGAAATCACTGACAAGATATTCTCATCTAGCAATTTCAGTTGAAGAGAATAATCAGATACTGTGCTAAAAGCGCTGGGATACAACAGGACATGTCTCTATTCTAGCTAGAAGGTTAACACATTTTTAGCAGTAGAATTTAGCTGCTTTATGTACTTGGTTTTGCATGATGTCACACACGTTTAGAATTATAACTAAGAATTTGGTATTAGAAACTCTATAAAGAATAATCAGCACATAACTCTCCCCATGTGCTAAACTTGCACTGCTTGTTAACTTTAGCAAGAAAAAAAACAACTGCTCACTACAGTCTCCAGTAATAACACTAACTTTTAAACAGATAATAATACTATCCATTTTACCCTTTCAATTGAGTTTTAACCCAGTTGTCTTGAAGTTTCTTATTAGAGTTTGTTGTGCTATTTCACACCATTTTGATGATGCATATACCTATGTTCAAGATCCATATTCAAGTTTTCACTTGTATATCCAGTTTTAGCTACTGAAAAGAAAATTCTTGTTCCCATTTGCACTAGCCACTCTCTCACAACATGATAATTGCATGGAACAGCAACATTTCAATCTGACCACAGGTAGGTAGGTCACTGTGGTCTCAACTGAAGAACATGAGTTCTAATTCCCAATGTGACTAAGGCGCTTATAGTCAGATGGGTTGCTAATTTCTTGAACCTTTTTTTTTAGATTTCTAATATTTATAATCAGTATTTGCCTGCTTCTGACCTATAATTGCTTGAGGGTGAGTGTCTTTCTGGTATGTTTGTCCAAACTTCTAAAAGAAGCCAGCCTGGACCTAAGATGGGCTCAGGAAGAGCAGAGGATGAAAGAGAAAGCAAGTTAAGAGAGAAAAAAGCTAGTTAATTAAAAGGACCACGAAATCCACAGTATTTTACAGAATTATTACAGAACTCCAAGTTGAGATTGAAAAGGGCCTCTGAAGCTCATCTAGTACAACCACTCTGTCACACCAGGGCAGCAAAAACAGGTTGACCTAGACTGTTTTGAATATTTCCAAGGACAAACTGTCAATAGCTCCTCTGAGAAACTTCTTTCAGCATCTGACCGCCCTCACAGTAGAAGTTTTTTTCATTATGCTTAAACAGAGTTGCCTGTGTTTCAATTTACGCTCACTGCCTCTCATTCTGTCACTGAGTATCACTGTGAAGAGCCTGGTTCCATCTTGATTATCACCTCTCACTAGGTATATAGGTGTTAATAAGATCCCTTTGAACCTCTTCTTGAGGCTCTCAGCTTCTCCTCACCAAGTTGGTCTCCAGCCTGTCTTAATGCATGGGGTTATTTTTTCCCCAGGTAGAATACTTTCCATTTTCGTTTGCTGAACTTTATGAGATTCCTGTCAGCCCATTTCTCCATTCTGTCAAAATCTAACATTAAAAACTTGACATTATATTTTGCTTTAAGACAGTAGCTACTGACTGGAAGTACAGTATAAAATCCATGCTGGGGCTAGGTAGATGGAGAAAGACTTTGTTTACAAAGACTTTATTGATGTATAAAGGAAAGTTATATGATTGTTAGGATGGAAAAAGATACAACTAAAGAAACCAAGCAAATAGCTACAGTCACACAGCAAGGATTCCAGGAGTGAACCACAACAAAAGCTGCTGCAACAAATAAGCAGAATCTATCAGAGACTACAGAAAACCCTCTACCCAGGTTCTGCTGTCCAAAGGGTTAATTGTTTTCAAAAAGTATACCAAAGATGAAGAAATTGTGCAATTTTTCTAACGTCTAGACTACTGAACTTTGTCTAAATTTTTACTTCACATTGATTTTAATAAACTTGACTTGATTTGGGCTGCATACATTCAAATGATCTATAACCAATTTCTTCACACACTCAAATTACTCCATTATAACTGCTTTCTCCTTTAAAAATCAGATCATGGCTATCCTACTGGTTGGTTTTGTTACTCATGTCTTCAAAGATGAAGTTAAATTTTTCCAAGAAGCGAGGTTCAAAATTCCTCTTCTAGAAAGCAACTACACATTTTCTTAGCATTACTTTCTTCCTTTAAGAAATCATGTTCTCATTGAAAATAAGAAAAATTATAAAAGAAAGAACACAAAATGATGAATATGTATTATTTGCTCCAATAAAAAATAAAATTCCAAAATTAAATAACTTGTGAACAACTGCATACCTGCATCATCATTTTCCAACTAATATGCAACAAGAAATTGAATCCATTGCACTTTTGCCTGCCAGCTGTTTACCTTTCCTGTTTAATTAACTTTATGTACATGTGTATATATAAGTGCATATACATACGTACATACATATATGTATATAAAACATTCCCAAATGCATTTATATAGCTCACAGTGAAACAAAGCGAGGCAATTTCCTTCTCTACAAATTTGCCTGTTTTATACTTCAACATGGACCCATTATTTGTGGTTAATTCAGTCGTTCACATTAGAGCTATAACAAGGGGAAGAAAAATCCACTATAGAATCAGAGCAGCAGACCACCAGAACTTATTGGCACTCTGAAGTTTTCTGAGCCCTTGAGGGTTATGAAGATCCCCAACTATTGTTTTTTATATACTAGTTACATCAGAATTCATATTTAATAGTTCTGACGTGTCTTTTTGTTACTACGAATTAATTTCACCTTAGTAACATGTGGTAGAAATTAATTAGTATCTATTCTCTCTTAATGGTATCATTTAATACATTAAATAGATGTAAAACATTTATGTGCAAGTAGATTTTTCTTGCAGTGTTATGACTGTGAATATGATCTATGTACTATGAACTACTGTTCTCCAGTTTATAAATTTACACAGTTAACTTTTAAAGACAAAGTGAAAAGTAAAATTTGATTTTGGTTCACATGAAAGGGAAATGTTAAGATTTGGTCAGTATTTGAATAAGAGAAAACTTCCAGTTTCGACTGAGCTCTTTTCTCACAGAGCAGTTCTCTAAATCTCTGTCCTAAGCAAGGGCACTCTCCTAATGGAATCAGCTGTGCATTCTAAAAGATCACAGGAGTATGTCAAGGCTTTCAAGCAGTAATGCTTTCAAAGATTTCTACATAAGCATACAACTAATTCGATATCTCTGAATTTAACTCATGCATGTAACATGCAAATAACTCATCCAATAGCATTTTTTAATGCTCACTGTCACTTCAGGACAGTTACCACTTACAACTCTAACTCTGTGCCTTTAAACTGCTACATTTTTTTTAGGATTTGTCTAACAAACATTTTTTTAATTAAAGAAATAACAGAGTGACATTATATTTTAATGAAGTTATATTTTTACTTAATAGACATCAGTGTATTTCAAATGAACCTGAACCGTACCTAAAATTGCACCAGATACATTTCATACTTCACTACATGATAAATCTAAGACTGCAAGTTATCCTGAAGCCAAAATTAGTAGTGGTAGTGATAGTAGTAGCAGTAATTCAGTTTTGGACGGGTTATTTTTAGCTGCATTCTTGCTCTAGCCGTTCACTACAGATTTCTCACACCTCCTGAGTACTTAGAAGTGTAAATAATCTTTTTCTTTCCTTCTGTCTGTAGCATTATATTTGTGTTTAAATATAACAGGAGCTATCGCATTCTAGTTTGCCTCATACTTTCCAACACAAGAAACTCTTGCAATTTTTTCCATGATGCTGCATCTCTTTCATTTTATGCAAAATTTGAAAAGAGCCCTAGGGTCAGAGTAGTGCTGCTCTTCTACTTAGACTGCGTCCTGACTGGGGCTTCTGAAACTTTATTACTTTCTCTTATATGAGTAATAAATATTTGCCTAAATACCATGCAACAAATGACAGGGAACATTCTAAAACATTACTGTTGAGCTTTCAGGGTGAAAGTGGTTGCAATAACAGAACACCACACACTGAATTTGAAGCTTTGTTTAAAAGACAGATATTTAGGGATTGGAAAATGAAGAAAAAAATAAGTTAGGACCTCTGAAAAGTGGCTTTTTTTTTTTTTTGCAGATTTTGCAGAACCTCCTTCTTTTGATGTCTTTTTCCTAAAATTTCTTGGAGAAATGTAGCACTCATGTAACACAATAAAATGTAATTAAGTTATAAACAATAAGCTAGAACATACTCAGCATCAGCAGACATGGATACATCTTCCTAATTCCGTGTCTCTTGTCATATTTTTTCATCACATTCTCCTCTTTCAGTACCAGTTTATCATCGTTTATCATCTCACTCTACATTACATTTCAAAAAGTCACATGCTATGTTTTGAAAAAGGCCATGCTCTAAAAGGCATTTTTTTTTTTTAACTTTGATCTTAGGTTTAGACCATGAAAACAAACAATTTATTTAGAGTCTGGCTGGCTCACATGGTGAGCAGTGAACAGTTTGTAGAGGATACTGTGCTAAAAGTGTCACTTTTAAAAAATAATATTGAAGCAGCTCTTTACAAACATGGCAGTTGTCCAAAGCACATACGGAACATTAAATATAACCATAAAATTTTATGCACCAGATTTGACCAAGGTCTTGAGCTCTAATTTATATTTTCTCCATTTTGCTGGAAGACTAGCTGCATTTGATAAAGCTACTTCATAAGGACTCTGTTCTCCTAACATTTACACATCACACATCTGGACTTGGAAAGGGAGTTTGAGTAAAAGAGCCAACTAATGCAGATCTTGTTTACATTATGTGCAATTACTCTTGTGTCATGAATCTCCCCAGGATATCAGAATGTGCTGAAGGCACCCAAAGAATATGTACGTCAAATAAGAGTGCACAAACCTGGGTGCTTACACACTATTCACAAACTCCTTATGCACGACCATGTAAGAAAACTAACAGCATTTGTGTTTTCTTATAATGTTTCAATTCATTCTTATTAATTATTTGTATGTAATTAGAGCTGCCCTTGGTGCCTGAAGATCTCTGTTTGGATTGCTTTTCTCTCACAACTTGCTCACTGCAGCCAAGGGAACTAAGTGATGGCAGTTGCAACACTCAATTCAGTTACATAAACATATCGTCCTTGCCAGATTCCCCTGCGGTGTTCCCATTTCATGAAATAAGTCTCTAGCATTTAGTAACGTACTGTACCAGCGAGTTTCTTTTCATGTGACAAAAAATTAGGTCCTCTGCTCCTGGCAGCAGAGAGGCATGTGTGTGAACATGTCTCTGGAATCCACCACAGCCCATGTGGCTACACCAGCATGAGGACAGAAAAAACAACACTTGAGTAGCTGCAGAACAGGAGTTGGTCACCAGACTTCAGGAGGAGGACAGCCTTAATCCAGAAGGTGAGGAAGGCTTACTCCTAAGTGTGTTGCAGAGGCAACACATGTGAATGCACATCATATCTTCACCATATACAAGAGGAATGTACTTTTCTATTGAGGGTGCTGCTAATAATGATTAAAAAAAAATCTGGCTGACTTATTTCTATAGGTGTAAAACTTTTTAACATCGCAGCTGGTACAAACACTCTTGACTAAGAAAGCAGCATGCGGTGAAAGTGCAGAGATATGGACAGAGTGACCAGCCTAATCAACTGCACAGCTGGCCAGCTTCAAAGAGAGGGGTGAGATTTTTTCCCCCATATCTCCCTATCAGCATGAAGCTGCATAGCCATACTGCATTGACTTGCTGCAGCTTACCCTTACCATGGGTCACTGTTCAAGACTATCTGGTAAATTATATAGGAACTACAGAGGGAGTAGTACTTGCCTGTCAGTCAGAGACAATGCAAATCCTTGGACATGTTTATATCAGGCCATGTTGCACCATTAAAATCTCCAGACTGCTTATCTCTGAATATCCATGTTCACAACTGCTACCTGCATTCAAGTTTTCTCACACTGTCTACACATAAGAAAACACAACTCAGCTATAAGAGGGAGAAGTCTAGATCTCTGGAAGAAAAAAAGGTTTTCATCAGTCATGAGCCATAGTGAGGTAGCTTGCCACTGCAGCAGTGGTTAATGGAAATTCGGGAAACTGCACTCCTGGCTTTTCTCTTTTCTACTGGTGTTAGCAAGCTCCACTTCAAGACACACAAGAATGCTGCCTAAATTCTTTACAATTTTGCCATTAAATAAATAACAGATGATTTCTAAATTAGAACAAAAATAAAGGAATAAAACTCAGTTTTTTGTTATGGCATTTTATATAGCACTAACAAGCTGTTAAATAGCCAAGATTTTGTTTTGTTATAAATTTAAACTTAGAATAAGGGAAAATGTCTTCTTGAACATTAAATATTATTTTCCTGTAATACTGCAAGAACGTACCAACTTATCAAACAAGATTAAAGGTTAAGTGTATACTACAGGAGTCTCTGCAGATAAGAGCCAGCAAAGTTTTTCTTTCAGCTCAGTGGTAAAAGATTTACAATACCAGGGATGTTGGTAACCAGAGATTCACTTGCACCAATTGCTTCTAACCATAAAATGTTTTATTAATCAGTGTTACTGTTTGCTTAGGAAAGTGTGCAACACTCTTGACTTCTACTTTTAGTACTTGTGCAAGAAATAATCACAGTTCAAGTAGTACATGGGTAGTCTGTACTCCAGAACTAGCAAAGAAATTTGGTGACGTTGTCATTGCTATGGTAACTATACCTCTGTAGTAAACATTGAAATAAATAGGTACATAAAACATGTATAAGTTGTCACTGTAGAAGTTATTGCTGCCCTGGAGCTGCAATAATTTGCTTCCTTTAAAATAGTTAAATCTGGCTATAAATACCTGTTATCTTGCAATGTCCTATTATTTCAAGAAGATGACAAGGCTCTTCTTACATAATAGAGTGCAAACATACAAGCAGATTGATTTATCAAGAAAAGAACTTTCTGAAGAAGTAATTCATTGGCCTGTAAGCAGCAAACTATCAACAATCTTCTGGTTTGATGAGGGAAACCATTCCCAGGCTTTTATGTACCAAGGCAAGGTTAATCCATTGGGCATAGTTTGAAACTGGAAGGATATTTCTCCTCTTCTGGCAAATAGATCCATTTTTGTGTAGAGAGCTCTGCCTTATTTTCTCAAATTCATCTGTTATTCTTTTATCTCCTGCTCTGCCACACTGCTGAGATGTGGAACTAAGAAAAGCCCAGGCTGGACACTGTCCTCCTTTAAGTTAACAGAAATAATATATTCAAGGGTTTTGATCTCCTGTCATGGCCTTAATCACAGGCAATCTTTGGTGGAGAGAGGTCCTCCTTTTGTCCTCAGCTGAGCAATACAGCACAATTTTAATGTTTTTAATGCAAAAACTAATTGTGAAGCAGTCAACAGCAAGCTGCCTTCTAACACATAGTGATATTGAACTGATATTCAGAGAAGGAAAGTACAGTTGTCTTCCATTTTAGTCCACAACTGCAATGTTGGTCAAATAACCCAGTCTCTCCATGGCACAAAATGAAGACAGGCATATATGAGGTTTTTTGGATCCCTTGGGATTGTTTCCTCGGGTTAGATTACACACATAGCCTCAAAGTCTTATGTTTCTGAAAGAAAATGGATAGTGTTTTGTGACAGCTGAATTATATCATAGCAAATGGATTAGGATGGTCACAGAAACTTGGAAGGACTAGACAATTCTCATTGAGAAAGCAGGTAAAGCTGAATAAGTCTTTCACAGAACATACACCAGTGCAGGGCCAGTGACAGGACAGACATCTCAGAATCCAGCTGCTGTGAGGGAAGTAAATGGTGGTAATAATATTTTATGTATGAGGAGAATGCATCTGCCTTAATGTATCACTGATATTCTGGTCATGTCTCTGTAGATAATATTAAGTTCTGCTTTTTCAAAGCAGAGATTTGATCTGTGTTTACTAAAGAACTAACATGTTTTGAACCTATTTTCTGAGTGTACAAGAACTTCATAATGGAGTCCATTGGCAATTTGGTCTTTTACCACACTGTCAACATGAGCTGTATGCAAAAGAATTTAATAAACCTGCCAGAAGTAATTATTTGAAATTTGACATTCAGACTATATTTAAAGACATAAATTTGACCAAATTATTGAAATCTCTAACTTTATCTAGCTGGACTACAGCACAATAACTCTAATAGAATACTAAGATGTCAGAGAAAATAGCTACCTGCCAGTCTTCACTGAGGGTTTTATAAATCGTAAAAAATTATCAGTGAGAAAGAAACTCAAGCATTGCGTTTTTATTTCTTTCTCTGAGATTTTCTCTCTGAAATAAAATCTGTTTTAAAAACAGGGTCACACCTCCTTGGGCCTGTTCTTTAAAACATTCCCCGTGTCTCTGCTGCCTTTGCTCTGCTGTGCAGAAGGAACTTTAAACAGAAGATACAATTCTGTAAACGGGAGGACCAAGCAGTAAGCAGTAAGGTTTTCCTTCTTCCAGGAGCAGTAAATTCTTACATCAACACAGCCAGCAATGTGCAACTTTGAATGAACATAACTCTGCAAATAACTACCATAAGGGTTTGATTTATCAGTAATACTCTCATTTCATCATGGTGCTCTGTGATAGAAAAGGTACACAAGCATAGGTTAACAAATCAGTGCACTGTGGCTGTTTTTCTAACAGTCTTTTATATCTGTAAATCAGTTCTTAAGAGTCAACATCAATACAAAAAATTTAAGGTTGATACTGCTTGAAAGACAGAATCTTTGCATGGCTGTGTGCTCCTTAGATTTTTTGTTTGGAGTCCATCTATCACACACATACACCAAAACAAATAAAGAATCAAACAGAAAACATAGTAATAAGCCAGGAATACAAAGTACAGATGAGATTGTCCCACTCTGCTCTGAACTGTGCAGCCTCACTTTCAGCACTGGGTGCAGGTCTGGGTGCCACTATGTAAGAAGGACATACAACCATTAAAGAGCATCCAAAGGAGGGCTATGAAGATGGCAATGGGTCTGGGGGGAAAGCTGCATGAGGTGCAGCTGAGGTCCCTGGGTCTACTCAACCGAGTGGAACAGAGGGGAGCCCTCATGGCAGCCTATAGCTCCTCACGGGGAGCGGAGGTGTAGTGCTGAGCTCTGCTCTCTGTGACAGTGACCGAACCCAAGGGAACGGCATGGAGCTGTGTCAGGGGAGGGGCAGCTGGGGGTTAGGGAACAGTTCTGCCCCAGAGAGTGGTGGGCATGGAGCAGGCTGCACAGGACACATACCCAAGCCACCAAGCCAAGTTCAAGGAGGGTTTGGGACAAAGACATAGAGTTTGAATTTTGGGTGGTCCTATGTAGAATCACAAAGTTTTCTAATGAAATGTTACTCCTCCTGTACTTCATCCTTGAAAACGGTTGTTCAAAAATGTTCATACTGCCAAAGAACATGAACAAGGCATGACTGTGAATTGAGGGATATTTTTCCCTTGTATGAAAGGTCTTACAGAAGTCTAGCAAAGAGACATGATCAAATTTTTCTTCAAGTTGAATATCTGATTGCAACTTTATACATTCCATTTGTAAATTCACAGGTAATGTAACTTAACGATGCCTTGTACCTTGGGATACTGAGTGATTCTACAATACATCAGGTCAATATGGGGTTAAATTGAGGATATGAGCCAGTAATTTCAGCATTAAGAATTGAAAGTATGCTGCAAAAATTCTGAAATCTGTAAGCTTTATGAGCATTAAGTTCATACTGGAAAAAAAAAAAAAAAAGCAATCAAATCAGGATAAAAAATAGACAATCTACTTACTCATACTGTAACTCCAACCAGTTGCAAATTGTTAAACAAAGTCTAGCATGTCCTTTGAGACTAGTTCTCAACTAATGTAGTACCACAAACACACAGAGAAAAAAACAAATTTAATCAAGTCATAACAATGGTTGTTATGTAGTTTTACTACATAATCCTGTTATTAGCGTTCTTAATAGTAGGTGTATGAAGACATATCCCCAAGATATAACTTGTTAATCGCTCTTCTGAGTTGATAGAAGACCAAGTTTAAAGCAACCTATTTCTTGCAAATCTTGCAACACACAAGTGCTAAAGCGACAGTATAGGCAAGCCAAACCTCTCCTCCCATTGCTGTTGTGCACAAGACTTAGGCATAACACTGTTAAGACTGAGTATGCATTCTTAGCACACAATCTTTTACTCTCTTCTACTAGAATTCACATTGTTTTAAAACATAGAGACTACTATTAAAAGTTGCTGGAAGTATTCATGCAGAAAGCCGTAAGGAGATTGACAGTGAATTTTTTACTTATATAGCGAAGACTAATTTGTATTTTACGCTGTTTCAGCAGTCTTTGACTGTTTTCTTCAAAATCACTGGCTCAGTGGCACCATATGGAGCATGTTGAACTTAAGATACCAAGAATGTGTCCAAGATATATCTCACTCCAGTGTGTTAAAACATTCCACCCTGCAGCTGTCATTATAGGAATATAATTCATACCCTAAAGTTTAAAGAAAAACAGTGTAGCTTACTATGCTTACAAAAACACAAGACTTTTTTTGGTTCCAAGTAACAGTCAGTAAATGGAGAACAGTTAATCTTCCATACAGCTTTCTTAAATATTCACAATTGTAACTGATCATGAACTGCATTAATTCTGCATGACATTTAAGACTGAAAAACAAAACTAAGTGTGCAAAAGAATTACTAAAAAAAAAACCCATAATGAAGGGGCATGTACATCCAGATTTAGCATAACCAACCATTACCTTTTTCTTTTACATTGATTGCATTAAAAAAAAAAAAAAAAAAGATACCTGAGACTAAAGGGCAGAAACCTCAGCTACTTATTTTGGAAGCGGCCCTGATCAAGAGTACAATCATTTTTATGACATCTCATCTTTCCAGACATTTCTTTGATTTTTTGTTTTTTTGACTCTGCTTAGAATGAAAGTTTCTTAGGACAATACCTATCTCTTCCTCTGATTTTTTACGGCATATAGTACTCCAAACACCTTCTGTGAAGTTAACTGCTGTAACAGTAAGGATAGGGGACAAGCAAGAAAAAAAGCCAATATGATAAGTTTCTTAGAAAAGCTGTCTTGGGATGTACATGTAACTCAAAAGGCCAATTCACTATCAAGTATTGCAAGTTGCCTTAAAAGAGAACCCATAAAATCATTTTACCATGTCAGTCCATTATATATTCTGTATATGGTACATTACAAAGCAAAACTATTTTAAAATATTTTATGGAATTTTTCATATGACTTTGTCTGTAAAGTCAGTAAGTTGTACAAGGCTCGGAGGAAAATATTTAGAAATATATGGTTATCCAATAGTAGCTTAATGATAAATGGTAAACTCATATGTAAGGCTTGATATTCTGGAGGCCTTCAAGACCAGGCAGTAAGTTCTGTGTGTCTTGCTGACAAGCTGTGTATCTCCCATCCAATACTGGCCGTCTACCATTTATAGCCATCCAAGGACCAAAGATATTGATGTGGGCGTAAACACTGCATGTCTTGTCTCTAGTCAGTATGATATTAGGGAGGCATTTCATACTTGCGGGGATAGTATTGGGAGCAAGAAAACTGAAAGGGTTTACAAGAGATGGTTTAAAGCAGAAAGATGGATGGTTGGTTCATAGCACACAAGCCAGTTGTGTCGAAACGTAATAACAACTATGCTCAGTAATAAGTACTACTGAAGCCCTTGTCAAACTTTCCACACAAATGAGATAAGTGACATAATATCCACAGAAGTGTTTGTAAAATGTGGAACTAAAATAGAAAAACATTACATAGTTATATCAAATTTGCATCTCAGGTTGTCATTGCATATGATGGGTTTCACTTCAGAAAAATGGAATGCAAGTAATAAATAAAAGATAGATAGTTAAGGAAATGTTATGAAAAGGTAAGCATCATTACTAATTTAAATCAAAATTATACCATGCTAAGTGGATCGGGCAGATTAGTATAGACAGAATTAGTTACATTTGAAACAGTTTGCAAGGCAAATTGGATATATTTCAAAATTACTCTTGGGAATTTTATTTACATGAAATATAATTTTTCTTATTCATTATCCTGAAGAACTAATGGCAAGAGGTCTTATTAATAGATGAGCAAAACAGGAGCACTGAAAACAGTTATTCAATTCTAATTAAAAAAAAAGTCACCAGAAAATTTTCCACATGTAGCATAAATTGTAAAATGAGAAGAGTTCTAACTATCTGACTAATCTTTTCTCCAAAGCAGTATCTTTGCTTAAGGGCCACTGGAGTGGCCACAATTGATCACATCAACAATCTATCTGGACTAGGACCCTGCCCTTTGAAAAAAATCTTAGCTTCTGTCATAAAGAAAGCTGAAAGGAACCCTACAACTAAGTGTTTACAGAAAAGTTCTTTTTTTTTTTTTAAACTTTCATTAAGAAGTTGGCTTTTCCTCGGAAAAGTAAAAGGATATTAACTGTACAGAGCCATATTGTATAATTATCCTATTTTTTGCATTCTAGACAATGCATTTTTAAGTTCCAAATAACAAAACAGATAAACTCTTACTTAAGAATAGTAGAAGGAAAAAGAGATAACTGACATTTAATTTCTTACAAAAACAACTGTAGTGCAGGAGGTGCAAAACGAACAAGTATGCTTTGAATCAAGTCTGACACAAGAAAGAAAAAAATGCACCTTAACTTACTTAATATTGTTTCATTAGATCAAAAGATAACTTTGGGATGACTTACCTTGTCACTTCCATGTCATGGTGCACTCTAAATAATAGGTCCACCTCCCACCAGTGCTACCTTTCAGAATACTTATACATCTGTCCACCCACCTCTCAGATAATGCACATTCAGAGACAGGCTACAATTGGCCAGCATGAGGCTATGTCCTTTTTCAGCTCTTTTCGCTAAATTAGTTTCCAAGAGAAATAAATTTGGTTCCAGATGATGAGTGTTCTTTTTTGAGCAGTTAGATTCAGTACTTTGACTCATTATCATAATTCATTTATACTGAGCTGCAGCTCTACCCAAATCTGGCAGTTCCTTTGATGTTCAAATCAAACGCATAGTGTTTGGCAACTATATGTACAGAATTTAACTAGTCTGATCCATTTATCTGAAACTGTTATGTGTCCAAGACCACTCACAGATGCATCTACTGATCTAGCAGAAACTGCAATGAGAGGAAAAAGACATATTAATCCTAACCGTCCCAAAATGTCATTTATACTAAATGCTGTAAGGGCCATCTGGCTGCCCATCCACATAGATCACACATGATCCCCAAAAAAATCTATGAAAAACCTTCAGGTACACTGATGGTGGAATATATTTGAGATTACTTGAAATTTTGGAAATGCTTCTAGTTGCAGGAAGCTCATTTTGGCAAGTTTTCGAAAAATTAGTTAGAAATTCATAAAATATTTGTGTAACCTTTGCATATATTGTGACAGACTGAATATGCTTCATTGTAGCGTGCACATTCAGCTTTCCCTTTAACCACATATATAGGCGTGACAAATTGATGTTTCAATTATAAAATAAATACAATCAAATAATGAAAATGCTCAGTATTAGCAACTCCAGTATCTTAATTCTAAATTCAAAATTAAAATACAGACTTTACTAAATAAAGAATAGTTTAGAGGAAGTCAGTTTCAAACACCTTCGATGTATGTATCTGTGCACGAAAGAAAAATATGTTGACATCGTTTACTTGCACATAATATCTTTCAGCAATCCTAATGAACCCATGGGTTATATTTTTTCCCACTAAATCCAAAAACAGTAGAAATCCGGGTAACAGAAGATTATACAGCTGGATAGAAATTAGAAAAAGAGTTTTCAAATGCCTAGTTTTGCTCTTCCTCATTGAAGAAAGTCAGAAAAATGAAACTACTGAATAGCAGTGTAATCAGATGTGAAACTCTCTTGAATGAATAAAAATAGTATTTGTGCTATATAAACAAGTTGAAGAAAAGTGATGATAGAAGGTGATAACACAAGAAAAGAAACAGCATTTAAATTGTTTTTTTTTTTAAAGTGCCACATAACAATATACGTTAATCCCATAAAAATATTGCCAATTTTATTCCTAAACATCCAAAGTATGCTTTCAATATTATTTCCTAATCTATGTTTTATAAAAAATAAAATTAAAAAATCAAAGCTGTTCTAACCAGTTTCAACACACTTTTGTACAATTATGGGTGCACAATTTACACCTCTCTTCTAAAACAGCTTCAGTATTAAAATTATTACATAAAACTTTTACTCTTATGCAGTCTGGAAAACATAGCTACTTTTATTCTCTGTGTATATAACATTATTGCATATTTTCTTGAAAAATTCAGTAGTGTAAGTACTTGCTCTCTCATCCGGTTATAAAATATTTCTCCCCACAGGACTGTCAAACTAGCTATGTATACAATTCCAAAATGCTGGATAGGCAACAGATGTTCAATGATGGCTAATCATGGGAGTAATACCGTGAGTGATATTAAATAGTTCTCCAAGGAACACTTCAGTCAGCAAGAAGGTGCCATACTGATGACTCTACCTGCGACACCAGAGGTCAGGGAGGTGCATAAAAACTCTGGGAACTGCAGAGATACCACACAACTCACGTGAGAAGAATGGGGAATGCTGCAACACCAAGCACATAAAGCAAGCACACACCAGAAAAAAAACTTGCACAATCTAAGAGTAATCTCATTTTGATTTTTTTTAAGATAAAAGTGCAATTACATGAGTTCATATTATTTTTATAGGCATCTAACTCCTTGGTTTGTATGAGCACTACTGAGCTGTATTGAGCTATATACTACACTGTAGTCATCCAACATACTACTTCTCACTGAAAACAGTATTTTTCAAATGAACTCCTAGATATTTCTGCAATGCTCACTGCTCAGTTATGATTAACTTTGTACCTCAGTGAGGTATGATGCAGTTCGCACTGTGTATTTAGGAAAGTGAGGCAAAAGGAGATAGAATTTAAGAAGTTGAAATTATGAAATTGTCTTACGCAACACTTTGAAAACCCGAGGATCAACTTTTGGGAGTACTCAAGTAATTTTATACATAATTAGTCAGAATCTCATTACATCGTAAAGCTAAAATTCGGTAAAATAGATTTCACTCTGTGTATTCTGGAAACAAGAAATACAATATTACTGGCAATCTTGACTATTTTGGCTTAAAAAGTTCTTCAGACTCCACTAGAAGTTTGTGACAAAGAAGAATTCAGTTCTTCAGAGAAGATCTACCTACGAAAATGTGTATAACTAGTTTGTATAACCAAGGTGGTTTTTACCTTATGTAATGTACAGCTTTTAACTTCTTCAGCTAATGAGGCAGAAGCCAATTATGTAAGTATCATTCATAGCAAAATCTCAATTAGAAGTCTTGAGAACTGAATGAGACCCATTTCATACAACTGCATTACTGAACACTCACGGCTCCGGGGTTTCTATGCAATTGGTTTCAATGGAGACTAAGTTAAGACAAAGCATTTTGTATTTGCCAAAATAATCACTTGTTACCTCAGGGCACTTAGCGGCCTAAACTTTGTTTACTGGCTCCTGTAGTCAAACAAAATAAAACGGAAAACAGAAAATACAGGAAAGAGCTGGAATATCACCATTATCTTTGAATACTTCAGAAGTGATAAAGTGAGATTATTGATTAGCTGTCTTCCGAGCCTGAGAGAATTGGCTTAGTTTGATGTGACAAAGAAAACTCAGGTTGGATGGGAAGGGGATAAGTTCTCTTCAACCTCAAGGACAGCAGTAAAGCAAGGAAGTTTTGGGATCTCCTTTAGCAATTTCCAAGAGCAGTCTGGATACGTATCTGTTGGGATAATCTGAATGTATCGGTGGCAGGTACTGAAATAGGCCCTAACACTCATTCTTCCTATGTACACTGTATGTTCCTCTTCCTGACCTTGTTTCAATGCAAAAAAAAAAAAAAACCAAAAACACAGAAACAAGCTTACAAAGACCAGTATCTTCCTTCCACTTCCCATTCAAAAACAAATAAACCAAAACACCAAACAAACAAAAATATACAGGAAAGTTTCCTACTCTCTTTTATCAACTCAGAGCATACTACAAGTATTTTTGTATTGTACTGCATTGTACTTTTGCAGCTTAAGTTCTAGATGCAATATTACAGTTTGCTGTGATGGAGGACATTCCTGACAGAAGATTAATCTGGCAGTGTGCTTGAACACATAAACTGCAACACTAAATTATAAGACACATTAAATTTAAACATTAAAATTATTTAAAAAACAACTGAGTTTCAAGCTGTCTAAATGAATAGTACATATTACACGTAGTACAATAGGGACAGTACTGGGAGAGAATCCCCAAGACGTCTCAATGACTCTGACAGTGTAAGAGTGATCTGACTGTTCTGATTCACAAACTAGCTACATCTGCCCCAAAACGGGCCTGAGATGTTTGGATGAAGAACAGACTTCAAATGAATTGGAAAAGGAAATCCAACATTTTGGATCAAAAAAAATTTTGATCCAACTATTTTTAACAAAATTAAAAATGTTTTGCCTTCATTATCTGCAAATAACCCTGTGAAACTCAACTGTTCTGAATTTATGCTGATTTAAACAAGTTTTTCTGAAAGTTTCCGCCTCCATTTTTCTACTTCTTACAAAGAATTGCTAACTTTTATTCCCATTCTTATTTATGCAGCTTTTCCATAGCATATTTGCTCTTTGCGCCAACACTTTGGTTATTGAAAACGCATGCATTTCATCTTCAGAATGCTTTCAAAGATGTATGTTAATTGCACGCTAAAAATTGAAAGCCAAGCTCTGCAGGTCTTTTCCACCAGACAGGTGAGTTTTGTCCTAGATATATACATCAGCTGACATTTCAGGACACTATCAGAAGGAAAAAAAGTCAGAACTAAATTTTGCTTGTTCCTGGCTCTGCTACTGACTTGCTGTATGACCTTGGGCAAGCAACCTCTCAATTGTCCACCTGTAAAACAGAGTCAAGTCTACACACCCACCTTCGTGGTTTATTCTGAGCTTTAATGTTTATGAAATGCTATGAAACATTCTGGAAAGTGCTACAAAGTGAAAAAGGTTATCAATCATCGTCAGTAAAACACAAGCTGCTGAAATACAGTGAAATCTGCCTTCTCACGGGACATGTTCGATCTTGAGCTGCATTCTGTACAGTATTCGTAATCTTAAAAGTGTCTCAACACTGCGTAGCATAAGGAAGAACAAATATCCCTAAGCATTCCAAGAGACTACTAGAAAATATTTCTGGTTTGAAGATGTGAAGCCTGTTGTAAAGTATATGTTTCTTTTCCAAATGCCTAGTTGTCTTCCACAAAAAGAAAAGAAACATTTCTGCAATAGGATTCCTAAATTACTTAAATAGATAGACATTAGCTGAAAGCAGCACTAAATATCAATTTAAATACTTGGCTCTCAATTTTCATTTCATTCATAATGTACTAGGTAAAATATACTAAAATAATTACTTGCTTATTACTCATGAATTTCAGTGCAGCAGCTGAGACAATGTAGATAAATAGGATGATTAATTGAAACAGAATGAATCACAACAAAATATGTTGTTGTATAAGGTATGATTAACTCCACAGTGATTCATATCATTTCAAGTAACAGGGCTTTTATCAATGACGGCTGCAAGGCTGAAAAATGATTTAAAAGTATTTCATCTTAGAGAGCCACTGCAGTTCACAAGGTAGGTGGGGAGAGAAGAGAGAGGAAGAAGCAGATTCAGTGTCTGCAGCTGAAATAGCCTTTGGCTATTTCAGCATCCATCCCACAGCACATCTTTATGGCATGCCATTGACATTATCAACCTCCCTTGTGCTAGAGACCCTCTCGTTTTTCACCTGGCCACAATTTATTAGATTTCTCAATACTAAGAAAGCTAATTCTGTGAATTAAGCAGTAATATTAAAACACCACAGCCTTCCTACAATTGAAAATGCATAATCTCAACCAGGAAATAAGTGTCAAGATTCTACAAAGACACTGAAGAAAAATAACATTTATTTTTCCTCCACTCAAAATTATAATTCTTAATTCCCAGGGTCCTTCCAAAGCCTTTGCAGCAGTCTTAAATATAAGATTTATAAAAAGAAATTGTCATCTGTTTACAGCAGTTTAGAAAAGCAAACACAAGCAGCAGTTGACTTTAAAAACCTCTACCTGCTAAAACAGAAGAGAAGACAAGCTTTCTCCTAACAATTTTTTCCCCATGTGTATTTAATAAACTGGGTCATAATACCTGACTATGCTTTTTAACGCAACTGCAAACTCCCTGTGAGGGAACACGCAAGTCTCACTTTCACACTCAGCCTACGAAATGAAGATAATCACTCTCACCAGTGAAGCAAGTTTCTGAAAACCTTTAGGAAATGGAAAAATACTGACATATAAATTGGAATGAAAAACACTAATGCCCAATTTAATTCATTTAAGAAAATATTTCTGAAAATTTTAATCATAATGAAAAAAAGATTAAGAAAATGAAGGTAAAGGTGGAATTCATAAGGAAGTTATCTTACAAACAACCACTGAAAATAATCTCTCAATATCCATCAGTTCCTATAAGTTAAAGAGAAAGAATTAATGTTTCTTAAAGCTCTTTACATGTAAGCAAGTTAACTGTTCAATAAAATAAGCCTCCTCAAGACGCTCAGTTTCAATCCAAACAGAATTTAGTGTTTGTCTTCTGCTAATAATTTCAAATATTCAGAAGTGATTTTGAAAGCATATGTGAAATTAATTACAAAAACAACTTTGTGAGTTTCATGGCACGATCAGCCATAATTTGCTATATCCCTGTTCTTCTTGATATAGAAGAACAGATTGAAACATTTGCCTCCCTTTCCTCATTCATCAAAAGTCAAACTTCCTCCACACATCAAATTATACCCGCCACCTGATTTTCTCCTGTCTCTCACCTCTTAATCATTTCCTTGGAAACAGACAATTCACCAGTGTGAAAAGGCATGCAGTACGGGTGGGAAATGATCTGCGAGGTGTATGAACAGAAGCAATTAGACTGGCGTAAATTCAGATCAATTCAATTACACCATTATGAATGTACAACACTTTACAGAGAATCACCACGTGGCTTGTTCACCTTACAAAGGCTATTAAATCTCATTCTTGTGAGCTGTGGGCAGATTCCTAATGCAACCTGGTCCTAGGTTATAATCCATCAAAGTTTATAGGCAGGACTGAGGTTTGTCCAAGTGTCATATCTTAATGTTATATACCAAAGTATGTGCAGTGAAAGGTGTTTGTAAACGTGTTAAAGGTTACAGGAAAGGAATAGAGAGATTTACTTGGAAACTGTCATTTAGGTGTAAACCCCAGTGGACTGAAGAACATTTTATGCCAGAAAACTGCATTCACTCCTACACTTAAGATAAGCACAAAACTACAGGCTGGTTGCAAGATGAAAATCAGGAGAACATTAATCACTGTTATCAGTTTAAAACTTTAAGGAAGTTTAACAGTGTGTTAACGACTGTTGTCAGCCATTGAAGGGATTCCATGTCATTATGGAGACATGTCTTTATAAAGGCTCATAAAGGTTCATAAAGACTGTGTTTAAATGACATCTATTTGTGGGAATATTTATGTTAGCAATTGATACATCACTTGAAAGGATTTTAAATTAAGACAAAAAAAAAAGTACAATTTCAACAAAATTATAGGATGAAATGACAAGACAGGCTTGATATCTCACTGCATACAAAGGCACATGCCTTTTTAAAGCACAGGATACATAACTCCATAACCATTACTATATCTATTACCATTGTATGTCAAAGTCTTGCACACAACTTCATCTCTTCAGCGTGCTTGCTGTTGCACCAGCATCAATTTCCTGAAAGACCTAGTAGAAGTATCTGTCTTTTCAGAATTTCAGTTTACAGTCTTGAAATTGATTTGTTCAGTAAGTGGGTGTTTAGAAGCAGCAATATTATACATCAGAGAGGAAGATCTCATTTCCAAGATTTGTTCTATTAGTTTTCTTTATAATACCACTGCGTTAGAATAAATCCATTATTTCTATTCTACATACCCTCCTTAGCTTTTACTGATTGTTGTGCACTACATAATGCAAGCTATATTGATCATGTTTTTTATTGTGAACCAGCAGATGAAAAGCTCAGCACGACCATAATTCTGAAGATTCTAAATCTAAAAATTTCTCAGTGATGTCCTGCCTATGCGAAGGAAGAGAACCCAGAAGTTCTTCATCACATCAATATCTTAATAAACACCCTTCTATGAGTCACATATGACTGCCATATGCAGGGATGAATCATATGAAAGCTTTGTAGAGTCCCTTGATTCTGAAGACCTCCACAGAAAACATACTGCTATCCTGCTGCATGTTCCAAAACACAGACCTTTCCCCATAGTAGCAGTTTCTTCCCTGAGGAGATGCCACTTCCATCTTTAGGGGATGCTGGAAGTCAGAGCTCATGTTCCTGTGACATGACTTCTTTGGGCTCTCAGATTCAAATAAGGTAGTACAGCAACAGTGCTTCCTGGGCTGACCCTGTTACAGGTGCACCAGTCAGCAAGTTTTGGCCCTAACTGGGAAAGTAGAACGAGGTCCATGAAAGAATTACATGCAAATTTTGGCTCCCTAACTGGTAATTGCTGTGTAGGAAACTGCACAACTTTGTGTAGGGATGTATTATTAAAAGCTTTCACTCCTTGGACCACTCTGCTGCTAAAAGTTACTTTGATTGGAAAATATGTATTCTAAGGTGAGCCTCTACAGATGAATTAAGCAGCAACTTGTGACAAAGCAGTTACCATCAGGAGATAATTGACCTTATTCGAGAGTTAAGCATCCTGAGGCAAAGTAGAGTGTGCTTAATCCTGGCAGGTTAATTATCCAGTGATTATGGTAGCTTGGAAGGTATTATTGCTAAGAATCATTTGCAAAATGACACTATTAAAAAAACCTTAATTTAATAAAAATTAAAAGCAATGAAAATAATCAAGTTCTCCAGTCATGTATTGCTAGACTATGACTACAGAATGGCCTTAATTGGTTAGCAGCAATGAACGTGTAATTATTCCTATTCTGAACGTTCTGTACTAAATTTGTTACATGAAGTACAGTTAATAATATCAAAAATCCAAGGCAAGATGTTTGGCTAGCTATAAAAAGGATTTAAAACAGTGATCAAAACACCAGTGGTCACTGAGCTAGTGCTGGAACTGATAAATGTACTGAGCTCTTACCACTGCATTCGCTGTCTCGACTGCAGATAAGGGTATGCTGGCATTTACATTGTAAACTAGACATTTATTCCAAGAGGTTTATAACTTGCCCATTTTAATTACCATCTGGCTGAAACTTGAAATAACCAATCTCCATTCAGATGTAAATTTTTAAGTAGAAGATATAATTTAAAATCACTTTGCCAATTGTTTTTAGTTTAGGAATAGCAGCAATTTGGAATCTTGCTGTTCTTGGATGTTTTTTGTATTACTCAAAAAAAAAAAATAAACAGCTCAGTGCTTAACAATCAAATTGCATTGGTCTATAATGTAGTGCGAGGATAAACAGAGAGGAATAAAAATCATGTCTGAGACTATTGTTGTACTAATAGAATAACAACCACACCACTTAGGGCGTCTTACTTGTATGTTAACTTATGTGCTCCCAGTATTTAATTAAACTAGCATAACTGATGGAAAACTTTGAGCAAAAGCAAAAGAAAATTGTAGTAAATAAGCAAGATCTTGGTGTTGGTTAGCTGAAGAGATTCTCTGCCCATCAAGGGCATAAAGACAAAAAAGTTCTAAATGTACTTGCAAATGAAATGAATATAAAAACAATAAACAAAGAGGGGAGCTACCAGAAGGCAGAACACATCAGAGTCAGCTTTTCTTCGGTTTTGCAACTATTCTTTACCACAAACCATATGCAAAGAGTAGAAAGAATGGCAATTACAAGATACAGCAGCTACTATAAACTGGACGTATATCATGCCAAGGGTGTGGTTTCAAGTTATACAGAAAGACAAGAGAATAAACCACAGTGAATATAATTTCAATAAACCAAAAGCAGCAATGACCAGCTTATATAGTGGAAAGCAGAGACTAAAAGATGACCAGGATTTTCAAGTGATTACAAAGTTCAAATACACTACGTGCAATAAGAAGAACAAAAGACTAGTACTCTGAAATATTTACAGACAAGTCTAAAGATGGTCACTTCAGTTTAAATAGTGTCTTTCACCAGAAAGAGACTAAAATGCTTCAAAAATGTAGAGGACATTAGATGCTGTACACATCAGTGCTATACAGTATTTAATGACAGCAGGTGAAAAATGCCATAGCAAACTGACATGGCAAAGGAAATCAAGGTATTCTGAATATAATTTCCAAAAATTGGAATGTTGCCAGTATGAAGGACTATTGCTTATTAAGTATGCAAATATAACAATAGTACCAATCAACGTTTTATCTTCTGAAAAATGTTATGAACTCCTGTGATATGAATTCAGTGAGGCAATATTTATATAGAAGACTAGAAATACTTAGTCTGAAGCTCTGCCACCCAAGTATTGACTAGACTTAGTCTATCTAATTTGTGAAATCTGAAATTGTTTTTATTTATAATATACTGCTATTAAACTGGAACACTCTGTATCATCCTTGAGAGGATTGTACTGCAAAGGCAGAATAAAGCAAAAACTGGCAATAAAAAACTGTCAAGAAAATACCACTTGTTTTGTTCGCTACAGTTTAAGAAATATTTCCTATTCTATTGCATTTAAAAACATTGCAATTTCCTTCATTTTAAAAATACTTCTTTAAGTATTGTATCCATAACAATGTTAGGTGCTAATCTGTAGACAGCAACAGTAGAAAAATTGATTTGTGTTGGTGCAACTCCCTGTGTCACGACCAGGAATAATCACTGACAGGAATAAGTCACTTTTCCATACTTTTGCAGTACTAATGTAGTTACCTTTAGACAAGCCAACACTTGAATTAGGTATGCCACATTTTCCAAGACATATTTATCTATTAAACCATTTTGTGCCAAGAAAATTAATGCTTAAGAGAACTTTCTGAAATGGAAAAAAAACCAACAAAAAAACAGATAGCACTACAATGAGTGAAATCTGAATTCAGTTTGCCTATTACCATGGATTTCCAGGTAAGATTTCATGTAAGATGTTTCTCAAATGCTGTGTAGCAAAAACAAGCCTTCCTTAAATGGACTACCAATCTCTTCACCACAAAAAAAGCTGAGAGACTTCTAAACAAATTGACTGTTTTTTAGCTTTCTCTTACTGCTTCTCCCAAAGGAGTCTATTTCATCATAGAAATGTTATCAAGAAAAGGCATATGAGTATGGAAATGAGTAGCAGCACTTCTACGATGGCCCTTCATATGTTTTTTCCCCACAGAGATTAAATTGCAGGGCTGGTTCGTCATACATATGGGCAACTATTAGGAAGCAGCCAACAGTTGGAGATTTCCTCTTTCAATCTAGAATAATTTCTTCATGTGTCTCCAGACTAAAACAAGCAAGTGGCAAATCTGACAGGCCAAGTTACATATTTGGCATCAACTGACATTTCACAGCCTTGTGATTATGGACTGCATTCTCCGGTGATTTCTTAGATGGTCACCATATTTCTGTACAACAGAGGACTGGAAAGCAGGCTGACAGACACAAACAGGTAGGGGCAAGAGATGCAGATACTTTCATAGGACTCACCGTCTCATTTCCGAAAAGGACATCAACATAAGGCATGACTTTCATCATAGGTTCTTTGTAGAACTGGCTAATAAATGGTGCAGAAAGATTCAAGCTGAAGATCTTGTTGTTTGCAGAAGCCTGAGTAGCCACTTTTAATACTGCTTCTGGTGACACCGTCAGGAAGAATCCCTGCAAGCATCCAAACAAAACAAAGATTTTTATTTACTTCAAATTAGGAACCACATCAAGTATGCTGTTTCTAGAAGGTCACCCCAATCCCACCTTGTTGCCACATGCAGGCTACAAACAAAATCACACAACTATGGATAAAAACATCGCCTTTACATTAATGTACTAGGGATGTGACAAAAACACTGCACATGGTGAGAAGGAAAAAGATTCCCACTACCTCTGCCTTCTATGTAGTACACTTTCCCATGGCAATCAAGAAATTTATTTGTATTTTAAGAGGCACCATACTATAATTTTAAATGGCCCACTTTGGAATGAGAGTCAGACTGCACTGCTTAATTCCAAAGTCCAAAAAGATGGCTTACGCACATCTAAGAGATTAACGAAATCCTTTGCCTGAAAAATTAGTACCTTGTTTTTAATAAATAAGCTGAGTATGGTGCAATTGTTCTACAGGAGAAATCTATGGGTTTTCATGTTTCTGCCCAGTATTTTTCATTTGTCTACAACAACCAGATCCATAAAGGGATCCAGGTGATTGCAGGAAGGGAGGCCAGGATGCTCTCATCACTGAGCTGACCTGCAGCTCCTGCTCCCAGCTCACACAGAGGTGGACTCCACAGTCTCAGTGAGACATTCAGCTACAACCACTATGCTCAATCTTTTAAAAATGGCACAATGTAGTTTATCATTCTCAGCAAAAGTACCGTCCTTCATTCTTTAACAGTAATATTTGAAGTCTGTAGTGTTCATTTTCCTTTCCCCTACCATTACCTTACCATTCTAAACACTATATCTGTGCTGTAGACACTAGTTAAATTCATTACTTTTTGTGATTAGACAGCTTTCACATCCATCTGCCTGTAGTATTTATGCTAAGAGAAGTAGGTGGGAACACAATACTTAATGTAACTTGATATCTGGGAATAGCATGGTTTCACTTGGAAGGAAGCAATCCTCTATGCTACTTGTAGCATACGGTGAGGAACCTGCTCTAGCAGGGGGCTTTGACTAAATCTCCAGAGGTCCCTTCCAACTCCTATGGTTCTGCAATTCCGTGAACTGTTTTCAAAACTCAGGGAATAATTGTAATTTTCAAGTAAAAGCTGCAGTTGTTAAATGTAAGGCCAGAGATAATGTCTGAGATAAAGAAACAAAAACACTGAGGGGAGAAGGTTGTCAGATAGAACTGAGATGTGGTTTTATTTATCTATAACACTGTCATTATGAAACTCTGAAAGGGACAATAGTGAAACAATCTTATTTCCCATTTTTATACATGTTTTTCTATCTTTGAATTACAGAATATACATGTTTTTCTTCTATGTACTTCAACTAACAGATCATCTTAGGCATTGTACTTGCTGCAAGAATAATATAATGAGAAGTTTATAGATTAAAGACTACTTAGAAAGTCATCTATTTCTTTTTCCCTGCTCCATGCTCTCCAGTGTAACAAATGCACGACTGCTTTCAAAATCGGAGCACGACTCGTTACATGACAATAAAAGTCCAAAGGGCATAAGAATGCTTTGCTTCTTGTGGAGTTACTCAGTACCTTGAACGACTGGAAGCCTGTAAACATCCAGGCTTCTTTGCTATTTTTACATTCTGAAGAGTTAAAATGAACAGTTTATATAACATCCTGTCTCCATAGCAATCTCTACCATCTTTTATTTTTTCATTTAATGAACAGAGTCAGATTTTTTAAAAACTGTTCCAAACACAAAACAAAACCTTTCAAGGCTCACGTGTTGCCAGCTGTGGATAAATCACAGATTGCTATACAGTGGTCTGTGTAAATAGTAACCTGGTCAAATAATTAGGCTTCTTACCAATTTTCAGATGAAAATGGTATCTGAAATAAAATACATCTGATTGTAATTTAAGGTACAGAACACTATCCCCATGAGATCTGACTCAGGCCTGCATCCAACTCCTTTTTCCTTTGGAAAGGCAACATAAAAGTACTGAAAATGCAAATAGTAGAGCTTGCTTTTCAAATCCTGCAAAGCAAAGGGATAGAACTCTCTAAAAGCTACAGCTCAGACTTTTGGGTTTCCAAAAGCTCACTTCGCCCATTTAATTTCATTCGTCCAAGAGCCCTTTCTTTTATATTTTTTATTTAAGTATTATCTAGTACTAAAACATGTATAAATTAAGAATTATGCATACGAGAACTCCTGATACAACTTCGCCAAATATAACACTTCTTTGCAAATAAAAATTATAGTAATAAATCAAAAAAAGTTGGAAAAAAAAAAAAAAGTGGAATTTATAAAGTAGGAAGGAAATGTATAAAATTTGAACTGATCAGGATTTAAAGAAAGCTAATTAGATACTCCTCTCACCATTTGTAAATATTTAAATGGAGCATAACTATTTTTCAGGGCAATGCCAATTACAGCCATGGCCAGTACTGTCACTGGAGCTCAGCCAGATAAGCCACAGAACACTTGTGCAGCATGCTTCAATTCTGAACAGGAATGGACTCCTCCAAAACAAACAGGTTTTCTTATCTGAGATTCATAACAAAGAAAAATCACTTCATATCTTCCTTAGTAGCACAGCCCTCCTGCTCCTGCAGCTGCCAGTGCTCTCTGGCCAGTGACACATCCAAAGGATATATCCAACTGTCCCTACCTACTCCAGCAATTAACTGCTAGCCAGCATCAGCTTTGAGTGTGAGAATAACTGGGTCTAGGTATCGCTTCTGGGACAGGATGGTGAAGTTTTCAGATGCCAAATAAGTCAGTTTATAGGTTGGAGGAATATGGGTTGAGAACCAGTAGTGATTATATCTTTGCTTAATTTCTTTAGTTCCTCCTTTGTTATTTATTTTGTGTTGGTGATGGATTTTTTTGTTGTTTTTTTGTTTTTCTTAATGGCAGTACCAATTTGGACATTTCCCTTGGGCAAACTGTTGGGCAGTACATGTGAACTCATCTCACAGTACCATTTATAGATTCTTTACTGTCAGTTCCAAGTCTCCCAAAATACATGATAAAGACCACTAGTCTAGATGACTTAGTACCGCAATAGTAAAAAGTTTTATTCCCACTGACGTGTAGTTTAAGAGGATGCTCAAAAACCACACTGTATCCATCTACACAACTCAATCTACTTCTGAGAGTTTTGGAAATCTTTTTACCCTCAAAAACAAAAGGCTTTGAAACAGTTACAACAAAAATGTTTGTAAGCAAAAGAAGAATCACTTGGTTAATAAACAAAAATTCCAATAGCCATGGTAGCTTTGCACTTCTTACAAGAACTGCAAAAGAATACAGTACATAGTGACACATGATAATTAGTGCAGTCAAAAGAATGTAAAAGAGAGCAATACTCTACTCCAGGAACCTATTAAACATTAAAGGCTATCAGACATACTTGCAGCACTGTATTCCTTTGGCATGCACTGATTGAGGCTGAGTATACCAGATGCTACTGGTTCATGATATGCTACTATTTTCTGATTCCCAAAATGTAATGAGCCTCTTTTCTGTGCCAGGAGGAAGGTACCATCATAACACAAGTCAGAAAGCAAAGCTGAGCAAATATACATAGCAGGAAAATAAAGTGATATATTGAATTATTTATATGTATGTTTGTATGTACAAAAACACAAAACACAAATACACTTTTGTCCCCCATTGTAGGCAGTATTTCTGTTTAAACAGAGTTCTCTGGTGGAGAAAAATGTTTTCTCTGTGGGAAGAAGAGAAACAAAAAGGAAGAAATAAGAAAAACACATCTGTGAGTTGCAGACACATGGCTATGGGAGATACAGTAGCTTGTTTACAACTTAAGAGATGTTAAAATTCAATATTAAGATATGCATTACAGCAGTAGACAAAGTCAAGAGAGAATATGAAATTATCATGCTTTTGCAATAATCTGGAATTCTTTGATGCACTTTTTAAAACTATGGGTATGGCACAGTTCTTTATAATCAAGTGGTTTTTTTCACGGTTAATAGAATTGTTGAAAGAATTTGGTGAGTTTGCACACAGGCAATGTCCTTGCATCCCCCTCACTTTTACCACATGCAAACTTAACTGTTTCTTCTCACCTATACTGAGCTTAGGTAGCACTACCATTAGCAGACACAAATGCAGCAAATGAGGGGCATCAGAAGTACTGGCAGCACAGAATCAGTGTTGAAGTATCTCATGAAGACAAAACTACCCTGGGTTTGGTGAAAGACTTTCTGAACAATGTGTTTTGTCCAAACAGAGCAGTCTTGCCGTCATTAGTTCACATGAAAAAAATGCACCTGCACTGAATTCAACTGGATTACATACATGTAATACTTGCACGAGGGTCAGTTCTTTTTATCGTCAATGAGTACTTACTTTAGGTTTCTATACCTTTAGGCAAATCCAGACTGAGATGATAACTAACAGCTTTGCATTTCTGGATTTATTATTAATAGCACAGAAACAACAGGACTTCAAATAGAGATAATAAAAAATGAGATTGCACTCAAACTTAGCACACGCTAAAATGCTTCCATTTGCCCTCTGTTCTTTGCAGCTCTTACTATCTCCTTGCCTTCCCCACTTTCAGAGCAGTTTACAAGAAAATGCATTTATAAGTGACTAGACTTTGAACCATGGTATTCTGAACTGGTATTTTGAAATGCCATTTGGTAACAATGTAAAAATAATAAATCCTAAGTGTGAATCAAAATATTTAACTTTCAGATATATATACAACAGTCTGTTGCCATTAAGGGTGAATTATATTCTGGCAACACGGAAAGAACACATCATTTAATCCAAAATTATTTTATGGCAAGGACTTACATAAAAATGCAATTATGATGACATCACACACTCATCCATTTAAAGGGAAGAATTTTTCAGGCAGTGATTTTTTGACAGTTCTGCAGTGAGAGTACTGACAAATACCATGATACAGTAAAGCCCTGCAGAAGCCACATAGCTTCAAGGATGCTAGCATTTCCAGTAAAATCAGTGAGACTGCTTGTGTGCCAAAACAGTGTGCTCTGCTAAACTAAAGACATAACCAAATAAAGAGTTGCCTAAGTTTTGCATATTCTGCACACAAGGAAAACTTGGAGGCACACACTTGGGCACAGGAGACTTCCTCTGCTCTGCCATCCGCTATGTCTGCTGTAGCCCAGCAGAACCATCAGGGCTCAGAAGGAGCAAAGATGAAACGCATGGCAGTTCTTGGGATGTGGAATGTACCTTGGGGTAACTGCTCCAGACAGAATGACTTACACAAGGTTTCCATGTGCCCTTACAACCAGAGGAGACCAAAAGACCCATGCCTTCTAACCTCTGAGCTGCATGGAGCCCAGACTGGGTGCAGTCCATGTCTCACCCACTGTGAGTGGATAGGAAACTAAAGAATTCTTCTTGGAAAATTAGACCCAAACCTCTTCATTGTAGTATTTCTGTGACTTCAAATAAGCAGAGAACAACATAGAAAAGCGTTTAACACTGAAATATCTGGCCCCGTAACTGTCCAACTCCTTTTTTTTTCTGGCTTTTGAGCATTTGTACTTGCAACTGCCTGAAATTAATTAAAGTACTTTTCTTCCTGAGATATGACAGAACAGTATCAAATGATACAGATACTAAAATACTCCTGATGCTAACAAACTCCAGAAAATAATAAAACACCCATAAATCAAATAAACACCACACATTTTACTAATGAAGGTGCTTGTGCTTTAATTAATCTTTCACTTCCTCTAAGAAAGTCAAAACCACTATGTATGTAAGTTTGGTAGTGTTCAGTCTGTAAATTAGTTAAATATATAGAAGTTATTTTAATCTATGTATCTTTTCTTCAAGTAATGGGCTACTTAGGAATTTAGTAAGTACCTGCATGATACCAATTACATTCCCAAATTGCATTTTATCTTGGTCAGCAAGCAGTTACTCAATGAGACAAAAAAAACACTGCTTTTTTGTCTAGTTTGTACTGGAGATGGTTCTTGGAAATCAGAAAGCTCGGATGGCAAGAATGCAACAATTTTTCTGAGTAATTGTTTTGCCTTGTTCCTGTATGCATTGTTTATTTTCATTAAAGTATTGCTTTATAACTGGAAAATGACTAAGCTGTAAACTATTGTTTTATCATTCTGAGTGGTTAAAGTTTCTGTTTTTGATAAAAGCCAAGTTTCAAACAGTTTTCAGTGACATAGGAAAAAGCCTAACTGTCAGTAAATGTGCTTATATTGACCGTGACATTTTCCTCTGTGATGGTGCCAACGTGTCAGGAGAGGATTGCTTTCAGAATTGAACAGCTTCTTTGTTGCTGAAGCAAACTCTGATTGCTGCCATATTAGTATTTATCAGATTACAACAGTAGCAGAAAAACTCCAATATTTGGCATTGCATATTAAAGAAAATAATTATTTTACATTTATATACTAGCAGTTTCTTTTAAATTTTAAACAAATTGAAAATATTTTTCCATTCTGATTACTAACAATTAAACTAAACATTCTCTAGGAAGTTCTTCGAAGCCCATACTTAGAATAAAATAATTGTGTGACTTCACAAGAAGAGTACTTGCAAAATGTTTGGATGAGAACCTAAACACTGAGGTATAGATTTATGCATGCATGAGAGAGCAGCAACATACCTAGCTTTGCTGTAAGACAATGTTATCTCAAACAAAAAAAATCCTTACATTTCCCTGGAAACTGCGAAGTTACTTAAACTCATTTTCAAAAGATGAATTAAGATCTTAAAATGATGGTTAGATATAGCTCCCTGAAATATACCTAACTGTAAGGACGCAAAAAGTGTCTCTATTCTCTCCACATTCCAGCACGGTTTTATATGCGTTCATTTAAAGCTCAGGGAATGACATGTGTTTTTATACATACTTAATTTCTAACATATTTTGGGGGGAGCTATTAATGAAACATCATCTGAGAAACAGGAATCTGGATTTTTTATTCTTTTCAGTTAAGTAACTCAACCTCTTTTTGTCTTTGTTTACCCTCTTACAAAATAGTTATAATGATAAATATACCTCCAATGGCAGAACCAGTGGGAGGTTTAATTACTTAACATTACTGAAATGATTGAAATTCTATGTTGAAAGGTATTATAAAGTAGAGGGTATTAACATCAATAAAATATAAGCTGCAAATCAAACAAGCTATGATCAAGAATAAGCCACTTTTCTTCTTTTGTCCTAGTATTCTCAAAACACTTTGTTGCACTTTTTCTTCATTGAAAAACAATTGAACCCTCACTGAGAAAACACTGCGTTGCCAAATATTTGTTAATTGTTGACTAATGAGAGGAATTACTTCCTTTCACCTTTCCTCCATCTAAAACAACTCTGTATTAAAACCAGCAATGCATAATCCATCTATAAACAAAATGGTAATGTTGAGTTTAGACTAAAAATTAGGATCAAACATACTAATTATTGTTTAATGAAAAAATAACAAGTCTCAACACTGACATTTATATTATTTGTGATGTTTGGAAGAAAGAAGTAATTGATTTTTCAATCCCAATTTCCACAATTTGGTGCACAATTCTGGAGTCCCTGTCCTGGCAAATAAACATTTCAGGAAGTAAACAAAAGGTGTGGTTACTTTCAGCTCTCGGTGACCATGCATCATGTGCTTTTATGTATATGGCTTTCATATTAATATAATTTGGCATCTCATTAATTATGTAAACATTAACCATATGTTGAATTCATTCAAGTTTGGTGTGTACATAATATTTACAGTATATTAGTAAACTGAGAGAATCTATGTAACTACAAATGCATAGGTTCTAATTCTCTAGGCAGTTAATCCTCAGTTTGAGAGCTCTATAAACAAACATACAGAGCAAACTATTTCTTGCTTATTCAAATAATCTTGAACGAGAAAAAATATGAGTATATTTTCATTTAAATGTGTTTATACCAACACAATGGTTTATATAAGTGCAGTTAAAACTGTCAGACTGAAACAGTGACCAATCACAACTGTATTAGCAGTTAACTGCTATCCACTGACTGTGTATTTAAAGGTCCTTTAAAAATGCAAAAAGTCTTGTAGAGAACATTCCAACCTGGTGCATTACTACTGCTTCCCTAAGAACTTTGTCCGTAACATTCTGTGCTCTGAAAACCATAAAAATACTTCTCCTGCACACACACACCACACACTTCGGTTCTGTGGGTCTGCACACCAAATACTGTGACTCTTGGAGTGGAGGGGGAAACTGATTTGGGCTCGCTCCGTTGTATTTATAAATCCCAGCTCCCCTGCTAACAAGAAAAGGAAAGAACCCCTCAGCCACTTCCCGCTCCACACCAGCACACACTGCTGTGTCTGTGCCCTCCACATCCACATTCCCAGATGATTCAGAGGAATGACGACTGTTATGCAATATAAACAAATACAGCAAGGAGTCAAATGCCATGAAAAATAAGCCAATGCCAGCATGACTTCTATACTTTATGAATTTCCCTGTCAACAACACGGCCATGCTATGAAAGGTTTTACCCAAAATCAGGTTAGAAAAAAGATACAAGAAGTAAAAAAAACATAGGCATGTTTTTCCCTAAGCACTCTCATACTGAAACACTTAAGCAGAAACCTTTCTTCCCTCCCCCCAGCTACCTTTGAGATCTTGTAAATTATAAGAACATAGCAGCACGGGGATTAAATATTAATCAAAGTCATTACCATTATCGTTAGAACATATTTCAAGAGCCCCAAAGAAAGAGCATATTATTTCACTAATAAAGATCATATCATCAGAAAGACTACACCGATACTGCTGCATAGTTGGTAGAAAGAAGGGAAAAAAGAAATGATCAAGAGGTAACAAAAGATTTCAGAAGCTTATTGCACTACTGCAAGGCTATACGTCATCCACTAAGTGAGTCTGCTTAAACAAAGCAGCCTCACAACTGGCCAAGCAGCTCTCTATACAGAACCACAGATGTATATAATATAGTTATAAAACACAATTTTGCTGGGGAAAACAACAACAAACAATACAGCCAACGATCCAAACTCCATTAATTCTATCTGTGAAAATACAGAATGGCTCTAACTCTCTGGGGGACATTTGAAATCATTTTGTGTGTAATGTGGCTACTCCAGCCACTACCACTAGACTTGGAACTACCATCTCTTACAGGGAGACTAACTCTCCATGAAAATAATGATATGTTTTATGGAATAATTGGGTTTTTGGTATTTCCAAATTAAGGTGTAAACAATTAATAAAACTAATACCCTTTGGCTCCCAAAGGTATTTGCTAGTTGATTTTAACAGCCTGTGTACCTTTATGACGTATTTAATTTTATGTATACTCAAAAAATTAAGCGTAGAATAAAATAAAATGTTCTTAAGAACTGAAAAAGCAATTATTCAAGTAATAAGGGATGTACCTCCTTTAATTTCTGACACAGCAGTTTTAAAATTAAGTGCATGAACATTTCCTTTTAACTGCCACTCCTTTCTCAAGTCTTGCCTCAGAATTAGGATTCAAAAAAAAACTACTTTCATTGTAAATATAATATTTACTATGAACACACAATTAGGACCTAATCACTTGGATTAATTACCACATCAGGATTTACAATAAAACATTTATTGCTCACACTTCCACACATTAAAATTAATTATTTAAAAGAACATTAATGTTATTGCTTAGGCTTTTAATTTTCATTATGCAAAGTCTTCTGGATGGCTTTGTTTCTGAACACACAAATAAATGAAGGTCATGAACTAGGTTAATTCAAATAATTATTTTGAAATATTAAACGTGGACAGTTGTCAAACCCTGAACAAAGATATTTTCACTTAATTTGGGTAATAATTGTCTACAGAACACTTTGAACATAAAGAGTCACATAAATGATCAGCATTAATCACTACAGACTGAATAAGTACTTTCTTCAAAGGTGGATTATCCCTGATCATTAGCTTTTTAGAGCCAAATAATGACTATATTAAGTTTATTTCTCATGAACCCGTGAGCTCACACTCAGAAATCAGCTTATACTGGTGGGACTGCTACTGTAGTCACAGAAAGCAGTGGTAACCTTTGACTCCCAGACCATACAACCTGGGGGATCTCTTCTACTAAGGTACTGTTCTGCAATGCTGTGTGGAGAAGTGTATTCCAGTACGGGCTTCAATTTATGCTACTATTCAAGATGCCTGAATATTCTGAGTAAGTTTTTATTTTCTCTTGAGTGCTTTTCTCTATTTTTCTCCTTGAAAACAACTCTGCTTCTGTCATTTTCTTTGTCCTCTTTCTCATAAAATCAGTCTACAAATACAGGATACATATTGAAGATTTTTTTTTTACCCACTTCCTATATCTTTTACGGATCTAAAATTATTATTAGAACAAGTCAGGTAGTCAAGCAATGGCAGAGAACCAACCTGTCTTGCTGGTTGCAAAACATTTCTGAGTTTTCAAGAAAAATAATTTTGAGAAGAGGAAACCCAGTAAGCAAACACCTATTTGCTCACTAAGAACATATGTGGCCTATGCCAATACCCCTTTAGCCACCTTAGAAATATAATAAACCCATGCAGCATTTCAGTTATCATAATTAGGTTCTCAATGGTCATATACCATATAGCATCTGATAGAAATGGTGGCAAGTCACAGATATTCCACTGAAAACACAAATGTCTGGCAAAGTACAATTCATCAAACACTGAACAAGATGTACACATCACACATACATACATACATCACATATAGACATCATACTGCACATTTTTGACAGCAGGAACACATGCTGCCGAGTTTAAAAATACTCTGTATTCTTTTTTTTCTGCAACCATAGAAACATGTGGGCAGTATTTTCCACTTAACATATGACAGACAAATGGATTTTATAAACTGTCACATAAATTAAAATTTATAGTTCCAAATCAATTCTCAGATTAAATACCACACAGCAGAATGCAAGTAACAGTTCAAAAATCGCTGGTAATTGAAGATTTTGCTTTTTAATTCACTTAAGCTTCCAAAACTGTTACATTATGTAAGTAAGGATGCATTCAAGGGCAACACGGCAATTTTGGATTTGGAAGATCAGCATAACAATTTGAACCAATGCCTCTTCTATTTGTTAGTCTTAAAAATAATTTGTTTTAATGCTGTTTGCTTGCTCTTTAAACATCAAAGTGTGGAGCAAGAAATTAAGAGATTTATAGGAGTTAATATATTCTTAAAAATTTGTATTTGAAATTACTTAATGCTCATTACATTTTCTAACACTGAAGTGAGTCTTAAACCATTTGAAGAAGTTTCACACAGAAAAAGACTTTTCACTGTAGAGAGTCAAATATTAGAACATCCACAGAGATATTCAACTGAACCGAAAGCACCTGTCTAACTTTGAAGTTGGCCAGTAGTCCACTTGAGCCTGGATTATTCCAGAAGTCTTTGGTAAAAGCAGATATTTAGCTTTTTGAAAAGCATATACTGTGTGGAAATATCACATATTCTCCATTGCTCCATCAACTTATAAGACATTATTTCAGAGTAGCCCAGGCACTACACATATCTCGAACATTTATGTAAGAAATTAGCTATTTTACTCTGAAATAAACACCACAAAATGCCTATGATTTGTAAACTGTGTAAATGCATTATGAGTAAATGCGTAAATGCATTACTGAGCACTGAGGAGAAGGATTTACATGTCCTGGTGGACAACAAGTTGCCCATGAGCCAGCAATGTGCCCTTACGGCCAAGAAGGCCAAGAAGAGCATGGCCAGCACATTCCCATCTTTTCTGCTCTAGTGAGGCCACATCTGGAGTACTGTGCCCAGTTCTGGGCTCCCCAGATCAAAAAAGGCAGGGAGCTTCTATATGGAGTCCAACAAAGGGACACAAAGACAATATGCCTAGAGCGTTTCCCTTATGAGGAAAGGCTGAGAGATCTAAGAGTGTTCAGCCTTGAGAACAGGCTTTAAAATTAAGTAGAAAGAAGAAAAATAATTACTGTGATGTATTTAACATTCAGCATTAACTTGTGTGCTAATTTATAAACACAATTCTCAAGATTAGAATATCAATGAATCTTTAACATGGGACACAAAGATAAATGAAAAAGTACTTCTTTTCAAATCAGCATTTAAGCTCGTGTTTTAGTACTTTTATAAGAAAAGGAAGTTGGGATCTCTCAAAATCACCTCCTAAACTCTGTGAGTTTAAACTCATTCCTTAAGCTATATAAACATTATTTCTACTTTTAAAACATCTAAACTAGAACATTTTTGAGTTGTATCATAAATAACTTCATTTTACAGAGTAAAAATTATTAGTCCACATCGAAATAAAATGCAGTATGCATTCCTCAAAGCGAATGTGGAAAGTCCTCGTCTCAAGTTTTAGATACATTTTTATATATCTGTATCATTGTGTTCTGTCATTTAAAGGAAATCCTGGAGCTTGCTTTCTCTTCAGGACAGTTAACTAAGGAAAGCAAGGATTTTCTCTTTACTCTTTTCCATGCAGTGCCTCCTCATCAACATTTATGGCTTGACCCTGTGAGCAACCTAGTAAGAAACCAAGCACTAGCACAGTGGTATCAAACTCTTCCCTAAAGAGCAAGAAGAGAAAGCAACAGTGGTACCTCCAACCCAAAGTTCAAAAGCCACAAATAAATAATTCACATTTCTTCAACTTCCTGATACTTCTCAAATTTTCTTCAGAGAGAGCAGGAGAGACAAAGATCAGTTCTTGTCACAAAACTTTCCCTGGAAGGTGGTATTTAAATGATGCTACTCAGAACATCATCTTTGGAGCAGAATTAACCTTAAGAAGCTGCCTTCTGAAGCAGATGTTTGAATACTGCTATAAATCACGAGAAAACATATTTCCATCTCAAGTAGCCTCATTTATCCATTGTACTAATTGCTGCTAATCGAAGGGTTAAGCAGTTAGTAACGACATGAACAACAACAAAAAACTTACTTGACAAGATTCCACCCTCATTCGAATCTCTACCAAAGCGTCAAATGTAATTATAAATTTTCACCAAAGATGTCAGATTCTTATGTTAATCTTTGCACAATTTGACATTGCCATTCTTCAATTTTTACAGATGTGAACAGTTATCACTTTGTTTGTATGTCACCACAGACAACATAATCAATAGTTTTCATATCTCACTGTTCATTCTTTTTGTTAAAATGAATTTTCTGAGTGCTGCTTACTTTTGTTCCACTGTGAAACTTGTTACTGCTTGAATAGAGAGTACTTAATCTCAACAATAAACATAATAATGTATGATAGAGCAGTCAGGAAAAAAAAAGGTTCAACATTTTTTTCAGTTCCCATTTTAACAGTCTGTCCTTATCAAATTAATATCTAACAACAGTCACACGAAAGCAACACAATGGATGGCTTTGTTCACTTCAGATATATTAATTTAAAGTGCAAACTGCCTTTTACTTCTTCTCTTTTATCCTTTATCTTTTTGTAGTAGGGAAATTTTGTTCCACGAAATGGTGCAAAAAAGAATTTATAACTGGAAATAACTGTTTTAAAGAACATTACCTGTCCTAAACAATAGTTTAACCAGGATCCATGAATAAACAGAACATTTATTTATTGTTTCCATACCCAAAAGGCCACCAGCCAGGCTAAAGATGTACTCCTTCTGACCTGTCACTCACGTGAAAACAGCACTTAAATACATTCAGCTACTTTTTGAAATAGTTGTAAGTGACACATTTGTTGAAAAGGTATTTACTGTGGGAAAGTGGCACCTGTGAAGATAGACTTGACCATTAATGTGCCTATCCATACACCTGTTCTCCACTGGTCCTATAAATCATCATCACTTAAAATAATTTTAAAAAAATATAATTAATCACCATAATGTAGAACTGAATTGTGAAGAGGGGAATAATCTCTTGGTGGCAGAGGCTCTATGTTAGCTTCTGCAAATCAGTACCATTGTGCTAACAGTAAAACTGGACCTAATTTTGTAATGCTTGCTGAACTTCTGTTTAGAACTCGATTTTCTTGACATGCATGCAGATGGGAAAGCTTCCCATTTAGACTATGATAGACTCAAAATTGCTCCAGAAGAAAGACTTTACTCACAATAGGATGATTTAAGTTAGTTTTTAGGTTCTAGCTTGACCAGTTTAGTAAGTATGTTGGAGCTGATATTTCTTACTGCCACTACACAGAGGATTTCTTCCAGTTTTAACTAGAATCAGATGACAGTCAGTCAACTTCAACCAATTTTCCTAGCGGGAATATTGACATAAATTATAAGAGAATACAGTTATACCTCTTAACTGCTTTGATTAAACAAAGGTAAGTATTACCAGTTATTAAAAACTACAGTCCTGGCCTTGACTGGAAAGGAAGACATTATGTGACTCCTTGAATGAGGGCCTTAGGCCTGTGAAGCTGGTTTATCTTTTACAGAGAGTGGGTTGCAGCACAGCAGTTACATCAGCATGCATGGCTGAAGCTAGACTTAGAGGTTTCTCCTGACCCTACTTACTCCTCACAAATTGCATTCAGATGCATGGGAGTCACAGAGTCTCCCTGTGAAGTTACTTTTCTGGCAACTACGCTCCATAGGAATGATTGCTTACATATCATGTACCCTCCTGCAATCCTGTCCGTTTTAATCACAGAGCAAAGGAACTTCAGAATTCTCACTGAATAATAGTCCTTGGAAAACATTCAACAACTTCAAGACTGTATGATACATTTTAGAATTTAGATATTTAACAGCACTGATGACTAGCAATTTTCCACAATTACCATTATAATCGTTCCATGTTCTCAGAAGAGGATACAGATGACAAGGAGATGTTTGAAAAATTAAACTTTTATAAAACATCTGAATGTCTGACATTTTTTGATATAGTAATACTTTGCTTTTCTGAATGCCTGTTGCAAATTTGTATTTGCCTCTGAATATTCTTCTTATGGCAAAGGAGTTTGTTCTGAGGAGTTCTGTACCTTAGATTTACTACAGTTAATTATGCATCTATCCAGAGATCATGCTCTCCTAAATGAACATCCAAGCCTATTAAAATAGTTTGCCAACATACTGTGAAGATCTGGGAAATGGCACACCCTCACAAATGCCAGATGTAATTCTGCCCACAAGAAAAGTCAGATGGATTCCTCCAATAAATTTCTACTTCTTTTGTCTGCCTCTTGGTTGATATATGATACCACTGCAGATGTATCCAATTTTATTAAAATTTGTCCCATCAGCTACATTCTGCAAGGAGAATTTTCAAATTTACCCCGAGTTTGAGCACATTCTGTAATAAGTTATTCTTAAGTTGAAGCTCACGCCTTTGGTTTTGCTTCATTTAGTTCAGCAAGCTACATATCTGGTCAGACAATCTTCTATGTTTGTGACTGCAAGAGAGAGCTATATTTCACTAGAAGTGCTTGCATATCTGGGCTCCCATTTCAGTCATTTTTTCTGCTAGCTCTGAACCTGGAATCATTATGTCCAGTTTGGCTGAGTCTGAAAAGCATCGTAACTAGCATCAGAGTTCAAACATCTAACTCTCCCACTAGACAACTATATGCAAGATGCACAGATTTCATAGAAGCTAGCTCTTCAGATTCTGGCAGATTTGCTGAAGAACTGTACTGCAAAAATAAGATTCTTTAATGTTTATAACTTGATAAGAGAGAAATGTTTTCCCTAAACTAGAGGCTATTAATGGATTTCAGAATATGCAGATACTGGAAAACCTGTTGTTAACGATGTCAATTTCTCCACTCCAACACAGTTTTAAAAAGCATACAGAGAACTCACACAGTTGAAAGTCAAGCCATAGTTGTCTGTATAGTCCTTGACGAACTTGATATTAACAAAATTCTTAACTATTTTACTGAAAACTTCATGCCCTAAAAATTATGACATTGTAGAAATGTAACAACTCAAACATTTAAAAAACTGAAGTGCTACTTTATTTTTAAAAGGACTACCAGTTTAGGCATGATAATTTACAAGCACATCTACACATGCAATGAGAGAACAAATGCAACTGCTACACATTCAAGATTTTTCTATGGGAAGGAGAAGTACATTTTAACTGTGGAGGCTAAGCATCTTTTTTTTTTAATTAGGAAGTATTAAGACTTGACATTAAACTGCTACTGAATCATCCTGCACTATAAAAATATTGAATTACTCCTACTTCTAGAGGCTGATTAAGTAACTACATAAATAAAGCTACATAATGAAATACAGGTATACAAACATGTTTTTTGTTCTACACCACTTCATGTAAGGAAACCAAACTTCTAACTCAACTAGTGTTTGTGTGCTATTATAACCCTGCAGAAAAGACGGTGCAAGAAATGACACTTGTGCATTATGCCCAAATTACTTATGACTGAAAATATTATACAACAGTCATCTTCCTAGTCATTTATTTCATTTCTAGTATTTGCAAAGACTGATGATGGAGATGTTCTTTGCAGTAAGATTTTGTATTCTGCCTTCTTCCTTCTCAAGTGACTATGTGGATGGATTCTACTCACATTTAAGCAAGCACAGAGTGTAAGAGTTAGCGATGCTCACTGAGGGATACTTTTCTGCTTGGAGATACAGAGGGAAAAAAACACTGTGTGAGAAACAGGGAGATAAACTCCAACAAGTGTGAAAACAAAAGGGAGTGACTATTTTTGTCACTGTGGTGACACAGCTGGCCCAGTGACAGATGAGTCTGAGTCTGCATGCAAAATTAACGTAAACTACAAACTTTATTGTTAAGAAATATTAATTACTTCAAGACGATCTAAATCAGATGCTGCTCAAGAACACACTGGTGATAGCTAAGTGTTGTTATATGATTGTATTTCTCACATGAGAAAAACACAGTGGATGTTCTACATATTTCAGTTCTTGCTCAGAACTATCCAAAATCATACTGGGGCTGCCCATAGAAACAGAAAACCTTTAAAAGGGGCCTTTAAAGTTGGCAAAATCAGCAAATTTAATCTATCCACTTTCTTTTGACCTTTAAACCTGACCTGAAAAAAGTGTTCAGCAACATAAATTTGATCTCTAAAGGCCTGCTGCAGATCTCATTTTCTGATGTTTTTCCATTAGGCATTTATGGGACTTGCTGGTGTTACAGGGGACTAGTAAAATGTTGAAGTAATCCTGCAGTTCCTGTGTATGAATTCAGCTTTTCCCTGTGAGATGATAACATTTTTTTTCTGGCAAGGCTTTTTCAGATACTGGAGTATAAGACTAATACCATAGGTGTGATGTTATTTTTTTTTCATTTGGTAACATTAACCAGATCTAGCAGTTCAAGTGTTGAAACAAAAGAATTCTTTTCTGAGCCAATAAGGTGGCTTGGTGCACATCTGCACTAATTGAAATCACAGCATGGCTTTTCAGGATAGGAATTGTATCCAAAGCATACAGAGGATTTGAAGATCTCAGTTGTGTGTTTGTGCATTCTCTTAAGTGCAGAGGAAACCAGCTGCTTCTATTTATGAACTGTGCTGATACATGTGCCTCAATGCACCAATCATATAACATACAACTTAGCAAACAGAAGATTTACCAACTGCTGTAAGAAGGAAAAGGAAAGAATGAGTACAGGAGGAAAGACAATAGAAGAGCATTTATAGTAATGTTTTCTAAGTTTTAAGTAGCATATGCTATAATCAGTGCTATAATTCACCGGGATTAAAGGTGCATGATAAAAATAACAGGCAGTTACATCATACTTCCCTTACATCCACTGATAACAGCCCTTGATTCTCTCCAAGTTCCCCTCAGCTATCTTTTGGATATTACCCTGTTTTTTCCATAAATGGCCAAATTCAAATTATCCTCCTTTTATGCTATAGTAAATCTTTGATGCAGGTTGCATTACCACGTTTATTCAAAGTCAATAAAAAAACCTCTTCCCAACTCTGAAAATACAAGTATCTCAACAAGTTAATGAAGAGAAAATCTTCACTGATCAACACGTAGAAGAATTTACCATGTTCTTACTTATGAAATCTTCATTTTCTCTCAACTTACATAGCTTTTCCCTTTTCTGACATACTTAACTCTCTTATAGCTCCTTAGAACATCTTTTGGAAGATCCTAGACAATGTTACTGAATGCAGACCCACAGAGTTGGTTTAAAAAACCTTTAGAACATGTCAAGTTCTGGCCTACTTGCAGATAATCTCACTACCAAGAACACATTTGTTATGATAGTTTAAGGACCTTTCTTTCTTCTCTTTTGCTTCTATTCAAGTCCCGACTTATTTCTGTCCAAGACAGGACCCACATGTTCAATCTACATTTTTTATCCAGACCTTTTTCTAGAACTTCAATTCTCCCAATAGTTTCTACATAACATTTTCTTTACTTTTTTGTTACATAGCTTAAACTCAGCAAACATCACCTTACTCCAGCTGGCCTTGGAGAAGAAATCCAGGCTGTAACTAATCAGATCATTTTCCATTCATCTCCTTCCTGACTGCATCAAGAGGAGCTACTTGTGTTCCCTTCCACAGCTTTCCTACCCACCTTACACAAGATTATCTCTTACCATTCACTACTTGCTATAACCCTTTTGAAACAAGTAGCTATCTGCTCCTATCCGCCTCTGTCCCACAAGCAGATGAAGTGCTTTCCATAAGCACACAGAAAAGCCTCTTCTTTTCTAGGGCTACTATAAACTTCCAGCATTGGAAACTCTGGGCAAATCAGACCAAAATCATTGTTTTGATCTTATTACTCTGTGCTTTCCCTACTGTACTGTACTGGGAAATGTTTCTTTAGGTAGCACCCCAGTGGTGCTCAGATGCATCATTAAGGTTCCAAGATACTACAATAACAGGAGAAAAATCTAAAAAGTGAAGTTTGTGTGATAGCCTATTGAGAAGGCTCCAGGGAGAGAGAGGAAAGAAAGAGGAGCTTTGATCATGATTTTACTACACGTGTAACTCACACTATACTGACCAAAATCAGTTCTGTCCACACTCTGCAATTGCAAAAAAACAAGAAAAGAAATAGAAAGACAAAAATAAAAACAATCGTTACTGACTGATTATTTGATTCTGGGAAATCATAAGTGTATTTCCATTCAAGAATTAAATACTGTACAGAAAAGGAACGTATAACTTAAAAACAATTAGGACATCATTTTCACAAGGTAAGAAAAATTTGGTTCAATAATTAATTGAATGTTAGTGTCAACAAAAGAAAATTAAGATTGCGGTCACATACGACCACAAGCATTCCTTTGAAAATTTTTCATATAATTAAAGGTGCAAGTATTCACATCAAATTCCATTTTGGATGTGGTTAAATTCCAGCTTGGTTAAGTATTTCCTGTCTATTTAATTTCATCCTGCAGACCCAGCTGCACCTAGTTATTACACACTTCCTGTCCTAAACTAGCACATAGTGCTATTGTGAGTCATTGAACTGCTTCATTTTTTTTAATTACTTATATGATGCGTCAATTATATCATCTAGAAAGTGCTTTTAGACTGACAACAACCAAAGAGGCCAGGCTATATCCCCAGTATATAACGAGTAGTGCAAATTTCAAAACTGACCAAACAACCTTCAGAGTTAGCATGAATCAACTACAAACTGAAAGATTTTCACAAATTACGCAGCCCACTAAAAATAAATAAATAAATAAATAAAAAGCTAACACAGACGGAATTTAACTCCAATGCACAATTTTTGGAAAAGTTACATCAATTTCCTCATAAATAGGTTGCAGTTACTATGGCGTTGCTAGAAAAAAAAAATTACAAGATTTAGAAATAATTACACAAAACTAACAAGCTGATATATTTTTCTCTACTTCCTCTCTTTTACTTCTTTGTATCACATTGAAGATGAGATGATACAACCACAAGTATGCCCTGTCAATCACTCTGTAGAACTCCAGCACTCCGCAAGCTCACAAAGGAACAGAGAAATTGACTCCACAAATAGCACCTGGTCTAAAAGCCTTAAAAGCATTTAGAAAACACTGATCAATATATAAAACTGAACAATATATAACCCCAAAAGGGAGCCAAGTCACTTTCATTTTACACTAAGAGGGTAGGAATAGAGGTCCCTGACTGCCAAAGAACCTCTTGTCAGCTCTAACAGACCTAGCAAACCCAGGTTGTTGCTATTTGCATTTTAAAGTTAGGGCTCCCCAATAACAATTGCTCACAATATTTTCCTATTCTATTAAGAAATTCTGATTACTAAAGCTTCAGCAAACTGAACCAAAGAAAAAGTTTTCTTTCTTTTTGTAATCCATCCTTTAAAATCTTCTGTTACAAGGAAGAAGAAGATAAAAGAAATAATTCCCCAGCCAGGAACAGGTAACCCTTGAGACCACATCCAGAATTACTGGTATTAGTAGGTATTTTTGCTGGGTGTCCCCAGCATGCAGTACCTCCCTGGTCATAAGAACCAAGCCTATACATGAAACAAGAAGAACATTTTTGGAGGAAGAGTCAATGTGGGCAAAGAAAGTTTCAAGATATCTAAACCAAAGATGAATAAAATGTTCTTTCACAGTTCCATTGGGAACAGTCCAGTAACTCTTTAACCACCCAAGGCCTGAAAAACCAACAGGAAAACATACCTGAAGATGGAACCCCCTTTTCTTATTTTATGTCTGAGCACAAGACACAAAATCCTGCAGCACATCTGAATAGGCCATTACGGATGTCTCGATCAGGTATAAAGGGAGATGATGCCCCTTCCTGCGCTAACCAAGCCTCTCTTCCTGTAGAGACTGGATGAAGTCACAGGCTGGTTGGAATCCGACTTGAGCAGGAAAAAATCTCCCTTGTCTGTACCATACTGCTGAGTGAACTCCACTGTCCCTGCATCAGTGTCATCATTTCCCATGGCTGGCACAGCTTCTCTAGGTAAGGCTTCAGTGTACATCACTAACCACACACTGGGCCAATTAACTCAGTTATTGTGGGGAAGTGAAAAGAAGGCACAGATGCAATTTCAGCAGAATGCTTCCTCCTGACACTGATTGTTTATTAAAAGGAAGAAATCCTTCTTAATATATACACAACAGATTTTGAGTTTTGCTCTATTAAGGCAGGTCCCTGGGCACCAACATAAAAACTCTGTGTGAAAATTTTATATAAGCAAAGATCAGTTGGGACCTACTTCTTTTTTTCTCTACAAAACAAGATGTAAGGAGTCAACCTCTTCCTCTTATCCCAATCTACAAACATTACACAAAGTCCATCCATGCAGCATACCTATTTTCTCAAGAAAACGGATAATGATGTTTTCCTTGTAATTCTTAACAAAGCTAGATTTCATCATTCAACTGGTTTTGCACCTAATTCATGCTCTTAAACAAGTCAGTGTTCACCAGGTCTTAGAAACAAGACAAACATACAGATAAACAAATGTTGCCTATGATACCATGTTTCACAAAGCATCAAAGGGACTGACCCATTCTGTACCAGTACTAGGGACAAGAAAGCAGTAACACAAATTTTATTTGTGTTAGAGAGGACTATAAATCTGTAAATATTTGTCATAATTCCTTCAGTATGTTTGAGACTAATGGCCCGCAATGGTTAAAGAGCTTCTCATTCTACAGTGCAGCTCAGTACTTACATACAGTGAACAGGTTCCCTCAACTTTATTTATGTATATTACAAGTTGGTCTGGAAAAATGATAACAGTAAATAAGTGACCGTAGTTTCATTCATTCCTCTGTAGATCACAGTACTTTGATATCAAGAAATTTTTTTCTGCTTGAGTGAGGTGAGAGAACTCAATTAACAGCAGAAGTTGCAAATATAAATATATGCAAATGAATGCATACATTAAAAAAAAAACACCCACAACACAAACCCTCAACTGCACACAGACACATACAGGGAAACACCAGCTAAGCTACTTTCATGTTCAACCTCAGATTACTTATACTATAACATAAACATGATCCGTTAGACATACGCAATTTGGGAGAGATCAGTGTAACTTGAAGTATAGTTTACTTTATTCTTTCTAAATGTATTTGCTGATGTAGGGAAACACAACCAAAGAATGAGTCTCCATTTAATAGTGGAAACGCAAATGATATTTGATTTTTTATTAAAATAACATGTGAAAGATGTATTACAGATTGAACTTCCTTTTGGAAACTTTAGCTGCCCTGGGAGACAACACAGCCTATAATATTCCTTACTAAGAATATCCATAATCGTTTTGGAAAGGTCTTAAAAATAAAAATCTAAAATATGTACAAAATATGTTTTTCATGATTTTTTTTCCATCTTCTCCTCATGAGCTATAAAATGCCAATTATAATGTTTTAATATTTAATTCAATTCAGTTAGACGTTTCACCCTTTGCCTTTTAGAACATACTAAAAGAAAAGTTGAAAAGTTAAAGAAAGGGGGAATTTATCTAATTAAAATGAAATCTTTTAATGATATTACGAAACCACTCAAAGCAATGTTTTAGATTTGCTCCTGCTGTTGTTTGAAGCTGTGGTGTTAAAAATGCCCTGGTTAGAGTTACAGACTGTTCAAAAAAAACTGTGAGGAATTTATGTAGGATTTAAAACAGACACATGCTTTTAAAGTCGAGAACCTTCAAATACTACAGCTAATCCACACAATAATTCAACAACCAACCCATGCTCAAATTCCTAACAGATGCCATATGCAACCTGTAATAAAAACTGCATCAAGGTATTCCAAGCAATGGGATGATTTCATTTTCCACTTAAGAGCCCTATTTACTTTGAATTAACAAACTATTATAAGGTGCATGAAAACTATTCCACCATTTTGCACTCAATGCTTATACTGAGATGGGTCCTAAAGATAACTTACTGTGTAAACGATTTGGGCTATCATTTAGAAGTATTATGATACAATTTATCATTTCTCCCAAAATACTTGACAATCTCATTCCACAATGATACTTTCTCTATTTAGCCTTTATCTTTTCTCTAACTACAAAATCAAGAGAGAAAATATAAAATGACTCATCTGGGACAGAAATAGCATAGGTATAACTTAAAAAGAAAGAATAAAAGGAATGTCCAGAGTTCAGTGTCACGGTGCTTTGATAGTGTAGAAACAAAACATAAGGACACTGAATTTAGTGATTTAGCCTCTATATTTTTTAATTCCAATTTTCATTCCACTGTCCCCTCTCTCAATCTCTTTCCCTTCTCCTGAGAATTAGTGCCTTCTGGATTTGATCTTTCTCACAAAAATAATTATGGCAATGAAGTTGGACACAAAATCTTGTAGCAGTTAAAAAGAAAAAAAAAAAAAAAAAGAAGAAAAGCTATTGCACAAGTAACAGGATGACAGGATGTAATTCCTTTCTTGACCACCCCTCTGGTTAAGCAATATATTTAGTTGCCGAAATAATTAGGCCATTGCTAAATGAGAAGTTTTTTCAAATGTGAATTTAATTAGCCTAGGAAAAGAAAGTATTTCAAGGAACCTATTTACTTATTTATTTTTGCCTTCAAGGATATGTTTCTACACTCAGTTACATAGTGTCTTCTTATTAACACTGCTTGTCTGGTATAAGTCCTGAATGACTGACTCTTGCACTGTGCTCCGAATTATAGGTTCAGTAGCTCCTGGATACTAGTAATTTTTGCCAAGATTCTCAGGATGGGTATTAAAATGCTTTAAAGTAAAGAAGCTAAATTTTGACACTATTAGTAATAAGAAGAATTCTAAATCATTCTATTGTATCAGATTAAAAACTACTTCAAACAAATTGTCAACTACCACGATACATCCAAACAATTTTTTTGACATCCAAACAATGTAGTCCTTAAACAGCTGACCACTGTTTAAGACTCCTCCTTCCACCATTTACTTAAATATTTAATATTGACCACTGTCAGATATAGGTTATCTGGTGAGGTGCATTTTTTGTCCTGAGCTACTAAGACAAATTTTAGTTTGAAATTATGAACAGTAGGAAAGACTTTAACATATCCTTGGGCATGGCAGCCTTTTAGTGAACTTCAAATTCACAGTAAATCAACACAGCATATATAACTAATAAAGAGAACACTTCCAATAAACAAAGTATCTAAACTCTTTCAGAAAACAACAACAACTTCGTAGTTTCTAAGGAGAAGTTAACAAGATGACAATACAACTCTAGATAACAAAGATTGTAGCACTGTCCATCTGAGGAAAACCTATTATTTTTCAACAAAACAGCAAGGAAATAAACAGTAAATAAATCGTACAACTGAAAAAAAATATTCTGATTAAAATCATTCAATTCCCTGATAAGAATTTTGAGTGCTTACTACTTCTGACTTTGCCACATTTAACTCACAAAGCTTTTTGGGACCGTAATGTGATCTCTCTCCTATACTAATGCTAACACAAACTTCATCAACTTGTCAATGATCACTGAGAGGAAGCATAATCAGTTCATCTTCAGAAGTCTGGTGTTCATACTTCATGTGTCTTAGACAAATTATTTGGCACATAATGCTGCATTGCACCTGATCCTTCCTTTCCAATGAGGTTTCTGCTTTCACATTTGCATGATCTATTCTGAAATGGTGAATGCAATGATCAGTGAGAAAGCATTGTACGCTTTCAGAAATTGATACAAACATATTACAGTTACACAAATTATTTTAGATTTAGTATTTTGAATAGTCTTTAATAGGAAGATGCAAGCTTATGATTTGGATCAGCTGACTGCAATCACTGTCCAAAATCAAGAGTTGGATAAAGTATGTTAGGACAGTGCTGAGCCTGAGTCAGTAAGCGCATCTGAGCAACAGGGTACATTAGTCAGGATCAACTTGCACATAATATGGCTATATGACCTTTGGACACATTAGAACATGGTATAATAAATTTGCATCTACTTGGATTACAAGACTGAACATGCATCTGCTTACTCAGGCAGATGCTTCTTTTGTTTACTGGAGATTGTGGACACTAACCAATAGTTCTATGCTGTGCATTTTTCATCTTTCACCCTTTAAAATCTTCCTCAAGTTGAAAAACGCAATGCTTCAGAGATTAAAAAAGTCACTTGCCACGACTGTCTCAAATAACCTTAATTCCCTTTTTTTCTTCATATTCAATATTATCATCATCATCACCATCACAGCTTTGTCATGCCTTTGTGTGGAAAAAAACAAAATATTTCATAGAACCACTACCTAATTTAGTGCACAAAATTAAGCACTAAGTTCTCAATGCAGTTTCTGTCTTTTTTTTTTTTTTTTTTTTGTATAAACTTCAAATATTTTTTTCCATAATTTCAAACATCACCAACTGTAGGTACTTTATTTTTCAAAATGTCATTACTCCCCTTTAAAAAAGCCAAGATCTCTCAGTATTCTATTGCATCCTATCAAGGTGAAGTTGCCTGAAATCACAACATATGCTCACCTTTCAGCAAGCAAAGCTCCAACATTTTCTGTCATCCAGGCACCATTAAAATCTTTGAGGAATTGTTTGATGTATTTTCACCAAGAACTCAACCTTTATTTTGCATCTCATAGACAACATATTTACCTATGTTCCACTTATAAGAAAATCAAAGCAATTATCCTTGGACTTTTTATTTGGAAATGGATACATGAAATGAGTACATCACTCCCTGCTTTCCACAAACTAACGTTCAAGTTCCATCTATCTGTGACCATTTCTTTCTCCCATGAATTGCATTTTCTTTCTAAGAAAACTAGACTTTTTACTCAGATGCCAAAAGGTGTTCAATAAACCACCCTAACACTGAATTAATTTTTTATTTTATATGATATAAATGTGTTTAGGAAGTTAAAAGTTTATTGAGTTTCATTATCATTGTATAGAGGGAAAGAGAATTACTTTTCAGAACTTAAAATTGAATTTTAAAAATCTTATTTTTATAAATGAAATGTTTCTAATTAAAGTGTTTTTAAATTGTTGCTCAATTCTATGTTTGAAAGCTGTGTTTATGACTATATGAACTACTCAATAAAATGGTGCTTTGTCTTTCTTCTGAAGTTGTTTTATGAACAAATGAAGCAAAAATGATCATAAAATGATGAAGTAATTTCTAAGAGCAAAATTATTGAATAACCAATAATAACTTCAACTGAAATGGTTTCCAAAGGCTTTTAATTGCCCTAAATTTGTGAAAAACTACCCAGGAGATCAACAAATTCATATCAATGAACTGCATTATACTATTGAGAGAACCCTTGGCCCCAAGCCAGGGAGAACAAATAGAAAGGACCATTTTCACTTGGCTGCAAATTATCAAAAAGCTAAGAGAAAGCTATGGAGTTAAAGTGACATGTTTGTATGGTGGGAAAAAGATCAAATATTGATCGTCCAAGCTGAGGTAATTAGAGCGGTTGTCAAGGAGATGGGATGCATGTCGTTAGCCCTACAGAAATGCATCTTTGTTTTATATTGAGTGAATTAGCTGTTCAGCAGTTGGCAGTGATTTTGTCTTTTCTTTAAAAGGCTATCTATACACTATTCAGTAGTAACATATTCCCGTAATTCATTGTTGGTTTTTTTTTTTTAAATAAACAGACAAATACACTTTAAAACTTATTCTAAACACTGAAAGTTTTTTGACATCGACTTGTATGGACAAGCTTCAAGCTTTGTATCAGTATAAAATGCTAGACTATAAAGATGTAGAGGAGAGACACATGGTGTGGAAATGAGGGGCTGCTGTTTTATTAAAACTCTTCAGTCTCACCCTAGGTATTAAGTCCTTGCAGATTAATGTTAGTCCACTGAGGACTGAAAGCTTGCACCACCGTGGGCACCGCAGAAATCCATCTGCTGGAGCTGGTGCCTTTCATTCAGCAACTAACTGCTGCTGCTCCTTACAGCTCAGCCTGCACCACTGAGGCCCCACATTGGGCCGACCTGTCTCCCTCCAGGACCCACAGCTGAGAGGGCTGCAGGCTGATCGCAGCATCTTCTGCTGTGGCTTCTGCTCTGTTAGCAGCCTGCTGGGGACACTGAGCAAATGAACATCAGAAAACAGCACGTTCTAAAAACATGTGGCTAGGCAGTGCTAGCAGATTCCCCAGAAAGACAGAGACCCAACTGCTAGCAGTTTCATCCATGCAAACTGTATATATACTTCAGTCATAAAGTCTACATCAGTATGGCAAGTAAAATTAGTACTGATCTTACATGCAATCTTCATCACAACTCAGAGTGCAGGGACTTTGTGTGTCACATCCAGACTCCTTATACACAGAAATTTTGTTTCTTATAGATATTCATTGAATATTTTTACCTGCTAGGCTAGTAGCCAAGGAAAACCACTCAAAACCACACAAAATCCCCAGTTCAGTTCCCTAAATGATAAAGGTGAAATGCAAAATACCTTATTCCACAGTTGTAACATCTCACCAGGAGACATAAGTATAGCTATTTTCTGTGTACAGATGCTTGCAACATGGTTAGGAATTTATCAGATGAAATTTAAACCATTTTTGGAACAACATCACAACCAAGACAACCAAAGAGTAAAGAAAGATCTTGCTAATTCTTCTGATTCCAAACCTGTCAAAGAGTTTAGCAATGAGTGGATGAGTAAAACACATTATCAGATCTAAAGCATTTCTACAACTGGAAGGAATACTATCACATTCAGCTCTCCATCAGATATGGCCACTGTGACCAATCTCCAGCACTTCAGAGCCAAATGGAAAGAACCTCAACAACTGAGCAAAAGGAAAAAGATGCTCCACTTTACCCTGCAAGCAATCAGAACAAACAGTCAAACAATAATCAAGTCCTTGCATCTTCTTTGGTGATAACAAGCCATCTGATACCTCAGGAATTCCCCTCCAGTGTCACAGAACTACTTAAGTGTTTTCATGCTTCCAGACTGTCCTCAGTTGTCCACAACTTTGTCAGACTTTCCATTCAAGCCAAAATGTGTTTGTGTAAGATAGTAATCTTTCCAGGAAATTTCGAGCAGAGAAAATGTGCTTATCTGGAGTACTGTGTCCAAGCCTGGGTCCCCCAGTACAGGAAGGTTTCAGAACTGTTGGACTCAGTCCAGAGGAGGGCCACAAAGATGATCAGGGTGCTGGAGCATCTCTCCTATGAAAAAAGGCTGAGGGAGCTTGGGAGACTTCATTGTGGCCTTCCAGTTCTTGAAGGGAGCTTTTAAACAGGAGGGAGATCAACTTTTTACATGGTCTGATAGTGTAAGTGCAAGGAGGAATGGCTTTAGATGTTGGGCAGAAATTCTTTACTCTGAGGGGTCCAGGTTGCTCGGAGAGCTTGTGGGTGCCCCATCCCTGGGGGCACTCAAGGCCACGACTGGATGAGGCCCAGGGCTGCCTGATCCAGTGAGTGGGGGTTGGAACTGGATGATCTCTAAGGCCCTCCCAGGCTAAGCCATTCTTTGAGTCTATGAAAATGAAAGGAAGACATGCACTAACTCTAGCTTGAATTCAGTTCTCCATCAGATGACAAACACTGAAGGGCTATGCTTTATCCTAATGTGCTGGTAAACAAACACACAAAAAGGCCCAACCAATAGCTGCTCAATGCATAAATAAAAAAACCTCAGCGTATCAAAATATGTAATACAATAACTCACCTTTACTGCTGCTTTGTACTAACTTTATTTCAGGTAATTCAATTTGAAGAACTACCTTCAAAAGAAGGTAGGCCAGGTATTGGAGTTGATATTTTTTCCACAAGTCTCTGTTCCTTTAAGAAAAACTTGGCAAAAAGTGCTAATGTTTTGCTTCCTTTGGAAATTTACTCTTCCCGACACACAAGCTGATTCCTGGAATCCCCATTTGCCAGAATAAGAACTCACTGCAACCACTCAGTTTAAATACTACCCTTCTCACAAAAGACAATTTAAAGAAAAATCCTGAGCAAGGTGCAATATTCCATCAATCTAGACGCCAAAGGACTCCACATATGGTAATGCCCTACAAAGACCTACTAAACCATGAGACTTGAGACTGAGGGACTAGCAGCCATCAGATTGTATATTCTCTCTGAAATATTTTAATATCTGTTTCATGTTTGCATTCCCGTCACATAAAAAAAAAAATCACTTTTTGCTTTTTCTGCCATTAGAACTTTGTAAAAAAAACACGACATCTAAGTAAAAACTATACTTCAGATTATGAAAATTCCACAGAAGGAGTTCTTGATCATATCATTTTAGGACATTATCATGGGACTTTATTCACTTCCTGCATACAAGAAAGATGCATTTGCCATTTGTCATTAGAGTAACATTTCCTTAGTTCCTCTTAACTGAGCCCAAAATTTGATGCACCACAGAAATTGAAAGAAAAACAACCCAAACGACCAAGCAAACTACTAACTATAAAACCACTCAGCACAGCCCTGATATTCCAGCTATATCATGTACTTGGCCAAGAATCATGGCAGTCTTAGTCCTCTCCCTCTCAGACATTATTTTTATGCAACATAATATAAGGCGATAGCTATTAAGACAAACAAACAAAAAACAATTTCCAGCAGGTTCCATGTAGCTGTAAATGAGCCATATATATCCGATAGAAGACTATATGGGTATTGTTACCTAAATTATCAAAAATGTTTAATTTTTAACATAAACAACTACATATTTAATATATTGCCATCTTGATCAGTAATTACACTATGGTTGTCACAAAGCATTTATAAGATAAATGATTTGAAAAATCTTCACTTAGCGTGTTTGTTTACTTGCTTAATCCAAAACCTGGTCATGTTTACTTATTAGTGCAGCTATGAGTTTCAGTTGCACAGTAAATACCACACGTTCTGCTTGGCATAACCAGGCCTTTAGATTTGCATAGTGTTTCTGTTTCAGTACCAATACAGAAATTATGATTTCTCTAACAACACAAGCCAATTTTTGGCCAACAAAAATATTGTTTCAATAACAAGCAGGCTCTTTTACTTACTATGGACACATGGCAGTTGGCTTCTGAATCACGAGAAGACTAGGATGGTATGAGGATTTCTCCCTTCATGGCCTGCTCACAGCAGGAGACCTTCAGTCTGATGTGTTAAAAAATGTATCAAGCTCACACAAATCTCCTCAAAAAGAAAGCTCAGCAATAGACTCTGAATGCACTTAATAGCAAGGACAGTTCAACAGCTGCAGAAGAGAAATCATAAGATGGCATGCACTGCCCTTTAGTGGTTGTAGAAATCCTCACCTATGAAGTACTCAACTGCTAGTTTATCCCAAACAGAAGCACACCTTATTTTGCTCTTTTGAAAAAATCTCAATGGATTTTCCCCAAAGTAACAGTAGCCTACATATTTCAAAAGCACAAAAGCTATTAGTCTCACTTCAACATAACAAATACTTCAACAGAAAAAGTTTCATATGATACATTGTCTAAATGTGCCATGGTTTCTCATTGATCAGGCTCCAGAGCACAATAAGAAAAGAACAAGCTTGAGAAGACAGCATAAGAGAAAAGGTGAAGAGAGCAATGTATAGCTAGGTTTGTCCCTGGAACATTACATGTGGATTTTCAAAAGAGAGCCTTAGTACGGCTTGCATGTAGCAAACAATTTACTTCTGGAACAAATCTTGGTGACCATCAGTATTATTAGAAACAAGTAGCTTTGAATACCCCGCTCTTAAATGTTCCCTTGAATTTACTGAAAGCTCCATTTTAGGTAACTCCAGATTTGTTTTCCCTCTCACGCCCCTAGTAGGCCAGTGATAACCTGCTGCTGACTTTAACAGATTATGTAGTGCTGCAGTGTTTTTTTTTAGTTACTTACACTGTTCACAGTTACAAGACTGTAGCTATTGCAGGAACCAGCAGCATGAACTTCCAAAAAATGTGATCTGCACTGTTTACAGGCCAATGGTAAGAAATGGTACACACTGAGAATGCAGTTAAAAGTGAAGATGGAAGCTCTACTAGTGCATAATTATACATCTTTTCAGAGAAAAACCTTCAAGCAGCCATGTAATAGATCAGCCTTCAAATTTGTCTTGCATCCTGTCTCTGATGGGAAGACTAGGTAATAACGTTTTTTTTTGTTTTTTTTTTTTTGTTTTTGTTTTGTTTTTAATTTTATTTATTTTTATCTTTTTAATAAATATCTGTTCTAAACCCATACTGCCACAGTACCTTTTCAAGGTATCTAAAACATACTACCAAAATGCAAGGCAACTTAATGGTATTTTCCTCAAAACATGCATTCCTCATATTAAACAAATAAACGTCAATTAACTCTTTTTCTCTCCTGAAAAATAAAAAACTTCTGGATTTTACAAAGTGGGATCGAGACTTTATTCACAGTGTAGCCCTTTTCAAAGACAGAATGGAGTTGGTTGCTTTTTCCTCTTTTAACATCTTCAAAAAAGATAATTAGGAGCAGCAGCACAGTGGGAAGTGGAACAATCCTCATGCATTAACAGGCCATTGACCTGAAGATAAGGTAAGGAGATAAAATGGCACGGCTAATTAGTCTTTAAAATGCACATCTTGAAAACCATTATTACTTAAAATAGATGTTTGCACTTTAAAAGACTGTTACACATTCCGTTATTTTTACTATTATTCAGAGGTAGCACAGCAAAGCTGGACCGATTCTGTTTGAACTATACAAAAACCACCCTCTATTCACTGCATCCTACTGGATAAGGCACTTATGAAACAGAGGCAGTCAGCTGGGAATATGAGGCAGAAGGTCTTTGGCAGAACTTGGTTAATGAATCTGGGCCATGAAGTCCAGTGGAGAACTTGGAGCATCTAAAGAATACTGAGGAGTTAAAATTTTATAAGCTTTAAGTTATTATGGGCTGCTTTCCAAAGGGAATGATTTCCAATACTTCAGTATGCAAGCCAGATTCCATTTCTGGCTCACTCTCACAATGCTGTAATAGTTTAATTTCATTGAACTAGAGATTCCCATCTGCTATTAAGAACAAGAGCTAGAACAATAGAAGTGTTTTATAAACTGCAGCAAAATTAATTTGCAATTGATGAGAGATAGTAAAATCAATAGTGTCCCGCAGAAACCCTTTATCTTTGTTGGCTTCTTTCAAGTTGTGTTGGTTGTTGGAAAAAAATTAAAAAAGCACAACAGGCATTGATAAAAAGTGTGGGCTCTTTGTTATTATTTTTTAAATAACATATTGTACATGACTATGATTTTTTTTTACTATCTAAAGAATGAGTTAAGACTAGTTGTATGTCCAGGAAATGAAGCTTGCACTGCCTTTTTGAAGACTAGTTTAAAGCCTGGGAATACCAAGTCCAACCTCCAGAGATAAAAATATATTGTTTCTTACATCAGAAAAAAAAAAAAAAAAAGATTTAAAAAAAATGCAATCCCATTTCTATTGTAACAAATAAACAATTTTTTAAACCATTGGAAAAAAATTTGAACTATATAACACAAGGATAAGCCTAGTATCTTTTGAAAAAATACTTTGTAGGATACCAACCAGAACACAGAAAAATGTGCATGTACATGCATGTAGTACCACAAAACTCTTGCTCATACAGCTCCTATCTCCTGAACATGACATCTATCATACATTTATTTCCTCTTAGAAGCACTGTTTCATGAGCAGTCTCTGAACTGGGACAACAAAGCAAAATTTCAATTTTTAATATCTTTCCATATAATTTGTTTAATACAGAACACGCTGTTGGTAGACACTCCTAATTTCTTCAGACATTTAATTCATAATGTCCTTACTAAGCACATCACAATCATAATAGGGATAGATAGGACCCGTGGGTATATCAGATGTATACCAACAGAAATACTTGCTAAAGCAGCTATCCCTGGGGCAAACGGTCAAGAACAAGGCAAATAATCCTAATACTTTGTGTTTATAACAGAAGTTTGGAAGATTTCACAACTGTTACTGAATTAAACCAAATAGCGATATTCCAAGCCAAGTTTCTGCAAAAATTCTAATGGCACAAGCAGGAGTGCAGGCCTTTTTTATGGTTTCAGACACAGCATCTTCATCTTGAGTGAACCTTTTCATCTTTCTCCTCCCTTCCTCCTAATAGTCATGGATAGAACAGACGCATTTTGAAATTAAGAGAAAAATCACATTCTTGGTTTTTAACTTTGTCACCTTCTTCACCCTTCTCACCCTCTTGAAAGAATATTCTGACTATAAATATCAATATCACAGCAGTCTCTTCTGTGAGACTAGAATGTCATATGTGCATTGAAAAATGCAATGGAACAACTCATTTTGGTACAAGTAGATCCTAAACTTTACTGTTAGAACACGATGGCCATTCTGAAGAATGTATTTTATTTACGTTTTCAGAGCTCTCTTTTCATTCTGAAATGTTGTGCAAAATAATTCACTTTTTAATATAATTTTGAAAATTAGGCTTCAGGACTGTAACGCCAGCTCCTGTTTCTAGTCCTCATTGTTTCAGTGATAACTTGGAAAATAAAAATAATTAAACAATGCAACAATAATATCCTGAGCTAGGAAAGAGCCGTGACCACCAGCTCTGCTCAGAAAAGTTCAATTTTTATCAAAATATCTTATTGGTGCTACAATCAAAAAGCCGACTGAAACAGCAGATAATCTCATCCTTAATCTTTTCAGTTGAAAAAACAAGACAATGTTCTTGAATTTTAAGACAGAACATGAAATAGAGACTATTCTAGTTCACTTCCAGACGTTTTATTAAGAAAAGTATAAAAATCCAAAACCACCTTATTCTCAATTTATTAAGTGATGCTCACAAAGCATTTTTATTCTAGAAGAGGAATGTGCAAGTAAGCAGAAAACGAATTTTAGTAATTCCACAGAAATTCACATCCATTCACATAGTTAACGATAATTCACGAAGGGGAAAACAAGCAAACAATTTTTTTTTTTTCATTTAATTTTTTTTTACAATTTTATTTATTTTTTACTTTGCAACTTATGTCTTAGCTTCCCTGAGCAGTGAATTCAAATAGGACTACACCTAAGGAGCCCTTTATTTTCCATTACAATAATATATTGGAAAAATTAAAAGTAGTCAGATGGGCAAGTCACCAAAATGAAACTCAAAAGCAAAGCCTCCAGGACTACTCGGATGTTATTAGCATTCAGAAGAGGAGAGCTAATAAATTGAAACTCTTCTGCTTAACCACTTACCATTATTTTTACTTGAGAAGCCTAAGAGTTTACTAATAAGCTAAGCTTTTCCACGATTAGAAAGAGATATAGCAGAAACAAATGTGGATGACTAATCTTTCTTTTATATTTCCAGTTGTATGGCATTTTCTATATGCATTTTATAAAATGACACCAAAGGTATTAAGCAAAAATAACTGAACATATTGAAAATGTGATAAATAAGAGTGAAAACTGCTTGCTGTTCTTAAAAAACTGAATAAAAAAGAACTAAAATAGAAATGACCATTTTTTTGATGTGTTGCTTTTTTTTTTTTAACTAGTGGGCACTCAAGTCATCAGCTTCTGAAGGATGAAAAATTTATAGTTCTCAGAAACTGCAGCTTTTTCAATTGTGTTTTAGTAGCTTAAGCCACTAAACCAGTTCCTTATGTGCTAAACAATAATGGTCTGACTCTGCCGAAGTTGAATAAGAGTTTGTCCAACTTTCAGAGGGGCAGAAACATACTGAAAGGTACATTTTGCACAATCGCTTAATACCAAGATAAACTCTACTTAGATTTTAGCCATTCTTCTAAGGAACTACACATAAACAGACAACATTTTGCCAAAGACATGCCAGGATTGCTTTTTGTATTAATTTTAAAATATTCTAAACTGCAGAAATATTGTACTAACACAGTTACGGAAAAAAAAAACCAAAAAACGAAAAACCAGCACTATGTACCACTGTTAAAAATGAGCTGCTCTTTTTGAGTCTGTTTTGCGTTACCTTAATCTGAAAATATACAGGAGTATCTCAGGGTAGAATTTCTCATACAAATACACGAATAAGGTGGGAAATCTCACAAACTTCCCAATCACAAGTTTCATTCAATCTTAGACTAAGCAAAAGGAGCAGGTTACAATGATGCAGCTAACAATTCATTTTACTCAATTTAATGATAATTACTCCACAATCATCACTTATTTACAAACATGTAAAAGCTTGTTTTAGTTACAGAATTAATCACAAAACACATAAGGTATTAAATATTGTAATTAAGTATAGATTTATTAATGACACATAACACTTGTAACTAATTAATGCACACAGTTAATCATTAAGAATCTTGCTAAGTGCTTATTAGGGTGTCTTTATCTACGGACAGCTGATTTTTTCCTTTGTCATCTGCCTGATAACTTTACGTTTCAAGAAAGCAAGGAACAGAGAGGAAGTAAGACCCTTGAGTAAATTATCTTCTACCTTAAGTATTCAGCTTTCATTTTTCTACAGCTTCACAATTAGAAAACAACCCAACAGCTCCTGTCCTGGAAAGCTTACTGTCTAATAATTTAAAGCCTCAAAAGCAGGAAGTTCTGCTAGACCCAGATAACTTGTACTTTATTTTAGAATTTTCTTTTAAGAAGTATTTGCATACTAAAACATTTCTTAATGAGTAAGCCTTTTATTAAGGAAATTTCCTCTACACAGGAAATGCGCAGTACCTCAAGAAAATCAAACTTTGCAACCCATCTACACTTGGCATGTATAGAATTTAGGGCGGTTGTGCATCCTGTGCAGATAGAATGCCACTTCTTATTGATAGAGTTCTATTATATACCCACATTGAGGTAATGTTCGAAGTCTCTGATGTGGATCATAATAATCTAGTACAGGTGAACTACAAAGACTGACTCAATTCCTATTCTAAACCACTAACTTTAGAAAAAAGTGCAAGCAAGTAAGCTACAAAGTACAAGCAAAGTAAGATCATAACAAACATCCTATGCATTAACTGCTATTTTTATGTCCTCCTAGAATTCGCTATTGCTTTTCCATTTCTTCCCGAGATACAATAAGTACCTGTCAAAAATTATGCCTCTTTCTTCATTTCATATTTTAGATACATGAACAAGAAATGGTGGGGAAAAGAAGGAACGTACAGCACCAAATCAGAAAAAACCCTTCAGCAACTGCACATGGATAGTTGTGTAATTCTCCCATAGAACTCCTTCTGTTCAAGTAGGAGTGATAACTAGTGTCACTGGGTTTGAAACTAAGGTGTTAGTCAGCAATCGTTCCTGGTGGCTTCTGACAATATATATTTACACACACATACATAGTCCAAAGAGCATTCTTCTGCCTTGCTCTTGTGGGAGACGGCATAAACCTCACTGCACGCTGTCCTCCCTAAGAGTTGTAGAGGATTTCTGCTTCCTTGTTACCTATTTTTTAAAAAGGTTTCTAAGTCTCAGCTTCATCACCATGATTTTTAGTAAGATTCATATTTTAAGCTTAAAACATTTCCTTTTTATTGCTAACTCATTCATCTTTCCTCCTCTCCCTTCTTGTGATCTCCATCTGCAAAAGCCCTCTTTCTGCCTTCATTAAATAATTGGACAATATTAATAAAACAGAACAAACATCTGGAAACAGAAACTAAGTTCAATGATTGGGAACAGAAAAACACCCCAAATAATTAGATACATACATGAATATTTTTGTTGCCTCTGAAAACTGCACATATGATAGGAGTTTGTAATAAGTGAACTCTGATGGATATATGAAATTAGCAAGTGCCTTATAAACTGATTTCACTAGTTAGAAGAGTCTTTATTAGTACTTTAAAAGTACCGATATGGAACTGATGGATCACGTATACTTTATCAACAACTGTGGCAAAACACACAACTCTAATCTACTAAGGAGATTTTTTTTCTCGTGTAGGAAATGAGTACTTCTATAAACATTCCAAATGTTTCAGTCACACTAGAGATATGCTTTATCAGAAAGGTAATTGAGAAATAGCTGTTTAGACAGGTAGGTTTTGGTTTTAGTTCCTAAAATGGTACATACAAGCATTTTTAATACTTCATTGTGAAGGGGACTTCTACCAGTGAAAATGCTGGAGTAAATCTTAGTGATATTAATGTGTAATGTATATGACAGTAGCTACATGATAGATGTCCAGAGCATCTGAGATCAAAACACTGAATCACTCATGAGCACATGCATGTCATTATCTTAAGAGAAACAGTATGCTCCTTTTCCACTTCTAAAGAAATGATTCAAATTGCAAACCACCAATGTAAAATTTTACTTGAAAATAATCAGGCAGCTTTCTCACTGCAAGAGCAACTAGCAATATGACTATCTACCAAGGACTACTTTCTAGGATCTTTTCAAAACAAAACAAGGCATAAAGGCTAACAGATGGCTGAAATGATTGTGTTCAAATTGTCCAAAGAAGTCTGCCTTGACCTGAGACCCTGGAGAAATAAACAAATACATGCTCATCTCCCCCTTAGAAAACAGGACAAGAATGGTTTGTGAATAGTGCTCAGAACTCACTAGTGCATAAATGCTGTGTACAGTAATAGTACTATACACACAGACACTTAAAAGTTCATAATACAAACCAGAGAAGCATTAACTCAAAAAAAGAAGTCTTTTTTAAAGGAAGAAATGCATGCTTGCGCAACTAGTATGCTGACTGCTGTCTGCAATATTGTCCCCCCACCCATAAGATAGCATCAAATAGATAACAGACACTCATCAAGACTCTTTGTCATGCCCACGTAATTTGGAATCCCTCAATTGAGACAGGACAATAAAAGAAAAAGAATTACGTTGTTGACAGTCAAAGATACTAGGAGTGACAAAAATGGCAATCCCATCAGGTAACAACAGCTCTGTAACTACAGAAAATCTAACATAGAAACGCACTTGAAAACACGTCTTACTTTTTGGGGATCGTTTCTCACTCTGAGCTATTATAGTGTCTCCAAACAACAGGGGTAGATGCTCAATCACAGTTAACTTGTTTCCTTGCAATTTATTTTTTTCTTTAATGAGACCAGGGTATCCTCAAACAATTCTTATTCAGTAACATCTATGGTCCAGTGAAAGAAAGATGCTGGTAATAATACAAAAAAAGCAAGGTTCATTTTGTCTTTTTTATATGATTATTATTATTTTATTTTTTTTTGCAAAATCCACACTAAGCTGAGTAATATGTTGCAGTTCGAATGAAACATCTGAAGTTCATTTCAGATTTCAGCTTTCTTGTGCTAAAGATTTTTCCTATCATCTTTTTTGGCAAGAGCTGATGGGCAATATATATTTTTTTGAATTAGCGCTACTAATTGTACTTACTCTGCAAAAATAGATATTCCACTCTTATTGAAGCTCTGCTGGATGAAACAATGAGGCTCATAAAAGGGGCAGTTTGCAGTTCTTCATCTGTTCCTTGGTAAGCTGTTGGTTTGTATTCTCTCACACAACAGCTGAGCATCATGTGTTTATATCTATACTGTTGTGCCAGAACTTGTCTTTTCCATAGCTCTCATTGCAAACTTACAACTTCTACCACAATCAAAGGTAAAAATACCAAATAATATTAAATGATATTATGCTATTACAATACCAAAATCTTGCATTTGCACAAAGATGAGCACTAACTTGATCATTACATCTTCTATGTGAAGCTAAGACTGCTGGCCCCGAGATGCACCACTCAGCATTTATCTACACTGCATTTAGCCTATTTCCAACTCATTCAATCTCATGGGGTCCTGCAATTTTTTTCATAGTTGATCCTTATCTTTGAATAACATTCTAAATATATTACCAATTAACTTGTCACCACATTGCTCACCTCCTTTTCCAAGATACTAATTACCGTGTTGAAGAGCAGAGGCTTTGCAGTGGTAAACTCCCTCAATGGTGAGAACTGGATACTTAGTCTTGCTCCTTTCTTTTAGCCACTTATTTTTTCATGCCAGGAGCATCCCTCTATGACAACGTTTTCTGGTTTCCTTTAAGTCTTTTGGTGAACAAATCCAATAAAAACCTTTTCAAAGTTTAAATTACCTACAGGGAAGCCCGCCTTCATTTTGTAATGCGGATCAGGAGAGAATTCTTTAAGCAACTTTATCTATCATCCTCATTTACTATGCTTTCCTTTGCATTGAAGATCAGTGCAGGGGCAGGTCAAGTATTCCTCCCAGATGAAACTATACACCAATGAGCATTCAGTTCATCCAACCACAAAGTACTATTCCAAATGCCCTCCACTTATCCATACCAAGGTATAACACAAGTGTTTGGTCCTCTGACTGGTTTTGCTTCAAAGATTGCTCCTGTTCTATGTCATTCCTTGCTAATTTAGACATAGCTATATTACTTGGATAGCTCTTACTCACATGTTTGTTGAGTCTTTCAAACTCAACAAGTTCTGAAAGGATTTTCCTTTGCAGAAGTCATACTGACTTCTCCCAAGGGCATTGTATTTAGCCATACAACCATTAACTCTACATTATTATAGTCTCTACTAAATTTGCCTTGTAAAATCCTCAAGCTTACATGCCTCTAATTCCCTGGGAACCTCAGTGATTGCTTAAACAACAAGAATATCTCTAATAATCTAAAAATGAAATAAAATAAATGTTTAAATACTTGCTGAGGAAAATATTAATTTAGAGATTCCTTTGTGGATGACTAGAATCCTCTGACAATTTTTTTAGATTTATTTATTTTAAAGAGAAACATACACCGCTCTTCAAGGAAAAGAAATGATAAACGTTTTTGTCTTAGGTAAAATGGTAATGGATACAGTTGCCAATCAAAGCAATAGAAAGCATTCTTGCACTTTATTTTCCTTTGAAACTCTGCTTCTCAAAAGTATTTTTTTTTTAATTAACTATGGTTATAACTAAATGAATACCAACTGGACTACAGATGGGAACAGAGTCACATCAGCTTCCTTCATATCAGTATTCAAGAAAGGAACAATTTACCTCTGTTCATCAGCTACAACACTACATACTGAGCCTGCGTTTTCTGGCAGAAGGATGAAATACAATTGCATCACCTCTCAGTGCCACAAAGCTGCAGCCCAAAGGCATGTGGTATTTATTAAATGCAGTCAAAACTACTGAGAAAGTCGGAAGCAAGTGTACCTGACCAGGATAACATTTATCAATTATCATTACTTAAGGGAACAAAACATAATGCCTTATTTAACAACAGTTCTGAAAAATCAGTTCAGTTGTTGATAGGCAGCTTTTTTCTTTCAATATTCGCTTACTCATAAAGATTGAGTATTTGCTGTTTCTAAAACGTTCCCAATGGTTCCATGCTGTTTATGATCAACCTCAGTTGAGTCTGGTAAAGCCTGGTTTGGACAAAGAGCTGCCTGCATACAGGAGCAACACAGCTGTGCTAGTTTCTTACTGCAATGTAAATATCTACCTGCTTCCCTATGTCTAACTGCAGCAACTGTTATCACAGGCCCTTTATTTCTCTTAAGTTCATGGTGGAAGCTCTTGTAGTCTGATTTTACATATGTTTTGTGTTAGTCACATTTGCAATTACCCAGGTTATCCCTACCTCCTCTTTACATTATTATAATTGAGAGTTGACTAATTGAAACCATAGGTGCAGTTTTAGAGAAACACATTTTTGCTCTAATAATACTCAACTCCTGCTTCCTTCTTTCCAGGAAACCATAGGTAATTCACATGCTATGCTCTTCAGTAGAAAGCTTTTAAATATTGGTAATATACCACAAATCAGTGGTAGACTCAGCAGCCTGATGAGGAATCATCATTTTCAGCCCCCTTCACCTCCACATTCCCCAAAATATCTGTCCGTTGACAATATCAAAAGACAGATTTAACAAATAGACTCGACACAGTACAACCTCAGGAAGGCATAAAACAGGAGATACACTGGAGAAGGGACATCTACCTTCACACCTCATCTAAATTTTCACTCTCCCAGGGGATGCGTGATAGTACTTGAACATATGCCAGAGCACTACTAATTGCTGCTCTAACACATGGTTCTTATACCTTCTTTCAACAGCTGTTCTACACCACAGAAAATTGAGTTGAAAGTGCACTGTCCTTTCAGGCCCAGATGCTTCCACCCCCTCCCCCTCAGCAGACTTTGAGGCTGTGCTTGGGGAAAGCCATGGGGGTACCTGACTCAAGGGACGTGTTACACTGCCTTTGAAGCTGAACAGCTACTGCAGAATGTCCCATCACAAACCTGTCCTAGCATACACTGCATAAATAAAGGCAATTCACATTTAATAAGTCATTTTATTTTTTCATCCCATTCTGCTAAACAAACAGAAAAAGAAAATATAGGCATATTTCTTTAAAATCTTTCAAATTTAGTATTTCTGTGTCTATACCACTTCTTAGTTACTACAACACCATCTGCCCACACTTAAATACAAAGATTTCTATTGAAAAAAAGCAGCACATTAATGCCTTGGACATTCAGAAATAGTAAAATACAAGTATAATGTGGTCAACAGAAGTGGGGTCAGTAAATATGCCTCACACATATCCTTTTTTTCTCCTCATTAAAAATGCGTGATGTAGAAAGAGTTGGGCTACAATTACTTGCACATTTTATCATCAGCAGTGTTAGGGCAAGTAATTTCTGACCTTTACCTTTCCCAGTTGTCCATTCATATCTCTATACAACTACCTGTTTTATGGTAGAACTGTCTGTGGGGTTGCTAGGAGTCTGTGTAAAAATAAAGGTTTTCTCCCTTCCTTGCAACCAGCTCGGGTCCCTGCTTCAGCTCACTGCAGAGCCCAGACACGCACATGTGTAGAGCAAGTGAGCAGAGGATGAGGACAGGGAGGAGACAGTCATGCACACTGCCCTCACAAGAAGCACACAATCAACCTAGACTGAAATGGCTCTGCTGTTGCTCTTCTCACCATGCTTCCCAATGCTCCTGTTCACAAGGACATGAGTCAGACTCATAGAATCACAGAATCATAGGGGTTGGAAGGGACCTCAAGAGATCACTGAGTCCAACTCCCTGCCAAAGCAGGTTCCCTACACCAGGTCACACAGGTAGGCGTCCAGGCCAGTCTTGAATATCTCCAGAGAAGGAGACTCCACAACCCCCTCAGACTCAGAATGATGTTTCTCAGCAGGGATTCCTTTGATCAGGAAGTCACGTGGAGTAACAATAACCAATATATTAGCGCACAAAGTGGATGAAGCTTATCCCTGCCTCTGGAGCATCAGCGAACAAGCAGGGATATGAATGTTGTTTGGGGAGTTGAAAACAGACACGGGAACTGGAGTGAAGGAGCACACAGATTTCTTTCAGTCTGAGACATCTGTGTGTGTAGTTTGTACAGGTACACACCCAGGACACAGTCAACAGCTTACATTGGCAGTAATTTGTATTAACTAGTTTATCTTTAGAACATCTCTTTTACAATGTTGGTACCACCACCACCAACAACAACAACAAAAAGTTGTAGCAGGGAGTGTTACTAATGGAAAATAAGGTACAAAACACCACTTCTTACTCAGCTACAGTACCCGAGTGCTACCACATAACTTATTTTGGATCAACCCTTACAAAGAGGCAGATCAGATCAACTGCATTCCCAGGCATAACTGAAACCATGCAGAAAACAGCAGCTCTAGCCAGACCTCTATAACTGTTGCCTAATTCTGAAATTAGCACTCTCACATGTGTGAAATAGTAGCCCACTATATTCTCATTTTCCAACTACCTTTCCCTGTTCCCCCAGGTAACGGTCGCTTTCAGAGAAATTAACTCATAATATCTTATGGGAACATTGTTATTTCAGGTCAACATTTTCAATATGAACTCTTTGTCTCCATGAAGCTAAGAAATATTATAATCTATTAATATCTCTTTCAGCAAAAAGAATGAAATCTTCCCCTGGTTAGGCTGATAAACACTTCGGTGTCAAAACTAAGCCTCTTTATCATGATAACCCAGAGTAATGGTCGGTTGCTCCAGGCACTTTATCTACTTTACAGATGAAAAATCAGTTCTACTTTCATGGAATTAGATTAATGCCATAACAGGAAATACTTCTGGGGCTGAACTTGCTTCATGTCTTCAAAGCTGGCTGTAAATTTAAAATACTTCCTGAACTCAAAAGATAAGACAGGAGAGAAGGAAAAAGAAAAACAGTGGAGTGACCCTTTTTCTGAAGAAAAATATTGCTTCCTGAAAAAGCTGTCGAAAGCTATTCGCTAAGGGCATTGTGCTCCAGAAAGCCCAGGGCAAGTCTGGTTTATTCGAACATGAGGATTCTGGGTATATATCAGACACTCGCCATAAATCTGTTTCTTCCATAATCTTCTCTGATAAACTTTTCTCAGTCATCTTACTTGGCAAAAGCTGAAGTAATAACTTTCTCAGCTTTTAGCAAATACAAAACAGCTTGCTATTTTATGTACAATATTTTTCAAGGATTAGTTTTGCAAACTCTGAAAAATGCTGTCCCTGGGCCTTAAAATTGAATTTCAACTCTGAAAATGGACAAGTGGCAAATTCACTAATGCTTTTATATATAAATAGCTTTACAATAAAAGATAAGACATTCTTTTCAGTGCGATTTCACTTTTACAGTAACAGAACCTTCTTGGAGTACAATACAAAACGTTACTATAAAGGAAGACTTAAGGGAATTCATTGCAAAGTTTGCCAGGATGGGGAAGGCTCGCTGAACTATCTTTTTTCATCACTCTATTTTTTTTTTTAAACCTGGTAGACACGTAAATGCATGGAATGACACATCACACAGAAATCAAGACTGATTATCCTAGTGAATTTTACAAGTACTGAATAACATTTAAATAACCAGAACCTTCTGTCAGAGAACCTGAGGAAGGCAGTACATGCAATTTCAATCCATTTGCCTCTGAAGAGTTGCTCTGAATAGGTCAACACTTGCACCTAATTGGGCCAGACACTCTTACAGTTTGTGTAATCATTATTGCCTTTTATTTAGTATGTTCCTGCTTTTGAAGGAAAGAAAGCACTTCTATCTCGCTTTCCAGACTTCACCTCTATAACACCGCTAACGTAAAGATGCTTGGCTTTAATTGCTCATTCCCGTGCCCAGGCACTCTTAACTTGATCATGAAGCAACATTTATTTTGAAACAGTAAATAGGAAAGAAAATGTACTGAACAGCACAAATCTAAAAAGCAACACAAAGGGATGACTGGCTATGTGCTTGTAAGAGTTCTTGTTCTAAGTACCGTGAGCTGCATGATGTTTCTCAATGTCAACTTCACATCTAGGTTTCACAAATCACATTAGGTATCCACAAATTACCAGCCTACAAAGATCACATCAGATCCACAAGCGGCCGCTCTATACTCTACTCACCTCTAAGCATCAATTTAATCAGTAGGAATAACTAGAGGTTTACTGAAAATGAATATAAGGTGAAAGAAGGCTGGGAAAAGGGCACATAAGTAATACAATCAACTAAATTTTCTGACAGAATGGTGTAAAGCATACATTTACGTTTTTTTGGTTTTTTTTTGGAGGAGAGAGATCAGCTTGAAAGCTGAAAGATGCGCGCAGTTCTTTAACTGTACCGAGGTCCAAACAAACCAGACTCTTTTCTTAACTTATAGATTTTTAGCCAAGGTTTTCACAAATTATAATGTCATGCATTATTCTACTAGATCTTTTAGTAATAGAAGACTGCATGCTGCAGGGGACCAGTGTCACAGTAGCTATCTGCTACCTGGACACAATTCCATCTTTGACCTAACGGTACGCACAGACTCTGGGAAATATGAGAGATCAGGAAAAAATAAATAAATTAAAACATAGTATAATCTGCCTATGTTAAGATCTCTTCATTATTAATTGTACCTTAAGGGCCACTTTCTTCTCCTGCATATGAATCCATTCATAATACGCATCTCACAGGCATTTTTTCTTTATTTTTTTTAAAGACTGCAATTGTGCTATACTCTTGCTCCTTTCGTTTACAACTCTTCAGGATTAAGTATGTTTTCCTGAACAACTTATAGTATGGCAGAAACACACAGTAACTGAAGACCAAACAAGCTTAGCAGCAATGAAATGCAATATTCTAGACTAGCCTTACAGAATGCTCATCTGCATCATAATTCTTTGCCTATCTAGAGTCTTCAAACATGGTACAAATAAGGAGAAATACACAAGACACAGAACAGCATCTTAGCAAACTTCTTCAGCAGATACCTTCATCATGCCATATGTTCCCAATTTTTTCCACAGCTTGAATAAGAAACTTTGATAATGAACAAAAGAGAATACTGTCACGCAGGTTAAACAGCAAGATGCCAATAAGCTGAAAAAAGGTATTCATTCACTCATGTGACTAAAGATTAAAAGTAACTACAGTATTTTTCAAAATACTTCGGACTTTAGTCAAGCTGATACCACAGCAAGTATATAGCCTACTCCAAAAGTAATGCCTCCTATTAAATTCCATGGAAATCACAAAAAAAAGCACAACAACACTATTTGATAGTGTAAATTCTCAGCTACAAAACAATTTTTCAGCATAGTCACCACCATTAGCTATGCATCATCAACAGCAATGAACAAGGTCGTGCAAGTCAGGAGGTAGTCTGTGAAACAAGAATATGTTATTAAAACCATATATTTACGAGATATTTAAGAACAGGATTACTAAATGTCACAACAAATGTCTATTAAATTAGTTTTACAACTATTGAAATAATCACTCTATCACTATATTCCACCTTCTCTACACCTGGACTTGGTATTTTTTTCGTCTTTTGATTATTTGAATTAGTTTAAAGTGCTTGAGAGTTTTTGTGTTCAAGAGTTTTTTATTTTCTCAGTATTTCTTGACATTCTGCTTGTTAAAAATGCCTCCCATTTGTTGTTTTTTTTTTCCCCACAATCATTTCTTAATAGCATATTGAAAGTTACCTTGAAGCATTATTAGAGCTGAGACTTATTCATGAAGAAATCACCAAGCTTTAACATAACTGCTTGAGAGCATTCTTCAGTAAGTGACTCGTATACATGTGCTTATGCGTGCACACATTCAGTAACACCAGTAATTCCATGTCTTGTTACATTTACAATATCCTTCTTTTATGAGACTGAAGATGCTTACTTTAAAATTTCCAACTTAATTTTATTGGGAGAAGGAATTTTTAACTAGAGGAAGTTAGTGATAAATTAATTAAGTGTTATGTGAGGTATATCTCAACAAGGAATGCTGTGGGACTTCTGTATAAAATGAAAATAACCAGAATACTATGTAATGGCTTATAGCACTTTCCAGCAGCCCTCTCATTACAAAAATAAATAAATAAATAAATAAAAATAAAAAATAAAAAAAATTCTTAAACAGTCTATTTTCTTATGATTATTCGTTCCTATTTCTTTGGAGGAAAGGATTTGTTTAGCTTAATGAAAGAGGTGTGTAACCTCAGACCTCACATCTAGTTCTAGAAATAAATATTCAATATTGGGTTGTAGACAAGCATGTTTCCTTTAGTACACTGTGTCAGGTTTCCACTGAATTCTCTACAAAGTTAGATATAGTTTTGCACTGTATCTCAACTTCAATAGGACTTTCTTTCATTCCCAGACATGTGTTAGTTTTTCATGTCTTTCCCCAGCCCAGAAGCAGATCTTGCTGCAGGCTAAAGACAACATATGAGAATACTGAGATCATACATGCCACACAGATGCACTTGAATGAAGAACCATTTGGATCTTCTGTAGGAAAAAACATGAACGAAAGATGTGTGAGGCTAAAAGGCAAATTTCAGGAATCCATTAATCTGTTTTCATCAGAGTCAAAAGCATCATTAAGAAAGAATTAAGCTCCTTTGGGAAATGGATCCATCACACAGAAACTTCAGTGGGAGACCTGGGACTTATCAATTATCAACATGAGGGAAATTTTTATAAATTAGCATTGCTCCTGTCAGAATGTTGCTCTGTTTGCAAGCGTCTAACACAATGTTACCTTCTTCCACCTACACTCAACTAGAAATACAGCAAACACTTTGGTTTTTTTCATAAACAAACAAACAAAAAACTGCCACAGGCAATGCTTTCCCCTAAACTCCAAATTCTCAATTTAATAAAGAGAGGCATTTCAAGAAGCAGCTTTACCTACTTCTTGACTCTTTCACTGGGAAGTTTATTACTTCAGTTTTTGCAATCAAGTCTAGAATAAGACAGGATCCATACGCAGAACGTGATCATGACAGGCACCAGCTGTAATGCTCATTCATCTACTGGTGTCTGAATTGGTTACAAAAGAGGTGGAAGACTTCACTTGAGTGAGCCCAAACAATCCTTTTCTGTCCCACATGGATACCACATCGGTATTCACTTTTGTGAGAGTCTACTCTTCCAGAAAATATTTGTTTTAAAAGAAGAGAACTGGAATACTCAATTTAAGAATAAAAATTCTTCAGATTTTCCCCTGAGAACATATACTCAGTATTCATGAAAAGGATCTTTGTACTGAGAATAAGGATTCAAAGGAAAAAAAATTGAGGTATCAATAGTGTTACTGCTGATCACTGGCTATTTTCATGGATGCAATTTTTTAATTTTTATTTCACATTACATTACATTCTCTCATGCAACCAATTGTTTAATTCCTTTTGTCTTTATCCTTCCCAAATCTAGCTTTTATCCCCCCTGTAATCTCTAATTTTCCATTACTAGAAATTTATATAATTCTACCCTAGGTCTTCTATTCCCCTTCAAATGTGTAAAGAAAGCCTTTCTGTTTTAGCACTGCGCCCAAACTAGGTGAAAATGACATACTCTCATGGTTTATCTACTTGACAAAAACCCATAGCTTAGTAGCTATATATATATAAAACAAAAGAAAATCATATATCCAGTTTAGGAAATAATTCTGAATAAATTACAATCATAAATCCTCATCTGAAATACAGGAATCAGCTCTTGGGAGCCAGACAGGTCACCAAGACTGCAGATGGACACTGAAAAGCAATTGTGAAGGCTGGGACCGTGCCATTTAGAGTCAGGATGTCACAAATGTGTGAAAATCAAGTTTTACTAGCAAAACAAAGAACTATGATGCTTAATATACATGTAAAAACAAAGAAAGACAAAGCTTCTAACAGAAACCAGAGATCAATGCACACATGCTATATTTAAGTTTGACTACACTGGAAGATAAATAACACAGAATTAATTCCCAGGGAATCTCAAGAAAGGCCACTCTGGAAGCTTATCCATGTTTTCAGTGTGAAGCACATCCCGCAGCACCTTCAGGGATGTGGGCATGCAGAGTGCTTATGTAACAGTAGGGCAGTTACTATAGTATGAACTCACAGTCCTCCTTGCATTTTTCCTCACTATTTCCTAGTTTCTGCAGACTAACCCAAAGACTCCAAAGTTTTTGTGCACATTAACGCATTCCACTTTCAAGGACGGACGTGTTTACTCACAACCTACCTGCTTAATGAGATTGATGTTGGGAGCATTCTACACTCACATCACTGCTTATTTCAGGTTGAGCACCTCATCTAAAACACAACATTTCCAGAGCAAAATCCTAGCTTCTAACACAAGGAAACAGAGAACCTGTGCTTCTCATAACAGGGATCTATGACACATCAACTTCCAGGCAGCAAGTTAAAAAAAAAATTATGAATAAATACATTACTTAAGTATCTAACTCGTTACACCAAGACATCACAAATGCTCAGTATTTTCAGTCACTCGACAAATGATTATTCGCATTTACTTGTTAAAAAAACAAAACAAACAAAAAAAAAACACATAAATCTCCAAAAACCTTGAACACTCTCTTAATCCAAGGAAGATCTCGAGCTACAGATGACTGAAAGCTGAGAATAAATATATTTCCCCTCATAAAGGTAGGATTTCCTACTCGCTTCCAAAATAATTGTGAGAGTTGCTCCTATTTTGCCCAGAACTGCTTTATTCCTCTGGTGTACTTCTCTTTTTGAAAAAAAAAATTTTTAGAGAAAAGAACTGGTATCTAAATTCCATTTTTATAGGTTTAAATATCTATTATAATGTGAGTGACACAACAGGCAGAGGTAAAAAGGAGTTTGTTTAATCAACATCATTGATTTAAAGCAAGTAGAGGAGATCAAGTTAATTCTTGGTTTTAGATAGAAATGAAAATCAATGACAATATCTTGGTTCAACCCATGCCTGAATGGTTGCATTAAACAGCCTCAGTATAATTTTGGAGAGTACATTAAACTACCATGATCAATCAGAGTACCAAGTACTTCTAAACAAATCACTGCTAAAAGGAGCTCAACTCTCATTCAGTCAGAAACAACTGCCAACATTCCTGCTATGTCACAGCTGGAGTAGCATGGCCATCCCTGAAAGTTACCCACCTGCTTTCAAACCAATCATAAACATGTGCAAACGCTTGCACTATCAGCCACAATGATGGTAATACATCTTGTGCATTTCATAGGAAGGTAAGTGGTTCTCTTCATATTTCTTACATATGCCACTTCTTGGAAGAATTCACTTAAATACATAAAAGTTCCCTAAATCTAAATCCACTTTGACAGAAGCAACATGAAAGCATGCTTAATTTTGCATTTGACTTGCTAGTATCTGAAAACTTGTTTTCGGAAATTAAATTACCTTTTCTGCTGCTTTCTTTAAGATTATCTTGCTGAAGTCAGATGACAAGCTATCATTTTTAGAAGAACTTAGTGTAACATTTATATTCAAAATTCAAATAACCCTCACGAATGTGGCAGTTCAATAGAACATTAACAAAACTGTAATTACTAAGTTTACAGTATAGGCAACATTATGCATGAAATATTAAGACCTTACTTATAGGGTGGTCTTACCAGCACATAATCTCTTAAAACAACCTGTGAGGTACGTAACAAAAATACGAGCATAACTGGAGAAAAATTACATTTAGATTTACTGCTACATTTGAACCACCAACCATAAGCACTGACATTAGCGCAAGGCAAGTGAAGCACTGCTAGTCTGCGCGTCTTTCAGCCAGCAGTCACTGAACTTCAACCACACACGTCTGGGGAAAAAGATTTGTTTGCTTTATTGTGCTTAACCAATGCTATCCTTCCAGGAAAACCACACTGTAAACCAAATGGGGTATCCCACATCCTGACAAAGTATCGTAAGTATGTTGAATAAAAACACAAGCAGTATTAACTACAGTGCACTAAGCTCCTTTATAAAATGCTCTTTGCCCTCTCCCTCATTTAATTTCCTCCCACACTGAGAAAAAAAGTCACACCTCCTATGTATGACAACAGTTGCAGATTATTCTACTGCTTTTTAGATGATCTATGAAGTCCATGACTCAAGTTTAAAAGGCCTAAGAACCACGTGACAGCAAGCCACAGAGCCCTGCAGCAGGAGTGGGTCTGAGAATGGTATCGTTTTTATTTTATTTCACATGAACTGAGAGTAAGCAACAGAAATCCTCTGTATGGCACAAGAAAATGAAACTGCAAAATAAAAGTATGGAGAGCATTGTCAGGAAGGTGGCTAAGGTCTAAGGACATTTTTAAAAGGATGTCTGTAAACTAAACCAACAGCCCCTGCAGACAAAGTCCTCTGCTTCCATACACTCAAAACCCAAGATTTTACCGCTAGAATGGTAACTACTACATTAGTACGACAAGTCAAAGTTCATAGAAGAACACAATCTGTTTTTTCCCCGACTCTCGTTATACCAAAAAGTACAGTATTTGAGGCCAGTGGCGTTCAATTGTTTGAAAATTTATGCCAAACAAAGATACATGAAACAAAATAAAGACATAAAAGGACACATGGTGAATTTATCTAACACATTTTAGACAAGAAAAAGAAAACCAAATAGTTGATACTAGACATTATAAGCAAAGAGCTTTTAGAAAATAAACAAATTATGAAGTATAAAACAGCATACTGAGAAATTCTGGAAAACAATCTTCTCATCAGAGGTTTTTATAATGAGCAAACTATGGCAATTACAAGGCAAAGTGAGTCATTAATAATAATCCTTAACATCTGGGTAGAACTGGGGAGAACATAATAATATGTTCTCAAACATTGTGGCTCTTCTGGCAACAACAACTACTGACATGGAGGATGAACACACAATGTTTTAGAGGATTTCTAAAAGCTTTTCATTCTTTTTATCAAGAGAGTTTAATTTGAGAACTGCTTTTATGCCCGCTCTAAAACTTCTTACTCATTTGTCATACCAGGCAAATATTAACAACTTCTAATTTGCACAAGGCTTATTTTTGAACCATTATCCATTTCAGGGCAATCATTATTTCTGAGTATTGCTAGGCAAACTTATCAGTGAAGGCAAACAGAACTCCAAAGCAAACACTGCTCTTGTAGAATTTACAGCTAACGCGCTTTATGCATTTCATGAAAACTTCCCTACTTAGCCAGAGCTCTTCAACTTGAAGGGACTACAAACAGATTGTAGATTTAGCTCAAAATCTGTACAGTTGTACTGAAGACTTTCTTAACTCATAATCTCAATTTTTAGTTTAGTGATGTCATATTAAGTATTCTACCTTACTTCAATTAAAAGAATTAAGGCCTATATAAAGTGTACCTACAGCATAACTGATTTTTGTTTTTACTTAGCTGTGGGCTACTGTTGCTCTTCTAGTATAGATGAGTCAGTCTGCAGCACTGATTTTTTTGTCTGCAGTTATGCCACCCAGTAAAGGTTCTTATTATCTCAATCTCTTTTCTTGCTGTACTAAAACCAGAAATATTTTTCCATTGAACGATTTGAACTGACAAAAACAAGAATACACATGCTAACTAGAGGGCACATATATTCAATGCTGTTAAGAACTTGTTTTTTTCTCACTTAAGAGTCTTTCAGCTACCTGTGGAAGCACTACCCCTGAGTAGGGAAATACTTTTGTATTTTCTCTTAAAACTAAAATATACCTACTATTAAGACTGTTAACAACTAAAAATTTAGCTGGCTTGTAACAATAGCACAATACAGTTTTCTAAAACTGATTTGATGCAAAGTAGCATTAGTTCACGATAAAATGCGTCTACTTTTTGTGTTACAACATATATGTTATAATGAGAATAGAAAACAAGATTATGGCAGAATTTAGATTTTAAGAACAAACTGTTACTGGTTATGGCAATACTGCTCAAGTACTGCTAGGAAAAGGAGTAAATAACCTCTTGGAGCATCAGTTGCTTATGTATTAACGTATCTATGTTATGAGGAGTAAGGAGGAGCAAAATCCAAGGTTTCCTAGTCTCTCATCTAAACTGGCTGAAAAGATGAGAATGGGAGGAAGTGTGACATTGTCCTTCCTTCCAAACAATAAATCACTCAGCACCAAAATATCACACATTTTCTCAAATGGGGAAACAAGAAGAGGCAAGGATGACTTAAACTCCAGGTTAAATAAATACTGACTGTGATTCAATTCTACCTTTTTAGTTATTATAACCATTTACGGCCTTCAGATTAAAAAAATGGAATTCCATGTCCCAGGTGGCACACTAGGTGCTGCCTTCTACATATGCAAGTCTCAATCTACCCATGACTTTCCCTCTTACATAATACACTCTACAGTCAGAATTAAAAGTTTTGCTGTCTAAGCAGGTATTAACTGTTGTGTCTTCCTAGTTAATAAAACATACTTAAGACATTTATTAACAAAACTGTTTTCAAAGAGAAAACTAATAGCTTGAACAATGAAAAACACAGTTCTGCCTTGGTTCACAGGTGTTTGAGCAGTACTTTACTGTATTCGTACTTACATTATCACAGTTTTTCTGGAAATGCATAATCAAAGTATGTGTACTCTTGTTACGTAAAACAGATATAGACAATGTAAAAATATGCCCAAGAGCATTTTTTCCTAACATGTATTGTAAAATCTACACTTTTCTTTTTCATCTCTAACATTTTTGCCTTACTTACCCTCATACTCACTTTTTCTGTCTCAATAGATTAAAATCAAGGATGAGACGCACAAGGTATGAATCTTTTAAACTTAAAAACTGCAACAGTAAATTATCAGATCCAAAATTCTCAAAGTTGAGTATCTCATCCCCAAAAGCAGCCACAAGAGGATGGTCAGGCAAGAGTAAAGCAAGAGAAGCAAATACAATACTCTTCCAGCTGCCAACTATTTTTTAGTCTACAGCAGGAGTGTCCAACCTGCAGGCCACATGTGGCTCTGAACAGCTAGTAATGAGGCCTCAGAAGATTGTAAACATTTACTATTACTTTAACATGATTTTTAGTGGTATTTTTCACGAGTCAATTGGATGTAGCTTGAGCACAGACTGCACAGGCAACAGCAGAACACTGTGGATGAGAGGGTATTAGTGCAGAGCTGACTTCACCTCTTGGGCCCACCACATGCACTCAGTCAAATTAAAATCTGCGTGTGTCACGCATCATGCGCACCTGTGGCACTTGACAAGCAAAATGGAAGCACATACATTTGCAAACAACTGTTTTAAAAGATGAAATAAAGAGTAAAATTAGATTAAAAAATTTCTAATGAGCACCTTGAGAACTCACCAAGAATTGCAACCTCTTCCACTGAACCAGACAATGACATGTCAAGGTCAAATATCCCACTAGGTTTATGTTTTTGTTACCCTCTCTTTTATTTGAAGTTGTAATTAAAAACATTTATTGTATATATGTAACCCTACCTTTTCAATAACTATATGATGCATTTTGTATGCAGCCCAAGTCGATTCCTCTTCACTCAGCGTGGCACACACAAGCTAAAAGGTTAGACAACGATGTCCTACAACATCTCTTACAGGCAGCTGCAGAAACAATCAAGTACTCATGCTCATTTTTTTCAGGCCAATGTTGAACAATCACCAGTAACACAAAAATTAGCAGACATGATCAGACTATTAGCTGACAAACAGGCCCCCAGTCTCGTGCTCCTTATCTGCACTGTTTCTACATATCACTCTAAAGTGTACCATAACCTTCCAAACTAGGATAGCATTTCATCAGCACAGAAGCTTGTCATCACTTATTTCAAAAACAAAATTGAAATTAATTCTTCCTAGAAATAAGATCAATCCAACTTAACACTCCAGTAAACAAACATCTCCAAAGACAACAGTATGCCTGTAGTTCTACATTCCACAAAACAGGAAATTGGGTTAAGGATTATGACTGAGGCTTAATACAGTAAAACTAGAGAACACAGTATGAAGTTGAGAACGTGCCTCCAATTACAGGTTGCTTTTTTTTTTTTTCTTTAAACACGCTCTTCTGATACTTATCTAAGTTATAATATTGAATGTTTTCTGCTCTTTGTTTCACTGCTTCTCAACACTTGGTAACAACTCTGCATTTGGCCTGATTATTATATGGATGCTTTTGCACCAATTTCGATTCTACCAACAGTTTCGTGATCATACTGATAAAACTAAGCATTTATTAAACTCAGATTCTGAAGGTTTGGGGTCTTTGTAGTAGAAAAAGCTCAATATTTTCAAAATAATTAAAAAATTGATATTTGAATTCAACATATTCATCATCCAAACATTCAAGCAGCAGATTCTGCTGCAATACAAATCTCACAGTGCTCTGTATAGAAGGCCACTTAAAAAACTTAAACATTTTCTGTTAGTCTTCCATGAACTACATTTTACACTCCTGCTGTTACTGAGCAATGCATTAAAGGGAGATCATATGATTTCCCTCATCATGTCAACAAATGATGGCTCAATTAGGCAGATAAGAATCTACAGCCCTCAGCAGAATCTCTCTTCAGCCCATTCTCAGCAGTATAAAGAAGCACTTAGAGACTGCACTGGGTCTGGGGAATGAATACTTGCTATCCTTTATATACACTCACTGAAAATTTCCCTTTTTTCCTTCAAAGCAAAATGAATCCTTCATATAATCACATATTTCTTTCCTATATTCAGCTACAGTTAAAATTCAATTGATCAATTAAATCAATACTATTTAGCCTAAATTGTCTCTTGGAAATAATATATCTTATTAAGTAAATGAATAAAATCTCTAACTTTTGGCTCCAGTCTTCAAAGGACAGGGGAATTGATATTCAAGTATGAAATTCAGTCTTACCTTAACATTCTGTAATTCTGACAGTGAGCAAGGCTATAAATGTCAATACTCCAGGGGCGCTCAATGATAAACAATATTACTTCTGCATCCCTCCAACTACTCACATCATCTTCCATGACCATTATCTACATGCCATTGTTCTGCTGAATACCTTAATTTTAACCCTATTACAAATCAAAATCCATTAAAAAAATATTGTGATGTTTCACTTAAGGTCATGTAGAGAGAGCAAGAGGTAAAAAGAATCATCACATCCCACCTTTACGTCTATTTGTCTCTTTCTTTCTGATTTTATGACTCTTTATAATGCTTAGCCTCTACTTTTCACAGAACACCTTACTGTTGTTCAGCACCAATTATACTCCATATGGTCCTAAAAAGACACATTCAGAGGCATATGCTTTGGCATATTTCATGCTAAATACTGTTAACTTCTGTTCTCCGCCATTTTCAAATTTGCAGGGAAGTATTGTTATACTGAATCTGGCAACACCATAGTAAGGAAAAAAAAGAAGAATTATGTAACACAGCTGCAGTAACTTTGGGATAAGAACAGATAACAAGGAAGATCTACAGATCTTCAAGGTCTGTAGAAAAACTTGTGATTTACAAAGGACTTTGCCGTATCTATGTACCACAAAGTTAAAGGTATATTTATCTTTATAGTGAATATTATGGAGCAATATTTATTAAATAATTTTGCCAGAATACTTGCATTATTTAGAAACAAATTTAAAAAATATTGTCCCTAACCAAAACAGCCTACACAATGAATGCTATGGTGCTAGCACAGCCGAAATGGGAAAATGAGAGCATTTCCCCTGGTACAGGAACTGTTAAAGAACATCACTATATCAGGGTGCTTATGCCAGAGACAAGTGTATATCCCCTGGATGCTTTTCCACAGCATCTCCATCAGCAAAATCTTTCCCTGTGGACAAAATCCAAATGCTCTAAGTTTTTGGTTAAGTCAAACCTTAGCAAGGATTATCAGGCCTCATCTGCTACCATGAAGATCTACCTCTATTTGTACAATTGTTTTAGAAAGTTGATTTGAAACACCACTTATTACTCATTCACAGAACTTAATATCTCCTTAAGTTTATTTAAAGCAAGAAAAAAAAAGATCTTTTTTCTTTGTATTAACTCAGCCTGAACCTCAGGTGATGCAGTACACTGCTGATTGAGCATTACACCAACAACTGAAAGGATTAAAGCCACACCAGAATCTCATCAGCCCTTTCTTTATGGTTCCATTCTTTAAAAATAAACAATTAAAAAAATTACCAACAACTCAAACATCACAAATATCTCAACCAAAGCAGATCTCCTCTAAGAAATTGGACAGGTCTTTTTCCTCCTTTGCACAAAGGCCATTCCAGGATTTATCTTACGACTTGGAACTTCTTTCAGATGCTGAAAACAGTCAATTACTTTTTCAAATGAACCTGAAAACAAATGAAACTGTCTAGACTCAGCCCTTCTGCCTCTTAAAGAGCAAAAGAATCTACTACAAGGTTGTAGAAAGCCCAACCTTAAAGTCAAGCTATTAACTTCTGCTTCACGTGCATCACTGAAAATCAGAATACAAGTATTTTGGGGAATAGCTTTCCTTTCCCCAGTACACAGATGCCACACACTACGTGGTATCTGAAAATGTACTTGATACAAATACTTAGCATATAGATAAACTGCGCTGTAAAAATAATCTTACTTTTTAAGGTAATTGTTATTTGTGGAATCAAAGAAGAGACTTCAGGTTTCTATCCTGCTTGTGACCCCTGCTATTTTACAACACCTTCGGTCCACAATGTAGATGAAAGCCATTCTGTATGGTTCAGTTTGTGAGCTAAAGAGAAGCAATATATGAATGATCCCATCCTACAAATTTTTAAGTTTCTAAAATCTCAGTGCAAAAGCTTCTGCCTCAGAAATACCAAGCACAAGTGTGATCAGTTTGGTACACTCCTTTCAAAGTAAAGAAAATACATCACAACCTAAAACTGCAATGTAAATGATAATGGGCTTCTACAAATATTGCACATCATAGATAAAATCAACTGGACATATGCTGTCTGTATTTCTCCCCATTTCCAGGATGAACTTTTGTTTTCTTTCCCTTTTATCAAAAAACCATTAAACATAACTCCATGTAAAAAAAAGTTGTTGTTGTGCTTAAACTACAGCACTATTGCTATTACACAAGCAAATGCTAAATGAAACTGCAATTTCAGGTTCAGACAAAGTAGTAGGCTACCTTAAATAGTTCAGCTCAGCTCTCAAGTTGCACATGTGCACACGCTTTTCACACACAAAAACATTTTCTTTATATAAAAGAAAACTACTGCTGGTTTATGTACAAGTGTTCTTCATGTGGTAGTTGATGATAGAGACTCAAAGAATACATGCTCTGGGGTTATGCAGCCACGATGTGCCCATGTGCTAAGGTATCCATCTCCTCTGGAAGGAGGGTGGAATCCTAAGACTTCTATCAGTGGTATACAGAGTGGTAACGACCAACTTACTATAAATTTTGGAAGGCAGCAATCAAAACAAGCAACAGTTGCCCACAGTTTAGTCTGTAGAACAGTCTTAAATAGATAATTTTTCTTCAACCTTACCACAGAAATGATGAAAACAAGAATAATTCATGACAGAACCAGCTGCTTCATTCAGAGCTTCTACTCCGAGATTTGCTGGTGCTTTAGTTTTGAGATTTTGCTCTAACAAAGCTGACACGGTAATGGACAAAACTCTTGTGCTCTTGTAAAGATGGCACCTAATAAAGACTGACATGCAGGAGGACCTCCAGTAAAGATCTCCCCTCAAATTGGCTCACCTCACCCCTTTGAGTCTGAAGGCTTCCCTTTTACATTTACATTTAAATAGCGTGTTAAGCCTGCCTAGACCACATACAGGGGAGGCTGGGTGTTCCTACAGGCAGTCACTGGGGAGCTGGCAGGACCCTGCCCACAGCAGCAGAGTTGGCACAGCTGCCCACACCACTGCACCACCCTGCCAGGCACCGCCAAGAGCCTGAGTCGGTGTTTCAGCAGATTTACAAATCCTGCTAATGGAGTAAAAGCATGCCCTCCCCCTTTATTTTTTCCCTAAAAAGCAATATACTTTTAAAAGGCTAATGCAATCACAAGCATTATGTCAATGAAAATTACACGCTGGGTTTATCTCTGTAGGTATCTGTCAAATGCAAAGCACACACAACATCTTCAGTGCAATAATGATGTTTTATCATTTTAATTACAAACACTTTGAAAAAAATCCCTAAAGTGTACCAATTCGGGTGGTCTGAATTAACAGTAGCTTGATAGCCCAAGGGTAGCAAAAATAGATTGAGCTACCAAATTTCATAGTAGTTATAGCAGCTGTCTTCTTGCCTCAGGGAACCTGGGTATTTAACAAAGCAGACAGCTTGGCATTGGCATCTGATTAGTAATGTGTGCATTGCTGGATGGAATATGCACAGCTCTTTTGTTTCGCTGTTTGATTAGGAATTTGTAGAGCAGAGGCATTATTTAGCTTTTACAGTTCAGCTTCTGTATGTTCACTTACAGGTGCTGTAAAAGGATATTTCCTTGTTTATCACTAGCTGCAAGTAGGGAATATTGTCTCAAAAGTGATCGATGAAACATGACAGGATTTAAATGTCAGGGTCAGGCTCCTCCTCATCTCTGTGCCAAAATTTTGTTGAATCAACCGGGTAAATATTTCTAATTGGGGAGAAAACTGCGTGAGGTGAAAGTCTGCTCTTCCCTCACCACAAAACATATGTGTCATTTGGAACTAAAAATTATCCTAAAATATCATTTATTCCACTTTAGGTGGGAAAATTTCACAAAAGGAGTCTCACAGGGAGAATCCAACCATTAGGGTTTGGGGGGAGAGGAATTGATTTTTATTTCCCTACTCCCCCAGTAGCCTGACAGCTTGGATAACGACCAGGAGCAAGAGAAGCTCCAGTTCAAAACAGATCTGATTAATAGGAGAAATCTTAGTTAACACGCTTTGCCTAAAATGGCTTGATCTCAGGGAATAACCTCAGCACAAACAACAATATTACTGCAAGGTTTGCATTTCAACTTCACACAGCCCAAAAGACCCCCCACGTGGCTCTTCTCTCCTTCGTTCTTTAAGTATACATCACAAATTATTGGAGCTTGTTGGCAGAGTTCAAATCACTGAACTCATTGCAAATAGTCTACTTCAGCTAGAAGTACATTCTTTTACTCTATCAAATCCATCTGAGGTAATAAGACTTGATGTTTTATTCAACAGAGCTAAGGAAAATTGTTGCACAATAGGTTAATTCAAAATGGCAGCATAGAAAATGCATCTGTCAGTGGGGATCAAATTACAGGGCAAGCTCCACTCAATGCTTAGAAAAACAAGCCTGCAGTTCTACAGATTATGTGCATGTGTGTGTTTAAAGGGGTGGGAAAGGAGCTAAATATCTGAACTAACCTCCAATTAAAGTCAATCATAAAAACAGCCAATTTAATGAGTACGAATTTCTTTGGGTAATTATAACACCAACCACTTTTTTTCTCCCTCTCTTTTAAATCTGTAATTCTGCCTTCTTGTTACTGCTTGCTTTGTCATTAATCGCCTCAGGAACTTGATTTCCTAGCAACAGACTCTGCCACCAAACGTTTGGCTCCTGTTCAACATTTTCTTTGTGAAAAATGGCACTGCTATTGCCGCCTGGCTGTTGCAGCGGGGCTGGCTGTGTAAGTGCTCTAATAATGCATTCTTCTAAAAAAAAATAAAATAAAATCACACGATAAAAGGAGCAGTGACTGAGCGTCACTAATTACTGTGCTGAAGAAGTTTATCTGCAATTTAAAGGCTACTGGGGTAGGAGAAGAATGACAGGAGATGAAACATTTATTCTTCATATAAATAAATGTAATTAGTAACAGAGGTGAACATCCAGAAATAAATATTTTTTTACTATGTTAAACAGATTCTCATTAATTTTCAATTACACAGAAAGGAAGTGCAACCTGTCTTAAAAGTTCATGATGCATATTCTCCATGAAGTACATGTGTCCATCTTAAAGCAATCACATTTTGAGAAGGTATGCAGAAAACAAAAATCATTTTTTGAATTCAGTTTTCCTTCTAAGTTACTTGAGAAAACACTGACAAAAGCACCCACACATGAGCAGCCATACCTGAAATGGTAGTATAAGGTACCTCATACTCTAAATACATCACAGAATGACCAAACTATCACCAGTAGGGAAACAAAGGTTTTGCTTCTTTTTTCATTTAGATCAGTAAATAAAACCTGGAAATTTCTGTACTTATGCAAGATAAATTATTTTCTTCCTCATATATGTTTTGGAAGAAAGAAAATTGCAGATTTACTTCCTGCTTAGATAGAGAATCTTATCAATTTATCTTCCTAAATTTGTCATACTTCGTCTGCAAATCCCAGCAAACACAATTCCTCAAGATGGTAGTTTTCAGGAAGGCACTGATACCTGATGCCAGTAAATGATGCCACAACTAACCTGCTAGCTGCAGCTTTGTCTTACCGCAAAGTAAGACATTCAGAGAACTGCATTTTCCTGGCCATAAAACCTATTCATTATTGTGAGAAATAGTTTTGCATGTCAAATAACATACATTCTGATGCCAGAGCACTACAGCAGAAGTTATCAATGGTAAAAAAAAAAGAAAGAAAAAAAAAAAAGCTATTGTGGAGTTACTCAAACAAATAACTTTTCAGGAGATCCTACCACTGTCTGTCTTTCCCATTTCCCATGATGCACACACAGACCCAGCACATCTCAAAGAAAAAAAAAACAAACTATCACAATCTGTTGTAAATTATCATACTCATCATAGCAGTAAATTACAATAAAAATGCCTTCATTGAACATGCCTCTGAAAGGAGGAGACAGCACAAAAGAAATTTCATTTATACTTACATTGTTATAATAATCAGTATTTTTTCTCAAGTAGAATAGCCAAAACCCATGTAAAATACAGTAAAATGTTATTAAAGCTTTGCTACACATTGCTGACATCAAGCTTATGTTTTGACAGACTCACGTTGAAACCAGATAATTCTGCCATCAAGCCCACTACACCACCACAGTATCTCTCTGCTTAGATAAGCACTTAGGAATTAAAAGAAAATAAATATAAAAATACCACAGTATTTGCTGAAACATACCAGGGTGCATGGAGGTTTAAAAAACTTATCCTCCAGCAGTGCTACACCCAGTTCATTATCACATGTTGCAATACCTAATATTCCCTACTTGAAACACAGCCTAAGACCAGAATACATGGTCTTGATCAGAACTACCATTAACATCAAATTTAACTACACTTGTCATTAACTCTGAAAATACAAAAGAGATGCTGAAGGTAGTGGATGTAATTTAACTGCAGGCAAACAAATCTAACTGGTATTACAACATTTTATACTCAGTGCAGTGCAATTGAAGGATATCGCTATTGAGAAATTTCAATTATTTGCTACAGAAAGTAGTAAAAAACGATGGTTTAAACTTCTACAGATTGTGAAATAGCAACAGCCCACACAAAGATGACTGAATGAAAGCATTGCCTTCTCTGAGTAAAATATTGTATGACAATATGAAAAGAGAGCAGCCCAAAACTCAACACAGAAATAAGTCTTAGGACTACAAAAAAGTTTAATTGCTCATCTAGCTACAACAGCTAGGGCAGAAACTGAAATTATCAGCTGATATAAACGCAAAAGTGAAACACAGAGAAAACAATAAAGTGCAGGAATTGTACCAAGTCCCTTTCACGAACTCAGATGAATGTGAACATGAGCAATGCCATAGCCATATCAAAGTGTACATAGATACTATCAAAAAATCCTTGGAGGCACATCATGTATAAAAATATACATGGGTACCAGCTTCTTAGTATATAAACTATAGCTACCAAACACAGATTCAATGACAGTCTATAAGCAAAAACTAATTTTACTTTGTACAAAAAGATCACAACTTGTTTTTTTGTTTGTTTATTTGTTTGTATTTACCAATGGATAATCTGGTTGGTTCCCTGTAAAAATCTGATTGATTTGGGGGGAGCTCCATAAACTGACCCATCCCAAGTTAGCACTCAAGTTTCTGCATAAATCCATTGACCGGAAACCTAACTGCAAGCAATGCTGCCACATCATTCATTTAGTGAACACACTTGTTACCTCAGCACTGTAAATAATACTTAAGCAGCCAGTGGGAGTGTTTCCCCCATCTAACACCTCCACGTGTGAATATTAAACGAATACAGGTTTGAGAAAAGCAGAATAACCAGAAGAAGTAAGGATGACTAATTGGAACAAGAGAAAAATACATCTGGGCAGCACTGCATTTACAGCAGTTGGGCTCAAATACAGACAGAAAGTCAGAATTCAGATGTCTGCGTAATAAGGCAGTATCAGCTGTCACTGAAAACGTTTCACAAGGTTAACTGCAGCTTTTAATAGAGGAAGGCATTTTCCCCTTTTCCATTTTCTTCCTGTAATGGAATGACAAGTGCCAAATTTCTTAGTAACACAGAGGTGCTAATTGGAGTCAAAAGACAACTAAACTTCCCCTCAGTTTTTCTGCTCTCTTAGGTAACTCATGAAAATTATTTATTTATTTATATAAAAATTACACAAGCACAACTTGAGATTGTTTCCATGTCAGGCTGTGTCCCATTCACAATTTCAGAAATAGAACAACAGTGCTTAGTGCTATCATAACTTTCAACTTATTCAGAAATAAGGGAAATGTCTGAGGAAGAGAGATTTTCTAGGCCTAGTAGTGAATTCTAATCAGGCACCAGCAGTACAACCAGATGATCCACAATGAAATGAATTTGACAGACCAGAAGATACAATGTCAATGGCAGAAATTACTGCAAGTATATGAATAATATCTGGAGAAGGGAAAGTAATCACATGGAGTTTGACAGTACACATTATCTATCTTAAAAGATATAACACTGAGCAATTTTAAGGGATTAAAAAACACTGAAAGTTTACTGTTTTTCTGTAAGCTGGGGCAGCCTTTCTGCATTTTGCTTCTATCTGTGATTTACAGGGTTCTATTCTTTGCTGTCTTTCTCCAATTTGTCTGCCAGATCCGATTACCAGATGGCAAAAATAAAGGTATTGTGTTCATTCATGGTAACAGAAGTTGTCTTCAGGGGTTCTGTCATGGGTTCACTATCTTTTCCTTTGTACCTACTCCCTCTGTGAATTGATTACATTTCAGAGCTAAGTTTCATCTGAGGGCCATTCTGCTGAATGCTGCATTGAAAAGCATATTATCTATCCTAGCAAGCACATGCAGATGACCACAGGATATCACAGACCTGTCCTAAAGCAGCAACTGGCCTACTCTGCCAAGAAAATAGATTATTTGATAATCTCAGAACAAGGATTTCCAGAAAAATTATCTGTTACTAACACATACGGTAATGCAATCCAGGAAATAGATGATGTTTGGATAGAAAGACAGAAATAAAAAGCAGTGTAAGCACAGCGCAGAGCCAAGAGGTAACAGGACTCAAGTGAAGACAGACACAACAGTAAGCAAATTAATGACTGAAAGAGCAGCAGGAGTGCTAATTGTTCACGATGTGGATTTGTTTAATCCCATCGACCACTACAAACCTGTGAGTAAAGAAGTTAAAGGAAAAAAAAAAGTATGTTCAACTCTACGTTGTCTCCTTTATTTAACTTAAGGCACATGTGCAATCTGTAATAGCACATGTGCAATCAGTGATAGCACTGTCCTAGAAATCTCTTAAATGAACCCAGACTTGACTGCAATTGCTACTGGTGTGAAACAGGTTCTTTAGATATCCTCTTGCAAGCAGATGTTTTCTTAATTCAGCAAATACTTAATATGTTAGCACTTAGGTGTTATTTATCCACTAATACCTTCACATTCTGGATTTTATTTCCCATCTAATACAATAATACTATATCTCTTGGTCAAAAGGCAGGAAGGATATCACACACAAAAAAACAAACAAACAAAAAAAAAACAACAAAGCACTTGCAATACATACAAAAGTCAGCATAAAGCATTACTGAGTCAAAATTAAAGGGACCAAATTGACTGAATACAGAAGACTGGCTTTGGAACTAAAATAAGACCAAGCCTATACCTTAAGGGGAAAAAAAAAGAAACAACCTATTTTCACTTTGTACAATTTTTCCCGCTTCTCCTAAAGCATCTCCACTGAGTTTCATTTTTCTAACTCACATATTGGGAATTTGTGTAGTAATTAAATATAAAGACAATAATAAACAAAAAGTAAATACAAGCTTTGGGCAGCCTGCTAGCATTTCTTCAGGATGTTGAATGTTACATTCAACACTGCTGTTGTTTTACATTTAACCGCACTTTTAGATTTCCAGTATATTTTACCTGATAGGATTAATTCCTAAGCACGGCACTTGGAACAGGGTGAGGTACAGTTACCGAAAATAGACATAGGACACTTTAGAAACAGAAATTAAAAATGAGTAGAGAAAGTACTTCTGCTTTTTTTTTTTTTAAACAGCAACAGCAGCAGGATGTATTTTCCCGGTATACTGAGAAGGTTATAAGTGTTTTTTGACATTTTATAAAGGGGCAGTCTTGGCCATACACAAGAATCAATAACAACCATGTAGAGCCTACAGCAGTGCACGCTAACAGGCTGTAGGAGACATTAACGCTAGCTAAAAGAAATAACTGCATTTTCAATGAACTTGTTCCTCTTGGATAATCAATTTTTTACACTTCTTACCAGCTGTTCCCACATAGCTCAGGTAGCGGAATGGAAGCAGCTGTCATACAGAATCCATATATTACATGCACATTATGAGGTTTTAATCTGTCATAGATGTTTTACATTTGCTAATTTTGGTCAATCGTATCAACTTGAGAGCAAAATGAAAACAAATCCACTGCTTCTGCTTATGCAAGATGTAATTTAAACAAATGCAGTAAGCTGGCTTGATTCATTCTAGAATGACAAATAAATAAATATTTTGAATTTACTAATGTCCTATACTCAAAAATCTCTATTTCAGAAATAAGATTTCATCACTGAAATCAGTTTACACCACCATTCAAATTCAAGAGGTTTATCACAATCACTGTTTCTGAAATATTGAGTTATAAAGGTGCCATAGTAATTACTATGGAATAAATAGCAATTAAGATTGTTCACACAAATAAGCTCAAACTGTTTGCAGTGATTATGCTAATAGTGTTTTTCTACATCATTTGTGCATCTTTCACAACAATTTACAAGAAAATGTGAAATGTAAATTTGATGCACGACTACAAAAGCTCTGAAAATATTTAGTTGTTACAATTTTTCCCACTGATTTAAGAAAGCACACAACTAAATGACACTTAAATATTTAAATTTAAAGAAATTGTTCTACGATGAAATTGTAGCAGACGTTTTCTTTCATGATTAAAAGAAATCATCATAAATCCATGCAATAGGCACGGCCATTGCTTACATCTCTTAATGCCGTAACTCAAACTTTCATAATTTGGAAGAAGCTGAACTTACTGCTATGTAATAAACTTTGGCCTTTTCCACCAACTTCCAGTTCTTCTCCAAATCAAGATGCTTTTCCTTCTTGTAGCAATTAGCAGCAGCAAGGTTAGCTACAAGTGACCTAAAAGAGATTAAAAACCAGGCATTAGATCCTCCTTAATTAATACTACTGCTAACTTCTCAAAGATGATCAAAGGTTCTCACAGGAACGAAAAAGAGAACAGAAACACAATAAAATGGATATTCGTGGCCATTTCATAATAGCTCCTTTAAATGATATTTAAAATATAATTTTATTAAATAATATATTTTAAATCCATGTACATAGTTTACATAACACTGTTATATATAATACTTACATTATATATATACACACACACACACACACACACTTTCATTTGTTTACAACCAACCATGTTCCATGTCATGATGTAGTCCCTCTGTACAGTTTAACATCTGCAGGTTTCTGATAAACTTTTCCTAGTATCTCCTAATACACAGACTGGAGTTGCTACTTTTATATTTTAAAAACATTTTTCTGTCATGAGAATTAACAATGTTTTAGATATGTATATGGTTTGCCACTATCATTTTCCAGTGAACAGTTATAACATTTTAAAAGCTGATTTAAAATTTTTCCTTCAAGTTTTTTCTTCTAGCAAACAAGTAGATTACTACTTGAAAAGGAGTCAGGGCTGTAGGTGCTCAGTTGTACAAATCAACCAAACAAAAAATATCAACAACAACAAAAAAAACAACCCAAAGTCAACAAACAAAAAAACACCTTTGGTTTAGCAGCGTCCTGCTAGAAAATTACTAAAAGCTCATTTGTACTTCATTCTATATAAGATACACTCTATTATATATCCTCCTCTGTGCCATTCAGTTCAGCCTTATCATATACTTACAAGTTATAGATGTATTCCTAAACGTGGGCCATAACAAGACAGTTATTTACTACTAGCTTTCATCTCTGGTGGCTATGACCAAATGATCCCATTATATTTTATGGTGAGAAAGTTTCTAGACACAATAGTGATGGGATGCACCTTTAAATATCATAACACAGAGATGTGTTAATTTTAAGCACAAGAGCCCAATACCATGCAGTTACAGATGCAACTTACATTTCTTGACAAATGTTCACTCCCCCAGCACGTGTACACATGATGCTGTATGCATCATCCTTTACCACACGAACATTACTGTAAGGCAGAGACAAGAGGGCAGTGTGGAATGCTACGGAGTGCTACTACCGTAGAGTTAGCTTTTACCTCCAGACTGAGTGCCATGTACAGGTGCTAGGAGCTAAGTAAATGAGGAATTCTTGAAAACATATTCCACCTCAAAACAAAGCAGCATCTACCCACTAACACCATTTCTTTTCGTTCCTATTCAATAAAAGCATGCATCACTGGCAATCCTTGTGAACTGAACAGATAACGTACGTAAAAAGTAAAATGAGGAACTAGACTAACTTTCTGAATATATTAAAGTATCCAGCACAGCTCTGTGTTGTTAATACTAGGAACATTCTTGGCCCTTCCCTTTTTAATTCTGAAGTCTAAAGCCAAAGAGAACTAATGTGAATTCGGAAAACTAAGCCTCTGCAGCAGTACAAATAACGTGGTAAGAAGCTTTATTCCTGATGAGTGTTACCATTTCAACGACAAGAAATCTACAGAATTTGCAGGAGAGAATCAAGCAAGTTCCAGGAAGACATGTATAATTCTGGTAATATTTAGAAAATTTATAAAGCCAATTAAACCTTCCAGGTTAATAAAGTCTTAAATATCCATTAAGGCCCTAGCCGGAAAAATTCTGTCTACGTGTGTTGCTAAATGAAAAGTATATTCTACAAACCTTATCAAAGACCCTATGTTTGCTTCCACTTACCATAGGCTCCTGAAGCTGTAAAGCCTATCTCTCAGCAGCTACATGTAACAGAAAAGACTCCCTGCACCTGAGGCACAATAAAAGGTTGCTTCACTGAAGAAGCTCCAAGCTTTTCCAAATTAAAACTAAGTTTAACAGCGCTAGGCTCAACATGAGGAACACAAAGAAGGTAGATGTTTTTCAATTAAATATGGTAATTGGAGACAGCTGGAGCACTTCAAGTCTAACAGTTTAGTAGAGACTCCATGCATGTGCTACTTATGAGCAGAACATACTAACTAAAGCTGCAGATTATGACAGAACACAGGTATTACTTTAGAGTTTAATCATGTGTTACAATTTTCTTGAAAAGCTCTGAAAAAAAACCACCAAAGCATTTGAGTATTGCCTCACTAGAGAATTGAGAGTTATAACCATGAATTAGTTCAGAACTCTTCTGCAAAAAGCTTAACAGGCTTAGCAGAAAGAAAAAATATTCATATCAGGTAATCTGAAACACAAATACACACAGCCACTTACTGGAAAATCCATGAGCACTATTTACTAGTTCAGAGATCTCAGAGAGACAAGAAAACTGAATTACCTAATGGAGGAAGTTAGCACACCTCCATGAGGATAACAGATTAACCAATAAATAGAGCTATCAACTGCAACCAGTTAAAGAGATTCTTACAAACCAAGAAAAATGATGAAAACCCAGTATGATCACAGGAAGGAAAAAAAAAAAAGCCCAGAATAAACTCACTCTCATTAACAGAAAGGAGGCTGCACAATAGATAGTGGCAACTATCAGCCTTTTCTTTTTTCCTATTCCCCAAAGGGGAAAGAAGTCTCTCACTTTCCCTGTACACTCTCAAGTGTGTTCTGAAACAGTGACTGAGATAAAGAAGTACCAGATATTAAGCTTCTGGTATCTGTGAAAAGATTTGAGATTGAGAGAAAAGTGTTCTATGTTAGCAAACCAAAAATACTGCTAAGTTAAAGAATTGCTAGCAGACATATTTATGAATAATTTTACCTAAACTTTGAAATTCCATTGAGATGCATGGCAAAACATGTACATATTTTTCCTGAGTTCATGATGTATACCTATTGACAATCTTTACTTCATTTTCCCCATCAAGTCATCTAGAAAGCGGTGATTGCTGTAATGATGGCATGCTCAGACACTATGTGACTAAATAGGGAATCACAGAGTAGAAGCATCTTTTACTGCTTGTCTTCTCTTTGAAGAACTGAGTATGAAAGATGATGGGAAAAGTCTGCAGATATAATTAATGCCAAAAATCCAGATGAAAATGAATGAACTTCCTTTTTCCACTGAGTATGAACATACTTTCCAGAGAGTTAGACATTAGGTATGACATTAAATTGTGAAGGACAGATTAATAAGCTGGAGAACAGGGCTGTCTGCCACTCAGTTGCTCTCTAAAGGCCTGGAGAAATGGGCGCTGGCAAAAAAAACTTGAGGGCAAATGCAGTTAAGAAACTGAGACTGAATAACTCCATGTAACAGTATAGGCTGAGCACTAACGTTACAACACACACCTTTGCAGTAAAGGACCTGGATATACTGGTGGACAGCACTTGGGATATGAGTCAGCAGCAAAAGCTTTAAAAATTAACGAAAAAGAAGTGGTTGTATATTATTTCACACTTCTCTGCACTATAACTGCAGAGGTATATTCTTTAAAGGCATACTGGCACCATCGAACACCAAACTGTGTGTCAGGCAGCCCTATGTTGCCTCAGATCGGTGCTAATATTTTACAGAATCATAGAATCACTCAGGTTGTGAAAGACCTTCAAGATCATCAAGTCCAATCACAGCCTAACCGTACTACCCAACTCTAAGGACCCACCACTAAATCACGTCCCTGAGCACCACATCCAGTTTATCATTCAAATCCAAATATTCCTAACAAGTTATGTTCCATACATTTGTATCTTAGGAAAATATTAATGGATCCTGACCTATTATCACTAGTGATGCAGGCAGCACAGGTTCCTGTTGGCTCTTCACTCTGCTCATAGTAATGGGCATCCACGTGAGCTTCCTCAGCCTTCTTCTTCAATATTTCTCCAAACTTATCTTTGCCAATGCACCCAAAGAAAGTTGCAGCTTTGTATGGGTTTTGAATCATCCACTGCAGATTGACAGAAAAAAAATACAGATAGTTAACAAGCGTGATATATTGTTTGCAACTTTTTTCTTCTCTACTCACCTTATGTAATGCTGTGCCTAACAGACCACTGTGACACGTACCGACCCTACAGAACACTTCTGTGCCAGAAGTGAAAACATGAAGTACGCTGAGGCAGGAAAAACCAGCAACAAATGAAGAACTGACCCTTACTGATTCCGCCAAGTGTTTAACAGCTAATGAAAGCTTACTTAAATGGATGAAGTTCATCATAAAAGAAATCTGAAATACCTTGTAAAAACATAGTGAAAAGTTCTTTCATTCCAAAGATATGCCCCACGCTTATTTGGAACAAAATAATAAAGGTCTTTTTAAAAGAAACTTGAAGAGAAGGAAAAAAATACTGAGATAGGACATCAGGAAAACAATATTTAGAAGCCTAAAAAGAAACATTTTCCAACATTCACAATATGCATACAAAAAGTAAATAGTACCAAAAGTAACCATGAGTCTACCATTTAATTATGCACACAAAAGGAAGTGTTTCCCACTCATGTTATTGAGCCACACACGGAATTACCTATCCCCTATTTTAATGAGGGCAATACTGTCGCTTGAATTGTAAAGAGCATAGCATGTATAGTGTTGCTAAGGTGCTTTATTACTTTACCAAGTTTCTCTTTTATTAACAGAAAATATCTTTCAACTGTTCAGTTTGCTACTAAATTAAATGATAACATTTAGCAGCAAAGAAAAAAAAAATCAAGTGTGAACTAAAAGATAAATGTGAAGAAACAATCACAGGCCCTATCCTGCTGGTGATGAGTCAACCAACTGAGGCCATTATAATCCACTCTAATTATAGTCAGAAAAGCTTATCCACTCAATCTGCAGTATGAATTAAAGGCTACATCCATTTACTGGTACGCTAAAGCCCTACTTGTAATTGTTTTCTAATCAAGATTTAAATAAACTTTAATGTCTCTATTACAAATCAGCATTAGTGGTAGCTGTGGGTTGTAGAAAGGTCAAGCAACTGAGTTACAAATACATGCTTAGTCACATCTTTATTACTTCCAGCCCCCAAGGAAAAAAAGAAATTCTTTAGTCATGCAAAAGTCTTAATTAATAAGGCAAATGGACAAACGTTGCAGGGCCTCCTTCCTGCAATGATTTAATATATATCAAGATAAAATTATTCTGTTGTCAAATGGTGGCTTCACTCAATCTCTCATTCACAAACTGCACACTAGAAATGCTCAGCTCATCTATCTGTACCACTCGTGATTAATATATGCTAAGCAAACCCCTAACAAGGGAATTAGCTCCAATATCCTCTTATTTAAAATATATTTTACAGATTTGCAGACTGTTCATATAAAATGTCTTAGTATGCGTAATATTTTATATTCGGAGGTATGGTTAAGTAGAACAGATTATTTAGCAAGAGAAAAGATTCTGTGATTTACCAAAAAGAAAAACAGAATTCCCATATTGATAAGGAGTTGAAACCTTGTGTCCTATGTCAAAAAGCTCATCTTACCCTCGCTAATAACATGAGTTAACAGAGGTCACTATAAACAGCATTTATGAAAGCATCAGCTTTCCACAAACCCCGGTATTTATTCCAAAAACGATTTCAAACTACACCTTAAGCTTCTAACATCTTACCAAATGACATAACTTTCCCATATTTTATATATGAAGTCTGACAACATTTGGAGCAGTAGCAAGTAATATTTCACATCTTTGCAAAAAAAAAAAAAATCCTGTTAAAATATCACAGTTTTGGCTACTGGCAGCAGCTCAATTTGAATTCAGATGTGATACATGCAATATATGTAATTGTCACAATTCTTAAGTAAAGTTACTCTTGAGAATCTGAGCTGTGATCTGGGGTTTCTTGAGATGTACCTCTGCACGTTCACGCAGACCAGTTCCTCCATAAGCAGTGGTTCTGTTCATAGCCATGATAATTTGAAATACAGGGATTATTTGGTGGGGGTATAATACCACCATATAGGTATTCTTCTCATTTGGACATTTGAGCTAAGTTAAGAAACACCTAGGATTTCAGCAGCATTTCTGGAAAGACTCTGTCTTCACAGATCTCCAGTTACAACTGTTCTTCCTTTACCTCCATTAAAGTTCTACATATTAGTAAATGCAAAACATGAGCACAATGCTACCAACTCATCAAAACAGAACTACAGGAATATATATGTGGTATCCTGCTAGTTGCATCTAGTGGGATGAGCCACAGAGAACGTTTTTTATGTGCAAAAAACAACAACACATGAGATAAAATAACATCTTCAAGGCAGTCTGGAGCATTTTCTTTTGCATTTGACATGGGACTGGTGTCTAATTTTAAATATACCGATACAGAAAAAACAGACTTCAGTGGACTGCTATACACATCAGTATAATTATTCTTATTGTTCATAACATTTTGGCTAAACACTGTAAATGGGAACAGGGGCTTAGTCATCAGAAGACAATTACCACCATGAAACAATCACTCAGTATTACATGCAACATCAAATGAAGGCCAGTAACAAACTGAACACATTGCCAGGTATATGGTTATATAATCTGCAAATTCAATTTAGAGATTTATGTGGACAGAATATTTAATTGAATGAAAAGACTCAATACAGAAATGGAAAATGACCCAGCTCAGCAGGCACTAGCATAATGAGTTAATTATGTAGGGTTTGGCTAGGCAGCAAGGCAGCTATTAACTTACCATATTGACAGTCTGGTCAGGAAAGGTTGGCACCTGGCCACACCAAGACTCTTCACCATTACTCATGGGAATTTGAGGCCATTTCAGGCCCAAAGACAGAAGTGTCAAACGCAGGAGCTCATCATGAAAGAGCAAGACAGCCTTAGGTCACAAGAAAGCTCAAAATCTAAGGTGGTTTATGAAATCCAGTGCCTTTTTGCATTCTAAAGTTTTCTTCTGTCAGTGCAGCTTGGACATCAGGTATACACAAGGGCAAGCCCTGACCCTGTCATTTCAGATAAGCATCTGTGACAGACAAAGGAGAGGGGAAAATAAAACACCTTTCAGACACTCTCTTGAGTTAAACAGACCACATTTTCTTTATATTTTTGTTGTATGCACTCTGGAAAAAGTAAATACTAAGCTGATCTCATTGCCTCAAATTACCCATGCCTACCAGCAACTTATTCCTTACGATCCAAAACTGAAGCCAACACAGGGGCCACTGAGGGCCACACAGCCAACTGAGGCCAGCACGGGCTATTCAAAGACTCACTGGACACCGACACAATGCTTCTCTCCTTGTTTTTGTGACACTGTCATGAGCTCAGAGAAACAGGAGTTTTTGTCTCTTCAAGTGTTTTTTTTACGAGCAGAATTAACAAGTAAACTCCTTGGCATGCTGAAGCTACCAGAGAAGTCCAAGAACCTTTTGGTTCCAGGGAGTGGGTAGCAATTGCACAGAACAGCAACATCTCTTCTTGCAAGATATGGAGATGCTAAGAAATCTTGATAGCAAGATTTGTCAAGCAGCTTGGAGTTCACTATGTCCCACTCTCTTACATCCTCAAGCTTGAAGATGTGGTACATCTACTTCCCACTTTGCCTGATTAGAAAATAGCTTTGGAAACAACTCCTCCTGAGTTGCAGAAGCACTTCTACATGCACTAGCAGTAACTTGACTTGATCAGCTATTCAGTGCTGCCCTTGGAGAACAACATTCAACATGAGCTCACCAGAGTTACCTGGATGGTATCTTATAACCACAGAATCAAGAAATGCACCTTCACAGTACTTGGAAAACATCAATGTCTGTAAAGAATTTAAAAAATGATAATAGTAAAAAGAAGAAATTAGAAGAAAAAGGGAAAAAAAAATGAGTTCTTTGATTCTTATTCCCCAAGTAACCTATTTAGCTTGAGAACACCTTCTGACACATAGTTCAGCATTCCATATTACAACATGATCTGGACTCAAAGCTTTCTCTATCGCTGATTGAAAGTTCACTATAAAGGAGGACCTCTACTTAAAAGGCAAAAGCAGTAAAAATAAATACTCCACCTAATTTCACTCACAAACTCCAGTCACAGAGAGACTTCCCTGCAGAAGGCAAGTTTGCTGCTGCTAGGTCTCAATATACAACCTGATAAGTCTTAAATAGAAACATCACACTGAAGAAGCTTAAGACAGCTTTATAACCCTCTGACTAAAACAAAGATCCTTCAAAAATGATTTAATATTATTCTGCCTTCATGCTTTGCTGTAGGTGCCATTGACAACTGGACAACATCGATAATAGCAACGAGAAAGCTGACAAAGCCATTTGCTATCACTCCCATGTTGCCCTCCCTCTCAACTCCTGAGCCCCTTTTTAAAGCTGCAGTCACTAGTGCATTTCCACATCTGTCAGTTATCTTAAACTATCAGCAGCAAAGCATATGAAGCTCTGCTTAGACTGACATACCTTCTGTACACAGGAACTTTCAGCTTTAGATTTGAAGCCTAAATACTTAGGAACTGACAACACAACAGGAAGCATTATGCCCTTCACAGCAAAGGATCTTCAAAACTCATTAACGCTATTGAAATATAGACATCTGAAGTGCGTTATTTGAAGCTGGACTCTTCTCCACATGATCTGTCAAATCTTATCTTAGTTTAAATTGCATAATACCTATGACTTAACATGCCGGCTAAAATCTAAACTAAGCAATCTAGCAACAACTTCAGCAGCATTATTTCTAATAAACAGAAGTAGCTTGTTTTTGCACAGTACTATCTGGAGTATCTGTTTTCCTAAAGTTTAGACTAAGTCCATACTCCTTTCACCAGTTTCTTGTAGTCCTATAACATTTTTCCAACATCAACTATGTGCATAGTTCATTAAAAAGCTTTTAGAAATATTTTTATATTAAAAGAAAATAAATGACATCTCAGTTTAAAAGACCACACCAAGCAAGAAAAACTGAGATCAAAACCAAAATCACTACATAGATCCTAAAAATGGGAAAATCTGCCAATATGCAAAACAATCCTAAAAAAGACATCAAGGTCACTGTTCCAAGTGAGTGAGCTCACATTTCTTGTCAGTGATGTGACAGATCTCATGCACAACTGGGATGTGATACTTGGTTACTGTTACACACACTGTATCATTTCAAATCCCTGCTGTGGTGGTCTAACCCTGGCCACCAGCTATACCCTCACCCAGTCACTCACTCACTGCTCCCCAGGGGGAAAAAGGAGATAATTGTTAAGGGCAACAATCTGAGAAATACCTGGGTCAGGATAAATGCAATTTAATCCAAGAGAAAAAAAGATGTTTTCTCATTTCAACACTTTTGCAATCTTTTTTTCTTTTCTTAAATGATAAACATTTAAAGACTGCAATTGGTATTATCACATAATGGCTACATAAGAAAAAAAAAATGGAAAAGGAAAAAATAAGCTTATCTTTACAAAAGCAGACTTGCAAAAAAGAGTCCCATGTCCTGTACAGTAATTTCTCTACGATTAGCTGAAGCTGCCAAACCTTGCATGAGGAAATGATATTGTTAAAATGCATGACAACACCCTCAAGCAACTTCCAGTCAAATGAGATAAAAGCGATAATATTTTGTTAAGGAAAGACTAGCTAAATCCTTGCACTGAGACCAATACCTATATCTTATCAGGTTCAACATTTACTATCCAAATCCCTGCACAGGAATATCTGTTAGTCTTAGTGTTGTGCCTCGAGCTGCATTTTGCTGTAGCTTTTCAAATTAACATGCCTATCAAAAGGTTAATCATCCAGGAGGATTCACTTCTACATTTAAAAACACAAAGATAACAAACTGCCACTTAACAATCTATTGTACCAATAACGATCTTCACCTCTGCTGTTCTGTTGTATTCCACTTCCTATTCTTCTCCTCTCGCCCTTCATCTACTTATCCACTGCTTTATTTTTAGTCGTTTCTAAGCTTCTTGCCATACAAGAAAATACAACCACATTAAAGAAGTCGAAGCCATACTTCAAAATTTCAGCGTGACTAGCCAAAGATAGCTCTTTTATTCCACCTCTTAAATATCGGCCAGGCTAGACTGTTAACTCATACTCCCTACTCCCTCACCCTCTTATCCTGTGTTTCTAACGCTACAATTCTGCCTCCAACATTTGAAGTGCTGCAGCCTCTCCTCTGAAGTTTGATACACATTATTTGAGATCAAAGGCAGAAAGGTTCCTGCAAGATTTTGCAAAGCACATAACAGAGGCTGCGGCTGGCCCCAAGCTCCTTCCCACTGATAATCCCAGAACCTGGAGCATCACTCACCTCCTTGTTTGATCCCAATACGAATGTGATCCCTTCTCAAAATCATGTAAAAGATAATATACCTATAAAACAGGGCTGGTTGTGCCCATTCATCACTTACATTTTTAAATGAAGGCTATCACAACGGTAAGAATTCCAGGTTTAGTGGGTCCCCTCCATAGCTGTTTCAGTACATACAACTCCTTATGAAGACATTTGCTAACATTTCAAAGCTGTGTACAAGGTAAGGCCTTGAGGTAAGTACTTTTATTGGTAAAAGAACTCAAAGATTCTCAATTCATCATTGATCATTGCATGCAACCTGACCAAGTGACAAGGTAAGCATAAAAAATGCTATTATTCTGCATGGCCAAAAGCTGTGTTAATGAAACGTACTATCATCAGCAACAAAACACATGGCCATTCTTGGGTACACTAAGACTGACTCACTGTACAACTGCACACTGCTGCTCACTGTGCCTCAGCCTGCATTGCCTGTACTGAATTAACACCTCGTGGAGACACAGGGAGAACTGAGAAGCATTTCAGAAATGCCTTAAAACTTTATTGTATAAACTGTATGTTTATTTAAGTACTAACCTGTGAATGCTATTATTGCAAAATGACATTTTAGGGTACTTCACATATAATTTTGCGTGTGTATAAGCTCAAATCAAGTCTTCCTTTCTGAAAGGCATGCACATGTCACTCTCACTTCCTTGCAAGATGATGAGCAGTCTCAGTGAATACACCCACACACCGAATCACAGCTAAAAAATCCACAAATGAAGAGACAACTTCCATTGTCTGGCAGCACAGAGTTCATAAAACACAAACTGTAAACAGCTGCCTATCAGCTTCTATCGGCAATAGTATCAAAAACAGATGGCAAAGGTCAAGTCAAAGTTTATTGACAATGATGAACTCTGACAGCCTCTATTAAATTACTTCTTCCTTTAAGGTGTATGTGATCAAAGCAGCAGAGAGATTTTCACTCAGTCACATAACAAGCTATTTGTTGAGATTGAAACATCTGGTCAATATCTCCTAACACTGCAATTTCATGCACAGTTAGCAATAGGGTACATTTCTTCTCTTCTTTTTCCAGGGTCCATAAGGGTGGCACATGTGGCTGATCATTTCATTCAGAAAGGTTTCAATTCCAGGCATTACACACAATTGTCTCTATGCTTCATAGTATTTTAAGTCTACCTACCATCGTTTTCCATCATCACTGCTGTCTGCTCTGCTCTTCTGCCATAAAAGCCCACAAATATGACAAAGCACTTAAAGCTTAACAGCTTTTGACTACTGAAGTTAGAAAGCGTTTAAGGCAAGGGAGTTTTTCAAGTGGCAGGTCTTCATCTGTCTGTTGTCAAAAATTCCCAATACATTCAACTATTTACTAAAGTACTTGTAACACACTGTAATTTTTGTCATCACAGCAAACCCTTCATTTATGAGGCATCCCTCAGCAATTAGAGATCACCCTTTTTACTAATTTACTACTATATTTTACAAACATAGCATATAACATACATTACATTTCACATGAATGTGCAGCAATTTTAAGAACTTGATGAATCATAATCCTATATCTTTATGCGAAATAGCAAGGAAGACAAAATGTTATCTATACCAAATGCTGAAAATGCTTCCTTTCAAAATGATGTATCTGTGTTGCCACAGCAACAAGTAGCAGGTAGTGTGAAATGTACCTCTCCCTTCCATTTCTGAATCCCAATCTTTTTTGTCCAAAGAGATGGGAAAGGCTAATTGCGTCTACAGAAAGTACACTTCAAAGGATTTTTGCTTACTGTCAAATAAGTCTCATTTTTAATTCACTTAATGGTTTACCAGTTTCACTCCCACAAAGACCAATTCCAATACTACTATGTGAACCTTACAAGTTTAGCTAATAGTCACAACAGGACACAGACACCCAAACATAACGCCTAACAGTAGGATGGGCAGGGAAGGGAGAAAGTGGATAAACCCTGGGCAAAAAATAAACAAACCAGCATAATGCTTTAACAGAGACATCCTTGAGATGTCATTAAGCACGCCTGCATTTATCTGAAAAAAGATTTTTTGGCAGAGCTTCTGTAACGCCTCATTATTTTGAAGAAATGGGATATATAACTGAGATTAAAACAATAAATGAATCTGAATCGTCCACTAGAATCTGATGTGTCTCTCAGATATGAAAGATAAGGCTCACAGGTAACAGGAGGTTGTTTACAGATGGTAAACAGAAACCTAAATAAGAACCTGTCATACCATGCCACAGCGGCAGACAATCAAGTCAGGAAGACAGCTAATTGGCTGCCACTTAGAGCTAACAGCACCAGTAGAGAAATTTTCAAATCAGCCAGAACCTGACTGCTTCCTTGATAGGAAAGCAAAAGACGAAATGTTTCAGGAGCTCTGAACAAGTTTGAGTAATGGTGTTAGCAATAAACAGAAACCAACAAATGAAAAAAATAACACCCACACAATCAGAGGGTGCAAATTCAGCCCAAATCCTGTGTTAAATGTACAGCATGGCTTACAGAACAAGTTAAACACACAATAAGAATCTATTATTTCTCCTCTTCAAGGTTTTCCCTCACTGAACTAGGAGTCCGCTGAATAAGAAAGACAAACCTGAGAAAGGTTATACTAGGTTTAATATACCCATGAGGAATTAACATTTCAGGACTGGCCTCTCCTATCTGCACCATCTCCGTACTCCTCCACAGCCCCACACAAACGCTTCCCCTCTATGCTGGATGCAGAGTGCCCTGACTGTCATCACCCTGCAGCCAGAAGGGCATGGCCCAGAGGCAGCAGGTGCATCCTGGGGGCACGAGGCCTAGGAGGAACCATGTCTGAAGCTCTCGCTTAACAGACCACTTATGGGAGAGATGGCAGGTCATTTCCATTCATGTGAACAAACGGTTTTTATTCCAATCACTGATGATTGAATGGTGACGATTTCACCTTTCCTATTTCTCACCTACAAAACTTTTAGGTTTGCTGCGGTGAGACACGAGCAATATCTTTGTCAAAAATCAATTCTTGAGAAGGCTTTGTTTGTCATACACTGTATTCTGCTCTAATTCCCAAGATAACAAGCAAAACAGCAAACTGCAATTAATCAGTGTAAGTTGTGATTATTTTTGAACTGATATACTCCTTTTATGATAATTTTTATACCTATAAACAACTGTAACAAAACTTTTTTTGTTTGAAGCAAAATGGACAACACAAGTTACGAATAATTACATGCAGCCGAAGGCAGCGATTGGCAATACCTGAATATCTTGGCACATAGCTCAAACCGTGTGCTAACTTCAAGTAATTTTCATAGAAGAGATAATTTAGTCGGCAGCTCCTGTGTACTCCTGAAAAAGGACTGCAAATTGCTCTTCAATTTGTTTTTCCTGACTTCAGCTGCAGCTAAGAGACTTGACAGCTGCCACAATCAGCTCAGCATCAGCACCAGCTCCCAGACCTCACCTGGCACAAGCGAAAGGTAAGGGAATTCTACATTTACTAGAAAGTTGGTTTTGATTCACAGGGGAGTTGTCTTCTACTGCTGGCTTCGCAAACTGCATGACAGACCCAATGAACTTAATCTCATCATTTATACAACGGGAAATATTTATTTCAAACTATAGATTCAAAATTAACAGAAAGATGCAATCATTACATGAAACAAAAAGGAGAAGAATGCTTTGTTGGTAACCATACAGCCCAATCCAGTTAACATTCTTTGAAAGTTTATTTAAATCAGTCCACATGAGTTGTATTTTGAAGTTAAAGACTTCCTTTTCCAGTTTCCTCTGGGAAGCTGGAAAGCCAAACAGACCCAATTGTGTTCTCAATTAATCCAATTTTGCATTGATGTAAATTTATTCACTTCAGTAGAGTCGTGCATTAATTATGTAGATGCAAATGAGATCAAATTCAGACCAAGTATGACCCTGTATATATTCTCTTCTCACTTAGTAATTTATTTTTAATTTTACCTAAAGGAATATCTGCAAGCACGTGTGTATAGCTTCATTAGTGTTAAAAATACAAACAGTCCAGCTACCCAGTATAATCTACACTGCATGTATAGAGTTTCTATCTTATTAAACTAAAACAGTTAGGATAAAACCATCCATATCAAGGGTTGGTATCTTGTGCAAGACACTCATAAGAAAGAATCTCTTTTAAAGTTAAAAAAAATAAAAAAAAGTGACATTTCTGCATTAAAGCTCGAGTATCGGTGAAATGATAAATCTGGAACAACTTATCAAGTATAACATGGCATATTGTGTCTCCCTATTTATTTTTTTTAACTGTGAAGACAGAAAAAGAAGAAGGAATTGCAGGAATTACTGTAATCACAACAAACCACAGTGAGATAGATAGAAGATAAAAATCTCACCATTGGTTTGTAATACACACATATGTTGCTCTGAAAGTAATGCCTCCTATTAATTTCCACAGCAGCAACAACAGATACAAATAACATGATAACACTATTTGATAGAAAAAATTCTCAGGTACAAGACATAATTTTTCAACGTAGTCACGACCATTAGTTGTGCATTTTCACCAGTGAGGAACAAGAACCTAAATGCCACACTCATAAACATCTGTACCAATGGAGGTAACCCACTGTTTCACAACTGCTATGATGGCATTGATGCTAGAAAAATACTGTCTGCACAGTCCATCTTTCATCAGCACAAACAGAAGACACCAAATCTAGACTATGTGCTAGGCGTAGTAAGACAGTCCAGCCAAGACTGGCAACGTGTTCCACCATCTTCAAACTCTGAGATCACGGGCCAGCACAATAAAATAGGAGGTATTACTTTTGGAGCAGCCCTCATACTACATATAAATATTAAACAGTACAAAATATATATATATATATATATAGGAAAATACATATATGTAGAAATAATATAGAGAGCTTCACTTAAATGTAGTATTTAAAAGTAGTAAAAAAAAATTAAGTGACTTAAGAGCTGCCTCATGCATTCAGAGTTGTTGAAGATCAGTTAAACAACAACAAAAAAAAGGTAAAACAGTAACTAACAATGCCATTCAACAATCCGTGCTATTTTATGCTCAGGAGCATTGACGGCTTTCAGCAGCAATGGGCAACACAATCATACCATATCTTGCTTGCACCAGCCACAGAAGATACTAATTGTGAATCCTATCTGTAAGGTAACATGTACTTAATTTCAAACCTTTACTGCATATGTGCTAATTAATCTGTGTTTAATATTATCTTGTTATTAGCATTTATATATATATTTTTTTTCGCAGAGCACAAGATCCATCATGTTAAGAAGTACAAAGATATACATGTATTTAACCTAATATTTAAAGAAAACCAAAACTGAAGAGTTTTCAAACTGAAAATTGAGACTACGAATTCCTGGGATACCTTCCCTGTCAGAAAAATAGAACTGCATCAAAATTTTATGGATGCTTTCTGGAGTTTTTTGGTATTGTCATTATTGCTAGCTGTTCTACTTAATTACATCATTACATGATTTGCCACGGATAACAACTTGTAATTCCATCTACTTACTCTCTATAGAGGCAGAGGAACACAGTAGATTAGGAGGCTGCCAAGCTAAAATGACATCCAAGGCAAATTTGTATTTGTAATACAACATGCAAGATTTGGAAATGCTACTTAAAACAGAAGCAGGAAACTAGCTTCAGGCACTGAACGTATGAAAAATGCAAAGACATTAGAATATTTAAAGCAACAATAAGATTCCAAACTACATTAAGAGCAGAATCTGTCCATAAATCAATTGACAGGTAAGCACAACCATCAATATTAAAATACTCACAATTTCTAATTAGCATAGCATCATTTTCCTTGATGTAAAAGCTAGCAAATATATAAAAAGTTAACTCATTTTTTAATTTTCCAAAATAAATTCTTAAGTGTTTCAGATTCCTTTAGTCTGAAAGCCAGTTTTCTGCTCATACTTACACTGGTGGAACCTGACAGATTTTAGTGGGATTATAGCAGTATGGACAAAAAGAAAAATTTGCCACTATTATCCTGATTCTGTTAAATTGTTACACACAGTATGACAATTCTAGTTTTAATCTTTAGAATACAAATATATTGCTCCTCAGTGGGCTGTGAGGACATTCATTAACAACTGTAAAGCAATTTGAAACTGAACAGATCAGATCATTGCAAATACTGGTACAAAATTACTGCCTATGCAGAGGATTTTATTGTCAATCTCATTACTTTTTAATCCTAAGAAAATGCAACTGCATTTATTTTTCATCAATTTAGGTACAAAATCTACTTGAATAAAACCAAAACAATTTATATTAAGAGCAGCAAGCTGAAATTAAGTCAGATTGTTCAGGTGTCAGGTAAAATTACTTCTGCAGATACATTATTTTAACAGTGCAGAAAGCATTTATTCCTTTATTAACATGACATAATGCACACTCTGGAAAATGTTGTAGAGACTTGATATATTTTTGCTAAGTTTTTTGGTTTGTTTTTTGCTATAGAAACCGGGCTTGTTTGTGTATATGTTCTTTGAAATTCTCATTAATATGGCATGCAATGTGATCAGTTCTATTTTAAAACAGGACTAAGATACTTGTTACAGAAGGCTAAAGGCAGCCCATCCCTGGCAGCAGGCCACCTTTGTAGATATTCTAATATATATAAATCCCATACTCACACTATCTTTCCATGTACCAACTTACAGCTGTGTAAAGTCCTGTGGAATCATGATGTGACACAGTCAGTTTCTCTCTAAGGTGGCACTGTTCTAAGGAGAATGCACGGACTGTGTGTTGCCACTTCATTACACCATCTGAGTGGGGGCTAGCTGTCATCACTGCCATTGCTTCTGTTACCGTTTTCTTCATCCATTGTTTTGGTTGTTTTTAACTTTGGTATCATATTTCATAAAGTAAATAAACCTGTCACAGAAAGACATCCTGATTTTTGAGAATCTGAAATTTGTTATGAGCTAGGTTTCACACTGAAATTTCAGAGGATCAACCCCCTAGTCATCAACTTCTAATCAGACATGGAAAGCACTGCAGAAGGTAAAATTGAGCCTACCAAGGCTAGTATTTCTACTAATGAAATGCTACATGCTAATGATGATACTTCATTATAAGACCTCTCCAGTTTTCTCATGGAAGCATCCATCTACTTACATATCTGCTATACAGACTCCGTATAGCATTCAAGGATTTTTTTTTTTTTTCATTTTATTTATGTGGATGACTTACAAGCCTATAACTACTTTTGTATCATCCAACACCCACAGAAAAACAGTAAGCATTAGCATCCTTCACAGAGTAAATTAGAGATAAACCTGAATTTACTTACTTCAGGTCAACCTCTTCAGTAGCTGCCCCTATTCCAACACCAACCCCCAAGAAACAGAATGATACAGAGCCAAGCAGTATTCCTCATGTGCAGTGAACCTTTCTGAGCAGACCAGTATCATGCTTTGTGTGTGTATGTGCAAATCTATCAGGCTTTTAGGTTACTCCTACAAAAAGGAGAACTAGCTGTCCACTGTGAGGACTGCTTCTAGATTTAGCAATACTGGAAGTTCACTTTGACAGCAATAATTCTGCTGAGTTGCTTCTACAGCACAGCTTCAGCACCACAGTGTACCTTCTAAGGCTTTTTGCACAAAAGCCAGAAAAAAATATTTCATTTTCCAAAATGCATGTCAAAATCCAAGTCTAAATCAGTATTTTAATATTTTGGAAAATTTATGGCAACAAACCTAGGAAAACAACGTTGTTACAGTCATTCCTGCAATTAAATATGACTTGCAGTATAACTGTTTCTTTTTTAAAATAAAAGTTTTCCTCCATCAGAAGCCAAAAGTAGCATTCCTTAGTCAAGGAAGTGTATCTAATTTCCTTGCTAATCCATAATGCATCTTTTAACAATTGCTAAAGTCTGAACAAAAGACAGCAGTATTAAAAAAAATAGCCACAGCCCTCCAAGTGTTTCAAAATTAAGCTTTAAAGAAAAACCACACACACAAAAAATCACTACAACACTTGACACAGAAGTCTAGGCTTACTCCTCAAACACTTCAGACTCCTTTAAAAGACAAACAAAAACCTTCTTGAATTGTTATTAAACTGTCAGTTCACAGCACTGCCAGTTTGTTCATACCGAAGTTAAGATCAGCAGATTGCATTCCCATACAGAGAAAGAACAAAAACAGAAGAGAAAATTCAAAGAGAACTCTGCAGCACAGCAATGATTTCTGACAACTGACAGTGTGCAATGATGAATTCCACTTAGAATGTCCTAATAACCTCTATCAAATACACAGGAATCAGTGGATTTATGGAATTCACAGTTTGACAGTGCAAATGAAATTCCTGGTAATAAAAAAATAAATAAATAAATAAATAAATAAAAAGAAAATACAGAAAAAAACCAACCCCAAATATCCATCAGTGTTTCAGTAAAAGGTAAATTACTTTAAAATACCAAAGCAATTCTAACTATACTACACACAACTGAGCATTGTACACTTGTTCGATATTTTATTTCACTACTTTAGCAGCTTAAATACATCTCAAGATGTACCTTCTTTATTGTAATGAGTAGCTATTGTATAACAGACTTTATGGCAGGAGAGTGCTATTTGCTCACTTACAAGCATGTCAGCAGTAGAATACTTAGCTGGTTTCCCCTGTAAAATTTTGTTTTTCAGTCTGGGAGAGAGCACACCACCCAGAAAGTCGTGCAGCTACTTGGAACGCAATCACAAATTGTTCCTACTTGAACTACCCATTACGCCAAGACAAGGTCTCCTTGAACTGTAGTAACTAAATGAATGTACCTGGAAGAAGCCCAAGCTATTGTTACTTGTACATGGGTAAAATTTGTTCAGTCAATCACAATAAATCATTCCAATACACGTATAAAATCTTGCTACCTCCATCTGCATGCATAAAATCACTGTCTTCAGTATACCTCCTAGAAATTGAAGAGGAGGCCAGCATAGATAAAAAAAAATTATGGGAGAATTTCCACTTTGTACGTTTTAAATTTAACTCAAACAAAAATCGAAAGCGTGGTTCAAAAAAGTATCAGATAAACCACTCTCTAACACTGACTTTGCCCTACTATAAACATCAGACAAAAAAGAATCTTCGTACTCAAAATTATCTGCAGTAATATTAAATAATAATAACTACTACACATACAGCCAGTATTACTATTTATTATCTTCTGAACACAATGCCTACCACAAGGCTTGGGAAGGACAGAATGACACCCTGTGTTTGGAAGATGAAATGACTCCCTTCAGAGATGTAGGGTCTGAGATCAGGATCACTCAAAGAACTCATCCACACACACATTAACAGAAGTTTCCACTACCTGCAGCCTTCCATGCAAACAGTGGTGTGCTACACGACAAGAATAATAAAAAGAAGCCTGAAGCCAGCCCATTTACAAAACCAATTTTTTCCGAACATCACAGCTGCATTCATAAAGGCATAGAACATTTCAAGAGAAGGTAAAAAGGAAAAAATGACATGATGGGACAAAAGTTCCAGGAGGGTGCAGTGCTGAAGAACAAATCAACAGCTCAGTGGCACAGGCAGAATAACAAAGTCTTGGCTTTTTCTGAATTTCTTATTTCTTCCTTCTAGAATATTGGGCAGAGTCAAAGTTACACAGGAGAGTAAAAAAAAAAAGTGACATCAGATCTCATGATTGTGTTTTTTTGTTTTAAGTTTCCTCAATAAATTAAACATAACAGATTCTTACGTACTTCATAAATACTGCAATACCTATGTTGAGTTTTAAGTTACAGTTTGTATAATCTAAACCCAAGTTATTTTTAAAACACTAAATAGAAGACTGGATTCTTTCAGCTACAAAAGAAAATTTTCTTTGAAAGACTGCCAAAAAATACGTTTGTAGCTGATATGCAGTTGACACATTAACCTGCTAAATGTTTGTGGAAATACTAATGACTAAGCAAGGGATATCAAAGACAGTGAATAAAAGAACAAACAGCTGCCAGAACTTTGCATTCCATTCTGCTATCATAGTTAAAGTGATTGGCAAAGGAAGTTACACCTACTTTATAATAATAATACTACATTTGGCAGAGACTTCTAGATGGAAGTATTCCAGCACTGGATTTTCCTAAAGGTGTTGTATGATTCATTAGAAAGATCAAAATAAAATACACTACTACTACTGTAACTGCAATACTGGAAGAGAATTAGAACAATGATGCACCTGGGTCTGTAGCTAGCCAATAATCAGTATTATTTTTACACCAATATACTTTTTACTGTCATTAATACTTTCTACTGTCATTGAGCAATGCAGATGGAAAGTGTACAGTTAAATATATGAACGCATATGACTTAGGGGCAAACAATTTATTGAAGAGTGCGTTTTTGGATTTTAAATAATCCATTCTACATGAGCAATGACAGCAAACGTTTACAATTTCAGCTGACAAATGCTGAAAAAGCATAAAAATGAACAGTTTTAAAATCTCCTGGAAGATCCTAAGTTGCAAAGGTCAATATAACTTGGAGCTTTTAACTGACTTTTACAACGGTTCTAGTGATATACTCAGGATAAAACAACCAGGGGTTTTTTTTTGTTTGTTTGTTTTAAGAATATTAATAACTTACACTTTATGCAGTATAATAATCTTAACTATTTCTTCATTTATACCTTCAACAATTTAAAATATTTCAAGTACTGATTTTAAACTGAAACAATAGAGTGTTCATTTTATAATACAGGTTTTGGAATATACAGAATGTTGCGAAACAATTAATGAAAGCATCACTATTCTGATGGCAACAGAGGTCATTATTGATCTAAATATTGTGCAAAATTAACCTTAAATCCTCTGGAGTTATAAAAGAGATTAAATTAATCCAAAGTAACTGGTTTAAGGGATAGTGTATATATATACATATATACTATATGTAGTATAGTATAGTATACTATATATATACACTATAAGAAAGTAACAGGCAGCAGTGCTTGTATATATATACACTATATATGAAATAACATAATATTTATTGCATTCACTTAATTCAAACTAGGGGTTTATCCTCTGCAAATAAACACAGGCACTAAAACCACTTACATAAAAATCCTGTTTAAAAAAAACAAACAATTTTTACATCTCAAAACAGTAGTTTAACACACTGTTACAGTGTTCACAAAACACTGATTCCTTATATCTCTTTGTGGAAGACAAAAAACAAGCATTCAGAAATACTGTCTGCAGTATTTTTCTCTGATTTACAATATGCGTAGAATCATAAAATCATAAATAGGGAGATAAATGAGTAAACTAAGAGGGTAAGAAAAAAATTGTTTCAGTTACTTCACCCTGAATATCTTCTTAAGCAAGAGGCCATGAATCCATTATCCACAAAGTACTACCTTCTCAGTGTGCTTAATTAACTCTTGATTAGGACCATGCAGGAAAGTAATAATTTTACTTAAGTGTTTATATCACACATTTACTAAGGTACAAATTGAAAAAACAATATTTGTATTCAAACACAAGTCACTAAAAGAAACAGGAAACAGCCTTTCTCCTCGTCAAACTCACCTAAGAAAATCAGTCCATGTTCCTTTCCATTAGGAAAAATGACCAGGCTACTTCTTGGCTGAGGAAAAACCACTGAGTTTACCAGCCAAGGACGAAGTCTGCCATCTCAAAGATTTGGAGAGGTACATTAGCACATCTTCATGGAAAAAACTAGCTGAAGGTTGACCAGAGGATCTTGTCGTGGAGATCTCTGTGATACAGCAGAAAACTTAGCAGCTGCCACCCCTCATCCCACCTTACTATGAGCTCAGCTGCGTGCTCCCACATGCCATCTCATGCCAGATTCAGCAGGAGCTGTCCAGGTCCCTCCCAAAGAAGCACTAAGATCTTTATATGCATTTCCATAATATGAGTTCATAATGGTGTGGCCAACAGCTACTTAAGGTTTGCTATCCTACTCATTTACACATACTTTACACCTGCCTTGTCTTCCTCCTTTAATCCAGCAGTATTCTGCAGCACTGTAAGATTTTTGGGTAGGATGGCACACAATTTCAGTGCCTGCCTTACAATCAGCATTCTAAACTGAAAGCCCTGACCACCATCCCAAACCCTGAACAGTCACAGAGTATTTCCTGAGATTTCTTTTACTTTCAGGGCTTTTTTGTATAATTTGCCCTAAGCAAGCCAGTAAGACTTTAAACCATACTACTGTTTGTTGTTTTATTTTTGTTCATGCTTAGCTATCATTCTGGAAGTGTCTGATTTCCAAATTACAAGAATAAAAAATGTCTCAGATACAAAATCGGTAAAATAGCAGAATTCTATTAGGGAAAGCAATCACACTCTCATTTAATAAAAACAAAGTTTAGAGAGCTGAGGAAAAAGACATGGAAAATACTCCCATAGCCCCCTCCCCCCCCCCCCCCCAAAAAAAAAAAAAACAAAAAAAAACATAAAAAATCACCAAATACTACTGAAAAAACGACCACATTCCCAAGTTTCATTTCTTATGGGAAATGATCACCCCAGACATGTAGGTTTTTTGCCTGCATGAATAATTGACACCACAAAAAATAACAGGATACAACAGATCGACTACTGACACACCATGGAGTCCAAACACGGTAAGAAATCATTCTAATATTCAAGAAAAAAGAAGACATGATACAGAAAACTGAAGATGTGCAACATGACCTCTACATCATGCAAGATTACAGCCACTGTTCTTGAAAGGTTGTATTAAACATATGGAAATAAAAGGAAAGTGGGAAAAATGCCATACCAACTTCCTAAGGGTAGATTACGCCAGACAAATCTGTCATTTTTCTCTGATACTTAATAGATTTGGACTTGACTGAATGATTTGATTTAATGCTTTAGAGGAAACTATTAATGAAGCCACAGAAATGGAAATTGGGAGTATGAGAATCCCAAGAAAGTAACAGGCAGCAGTGCTTGGCAAGGGGTTCTGCTGACACAGGGATCATCAAGCTTCAAGCAAGTTAATGCTGGAGCTCCTCCAAGATCAGCCCTGGGACAGATCTAACAAAACACTAATGACAAATGCCACAGAACAGTGCTAATGAGATCTACTTACAAGGAAGCTCAATGAAAAGGAATAGCAAAAAACCTTACTGATAACTGAATGACTTTGAGAACTATTCAAGTGTGAAAATAGAAATGATATGAAATGCCTTAGAAGGAAGTGCAAGGTCACATATTCAAAACCTGGTAAGTGTAAGAGAATGTTAAGACTAAGACCTCTGTAAAAATCTTATTTTTTTTTTTTTTTAATGACCACAACTAGAATACCTCTTGCAATCTGGTCATCTGTCTGCAGAACAGACAAATGAAAATTGAACAGAACACCGAGGTTATAAAGCGATTCTAAAATAGTTCAGCTTCGCATAGCGTAATAAAACAAAGGCTGTCAAAGACTGCTTACCATAGAACTATATCGTAGAATAGGTACACAACCAAATATTCATTGCTACAGTCTCCACAGACATACACTAGAGAATCCTGTTCTGCCTATATTGAACAAAATATCATCCTGAGGTAACTAAGAGTTTTCACCTAAATAGCATGCAAAGTTCTATTTCTTAAGTGAAATTAACCAGAAAACTTTAACAAATGAATATTTCCAAAACAAACAGGAAAAACGCACAGTCTGCATTTTATGCACCATCTCTGATGTTCACAGGGAACAACAGGATCTCAGTTTGACTCCTTACGAAGTCCCCAGATGCCATAGGACTGGTGAGTGCTGGGAACATTCAAAGTACCTGTGAGTGGGTCAAAGAAGTACCTTAGCCCTTCAATATTTCTGAGGTAAGAAATGTTAACTAATGTACTTCTAGAAGAAATTAAAATGTTAATAATTTCTATTGACTGAAATTGAAAACAACAAAAACCTACCCAAACCTTACAACCATACGGACACAAATACAGAACATAAAGCAAAAGCACTGCTATCTGATTGTCTTCTTGAGTTTTCTAAATGTTTGCATATGGAAAGAATTTCTGCAATTAGCAATAAGACCCTGGAATAATAAGCAAGAACAAAAAGGTTATATTTCAAATTTTAGGAGGTTTAGGCATGTCCTTTCTTCTTCATCACTGATTCCTAAGATCCCTTCCTGTGAGAAGTCTAGCTTCTGTGTTATATATTTTGCCCAAATTAACTTCAGCACCCTACCAACCACAGCAGCTCATATAACTTCCGAGCAGTTGATTTCAAGCAATAGTGCACATCACTAAACAAAAATTCAGTGAATACTGAATCAAAATTCAAAAATGTTTTCTCCTAATATATACAGACACAGTATTCCATGGAGTTACCCTATCTTCTCCTTTGGCAATTTTAAACTGCTATACACAAGAATGATTTCTTCCCCTGTGTACTGTGTGGACAACTGATGTTTACAAATACACATCAACATTTTGAAACGGCAAGATATACTCACACTAAACTTAAGAATTTCATCTTTGTTTGCATACAACATATGCTATCTACTGGCACACAGAATTTATCACACTTGAGGCAATGTAAATGGAACAGGATAAAATAAAGATACTTCAAGGTTCCAAAAAGTTATGAAGTTAATACTTCATTACAGTGTCTTCTCAACAAGCATTTACTATCCCTTGAACTTACACAGTGGAAATGCAGGAAAAAATGCCCCTTTACAAACCTCATCACTCTTAAGGATTCACTAATCCTTAGTATACAAATAGTTGATGTAGTTCTGAAATGCCTGCCATGGCATCTCCATGGCTATTGCACCTGAATTTGAAACTTTGATGAAACACTTCCGAGTAATGCTGAATTATCACTCATAATGCATGCTTCAAAGAAGAAAAAAGGGATACTTTATTTACAGATGATGTTATTATTTACTTTTGCTAAACCCAAGCACTACTTCTGCTAAATACTTCACATGATAAAATCCTGAGTGGAAATATGACAAAAAATCAAATATATAAGACAGAACATATTACAAGTCAGAAGAAAAAGAAAAAAAGAGACCTTGGGGGAAAAGAGTTGTATTTTAACTGCTAGGAAGCCATGGGACAACTATATTTCACTTTACCTGATAACATCAGAAACATCTTTTTTTGACAACTTACATTTAGAAAGTGCCCTTTTGTGTATCTAGCCATCTTTCATCTCTGTAACAATTCCTTGAATCCACATTTTCAATTCTTAAAAGAAGGAAGTAGATTCTTAAGAATGATTTTCTTCAATGGAAACAATTTCTATCAGGGTTTCTTCAGTGGAAATAAAGACTCAAAATGCTCAAGTCTGTATGCCTAAATCACCAAAGTTAGGTACTAAACATACCAGCTCCCACACTCAACCCTACTAGACAACTCAAACTTTGGCTGAAATTGAGAGAAAATATTCAACGTTCACTGTGAAATTGAGGTGCTCAATGGCTCTGAGTGTTTCTGTGGGAAACACTCCTGTTCCCATGCCTGGTATAATCAACACTCTCATCTGACACAGTTGAGGCTACATCAATCTCCTACTTGTCAGCAGGATAGATGATTTAAAGATCTGGTTTCCACAAGGCTTGGTTCTCATCTAACTACACTAGGGTTCTTCCAGTTTTACTGCTGAAGAGCTGCTCACCCCAGTGAGACCTGAAATGAGCAGGAGTTAAGAGCTCTCCCCCACAGCCACTGAGTCAGCTGTCAGGTACCTGCTGTGCAAGAGTGCATACCATTATGAGCCCTCTGGAGAGAGCCTAGAGAAGGGCTACAGAGATGATGAGGGCCTGGAGCATCTCCCATACGAGGAATGGCTGAGAGACCTGGCAAAGAGTAGGCTGAAAGGGGATATTATCAATGCTTGTAGACATCTAAAGGGCAGGAGCTGGGAGGATGGGACCGGGCTGTTTCCTACAGCACCCTGCAACAGGACAAGGGGCAACTGGAGCACAGGAAGCCCCATACAAGCATGAGGAAAAACTTCTTTACTTTGAGGGTAACACAGCACTGGAACGGGCTGCCAGAAAGGTCGTCGAGTTCCCTTCTCTGATAATATTCAAAACACGCCTGGATGTTTTCCTCTACAACCTACCCCAGGGAACCTGCTTTAGCAGGGATGATATCTAAAGGTGATCTAGGTGATCTCTAGAGGTCTCTTTCAACCCCAGCAATTCTATGAATCTTCATACTTAGTTCTTACTCTGGGAAACACAGCAATAAAACCACAGTGCGTCTTTTAACAGCACCTTGGGCCCCTAAATATTTACACCTTAGTGTTAAGCATGTGGTTTACAGAGACATATGATCCTAGGCTTGTTTCAGGTCCTTCTCATGGCAAGTTTATGCATAAGCTACTTCTTATCATCCACTCTTGGCACTTCTATTATGAAAAAAGGAAGTACTTAGAAATACAAAATGAAGATGCTAAACCTAATACACTCAATCACTTTGACGCCTTCACAGACCTCTCAGAAGATGGAACACTGGACAGCTTCCCTGTATGCACAAACTGATATACCTTTTTTTTAAACTGAGACTTGAAAAGCATACTATTGAAAAATTGACTAAGATTTAGCCTGACCTGAATGCAATACTATCAAATAATGTAATTTAAATTCTTTTGAAAACGTTAGTTAAAAAACAAAATTGATAAAAATCAGGTAAAAACTGTACTCCGCTGTCACAGTTTTTACTGAAGTACCAATAAACACATATACTGAGAAAAACCGGTGTTGAAAAATTACTGCCTGCTAAAATGGATTTAGCTCAAACCAGAATGCATAGCATAAAAGAAAATTGATCGCTACTTACAGAGTGCTATAAATGAACACAGTGCTTTACAGATAAACATTAACAGGGTTCCTTCCCCATAAGAGCGTATAATTGAACTCAAATGGGATACTCTGAATGACAATTAAGGTTTGTGAAAATGAGCAGAGGCATTGTTATTGCAAAGATGAATACAGAAAGAAACAACAGAGACTTGCATACTCCCGGCTTGATTTCCTGCAAAAGCTGTAATTCACACACAGCTATTGTTCTGATGGCTGTATGGATTTGTTCAAAGGAAAGATTACATACCTGTAATTTAAAAGGTGGCGAATGACTATTAGAGCTATCAGATTTGATATTCCTTTTATTAATACAGAACACTTAGAGAAAAGATAAGAATTCTATAATTGATGTGGTTCACTGCTTAGAGTATGAAATTATTTTTCATCTGAGGACAAATGAACATAGTTACAGCATTTATTTTGTTCAGCTCCTGCTTGTGGCAGAACAGACTGAGAGCTGTTTGATGTAGCCAAGGAAATCAATATGGATGAGACGACAAATGACCACCAACCGTGCAGAGTACAACACGAATGCAATATAGGAAAAGCAGAGGAGAAACAATCGGAAATAAACAATATCAAGTAGGAAATGGAACGAGGCTTTGTCAGAGGAGAGATTTTGTATGATTCTCTCCATGAACTATCCTCAGATGATCATACAGTAATTCTCTGTATGGAATTGTAAGTTTAAAAGCAACTCAAAACAGTGATATTCTTCAACCACTGGCAGCATTAGAAAATGAAATAAGAGGCAGCTGAAGGAAGTACTCTAAAAGAAAAGCTAAGAATATTTCAATGCAAGTGTTGTCATTGAGAAAAACCCTACCAAACATTTATTAAGTTAAAGCTACTTGCTACTCCAGCAAGTACTCACAATGGGTCTGAAGATGATGAACAGAACAGACAATCTAAGATTTCATAATAAAATACATAAGGGATAAACTCAGAGATTTCCTGAAGTCCAAAGAGTTGGATGCTGGACTGGGAAGAAAATTTTGAGGAAGCAATTGGCCTGCTTGTTAATACTTAGGATCACACCTAAAGAAAACCCCTAAATACTGTGAGATGTGAAATTAAAAAAACTTAAAGCGTGTGTAAGCAAGATCATTCAAAGAAAACCTATCAAAGTGCCCTGAAGTGATGAAGCATTCAAGTCACCTGAGAAATATTTGAATAAAACCTGTATAAAGAAAATCTGGAATTGGTCTCCATACACAACACCTGGATGTCTGGGGAGTACAAATAGTAAAAGAAAATATTACTGTTCTCCAGATCAGTTTAGTTTAATTTACGAGCTGATTTTTAGGTACTCACAGAGATGAAGGAGATGAGTAAATAAGCCTTCAGACAATTAACATTTATAACGTACTTTTATCTACACATTATGATGAACTTCCAGTTTTATTCTTCAGCATAAGGAGGAAAATCTAATTTTACATGTCCTCAATTTCTTGTCTACAAAGTCTGAGAAAAGGTATCCACCCACATGCAACAATATAACAGGGTACAACAACAACCACCAGACCACCAAAAAAGAAACAGAACACTTGTGTGATCATCCAAAAATATTCCATGTTATCACTTACAGCACCAGAAGCAGATATTAAGGTGAAAATTATGTATGCAGTTATAAAACTATCATAGATAGTACACCTCTTGTTAATTTTTATAGTACTTCATAAGACAGATCAACTTATTCCTCTCTTATCCAAAAGAAAAGAATTCATAAACTATTAGTTGAAAACAGAAAATGTACGTATGAAAACAAACAACAGAAGAAAGGAACGTCTGAAATGGGTGGTAAGGGCCAGGCCAAACAGTACAATGATGCAATCCATGATTTTACTGTGCGCCTTTATATTGGTTCTGCTAGGACAGCTCATCTTTCTCTAAGGGCTCTGGGTTCTTCAGTTAGAACGCAACAACGGGAGATTTTAAGTTAGCTACAAAGATGGGCAAAACAAATCTGTAAATTGGGACCATAACTGCATTACTGAAACATGAAACTTTAATTGGAGTATTAACCTTTGTGATATCCTAATGCAGTACAGCATCTAAGCATCAAATCTCAGTGTTGCTGCTTTAAGCTACTTCACCTAAAGTAGATCTGGACATAATACATAACTACAGGGGAAGTTGAAGTCGTATCCTATTTCAATAGGTTTTTCCAATATCTCAGATTACAAATAATAGAAATAAGACAATACAAAAAGAAAATGCCTGCAAGTCCCACCATACGAATATTCCAATTTGTTTACTTGTTTTCTGGTGTATGATTCCAAATTGTCCAATTTCACCACAGAACTTCTAATGTAACCTGAAATAATTCCTTCATGGTGATTACAACGTACTCCTTAAAAAAATTAAACGCAGAAGTTACGAACAATTTCTTCTTTTCATAATAAGTAGGAGCAAGATGAAATAAATTTATCTATTTGTGAACTAAAAATTAGCAAATAGATATATTCCAGTGCTGAAAGCAATGCTGATATCTTAGTCGACCACTTTTCCTTTCTGAAATTTGCCATGTTCCAGTAAGTTTTCATTGAGTTTTACGCAGAATAATTGAACAAAATGCAACACTTCTGCTAGAAAAATCACTGAGATAAAGAAGCCCATTTAAATTAACCATGGAGAATAATATATATACTTAGACCAACATACACTGCAAATGTCATTCCCTTACACTATTTAAAAATGTAATAGTCTAAACATTTCAGCTTCATTCATAGAATCAGTTTTACAAGTTACATAAAGTGAATCTAAATCTCTCTCTTAATTGTAGCAGATGCAAAATTAGTGAAAGCTCATCCTTTACTTATTACAGGACTGCCCTCGTGTTCATAAATAATGGCATCAAGTGACAGTTATATTATGCAAAAATCTCAGTTGTTAGAAGCCTGATAGAAGCCTCACTGTTTTTATTGGGCAATAAAAGGCAAGTCATTCCAGTGGAACCTTTAGAGGAAATTTCTCTAATATGTCATTAACGGTACCTCATAAACCAAATTGTTGATTTGAAAAGGGTAGGAGGAAAATTCCACGCATTTCCTGCTGGACAATTTACACCTAAGGCAGCAGAAATAAGGCTGACAGTAATACGCTCATTGATCTCTTTTTTTCAGAAAGCAACATTCCAAATTCAAAGGCAGAATAACAAAAGCAAAAATCATTCCAGCACAAAAAATAAATGTAACACTAACAAACATTGTTTCTAGACCTGTGAATGCCTAGTGGAAAAAATCGAAGTATCAATTCATTAATATTACACCATGAGATTACTCGAATAGAAATAAGCAAAGTTTGAGATTCCAAGAAAATGGAGAAAATAAGGAATCTAAACAGACTACTGCAAAGTTGGGATCAAGACTTAACCAACTGTATCATGCTCAGAAGAACTCTTGCAGTACTAAGTGGAAACAGGAGAGCCTTCTTGTGCTACAGGTAAGCTCCTAAGACATTGGGGAACGCATAGGGATTTGATTTAGTAGCTTGGTGGGTAGGGATGGTGGTGGGAGGATGGTTGGACTAGATGAACTTGTAGGTCCTTTCCAACCTAATGAATCTATGAATCTATAGTGAATGTTTTCTGAGCTTCAAATATTAGTTTTAACAACTAATAAACAGATTCCCTTACTTGCAATTTTCTGCCTAGAGAGCTGTTATTTTTCTAACTCTACAGTGCTTTTCCATCTTATTGTTGAATAAGCTTTTCTGTCAGCAAAATTCCTGGTGCACACTGTATCTTCATCTTATATCTGGCTATGACGTGTATAGTTTTGACAGGGTACTTGTTTCACCCACTATGATTTTTTCCTATTTCTATTCTGTTCCAAAGTTTTCACGTTATCTTTAAAACTGTTAATATGTACGTGGAAATGCAATTGTTCGAAATATAAAGAGGAAGTTCAACAGCTTTCTTAGGGCAATTTAAAAAAGCTCCACACCTTCAATAAAGCCATACGGCACACAGCCAACCAGCCCCTGCACCCATCATCTTCAAGAAGGCCATAAGTTCCATTTGGATTTCTAACTTCCGTCGTTTTCTACCAACACTTCTCAGGTGATCTACTGAGCATAACTAAATATACGGAGTTTGATGCATCACCTAGTATACATATATATTATATATAGTGAATCATTAAAGCAGAATCCGTATTTCTGTTAACATAAAATTATAAGTTCATATTGTGGTTACTTTAGTACATTATGGGAAAGATGGGTTCACAACTTTACACCCTTTCCCCAGTTGGGCATCACAGACTTTTCATCTTCCTAATGAGAAGTGCGCTGCGGAGACATCTAATACACACTGTTAAACGTGCAGCAAATCTGGGAGTCTTCTCCTAGTCGTCAATATTGAGTTTAACATAGAGAAAAACTTCCTAAGGCTAATCACACAATTCCTGAAAACAAACAAAAAATGCCAAAACATATTCAAGATGATGTAGATGGTATTCCATTCAAAACATATCCTTATGTTTTTGTGGCCTAGATTCTACTATCTTGAAATTCTTGCCTTAATGAAGCTGGTAACGGGAACTTATAATATTTCTTCATCTTGCAATTAAGAAAATTATTAAGTATCGGGACACATTAATAACTCTCTCATTACCATGTCTGAAGCCATTATTGTAACTAAGCAGTATAATGTAATGTTGGATTAATATGGTGGAAAATTGCTAATCATACAATAACATTTCCATGTTTTTACTACATTAGCAAAATTGATTAAGAATAAAATGCAAATAATAAATAAAAGACAAACGAACAAGCAAGGAGAAAATTAAAAGCTGCTGTACCCAATAATATAAATATCAATTACATTATGCTTCTGGCTAGAATTTAGAATACATCAGAGATGCTGATACATAGCACTTCTGAAAAATCAGACATCTTATTCTGTGTCTTAAATAAAACTAAACATTGTTATGGCCTTCTTTAATTGCAATAGAATTCACAGCCAGATGGGAATTACTTGAAAAGCTGAAAACAAACTACAATTAAAACTTCCTCATGGATTTTGCTTACATTTTTAACCACTACATTTTATTAAGAAAACTAGCAGACAATGTGAAGTTTCAGCTAGGAAATAACTGTATAATTTTAATAATCCCTTGTAGCATATTTAGATATTACACTTCTGACTTGGTATGCATGAAGTGTAAAAAAAAAAAAAAAAAAAAACAAAAAAAAAACCATCATGCAATTTCTGTGAACCTCCAAGCAGTGTTTTCTGAGTACTATCAAATATCCACAATACTAATTTAAGATGTTCCAAAAAGCATGAAGAAGTGTGAGATTACAGTACTAAAGCCCATCCCTCTCATCAGGATTCTTCTTGCATACTTTTACAAACTGTGAATCAATTATTATAAATGGCTTCTTTATTTTTTTAAGTGTTCCAAACAGTACATACAATTTCAAGAAGTAATGAGCACACACAGGTGCTTCTGCTTTCTTTTGATGAAGAATGAAAAATAGGCAATTGTAAAGCAACTTCTACTGTTTCTAACAGTGAGTCAATTCTGAGACAATGTGTGTTTGAACTGATCTCAGTTACTTATAACTAGTTTGATGCAAGTATAAACATGAGTAACAAATAATTATACGTAATACCATATTAGACATTTGTTTCATTAAATACATTTTTCAAGTACTGAAGGGAAATAAACACTGCAAACACTTCTTCAAACTGACGGACAATAACACAAAGTAAACTGAAGTAAAATTTTTATATTCCCTTCTTCATGAAGTCTCCCTGCTAGATTTATATTAAATTCCAATACTAATTAGGTATGTTTCCAACTGCAGTACCATACCTCACTATGTACCTCAGTCTTGGAGTCCACATAAATTTTTGGCATCCAATTACTGCTACAAGCTCACTCAAGTTCTACAAAATTAATTATACATTGAACCCCATTTTTTAAGGAAATATCCCTTTACATTCAGTTTTAAGTTGGAGAAGGAAGTGGGTCACAAATGCAGCAGATTAGGAATTTCATTTAGTTTCCCTGAATATTTCGCATTTTAAAACTACAATCTCTCTGAAACCAAAGTACAGTGCAAAAAAGGATCCCTTTCTGCCAAACTTCTACTAGGGAAGACTGTGCTCAATAGAAAGACACTTGTTCATAAAACAAACCCAAAAGCATTGTAGCAGATCTCCTAACAAGACTGTGGACAACTACCAAAGAACACTCTGAATATAGATTTTTCCATGCCCCAGTTCAGTATTCCTGGTATTGACTATTGCTTAGCCTCATATGAGTTTCTTTCTTTCCTTCCTATACCTGGCTCTTCTGGTAAACAAAGTCTCTTGAAATCTTTCAGAGTTTCATAGGAAAGAAAGAGCATTTGCTGACAAAGATATAGCTGAGAGTAGGAATAGTCACAAAATACCAGGAAAGTGTCATTTTACAACAGTGTGAAATGAAAAGCTTCTCCTTTATATTTTCTTCCTCATATCCATTGAGATAAGTCTTCTTCCAGTAAATAACAACACAATGCACTTCAAAGTTGGAATACATTCATGATTCTTACACACATGTTGGAAAGTACAATATTTCAGTTTGATGGAAGACTGAGAAATGCTGAGAGAGAAGCAATAGAAGAGCAGTTATCCCTGATGACCTAAACCCTGTACCTGTCAGTTCCTAAATTTGGAATTACATCCCTGTAATGCCTGAATTAACAAAATAAAAATTACCTAAAAAGCTACCTAAAAATGACATAAAAGGGCTTCTGAAACTACCTTAATAGTTCATTGCTACCAGGAAATGATACTCTAATTTTTATATTATGGTTCATTTAAATATTCATCCATCTTGCATTTCAGTTTCTTTGCCAGTTCAAATCTCAGATAAGAAAAAAAAAACACCAAAAGCTTTCCCAAACTGCAAAAAATTGCCCTGACGCTCGTTATGTGAATTTGTATTACTACAGGAAGTGTACTACCTGCTAAGATTTACTTGTTTTTCATAAAAAACTGCAGTAACTGCATTAAATTTGTATCTGATCACAGTAACACTTACTTTGGCATGGAGCTTTACAATTTATGGATTTTCATTTCAACTACATTCTCAAAAAATTGCTTTTATGAAGAATATGGTGATACTACCAGAAATTCACAGAAATGGGAAGAATTGATTGCAGATACTCAACAACTCATTTAATATTACAACACGTACTCATAAAACAATGATTTTCAATTTACTGAAATAACAATGAGCACTTACGTATGGTACTGACAGAATAAACTCCCTACAACCTGAAAAATTATTTTTTCAGTTTATAATATTGGTCCCAGTGGAAACTTAAGAATTTCTGACGATGATGACCTTCTTGTAATCCAGAATCATCATCTTAAATCTATCTTACCCATATGATCTTCAAATGCCTCTTAAATTAGAAGTTTAATAGAGATGCCCTAAATGGTTTTGCCATACAGAAGACAGATAGAAGACAGTTTTCAAAACTTACTCAGACATAGAAAATGAGGTACTAAAAACAACTACTCAGAACAGGTCTCAAAAGATTTGAATTTACCAACAAAAACAAAGCCAGCCTAGCTGGAAGCCTCACTTTAGTTGCACAGTGTCCAGGTAAGGCACCACACACCATGGAAAAGATCAGTCACAACAGTGAAACACTTACAACAGAGCCACAACATGACAAACAGGTCCACCACGAAAACCTTGTGGACTCAAGACATTCTATTGTATTTCCAACACTTTTGAACAAAAGGACAGAAACAATAGATTTAAACCTAATCATGCAACTATCCCACTTCCATACCTAACCAATCCTAACCCATGTGCATATGCAAGTTAAGCTACCACATTGATTAACGTTCTATCATCATGATTTAAATCAGTCAATGATGCCATGCCTTCTTAAGTAAGGAAAATACCAAGCCCAAGAGTGTTTATGAGAAAACATGTAGTGTCATGGGCCTATCCTTACATCATCTTATTTCTCACTTTCAAGTTAGAGAGTTTGAAAGGTGCTATTTCTATCAGCAGAAATTCTCATCTACTTCTCCTCCCCCCTCAGCCTTTCAATCAGAAATTGATGAGCGCACATGTAACTTGATTTACTGACATAGAGATGTAGAATGAGACAATAAAGAGACGTGAGGTAAAAATCAACTTCCTTACAGCATTCTAACCACAGATACTCCACTTTCCAAGTGAAAACAACTTTTTAAAAATCTTCTAGCCCAACTGTAGAGCTACATACTTGCAAATGTATACATATATATATATATTCCCCTCAGTTGTCTTCCAGTCTCGTATGAAACTTAGTATGTTTATCTTCCTATATACTTAAATCTACAGTTATTCAAGACCTTTGTATTATTTTACGCACAAAAAACATAAAGAGCAAGCAATGAAATGGCCATTGTCATAAATAGGTACTGAATAGGAAGCAGCATACATGAAAATGGAAGAGTGAAAAAAAAAATCATAGAACTCTGAAATTCAAAATAGCTTGATAAAAAGAGCTGGAGCAAATAAACACAAAAGGTTTAATAATGGGTTATCATTTTTGCATACTGTTTTCTCCTATTCTGCCACTGTTTCTAAGAGCTACAGAGCACACAGCTTCTTTCTTTCATCTCAGTACTTAATAAATACCCTCCCTGCAAATTAAAACTTGAGTGTAACTGCTAGCAGTAATTAGGTGAGTAGTTCTATATATGTGCGTGTGTGTGTGTGCTTCAAAACCAAACTAAGCTGGCTGGAGACACAATCAGTGAAGGCTTTGCAATAAAAATCTATATTGTGCACCACCTGGCTCTCTCTTCTTTTCAGATGCACCTAGAATTTCATAGAAATGTATTCCATTCATCTATATTTAAAATACTTGATTCAATAATTAATGTAAACATTACAAAGCTCTATATAATACACATCCATGTGAAGGCCAAAAGACAGCACTGACCGATTTAGAACAGAAAAATTACATAATGTGCCTTTATCAACAAAGACTGTCCATGTGCTGACAGTCTCTGCTTTTAGAAGCAGTGATTTCTATCAGATGCTGATACATCCCAAGGGGATTAGAAGGGAGAGGGAATCAGAAGGTATTTGTCTTGTTCTTATTTTTGATTCCATTTTGAACAAAGGCCTTAGGCAAAAACAAGAAAAGCAACTACTTCAGACCCCGAAGACTTGTGCCAACTTGGGAAAAGTCAGAGTTCCCCTCTGGCAGGGTGCTCTGCATGAAAATAATTTTTCTTTTCAAGTATTTATGGTCGCGTGTAACTACGGCATATCCATTCAAAATAAAGCAGTCAGTACAAATCACACATTCTCCCATCCATTCTGGGTTTATTGTTAGTGTCAAAAGTTCACAGGTGTTTCAGAAGGCAGTGAGATCTAAGGTCTCTTTCCCTTCAAAAAAAGTATTTGTGTGATGACCATCAAGAGAAACCTAGGCCACAACCAGAAATAATACAAAATGCTCGTAAGGTATTTTGCTTTGCACCAATTTGACTCATTTGTCCCCTACTAGGATGCGTAAGAGTTCATAACTATAAATTATTTACTCCTACCTGAAAATTCAACTATTTCTTTACAGATTATGCAGCAGTTACTTTTAATAGCATTCCTGCTTCTGAAGAGGATGATGGTTCTGAAAGATCTTTACTGCTAAAGGAGAAGCAAACCCCTAGGTAGTGCAGACAGCAACATTTGAAATTTAGTGCCATGCTCTAAGCTGTGTATCACTTTTAACTAAGTGCAGTATTTTAAGTACTAACTTCTGACAAAGGTTTCATCTTTCTACTGCTATCATTCCTACATGGAACAAATTCGGCCCCAATATACTCTTTCTCATTTAGGAAGCTTTTAGGTGATGCCCTCTATACTGACTTGAAAGAAATGTACAATTATTTTGTATCTCCATACTGGCAAAATTTGATAGTCCCTTGAGGTTTCACGTGAACTCTAGCTACCAGAGAGGCGAAAAAAAAGTCTGAAACCATTCTGTACAAGACTGACTGTGAAACAACAATTTCCATATAATTACCGAAGAAAGTTTGGTATCACTGCTACTGGTAGTAGCAACATTTGGCTCCCTGAGCTTTGAGCCTAGTAACCAACACAGCTGTGGAAAGACTCTCTCCATCTTTTCTTTCACTATTCTTCTGGCTACACCCCAAATAACAGTGGCATTGAAATGAATGCTATGAGCATCCACCAAATTCAGCCTACCTGGAAGGCCAAGTGAAAAAGATCCACAGTAACAGCAGAGTACAATTATGTAATTGTCCTTCAATGTGTCTTTTTTTCCGTGACAAATTCCTCAGACATGAAAAGTTATCATATGGAGAGAGAATCATTATGTGCTTTTCATTTTCATCTTCTTTTCATTTAAAAACTGACTACAACTGTAGGTTACAATTGTGTTACCAGAAAAATAACACTGCTCATCTCCTTAGAAGAGATATAGAAATCCACAAGTCAAGCATGATAGTACATAACATACTAGACCCGAGTCCTCCTAGAACATTTAAATTGTTTTGTTTGTTTTTTTAAACCCACTATGAGACGCTCCTTCCATAACTAGAGAGGGTCATGAAACCTGGGAAAGCAAGCAGTACCTGACAAATTCTGCATTCATGGAACACCAAGTACTGTTCAGAGTGCCACCAACTATTCTTTCTTTACTAAGATAACTGAAGAAAAAAAAGAAGAATCAGAAAATAACCTGGACTAGTTCCCCTCTATTTCAGAAAGGGGAAAACAGGAAAAGCAACAAGAAAGCTGAACAACAAGGGAAGACTGTAGACCCACAAGAGAACAGGGAGTCTGTTCTAGAGAGTAAATGCAAAGCAAATGCTTGTAGAGATCTGGAGACGATGAAGAAAATGCATGGAGTTGTCTAACATAAAAAGGTTTCCATTCCAGATTAGCAAGCACAAGCACCAAAAAAGCCCTACCAGAGCTACACCTTCAGGGTTGCCTCAACTGCAGGGTGAGGATTTTTTCAGTTTATTGAACCTGCTTCACCTATATAGTTTTAAAAGGTATTTTTTGAAACTGGGAACCCTGTGTATTTTGTATGCTCACAACAACAATGAAAGAGATTGTGGAAAGGGGAAGAAGTCCTTCCTTGTTATGACACTGTAAAAGAGAAGTTTACCTTCAGCAGTCACACAGCATTTGAGAGCATGAGTTGAGAAAAGTTACTGTATCCTTTTTTTTTTTTTTTTAACCAAATAGACCGCCCATTTTTTGGTAGTCAAATCTCTGCTTTTAGCTGCTCTCGAACTAGAATAATAAATAGAAATCACGATGCTGGTAAAATGATAAAACATGACAGCAATACATGGTAGATGATGATTAAATTCCACTTTCCTCTTCCCCCAGTACGATCTGTAACAATAAAAGAATAATTAAAAATTGCCCTGACAGGACTAACAAAATAATCATCAATATTTTTCCAAGAAGGGATGAAAAGATTTACGACAAAAAACAAGAACCCAAAACACCATCTCACTCCAACATGTTGCAGTTTAAAAAATTATCTGATACGTTCTTGCTTGCTTGCCTTGGAACACAGTTTCTGTAACTCAATATTTTTAATAAAGACTGCTATGCCATTTGTCATTTAGCAAGTGAAGCTGCTTTGGAACTTAATAATTAATCTTTAAATTGATTCTCAAACCTACCTTGCATGCAATACTTCCCTAAATGAGGCCTGGATGTCCAGACCGCTGTCCCACAGTTTGCTGGATTGAGCTTACTCAAAGAAAAAAAATAAGAAAAAAAGAAAAAAAAAAAAAGTACTATTGACACAGGGATCCCTTGAATGGGTAGCTTCTTAAGATGTAGTCCCCTTTGTTTATAGTATTTTATTTTATTTTTTCTAATACCTAAGCACCTTATTTCTCAAGATCTTTAAACCTTTCTACGGCATGTCAGGGTTTTTTTCCTTGTTTTTTTTTTTTTTTTTGTAGCTAACCCAAAATGTGTCATACTCAGAAGCTCACTGTTTTTTATTTGCATATATATATTGAGTGTACAGTTCATATTTTAAAACAGAAACCTGCTGTATTTTTAGCAGGGCAGCCTTGAGTCATCTAGCCTGAAATTCTAGCAGAGTTAGACTGTCATGTACACACGAAAAAAAAATCACACTTGGTCTACTTCACAGCAGCATCACCAGCATGAAACTCAAATTTACATTATGTATGTAAATTTAAAAACTGTCATTGCTACAGTCTTTTAAATCATGTTGATGCTTCTGAAAAATTATAATTTGCCATACCTAAAATGCTTATCCATCCATACCAGAAATGGAAAAATCTCCCTTTCATTCCTGCCTACTTGCCCTTATTTTGTTACCTAGCAGTCCTGCACCATGCTAATGTCCTAGCACCTAGAGCACACTTAGTGGAAAAACAAGGCACACAGTCTCTCAGAAGTCTATTGCAAAGTTCAGTATTAAGCTCTCTCTCTATCAATGACAATAGAAAAATTGTCCAGTTCAGAAGGTCACAAGACTAGCTTGTTAACAAAAATAATTTGTTTACTGCTAAGGTATAACTGTAGTATAAGTGTATTCTTGTGGTGCTAACATTTTGGTATTTTGAATATTTTAATTCAATTAAGTTTTGGAATAACACTTGAAAAAAATCAGAGTGGCTTGAATAGGCAATACTTGAAGTTCTAGATCTTGCTAAACAGATGTATCACAACTTGATCTCATTTATAAAAAAAATCAGGGAAGAGTAGATGTTACTAGCAGTGGTATTTAGCAGTTTTTCACAGCAATTTTAAAACTTAATCCATATAAAAATGCTTTTAAAATACCCACGTTTCATACATGACAAATGCAAGTGAAATTAATTTGGAGAGCCACATTTTTCAATTGCTATAATTAGAATAGTGCTGATTTTTGGACTACCTCGAAATTCCCATGAGCAACACTCAGAAACTGAAAACAGTAATCTGACAAATTCCTTCTTACAATGTGGCAGAGGCCCTTACATGGCTGAACAGCATGAGGGTAATCTGGACAGGTTTCCGTAACCCTCCAGAGAGGATGAACTGCTTTACAGGGCTCTCATCTAGGCAGAGCTCTGACTCATGAAGAGGGACAAACTGCCTTGGGAGAGCTCAGCGCTGTTTAAACAGCAACCTACCGATCCCATTCCCAGGAACCCCTGCCCTCACTGCAGGAACAATTGAGTTGCTCAATTGTGACTCATCTACCAAGCTGCTGCAGCTGACAGCCCGCTAAATTAAAATAAACTAGCACCTATTCTCTCTTAATATTTCAGTCTGCAGGTTGCAGCAACTTTGCAGTTCTTACAGAATAAGCCAACCAACCTCTAGATCACAGGTGAGAACTGCTGAAGCCACATAAAAGTTAGCTTTGTTTATCAATCAGACCCACTGCAGTCTTTACTTGTACACACAGTATTTTCAGAACTGGAACACTGAGTAAAAATATTAAACATTCCTGTCAACACTTTTCCTTCTTTATTTAATAATAATATACTGTAGACTATTTAACTAATCTAGAGTTGCATAGAACCTTCTGTTATGTACAGTGTTCTTCCACTCGAGATGAATGAAGATGTCAGAACAAAACCCAGCTCATCTCAGATTCAGAACGAGCTCTGCAAAACTGTCTTCAGAGAAAAAGAAAAAACAAAAAGGAAACAGAGAAACATGCTGTCTACTGCATTGACTGGTAAGGCAGTCCTACATGCACCTTTGAAAGCAAACTCAAAACAAGTAACACTACCTCCTCAAAAACTGATCAAATCAGTAGTTCTTTTTGCTTTTCATGCTTAAAAACACTATGTGAACTTCCATATTAAACTTCTATTCTGATAAATCATTATCTCTATCAAATACGTAAGTAGGAGAAAAATATACCGATTTAGCATATGGCTACAGATAAGGCAGCAAACAAAAAAAAAAAGCAACTCATAACTGTGATGTACAAACATTACTGAAATAACAGAATGGTTTTAGGCAACAAGAACAAGAAAAAAAATCAAACAGACACACAGGACAGTTACACTAATAAAGCTTTTGAGTAAAGCACTAGGTGCGCAGGAATAGTATCTTATAACACCTGCATAGAGTCCCTAAATAACAAGCAGATTTTCCGTGTCCTTTTTTGGGAAAAAGATACGTTTTCAAAAGAAAATATTCTAGAGATGTGCAAGAAACCCCTATAATTTGGCATTTCAAATTTCCAGAGCAATTAACTCCCCACTGTATCACATCACTTAGCATTAATTAATTGCTAAAGATGTAGTTATGTAACTTACAGAGCAGCTAAGGATAAAACAGCTCCCAAGCTTCCAAGACTTGAGTGGCATGCCAAATTAATATCTGTGATGCACAGGGATTCACCCTCTCCTCTGAGACTTCCAAATCAAGCAGAACTTCTTCCAGCACCAAGTAATGGGAACAAATCAACTACACATCATTCAACCATTAGTGGAATCAGTCCATCACAGCATGTACAGCTTTACCCTTGGAAGGTTCAAGCAAGTCCTCTTGTCACTCAGAGTACAAAAATGTTGAGGGTCCCCAGAACAGCACCTCTTAAGCGAAGTCCCCTAAACATGGTTCACTGTTATGTTCTACTTTTATTTCTTCAGGATAAATCTCAACCAGTTGTTGTGTTTGAAAACATGCTTGTTCTCAAGATAACCGTCGATTAAGGAATGTAGTGATATATCTTATTCTCAAATATAGAATGGTTATAGGTGGTACTGGCTCAGAAAAAAAGGAAACCAAACAATTTTGAGTCTGCTCACTCAGCAGGGCATTAGCTTAAGCATGGAGCCAAAACTCCCGAAGAAAATGTACAGCTCCAAAACATGGTAATAACATAGCTACACAGTCACCAAAGGGGAGTAAAGCAACAGGCAGCTGAACTTCATTCCCAGCTGTCAACTGCTACCATATGTATGGCATCTTATTCACGTGGGTGACTGGAGTTTGATGAATATGGAATATGGAAGAAGTTTTAATCATTTAGATAATATTCAATTTTGTAGGCATGAACAGAGGTCACCTGCACACTCCAAAGTTCACTCAAACACAATGAAAAAGGGAGAGTTTCATTCTCACAATGGACTTAGGAGGTGATTTGATTGTACAACTCTACTGTTTTTCCAAAGTGACTTTGAAAGTGTCTTGTTTCTAAGATGTCCTTCTTGTAATCCTATTGATGTTGCTGCTGAAAAGACCTGAAGAAACAAGGCAACGTGGTTCAATCAGGTAAGCCAACTCAATTCTGTGTCAAAACGATACTCACAGAATGTTTATCTTACAATGCTTAACATTTACCATCAGCATAGTAACAAAGTCTGTTGTAGACTGACAGAGGTGTCACAAACTGCCTTGTCTTCAATAGCACAAATTTAGGGACCTTTCACTAAATAACACTGAAGAAAGTGGGGAAAAACAAAAAACAAGAAAAACAGAAAAACAGAAAAACAAACAACAGACTTTGAAACATGGCTTTCTGACTGTTCTACTATTTGTTGAAATTATACTCACAGACCACAAACATACATACAGTTGTTACCTTTAAGCAACCAGTATAAAAAAAAAAGTTAAAATTTAAAAAACACACCTTGCTATCATTAACCTGGAAAAGCTACATCTGCAGCATACTCTTGCATCATTTACTCCTAACATCTGATCCAGAACCACTGAAACAACATATGGACTTCCATCCTGAGCCCAAGGAATCTCGAGAATTTCCCAGCCTTATCACCCAGGAAAACCTTGCTTGTTACTTTACTGAGTTTGCCATAATGGTAACATGGTTTTGTTGCTTTTAAAAACTGTTCAGTGTAACTCTGAGTTAAGGCTTTGAGCTTGTCTGGAGTGCAGTGGAGTAAAAGGCCTAGAATTTTTCCTAATGTTTGCAAGACAGTAGCTCGCATAAGTATTACAGAATTTCTGATTTGTGTGCCAATCAATTGAAACATTACAACAGAAAGTCCCAAGCTTTCCAGCATTATAATTCTGAAGAGGACAGGATGTTCTGTCAGAAGCACAGGCAGTGTTTGATACTGACTAATTTGGAAGTGTACATTAATGACAGAGTGCCCTTGAGAGGAAAACAAAAAATTAGGAAATTGGTGTCACTGGCACAGGACACTGCCCAGCATGACACTAACAATGGGACACTGACTTAGTAGTAGTGGGAAGAGCCACTGTTACACATTCATAGAGACATACCCCGATGGCTGTTTCTGTCATCACTTAGGCTTGTTTTGTTATTCCTTCACTAAGTCTCACTCATGTCACATCACTGAGGATAAATGCTTCAGAGGTTCATTCTACTGGCCACCAGCAGAAAATTTAACAAGGTATATATAAGAAAATTCTAGTTTTGTTTTTTCCTTCCATCATGTTGAATGGGTTTGAGAAACTGGTATGTGACAGAAGCCAACTGGGCATGCATGTCCAACAAGCAACACCATGCCTGAGCTGGCAAGGTAAGGAACCCGTGTCTCAGGGTTGTTTTCTGGCTGAGAAGCTTATTAAACCATACCAAGCAGAAAATGGTTGAGTGCTTTTTCTTGAAAGTTGGACTGAGCTATTTAAAATATTGAAAACATATGTTTGCTGGGGCCACCGAGCCCATCAGAGCAGGGGGATGTAATGAAGTTGCTTAAGGAATATAGAAAATGAGGCCAAAACAAGTTCCCTAAGGAATTTAAGATTCTAACCCAAACGGTTCAGAAAGCACAGAGCACACCTCACTATTCCAGAAACTGTTTTTGGAGAAATGCATTTGTGACGTAAGTGAATTTCAGCATACAAAAAGCAGAATAAAGAACAGCGCTAGCTGACAGCATGATAGGTTCCATAAAATAATGATGGGTCCTGCAAAGTTGTCTCAGCCTCAAAATTGGGAAGAAGCTTGGGGTGCCTCTCCCCTGATAATTTTTCTATTACTTCTCTGCCAGTTATGCACATTCAATACATCTTGAGTCCTGCTATTGAGTAAAATCTTTCCTCTTGCTACGCGCCTCAACCTAATTACTTATATAGAAAATTTCCACAAGCGAGAAGATTAAATTCATTACAATTATATAGAATGATAAGAAAGTGAGGAGAATCACTAAATAATGTAACACTGACAATCTAAAGTGCAGTGAACTTTGTAGATTACATACAGGAAAGAATGTTTAACCAAAGGTACTACTGTGGAAATACACACAAACTTCATTTTGAGTGGTCAAGCAGTTGCAATGAAGCCACTGGCTCTTTAGCAGGGTCTGTTGTGATAGGACAATGATTTCTAACTAAAAGAGGGGGGATTTAGACTGGATAGAAATAGAAAAAGATTTTCTATAACAAGGGCAGGGAAGCACTGGAACAGGTTGCCCAAGTGCTATACGAGATCGTGTATAAGATAATTTATATATGTAAAATGAAGCTCTGTCTGCAAGTATTTTTCATCGATAGTTTTGTAATTTTACAGACTATTTTTGGATTAAATATAACCCAATCCAGTACACATAGACATCTACTATAAAAATGAAGCTTGGCTAATTACTCACAAAACAATTAGTAAAAATTTAAAAAATTGTCCATGCCTTCAGCACATATCAGGTTTTATAAATTAACAATGAATCGGTTCATTTTTTCTAAATTAAATGATCAAGCATACCAGTTTATCAGAATCCTAAAAAGCTCAATCTCCTTCAAGTAACAGATCAAGTAAAAAGAAAGAATAAAAGGGACAAAGTTAAAAGCTCTTGAAATAAAGGCTGATACTGGGCCAGTGTTGGAATTACCTGAACTACAGAAAACAGTGGGACTCGGATGTTCAACATAGTTCAGCATCATATAATCTTTCTTAGCATTATCACTTATTTGAGTAGTCATTCCAATATTCACATCATTTGCAGTAAATAAAAATATACTGCAGTTTATAATCAAGCTTTTTTTAAAGCTTACAATTAGATACTGAGAAGCAGAGCAGAAAAAAGTGACAACATTATTTGCTGAGGTATGTATTAGAAAAACATTACTGTGAAGTTTTAAAAGTACCCATACGAAAGCTTCCCCCAAAAAATATATCTTCCCCTTATCTGCCTGGCCTACAAATTCAAATTAATTGTGTCAAGCTACATGCTTCCAAGTTCACCTGGCTTCTCTAGTAATAAAATAATAACAGCACTCTCTAATGGCTAAGTTAGATCCACAGCAGCAACAGAACTGTTAGAATGAACAGAAGCTATTGAGAAACTGAGTATAAACTAAGAGCACCAATTCTGAGCATGAACAATGTGACATTCTTTATATGCACTCTCAGAAAAACAAGAATGAAAACGTGCTCTGACTCCTGCCAAAGCTGTGTTGTTTAAAATCCAAGTTATAAAACCCTATCAAGTTACACTTGAAATCCAGTACTTGAGCTAGAAAGAGAAAAAACTTCAAAGACTACATCATATTGCAGTTCTAACCTCAGCTCAACAAAGTTGGAATAAACAATGATAAAAATCATGCAAATACGGTGTGGTCAGCAATACATGTCCTGTCTACACAAGCAAGCTATCTGTTTTAAATGCTTTAAAGTCAGGAACACTGTGGAAAGATTCAGATTTTTTCCTTTCCAGATCAATGTCTGCTGCTAGACAGGCACACAGTCTCAATTAAAATTACAGAAAGAAGCTGATGAGTAGTAAAATACTGTATTCACGAATCTGAATTTAGTTTGTTGGCAGAACTCTAAAACAATCCATTATTTATGAACTGCATGCACTTACATGCATGCATATTTTATAGATTTAATATAATGGATCCAATCACTTGGACGGATTGCAAGAGCTCAGATTAAAGCAAGATGTCACATATCATATTAGATATAAAGCCAAAATTTAATGAGACAAGTAAAGGTCAGAGTAGCAGCACATTGCAGTTTCAACTTGATATCCCCATTCCTCCCTGTTCTTAAGTGTGCAACATAACTTGAACTTTAAGCAGAAAGCAAACAAAGCATGGGCATAAAAGCGTAATTCCAATACAAAGATCACCAAAACAAACAGCAAAGCTAAACATTAGTTTCTGCTTCAGAAATTACTGCAACTTATTTTATCATCTGTAGTCTTAATTCTCCAAACCATCATCAAGCAATGTTCAGTGATCAATGCCTGATTATTTAATTTCTAGTAATTGAAGTTTGAAGTTATTTACACTCCCAAATGGCGGGTCAAGTTAAAAAAACATTGTCATCAAACATGTCCAACAGTAACAGAGTGCCTCAAAATGAGTTACCTGCATTTCACTTGATAATCTGGATTCCAACTGTATTCTGTATTGTACCGCACACAGAAAAGCCCTCTACCATTATTCCTCTTCCCCTCTCCTCATTCTTTATTGTCTGTCACTATTCTTGGCACAATTTTTTACAAAGTAATAAAGTTTTGAAAGAAAAAATATTTATTTCGATATAAATTTTCCTTAAGGCTTTACAAGCATCCAATCTGTCCTGCTTACCATCTAAAATTACTTCATCTGGAAAAGAAAAAATTAGTAAATTACAACAGTAGATGAAAGTAGACAACAGAAAGCAATGGGATGAAAGAACTTGAGAGCAGCCCTTTGAAGAAGTCCTGGGGGTCCTGGTGGACAAGAAGCTGGACATGAGTCAGCAGTGTGTGCTTGCACCCTGGATGGCCAACTATACTCTAAGCTGCATCAGAAAAGGGGTGGCCAGCAGGGACAGAGAGGTGATTGTCCCCCTCTACTCAGCTCTTGTGAGGCCCCATCTAGAGTACTGCATCCAGGCCTGGGGCCCTCAGCACAAGAAAGACACAGAGCTCTTGGAATGGGTCCAGAGGAGGACCACTAAAACAATCAGAGGGCTGGAGCACCTCTTCTATGAAGAAAGGAGGGGGGAATAGTGTTCCGTGATTTAAGTCTCATTTTCTTCCTAGTTTTCTTCACAATATATAGCTTCCTCCTACCATTTTCTTCTTAACACTTTTAATACTCTTATTCCTACCATCTTCTTACCACCTCAAATCTCTCACACATGATAAATACAACTTTTTAAAGTTGGCCTATCCATTTCTGGAGCAGTCTTTTCATGAACAGTCTAGAGTTATTTTCACTATCCTCACTCTCTTTACAGACATGGCAGAAAAATGTTGACTTATCCAAAAAAATATAAGAATGCATAACAGAGCGGCAACCACCATACAGCATCTAAGCATGCTTATGGACTGTTTCATTTTTCCCTTTGTAACACATTAAACACTCCAAGTTTGCCATTCTGCCTATGGGTAATTTTGTTTCAACACAGCACTGCTTTTCTAACTTTAAAGCAGGAGATTATCTGAAACAACTCAGTGACCCCATCCGTTACTTGTTTCTTAAATTCTGTTGTTGTTTTTTTTTTTTTTTTGTTTCTTCTTGTATTTCTAATTCCAATCATTTTATTAACTACTGTCTAATTCTCCTACAGTCCTTGATAATACACTACTACCAATTTCGAAGTGAACTTTTAAAGAGTCAGTTACAAGACCTTAGAGGCTATTTGTTCATTTCCCACCATTCTGCTGAAATTACTGTATTTCATTGCGGTCAGTTTTCCAAGGATGTGTTTTTTGTTTTTTTTTCAGACATGCCCTTATTCTTTGAACTTTTAAAATCTCAAACAAAACTTTGAGTTTGTACCTTACATTTTTTAAAGCACATTTCTGCCAATGTATCCCAACGAAGTAAAACAAGCTGGAAGTTAGTATGTGTTTTATTCTTAGGATATCTTCTTGCAGAGAACCTACAATGAAGTTCGAGTGCAGCTACCTCAGCACTCTGAACCTGAAATTCATTGGCCCTCTATTTCTCAACCAGCAGTAAGGCTTCTTGAATGAGCCTTTGCTTTCTCCTAGTACTTTGAATAAACACGTATTTAAGTTATACATAAGATTATTTACACACCTCTCCCTTCTCCAATATTCCAATATTGCTGCAAAAATTCCTGTTTTAATTTTTGGTTTACATTTAAATATTTTTTTCCCTGTCCACACATTTCTTCTTCTGCCAAAGCTTACTGAATAACAGCTCCTTTAAGATTACCAGAATTCCTTTTTTTCTCTCTCTCACCCTTCTATCCCTCATTTTAAAGCCTCTTAGTCATGTTATGTTATTCATGCACAACTGTTTGAAGTTTGAATCTTATCTGAAACAAAAACTAGGAGATGACAACCCTTCTGGAGAAAAATTCAATTCCAGATGGCAACTGCAGCTGAACGAGGTCCCAACTCAGAGCCAGAAAAGTTCACTGGCAGAAACTTATCAGCATAAAAAATGGAGCACTGACATAGAAACACCTATGTTTCAGTGCTTGATTTTTTGTGGTTGTTCTTTTTTTTTTCGAATTCGCGCTATAAAGGTTCTGTGCACCTCATAGTGTAATTATTAAATAAAAGGCAGTTAGGTATCAAAGACCATTTAGAAATAAATTAGCTGAGGTCAGATAAGTCATTTCAAGGAGAGATGGAAGAACAAGTTTTGTAATTCTGACTCTACCGTGTGCATTTAGTTCTAATACTCTGCAATCTGCATGTAGGAAAAGAAACTGAATTTCACAGCTCTGAACTAGCTGTCACACAAAACCTAAAAAGAAATGCAGAACTACACTCTTAGCAGAATTGTGACAAAAGGCACATTTCAGTTGTACTTGTTATTGTTCATCCAATTCTGAAAGAGAAAATATCTTGGTATAAAAAAGCTTTGCATTTTCATCTTTGATGGACAAGCTTCCAAGTTCCTAGAAAATAAATGTGGTTAGCATCACAGAATGATGCAAGCTAAAAGAGACCTTATCAGGTCATGTAGTCCAACCCATCTCTTAAAGCGGGGCCAGCCCCAAACTTGGTTGCCTGGGGACTCATTCTAGTCACTTACAGAAATCTCCAAGCATTAAGATTCAAAAACTTCTCCGGGCAACACGTTTAACCGTTTCTTTGTGCTTCATTTTTTCACTGATGTAGGATTCCTCACTGCTGTTTGGGATCTTGCCATTGCTATCTGCCATTTAACCTGGCTCAGTGTTTCTTACAACTCTTTTATCTCCTCTTTTAGGCACATTATAGCTGTAACCACAACAGCAAGTGTTTGAAAAGAAAGAAGAGTAAAACTTTAGAATAGATTATTTCAAAAATATTCCTGAAAGCATACTCTGGGAAACAGAATCACGTGAAGACAATAATTAGCTCTCATTATAGACACAGTACACAATACAAAGCATCAAGTTAATTCAAACTCGATACTCCAAATAATTAATTATATTTAAGAAAGAACAAACCTGGGCTACTTTGACAGAGTTTTGAGTAGAGCCACCAGCATGATATTCTACTTTGAACTTCTTCACAAGTTCCTCAAATCTGTTAAAAACAAAGGAAAAAAAAAAGGAAGAATATTAGGAGATGATATCTGAAAATGATAAATTCAGTTACATTAGCTGTTACAGAATATGCAAGCTGAGGGCACCTATTTAGGCTTTCTCCAAACTACAGAGCAGCATGTGACACTGAATGGAGTCTTTTACCTTAAAAGTCCAACTCAATAACTGAAACACATTGCCTGAAACACACGTGTGATTGTAATGTACTTTCAGATGGACAGAATACATGTTTTATAAATGAAAACATTCAGATACTCATCCTAACTCATCAGCCTAGAAGGTTAAATAAACAACTGTGATACGATCAAAGTTTTCACATGAAATACTGCATTTTGACAGGTGAAAGACTTCTGTGAACTAATCTATTGCTTTAAGAAGAAAAAAAAATCACATGATGACCTTTCAAATCTTCAAGCCACGCTGCTATGAAAGCAGTATAGTATTCTCTGGCATCATTTGGCAGTATATTTTTAGTTTTGAACTTTAAAACAAAATGTATCAACTTTCCAGGGAAATCTCTACCCTTGTATTTCAGAGCAACTTTACGATTAAGACCACCCAGATAAAAATGCATCAGAGACTTCTTCATGCCAAGGATAAATCTGCATCACAGATCACTGTCCACAGAGCTACTCTTTTCACTATTCACAGGCTACAGAAAAGCTAAGTGAAGCAAAATGGGAAAGGAAACTGGAAGGTAAGAGCTGTGGAGACTGCAGGGAGAAAGACTCAGCGCAAATATCTCATCTTTAAGCACACTTGAAAATGAGTAGATTGAGTAGCAAGATTAACAATCTCAGAAGACATTACACTCAGGATAAACTACTCCTACAGGCAAGCTAAAAGGTTTAATGTAAAAGTTTGCATATGTGAGGTTCAAAATGACCTTGAGGACAATCCTAATTAATAGCGTGTTTGTCCCTGCTAACAGTGTCTACTAACATTAGATATTTACCTCAAAAATGAAGCTTGTTCCCTTAGAACTACTATATTCCAGCATACCTTATTGTATTTAACTCTATCATCTCTTTAAACAGTAACATTTTATCTCAGACACAACAAAAATGAATGCTACCTGTCAACCCTACTTCTCCTCCCCACAGTCCAAATCCCCCTATAGCGACCAAATGATGGATTTGGGGACAGATTTGTAAAATAATGATTTGTTTATTTAGAAGGCTTTAGTTTTCAAACCCATAAGATCATTATTATTTCTACAATAAATTCCATTTAAAATATTTGAATAATGAGCTACTCACCCTAACAAACTACCAATGGGCAGGCAATTAGAAAGAACCAAGGACTAAATTACTATATATGCTTTTCACAGTTATCCACACTACTAATTATCCATCAAATCTATGTAAAGGAATTGAAACCTCAAATGATAGCAAGCAGCTGAAAGCAGAAAAAAATAAAAAATCAAATCTCATAACAATTGCTTCTCAAACCAAGAGACAAACCGTCATGAACCGAGTTAGTACCTTGGCAGTATTTTGCCTTCAATTTAATTAACCTTTTCAACCAATTCAAGTGTTTGCTGTCTAGATCACACAGCTATTTTTGCTTTTTTTTTATATACCAACAAGCATTCCAATTAGTATTTTAATTCCTTTACATAAAGGCATCTGATGTTTCAATGACTTAATCATTTAGTGGCATGTTAAACTTCACATAGTATAGTCTAACAGATGACATATAACAGAAGCTCTAAATTTAAATGATAATGTGTTTAAACAATTCATTTTGTAGTTTGCAAGAGTATCTATAGAACAAAATAGGCGGCATCTGATTTTGGAAAAGAAAATGATGGAAAGAAATAGCTTTAAAATACCACCCTCATGTCAAGATCTCGATGTGATAGTTATATGAGAAACAATCTCAATAAATTATTTTGCAATTATTTGACACAAGTCAAGCAAACAAAGATCACTCTTTCACTACTTCTGACTCAATATTAAAAGGCATAACTCCCTTTTCTTTGAATTAATGTAGTAACTCCACACCTTTAAAAGGCCGTTATATAGAACAGAATGAGACTTCATAAAAATGCAAGGAAAGCACTGTTGCTCTATCTTCCATTGCCTATCAAAAGGAAAACATAAATTGGGCTGTTTTAATCCACAAGAAGTTTATAACTGACTCTTATCAAATATAACCCCAAAATTAGGCCTGCCAACAGCTTATATCTTAAGGAAATTAAAATGCACAATTTATTTTTTCTTGGCACGTGATGGTGAAAAATAGCAAGACAGACTGAAGAGACAGACCAGGGAGTAGGTACACTTGTGGAACACCTCTCTTATAAGGAAAGACTGAGAGACCTGGGTCTGTTCAGCCTTGAAAAAAAAGACTCAGAGGGGGATCTGATCCATGCCCATAAATATCTAAGGAGTGGGGGCAAAGGCACGAGGCTGGACTCTCTTCAGCAGTGTGTGGTGATAGGATGAGAAGAAATGGTCACAAACTGAAGCATAGGAAGTTCTGTACAAATGTGTGTGGGAACTTCTTGACAGTAATGGTGGCAGGCTGCCCAGAGAAGTGGTGGAGTCTCCTTACTGGGGATGTTCAAGATCCGCTTGGACACCTACCTTTGCAACCTGGGCTAGGGAGCTGCTTTGGTACAGGGGTGGACTAGATGATCTCTAGAGGTCCCTTTCAACCCCTACAATTCTGTGATTCTATGATATTCAAGATGTCAGTAAATAGGACATGAAGAATATAAAAACTGAAGTTTTATTGTCTGCTGTATGTCTGACCTACAAAGCGAGGATTATGTCATTCCAACATGCCTCAGAAACATCTTATTTGTTTTTATAAAGAACTCTATTTTAAGAAAGGAAGTTCAAATGTAGGAGCTTCTCCAAAACCCATGAATACTAAACAGAGCTTCTGCATGTGCTTCAGGAGTAAGGCGTCATCATATTTAAGATAATCTGAGAAAATTAGAACTGCAAGACCAAAACTGAATAATATTTTTGTTGCTTGTCCTACAATTGTTGGCCTTGGAGTATTTCTTAAGGCTCTCTCATATCTGAGAACTGTGACCTTTCCCTTGGACCTAGCAACATACCATTACCCTAAATACTGGAATAATAAATCCCACCATCAGCACCATAGAGAGGGGGCCCTGTTTTCAGTATCATTAATGCACTGACCACATTGCAACCTATTTTAACAGAAACAACTTTGCATTTGCAACAGCATGCGTTTTCAGCTGTGATACTCTTGATCAACACCAGCAACACCAAGGAGATGATGTTAATGTTACACTCAATTATACTACAGGCAATAGCACTTCTGTCATTTGCTTTTCTTGTTTTCGGCCCCTCTGTTTAGAAAAGGATTGGCTCCTAATTGTATTTGATACTGAAAGATAAGACTTTCAAGTAACCTCACGTTTGAGAAAGCTCATGTCTATGGAAAAAAAAGTCTATGAAAGTAGCAGAAGAATCTATTATATACAAGAATGGGAAAAAAAAACAAACAAACCCCAACAACAAATTACACCTCTTTATGCTACAGGAGATAGAAGCGCATTTCTAGAAGGCACAGACTCCTCTAACAGATGTTCATACCACAACCTCAGTCAAATCAGTGAGTTTTTAGGAATTCCCCAGCAAGTCCTCCTGGTTTCTCTCCTCAATCACTGCCAATTTCATCATTCACCCACTGCAAGCATCAATACCCATCTCTTTGGTTCCTCTTGCCAAACTCATACTTTTACATAGAGCCTCTTAAAATGCCTCGTTTCATTTCCCAGAAAAACTCATCTTAGTACCTGTAGTACCTCCTCAAACTCATTTCTACCTTCGGACAAGGACCTGTGTGGTGGCTATCCCTCAGTGACACAACTCTGCTTTCTCCCCTTTCCCAAGCCTTCCAAGTCGGAGCTGCTTATTTTCATTTCCACGGCCATATAGAGCATCACAGCACAAAACGTGCCATTCTTCATTCAGGATGCTCAGATTTACAGCAGCCTCAGGGCACAAAGCCAACAAAAAATACCTTTTCTCTGACTATCCCATGATACCAACCAATGTCCAGTTACTAGCATTTTCTATGAATATTAGTAAATCTATTTTAAATCTTTCACCAAAACGTCTACAGAAACTATCAAGAAGGTTGTGTAATTTCTCAAGGCCATTCTCCAGCCTAGCACCAACAATCCTCTACCAGATCAATACTCATCTCTTCTAGCTTGCTTAACAGAGTCCAGGGTTTTTTGGAGCTGGGGCTGTAATCTTGTTCTGCATTACACGGCATGAAATAGTCATGTTGGGCTCATCATTACTAAACTAGTAATAAAAATAAGCACATGAAGCATTCCCTACAACTGAATGCAGACTACATAAGGAAATGGATTAATGACAACATAAATTAAAACAACGAAAGTAATGTTGTTAAGTTTCTGGATAATAATTACATTGAACTACAAAGGAAAGCATTCTGAGAACTAAAATGGTCAGAGAATAACTGAATTTAACCGTCAGAGCTTTGGGAAAAAACTGCCTCTGATAAGTATGTCAGCAGGTAGTTATCTGCAAGAGGTAGAGAAATGTAGTCTCATGTTTTTCACTAGGGTATGCTGCCCTGGATATCTGTTTATTACTTAAAGAGCGCTCAGTGGCATTCATCAGCAGGAAGCTACACTTAGTTTAAAAAAAAAATAATTAAAAAAAACAATAAAAAATCACATACCAAAGACAGGAAGAAAAAATATTTTTTGCCCACTTTGCCTCTGTATGCCAGATAACCTGATCATAATTCTTGCTTTGAATAATGATAATTCAATACCTCCAGTAGGTTGTACATTTTTGCTTGGTATTACGAAAGTACTGAAAAATATTAAGATGAAAATCTCTTAAGTAATCAAGAAAAAGTTGCAAGTTGCATGTAACTGGAGGTAAGTTGGGGCCACGAAGGTAAGTTTTGTTAATACCTTTCGAGAGGAAGGTAGAGTAGCATTTGGTATGCTTTCAGGCTATTGGATCAATTTTAATTGGATTTTAATTAAAAACCATAATTAATGGTGATTCTGACACATTTCCCAGATATTTATTTTTAGTTGCAAGAAGAAGTCATATTAAAATATGGATGCAACTAAGTGTTCAGCTGTGAGGAGAACCAGACTAATACACCAACAATTAAATGTTTGATCCTTTTAATTGCTTTTTTTTTTAAATCTACTTAAATCTTCACATTAAGTAATCTGTGACAGAATGTCTACGAAATCACTTCATAAATTGAAGATGAATTAAGTAAGCGAGTATCATGTTATACAACCTGCTTTCAGAATACCAAAAGATCAGGAAAAACTACATAAGAAGTTCCAAATATCATTGCTGTTTTTTAAGAAAGCCTTTAAGGAATAAATCAACTGAAACCTAAACAATGCCAAGCCTGCAACATGACTGCCTTGAAGGTCACAGCCGAGGCTGTCTGCATACATCTGGACAAGGCTGTCACCTCCTGCACTGCCTTGCAGCCTGGGCCAGGGCCGGCATTAGCCCACCACAGGCAGCCCCACTGCCAGGCAGGAAGCCTGCCCCAGTCAGCCCACATCCTGAAGCCCTCATCACTAGATCCTGAGTGAAATTTCATTCTGATTTAAGGAAGAGGTACTGATTTTTAAAACAGAACTTTGGGGCAAATACTGTGGGTAAAAAGAAAAGTAAATCACGGTTGAAAGAATGTACCTAATTTCTCTAAATTGTACAACACAACGTTCAAAGTTAGAATCCTATAAAAACAATTTTATATATGACTTACTTCATCCCTAGTCATTTACATATAGCCAGTCAAGATTGAGATGCAGATATAATTGGTTGTTCTGGCTTAAAATTGGTCCTGAAAGAGCCAAAGTATTGCCTTTGAGAAATGAGGTACAATCACAGAGGTACATGAGAAAACTTTGTAACAGCTGCTTGGCAATGACTGACTTTACCCAGAGCTAGTTCTTCTACTTATTAGCTTGGCACGGAATTAAAGAGTTCAGGAATGGGAATGGGGAATAGAGGGGAAGAATAAAACATGCTAAAAAGGAAGTATTGGAGACAGGTTAGCAACACGGACATATAACACAATGGAAAGCTAAATGTGTTAGGACAGCTACAATCAAATGTAGCAGACTGTCATATTTTTCTCTAATATTTACAAAAGTTCAGAAAACAGTGACTCTTCATGGAAGTATTTACTGTTGCAAACTAGAATTTCACATAAAGTATTTTCCTAATCACCTCATCCAAACAAACAGCAAATGAAAAAAGCCAGTAATTCCAACCAGGTTAGGATTATGAGTACCAAATGTTAATATATGAAAGAAGAAAAAAATGCATAGGCAAATTGCAAGATTCATAGCTTTGAAATATTTTACCACAAATGTTAGTGAGGTTGAAAAAAATGCACTTAAATGTCAGTTTGATAAAAGCCAAAAGAACATTTTCCACATGTGTTTGCATTTAGGCATATTGAAACAAGATGGAAAAAGTAACAGTCATTCAAACGTAAGGTTAAAACATCAGCTCTTAAGGATCATGATTTAAAGACATTTCTCAAAGTAATTTTTTTTTTTTTTCCGTTTCTCAGCAAAGACTCAGGCAAATTTATGCAAGTGTTCGTGAAAAGCTCCTCTTATTCCAGATTATCTGGATATCTTCGCCCTCTACAATGTCTGAAAAACACAGATGACTGCAGTCAGAAGCATCAGCCAACACAAGGCAAACCAATATTTTGAAACACCGAAGCAAAATAGAAAGAATAACTATGACTCTAAATTATTAAAAGATTGAATTTCTAACCATTGCTGAATGCCACAAATACATTTGCACAGAACACACTCACAAACCTTAAAACATGCCTACTACGTGTGATTACTAAAAGAGAAGGTCTAGGAGCACTGACAGAACTTTATCAAACCTCTGATCAAAGCATTTAAAGAAAAGTTTCAACCTGAAGACAGGTAATCAGAAATGCTATCAGAGAATTTCCATCAATTCAATAATTGAGTAAAAGTTAACATTTTGCCTCGGTACTGTCTTTTTGAAATACCTTCTAAGTAATTGGCCAAGACTAAAAAATCTTGCTGATAGACCCATGGATTCACACTGCAGTAGTGTGACAGAGACCATAGCCAGAAATAGCTCACTGCCCTTATATCTAAGCAGTGAGGGTCAGAACACGTTGCAGGCTTGGGGAAGCATCTACCTCCTTCACCCTTGGACATGCTAAGTTACATTCTGGAGCATCGAGGAACAAGTTCACCTCTTGGCTCTATTAAAGAAGCATTTATGCTTCTATTAATGTTCTTTATATATTTTTGAGAGATAAAAAAATCTAAGCATTACGTATTTTTTGTTTGCTTCCTTTAAGTGGTATAAGAATACATGCTTTCTGTGACCTACTTGTAAATTCCTTGAGCCCAGTGTTTCCTACTAACCAATAGAAAGGCAAGTCATTTATCAAATTAGAAACCACTATACTAAATTATTTTAATATCAATAACTTCATATAACCTACAATAAATATTCAAGAAGTAGAAATGCTTTTTAAAATAAGACTACAGTTACAAAATTAAAAGCAAATTAAAGAACATAATCCTAATTATGTAACAATCACAAGAGACTGCAGTAGATGCTTCCCACTTGGCTTCATAGAGACCAGGTGCTAACCGTCAATAAATCTTTAGTGAATGCTAATTGAAACTGCTGCTTCACAAGCATCAGCTCACTCCAGCTCACATCAAAGTGAAATTTTGTTTAACTTAAAAGAATATTTGCCATGAATATTTTAATATTAAAAGCACTCAGTAAAACAAGAGATCTTAAGCCTTATCTTTGCCACAATTTAGATTATCTGAAGCTGTAGTGCAAATCATACGAAGCTGCCTATAGAGAGCTGACAAAGAGAGAAACATGTTCACACGCACGTTTGGCAGAAAGAAATATTTTACTTCAGTAATGCAACAACTCTGTAATTTGTACTTTTGTCTATAAATACATCAAAATGGGAAAAAAGTTAACCAAGTTGCAGAGTATGAATTCTAATTCTGAGTCAATAAAATATCAAAGTTCTGCAGACAGCACTGTTCCAAAAACTAATCGCTTCCATACATCCCTCAGATTAAGCATTTATCTGAGTAATGCTGCCTTTCTACTAACACAAAGTTCAAAACAATAGTGAAAGTTGCTAACCACAATCTAAATCAATTTTATGTTTACAACACAAATGGTCCACGTCAATTAAGCTCCAGTGCTAAAATATCTTTTTCTTCACTTCACGCGCTATTTTAAATTACGTTCAAATTGTTACTCAATCAGTATATTTAAGCCAAGAAAACATTAAAAATACATCAGAATATTTCAATAGTTCAAGACAAAAGCATACGTTCACTACAACCTATTAGCACGCAGTAATTGTCCTCAGGAACAAGCAAAAAGATGCGTGCAGAAAACCCTACTTTTGACACAACCAATAGAAAATTCCAAATAAGACTTCTATTTCAGTCCTCTGTTTCTCACTGCAGTTCTGTCTAGAATACTCCATAAGACAGTCACCAACTGACAGTGAATAATAACATGAATTTCTTTGACTCAAACCACAGGCAACACTTATTATCACAAGTACAAATGCTCCCAAACACATTTCCTTTTTGTAAGCTTTTGATAAGCAAATAATCACATGTCCAAACCTTTATTTTCATTAGAAGGCACTAGAGAAGGAATCAACTGTTTATTGACAACATCTTAAGCACTCAGCAGCAGGAGAGCTTTGGAAAGGAACCCAAACTGCTGGAGTAACAGTAAGGAGTAACGAGGGAATATGTTGCTTTCGCTTTCAGAGATACAAAAAACCTCCTGACTCCTCTATAAGCCGAAATAACTTATGCTGGTGGGATGACATCTGACAACAGGACGTGCAGAACAGACTGCTACCCAGGAACACATACAAATTGTCTGCTGTGGAGGCAATTAAAGGAGCGTCAGTGTGTGCACTCAAAGCAGCTGTAAGTAAATGGCCAAGGTCTGGAAGCAGTCTAGCCACAGCAGCCTAGAGTTTAGAAAGGGTAACTGCAAAAACACGGAGTACCTTTCCCTCATGCAAAGTTGCACACTGTTGCAGCTGACCCAACTCTGATACTCTCGCCAGCTTATTTAAAGTTATCTCAAGTGTTTCTACCACAACATTGTTGCCTACAATGAGTACACTTTTCTAAAATGCAAAATATTTATCTTGACTAACCCGCTCTAAGGCTTGTGGGTTATTTACTATCAACTCCAATAATATCAGAATAATTAGACTTAATTGGTTAAACATTTTGTACTGTGATCACAGCAACATGATAAAGATGAGTTAAAACAGTGTGGGCTGAAGGCTCAAGAGGCACTAATAATGCAAAAACGTTTCTCTGAAAAAAAGATAAAAAGGTTATCTTATCTCAATAATTGATACTGTTGATAATTGAAAAAAGAAAACTCAAACAGCTAAACTATCGACAGAGAGAAAAATTATGTTCTAATTACTGCCATCGAAACAAAGTTCTCTTCGTACTCTAAAAATGGTGTGTAAACAAAAGAAGGTAAGCATACATCACAGACTGTAAGCAACATCACAGGTGCCAAAAGTGGTAAGACAACTTGACAGTGAAGGTAATCTTATTTCCTTAATTTCCTTTATTCTATTGGGTTTTGTTGGTTCATATCTTTACATAGCCTTCATTGGAATGAATCATTTGCACTACTGAATTCTGCAATTTCAAGAGGGAAAAAAAAAATGAAGCAACTGCATTAACAACTTTGATCAGTTGCCCTTAATTACATTTCTAGTTGAGTGGCTGTATTTTCACCTACAAACCAAAACCTGTGTTGTATCAACACAAAATCTTCGTATTTGGAGAGGTCATCATCAAAGGGAGAGACCAAAATGTGCAAGAGAAAATATCCATATTATATATTTGGGAGCTGAAAGAACAACAAGAATCCTGGATAATCCTTAGAAATACATTGAATACATTAGAAGTACACTGAATATTGATGATTTCGGGGTTCTCTCAAGTACACAAACCCCTTTATATAGTTAGAATCAAATAGATACGTTCAGAATTCAGGAGATAGTGTTCTGAATTAAAAAGCAAGCAGGTAATTCCTCTCTCTCTGTAAAAAGTGACCACCTTCAATTAACCTTTTTTTCCTCAAAAATGTTTTGCTATTACACCATTACTAGGCTCTTTATCGGCATTCCAGTATTTGTGATTTTCATATACATCAAAAATAACCATAATAACCGCATGTTTATTCTTCCAGGGAGGTGATAAGTCTCCATTTCAACATATTTTCTAGCTGAAGCTTTAGTTACTTGACAGAATATCTCCTGCAGAGATTAGCCTATTATTATTTGCTACAGACCAGCTCAGAAAGCAAGAAGCCCATTTTCTCCAGATGACTCATTAGCAAGCACGACAGAATGAAGTGTTCCAGCCTGAAATGCCAGCCGCTAAAAATAACTCATCCTACAGCCTATGACAGTTCAGCCCGGCTCTTCGCTCTATAGGCATGATCTCGGAGGGTCACCTTTTGGAGAAGAATTAGCATATGCAATGAACAGAGGGGAAAAAATGGTGAAAATCACAAGTCACAGAAAAGCTGCAGGGGAATAGTACTACGTAAAACATTTCAAAAGCAATGTTCCAAGCAGCACTAAAAGACTAACTCCACAGCAGAACAATAATTCATGGCCTGAAAGAAACTACCCAAACATCTGACCCAAATACAACAACACAGAAAGTCTCCCTCTGATTAACCACTCATTACAACCTCTCCCATCTGTGTATACTCTGCCACTATGAACAGTACAAAGCATATTTAGTGATACCCTGCACTAGCCTCCATGTTATTACTAAGAAGCTTGTGTTCAGTTGTTAAGTTTCACAGAACCACACCAGCTCTCGTGGAACAACATTCCTAAAAAGGAGCAGTTCAAAGTAGTTGTGCATGAAAGAATTTATCTTCCCTCTCAAGAGGGCTGGAATAAACGGAGAAGTTTTTCTTACCCTCAACCCTACAAAAACATATTACTTTGTGTTTATGAAGTATCAAAATATATGGAGATGGAAAAGTGGGAACCCAGATGTTACAAAGCACTGAGTTTTCATATCTATGTCTGGAAAGTTGTTGGAACAACAGTACGTAACCACCTGGCAGTTAATGGTCACTCAGCAGCCATTAATCTGGTATCAATATTTTCTTTACAAATCAATATGCATTTCCTACATCAATAAGATAACTGACCAAGCATACAACAGAGGAAACGTAAACCTATCTCAACTTTAAAAGTATTTCTGGCATTTTCTCATGCGGCATTCTCATAACCAAACTAGGAGAACTTGAAATCCAACAAGACATTTGTAAGTTGCCATGCCACTGAGAAAATTATAATTTATGCATGATCAAATTAAATCTTAATCTTTCAGAAGATAATTAAGATTATAATGAAGTACCAAAGCCATTAAAACTGTTTCTTCGAAAGGAGGTCTGCCACAGTAGATCGGACACTTAAGTCAAGAAAAACACATTTCACTTATACAAAATCAATTAGTGATTAGTAAAACATTCTCAGAAATTAGACCAGTAAACACTGTACTAATTCAGATGAAGATCATCTGGTCATCCCTTAGAACTGAGTCACATAGGAGGCTGACTTTTGCCTTAACAAGAATACCAAATAACCATTTCTCTGTGTCAAGATAGAGAAAAAGCTGCTGATTGATTACAAAGGTACTTGACCTGTTGGTAATCCACCGCTAAGAACAGAAACTGTTCCCAAAACAACAAACTGATTCTATGTAGTTCTTCCCATACACCTCTCCTACTTCTGAGTGTTTGTGTACGTTTCTTTAAAAAGAGAAGGGGTCTTCATAGATGTTAAAAACATTCAACTTATCTTGAACTTTCTGATAAGAGTTGTAGCTTTTGAATCTATTCTAGCAAGTAGCAAAAATAAGCAATTTGTTAATATTGCGCATATTCTCTTCCTCTCCCTTCTCAAACACTCAAAGAGATTTCAAATGGCTTCATGATCCAGGAACAGTTAACCTCAAAGTAAGAAAACATCAGAAATAGTTAATTTTTGCTGAACTGAAGGACAAATTCCTCTCAGTTTTTACACAGCTCCCTCGGGTCCTTACTGATCACAGGTACCTGCAAGAAACCAGGAAGATGTAGAAGTTACAGCCAATTAAGTTGCATAAAACTCTATTTCCCTCTCCTGCTTTTACTCATTAGATTGTAAAAACAGCAGAAGATCCTCTCATCACAGAAGTCAAAAACGGGACTGCAAACTAGTCAGCTCATTCTGACACTCCAGGTAGGAATGACCAACCAGTTCTAGTAAGAAAATCAATTTTTTGACTTCATACTTAAAATACGAGTGATTTTTTTCCTGTCATTTGTGCTGACATCATACGTAAGATGGAAGAAATAGAAAAATATTCAACCAAGGAACAAACTGAATTGAAGCAATCTGCAAAAAACATTGCAGATGGGTGCTTCTTGTTTTTGCTTTTCCTTTTGTATGCCATGTAATTCTTTGAGTAAGAGCACAAAATTTCTACTGAGATACATTAGGACCAAGAATTAAATGCAATTTTGCATTTTCTAATTAAATCCCTACAAGTCTAATTCAATCCTGAAAATCTATCTTCTAAGTTGGTCACCATGAAATGATAAATTTAATATAGAGGTTTCAGTTTTAACAAATAGTTTGATATCACAATGAACTCTTTAATTTGTTTGCTTGAACATGGCCCTTTCCTAGTGGGTAGGAACAAAGCAGCTTTGAATTACAAACCATGTCCTGAAGTCAGTCAAACCCATGAGGTATTAATTTACAGTTTCATATGTGACCAGTTAAACTGTATGTGAAATCTTAAACATCTTAAAAAAAAAAAAAAAAAAAAACCAAAACACCACAAATAGCTCAATAAGATTTTTTCAACAGTGCTTTAACAAAAACCATACAAGATTAACTTCTATTGTCAAAACAGAGCTAAATGCAAGTTGTGTTTAAAGTCTGCACTCCAGTATCCAAACAACGCTGAGATGTTATCCTTCACTACTATCTAAAGGAGCTGATTCAGATGTAACAAATATGGTCTCCAAAACAACTTTACTCTGATTTTTAACTCATACAAAAATAACAGAAAAAACCATGACGTGCATTCAAGTCAAGCATAAGAAAAATAAGTGAACATCCATGGGTGTATAAAAAAAGTATAGGTAACAAATACATAGAGTTTTTGCTACAGTGCATAAATATGTATTTCTAAGTGTTTAATAACAGATGGCAGTTAAAATCCAGTGGAAATGGACTTGTCTAGAATCAGAACACCAATGGCTTGGCTTACATTCCTATGTTCTGGGTTAATAGCAACTATGCTGTGGCTTCGTGCCATGCTCCAAGGCACAACTAGGTTTGCAAAACTTTTTTCTGGAGGAGACAGTCTAGCAGTAATATGTAATTGTGGTCCGTTGTGTATGCTATGAACATCTGGCATATCTATATTTGTCGTAACACTTACATTGATAAAAATGCTTTTATTTCTAAAAAGCAACTTTATATAATTGTTAAATTAACTTTGCTTAACTGTTGAGGACAGTCCATTTTCCAAAACGTTTTCTTTGTTGATGATTTTTCTTGTTCATTTCCCACTCATTATAAAGAGAGACTGTAACATCAAGCTCTAAATACAAGTCCATTAGGAAGTCCATCTATGTGAATGTAAAATGTGAATACACAAGGAAACTTTTCCAGAAATAATCATAACTTTAAGTAGCTAACACTCTTCAAGCATTTAGAAATATAAGTTTTGAAAATAAAGGATATAAAAGCCATTAGACATGGAAGTAACCTAAAACCCTATGACAGCCTTCAAAGGTTTGTTTAGTTTCAATATATATACTTTTTCTGTGGCTTGTTATTTTACTTCCATATAGAACTAAGGAAGTAAGGAAGTATACTTTTTAACACATAAGCACAAATGCAAGATGATTAGTATAGATCATGACTTAACTATTTTATCAGTAACACAAGACCACTGAAAATAACTTACATGCTACTATCCAATGACTTGCAATGAGAGCTACTGGAATGCTCTACAGAATACCCTCATGCACTGTGCCACAAGAAAATTAACTTCTACCACACTGCAGTATAATTCTGCTTCCCATATGTGTAACTATGGATTTATCACTTGAATGGTCTACTTTACTGCGGAAACAGTCAAACCCCAAGCAAGACAACTGAAATTTAAATTATAACACAACGCAAACCGAGTTTGTTCAAAAAAATATTTATAAAACTGTTTTCATGATGCATAAAAACACCTTGCTAAAATCAGCATGTAGCTCAAAGTCAAACACACTAAAGCTATAAAGAGCTGGCTTTCTTGTGCACATGACTATTTGAATTTCATCTCCCCTTCAAGCTCTTCGTCCTATACCTCCTATATAAACCATTTATAAAGATAGAGCTACATGACAAAATACTGCTGAAAAAGTCGATAATTTCCTATAGCAAACCAATTGTGTTCAAGTATAAACAAATGTACTTTCATAAAACCCACTGAGATTAGAGGTATAATTATCTTCTTTCTGTGGGAGCAAAGGTAAGAAAAACGTACTCAAGAATTTTTCATGTTCGACACAAGATGCTTACAATCTGTTTTTCTCAATATTCAACTTCATCCAATACTTTATTCTTTTTAAGTATAACTCCCATTCAGCTCCTTACAGTTGCATGTATTCAGTACACGATGAATACAAGTCAAACACTTGGAAAAAGCCATCTGTGAACATTATAAAATCTACATAGAAAACTGGAATACAATTTTCCAGGGGAGAATTCAATTCTGCTGTAAAGAAACTCTGTCATCACTTTCAGCTATGTATTTTCTCATTCATCTGCACATAGTCCATCTTCCCAAGTGTATGAAACCCTATAGACAAAAATCATATTTTCATTATACCATCACAACTCCTCTCATATTTTGCTCTGATTGGTTCTATGAAAATATGTGTATAATCATATTGCCAAAGACCATCGACACAAAGGTAAATTCTAGTCACCTGAAGTCAGGAATTTAAGACAACGTACCTTACTGGAGATGACAGTAACAGCATGTGTAACTTTTGTTATTCAATTTTAATAATAAGCAAGACATATTACTTCAAATCACTTTCAGAAACAGCGATTAGGTACATCCACATGAGAAAATTTTCACAGAAATAAGCTCATGCTTAAAAACAGTCATGAACACACTACCACCACTGAGTTACTACATCGTACTTGATGGCACATTTGTCAGTCTAATATGAAGAAAGGACATGTGTTTCCAAAAAAAATAATTACAAAATATCACTTGACAATGGATCTTAAAGACGAGAAATGATGTACAAGATAATCAAAGTAGTTTTTTAAACCTTTTTCTCTCCAGTTCAATTTCCAGTCACACAATACAGAAGTCAAACTTGACTGGCAACAATTGTTAAATTAATTGTTCATAAACTACAAAGCTCTAAAAGGTTTAGCTGCCTCCTGAGAAGTAGCTGGTATTCCCCTGAACATATGATTTTCTTTTTGTACACCTTCTGATTAGGACAGGAAAGCAACAGCAGTGGCGAACACTAACCCATCATATAAAAGACTTAAGATTCTGGAAGACTATCAAGTACAGTTTCAGTAAGGGCTTTGGAAAACATCTGGATTTAAGAATTTTCCAGTATGCAATTTATCAGAAGAGATCCTAAACATGAATTGACCAAGAGCACACGCATGAAGAGAAAAATTCTGATCCCTGTTATTTTATATGCCTAAATAAGCAGAATATTTTATGAAACTAATGATGAGTGTCATCCAGAAGAGCAGACTTAAGTATAGTTTTGTGTGTTCCCTTATTCTTGTTTTCTGGTAAGTAATGCTTCCCAGAAGTTTCTTCACAACCTAGTTGTTCTCCTGCATTTTCTCTAGGATCAAAGGAATCTGAAAACGTATTGCTCAAACGTAAAGCATGATACCACTTAATTTGTTACTCAGCTTAGATTCTACCTAGCATCTTAACTTATGAAGTACTTGTTGAAGACTCATTTCCTTTTAACCATTTTAAGTTTTACTACCTAGAAGAATTTATCTGCAAACTTTATTTGCTGGATTGTTTCTTTTTAACAAATTCCCATTTTTCCAGTTTAAGTCTCTGTTTTTGAAATGCGGCATCTGTATTTTTGAAGAGAACAGCATCCTATAACTCACAAACTTGTAAGATTTTCCAAGTGGAAGACCTCAGTAATTGGTAGGCTTCACAAAGGCAAAGGGAAAACAAAGCCCGCAGACAGCCTCTGTGAAAGATCACAGTAGCTTGAAAGAAAGCCTCTTTCCCTTCGTGGCCAGCCCCGCTGAAGTACTTTCCAATAGAAGTCTGACCAATAAGGAATTTACTTTCAGAAAATAAGATGTCAGTTGCTAAATGGGCAACTGTTTCCAGCTTATTTCCCAGATGCCTGTCCCTGCCTCTCACAAACAAGCACACACTCCATAACTTCTGGCATGTATCCATCCTTAGGAAAAAGTCCTTCTTCAGTACAGGTGGTCTGCAGTGACACAACCACAATGATCAATGGATTTACACCATTTTAACAGTTTATCAGATTACCTTTTTTGTAGATTTTCTTATCTACATTATAGTGCTACTAAAACACAACACACCACAAAGCATGTGAAGTTGTGATTACAGCTTTCAGAAGCAGTGTTGATTCTGACCACAGAATGCATCCTCACTGCAAGAGGACTTGATTAAATATACAATCAATTTTCATTTTTCATTCATTTCACTCTACATTACTTATTAATTACTGGTTTTTACTTATTAATTTACTGTTTGGTATCCATTAAAAATGCACTCATTTGTGACTAGCCTTTATCATTTGGTATTCCCTAATGGCATTTGCAAAACTTTAGACACTGATAAGAGCAGCAGTAAAGTTAAAGTTGTACAAATAGTTACACAGGGGTAACACGTTTGAAGTCTAAACAGAATGGCACGCAGCTGACCGTTAGCTTTCAGTTTTCTTACCACCAAGGGTATTGTAACTTTGGCAAATCCAATTTGCAACTAATCAGTTAAATAAGATTAGAAGTGAGACAACTGCCCATATTAGATAATGAGGAATAGAATTTGGATTAATAACCATGAACTACTTAAACGTATTATATTATTATTATATCAGTGATTTCAGCTCTTAACAATAATCTGCTCACAAAAAACTACTTTCAGTTATACTTCCCCATGGAAAAAAACGAAATCTTTTACAATGCATTACTGATAAGAAAGCATTTATGTATGCTCTTTGGCACGGCAAATTCCTTTATTTTCCTCCTCTTTGAATGTACCTTTTCTTTGTTAATACAGTAAATCTGTTGTATTAAACCTGAATCTGATTAATGATGCACTGTATCAAGCTAAGTAGAATTAAATTAGTGTATAATTGATTACTGTATAATTGGAGCAGAGCTGTAGATTTACCAACTTTAATTAGGATGACTTATTACAGATAATTTACATTAACATAATATAGAACAGAAAATAGAACTATTTGGTTCATCAAAAAGCTTAACGTAAGATCAGGTGGGCAACCTCATAGATTAGAGACATGTATAAACTAATGCCTTGCAAAGTTCTTTAAGACAAGTAGATCATAACAAGCTAAGTCCTCAAAGAAAGGCAAATTGCTGATTAACCTTTTACCCTGGATTTCCTAAGCAATTAGACCGTTTATACTGATGTACTATAATAGACCATCTAATAAAGGAGGATAAATCTACAATGCTATACAATTAAATATCAAAATCCTTTTAGACAGTACGCAGTATTGCCAGACTTATAACAGAAATATTATTACTGCTCTCAAAAATGAATAAAATTACCTCTATGACTGAACACAAAGCATATGCATTCACTAAAGCAGCAGAAGGAAATAAGCAGCAGCATCCCAGCTACCAGACTCTGTCCATGTTTTCTTAATACTCCTTTAGATGGTAACTCCAGTCTAGACAGAGGAAATAACTACTGCACATTCCCTTGAGTACCCTGCCACAGTAATTATGTTCATTATCTTGCATGCTAACAACAAAGATATAATAATCTAGCAGTGAATAATTCATACATTGTCAAATCCCTCTATGATGTTCACTGCTAATGGTACTGCTCACAGTGCAAGTTGGAATGCTTTTTTTTTAAAGATATATTTACTACTAAAACGAGTCATTTCTACTTTCTTCACCATTAACAGATGTAGCCATAAATGAAAGAATCATTATATAAAATATGTATTTAAATGATCTATCATTTCTTTTCAATATATTTATATAATGTAATATTTTAATGTATCTTATTAATACTGTAAATTAATAATATAAAAAATATGATAGGTCATTTAAATATACATTATTTTCTTATATATTCAAACGCATGCCAAGCAGTAGACCTGCAACAGCCAGAGAGCAGCTACACACACAACCATAAATCACAAGTTTAACAGGCTAATTCTTAAAGGTTCTGATAAGTTAACAACAAATGATTTGAAAAATCTTAAATAATGGTCACCGGTCGTTTTCCATCCCTCCATCTCTGATTCTTTTTCATTTCAACTCACTACTGTGATTAAAATATTTTTTCATCAGTTTGACCCAAATGATTGGCATTTTTACATTAGAAAGATCAAATGCAAGTAAATGAGTGCATAGAACTGACCTGCCTAGTATAAGCAATAATTTCACTACGTTTCTACTATCGCTAAACACAAAAAATCTAGAATTTGCTCTCCATTTTCACCTGCTTTTTATAGTTCTCTTCCATTAAGCTGCTGAATTTAGATTGGAAAAGGTAAAATGAAAGCATCCTAATCCTATTTCAAAAATCATTGCTTCAGGTTTAGAACTGCCAAAACTTGTCTAACAACCCACACATATCACTTCATTCTCTGAATCAATGCACTTAACTTCAATATCTTCAAAATGACAGGGTACAAAGACTCATCACTTTTCCCCCCTCTCCTCAAACTCCATGCTGGATGGTCTTTAACAGCTTAATGTGTGTAGACACATTTTGTACCCATACAGGTTAGCACCAGAGTTGCTCTCTACATACATGAAGTATTAAGACGATGATGAAATGAAGTAATACTAATCACAAATGATAATTACGTTCTCATTTACTTTTGGTATGCTAACAATGAGCACTTTCAGAAAGCCCGTTCGCACTAAGTAAATGCAAAACCAATCTTCTGTTTAAGGTAGACATGAACATTTATCCAATTTTATTAGCCTATGTAACATAGATTATCTTGGAAAAGTGAAACACCATGACAGCACTGATAGAGAAGTTAATAGGGAAGCTTATACATTGCCAATACCCATAAGCATTAAGAAAATATGGAGTTAAGCAGATCTTAGCTCTCCCCCTCCTCCATTTCCAGGGGGACTCTGTTCTGCACACCTGTAAGTGGCTCAGTCCTACACAGCCTATAGTTTCAGTAAGGTGTAGCATTCACAGAGTCATAGAATGGTTTGAGTTGGAAGGGACCTTTACAATCATCTTGTTCCAACGCTCCTGCTATAGGCAGGGACACTCCCCTCTAGACCAGGTTCCCAAAGCCCCATCCAGCCTGGCCTTGAATGCTTCTGGGGGGGCATCCACAATTTCACTGGGTAACCTATTCAACATTTCACCACCCTCAAAGTGAAGAATTTCTTTCTATTATCTAGACTAATTTTACCCTCTTTGAGCTTAAAGCCATTTCCCCTTGTCCTGTCACAACATACCCTTCTAAAAAGTCCCTCCTCAGCTTTCCTGTAGGCCCCCTTCAGGTACTGAAAAGGTTTCTTCAGAGTCTTCTTTTCTCCAGGCTGAAGAGCCCCAACTCTATCCCAGGGGAGGAGCTCTAACCCTCCGATCATCTCCACAGCCCTCCTCTGGACCTGCTCTAATAAATCCATGTCCTTGTGTACGGGGATCCATTCATGTTAGCACAAGTAAGAAAGAGTTGAACTGGAAGTTCAAAAAATCCAGGTCCATTACTCATCATTTTAAGAACCTGAGTAACAAAAATCACAGCACCAAGATATGCAAATTCAGCTGTACATTGAAACATTTGAGGTTTAAGAGGACTCTAGATCAGATATCAGAACTGAAGGGAAAGAATTAATGCAGTTCTCATTGCTAAGTGCTTTCTGAGGAAAGAGAACTAAGTGCCTGAAGTCACTGAAAACATTCTACAATGCAGCACCATTTATCAACATCACATATACTTCATCATCTGCAACTGACATCACTTCACGACTGCTATCTTCTATGCAATATTGCTTTCACTGATTTAAAACACTAAGTGCAAATCCCAGCATGCACATTTCACCATGGCCCGCTTTTGCTGCACTAAACTAGCCACAAAACAGTATCTCTATTTATCCAGAACAGCATCCCTGAGTGTTAAGGTTCAGCAATGAAAAGAGATCAAATTTTCCTTTTACACAGCTCTCATGACTCGCTTTCTGAAGACACTCCAAGATCTGACATTCTCAAACATTCCAGCATATTAAATCAGAGATTTTTTTTCCTTATCTTCGCGCCACCATCTTCTTCTGAATACATGATACCAGCATACCATCTCATTCACTATAATTGGAACAGGTACTTATTTGAAGGCTCTATTAAATAGATGTGAGGCTTGCTAACTAAAGCTTCAAAGCAGGCTAGAAAGGGAAATAATTACAATCGTTAAATACACAACAGTTTGTGAACACTTACTTTAACAAGAAATCCAGAAATCTTCAGGTATGTTCAATTCTCGGTGGGTTGCAGTGGAATTCATCCCGGAACAAACAGTGAGAGTTCTGTCACTCCTCCAGTACCACTGCCTCTCCATTTTCTGCTTTATTACAGAAGTGCTCATGCTCCAGTCAGTCTCTAAATAATTGTCTTCCCATAACTAAGAGAAACTAGTTCCATTCTAAAATTACTAAATTTAAATGAATTTTCTGACACACTAAATCAATGTAGCTAATGGGATGATTTCAAACCAATTTGATGCGTGTAATTTACAATAAGCACACACACTCTTCCTCTGAAAGGCTAACAAATGAATTTTACAATGACCTCACTGCGATTACCACAGGAATTGAGACAAGTTAACAACACTCACCTACAACGTGCATTTGAAAAACAAAATCAAACATACAAAACCAAACATACAAAAAAATATATATCCCACACCTCTATCTCCCAAGAGATGGAGACACTGAGCAAACTCCTACCCACACACAGAACACAAAAGGTAGAAGTGGTGCCGCTCACCGCAGCAATCTGAACAAACCACCAATCCCTTCTGAACCACCAAAGTAGATCACTTTTTCACGCTTGGCCCAGGGCTTGGCAATTTGATATCGTGTGGTACGTTTCCCAGAAGTTTAAGAATGTGACTAATATCTCTCCCTAACTCAACAGTGATACAATACTCACCAGAAATTCAAGCTTACTGGTAACCAAGAGATGGCAGACACACAAAACAAACAGAATCGCTACATGCTGAGGAATTAAGTAACTGAAAAAGTTACAAATCCTATACACTAGAGAACCAGGCTTCAGTTCCAGATGCTTACATCTAACTTCAGAACAGAAGACAAAACAAAACCCATAGGAACAAGTTGGGATTCTATCAGGACAGGAAATCTGAAGTGGAATTAACAGGCTTCAAAGAAGCAAATAAGAAATAAAAACAAAACCTCAGAGAAGACAATGGATGCATCATCTAACAGCTTTCCTGCTGTTAAAACACACAGCACTTTCTCACATATGTCAAGAGTGAGGGCTGCAAGTCCCTGCTGCTTGTTTTACTCAGAACTTGGGTGGCACCAACATGAAACTTCTGCACTTCTGTCTTTTGTTACTCCTATCAACATTTTTGCCACGTTACATTGCTATTTATCTCCAAACTTTGTTTTACTTAATTGATTTTGAAAGCAACACTTACACTGACATCTAAGTACTATAATTTAAATTAAAAATACAAGTGACACAAAAAACATGCAGTGATATTAAAGTCTCTATAAAAAGAGCTGTGCTACTGCTGTCACAGTACAAGCCCCAGATCTCTATTAAACGTGCTTTCCTTAAACACATGTTCTACAAAGGCAATTGTTTTACAGTGACTTCAATGTCAGCCAGTCTTCCTCGCCAAGTATTAAAGACATCAAAACATCACTAAATAGCAAAAATATGAAACAATGTAACACACAAGTGCTGCTCCAGAAGAAATACCTCCTATTTTATGATAATGGCCCATGACATCAGAGGCACATGGTGGTGGGATGGCAGTAGAGGCTGAACCTTCCCACCAATATCCCGTTACGTGTTGCTGCTGTGTGACAGATGGCAGCAGAGGGACACTCTGACACAGTGGTGTCCAACATCAAAGTGCAGACGAAGCAAAGGGGTGGAACTGAATTCCTCTACACAGGACAAAAAAACAAAACCCAACAAAATTCACTGACACTTGCTGAACATTAATGGAGACCAAACAGTGGATGTGAACACAGGGAGGCAGTGGGTGGTGCATTTCAGCAGTGGCAACAGCAATGTGAAAGACAAGCTGTGTTGCAGATAGCTGTGCAGACTTTTATGAGATCAGGATGCAGCTCTTGTACATCTGTGGTGAAAACGCACAGCTAATGGTAGTGACTATATTTAAAAATGTCATTTTGTAGCTGCGAATTTGCTCTATCAAATAATGTTATTGTTCTCTTTGTTGTAGATCCCATGGAAACAAATACGCGGCATTACTTTCAGAGTGACCTACGCACAGGCCATCTGAATTAAGGCACAATGCTGTCTCATAACTGTAGATGAGCACAGACAATCCAGTAAAGTCCCAGCACACATCGTACAGATGAAGCTGAACTGCATCCTATATACTATCAAAAGTCACCAAATATCACCCAGAAGTGCAGTATGTGGAAAATGATTGGTGTTGATCAAGAACCAACAATCATGGGTCTGGAATGAAATGTTAACAATGCTTTATGTTCCTGCAATATTCAACAATATTGCATGAGCTGACCTGAGTGCTCCCCACTGTGTTCCCAAACACACAAGAATGCCAAAATCAGACTCGATCTGCACTCATAAGAGGTCTTGTCTATTTGTCTAAACCTCAGTTGGAAGAACAACTTTTTTCTTTCTAATGTTTACTGCATGAAAATAACCCCAAATTAAAAAACCAGGCATTTCCAGCAGCTAGTACATGCATTCCAGTCCAGTCCCAACTTCTCTTATCTTTAAATCTTACATCAGTATTCTTTTCCAAGAACACAGTGTCTTCACCATGTCTTCACTTGTTTATTCTTCAGAAAAGATAAAAGCTTCCTTCACATATTAACCACCATAAGTTCAGAAGCTGCAGACTCATATTTAGAAGTTTTACTAATGCCATCGTAACTGTCCAGACAGTTTGATGGATACCGCATTGCCCCAAGAAGGCCTAGATCTGAAAATAAATTGAAGTGTACGCACAGAGAGCTAGTGGTAGAGCCAAGCAATTAGCTGGTTTTAGGAGGAGGTATGTACAGCACATGTATTTCAGAGCATCTACCAGACTAGCTCTACTCAATAGCCTGAGTTCAGCAGTTGGAGCAGATAAGACACATGTTTCATCCATAAACAATTCAGTTCACGTGCTCTGGCTACGACAGAAAGTCAAGTGCAAAAGTGGTCGCAGTTGGAAGCTACAATTCAGAAGAAATAAAAATCCAAACTAGATCTATCACATCTGCAGGAAGCATTAGTCCACTCTGCCCAGACAGCATCCAAGCTAACCAAGAGCCTTCTCCTTCAAGGCTGCCATTGTAAAAGCACAGCAGAATTGTATAACACACCTATTTCTCCAAATACTAACCCTGCACTGCAATTCAATGAGAATGTAATTAAGCAATTTTCGTTTTACCTATTAACACCAATTGGCTTAGATAACCTATGGTCTAGTCAAAAACAAAGAAGCAAAGAATTTACATGAACAGAGCTGCAGTATCCAAGTGTATTTCAGGCAGCATCATACATCAGACAACTGCAATACCTACTGCATCCTCCCAAAAACATGGACACCAGCTGATCATTCCTGAAAAGTACGCAGAGAAGATTAGGCCACAGCAGACCTCCCCCAAGATCCACTGCTTGGAGTAAAGGACTTGTGTGCTCCCAGCACCAGAAAGTGACTAACAGCAATTTGTATCCTTAAAGGGAAAGCCTATACAGACTCATTCTAAACCTACATTTGTGTGATCAAAGAGCAGGAAGAAAAACCGAGTCCAGTAAATGTAAGCTTATTTCTGTTAAAAGAAACAGAAACACCAAGCACAATTTGTAAAGCAGTAAACATACACCCTGGGGTAGCAAATTTGCATATGAACATATATTACACTAAAAATAGTAGCTTTAGATTGTTCAGATACACACAGAATACTTTCTTGCAAATATTTTTTCTCAAGATAAATACCATTTTGAAGTCTGCACTTAATATGATCAAATGTTCTTCATTAGGATCAAAGTTCATTCAATTCAACAAAGTTGTTTTAAATAATGCCAACTATTCAGAGAGAAGTCATGATGTAATATGAGAAATTTACATACTGTGATCCCTCTCACTGTGGCTTTGGCTTTTTAATGTAAAATTTAACATCTGCATATGCTTTCCCCTTCCTTTTTATTAAAGACCTAACAAGGAAAAATAATTTGTTTCATAATTGTCAGGATACTGCTTGCAGGATTTTCATTCCTTCAGCCAACCAGCTTGCCAATTTCAGCATGCCCCATTTTAGACCAGTTTGGTTCAGCCCTGGTTTGCTTCTCTTTTATTCTGAACAAAACAAAACAAAAAAAAAGCAAACAAAGTAAAACAAAAACACCTAATGTCACAGCTGTATAATACTCTGTGCTTCCTCCATATGAAGATACTTGCAAGGCTGCTGACAAGTCTGAGACATCACTCACATCAAAACTGTTACACCAGAAGGTAAGGACAGCAGATGAGGAGGGAGAGTTGTTTCAGGCCGAACTCTGAGGTTTTCACACTCTTCTACTTGTGCATTTCTCTCCCCAAAGTGAAACACAGAACTTCCAGGGCAGGAGACAGTCACAGAACAACTAAAATGGGACAACTATTAAATGAATGTCAGATCACTGATTTAACTCCAACATGGAGAATACATGAAGTAATAAGAATCCAGGATGAAAAACAGGGGAAAAAAAAAGTCAGCATTGGAATAGCAGTATTGGAAGTGACGGCTCTTGCTCTCCTTAAAATGCAACTTTTAAGGACTATCACTTTTAAAAGACAAAGTTTGAACAGTGACATAAGGGAGCGCAAACAGTTAACAAAAGGCACCAATTCCTGACCATGAATTCTAATTGTTTAATAAGGCTGAAACAGAATGAAAGCTGGAAAAGTGGGAAAGGAGGCACCTAACAATCAGAGCAGATTCACACATCTCCACTAAGATATTCGGCCATCTGAAATGAGACCCAAACAGACAGGAGCTTTAGAAACTTCTCTATTTACCAAATAAAGCTGGATACTAAAAACAGTATCTGTTTTATCAAATCCATCACAACTAGTGTAAATTACAAATTTAAAAGACAAGACATATGCTACTACTACCTCTTAGTTGTGGAACACCCTATCTATATCCACAACCACACTGACTAATACATGAGTTTGTGATGTGTTACCTCATTACAGTCAGAAAATGAATCTCGAGTAAGAACGTGAGACAGACCTATGACACACAGAACATAAGACTTCCACTTGGGAATGTATCTAGGATTTCATGCTCCTTCAAACAAAAGATAATTCAGCTGAGCTTCCACATGGAAGTCTAAGAGTTTAGTAACAGTCACACAACAAAGCACAATTACTCTGCCATGGTAGCTCCAATAATCAAGACAACGATGATAAACAGGCCTGAAAAATCAAGGTCTATCCGGAATCGTGTACCTACCTACAGTTTTTAATTGAAATGAAATCAATGAATCTTTTTGAATGTGTAATTCATTGTTGGTTATATTATGCAACAAAAACATCTGAGAAAAAAAATAATCCATACAGATCAATAATGTCAGCTTTTTTCCCCTTGTTAAGTTCTAGATTACTTCAACAGTGACCCTAAAATAATGCCTATAATCAATAAAATGGTAACATTATTAATCAGATTTCATCGGTAATTCACAAGTACATGGTATGTTCCAACAAAGTACAAGCAGAAGGTTTCCCACTGCCAATTACAAGAACTTTGGCTCTTGCAGGTATCTGATCTTGTAGATGATCTCACCTTGCCACAGGGCAAATGGACACAGTGAAAAATTCTTCATTTTTAATTTCTGAAATATATTAAGGCATTCCAAAGGTGATAAATAAAATTCATTTCACTAAAAAGCCATCCAGCTTTCAACTGCTTTTATATGCTATTCCATTAACACTAGTTAAGATTTTTATTTTATTTAGTTTCATGCATTTTAGATCCTTTCAAAAATCAAGGGATTATAGCAAAGTTCAATGGAGAGCAGAAAATTTGGAGAAAAAAAAATATCTGCAGCCATCCAATTGTTTGTACTGAGTGAAAAGAGCTACAATATTCTATTAAAAATATTTACACATTTCAACCAACTGCAACGCACAAAAGGGAACAGTAACAACAGGCTTTCCAGCTAGAAAAAGGCATCTCCATCCTCCAAACTCACCATGCCAGAGCAACAGATCCATTCATTCACCTCTTTTTTTTTACATGAGGTCTTCCACATGCTTAGCTTAATAATTTGTCTTTTCAACTTGCACCACTCGTGACACATCTGTGCGTATATCCAATTCTGTTGCAGGCCCATCCCCAGTAAGTGCATCCCATAACCTCCAGGCTCAGACATCTCATGTATAGAATGAGTACTATTCACTGCTGCTGTAAAAATCCAAAGTCCCTGAATAGTTTCCTCATGTCATTTTATTTTTTTAGATTACTGTCAGAAACAGCTCCTCTATCCTTTCAGAGCAGCTCACTGCAGTCTAACTGCACTCCGCCTCAACCCAAATCTTGGTCTTGAGCAAGACCCTGAAACAGAATCGTCTTCTCTTACAGAAGTCAAGATGCATAAAACTACTTTGTAAGAGCATGCACTCAGTTATTACTGCAACTTTTCAAGCCACCATCAACAACATCTCTCCCTGACAAGAGTTAACAGTTGTACTGGTCAGTACGATAAACCTGATAAAAGAGCTAGTGGTTTGTACCTTGAGACCAGAGGGAAAAAAAATTATCATTAAGCATACGAGATAACTGCCCCAAACGTAAGAGACTGAAATCCATGTCTGTTAGAACAGACTTCAGAACAGGGTTTTTGATATACAAGAAACAGCCAACACAGCTGTTCAGATGGAGGAAAGGGAAGAGCTGCTGGTGCTGGAATCACTGCAGCCTGGCAGATTTGATCAGACCCAGCGCCTGCTCAAAATAATGGGAACAATTTCCATCCCAGCCATCCTGCCCTCCATGGAACTCCTATTTATCAATCCACTAACTTGCTTGATGCTTGAAGTAACTTCCTATGGCAGACATTTTTGCTTCTCTATCAAGCACAGCTATGGGACTGTCCACTGAGCTGAAGAACTATTAGAAGACAGATACAGCTACAAATACATATGATGGTTTCTAGCCAAAACTCATGATTTCTTCTGAAGTCATGACTGACAGTAACAAAACTCTTTTTAGGTTCTGGGGATATATATATATATATAATTTCTTCCTTCCCTCTCTGATATCTCTTTAAAAATTTACTCCAATTCCTCTGGCCACATTGAAATGTATGAGGGAAACGGGAAGGAGAAGAGAGAGCAAGTACAAAAGAAGAAATCCTTTTCAAATCATCTTATGGGAAAATTGGTACACATTTCCAACTGTTCATAGTATATTCGGAGAAGAATTTCAGAAATTTCTTAAGCCATTTTAGATCTGAAATCTCTAGCTATCAAACTGCAGCCTTTAAAAGAAGGTGTGCCTTTTCAAGTAGTTATTTACTTCTCAAAATGCAAATTTCTGCAAAGAATTCATTTTATCCCCCCTCAAAAAACATGAAGGGCTTTCAAAAGCTGATTTAGCTTCTCATTTTTACAAGGTAATGCAGTATATTTGCATAAAACAGTCAAAACTTTTTTTTTTTGTAACGTAATAGGTAGCTAACTATGTAACCCCTGCCGTTTTAAAAGACAGTCCCCTTGTTAGTCAAGCGTTCAAAGTGACAATTTCAGTAACTCTGCATCTCTTTCTGGATAATTAGATGATTTATGAATATGTAGATTTCATAGAGTTGATTGGCTCAAACATATCCCATTCCTTAAGAACTTCATATTCCATTAAAACAGCTATTCCCATCCAAACTCACATTAAGCACTGATCTGCAAAGCTGAAATAGAGATCACAGCAGACAGAATGACCCCTGCCCAACCTTCGTGCAGATGCAGGTTAAGGATGACTCTTCCACTGAGTACTGTGATCTGCATACATAGGATTTTCTCGTAGCCGATCTTTACAAAAATCTTAGAGGAGTACAAGGGTGGAGACTTCATGCTGTCCACATTACCAGAGCCTGCAAATCAAACAACATAGCAATAGCACCATCCAGTGGCAGTATTGTCCCTTTAAAAATCTCACTTTTGTGCTCCTGTTGGAACAACTGTACAAATGATAAGCACAGGATATTTCCACTTCTAAGCACATTTTATATTTACAATTATCAAATTGGTGACCTTATAGTAAGCAGCTGTGGGAAAGCCAGAAAAATCTCACTGAACAGAATAAAATCGAGAGGGAGAAAGAAAAAAAAAAGAAAAAAAGAAGAAGCTGCTGTAAAGGAATTGCTCCATGCAATAACCAACATACTAGGAATAAGTTTAAAAAAACAAAAAAAAAAAAACAAAAAAAAACAGGTTTTAAAGATGCTTGCAAAGTGCTTTTTCTCGGAGCAGAGAAGTAATAATAAATTGAGTCACAGAGCTGAGCATCCAACCACTGACACGAGCACCTTCTTCCAACTTAGGAAAAGCTCCCTTACATTGCATTAACAATTAACATGTGAATTCGGACAACTATGATGGTGTGATTTCCTACTCATTGTGAAGCGGAATGTTACACAGCAAGGGGCTTCAAGAAGGCTGTTTCAGAACAGCCCCATAGCTGCTGTGGGGATTACAGTCCAAGAACTTTAGTGCTTTGTTTTTTAAATTCAGTAATCCACATAGGAATCAGACAACTGAGGTGAATGAGATTATTCACCATTGCAGGCAGACACCTCTCATTGTTACTGAATGCTGTTAACATTAGCTGAAGGTATCACCTACTTGAAGTTATTTAAATGAGTCCAGAAGCTAATGATATTAGCTCATCTCAGCTTCCACCGATTCTGCAAAATAACTTGCCAATACAGTTTAAAAGGGCAGCATTCACTGATGTAGTTGCACAACTCATTTAAATACTCGCTTTCAATTTACAGCACTGAACACTTATCTCCCAACAGGGTTTTTCCAATAAAATGGAAGACTTAAATTCTATCTTTGGTAGGCCATTGTGAGACCTACACACACCCTACCCTACTACCATAAATCTAGAACAAGCAGGATAGGAGAACCCATCCGTTCCAATGACTGAAATGAACTAATAACTACATGCTCTCACAGTTTGTGCTGCTGTTCGTTGGGAACTCTGAGGTCACCTCTTGCAGTCAGAACTGGCTGCAGCAGCGAGAGAGCAGGTCAGGACAAGCTGCAGGGTGCTGAAGATGCTCAGTTGGGCATCACACTGCGCTCATCTCCATCACCTCCCACACACTCCCGGCCCCAGACTGAATAATGCATGAAGCTGCTGTAACTTTTCGGCAGCGCTCAGGAATCTTCAGCAGCCCCAGCTGACTGGTGTGACCTGAGGTACAGTCAGGCCCATGCAGCAGCTGTACCCCACCTGCGATCACCAGGCTGGGAGCAGCGGCGTGGAGCAGCTTTGTGCATCAGCTGCTGCTGTCTCTGCCACTTGCAGAGCAAGGTCATCTGATCACACAGCCAGCACGGCGCAAGGGCAGGAGCTCCTTTCCAGAGGCAGCAGATGGCTCGGTGGTCAAGGCGCTCAGCTTCTGACTTTGCAGCAGGTTTTCCCAAGCAGAATGGAGACAGCTTCATTCCTTGTTTGCTTTGGGCACAAATCCATAAAATTACAATCTTATCTACCAGCAAGCTGCAAGAACAAATCAATTTAAGTGACTGAGATACTCTTATTCAATGATTACTGAGCTATGTAAGCATGTAGATCAAAGGATTAGAGATTTCCTGGCAGATCCGCAAAGCTGTTAATGATCACTCAGAAAAATCAACTAAAACACACCTCACTCCTTACTTCTGTAAAACCACATATGCATCCTGGACATACACACTTACACTGCAGTATTCTGTACATCCTGATGAAATCAGTCAGACATCTCTAAGCAGACTTTTTCATCACACTAACACAACTGAAGTTTCAGTATTTTTCTCACAGGCTACACTCCCTTTTCCACTTTCTTTCCTTTGGAGGTACTTAGGTGCACAAAACCCCATCCAAACAAATGTGCGATAACACTCTTCGCACATGACCTTACCCTGCCAATCCAGCACTGTTTTATCGCCTCAGTTTTAAACACATCATCTTTTCCCCTCTCCGGTCTGCAATTGATCCAATTTTCCCCGTAGTGTTTTTTCTCCACTGATTAGCTTCCTAAACCAAGATCTCCACAATGTCATGCTCTTACAGCACATTTGGTGCAAAGGGAAAACACTATGAAGCACACAAACTGACAAATTTTGTACCATTATTTCTCATAACAGGAAAGCTCACACAAAACCTACTTGTAAGTACAAAGAACTGTTCTTCATAAATAAGTGATGTACATCTTTGATCACTTTAATTTAAAAGAGATAATGAGAAATTGCCTTCAACTTGTGGTCTCAGGCTTACCAGGAAGCAATGAAGAATGACCCACTCTCACAAAATGACATATTTAGCAGCCATTCCAAAACAGTAATTTCCAATTTCCTGAAGTTAAAAATCCAACTCAAAGAAACACTTCTGTGATTGAAACATGCAATGTTATTTGTTGGTGAGCTATGCAACGGATTCAGAGGACTTCAGAAAGGCAGTTAACTGAACAGATTCAAGTTTCTACTTCCTACCTTCTCTTCAATTCATTCATTTGGAATAAAAAAACACCACCACATTTGAATATGGATTAATTGGAAATATATTAGGTCTTAAATAAATAAACCTGAAACTTCTGAAGTAACAGATACTATAAATACCATGTTTTTATTAGTCTGTCTTCTTATTTAATCTAATCATTAATATCAACTTAATTTCTACTTCCAAATCACAGCAACCAGCGCTTCCGAAGTAACAGAAAAATGATAACTTAAAGATAAATATGATTCCAATACTACTTCTCAGAATGCTGTACTCAGTAAGCTTGTACCTTAATGTGCTTCAACTTGATTACCTATGCTAAGGCCACAGCTGGAAGAGGACATCCCCCATTTGGTAACACTTCAAGTATCTGCAACTGGAAGGAGGCCAGAGGATAGTAGAGAAACTGAGAAACTGACACGATAAGAGCTGCAGGAAGAGACATATCCTGTATTCTCCACTCTACACATGAAGAGAAAAAGGAAAAACTTGATAATGCAAAAATAAAATAGATAGGGAGGGAATAAGCTGTTCTCTGTGTCAGTGAGAAAAGGACAGCATGTAGAAGTGCAACATTCACATTCAGAGAGGACTGAAACCTAGATCCAGTGGTTGGGAGGGGAGTCTTGTTAGAGGAAATAGTAACATCAATAGTGACTGTGCTTTAAGATTGCACTGCCTCCACACAACACCTTAGTATCTCCATCAAAAACCTTGAGAAGAGGCTAAGCAAACATGAACCAGGAATGATAAAGATGCTTCTCTGGCTGGATTAGGAAGAATGATATGAAACGACCTCCAGAGGACTGGGTTTTTTGTTTGTTTTTGTTTCTGTTCTTAAGTTCTGTGAAAGGAAAGGCAATTAAAGGACAGCTACTGAATTATTTTCACACAAAGGATTTAATCTACTCTGATGGATGATCACTTGGTTTAAAATAGCAGAAGCCACTATACTGAGCACTAATTGGTACTCTTGGGGTTAAGATTAGCCCAGAAAAGACTGAATGGACAAAGACAGCTATTTTTTCACTTGGTGATAAAACTGTACAGGTTGGGTTTTTTGTTTTGTTTTGTTTTTTTTTGTTATTCAAGCAGCTTACTTCCGTAAATGAAGCTACTTTTAAAGCTGTACTAGTAGAGAGAAACATAACAATAGCAGCTTTGAAAACAGAATATCTGATGTGACCGCTGCTTTAAAAAGAAAAAAAAAACCAAAACTGCGTAATAAGACACCTATCAACTTCCACTTCTGACAGCTCACCCCAAAGCAGTCTCACTGAAAAAAATAAATTAAAAAAAATAGGAAAACTGAGGCCCCAGCTTATGATAAACCGTATCAATAATTGAAAACCACGAAGTTCTGAGACAGGACTACATCATGATAAATCTCAATACTTGACCACTTCAGAAAAATCATAAAACGATGTCCTCACTATGCAATTACGAAGAAAATAAATTGCAGTTTATGGACTGAAACAGAAGACACACTCACTAGTGCACAGAGGTACCATCAAGCAGGAAGTTACGTTTGAAAAGCCTCAAAAAAATTCACAGAAGTTTGAAACTATTCAAAAATCAGCTGTTAAACTACACGTGTCTGCATTCTGACCTTCATTTACAGCTCACCTTCTCTTACAGCAGGAAGGCTTTTTTCTATTAAAGCACAAAAAATATCAGAGCTGAAGTTTTCCACCTACTCGTTCAGCTGCCCAGATTACGATTTAGGTAATCATGAATTATCGTTGTTCAGTTTCTAGATAATGACAGGAGTAAGCTATTAAAGTGAATTTAAGGCATATCATACTTCAATGACATCATGCCAGAAACAAAAAAAAAAAAAAAAAATTGAGAGGAAGCACTTGAATTTTTTTAATATTACTTAAAAAAGATAATCTGAACACTAAATATACTTAGAAACACTTATAAAAACACAGCATTTACCTGTTGCATTCAGGGGCAATTGTTGTTTATACTCAAACTGCATATTTATGCATATTATGTACAACAGAACATACACTTTTTTCACCATTTCCCCATAGTCTCTATGCAAGTTGCAAGCCTCCTTATCTCAGAAGTTATTAAATAAATATAGTGGTGCAGTACCATGTACTTTAAAGTGGTTAAAAGATTAGATACTGGACATTTTACCATAGCTATCAGTTAATTGCCTTAAGCCTAGCTGCTATGTCAAGCACCATCTTGTGGCCACATCAGTACTAACAGCCACAATTTCAATAACTGTGTTCTGCTCATTAGAAGCTGTACAAAAACATGATTTTAATATGTCAGTTGGTTTTCTGACATACTCCTCCACTCACACTGCATTTGAGAAACTAATGACATTTCATAAAATGCTCAGGTGGGTAACACTCCTGCATCCACTGCCATCACCAGAAGGTAGTGAGAAAAAAATAATGTCTAAGTAGCATCATAAAAGAGCAGGAAAAAAAACCGTGTTAAGTTCAGATCTCATTCTTTCTCTTCAGATACATCAAGCTGCACAACACGCTGCAAGAGCTGCATAAATGAATTCCACAAACAGCAATGAACCATCCCACAGAAATAACTTTATTTACATTCTCTTTTTATGAGATACTAAAACAGACCGTATTTTTCCAAGCTAGTAGAATGATCAATTAGTCATTTCCAGATTTCAACATTTCAAGTTTAGTACAGCATTGCATAAAATGGAATCTAATTCTCTACAGTCAGATTTTATCCAGTTCTAAGTTCTGCACTCATTGTGTACAAAGATGCAGAAGTCTTTCCAGCTACCTTAACTAAGAAATTGCGACCCTACAATAATTTGAATGCTCTGCAGAATAAGGTAATATCTTATGGCAATGCACCCCAATCCTAGTCCAAAAGAGATCAACACAGTGAATGAAATATGCAACAGCACAAAGGAAGAACTAATCTGTATATACAAAACTTGGTCTTCAAATACGTCAGCACATGCTCATAGCCAAGCCACTAATATCTCAGCATCACAGCGTGTATATAATTTGAGTTCATGCAGAATAAAGCCTGCAACATCTTTTTACAGGACTATTGAATATTCCATAAAGCAAGAAACACAGTTAAGATTAGCATTTAGGGAAATACCCTCATTTTTCTGAGCCATCGTGGGCTGCCCAAACTACAAGAGCTGCTGCAAAAGTAATGTCAGCAGAGACAGATGTTGGAGGTATGGCAGTAGAGGCTGAACCGTCCTGTAAATATATCATTACATTTTGTTGCTGTGCAACAGATGGCAGCAGAGGGATGCTCTGACACAATGGAGCCTGACACAGAAGCGTGTAAAAAGCAAAAGGTACATCACTGAGTTTCTGCACATGGGGAAAAAGGGGGACCCAGTGACCTTCATCAACGCTTACTGAATGTTTCTGGAGACCAAACAGCAAACACTAGCACAGCAAGGCATGGACAGTGCATTTCAGAAGTAGTGGCGGTGGGTCACCTCTGCTGGTACAGGTTTTTACAAGCATAGCATGGAGGTCTTGATCACTGCTGGCCAAAATGCATAGCTGATCACAGAACTGCAGGGGTTGGAAGGGACCTCTGGATGTCATCCTTTCAACTCCCTACTAAGGCAGGTTCCCTACAGTAAGTTGCACAGGAAAGCGTCCAGGCAGGTCTTGAATAACTCCACAGAATGAGTCCACAATGTCCGTGGGCAGCTTGTTCCAGTGCTCTGCCTTCCTTACAACAAACTTCTCCCTCACGTCTGTACGAAACATCCCATGTTGAAAAATAGCATTTTATAGCTAAGAATTTGTTCCATCAAGAGAGTGTTATTGCACAACTAGTGTCCGTTGTAATTTCCATGGAAACACACGGGAGGCATTACTTTTAGAGCTACTACAAACATTTATGGAAACAGCAGAGACAACAGGGTGCAAGTATTTCTTGAAGTCTTTGAAGTTTTTGTTATTACCACTCAGTGGCAAGTTGAAACCCTTCACAGGCATTGAGAATGCTTGAACTTCTTAAGTCTGGGCATTCCATTTAATGCTGTGGACTATCTGCTAGTCTGTGCTTGACAGTAATTCCAGGAAGAGGCAGCAAAAGCAAAGTAGTATTATCTTGCTTTACACACAGTACATGAAGTATACACACCAATTAAGGGTGTCAATCTCAATGTTCACCCAATTATACCTTAATAAATAGTCAGACCATAATAAATGATTATCCAAGGTCAACCTAGCTCAATAATCATTGCTGTTGCAGCTTCTCAAAGCTCTTCAATTTGACTTGGAATTGTAGTTAGGAATATTATGAAGTATCTTTCCCTTGGATAATCTTTTGATATCTCTGCTGTACCATTCGTAATGCAGTAGCGCTACTAAGAGTAGAAAAAGGTACTTGAAAATATCTTGATGGTAAGAGTGGGAAAAATTAATAGATGAGGTCAGTCACAGCATAGCAAGACTACAGAAGAACAATACCTCCAACACTTGGAACATTCATAATTTGATTTAAGCAGATTGACCTTAACTTCCTCTAGCAGATGTTTTCAGATCTTTCCCTTTTGCTTCCCATATGACTTACACTCACACAAAATACGTCTGATTCTCTATTGGCTTTCACATTCATCCTTCTCCTTGTGCCTCAGCCCCCCTTACACCTATTACCATGGGAGCATTGTGTCACACAGCAGTGGGAGTGAAGTAACCGATGCAACACAACCAGGCTCATCAGAGGGCACAAGCTTTATTTTTACCTCCTAACCATAGCTAGTATCTGCAGAATTGAATCAACACCAATTTTCAAGAGCTGTTTAACAAGTGGCATCTCAGAATGATCAAACAAAGCCTACAGTTTTGTTTTAATAAACTATACATACAAATTGATATATACAGAGGTAAAAGGTTGCTTTATAAGATTGTACTGATACACTAGTACAATTCATTGATTTAGGTGCCACAGCAGAAGCACGTAAAATGAAATTTATAATATAATCAAACACATGCAATTGCTCATTTTAAATGGAAGCAAATGTAAAATGTATCTCCATCAGACTAGGAGAAGGCATTTATGCTACCATTTAGAATTCAGTTTTGGAAATTTCCTGCAGGATCCTCAGTCACCAATAAATCCATAAGACAATTTGTATAGCACTAACTTGAACCAGTGCTGCGTTCAGAAGAATAGTCAGAAAGGCAGAGGAAAGAAGAGAGGAATTTGAAAGAGAAATTTTGCAGCTAAATAGAAAACATTCTTCTCATACACATGAGTCAAGCTTCAATACATACCACAGAAACAATAAAGCAATTCCAGGGAAATCAAAATGCAATTTAAAATAATTTCTACAGAGGGAGCCAACAACTCAAAGAACAGGATTAACGAAATGCAGTTCAGATCAGCGGAATTCTTCCCAACAGTCGGTTTCCTTCATCACATTTGCATGTTTTTTGGATAGGCATAGAACACTGATCATTCTAACCCCAAAGAAGTCCCAAGCATCAAGTTTACTCTCTGTGCTTGGTAACACACCATAGTACAGTGCCAATACACAGAAGAACTTCTATTTGCTACGGGAAAAGGTGATAATTCATGAAACAGATGATTCTAAGAAGCTAGTTATTCATTAAAAACAGCATTTTGGAAGTTTTGATTTTTAGCAGTTCTAGCAACCACGTAATTTTGTAAAAATAAATAATTCCACTGTAAACGCTTTAATAAAAGTTTCCACACAAACTACTACAGCAGGTGTGTCCAACCCACTAGCTTAATGTTCTTGCTGCCCTTTTTTGTGTTTTAATAAAAAAATAAAAGAAACAAGATGATTAGTTACTTCCATTAACTACATTATGCATTTTATATCTGGCCCAAAACAATTTCTCTTCAAAGCAGCCCAGAAAAGCCAAAAAGGTTGGACAACCATGTACTACAATAACAAACAGGCTGGTACGATAGATGATTTGGAAAAAAAAAAACAGTTAAACAACATTTCATGAAAATGACAAATGGGGAACATTTTCTTAAAGCTGGGCACCTCGTTCTTGCCATAATGTGTTCTCCATGTTACTTCATTGCAAAATCTTTTTCCATATTACATACGAATCCACTCAGAAGTGCCTGTGAGATATATTACATAAAGTAACTCGAGAGCTTTGACAGACATTCGTGACAGGTTCACACATTGCCCCAACCACGCAAATCATTTATGTTGTCAGCATATGTTGAGTAGGCTGACAAAAGATTTAAAGCTTAGTATTTGATATTTTAGTACCTCTCCCCCTCCTCCTCCAACAACCTTTACCATCTCAGTGGGTTTTTCAATGGTGGGGGGAGGGAGGAAGCAGGTGGATAAAGGAAAAAAAAAAAAAAGGTATTTAAGGGAGACTGTGGGCGAACAGGACAGAAAATCCTAAATGCAATAGATAAAAACTTCGAGAGCATTACTCATGATCAACTACACCCTCTAGTGGCACAATACATTCTCACTTGGGTGATTCCAACAGCATGAGACAGAGAGCTTCAAAATTTTGCGTCCACTGCATTCACTGTTGGTTGCTGCACAATGAACCGTCAGTGAAGTATTGCTGCCATGTGGGCTTTAGTCCCTTAGCTTTCACACCTAAGTGTTATGATAGGTAGCAATTCACACCAAATAGAAGTCAACTCCACTACAACATGCCCACCAACAGGTTCAGACAATGTCGAAGGGATTTATCTAATATACCAGTGCTCCATCAAAATCCCAGCTGTAAGTTTCCCTCCTCCTTCCCAGGCATCATTCAGGCCCTCTGAAATTTCCATGCCTCCTTGATTCACCCTTCCAATACTCGCTTCCTTCATATATATACCTTGGTTAAATAAAATCAGAACTCAGACTCTGAATGAACAAAAATCAAATACTACAGATAATACAAAAATGTATCTGTTACCCAACGAGCTATTCCCAAGCTGTCCCTTCCTCCCTTGTTCAGTTTTTCTACTAAAATGTACTTATATAGCATGTGTGCCACTTAGAACAAACTAAACAAATTCTTCTTGGCAAATTTGCATCTTCTTGGCAAATTTGCAGCAGAGCAACACCTCTGTCCTCCCATCTGACTGCAACACATCAAGTAGCTGGCAGAAGAGAAAGAAAGCTTTTATCTTCTCCTTTCTCACTTCATTGACTTTATCTCCGAGAAAAGCTAAATTATGAAAGCCAAGGCAATTGTGGGGCACAAAACATGTCCCACATTTCCTACTTTCCCATACAGCTAACTTCTTCCCCTTCAAATAAAGTGCTCAGCCATGGCAAAAGTTGCTTAAACAAAACAGTCTATAAAACTATACAACCAGCAGCTCAAGCTGTATTAAAATAACTGTATCCAAGCACCGCTTAGCTCAGAGGTACCACCAAACTCCACACAGTGTTTATAAGGCACTTTAGTCTCATAATTAACACAAGCCAGTCATGCTACCAAGATTTTGCTGCAGCCCATATTATGGTAAAAGATAGTTTTACTTACAGACAAAACCCTTGCAGACACTACTCTGTGTCAGTGAAAAAATACTCTAGCCATACTGGGGACTTGATTAATAAACTCAGTATTTCTACTTTAACACCAAGACAACATAACTTAGGTCACATCTCAGTGCTTGCTGCAGGCAGTTTAAATTTATTCTCCTCAGTAACTTTTGATGTGGACAACAACACATGCATACACACGTACTCAGAAGTACTTGGTCAACATGACCTTCAGTTAAAATTGTTCTGTCTGATTCTGAGAATTAAAAACAGAAGCAACTCCTGTAAGAAGAACTGTACAGATGGCTAAGGAAAATGTCTCCATTTCCCTCAGTTTGCACTTATTTACTATTCTCAGAAGGAGAAAAATATGCGTAGACCTCATCAATCTAATTAAATCCAAGCTTCCTCAGTCATCTTGCAAGAAGGAATTCTGTTCTTTCCCTTCAAAATTAAATGGGATTAGACAGCTTGGGGGATGTAGGAAACATCTCTTGGACATCTTTTCACCTGTGCAGACAAGATATTACTGTTTCCTGTCTGCTATTCTTCCTGCAGACGACTACCAGAAAGGCAATCATTCATAACTCTTAAAATAGAAGAGTGGCATTGGCATGGTATCATGCTAAACTGTCAGAGCGGCTGGTAGCTGTACTTATCTCTCTAGATAGCTAAGATTCAAGGACAACGCGATCAAGCCAAGTCAGGGTGTAACCAGTCCAATTATCTTGGGAGATAAAGCACACATTATCAAACAACATTTATGTTTTTATGAGGAAGGGCTAAAAGTGACCCATAAGAAACTGAAGGGTGTCTGACAGTGAGAAAGTCAACACAGAACTGTTACACAAAGAGTATCACAGACTTTGCCTTTACCAGGTAAGTCAGTATGAAAGCTGTCAACATACCAAAGACTGAAAGATAAAATATTCTAAGCAGATTAATTTTGTCATTGGAAAAAAAAAATCATCTTTGTATTTGACTTTTAAAATGTTAGGACATACTCAGAAGAACTTCTCAATAAAAGGACACTCAAAAGAAGACTAAGTCTATAAATCTATCAGCAACAATTACCCTAAACCCTGTTCCCCAGAGCCGGAATTTCTTTTAAATAAGAAGCAGCTATCCTTTTCTGATATATTTATAAGTATGGATAATTATAATTAATCTGTAAGTCAAATAAGGCAACTGGAGGACTGAAAAGCGCTCTGAGGTCCAACTCTGTCATCTGTTCCACACCACACAGTTCACATGGTATAGAAAGAGCAGCACATAACGTGTTAGAAGAATTCCACAAGCCTGTCCTGACATGACGTGACAGCGACCTACTGCAGCTTTTCCCCAGACAAGCATCCAATGACATTCAAGACGACGACAAGGTTCACAGCACATCCACAGCACATAAATCTCAAGAGAAACTTAGTGATAACAAAGAAAAGCTGAAGAAAGGATCTTTTCAGCTCACTTATATAAATCTGTAGCTTTACTGACTTTTCTTTATTTAAAAGAGTTCAACCCTTCATTTAAGAAGACGCAGTTAAGTAACAAACAACATGCTCCAAGAGATCAGACAGGATTTCAGTATGCTTCAACTACTTCAAATGAAATATTGCACATCAAAACATTGTTTAATCAGTATCTATTGTGCAAATAAAACTTGCGTACACAGTACAACTTGTACTGTCCAAAACACAGACCTGAGTGTCATTTAACTCCTGCTTAACCCCTGAATGTTCTAGAAGTTTCTATACTCACAGTAGGCATCTTTTTAAACAGTCTAGCTTATTTAATCATAATTATTCTGTCCACCAACGCTCTATTAGTAGCGTGCATAAAAAATATCTTATCTACAGATCAAAGGCAACTGCAGTTGCCTGTCTGTCGCCAGGAGCTCTAGCAGTTTTAATGTCACAGGTACATTACCATGATGTACAAATATAAGTTAAATGTCTTTTTCCATCAGCAGAAAGAACATGGAGACTATATTTGGTCAGTAATTCAATCACAAATGCTTTCAGCACGCACTGCTTCTTTCCCCAAAGGAATTAAACCTTCATTATCAGAGTGCATTTTTACTGCTTGAAAAACTAGGATCTTGCTGAGAAACATGCAAACTTTCAGCATGGAAAAAATCTAACAGCTACAGATCCTAATTCATTTAAGATACCTAATTCACCTTACACGTGGATAAACTACTTGCCAGTGTTTTTGATAGTACTATGAAATAATGCAAAAATAATGGTAATGTAATAACAGAAATAAGCAATTGTGTGCAAGGGCTGGCTGGAAAAAAAAAAAAAAAAGGTTTGGGGTTGTTTTTTTTTTTTGTTTGTTTGTTTATATCTAGTCGTGCAGATGCAAACAAAAGGGAACAAACCCCTCACTATCTTTATCCTAAAGGAAAGAAATGTGAAACCAATCCTAAAGAGCTCATCTTATTCAGAAGATAGGACTTTTGTACAAGTATTCCACTTGTCATTACAGAAAAGACACTGAATAAATAAACTTATGTAAGAGCTTACAAGCAAAGTATTTTCTACAGTCTTTCGTACAAACTATCTTAAAAAAAAAAAAAAAGTTGTTACATAATATGGATTTAAAGGATAGCTGAGAGGACATTCAAATAGCAAGTTCTTCAGGCAGCACAGAGAGAACAGTGATAGATGCAGCAAGTCTGGGCTTAAGGCACTGAGGATAGCTCTTCAGCTATCAATAGTTATTGTTACTACTGGCATGCTACTATTTCACATCATGAAGAGCTTTAAGAGCAAAATAATTTAACTAAATTCTGAAATAGAAGCCTTATAATATTGAGTTATTTGTACATCTAAGCATACAGATCACAGAAACCACGAATTTTCCAACCTGGGCATCTTCTGCTCAGTGAACACTTACTCTCACTTAAGAATGGACTCTGGCTGAACAAATCAGTTACTACACAGAGTTCTGATAAGCCTCCCATCATTTCCAAGGCGTACATACACTTCACAAGTTAGTAACTGAAAAAACTTCAGTATTTGTTTTAGAATGTATCATAAGAGGGGCAAAGAAAAAGGTTTTCAAAATGCTGGCATAAAAACATCAGAATCCTCCCTGGATATAATAAAGACAGTATGTACTGGTATTTCAACTTTACATTTCCAAATACATGTCCAAAAACTTTGACATAATATACAGTATCTGCTTCACATATAAAGTTTTTATATTTTTATATACAGCACTCCAAAATAAAAGCTAAGGGTTATTTTGCCTGAACGCAGGAGATGACCTAAAACTGGAATCTGAACTTGAAGCTTCTTTGGGTGTGGCACCTCTTGACAAACCGCACAGAAACAGCAAATATTACCATAACTGCTTCCGTACATAAACTGACGTAAGATGAAGACAAACTGAGATGAACACAGACAGTTAAACTGCATGTGCACCAACCACAGTAAGAAATCTTCACAAATGACTTTTTTTTTCATCTATTTTAAAAACTAATAATAGTTTGGTTTTCAGAAATGTTACTTAGTATACAGCACACAACAATGAAGAGCAAAGGCTATTTCTGAAAACACATTTCTGCTTTAGAATTCTACATATGCACGTATACAGGAAAGAAAACACATATAGTACTCATGCATATCACCATGAAGGGCTTACAGTTCTTTGTGCTTCTCCTCCGCAAGAATTTGGTCATTTGGTTTCAGCCCATACCTTGGGGAAACAAACAACACAAAGTAGTTAATTCATTTGAAAATAACTTTAAAGCATAGTTTTATACTACAGCAAATTATTGAGCTAGGTAATATTTGTTGATTCAGGTAGCTCTGATATTGTAAGGTAGCAACAAAGCTCTCAGAAGAAAATTTTACGTCTTTATCAAGTTTACCACTACACATAACTTTTGCTTTATACCCAGCATTGAATTAGACCAGACACTGACTTCCCACGTATCAAAAACTATTGCACTTGACAACAAAATCACAAACAGATCTCAAAATCTGAGAAAACGCAGTAGTGAGGAGTACAGACAGTGTGAATGCTATAACTGGGCATTGTGTTTTCCCTTCTATTAAAAACAAATATTATACCAAAGACTTCTTGCAGTTAAAGAAATAACTATGCCAACAGGCCATTATGAGGACAATTTCTGCAGCCCACATAGGAAGCCTCTGCTGCAAGTCAGGGCCTGAAAGCAGCCTTGGTTTCTAGCTCAAGCTGGCAGGCAGCCCTAGAAGCAGGCTGCGTACGCTGCAGGTTCAGGGAGCACTGAGTGCTGCTGCTCCTGCTGCAGGCGGCATTGTCACTCGCTGGGGAAAACCTTTAAAGAGTCACCTCGTTGGTGCTGTATCTCCAAACATTACTTTGCCACCTCAAACTACCTTGCAGACAGAACAACTGTGGGGGTTTGCTATTGTTTTTTTGTTTGATTCTTTTGTTTGCTTCCCTGGACAGCCCTCAGGAATGGAAGCAGCTGGAAGTAGGCAACATTTGGGGGTAAATGTGCAAACAGTAACTGCTTGTTCTTCAGTCTCAAAGAGCTCCTCGCTGTCACTTTGCGCGGTTTTTATCCCTTTCTGCAGTCAAGTGCAGAACCACAAACCACTCCTGAGTAAAGATTCTGGTCAATCAATCAAACCACTTTGCATATTGATTGTTGTTTCAAATAAGCAGCTAAAACATTCTGTATTCCTTGTATCATTTCATGATAACGTTCTCTGAAACTGTTTTGTTTTCAGCATCCATTTAAAATGCAAGCATCAACCCCAGACACATTCTCAAGCTCACCAGAGCTGCATTCAGACATACCAGACACTGGCTAACTGACCCATTTTTCCCGTTCACATTTCCAGAGGCTGTTTTGCTTATTTCCCGTAGCACCACACCGACTTACATCCATTTTTCACCCTGTTGCTAAACCCTTTGCGAAGTCGCTTCTCATTAGGACATAGCAGGCTCCATCTGCCTTCTCCTTCTAAATGCACAGTTGGCATTTGACTCAAAGTACAACACTAATGCAGTTCAATAGTAGATTTGGGTCATTTGGTTTAACTGCAAGTCTTCTTTACAGAATACCACCCTATCGCTCCTTACTCCACCTTTTTTTAACTGTTGTGATGTTACATCCACATTTTCCTTACCGATTAGCATCAAGCCCTTTCTCTTTAATGAACAAGATCTGGCCATCTACCAGCCTTCTCCCTAATGCTGCAACACCCCTCTGAGCATCTCCACTTATTATTTGCTATCAATAACATGCTTAAAATATAACAAGACATGAGAAGAAGAAAAGCTACCAGGAAATTTCTGAAAGAGCAGTCAGAAACCAAAGGACCAAGACCTGATCATGCCACTGGCACTACAGAGCCAGGGCTCTGGTAGGCAGTGCAGAAGGGATCTGCTGCCCCAGTTCCCCTGGTGAACCTCACATTACCTGTATATTTTTCATAACCACCTAAAGATGCATCGCCTGAAAACTCTAACTAATGTAGCACATTTCAAGCTATCAAAGTAACTGGAACAACACACTGCACAAGTATCTTACATTTACATGTCTACTATTAAGCTAGGAAGTAGAATAAAAGCAAATATGCTGCAGAATTGGGCAAAGGAGACGAAAAGAGAGTTCAAACTTCAGTGTGTTTCAGAAACAGTTCTTCTGAACACTTCATTATGTCCTTTACAGCCATTTAATCCCCTGCAAGAGCAACCAACATTCCAGCCACCTGCTTCTGGCAGGCAGCTGTGCAGCCACAGAGGGGACAAAAAAGCCGCAGCTGCAGCAGCTATCATCCCATACAGCTGCCAGCTTCCCCCAGGACATGTCAGCTGCACTGCCAGATAGGTACAGCCCAGCCTGGGAGCACTGCAGCCGGCCTGTGCTGCCACCTGACTGACAGCCTCAGCCACCCGAGGGAGACATGAGGTCCTTAGGAAATTTCTGAAGCCACAACATTTACGGTTTAAGTTACATGTTACACAAACTAATGTCACTCCAACATACCCCATTACAATCACGGTCAGCTTGCCTGTAAATATTACAAAAAAATAAATAACAAGCAACCACACACAAAACAAACACTGATCAGTATTCTAACATCCATCTTCTACCCTCAGTTTAAACTACAAAGTTTCACAATCTCTTAAACTATTTTTTTTTCAAGTATCAAGATAATTAATCTTCTTTTTAAACAGAATTCTTTTTAACATGGTTACAAAAGAGCATGTTTAGGCACTGAACTTAGCAGGAGAAAAAAAAAAAGAAGAGCAAACTACTCCCCCAAAATGTCAAGAAACACAGACCCAACTTAACTGACTCTCTGGAACTGCATCTCGATGCTGTGAGACTGCAGCCACCCAAATCAGCCTGCCGAGTGAGGAGACTGGAGGACAACCCAGGATAAATTTCAGTGAAATAAGCTTGAAATACTTGAATGAAATTACCAAATACGTTCGCACCTTCCATAAACTAAGCTTTCCCAAATCTCTCAATATTTTCCCCATTATCAGAATAGATTTCTACTCTTCTACGCATATGACTTCATGAGCATTCACATACAACATTATCATCTCAATTTCAGTGTTCGCAGCAGTATTTTATTAAATGCCTGCTTCTCATTTTTTTAAAGCATACTAGAACCTGCAAGCTCAGCTCTGACTTTGTGCCATGGGCTTAAAAGATTCTTCTGAAATGGTAATCCTATAACTCAACACCTTTTTTTTTCCTTCTTTCTTAAATTTCCCCTAATATAACAGGAATAGGAACTAATGCAATTGGACCATAGTCAGCAGTTTGACAAAAGTGCCTTTAGTTCACCAAAAATGCCCTTCAGGCACCATTCAATTTAATACAGTCTTAACCAAATTAAAAAGAAAAATAGCCTACACTAAATATGGACAGGTAAACAAAAAAAACACCTTCAAGTGAATACCAAGCTGAGAACTACTCCAAACTGCAGAGTTCAGAGTGACAAACTAGCACAGACATGAATGCTGCTGCTTAGGCCAGAAGAGTCAGGCCAACATCTCCATCACACAGACTGCCCAGAAAGAAGGAGGTACATGAAGATGTACAGATATACATAACCAAGCGGTATTCTCCTGAATATTTTCCAAAATACTTGTGAAGGAACAAGCTAGAGATAGAGATATTTTTACATGAACTGACAATGGGAGTAGTCAATACTAAAAAAAAAAAAAAAAACAAAAAAAACAGCATTTATTCTAGCAATGCAAAAACAATAAAGCACCCTAGGAAGCTCTGAACAAAAACATTCAGCTTTTCAGCCATTCCTCTGCCTTGTCTGATAAACAACAAACATGAACAGTACACAGCTCCAACCTGGCTTTAAAAACATATTAAAAATGGAAAGGATGAACAGGTACATCTCTGACACGTTCTTTGGACTTCAGAGAAAAAAATCATTAAAAAAAAAAAACAACCAAGAGCATGATTTTTCTTGTCCAGTTAGTACTGCCATGGCCTCCTGGGTGCACTAAGCAGACAAAATAGATTTAGAGATGATGCTGTATTAGGTTTTGCTTCATCAATAAAAGAAGCAACCCTTTACAGCAGAGCTCTGCGGAAGCATATCTTCCTAATTTTTCAACAAAGCCATTAAGAAACAGTAAGGACTTCAGTGTAGACTTCTTGTACCTAAGATCAGATAGAGTGCATTTTCGTAAGAGTGATTCAGCAGTTACATTGCTTCAGCTTTCAAGTGATGTTAAAGCTCCTTTCACTTCTCTAAAAAAAGAAACGCAGCCTTTCTTCTGGTGGTTTTTCTTAATTATTAATCTTCTGAAACTAGGCCAAGCAGCCAGCAGGACCCCAGTGCTCATGGGCACTTCTCCAGGCTGCGTGAGCACTCTTGACCAATACTACCAATGCTGCCCATGAGACCTCACAGGTAGAAGCACAGCACGTGTGAGCCTGCTGCCACAACTGACCCCTGAGCATTCAGAGGGCAGTGCACAGAACCCACCCAAACTCCCAGAACACCTGAAGCTGATGTGAACTATGGGGGGGATGGAGATGCAAGGTCTGGTTTTATTTTCTTCTGCAGTTTTGCTAACCCAGGCTCTAGGGGTTGTGCATTTTCTAAATCAAGCTGAAAACAAAAACCCACAACCCAGACTACGCCTCACACAGAAATTCAGCAGCCAAGAGCATCACGGATCAGATACAAACAGCTAAACCAAAATTAAAGTTTTCTGTAACTGGCACACACACCTACGCCAAATACTTGTTTTAAAACATCATTTTTTTTTTCCATAAACCACCCCAATAATGGACTTTGATTCATATCCTCACAGTCATTGCCTCCTGCCTGACTCGCACTGTTTTTCTTCCCCAGCAGTGAAATACAGTTGCTTTGTCATTCCTTTCCTGTATATTCCTTCCTGTTGTTTTGCTATCTTCTCTCAGCTTCATGCTTCCCATTCCCCCCCAGTATATCTCCCATTTGGCATCTCATTTTGTGTCTGTGCAGCTTCTCTCACATAGCTTTTCACATGCTCTTCCTGGCCTCAAGCTGACTGCAGACCAGGCACCCCTTCAACACTGATTTTCATCTTTTGCAACAGCTGGTCACTGTTACTCTAGGATGATACAGGTTATACGATTTTAGAAAGTATCCTTACTGAATAGACGCTTGCTTCCTTGCCAAACAAAATACAAGACCAGAATCACTTCCTTGAGAAACTACAAGATTAAAGAGACTTTCTATGGATAGCAACACAATTCCAAAGAAAAAAAATAAGTATGGCAATAGTCCACTTACACTAACAAAAAACAACCTAAAAGACTTTCCAGACATTCCTTTAGTGAAGTATTAGGGATGAGAGTGACTCCACACCTCAACTAACTTCATCCTGTATTAGTGCTAGACCCAGGACCAAGCTGCAGACTTGGGAGTGACCTGAGCTGCATGCTCAGCTGATGAAACCCACAGATACAGTAAACCAGCAAGGATACACAGTGACAACAGTTCTACCAGGCAGCAAGATGAACCCTCACACAGTAACTTCAAAGCACAAACAGATGCAGAGTCAAGTAGATAAGGAATAAAAATACAAGCAAGGACAAAGTGTGTCCCACAGAGCAGTAACCTGCAGGGAGGATATCAGATGCCACAATCTGCAGCCAAGTCCACATGAGCTTCCACCTTACGTCAAACATTGGATACATCAAGGAACTAGTTTAATATAGAAATGAGGCAAAGTAAACAGATAAAACAACCAAGGAAAAAAAAAAAAACAGCAGAAGGACAACGTGGTGAGTGGTAAACCTCAGCAACCGCTCACATGTTGTCCCTTTCCATTTTTAAATGGAAGACAGCTAAAATGTTTACATTAGGAAGAAGAAAACTAGACAGGAAAAAAGCACAGGGTACTGATAGTGGGAAAGAGGCATGAAAAACAGCATCAAGGGAAATTAAGATACTTCTGCCTCAAGACAGGAAAATGAATGCCTTTCCATCACTACCAATAGCGTGGAATCAATACCAGGTAGGGAAAACAGCACACAGCATTATACTGCCAGGGGAACGCTCTGCATAACAGAACTAAAGCATCTTCATCAGGATGAGTTAACGAGCAACTTAAGCCACAGATCCTGGCAACGACAGTTATAGAATTTCCCAGACTTGAAACACTGCAACTGGAATAGAAACATCAGCGCTCACAAAACAAAGCCACACCTTGGAGAAGCCACAGAAGAGTTCTGGGGCTCTCATTTTTCCAACATCAGGTTTTTCCCAGTTCCTGTGTACTTGCATGACTGGAGTCCTACTAAGCTGCATCATGTCCCACATAAACATCTGTTTTTCAGAAGAAAGCTTTTGGAATTTCCGGGTGAAAGAGATCCTAAAAATACTAGCAGAAAGATTTTATACTTTTTCTTGCCACGATGCTACTCAGGAAAATGAAAGATGGATTTAAACTTCCATACAATTAACTTCAAATTGCACTGCTGAACCCTAGGTGAAAAATGAATAAACAAATGAAACCACTGCACTCTAATACAGCTATTTTGTTTCCCCATTTCCTACATGGATACCAGAACTATTTTCAACGTAAGAGTTACTACGTATCATTTTTCCTGATTCTTTTTTCTTTGCTTTTTTTCTTCTCCCCAACCTCATCCCCTCTCTTCACATCCAAAGTTTTCCTTTGTAGCTGTTTCGTAAAGATCCAGTGCCGTACATTTGAACTCCCACAACAGACAGTATGTTTGGAAATCAGGATTTTAATCAGCTATTTAATATTGTAAGACACACTTAAAGGGCTTTTGAAACTGAAGTCAAAACAATAATAGGTTTAAACGATTAAAAGGGATTAAGAAAGCCGGGAAAGTTCAAAGCCTGTTAATCAGCACAATGCAGAAAACTGTGATCATTCAATAGGGTCAACCCTATCACTTTGGGCTTAAGCACATAGCAGGAACCTTGTCACAAGTTTTCTTAACTGCCGAATTGTGAGCTAAAGATTTAAGACCTCTAAACACTTCCACTGTCTACTTTCACAGTAATAACTTCAGAATTATCTGAGCACAAGCACTTTAGTCTCCTTGCTATCTGAAAGCAATTTCTTTTCAACAGCTACCACCACACTTTATCCATTTTCTTCAGAGGTTGTTGCTCTGGATGTTCAGAGTACTCATTACATTAGCAGAAATTATACTTACTGAACTTTTAGTGACTTCACTAAGAAATACAATACTTAAATTCATGAAGTATTCACTACTCTGTTTATAGGCAGCGCTCTTCAGCGCATTCTTTTATCTCTGAACATTAAATAACTAAGCCATATTTTAGTGCTACCAGCCTTTTCCATTAATTTTCTTCTGACAATCTAGATTTTCCATACAGATTTTTTTGCCAACCAAAAATAAACAATAGCCTGTAGACTAATATTTTATTATAAATGCAAACTAGTTTTCACTATCTTGCATTCGAGCTTTAATGAAACCCTGCAAAAAATTCACAAAAGTAATATGTATAATCTAAAAAACAATCTGCTGGGTTCCCAAGTTCACCGTAAGTACTTTCTATCACTTTAAAATGTATTGTTTGTACCAACTTCTACCAGTTCTGCAACAGATCCTGCCAGCACCAGGACTGAAATTCTGCTGCAGAATCTCTCTTCTCGCAAGGAGATTTAACCAAGCATCATCAGGGGAAGGCAGCAGCATGACCGTGGCTGTGGTTCTGAGATTCTCCTGCGTGCATCTATAGCCTATTGTAATGGTTTCCTCTAGACAAAAACTCTTTGCATGCCCTACATGAATACATAAGGAATATATGAAAATACTGAGCTGCAAACTCAAGTGAGCTTCTTTACACTTGAAAACAATCAAACCATTTTTTTCCAGTGAGGCACATTTGTAAAGCAATGTGCATTAAGTATCAGTTTGAAGTACAACAGGCTCTACACTTCTGAAGCAAAATACAGGTCAATACTTCAAACTAACAAAGGAAGTCAATGTTACACTGTTATAAATATCAAACAACTACTTTGAGTTTCATACAACACATTTCCTATATACATTTAATAACTGAACTACAACTTTGTGCCCCCACTACATTTATTGTGTCTCTACCTTTAGAAAAAAAAAAAAAAAAAGAATCTCTAAACCATTAATACTTCAGCATTTTTAGTACTAAGAAATGTCCCGTCAATCCCGTCAATGCAGGAAGAGACAACTGCTGCCCAGTAAAAAGTTCAAATCAATAAGTCAGCCCAGAATATCACTTTCAAGCAACAGAATTCTTCAAAAGTAGGACACTTAAAGCACAGAGGCCGTACAAAATCTTCCTTTGTTAAACACTTTTTTGTCTTTAAAATCCTAAGAGTTCACCTTCTTACATTACTCATAGTATCATAGCAAGACTGGTTTATCATACTTAATCATTTTGTTTAGAAACTAGAACAGTGACTCTGACATATAAGCTTCTTTAAATTATTATTATTCAAAGTTAGGTAGCAGACAAACAGATATCTATTTCTACCAGTCAGGCTTGGCAAAAGCATCCATTTCTCACTCTTGCAAACTTGATGAGCCTTTGCTCAGCCCAAAAGCAAGGTCTCCTCCACGACCTGCCTCTGCACTTGCTCACCTGATACAGGACAGGTCAGCTTACAGAAGCTTAAACATACAGCTGGCAGGTAGCTCATATCCTTTAATTCACCTTTTCCAAAAAATATTTTAACACTGGCTAAAATAAATAGTAAAGAACTTAGCAAGCCACTTAAAGCACTACCTTTATTGGAAAAAAAGTAGTATATGAAAAGTGGCAGTTTTTTTTCTTTACTGCACCAAAAATATCTTCATTTCATTATAAAGGATGCAGGAGCAATGCCAAGATAGAGACTAAGGGACGATCTCTTGACAGAAACTCATTGGTCTGCCACCATAGGAGGATCACAGATTCCAAGAACAGCAATTAGTGATTCTGGGAAGAACTGTTTCTCCCTTTTAGCCTCTAGCCACTACCACTGTGTTTTGCATCTTAACTCTTAACCCACAGTGGCAGCCACAACATCAAGCCCAGGCATCCAAGGATCTGGTGGAGAGAAAAAGAACAACTGAGGCAAGTGGACAGTTCCTGCCCAAACACACAGCCTGAAGGAGCCTCCTGCTTCAGCTGAAGAACAATTTAACATTAGGCTGGTTGCAGAAAAACATGTTTGAACATTTCTAATTTTGTGAGTTAACAGAAATTTGAAATTCAAATTATCCTCCTAAATAACCAGGCTTCTTTTATTATTTTTTACCGCAGTTTATATATTTAAATTGAACTGTCCTACTTTTGAAAACAAGACAGCTATGCTTCACGTGCTCTTGGCTAAAACAGGATCATGTAGTTGGTGCTTCCAAACAAAAAAGCAACTTACCTTACAATTAATCCTGTATTTGAACAACACAAACTGCTGACACGACTCTATATGAAGCTTGTCCCAGCTCATGTGTCAGAAATACCCCTAACACAATAATTGCTAAAGAAAGAGGTCACATTTTGCAATAGTTATTACAAGAATAGCATTTTTCCCCTCTAAAGTAATGACAATGTAATTTCAAGCTCGTAGTCTCCAAAAATAAGAGATATCCAACAACTTGTCCTTTTTTGAATTACTAAGAAATACTGCAGACATTGAAACTTCCCTGACAATTTAGGATATGAATCAGAACACAGCACCCTGTGCACACCAACTAACAGCTGCATCCTGTTGTTCTCTAGTACTGCAGCACAGACCAAAATCACAAGTAGAATTCAAGAGCTATGATGAATAATGAAGGTTCAACGGAATGCTGGAACACACTCTTACAAAAATGAAGTTGCAGTACCTAGAAAAGAAAGCAGATTCGGGGAGGCCTTCAGTCTCATTTTTTCCCCACTCTGTCAAAAGCTCCATCAAAAACGCTCCCAAGTGTTCCTCTAACTTCATGTTGTTACTCACTTGCTACAGTTCGCCATACTAGGCCGTGGTGTTCCCCTCTATGCTGTCATGTGTGTCAGATTATTGTACCCCTGTCACTTCAGGACAAGGGAAAAAAAAAAAAAAAAAGAAGAACAAATCACTGGAGCAAGCTGGAAAAATAATCACATCAAATCCTCTAACCATAGCTGCCTAGTCTGTATCAGATAAGACAGACATAAAACCACAAGTTCAAAGTAGGTCTGGAAGATGAAGGTCATTTAAACATTAAAAACCAATTCACGAAGCTTGCAAAGATACAGACTTTCTACGAGCAATTATCAAGTTGAGCTCAAAGATACAGCATTGTTTCACAGCATTTGACACAGGTTTAGAATCTAATAACACACAACAAACATCTACAACAGCAACTGGTGAGCTTGGGGATGAATCTCCTGGTAGCAATTAAAAAATAAAGCATAACACTCTCAGTGAGCTATCCCATTATAGTAGTAAAAAAGAGAGCCAACTGTTTGTGAAGTGATGGATCTTTGTCCCCGATTCCATGTTTACTCTGAACTTACTATGGAACTTCAGGCTCCGTGACCTCACATCCACAACACAGCCTCGGTCTTTCTCCAGTAACTTGGAACATTCAGAGTTCCGCCCCATCAAAAACAAAGTAAAGTAAGATTCAAACAGCAGGTTTGCCCTTCTTCAGCTCTTGACTAAAGGAAAACAAGAACACCAGTAATTCAGAAGCACTCACACTGCCTCCACCCCCACCAGCTGTAGCAGAGATCACAGGCCCAGCTCTGCAGAGCAGCAGGGTACGCCTGGAGCAATACAATAACAGCAGCACAAACACCTCAGAACACAGGTTAGACTAACACCGATGCAGCAGTCACACACTATTGAGGAATAGTCTGGCCAAGTCTTAAGTTGATAAAAAAAATACGTTAAACATAATTAATTTCAAGGATGGATACACACACCCAGGGAAGAAGAGCTACTGTGGCTGCACTTTGCCTGGATGATGTACAACCAAACAAGCAATAACACCCATTAAGATTTTTAAGTAAATTCTAAGATAGTTTTATCTCCTATATGGAGTGCCAACTGCCTCTGTCTTTTCTGATGCCCATATTACATATCAATTTATCTACAGTAATCAACAATAATAAAACACCCAGTATGTGACAAGTAATTGCTCATTTTTGACTGAATTTTCCTATTTTTCAATTCATGAGCAATCAAATTTCCACTAAATTACTAAAATAAATAGAAGAGAGCTCTACTTCTCCAGCACTATTCGCAATTCCAGTTCTCTATTCTATGGGAATAGTAAACAACGTCATAATCATATTTCATTATTCTGCAATTAAAAAGAACGTCTGCAACGACACTCAGAATATTGACTTTTATCTACAGTATTCTAAATAAAAACCCAATCTTATAATTGCGTGATAAAAAAACTACTTTTTTTTCAGTAAAAACTACCAAAAAAAAATTACCACCTAATTGTAGAATGATGCCTGTTCCCCCTAGGGAACTTGTTTTTTTCATCGAAAAAGTCCTCAGCAAGGGTCTTCTCACTTAACATTATTGCTTAGTTAAAAACAAAGCAACTTTATTAATAGAGCTCTTGTACCTCCAGCTCTTTGTCTGCCATTTCTTCCATGTTACATTTCAATGAGGCAAATGGGACTTCAGTTAAACTCCAGTATTCCATCCTTCGCTGTGCAACTCCCAAATTTGTGTTCAACAAGTTCGTATTTGGGAGAGATGGGAAAACATAGATAAGCAGCACACGTGTCACTCACTCACGTGTCCCATGGTCACCCTCGAGAAAGCAGTTAATCCAGGAACTAGATGCATTCAACAGAAACAAAATTAAATCAGAACTGCCTGAGGAAAAACTAGAAAAAAAAAAATGAAGGTATAAATAAGCAAGTATACAGAAAAATGAAAACCACTGTTTTAGAGGGATAACAAGAATGGGAATATTCCACGCTCATGAATGTATTACATCCAATTTACAAGAACGTAAGTTAATTACAAGCTTGTGAAGGTTCATAAGTAATTACAAGCACTTCCAGAAGCACTGCTCAAGCTCAGAGTACCCTGGAAGTGTCACAGTTCCTCATGCAGAACTCCATCTCTCCATAGGTGAAGTTTTTCATATAGCCTTTCCTAAATTGAGCTTAACTAAAATCTTTCACTCATTAAAACTATACATTTAACCAAATGCACCAGGAAAAATTATCAGGCTCGTAGAAAGCTCTAATTATGCTGTCAAGCAAGCTACCAAATTTATTGGCACATTAGTTCTAAGAGGTCTTTTTAAAGACGGCCATCATTACCTTCTTTTTTTGTAAGCAAATGTTGAATTTTTATTTATTTTTTTTATTTAACAGCAGTCAAATGATGCAATTCAGCTCAGCAGTATCAACACTGTTTTAGGTTCAGACCTTGAGATAAGCTAAATTGGGGTCTACATATGTAACTCAAACCACAAGGTAATAATAAAACCTTCAGCTGTTCAGCTTCTCTAACAATTGAGCCAACACAATCCAGACATTTTAAGTAGAGTTATTAAACTAAGATTACTGAAACAATGGAATATTATAGAAAACAATCTTAAAGTAAATTTTCAGGCACGATATATTTTTCAAGTTTATACTGGGTACTTTTTGTACATTTAGCATTACACAGACAAATAATATAATCTCTGACTAAAAGCAACACAAAAATCTGCACACACGTTCTAAAGGGTTGATGAAGTAGCCCAAGTCAAGCTAAAAACATTAATGAAGATTAAAAGGCTTAAAGTCGTTTTGGCTTTTTTATTTCATTTAAATTGGGCAGCAAAATCCAAATCTGTAGCTTGTGCATTCTCTGACGCTGTGATGCAGCACACAATCACCCCTTGCCTCTCTCGGACCTCCTTCAAGCTCACTCCAGCATGTTCTTTTGGGAACAGCTAAACAGAACAGCCTTCATTTCAGTGCAAGCAGGCAGATATTTTTCTCCAAGTTGCTGTCAAAGCTTCTTCCTTATTATAAACCTATAACTCACAGAGGTGAGAAAACATTCAAGTAAACAAATCCTCACTTCCATCATATCAAGTGCTGTAAGAAACAAGAAAGATGAATTTACCCGATGCTAATATTGCTCAACTAGTAAAAGATTGTGCTTAACTAATATGTGACTCTGCAGCAGCGCACAGCAGTGAGGGAAGGCAGAGAATTATCGAGAATTTTTGTTTCTCCTGTGACAATCCAACACCTTCCAGTGCTGCAGATAGTCAACAGTTCACTGCAGGTGATCCATATTGTACTTGGGAAGTTACAGATCAACATGATTACATTTCTTTCCTCACTGCAATTAGGGCCTCTTTTCATACAATAACCATCACCACAGCAACACGTATGTATTTCAAAAGTCCCATTTATTTTTCCCTCTCTATCTTCTTCAAACCCGTTTTTCAATAAAGAGTAAAAAGGAGCTTAAACCCTATTCTTAGTTTATGCATATTATTTCTTCTATATTTACAACAGCATCACAAAGAAAGCAGGGAATAGAACAAAACAGCAGATTAGCCACAGTCCAAGAAAACTTAGAAAAAACTTGAAATCTTTATGTATGCTGCATCACAATGGAAAGAACAGCAATGACAGCAGAGTAGCAAGGCCCTAGGCTGCAGCAAGTGAGGATTTGCTCAAATACAGCAGCCTTGGGCACAAAAATGATGGAAAGAAGCTACTTACCTTCAGAAAGCCTCAGGTACGCAGGGATCTCCAAAGAGATACCCTTGACTCCACTGCAACTCTTAAATGGGGTCTGGGAAGGGGTGGACATTGGCTCCACCCCTTCTGGTCACTCAGGTGCACTGCATGAGCTCCCCTGGGTTGGCCCTGCCTTCCACCAGGTGCTCCATCACTGCTTCAGGCCGTGACTCAGAATCTCTGCTACACATGAACCATGCAAAGATTGCCCTAGACCCCAGTTTTAAGAAAAAATATCTCACACAGGCCGAAAAAGACTTGGCTGCTTTGACAACTGATAAGCAAATCAAACAGCATTCTTAAAAACTGTGATCCTGAACTATGATGCTGACTAAGTAATTTGTATGGAGATGAAAATTAAAATGAAAATTGGAATTCAAGTATCAAGGTGAGCAAACACATCCCACTCCATGTCATCGTGGCTCCAGTCAAGCGTCCACGAAACAGGGTGAAAAAAAGCAAGGAGTGTTCTTAACACTCCTTAAACATGGTACATGCCACAATCTCTTCTGAATCTCCGTTCCTTTATAATAGAACAGGCTAAAAGATGTTTACATGCTTACACAGCTGTTGCCAATTAAAATTATTTTTCTCACCTTCCTGTTGGCTAATTAATGAAGAGCAAAGGTTTCCCATTATTTAGAATTCCCACGACTAGATAACAATTCTGTGAACATGAGTTTATCATTAACAATTTATTCTGCTTCCATAACTCATGCAGTCATAGACCAAAGTGTTCAACAGCAGATTTGTCCTTTCTGTGAACACGTGCTTTACAATTGCTGGATGTGTACCTGAGATGCCAAGCAATGACCAGACTCTGCAGCGAAAATATTTCAGCTACAGTCAGATAAATGTCAAAAGTTAAGTATGTACAAAACACTGTGCTGCTCTTTCTTGAGGGAGCACTGATATAACACTGTATCCCAGCAGCAGGGCACAGGAGTATTCCAAGAGTCAGAGGTACTGAATTGCTGCAGAAGATACTCTTAAAGTACCAATATACATTAATTACAATTTCTTTGTTTGTTTTAGTCAATGCAACATACATCACATTCTACTAAGTTGTACTTAAATGGCTCTTAATAAAGGGATTTTTGCTGTTTAACACCACAGGTAAAAATCTAGTGAAGAAATTAATAAATACCTGTTAGCCAAGTTACTTTCACAGATTAATGCAATTCACCCACAAAGCACCTCCTCTATCATTATTCTTTCTTACTCTTTTCACTCCTAGCCAGTAACTAAGCTGCTTCTTCAGTAAGTTTTTGTATCACAAAAAAATGGGAGAAAAAAAAAACAAAAAAAAAAAACCACGTCGTTATTGAGTTAATATAATTTAAAAGGTCATACAGAAACCTGCCTTTCTAATATTTCTTCCACGCAGACACTCAAAACAAACAAACAAACAAACAAGGACAATTACTTCAAGGCTGTTCTCCAGTTCCATGAACAGAATTTGAAGTGGCTTTGCATACCACCTGCTTTAAATAGTGCTATCAACATTGCTAAGACTATTTAGATTGTTTCCCCAGAGAGAGAAGTGAGAGCAAAAAAAAAAAACTTCCCAAATGGAGGCCAAAATTCAGCAGCTCAGGTAATGGCAGACTGCTGATGTGGTCTGAGAAACTGACTGGCATGGTTCTGCAATGACACAAATTAAGACCACCTCCCATAGACGACGTTTGGAAAATGGTTAATGCTTTCCTAACGTGTCGAGAGAGGAAAACACTTCCGGGAAAGCCAAGATTAAACCACAAAGCTGTCTTGAAAGAAAAGCGATAGGGCTATGTTACAGGGCAAAAATATCCACCCAACCCTTTAACACTGCACGTTTCTTCAAACCAGTCCTACACAGCAGCAAGTTGCTTTGAATCTGACAGGGGTAGGATTGCCATTATATATTCATTTTCAAGTTTATAAATAAAATGGGTTGTATACCATTTAAATATTGTTAGAAAGACCATTTGAGACTTCCTACACAATTTTATGCTGCTTCCATTTGTATTTTCCAAACAAAAGTTACAAAACTAATCTAGCTAGCAGGACTCATTTTAATACTCTCATTTCACTGAAAATAGATATTCTGAACAAAGTTATTTACTCTTAGAAGAGTGGTTCTACAGAAGAAGAGAATGAGCTAACAGGAACAGCCTCTTCACACACTTTCGAGCCAGAGTCCAGCAGGACTGATGGCTTCATTAGAAAGCTCAACTTGAAGAGGTGAGATAATCCAGAAATGACCGGTGATTGCAAAGAGACAAAGAGCTAACCAACACGTCTAGAGATGGATGCATGCCTTCTTTGACATGCAGAACCAGAGACCTGGCTGCCACGATCAACAGTTTCTGTCAATGCTACACACTCCTAAAGTATTTATGTTCCTGTACCTCCATTAAGTATTTGAATAACTTCACGCTAACACTTGTTCTACAGCTAGGCTTGCTATTTTTCATGTCCTCGCAGGCTGCGGATGCACGGGATTTGATTCTCAATTTCAGTAAGTACTGGAAGAAATAGTTATACTTGAAATCAAAACGTGCCGTGGAATGGTCTCATCCATAGACACTCTCATCCGTGGACAACACTCACAAACAGGGAGCAAAAAGGAAAATCAGGTATGTAGACAAGCCTCCCAGTTTTCAAGTTGTTAGCAGACATATCACACTATCTGCATGTCCTCTGTGAAACTGTTGCTTTAAATAATTGAACTCTCCACAAAGTCATTTTGGCAGTAAAGAAGTGCTCACAAAGCATATGATGTTCCAGGAGACAGCCAGACTGGTCTGACAGGACTCAAACTCGCACACGTAAGACTTGTTTTAAATTCAATTAAATTCTGCATAGCACATCAGGCCCAGTGAAAGACACAACACACTACTGCAGGCTTTCACTGCAGCAACATGGATCCTCTCTGATAACGATTTCTAATGATTCATTGGTTTGGAGGAGAGAACAGTTTTCAAGTTATTTCAGTTGAAATATCAAGCCAAAAAATTACATCAGAACAATGTTTTCAGAAATCAAGACTACATCTTGAGAGTTCAAAGTTCCAGATATATTTGAAACTCTTGCTTCAAAATTCTCATCTTTTGCCTCCAGCTTATAACATTCAGGCTCACACTTGAACACACCTTTACGTAACACTCAAATGAAAAAACAAATTATTATTTTTATTACAGTTAAGTAACAAAACTTTTGTGGCTGGCAATACACATTCACAAATAAGAGCCGTGCACACGTTCCTTATTCAGTGATGAGGAATTTATTCTTGATTCAGTATTCCCATTACTAACTAAAAGAAAGACCAGAGAGAGGAAAAAGTATTTTAAAAATGAAAGAACAAATGATGAGCACTTCGAAAGATGAATCAACTAATTGATTACTTGAAAACCGAATACAGAAAGTATCAGCAGCTAGTAGAAAATGAGCTCACGCAAAAGAAATACAGCAGCTAAAGTTCATAGCTCTAGGAGAACCCCATCTCTATAAAATGATCAGAGAACGACTACGCTCAGTGCCACCAGGAACACACAAACAGCAATTAGTGATACGGTATGGATGGCAGCGTTAACAACTAGGCTTCAGTTAGATAACAGACCACCCGATAAGAAGTTGTCCTGTTCTTCACTGATAAGTGGAAATGACAAAAATGGTGTCAACAACAAATACAATTTCGGTGTGGGGCCGAAATCCCACAAAGATCAGTGTAAACCTTGCATTACACCTGCACTTAATTCACTGCTATTTTATATGTGTTGTTCTGGAAACAAAAGCCACAGTTAGAAAAAATAGAAAAGAAGAGATCAAGACTTACTTGTCAAGGAAGTCCTTGTCCACAACTGCACATATATCAAGCAGAGGATTTCCCATTCCAAACAGGACATTTTCACTGTAAGAAAACCAATTATTTTAAAGTTAGTTCTGCATTTCTGTTACAATCAAGTTCAAGACATTTTTTTAGTAGAAAATAGTTTTATTCAATGAAAAAATTAAGTAAAAAAGAAATGCAAATCCTGTCCAGCCCTAACAGCAACCATCTACCTGTCATAGAGAGAGTCAAATCTAACCAGAATAATATTGTGATCTATATACAGATTATAAGAAGTCAAATGAAATATATAAAGTACACGTTCTTTTGCTTTAAAGAACTACATTCAGGTTGCAATACCAGATTTTAGGCCAAGGGAGAACCAGACCAAGTTATCAGAACTCCACTGAACAAAGGCAGTTGCTAATAGCTGATAATTTACAATTTAGGGGCATTTTAATAGACTTTATGATGACTTCCAGACCATATCATCAACAACTGAATGAGATAGCTTTTCTCTTTTTTTATTTTCTCCAGATTCGTTGAGAAAACATGTATTTCATTTTCCTGAATAGCACGTACTTGGGTGATAATGCAGTAATACCAAAGGATTAGATGCAGGCCTGGTGACAAGTAGGAGAGAATGCAGCTGTTTTCCAGGGCTGTCTAAATCTACATTCAAAACCATCAGATTCCTTGTTAAGCCAACACCTGCTGCCTCCAACTGGCACAGCAAACACTTGCTTCAGCTACCCAAGGTAGCTTTAACGTGAATGCCACCAAATGCGCCTCTGTCTTTACGACGTCTCTACCAAGTATTTGCAGAGAAGGCATATTCCCAGCCTCCACATCTCTCACATACTACTGCTGTAACACTGCAGCCTTCATCAACTGATTGTTAAAAACTGGAGAACAGTATTGGCTGAATCTCAATGTCCGTGAGTTTTCAATTGTTTTGGCCCATGCAGAGTAAGAGGAATGCTTTACAGGCTCAACATCTGCCTACTCAATGATGGATTTAATTAACTTCTCCTCAGTAGGATAAGAAAAAATAACACAGAGCAAGCAGAAAGGAGATGACACGGAGCAATCTCATGAACCGTGTCCAACAGAGGTTGAAAGCTTATTCATGTACTTCCTCTCACAGCTACTATAAAAGAACCTTAGCTGACAAATATTTGTCAGACTTGAAGATGCTTGCCAAAAGTAAACAGTTACACTTCCTCTTCTTCTGGGGATGCCACATTAGTATCTATCTAACGTTAAATTCTGAAGTACAGAAACAAAAAGTGGCAAACATTAGCGTCCTTGATAGAGACATAGCAAACCACGCTTGACGCAGTTTCATTTCTGTTATAGTTTTAAAGACAGGCCTTTGCAGCTAGTTCACTATATTGCCAAGTTCACGTGCAAGATCGTTTTGAAGACAGACAGAACGCAGCTCACTCGCCAATGAAATAGGAAACATCTGCTTAGTAAAAGCCTGTTAGACTCACTAAATATTTTTGTAACTGTGTTACAAAAAAAATATTGTTTCTTCTAAATACAGAAATCGTATATAAATCAGATCAAAATAATGTAAGTTAATCTAACTAGAAGAAAAGAGGAGGAAAAAACAGATGACAGTTGAGGCAGCATAAGGGTAAGGAGGCACCTGGAGCCCCTACGCAGCACATTCCTTCTATTTTTAAAACTAAGTATTTCATCAGTAGTATCAAAGAATGAGCAATGATACAGTAACACTGCTGTACCTGATGTTTAGCCATTTCTAATATTCTTTGAGATTCTAAATAGCAATAATTCTACAGCTACACTTCAGAAAAAAAATTTATATAATGGCTAACTTCTATACAAAGCAAGAATCAGCACTTAAGAGTGTGGCACACACACGCACAAAAACAAACAACCAACAAAGCCAGCAGCTGTACTCCAAAAGTTGTTATAAATACACCTAATATATTGAAAGCACTACCTAAAAAGTTAGGTTGTTCAACAAACGAGTACAACGGAAGCTAACAAATATTGTGCTGGGGCAGAAAGCTTCAAAAGCCGACACAGAAATCAGCTATGCGAGGTATCGCGCACTCAGACACAGCCTGGTGAAAATACCTTTTCAGACAAAGTGGGAAGAGCGTAAACAACCTCTTTTCAAGTCATAAACTAAACGCTCAGCCAATTTAAGCAGACACCACAGTGATCAGCAGTTTCTAATGTCAGATTTGTGAACCGCAACATGAAAAGTCCGGTGTCTGTACCGTTTGACTTTGCTCTGAATCTTTGGCATGTTCACACTGATTAACCTGGCACTGACTACTTGTCAGAGTAGTGCAGATCACTCATTCCCTTCAGGAGCTGCAAATCGTCCTCACTGCTGCACTGTTGCTTTTGCGCAGCAACAGATGAGCTACGGCTGTTACTTGGCTGCTACGTGCCCGGTAGAAAAAGTATTAGTCACACGAACGCCATAAAGCCATATACTGTAAAAGAACAAAAGTAAATCTGATATTTAGGATCACAGAGAATAGTAAATGTACAAGTCACTGATGCAAGAAACAGATAACGGAATGTTATCTTCTCGCCAACCTTAATACTTTCAGCACCACATGTGAACCTTACTGCCCTGCTGTCTGCTACTCAGTCACACAGGTGTCTAACCTGGACTGACTGAACATTCACACATTATTTTCAACTATCTAAATGTAAAAAACCAGAGAAGAGGCAATAATAGTTTCCTAAGCTGTGAGATTTCACAATACACTGGTTATCTGAGAGCTACACCTCTGCACCAGACATGGAGCAAACACTCATGTACAGCACAGCCTGCCCGCCTCTCTCTCTTCTCTTGCATTCTGCTATCTAACCATTCAGGAAGGATGTTTCTGTTTGACTCAGCCCACTTATTGCAAAAGAACAATTAGGTCTCCAAGAAACAAGTGACAACTTCTCTGCGTGAGAAAGTTAAGGGCATACATCTGACTCCATGAGTACATGAGTGCATGCACATGTGGTACGTATATATTAAAAGCTGACACAAGCCTGTAACTTGTTCGGACATAAAAACTCCCCAGTAGACAACACTGCAGGAACAATGTCAACTTTCTTCACAGAAAGCTTACACGCACCGAGCATTTGCATTCTAAACGCTTGGCAACAAGCGACGTATCTTATGAGTTTGTCTTCTAATGCTGGGTTACATGAAGAGTTACTTTAATTGTAAGTTCAATGTAGCCCATTAAATATCAAATCTCCACCTGCTAATTATGGCATTTTCTCGGGAGATTGCTAAAACCATGAGCTTCTCACCAACAGCCAAAGCATTTCCCGCACTACGCTCTGCTCGTCACACCGCTGGAACAGAGTACAGTCAAACTGGTGGAATCTAAAAACAAAGCAAACAAAAAGCCCAGGAGCACTGACCTACCTTTCAATCATTTTGAACCAGATCAACAAAAGTAATCATAACTGCAGGATTTGGAAAGCTGTATCCAACATCGTGGTCATACATTAGTAACAGCCCTACTGCTGCAGGCACTTTTACAAATGAAGTCCTGCTTCAGGCTGGCTGTGCTGAACGCTGGCAGCACGGTGTCTGCGTACCAACAATTCTGTTATCATCCCATATCACTGTGCGCTCCACTGGAACAGCAGCATCAAAATGTCAGTGGAAGCACTGGCTGCTGGTACACAGAGGAGGGGAAAAAATGAGCTTCTGGGTACTGAACGGTCATGTTTTTAACAACAACAAAACACTGAAACGCATTTCAGAGTTTTTGTTAACTGCTGCAAAAATATTTACATAACACTAACAAACTGTAATGAGAACTAAGTTAATAAATCCACCTTTTTTATTGGTCTATAGCAGCCTTATCCTGCTGTGCAGCTGTAACATCCTCAGTAAGTTCTCATGCCGAAGTCTCATTTTATAGTCAGAAAGCCTTAATAAACACAAAACGACTGGGGCAGTTGTGTGTCCCAACTGCACAGCATAATGACAACACGCGGCAGCCGGCTGCGTGCCAGCCTTCCATCCGTGATCATGAGACGCTGTGCTGCGAGACTGGAAACGCCAGTGTACCCGTAAGGGTTTGCTCCTGCCCTCAGAGGCGAGGCCAAACGGCACGCGTTCGAAGCATTTACCTCAGTCACAAAGGAACACAGTAAAACCTCACACAACCTAAGGTTTGAATTTACCAAAGGTCGCCTACAGTTAAAATAAAACAGCAAAGGTACAATATTAGCTGCGTGTGAACAGCTAAAAGCTTTTGACTAAGAACATCCTTCTCTCATCTTCCTTCCCCTCACAATGTAATCGTAAGTGAATGACAACTGCTGTCAGCCATAGCCTACCTGGCACTAAAAGCACGTCAGAACTGCCACTGCGTGACTCCAGACTATGTCCCTTGCACCATAGCCAGCCAGTCACCTCAGCACACAAGGAGCCTGCAGGGCCGCTCGCACGCTGTCATTATTTAGGTCTTACCACAGAATTTGGCAGGGGAGCTACATGTCTACGTGCTGACCTAGAGGAGCATCTTCACTGAAGGCTTCATCCATTATGAAACTTCCACAGTGTTCTACGGGGATACACCCACAGGATCGTATAGACACAGCCCAGAGCTGCAGCCTCATGGCAGCAGAGCCATCCACACACATGCCAGCGGCTCCGCTGCCACCAAGCTCCTCACACAGCTGTGCCAGCCCCAGCCCGGCAGTGCTCGCCATGCTGCTGGCCAGGGCAGCGTGAGGCCTGCCAGGAGCCGGCAGGGTCCGCAGCTCCATGCACCCCTTCAAGAAACATAGGGCTGACCAGAGCCGGCACGCAATGAAAGCTGCCGGCTCTCCTCGTAAGACCAACTCATTTTAAAATGAAGCATTTTGGGAAGTAGAATCGGTCACAGTAATTCACTTCACCGATTTGTCAAGAACGACAGATTTATCACTCTTCAGTTACATCCCGACGCACCGACAGAGCTGTACCGCCAACAGCCCGGTGCCGTCACCCCGCTCCTCAGCGTTCGCATCTCAGCCCAGATTCGGGTCAGAGCGCTACAACGGCGCTCGAAGGCTGAAAGCCGCCCGGGGTCGTCCCCCGCCCGCGTCCCGGCGGCGCCGCACAGCCCCGGCCGCGGAGGCGGTGGGTGACGCCCGGGCGCGGCGCTCCACCTGCCGCCCCCGACAACCGCGGGCACAGCGCCGGGGAGCGCCGCCGCCCGCGCCGCCCCCGGGGGCGCTCCGCCGCGGCACGAACGGGTGGCGGAGAGCGCGCTCGGCGCCGAACTCTGCACCTACACGTCGCGCGTGGGGACACAGAGAACCGAGCGCGGGCGGAGGGAGAGGAACGCCGCCCCCATCCCTCCCGAGAACGGGAGCGCATCGAGGCGCGGGGCCGGGAGCGGGAGCCGCGGCGGGCTCGGCGTTACCTGAGGGTCGGCATGGCTCCCGCCCGGCCGCCGCGGAACCCCGCTCTGCCGCGGCGTCGTCGTCTCTCAGCCCAGCGTCCGCCGGCAGTTGCAACGCGCGCGCCGCCTCGCTCGGCCGTGACTGAGCCGCCGGCCGCGGCCCGGCCGCCCCGCCCCGCCCCGCCCGCCCGCGCTCCCCGCCATTGGCCGGCCGGCGGCCAGGGCACGGCCCACCGCGGCGAGGGGAGCGAGCGGCAAAACGGGGTGCGGGCGGCCGGCCTCGCGCCCCGGTTCGGAAGCGCGGTACCGGACGGCGCTGCCCACCCCGCGCCCCCGCCGCCATCTTTGATGCGGGCAGACGGCAGCGCCTAACCCACCCCCCCCTCTGCTGTCACGTCCCTTCCCCGCGCGAGGAAGCGTGATCACCCGTGATAATTAAAAAAAATGTCATCGAGGTAGCAAATAGGTGCAGAGATCCCACGACGCTGCCCGCATTAAAGATGGCCAGCCGAGCCCAGAGCACTGCCGCCACGGGACCTCGGCCCGGGCCGGGACAGCCCCCAGCCCGCAGCCGTCCCACAGCCGCGCTCCCCAGCGCCCCACACGCTGCCGCCCTGGGCGCCTGCCCGCCTCCGCTGCGCTGTCCTGGGACAAATCGTCCAACCCCGCAGAGCCACTGCACGCGATTTTTACACGCTGAACAGGAAACCACCGCGGTGCCAGAGATGAGCACTCGCGGGTTGCCACGGCAGCTGGCAGCCACCTGCGATACACAGCATTAGTTATTTTCCCAACCGGACAGAGGCCGACTGAAGTCTGAAGAGACGCAGACCAGCTGCCCCCACGCGAGTCCGTCACCAGCTAACCCGCACCATCCCAAACCGCACAGCGTCCAGAGCTGCCGTACCACAAGGGAAAACCACCAGCGAAGCCAGGGTCATCATTTTCTGTCTCCCTGTCTTCCTGCCCACTTCCTCTTCCTTCAGCTGCCAGTTTCTGCTAGCTACCCCACGCCGATTTGGCACTGATTTTGTTAATTTAGCAGCACCAGAAACACCGACTCATTAAACTGATGTCAGAAACGGCTGCTTCTGCCAGAAGTGAATCCTGTGTTGTTCTGTTAAGCACAGCTGTATCATTTCCAACTAAATATTTAAACTTTACGACTTCCTAATCATGCATTTATTGCCCTTAGTTTCCCCTTCATCTACAAAATGACAACATTATACTCAGAAAAAATAAAGCTAGACTTCTCACATATTTGCTGATTTTCAGGTATGTCAGATACTGCCAAAATTTGGGATGCTTTTGATGCTCACAGCATCACTTAAAGACAGCAGGGATATTTATGCTTAATATCTGAGGCTGGACAGATTTTCTGGCACCTCCAAGCAGAACACAAAACCAAACTATCGCTCACAACATTCTCCTTATTAAAGTTGGTCTTAAAATTCAAATTAAGGGCAGTGGGAAACATATCTCACCCCTTGACTTTGCAACACGCAGTACAACGGCCCAAATCCCTCAAGGAGAAGCATGAACTCTAATGAAATGTAAACACACAATGGCTCTATCCTCCAATCTGCGTGCAACAACTGATCCGACTTCGTTTAACAGTTCTAATGCCTAACAGCCAAGCCTCTGTTTTGTAACTGAAAACACAGGCAAAAACGCCTGTGACACGAATGAGTATAACACTAATACAGTTTGGTCTTTATGATGCGTGATGGGACAAGAAGGTAATACAGTAGTATGCAATAAACTCATTTTAAAGCATCGAGAAGTAGATTCTCTCACAAAGAACAGTCTGGCTTTAACAAGCACACAAAGAATATACAAAGGAAAATAGATGCAGTGTGTGCACCTGGTGCGTCATACGCCGCCAGCCGGGTGAGATATGGGACATTAAGCTAGACTCTGAACAAGGTACCATCGAATGGTTCTAGCCTCTTACCAGCTCAGCAGATGGGATGAAAAGTGTATTTTTCTAGGAAATTAAACAGCCTTTTAAGTATATGTGACATCACAACAGCATCTGTCAATAGCACATTATAACTTACAGGTATTCCCAAGTCTATGACCATCCTGCTTAAGCTTGCGGATTGTACTGCTGCTGACGCCTTTGGGGCATGGCCTGCCACTAACTGCTTTGTTTGTTCAATCGACACTGAACTTCCAGACATCCTGACACACAGCCGGAGCAAAAGCACTCAGTAAAACGGTCACTTATCTGTTACAGTCATTGACAGATTAACTTTATGATGGCTGTACCACAATTTTGACTTCTAGTGATACACTGCATGAGCCAAGCAAGCCAGCCTGAACTTGCTAAGCCTGTCCAGCACCTCCCAACCTTGCTCAGCTTGCATGGAGCAGATGGCCCTTGTCTTTACATGTGTTTTGGCTTCAGAAATCCCAGCAAGAAATACACAATTCACAGCTTGCGCAACTGAAGAAAAAAAGAAAAAGAAAAAAAAAAGAAAAAAAGAGGGCTGCCGCAAAAGTAATGCCTTCTATTTATTATATTTGCCCACAGCAACAGCGGCAGATGTTGGTGGGATGGCAGTAGAGGGTGAATCTTCCCACCAGAATTCCATGACAGTCTGTTGCTGTGTGACCGATGACAGCAGAGGGGCAGTCTGACACACAACAGAGTCTGACGTGGAAGCACATATGAAGCAAAGGTGTGTCACCGAATCGCTCCGTGTGGGAAATATCATACCCACTGACATTCACTGACACTTGCTGAACCAAACAGTGGATGTGAGCACAGTGAGGCGGTGGGTGGTGTTTCAGCAGTGGCAACAGAGGGTAAGCTTCACTGGTATAGATTTTTGCAAGCACAGTACACTATGAAAAAAACGCATAGTTAATGGTGGTGACTACGCTGAGAAACAGTGCTTTGTGGCTGAGATTATGTTCTATTAAATAGTGTTGTTGAGCTTTTTGTACCTGTTGTAGTTTCCAAGGAAATAAATCAGAGGCATTACTTTCAGAGCAACAACTGAAAGGGTCTAGCCACAATGTCTCCCAACTGCTTCCATGACTACGCAGTAAGGGGTAAATCTTCATGAACACGTCAGTTCCTGAACATCTTATAAACTATGATACCTCAGATAATTCCATTTAAATGCTTGCTTATCCATCACAGTATGAATTAAAAGTGACCCGTATCCCTACCTGATGTAACAGTAGGCAAGCACGTGAGAACTTGCAAAGCAGCAGTTTACTGAAGTGATCTGGGGAAACTTTACATTTTATGCATTTGTAACCTGTATATCCAAGACACGGGCAAACTAGCTCTTAGCTTTGAACCCTGGGTTCCATACCACAGCATTAGGAACTAAATTGTCCAGATGAGAACATACAACCAAAAAGTTCTCCATCCATCCTCATATTCCACACAACCCTTGAAAAAAACTGCCTCCACGCAGCTTGCAAGACAGGATGATCTTTTACATAATAGCCTCAGCAGCCATTAAAAAAAATCAGACCAGCATGCAGAAAAACCATAAACTCTTTCAGTAATCGATTTTTCCAGATCTTATATGCATTTTATAAATGAAAAACAAAATGTTCTGAAAGTATTTCTACAGAGAGAAATTAATATTTTGCAACAAAACGCAACACACTTTGGCTTATATAGATCTATTAGCCAACTATTAAAATATTTCCTTCATTTCAAAATCCTACAGCACAATCCTATTTCTTTTAGAGCAGCTTCACAGATCATACAGCTGAAAGCAAAAGGAACTCTGTAAAGCTAAGGATATTGCTGTCTTCATCATACTGTAGATAGCTATACATTTTTGCCATCTCTATTCAAGTCAAACAGCCCAATCCTTTAGTTACAAGTGCTTTGCACCTCTGAAAGTACGCCAGCAAATTACAATATCTTTCACTGGAAATGAAATCCAGAAGTAGCATGAAGCCAGCAAGTCGCTTTATGTTACCACATCCTTCAGGTGTGGCTCAGTTTTGACTGCAGCCCATCAGTAGTTACAGTTCAAAATGGGGGAAAAAATCCCCTTTCTTTCACTTAATTCTGAGAAAAACTAGAAGACATCTCCCCTTCACATAAAATGCTTATTTATTTTGTAAGTAACACTAGCCTGCAAACTGAAATGATTTATGAAGGGAGTTAAATACATAGAACACAAAAATCCTTGAGAAAACCTTGTGTTCACAATATATCTTCAATTTACTTTTTTCAGTAAGATAAGGTTTCCCAACATGTTGCCAGCAAATACTAATTAATGACATTTAGATAGCAACACATTCACCGATTCTGAAACTGGCTTTGTGAAATACTCATGTACTTTGCCCACGTAAGTAACTATTCAAATTCAATATCACAACCTTGAACTACAAGCCAGAGCTGTGCTTCAAACAGTTCTACTTCAAATAGACCTCAGAGACAACAGAGGAAGCCAAGGTCTTGTTCTGCAGAAAGTCTATTTCACTCTGTCGACACTATTTTCAATTACTCCACTATTTATTCAGATCTCCTTTCCAGACCTCTTCCATGTCTGTTTAGAAGTAACACCAGTAGATCCGAATAGATGAGTAATCCCACACAAGTGGTTTCATTCGCTGAAAAAGAGAGAACTTGCAAATCTCCACCAAAAAAAAAAAAAAAATTCGGAGAAATTCAAAAACTCATGATGAAATACATCTGTTTGCCTTGGCTCCCCTCCTCCACGTACACACGCAAGCACCTTTACGGACAAGACCGGTTCTGCTTACTTCAGTAAAACAGCACACAAAGCCAGAGGTGTACATTTTTGTAGGATATTCGGGTAGTACAACTCTACTGCCAGATGGGCCACAAGTAACATCAGTGAAGGGAGGAGATGCCTGCCCTGCTAGTGCTTCCCAGCAGAAATAGCCTTCCCACGGACTCCTCTTTCCTCAAGTTATGCTCTATTTTCAAGAAAGCATGGAATTTCCTAAATTGTTAAGTGTTAAATGTTGTAACAAACTTCTCCAGTGCAAGAATGCAGAAGTGTAGAAACTGTATCCCGTGACACTGCTCTGATAGATCTTGCATGATCACACCAACAACCAGGGGAAGACAGGCCTTAATCTAACTAGCAATTGGAGTTACAGATCTGAACAAAGGAAACAAGTGCCCCGACTGTTACAGCAGCCACTGCAAGTCATTCGGGTTTGGAGCGTACTCCCGCCAGCACAACTTTGATGGTTGCTGCCATTATGTCCTAATTAAAACAAAATTAGAAAAGTATGTTGCTAGCGTCTTTCAAAAATGTTTGCTTTCTAAAGGCATCTAAGTATCCATGTGGAAAAAAGAAGTCTTGGGTTTTTATTTTGGGAGCAAACATGGTAAGGCACTGGTCTCACCTCTCTTTGTACTGAGAGGCTATCCAGAGTACTGACAGGGAAAGATATCTGCATTTGAAGACATGGGCACTTGCAAAGCAAGGGAAGTACAAGCCACGAAGATGGAAACTGAAAAAAATACAGACAGAAAATGCGGTGGAAAAAAAACATAAAGACAGAAATGATGAGAGAGAAAGAAAAATGGTTTGCTAAATTCTAACTGAAAGCTTTGTCACAAGTAATTTAAAATATTCAGAAGCTTCTTTCATTTTTGGAAAGCTGACGAAGGAATAAGTTAAATTAAAACCTAGCTTATTATGAAAATTAAAAATGCATGAAATCAGCAACATTTTTTACAGTCACCAGTACCAAGCTGTCTAAAATCCAGTGGAATGGTAATGACAAAGGACTGCTTTTGACAACAGTTACCACAGGGTGTTTGATAATTTATTCTGAAAAGCAATTGTCTAGTAGTAAGAGGAGGAATATTGTACTTTGTACTTGTAGTCAGAATCGTCAAACTCAGTGCTTACGCTGCCTTCATGTAGATCGATTTGTTCCTACAGCCAGCTACATCGTGACTATTCAATCAATACAGCAGCTGCACAACTGCCACAGGGCCATCACGTAGCAGAGGGGACATTACCTCGGAGGGTTTCACAAGCTGGCTCTTTTTTTTTCTTCTGCAGGCATGCACATTTCTACACAGAAATACACAGAAAAGCTCAAACAAATCTACAGAGAATATTCACATTCTTTCATGAGTGTGACATTAACAGAAGATTGGCCGTGGTTTCCACAGACCTCCAAGATGCAACCAAACCAAATACAGAAGGGCACAAATCCTTTTTAATACTCCTTTATATTAATCCCTCATGACGTTTCTAGTAAGTTGATACCGCTGCTCAACAACAAACTGTTTGCAGCTCTGCAAGTCTACTTTCTGATCAAGTGGCACAGTTTACACGCACAGTGACATTTTACTCCACGCAGCAGAGATGCGTTCTGAAATCCGAAACACACAACAGGCATTCATGGCCTTGACTAAAGCCCATTGGTTTTAGTGGGGATTTGCACAGTCAACAATGACAATCAAAACCTGCCACCCGGCAGAGTAATGTCAGCATGATGCACTCCTGTGCTGGGAACGCCAGCTTGTATCTCAGACTTGGTGTTTTGCTTGCTGGGTGGCAATGCCAACAACCCTCCACTGCCTTCAAAGAACTTCCACTGAACCAGGTCAGCTTGGTCCTTATAAGAGCATGCCACCACAGCCTCCCATGCCATTTCAAATATCTTTTACACTTCTAACTCAGTACTTCAGTACCGTTGGGTATTTTTCTGTTTGTTTTGGTTTGTTTGGTTTTTTTGTTTGTTTGTTTGTTTTTTGTTTTTGTTTTGCCTTGATTTATATTTAGGCTTCAAGCAGGTGCAATGTGGTTTCCCCCAGTAAGCTTTGTAAGTAGAAACATACTAACCAATTCCTTGCCATTCCTTTAAGGCCATGGAAACGCCCGGTGCTCTTTACATACAGCTCACACTGCTGTATGCCATTTATTTACATTCTGGGCTCAGCTACTTCTCCCTTTCCATTACCTGCAGCTGCACACGCTATTACTAGACTTGAAAAGCCACCCTACTGCCAGAGAAGTGCCCTAACTTGGGCAAAGTGAATAGGGTCAGCTCCGCTCCCTCGGGACGGGTGTCTGCTGTGCTCACCTCAGCCCCCGAGCGCACGGCTTTACGCTATATCTGAGCGGGTCACCAGTTCCCGCCGGGTTGACGTGAGCATTCCGGGCCTTCTGTCATTAATCTTCATATCCTGAGCACTCGCAAGGGGATCGGGTATCACACAATTCTATTCGCGTCCCGATAATCCCGGGAAAACGCACCCGGAATGGCACCAACAAAGCCCCGCTGCAGCCCTGTGATCACACTCCCTCACTGAGAACCCTTTCATTTTTCTGCCACGATATCAGAACCGAACGGGCCGCCTCTGCGCGCGTCGTCAGCCAAAGGCTGCAACCACGGAGCACCGCTCCCCGTGAGCGAATACCGCAAGCGGCACCGAAACCTCGGCCGTCCCACGTTATTCCAAATGAAATCCTGTCACAGGATCAAGTCGTCCTGACCAAAAACCCGTCTGCGCGCGGGCACTGCCGGACAACCGCAGCACGTGGAGACAGCCGCGGCAGCACCGCACCGCCCGCGGGGCCCCGCGGCACAGCCCGCAGCACGTGCCCAGCCGGGCCCGGCTCCTCCCCAGCGTCACCCACCGCCGCTCCGCGCTCCTCCGTGAGACGCGGCCCGCCGCCGCCGCGCGTTACCTCAGCTGCTTTGGCTCCAGCTTCAGCTTCTTGGCTTGCGGCTCCCCCGCTGCCATCTTCGCGCTCGGCTCGGCTCGGCTCGGCCCGCCCTGCTCCGCGCGGCACCGCCACCGTGAGGCGGGGAGCGGAGAGCCCCGCGGGCGCCTGAGGAGAGCGCGCCGCGCCGCCCCCACCGGCCGCGTCCAGGGGCGACGCCGCCCCTCCCGCCCGCGTCCTCCGAGCGCCCGCGAGCCGTCCCCGTCCCGCGCCCGCCCTCGAGGCCGGCAGCTGCCGGCGGGCGGTGTGAGGCCGGCGGGCGCCGCGGAGCCGCGGAAGGAGCGGCTGAGAGGGACCGCGGAGCGGCCGCTGCGGTGCCCGCTACTCGCCGCTCGACGCAGGCAGCGCCACGGCCGACCGCGCCTCCGCCGGGGGGCGGCCCCGCGCGCAGCCGGGCCTCGCCGCCATCTTGGCCGCTGCCCCGGGAGCGGGACGCGCCGCGCCGCGCAGGGGGAGGTACGTGGGGCCGGGCCGGCGGAGGGCAGCGGAGGCCGCGCTCGGGAGAAGCGGGGCTGGGGCGGCGGCTCCTCGCGGCCGGGAGAACCGGGGACGCGCTGGAGGAGAGCGGCGCGTGCGTGCGCTTGTTCCGTTTTCTCTTCCTTCTTTTGGGGAGCGCCTGCATCAGCAAGCGACCCACACGTCTGTGTGTACGTGTGTCCGACAAGTGGGGGCAGGCTGCGGCTCCTTTTGTTTTCTTTCAGCTCTGCTTTGAAGCAGCCGTGCACTCCGCGTCTGGTCGTCGTGCTGGGCGGTGCGTGCCCGTCAGGTGCCGGTCTGAGCCCGTCATTCAACGTGGCTGTTGTATCAATAGCTGGGCAAAAGGAAAAACGCTTGAAAATTCATCTTCTTAGAAGGGAGACTGCACTATGGGACAGGGAAAGCCATTAGCAAGAAAAGCACAAGCCAATTAAATTACTCGTGCAAGAGGTAGAGCAGTAGAAGTGACGTATGAGACCTGACTGATCACCCGGGAGTGGTTCAGCCAGCAGCTCCCAGCAGGCTTGAATTGTACGTGGCTTCTTATGTCAGAACAAAAGAGAAATAAGCAAACACACAAACCTGTGCCGGAACAGTACATGCCTGTAAATGCCTAGGATTTGAGCTGTCATCCCTTGGGGGCCGTTTAACTCAGAAAACACATACACAAAGAAACAAACAAACAAAAACAGCTATTGGAGAAAATGAGGAATTAAGGGTCTTTCCTGCCCTTGAGACAATGAGAAAATCAAGCATTAAGGCCCCTCCGCATCCTGCATCCACACTTGCTGTCCATCTCCTGAAATTATACTTGCTATTGTGCGAAGCAGTTAAATACCAGTTCATTCCTGGTTACTCTTTCAAACAAAGTTCTCCTTGCAAACAGTTCTGCATTGTGGGATCTTAAATAGAAATCTTGTCACGGGAATTTCTGAAAGAGAAATTGGAGATCTTGAGGCAGAAAGATATGAACAGTGGTGACAAGCAGCAACTGTACATCATGCATGGGAAGCAAGAGGAAACCAAGTTAAATCTGTTTACAGTGTAGAGTTAGTTCCTTCCCCTTATTTACTTTTCAGCTGACATAATTCTTCCAGAATTAAAGAGTGAGGCTCTGTTTCCTTCTCGTGGAAGAAAGTGTGACTTTTTCTTTGTGTGAGTGGCTGTGGCAGGGTGCACGTGTTAGCAAGAGCCATCATTTACCTGCAGCAGGGTCCAGTGGTACCCGTGGGCTCTGATCTGTGCTCCAGCAGTGCGTGGTGCTGTGCGTGTCCTTCATTCAACATCAGTTGTCTCTTAAAATAGAGCCTAGGAGAAAAGTGCAAGGAAGCTGCAGCACCATCACTCCTGCCAGAGCTACAGGGAGCTGGGAGAGGAAGGCAGAAAGCATCCTAAGATCTGTCAGTCTTACCTGAAGCTCCTCTTGGCCTTGCTGTGTCAGTTTGGTCCTTTCCATCTATTCAGTGCTGCTTTCAGAGAGTGAAGTACTTAAATGGCCCATTAGTTGTCATAAATCCACTGATTTGCTTGTAAATTGCATTGCAAATGCTCCACTTTGCTGTGAAAATGTAGTTTTAGCAATTCATTTCTATTATTTTTTTTCTGAGCAATTTTATTGGATTTTTGGCTTTTATAGTGAAACTTTCTGTTCTTGCATATCCCAAAGGGATCCACAGTTATTCAGTATCAAATACTGTGTGATTGTTCAGTATCTAACATTGTTTTGTTGGCAAGAGATGGAGCTATCTTGCCAGCACTTAAGATTTATACTAAATTGAACAGAGGCACCATGCAAATATTTTATGAGAAAGCTGATCAGTCTGCAGATTAAATGCTACACAGATTATTTTGTAGGCTGTGATTTTATCTGTTCAACCACAGAAGAAGTTGAAAGGATGTAATGGATACCGAACAACTTCAGAACGTTCTCAGAAGACCACTTCCTTTCACAAGCTGTTCTGGAAAATTACTGACAACATTTTAAATGAGAGCGAAGAGAAATACGTGTATGCTGAAAAATTGGGAAGTGAAGCATTTAGTCTTTAATAGGGATGATCTCACTTATAGAATATACAGCTGAGTGGTGCTGTTCAGACACCAGCACGTGATGCTGTTGGTTACAGTTGGTTAGGTTCTGGGAACTTGGCCTGATCACAAACAGACCAGGCAGCTCCTAAGAAGGGCTGTGAAGACATTTTTACCCTGCTTAAAGCCCCTACGCTTTAAACTGCGGGCATCTTATAAGTGAGGAAGACTAATGACAACTTCAGCAGCAGTAAGATACATTAACAATGATAGGAGCCTTCCAAAAAAACCTGAAATGCCACATTTTGATGAGACCTGAGACTCGCAACCGCTAACATTGTATCAGGATTAGCCAGCGAGCTGTGTGTTCAGATCCATCACCCTGACCATCTTGAGAATGTCACTGCAGTGTTTGATAGGACTTGTCTTCATTTGTTTGCTATTTTAAGAGCCAGGGGATGTGCGGAGGTTGTCCACTTATGGCACATCCTGAATGTATTGGAAAAAGCTAGTGAAACTACCTGCAAGGTGGTTGTGACAAAAATATGAACTTCGAAACAGAAACACAGCCACCCATCTGAGTTTATTTGTTTCTCCAGATTACTCTGAGCATTTGATTACTTTCCGTGCTTTGAATGCTTGTCACTAGAAGTCTCTTTCCACCAACCCACGGCAGAGGTTCAGCCAGCCCACTGCCACTGGCCTTCAGAGCAGCACAGCGCAGGAGTGTGGGGCTCAATGCTCTGGTTGCATGGAGGCCTGTATGGTAGTGCTTTGAAGGGTGTTGCAGAGGTCAGTGATACATTTTTTACTCCAATTTTTCAGAGCTTTGACTGTAACTCAGCTGAGCATTAGGTAAATGCAGCTGGCAGAAGTGTTTCTGTAGTAGTTACATTTTAGGGTATTTAATTGTAGGTAAGAATAAGCGCATGCAGTCAGGGTTGTTCCCATGATCACAGGCTCTCCACCCCACCCCTGAGCTCTGCTTTTGCCTTGTGAGCCCAGATGTTCTTCAGACAAGAGATGGGGAGGAAAACAAAAACCAAACAAAACAAAACTGCAAAACCCAGATTTGAAGATGCCTCGAGGACTTCAGTTTCTGGGGGAGTGGAAATGACTACCTAGAGCCACTTGGAATTTTATGTCAGAGCTCCAAACAAGGACAGGGAGTTGATGAGAGTGAACCACTGGGCTGTTTGTTGCTGCAGTACCTGTACAGTCAAGCAGTATCTAAGGCAGTGAGCCTTAAAATGATCTCGAGTGGCTGGCTTTGGGCTAAAGATGCAAATAATAGTCTACAGAATCCTTCAGACTGCTTCTTAGGTCAGCCCAAAAGCAGAGAGATGGGAGACATTGTAGAAACATTTAAAAAGGACATACATCTTCAGTAATTTATAGGGTGTATGTATGGTGCCCTTTCAAACTAGGGAGTGCGTACGCTCTCCTGGTTCTCAGATGGTGGTGGTGTACTTTTGCTACAGTCTTTTAAACTGGTGGATTTTGATTCAAGGTCTTTACCCTTGGAACGTCCCAGCTCTTCGCATGCTCTGCTGTTGAGCTGCTGGTACTTACCTGACCTGTTGACATGCAGAATCTGTTAGCAGTGGGATTTCTTATGGTCAGCATTTTCCCACCTTCTTTTCTTTGCAAATCTAGAATTCTGATGAGATAGAAGGAAAAAGTAAAGTAATGAGAAACCCTCACGTCCGTGTATCTTAAGTCTGGCACACAAAAATAGATACGCCGGGAAATCCTTGGCACTGGAAGCACTCTAAGTAATTTCTGTTAAATATTAGCTCACATAAGTAACACCAGTTCTAAGACATTCAGCATCAGCTCCATCTTTATCTGGCTGGTGCCAGCAGTTTGACAGCACTTGGGATAAATGAAATGTCTCTGGTCCCACACTGCTATAAGGGCTTTGCTGTGCTCAGTGCTGGCAGAGGGAAGCATCCCAACCTTGCTGCCCTGTGCTGATGGGACAGCCTCATGCCATGGCTGCTGGGGTGTACAAGCTGGAGACGTGAGCTGTAAAGAGAGAGGGCATTTTCCAGGGCACTTCAAAATGTATTTCTTACTAGCGTACTGCTAAAACCTGCAAAGGAGGAAAGAAGTACGTGGGGAGTACAAAGGGAACTTCTGCTAGAAGTAAAATAATTATGCATCCTGTGAAATCCTACAAAAATGGTTGAAGTTAGGGAACACGGCTATGTGGGACCTGGCTATTTGCTATTCCATATCATAGATTCATTCCATAGATTCATTCCAGTTCACCCCAAGGCCACACAGACATAAGAACACAGTTAGCACATGAGTAAACAGGGGAAAGGGTCCAGCACTGCTACCCCCTCTGGCTGTGCAGGCCCTCTCTCAACTGTGTATCATGTTACAGTGTAGTGTTGTAAGTGCAGTGCACTGTAAAAGCCACAGCCATGCTAAGAAGCTGCAGGGCCAGCAAGGAGCAGCTTGGCTGTATGCAGGTAGCCAGCACGTTGGCACACTGCACAGCTGTGCTCAGTCACACAACAGTCACAAGTACAGCAGCTTATGATCAGTAGAGTTGGTATGAAGCCATACAGCTGAACAACTGCAGAGGCTTAGAACCACTGTGTAATGCAGTTCTGATGTACTCTATCAGCATCAAGTGCTGCTGCCATCACCTGGCACAGCTCTGCTGTGTGCCCTGGGCAGGCAAGTCCTGCATGTGCTGAAACTGCTCCACACAGCTTCCTGTGCAGTACCCAGGAGCTGGAGCCTGGAGCTGCTAACAGCAGTGCTACTGTATCTCATTTAAAATGTCCGGATAACTATGGTGAGCTTTACAGAAGATCATATGTTTGTGCTGCCTTGGTGTGGAATACTGACATTCAGTGGTTGACTATACTCAGTGCTGCTGTATGGTCATCCAGGAGATTTTCAGAGGGTTTTAGCATTCAGCACTAGCTAAATTCAGTACGTGTTTAGTTAAACTGGATTAAAGCAACTGTGCTAAGGGTCCTTAATTAGAATGCTGTTCTCATTGTATTAAAAATTGTTTGGTTTTTTGTTTTGATTTTGTTTTTTTAAATCTAACTCAGTTGCAGACTGATTTGGTTTAGGTATTGCAGTTGCGTACTGTAACACAATGGAAAGGCAGCAATGACAGCAGAGTAGCAAGGTCCTAGGCTGCAGCAAGTGAGAGCAAGTTGCTCAAATGCAACAGCCATGAGCGCAGAAATAAAGGAAATAAGCTCCTTACCTTCAGAAGGCCCCAGGTTCCCAGGAATCTCCAGAGAGATACCCTGACCTCCACTGCCAACTCTGAAATGAGGTCTGGGAAGGGGTGGATCCTGGCTCCACCCTTCCTGGTCACTCAGATGCACAGCATGCACCTGAGCTCCCCTGGGTCGGCCCTGCCTTCCACCAGGTGCTCCATCACTGCTTCAGGCCGTGACTCTGCATTTCCCTTACATGTGCAATAGTGTCACTTTGTAGCTTTGTTTTCTTTCTCTTAAGCAAATTGGCCATCAGCAATTCCAAAGTAACTTCCCTTTACATGCCACATTGGCTTCATTGGCTTTTTCTGTCCATGTATTGACCACTGGTCTTCTCATGCCCACCTCTAAGGGGAGCGTGCTTTGGTCGGGACTTGGCAGAGACATGGCATGCTCGCAGTGAGCACAATGACACATCGTCACTGCAGAGCCACAAACACTCCATTATCAGTACTTGGAAGGTAGCAGAGATGGGTAACCAGTGGCAGCTTCTTCTGCTACATAAGGAGCTGATGCACAATGTAGGTACCAGGTTAACTTCAGCTTGAGGACACTGCGCTTGGGTTAAAATGTGTTTGTTTCTATGGCCACTTTTTAACTCAGACTTGCTTTTGTCAGAGTACGGCTGTGCTGCAGGTCAGCTGAAGCACTGCAGCTGCCTTTCAGGCCGAGGGGCTAAGCTGAGATCAGACAGCATTTGTCTGTTCTGCAGATGTGGAGAAAAGAGTCAGTTCACTCGATTTGAGTCAACAACTTAACTCACTTACTATCTCACTGAACGTTGAGAAATGCACTGGGAATTACTTTTCAGAAAAAGACAGATCAGCTTCTTTTCCCATGAATGAAGTGAAGGATCAGTGGCTGAGGAATGTTATTTGTAAATCTGGAAACCCAAGAAAAAACGTTACATTCAGTGACTGCAGCTAATACTCCCCTTGTTTTATGAGTGAATTAGTTTACAAGTGTAGAACTAGTTTAGAAGCTTTTCTTCCATGTGAATCGAGCACATCTAAGGCAGTTCTGTTAGGTGAAGCAAACATCTGGTTCTGCGTTGTTCAGAGAATTCCAGTGCTCTCTCCAGGTGCAGTTTGGTACAGATCATCAGCGAAAGGCTGAGCAGATAGCAAATAAGAAACACTTTTCTTGTTCAGTAGCTGAAAGCTGACAAGGTGATTTCTCCGTAAGATACCACAATGCTCTTTTACACATGTAAATGTTCTGCTACAAGAAGCAGGAGGGTTCATCATACAGTGACCCTGACATGAGCCGTGCTGGCTCAGGAGAGTCAGCGTTACTTTAAGAAATGCATAACAAATGCCAAGTAGAGATGGAAGTGGAAAGCAAGGGTCCTGGCTTCTTGCTTACACTGTGATATATGTTAGCAGCTCAAGCCACCGTGTGCAGCCAGGCCTCAAAAAATAAAGAAAATGTCATTAAAAAAAGCAGCAACGCAGGATCTTTCTCTTAAACTCACAGTGCACATCAGTGAACAATAACCATAATAAGGAAGGGAACACAGGGGAAGATATTATGTCAGTCGTCCTATCCTTTTGTTTGTTTTAACTTCTTTGAATGTGTTTCCAACAGAAAATGATCCACAGCCTGTTTCTTATAAACTGTTCTGGTGATATATTCTTGGAGAAGCACTGGAAGAGCGTCGTGAGCCAGTCTGTGTGTGATTATTTCTTTGAAGCTCAGGAGAAAGCGATCGATGTCGAGAATGTGCCTCCTGTCATCCCCACGCCACATCACTACCTCATCAGCATCTACCGCGACAAGATCTTCTTTGTGTCTGTCATACAGACAGAAGTGCCACCGCTCTTTGTAATCGAATTTCTGCACCGAGTAGCAGATACTTTTCAGGTCTGTTGCCGTTAAGTAATATTGAAATAATTGAAATAATGTTGAAGTAATATTGAAATAATTACAAAGGAATTTTGGTATAAACTGCTTTTGAAGAAAGAAAATAAATAATCCTGTCCACAACTTTCCCCTTTGTAATTTACATGCTGGTTTGTTAAGAGTACAAAAGAAAAGGAGGATTATTTTGTGTATTCCTTTGACTTACAGATACCAGCACGTGAGCACTAAAACCCAAATTCCAGCTTGTTTTTTTCCTTTAAGTTCAAGTACTTTTCAAGTTACGTAGAGTGATCGTGCAGTCATGGGGAAGTCAGTAAGGAGCAATGAGCTGTGCCGTGAGAGTCAGTTTGCAGCCTGACTAACAGACGCTGTAAATAAAGGGTCCTCTGTGAAGATTGGGCACGGCCAGAAGATAGCTTCTGTATCCCACAGTGATGTTCTAACCAGAGATATTTTTCATGTTCACAAGCGGGAGAACCCCTGGGACACGTGTACGTAGAAAACCAGCTTACAGCAATTCCACAGTTAGCGCTGGATGCTAAATGTGTCCTTAACGTGATGCAGTCAAAGAATGGAAGCAGGGTGTCAGTGTAAGCACTGGAGTTCCTTGAGATGCTAGAGAGTAAGCAAAAAGAAAATTGCAAAGCACTTGAACAGGAATACAAATCCTCCCCCTTTTAATCTCTGATTTGTTTAGGATTACTTCGGCGAATGTTCTGAGACTGCGATTAAGGACAATGTAGTTATTGTGTATGAACTTCTGGAAGAAATGTTAGACAACGGCTTTCCACTGGCAACAGAATCCAACATACTGAAGGAGCTGATTAAGCCTCCCACAATCCTGCGTTCTGTTGTCAACTCCATCACAGGTATGACACTGAATGATTTTCAGAGGTAACTGCTTAAAAACAAAGCCCCGTCACACCTCGTAGCTACAAAACCTTATTGTGTCAGTGTGAATCTGGAGGGTGAGGCCGCAGTCCTTTGAGGTTGGCTGAATAAAAGCAGTTCCTTATCTGCTATGCACTGTCCCTTCAGTATCTCCAAAGCGGCACTGCCTGATCCAGCCCCAGCTGCTGGAGTCCCTCAGCAGCGGCCATTCCCAGCTGGGACAGCACATACTGGAGACAGGTGCTCTGGGAGTGGCACAGAGCTAGCCCGAGCCTCGAATAACTGAAGGGCACTGGAGAAGGTTATATAGTATAAGAAATTCCTCTACAGCAGTGTTTAACAGATATCTAATAAATCTTTGGTGCCTGAGGACAGATAGCGTGAAGGGAAGCAAATAGCCTGTCCTCAGCCTCCCCCTGCCACCACCAGCATCCATCCAGCTCAATGCTGGGTTCAGGCTGCTGTAAATGCAGACATCTCATGTGGACAGGGCCACATGTCTGTCAGCTGAGCGGGTGGAATCTGCTGGGCTGGCAGGCGGGTGCAGGGGAGGTGAGCCATGGGGTGTCACCCTGGGCCAGACACGTGAGATGGTCCCCTGTACGCTGTGCTAGAGACAGGCAGTACCTGGGCTGTGAGGCCACGGGGGCAGTGCTCAGGGCAGCGGGGCTGGGGGAAAGAGGCAGCGCATGGTTTCATTTTTTTGATACAGTCTCATTGGGTTTATACTGTGTCTTTTTGTTGTTGCTGTTTTTGTTTTTTTAAAATGATGGTAGTACTAGTTACCTTATAACCAAATAGCTCGGGAAGCTGTTTTCTCACACTGGGCAGTGGTACAAGGTGGGAGCTGAGGGTAACGGCGAGGCAGGCAGGGGCAGAGGCCTCCCTGATGAGGAGGCAGGAAGGCGAGTCAACAAGGCAGGGTCAGATCAGAGCTGGAGATGATAACGTGGCCTGCTGCAGTTCAGTGATGACTGAGCAAGCCAAGCCAGAAAGTTGAGTCCAGGTCAGGGTTTGGATCGATGTGGTGCTCAGTCAGGCCTGCATGCAGTCATGTCACCTCTGGCTAGCTCAGGTGGGCACCAGAAGTGAGAACCATGGTATAACAAGTGAAAGGGGTAGGAGCCCTCCCTAAATCTTTCATGTCTTTCTTCATAAGAGCTCTTACCATCAAAATGGTCCCAAAGGCAGCTTGCTGTAATGTCTTCAACCGCAGTGATGAAATCCTTTGGGGGATCTAGGCCGACATCTCCTTCTACTCAGACATGCTGCTGACTCAAGCTTTGAATTTCGCTGTGCAAAGTTAAAATCTGAAAGCTGTAATAAGTCTGGATGCATCCTGAAAGTTTACTCATGTCACCTAACAAATGAAATTTTAGTGGTTCAGATCTAGTTTGCAGGGGCCGAATCTTTTGTTTCTTGATTGCAGCCATTACAACATTCCTCTTGGAATTAATTACTGATGCTGAGTTCCTTTCTGTTCTTAAGGCAGCAGTAATGTGGGTGACACCCTTCCCACCGGACAGCTGTCCAACATTCCTTGGCGCAGAGCAGGGGTAAAATACACAAACAACGAAGCCTACTTTGATGTCATTGAAGAAATTGATGCGATTATAGACAAATCAGGTGAGATGCCCTGCAAACTCCCTTTTGGTTTTTGTTTGTTGAATGTGTTTACACTTAGACACTGTTTTTAGAGAGAATGCAGCATGGCTGTTTTTTTTTGCATCTCTGTTTCCTATGAGTGGATCTGAGTCTAAAGTAGAAACGTACAACCAAGTTAAAACAACATGCCCAGATTTATTTCTTAAGTTTATGTATAAATGGCGATATCCTCTAAGCTGCTTAAAGAACACTGTACATGTACAGTAAATACTCAGTAGTTAGGTATTTTCTGGCTGTGTATTGATTTTTTCTTGAGATACAAATGGAAAAAAAAAAACTTAGAAGTTTTAAATGTGATGGCAAAATTACCTCACATTGTTCTTACCAACAATCTGTCCCACTGCTTATGAGCCCTCAGGTGGACGAGACAGAAGTCATCAGCTTTTCTCTGATGGCAAAACAAAATTTGCTGCAGAATCCCTGGACAGTGTTGTTTTTCTTGTATGTAAACCAGAGCCAGATATCAGGAACCCTAATACTACTGCTCTGTGCCACTTTGACAAGCACTCTGACCGCAGCGGTACCGGGGAGTCACAAGTAGCTGTTGTGCAGCTCTTTCTCCTGCTGTTTTGATGGCAGAAGAAGGTGGCAGTCACAGTCAGAACACCCTGACAGCTGTGTTGCTGTCCTGGCTCAGTTGAATTCCTAAGTGTCATGCGATTGCCTTGCCTGAGGAATTCTAATCAAGGCTCTGTTTTGATTTCTGTATATATCCTAAGCCTGATCGGTGTCCACAAGACTCTAATTCCTGCTGAGGCTCCACTGCTGTAGTCATGGCCTTTTTTCTGTGTGGGCCTTAGAATGCAGAGTCTTTTTTCCTGACCTTCATTAGGACTAAGAAGGGAGGGTGGCTCCCCAGGAGTGAGGATGTTATCCTGTTTTAAAAGGGTCTGCTTAATTGTTTCATTGGAAACAGGATCCCTTCTTTACAGGTACTAACCCTCAGTTTCTCCTCCCTCTTGACTAGATCAGCCATAATTTCTACTTACCTTCTAAAAGAACCTTTGTAGGTCTAATTAGTCCTGAGCCCTGCTTATGACATTTTGTCCTTATAAGGCATTGAAGGATATTATTTTTTTCCAGGTAAGGTGCTCAGTAGTTTCAGTTTCATGATTTCTTTTGGCTGTAGATCTGCCTAACATCACGATGGATATATACTCCCATTGTGAAGGAGGCCATGCTTGTGAAAGCCAAGGATGATGACATCCTGTGCTTTGTTGTGTTTAGGTGTCTGTTGTTTTGATGTGAATCAGCTTTCCCTGCACCACCACACAGCTTGGCAGTCTGCTGTAGACAGGGGTGGAAAAAAGGAAGATTTGGAGCTTGCATATTCTGCAGTTCTTATTTGCACACTGCTCTCCACATGCAGTACAGGCTCTGCCTGGCAGCTTGCACAGGCATAGCTAAGTGGCCATGGACACGCTGCTGGCTCTGGTTCATGTATTTCAGCAAGTTGCCCACACCACTGGTAACTGCAGTGACCTTTCCTGTGTGTGCTGCCATGGTCCTGAGTGTTGTGCAAATAGCACCCGTGCCCTCTAGCTGCACTTCACATTTGTTAGGCTTTGAGAGTATGTTAAGCGAGGTCTTTTTTTTTCCTTCCACAGGTTCCACAGTCTTTGCAGAAATCCAAGGTGTTATCGATTCGTGCATTAAGCTCTCAGGAATGCCAGATCTTTCTCTTTCTTTCATGGTAAATTCAGTACTGTTATTTGGCAATTTTAATTGCTCAGGATATATCTTTTTTAATGAACAAAGTTAAACATTGTAAGAGCATGACAACTACTTCATCAGTTTCACAGGAAAGATGATATATCAAGCTTTGCACTGCAGTTTAGAAGTTGCTGCATCATTCAGTAGTTGTCATGCACCAAAACGCTCAGGGGAACTGCTGCAGTAATGCAGTGCTACTTGGGGTCCAGGGAGCAGAACTGCATAGTGTCCAGAAGCTCATTCAAACCACTGTTATTTTATGATGTTCTGCTGATGGCTGTGCCACTGCTTACAGAACCCGAGGCTGCTGGATGACGTCAGCTTCCACCCGTGTATCCGATTCAAGCGCTGGGAGTCTGAGCGAGTCCTCTCCTTCATTCCTCCAGATGGGAATTTCAGACTGATCTCCTACCGCGTCAGTTCACAGAAGTACGTTCTGGTTTAGACACGGTCACTGCGTAGGTACACTGTCTGATGCTTTCTACCTGAGTAGCTGCAGAATTCCCCTTGTTAAGAGGGAATTTATACCGCTACCAAAAAGCACGCTCCCAGGTTCTGACTGATCTGGGGCTGTGTGCCCGCTGCAAGAAGAAAAGCGTTCAATGAACTCAGCAGTCACTTCTCAGTGGGATAAAGCACCTGTGGTACTGACTCAGGGCTAGTCCTTCCTGGTTCCCCCTGTACTCAGCTCTGGTGCGGCCGCACCTCGAGTACTGAGCTCAGTTTTGGGCCCCTCACTACAAGAGAGACATCGAGGCCCTGGAGCGTGTTCAGAGAAGGGCAGCAAAACTGGTGAGGGGTCTGGAGCACAGGTCTTACGAGGAGCGGCTGAGGGAGCTGGGATTGTTTAATCTGGAGAAAAGGAGGCTCAGAGGAGACCTCATTGCACTCTACCACTTCCTGAAGGGAGGCTGTGGTGAGGAGGGGGTCGGCCTCTTCTCCCAGGTAACTAATGACAGGACGAGAGGGAATGGCCACAAGTTGTGCCGGGGAAGATTTAGATTAGATCTGAGGAAATTTTTTTCTCTGAGAGAGTGGTCAGGCACTGGAATGGCCTGCCTAGGGAGGTGGTTGAGGCACCGTCCCTAGCGCTGTTCAAGAAGCGTTTAGATGAGGTGCTGAGGGATTTGATTTAGTAGCTTGGTGGGTAGGGATGCTGGTGTGAGGATGGTTGGACTAGATGATCTTGTAGGTCCTTTCCAACCTAATGAATCTATGAATCTATGGTTACAAGTGTCACTGCCAGATGTTGATGGGAAAGATTCTGTATAGGTAGAGGGCTCTGCTATTCATTAAAATATTTTTTTAACCAAAAAAAATTCCAAACTGCAAGTACCCGCAAACGAAGTCTGATTTGACTGGCACCTCTTGTGAGAATGGGCCTAGTGAGATTACTGTAGAAGTACTAATAACTAAAAAATAAAAAAAAAATAAAAGGATAGAGATTAGAAGCATTTAGAAGAAAATCATCTCTTCTATAACAGAACTCCACTAATAAAAGTGGCTTCAGAAGAACAGGAAACCACTTATGACTTTTGAAAGAAACTCATTCTAAGTTGAGTACCTGGCAGAAACACAGGAAGTAATTGTGAGTAAGGTCTTTGCTTCCCCCAGTGCAGAAGCAAACAGGATACATTCAGCTACTGTCTTCTCTTGTCAGCTTGGTGGCAATCCCTGTATACGTGAAGCATTTGATCAGCTTTAAGGAGAACAGTTCCTCGGGAAGATTTGATGTTACCATTGGACCAAAACAGAACATGGGGAAAACAGTAGAAGGAGTTGTGATGACAGTTCACATGCCAAAAGCAGTTCTTAACATGAACCTCACCGCTACGCAGGGCGGCTATACGTTTGATCCAGTTACTAAGGTAAGTCTTAAGCTCTCACTGATGTATTTATCGAAGAAGACACAAGAGCAAGTCCTACGTAATGCACAGTGCTCAAACACTGTTCCACACGTGGCAGAAAACTTTCTCACCAGCATATTTAATAATTCAGATTTTCTCTTCACAATTCCCTTTTTCAGTCTTAGAGATGTACCAGTTGCAATTTCTGGTTATATCGGCCTCCTTTGCTTCCCTTCCCCACTTCTTCTTTTTCCCCACACTTTCAGGTTTTTTAATCTTTTTCTTTATTATTTGTATCAGGACATTGCTACTGGTTTCAGCTATGGCATATTCTCCAGTCAGTGCCCTTTAAAACATACTTAAGACAAAATGCAGTAGTCTTGAAAACAGGGAGTCAGAAAAATGGGTGGCAAGAGATCAGAATTTTTAACTAACCCAAGATCTGTCTTTTTAAGACAGCAGGAAGGAAAACAAAGGATCTGAAGCATCATCCTGTTTGTCTTGCCTCTCAGTTGGGGTAAGACCTAAATTTCTTAAAGCTCCTGAGGCTTTTCGGTTCCTAGAAGCTGTTCCCCTGGGACACAGCGTGAGCCAAGGCCTTCTGCTGGCTCCAGCAGGCTGCTCGGAGCTTTCTGCTGCCCTTGAAAAATCTGTGGGCATTTGGTTTGAATTGTAAGAGGAAGTTCTCAAAGAAACACTTTGCTTCGAAAAGAACAGATGCTGATTCTTCTAAAACAAACCGTGGCATTCCAGCTCCTGGCCACTGGGACAGTTCTACCAGGCTACTTCTGTATCCAGCAAGCTAAAAGCTTCACCTGGACTTGGCTTCATAGCTGGTATCCATAAGGAATATCAATAACATAACAAAAATCATAAAACCATAACACTACTGTTCCCTCTTTCCCGACAGGTGTTAACATGGGACGTTGGCAAAATTACCCCTCAAAAGCTGCCAAATTTGAAGGGCATAGTGAACCTGCAGTCCGGAGCCCCCAAGCCTGAAGAGAATCCAAGTTTAAATATCCAGTTTAAGATACAGCAGCTTGCAATTTCAGGTGAGTATACGGATGTTCCAGGAAACTGATACTGATGGATAATCAGCAGCAGGATACAGAGTAGGGAACTGTTAGTCATTTAGCTGGAGGCGATGATGAGCCTTGCTTCCAGATTCTCTTGCTGGGAATAGCGACTGGTTGGTTTTCTGAAGCAGGACTCAGAAATATAGAGATGTATAGGTTTTATTATAGTCTTTTATTGACTTGTGCTCAAGGCAGATTTCTCCTTTTAAAGAAGAGAATGATCTAGCATGCTGTTCTTGACTTGCACCACTGCAGCCTTCTGTTGTACACAACACTTACTGATTTTAAATAAATGATGCGTTGTTTTTTAACTTCCTGGTTAGTTTTTTGTCTCCAAAACAAACCGTGAGTAAACTAAAAAATGGTAAAGGCAGAAGTACATTTAAATCTACCGCTCCTCATTCTGCCAACACTTAAATCACACCAATTGCCCAGCTGGAGAACGCTTCTGTGAGCAAGCATTGCAGGATTAGGAGCTCCCAGAGCAGTTGGATGGAAGGGTGAGTGAAGCCAGCAGAGAAGCAGGGGTAGCACCTGTCCATCCAGGTGGGTTACCAGGCTGTAGTTCATCTGCCACTGTTTAAAAGACAGACAGCATTGCTGGTGTTTTGCTTTTAACTTCATGCTCTTCTGTTTTTGTCTTCTACCAGGACTGAAAGTAAATCGCCTGGACATGTATGGAGAAAAATACAAGCCCTTCAAAGGTGTCAAATACATTACAAAAGCGGGAAAATTTCAAGTCAGGACATGAGAAGAGGAAACGCTAAGAGGAAATTCCCCTTCAAACAAAGTTTAAAATGACTGCTTAGTGACTTATGTTGCAATTAATTAGGTGCCAATGAATTAATAGATACCGATTAGTTTGGGATCAAAGCAGTCGTGCACAGCAGCTCTTAGAAATGGAAGCGTAGCTTAGTTTTTCCTATCATGGCTTTAAACTGAGGTACCTTTTTTCTAATACACCTTCACTTTTTTTTAACTGACTCGTCGTGCTGGTGAATCGTATGGTACAGGTGATCCACAAAATGTCTCCAACACTACACTGCCAAATACCAAAGCCTAGAGGCCAAGCACATTACGAAGGCCAGACAGGCCATCGGGAAAGTGGTGTGGTGGCACGTTCTGTTGCTGTAGCTGCCTGCAGAGAAAGCTGGGCTTTTCTCACAGCCAGCTGCCAGGCAGCGCTCCACAACGCATCATGCACTCCCTGCAGAAGCAGCAGCAACGCGAGGGGCAGGGGTCCCACAGTGGCCCAGCACAGAGCAAATGTCACTCCTAAGAAAGAGCTTCTGACGAAGACAAAACGTTTTCCTTGCTGTTTACAAGAAATTGCCTTTCTTAAGAAGCGTTTGCCTTAATCAGCTTTCATTTGTGCCATCTGCGGATGAGCTGATAAAAATAACGTTCTGCATTAAATTGGGGAGGTGATTGTTGCTTCAGTAATCCGCTTTCTTTGGTTTATCTCACCGTCATCTTTTTTTTTTAAGAACACAGTTGCAGAGAGTAAGACCTATTTTTTATGTGAAGCCTTTGCTTTGGTTTTGATGTTCCACTTTGTTTCGAGTGGATGCCACCAGATTTGTGCCGTGTGTACACTGGAGTGGAGTGTAGCATTTCAGATAGCACAATAGAAGTGTCAAGTATATTTAATGGATGTGTGCTTTAATGTTATGAAATAAAGGGAACTCTGCTGCAAATGTTTTCTCTCATGAAGTGATCGCTGCTGTAAGCTGTTCGTAATGCTTTCAGGTCTGACTCCTGCTGTGTGGTTACGTGGTAGCCAACTGCCAGGTCTTCACTGAATTTGATCACTGCAAAGGTATTTAGAGTTCAGAAAGCATTCACGAGCACAGCAGGTAAGAGAGCTTTGGCAGTCAGAACGGAGATGATGCAGAGCTGACAATCTGTGCCCCACAGTTAAACTGTACATTTGCTCAGTACATCATTCTGACACTTGGGTTTCTCGGCTCACTGAGTGTACAGTACTGGAGAATCTTTATTTCCTTTACCTGTTTGGCTCACAAATGGATACCGATGGTGCTAGCTTTGCTTCAGATGAATAACAGAAACCATGTAAATGAAATCTGGATCAGTTTCAAATTCTGAGACATAAATCATTGAAGAAAAAAAAAAGTGTGTGAAACCCATCTGAAGCACTGACAGCAAGCCAGCAAGAAAAGCATCTTCTCTATGAGAAACTTTGGCGATATCACTAGGATAAACTACATCACAAATCTACTCTGGACTTCTGAAAGTACAGCAGATTACTACAGATACACGGGGCTCATACAAACTACCAGGCCTAAGAAAGCCTTGCATTTGTATAGGCCTGGCACTTAGCCCACCTTTTCCAATTGGTGGAACAGAGATGTCCCGAGTCTGAGTACTACAGCTGCTCTCTATGTTACAGGGCACCAGTAGCAAGATCTTTCTGAAGGGACACTGTTACGACAGAGATACATACACAACAAGATCAAAAGCAGCTCCCCTCCAGCACCACCACGTACCTTCTGTAAGGTCTCTGAAAGCCCTTGGATCCACACTTGACAGCACAGCACCAGAAGTCACTGTCAGGAGCAGCACCGAGCTGGAAGAGAACGCCCACAGCACCAGGATGGTCCTCCTCAGGGAAATGCTTTTTGTCATGCTGACCCACTCCATTTCCCCAAACACAGGAGAGTCAACCGCACAATTTTCAGTAGTGAGGACTGTGTTCATACCCTCCCTTCTAAAACTATCAGCACCAGCATGGACAGCACAGCTTCAGAAACAGAAGGATGTCACTGAGGAGCAGTAGTGCCAGCTCTCACTCCGCCCTTGTGCAGCTGTCCAGCTCCAGGAGTGCTGCCAGAGGTGACCGTCCCACAGGTTCTCGTGGTTCTTCAGCCACAGTCAGAGCTCTGTTAACAGTTCCGATTGGCCTTTAACCTATTGCCACTACATCCTAGCTGCCTTCTGCTGGGCTCCACCCAGTCTCACATCGCCAAGAAATGTTGGTTCTGCAGAGTCATGATGTGTGTATTCTGGGAGAAATTCTGACACAAACATTTTATGAAAGGTGCTAAGAGATTGTGCGCCAGAAGCAGGGCTGACTCCGTGCAATTGCCGTTGCACTCAAGTAACTTTTACTTTGCCAAGCAGAATTCAGATCAGATGAAGATTCACATTGGATGAAGTGCCAGCCAGAGCTGCAGCTCCTCCTGTACTGACAGCATCAGGCAAACAGCATTTCCAATGCTGGGAGCCTCGGACAGCACTGCTGGGACAGGTGGCCTCAGATCAGGGCCCTGGAACAGCTATTTTCTCCCTCAGGGCCACAGCCCCTACTGAGTTTTCAGCTACAGTTTCACTGGCAATCGAGACAAAAACAACTGGTTTAAATTCTGTCAGAAACTGCCCCTTTTCGCTCAGAACACCATCATTTTTAGTATTTCTGCTGCTGTACCTGCTGGCTCCTCTTGCTGCTACAATATTAGCACTGTTGCGTTACCTTTAACACCCACAGGCTGACATTTGTACAAATGCATTTTTATTGTTTTAACGGAACCAAAGAATAAGGTTGGAAACGTTAGACTATACGTAAACACATTTTGGTTTATAAACAACATTTTATAGTGGTAAAACATTGCTAAGTGACATTCATGGTCTTTTTCCAATTTTTGCTGCATTTCAGGTCTGAAGACTGATAGTGTTCAAAAAAAACCCATTAATTGCATAAGGTGAACGAGTATCTCAGCTTCTACAAAAGAACTCAACAGCAAACATTCTGGAAGAATCCCAAAGGCAACCATGATTTGTAACTCTCCCGCAAACATTACTCGATAAACAAAAAGTGATCTTTGGCATAAACAATCATGTATTAAAGGCATTAGTAATATTGCATTAATATCAGTCAAGCAACTAAACACTGATGCTAAAAAAAAAAACTCAGAAGCTTGAATGGGGGTAAAGGGTGGGAGCGTGAGGAGCACTGAAATGCAGGAAGACTACTTAGAAAATCCCTTTAAAATTACCCCTACCTATTCAGTGTTATTTACTATTAAATAGAAATTACTACATTACAATTACATTAAAGATCTGGTATAAACTGACCAAATGCAAGACATTCAGGTTAAGGCTCTGGCACCTCTTCCTTACTCTTCCTGTTCCAGGTAATTACGGGAAGAGAACACCGAGGAAAGATCCTAAGTACCACGTGTTCCCTAATGCCCAGGCACTGGGAGCAGACCGAAGACCAACACACGCTTTCTCTTGCTAAGGTCAGTTTGAGGCAGATGCATCAGAATCAGTTTAGCTTCCCTTTTTAGATAGCAGTGCAGTGGAGGAGCTGGGGGGAGTAAGTCCAAGTATAGAGTGTTCCAGACCAGCAAATAGCAGCTGACTGTTTTCTCTGTTTAAGCCGTGAAACATCTGCTCAGTCTGACAAGGCCACTTCAATAAAGGTCGTGCAACGATGACCAGCAAATGAAAACGAACAGGTTCTCACGAGGTCCGTGCTGATTCGGGCAGAAGTTTGCAAGTGCTCCTTGCAAAAGTACAGCGACCCATTCTAAAACAGTAATTCCAAATGCCAAAAGAGACGATGGAGTAATGAACAAAAACTACACATAGGAAGGTGTTAGATCATGTAAGGATAAAAATACTTGAAGCCTATTTCATCCAGAGTGCATCTGTCTACAGAAGACTATGTAACACATGGTTCAATTTACTAAGACTCAAAAAAGCTTTTAAACTTCCAAACTCCAACTGTGAATAAACCACTAAAAACATCTGGGGACAGGAGCTTCCTATCTCTGCAGTACTCGTGTTTCAGAAAGCTTAAGCAAAGCTATTGCACGGTTGGAAGCAAGAGCAGTGAGTCAAAACATCTTCTGAAGGCAATATTCTTTAGCTTTTAGTTTCCATCTCAAGTGGCTGGAGTAATATGAGATGCAAAGAAGAGTAAAAATACTAACGGCACGTGCCTTGTGCTCATTTTGCTTTTCAAAAGGAAGGAGGCAGCGTGTGACGTTTCCTGGTCCTGGACACATACCTAGATTCAAAGAACCAGGACCTTTCAGGCTCAATACATCCCTAAACTGAGCAAGAAGGAGAGCTGCACAATTAAAGGCCTCCAGCTGACAACAGTGTGCCACTGACATTCACCAGAAGCGTCTCGGTACAGCACAGGAGTTCTGTTACAGGGTAACAGGAGGGTGACCGACAGCTCCAGTTTTTGTTCAAGTACTGCTGCCAAGCAAAAATCAACATAGAACATGGAAAAAAAAGAACCACTTCAGCAATGGGATTTTAATCTTCATTCCACAACCGCTTGCCCCTTCCCATCCCTTTTTTCCTTTTTAAAGAATCCAAACTTTCTACCACTTCTAAACCATTTGAAGAGCCGATCAGAGGCCTGCTGGAGAGTGTCTGTACACCCAGGTTTTCCCTAAATCACTGCCAGCTAGCACTGTTAGCATCCCTGACTCTCAACGCAAGCTTTAAGTGAGGTCTACATGTTATACCATCACATGGAAACTACTGGAATATGCAGTGCATAAATGAAATGTGCTTCTGGGATTACAGATTAAGAAAATCTTCAAAAGATAAAAAAAAAAAAAAAAATCTGTCTATAATCGGAAAGAATTTTGAGGTGTTTGATATCAAACAAGTTCCAAAGGTATTTTAAACGCATTCTCTTGTAATTCATACCCTTAGAATGGGGCATTAGCATAAGCTAATTGTAAGCTTATGTACACAGCACCTTTTGCTGTTAATAAATCTCTTCCACTTCCAAAAAAAGGCATTTTATGTTACAGAAGACAATGCTTATGTGGTGTTTACTGATACCAGGGGGTCTTTCTGACCCAGCGCAGAGTGAATCCAGCATCTGTTCTTATCTTAATCGATGCTGCTTCAGCTTCTCTCACAGTTTCCTTTACAGACTGCATAAGGTTCTGGGCATTATGAACCAACATCTCAGTTGCCTGGAAAAAACAACAAACAAGTGTATCAGGAAATAGCACGTTCATAACAGCGCGATGGAAACCCAGTGTGCACAGTAATCCCCACAGTACAGCATTTTTAAGTCAGTCTACTGCTGAAAAGTTACACTGCTGCTCGAGTGACTCCCAACAGTACTTTCCTGTTTGTCACTAGGCATTCGAAGTCTGAATCGAAGCTCAACTTTCAAAGCTGAATATCTCTCAGAAGCCAAAAATGGCAGGAATCCAACTGAAAAATATGCACTCGGAGGCCAACAGAACCATAAAACAAACACTGAGGACAATGTCGGAAATACTTTCACTACAGCTCACTATGGGGCGCTATTACTCCTTCAGCGTTAACCTCAGTGTCGCTTCAGTTAAGTCCTGCGAGCTCACTTCTGGAAGGAAAGGTGATTAACAAGTCACAGACCTGAACCAGGACAATTGTTTTGCTCCAGGAGGACTAACGATCCTTTACTCATCTGTAGCTTTCAAAACAGCAACCAAGGTGTTGTCCTTACTAAGCACCTGAGGAAAGCTTCTAGGCACTGAGTTCTCAGAACACAGCCACTGTTTGTGCTCTTCTTCCCCCATAACGCTGATGGACAGCTCCACCTCCCACCAAGTTTCACACCTCTCACCTGCTCTGATTCCTCATCGCTGATGTTAGTCCTGCCCAGCATGGTAGCTTTAACTGTGGAAAGAATTTTGAGTTGCGTACTGATGGTTGGGATTCGCTCACAGACCTGAAAAATAGGGATAAAAGAAATGTTCCACACTGTAAACTCAACCAATACACTTTTCCTTCCCTTTAGATCGCTTTAGTTTTCCTATACAGGGAACCCTGTAATTTTCAAGTCTCCCAGACAAATACTGGTAAGATGACTGAACATCTTATTTTGGTCGCTCTGAGAATTTTTCTGGAGAACTACTTCTCTCTTCCTCTACATATTCCTCAGGTGTTTTAGCCATACCTGGGAATGGAAGGATGTTTACCTGTCTGTCAGAGACGGTGAGAAAAGCAATGCTGTGTTACATTGCTGCTGCTGTTCTTTGACACAATAGGAATGAGTAAATGCAGAACTGGAAGAGAGCAGCACTCGTAGCACAGTATTTCTCAAAGCCTCTCAGGCATCTTTTACTCATCTAAAAACCCACTGTGACTTTACAGAACAGGCACCACTATGGCATCTAAAAGCACGCCTGCAACTTGACAGAACTCCAGAAGCCGAGTGAAGACACTTGTTTCACTGCAACACCTCCTCTGCTCACAGATGGTAAGAGGAAAGTAATTTAAGGTGTGCACAGGTTAACTCGTTACCTGTAAGAGGTTTGTTCTAATGCGTTTATCAGTGCATTGCTTGGCCACCTCTTTGGCCAACCGAGTGACTTCGTCCGACGCCTTTGCGATATCCTTTGCACACTGAATGAGGGCACGCTTGTTCCCGCTGCCTCCTCGCACCAGGCGCGACATCTCGGCCATGAGCAGCGCCATTCGCTTCGCAGCAGCGATGATGTCGTTACCCTGAGGAGAACAGCACCAGTGAGTGTTTGTGGCAGCAAGGCAGCTTCCCAGAAGCCACACCTGAGCAGCCTACATTCTGGTGGCAACCCTTTCAGGAAGGCAAGGACGGAAGAACCGTTGTGAACACAGAAGAGGTTTCTTCGAGGAACAGGGAAGATCTGCTCTGATTATCTACTTAGGGCATACTTTGCTTCCTAAGACTCGGGGAAAAAAGTTTGCTTCAAAACTGGAAAAAAAATGAAGTGATAAAGTGTTAGTTTGTCCATGGAATAGGAGGTTCTGCTCTGCTGGTTATATTTTAAGATAAAGCATGTTATTAGCATTTGTAATTCCAGATCTCTCAGTAAGGGGAGCAAGGGAGCTACTTTCTAAGCGTGCTAAGCACCTTGTTAAACCAAATAGCACTCATTTGGTTACACAGTTGAGCATCAAGTTTTCAGTGGCATCCGAAATTGAAGTTGTTAAAGTACATCTGCGCTGCTACCTTGCTACGTTGCTGACAAGCAGAACACAATCTGTAACAAAGGTTTGTCACAGTGTGGAAATGAGATGCAATATTATCACTGGGTTTATCCAAGTTACTCCTTGACAACAGTTAGTGCTTTTTTTTATTCTCTCCCTTTAAAATAAAGCTTCTAGGAGAGAAAAACTTGTACTTTAAAAGATAATCTGGTATAATCATTAAATTCAGACTTCTTTTGTTAACTATATCAAAGTAAGTCGTAAAAATACTCCTAATGCTTGCAAAGTGGGAATTAAATACCAAAAATAAACCAAAGCAAAAACATCTCTCATACACTGTTCCAGAGAGAAACCTAGTGCAAGGAAAAAGCAGTCCAAATCGGTTAGATTGTTAATAGTCTGTTAGTACATTCAGATTCACCTTCATGAGAAGTCGTTAGGCAAACATGAAATACTGAGTGCCATGATGCATTCCTACAGTGTGGATGAAATATTAGCACGGTGATTTTAAGTATTAGCACACACATCCCTCAGTGCAATTTCACAACGAATGACCAACGAAGACCAGAGCAAGAAGTACACAGTGAGAACCCAACTGTTTTCTCTGTCCTTTGCACGTACTCCCATGACTCACTACTCGTCAGTTCAAGAAGATGTCTGAAACACGTCATTAAGTGTGGCACAGATACGGTGACACAAAAAGCTCAACTGTCCGTTACCGTGACCTAACTAAACTGTTTGCTAATATAACCAGTTAGGATGCAAGTGACATAACACAAAGCTTTTCCATGTTTTCACGCAGGAGGATCAAGAAATTAGGACCAGTGTCATTTACGAAGCCCTCTAACAAGTTATCCAAGCATCAGAATCTGAAAAGGACAAGAACATTTTAAAGCCCTTTTTATTAACAATAGTTTTGTATATCTACACATACATATTTACACACACATCCCTAACCTTCGTTTGTTACAGAACACCAACCTTTCTTTTTGTGGCATGCTATAAAAAGTGGCAAGTCTTGCAAACACTTGTGCTCAGACAGAAGAAACAGGCCACTCGTGAACGCCTGAACCCCGTGTTAGATGTCCATTGGTTTCACACGAACAATCTCAACTCAGCAGATAACAGCATTCAGTGCAGCTTCTTCGTTAAAGAATTCTCTCAAAAGCAGCATTTGCAACACAGCCAAGTGCAAGCCAGCAGACAGTCAGTCCTCTTCAGTAAACACTGCCATACAAAGCCATTCCTTGTTCGAAGGTATTTTAATTGACGGCACCAATGGAGGCAAAGCACAACAACAGACACGTTAAATGACTTCTTGAGCGCTGTATACACTGCTGGATTCGGAAGTCATTAAGAAACCACGAAGGATGGCTTCCTAGGTAGCCCAAATTAACATAAAAAGGAAAGGAGGAAGTAAAGATAAGCCCTGTTTACAATTTGAGAACTGCTGTAACAAAGAAGGACAGGCAGATGCAAAGAGAGGGGAAGCCTTTTAATATTAATAAGTGACCCAAACCAAGCTTCAGTCTGGCACTGACAGACAGATCTAGCAAACTTGTGAAGCCACTCTCAGTCCTTAAGATGAAGTGCAGGCAAATGTTTTCATTCAGAATGACGGGACCCAGCAGGGATCAAGAGTGATGCAAATGTGTCAGCGTTCCAAATGGCTGGATGCACACAGATCAGTCCCCGGGGGAGACTCAGGAGTACCTTACTAGACCACTTGGTTGCTTCCCGATGCAGAGACTGAGCAGCAGCCAGAATGGGCTGGTTAACAGGCTGATTGGTTGGCATTAACAGCAGCTCAGGCTCGTAATCATCTTCAATGTCAGAGGGGAGACTGAATTCAACATCTGCATCATCCTCCTCATCTATATCTACACCAGCCTCAGCCGCTTCGTTAATCACAGTCACAGGCTTTGCAGGTGGCAGCAAGGGTGGAGAAACAGGGGACAGTTAGTACGAGAAGCAGAATTTGGTAGAAGAGCATGAACTGAGCTGTTTTAGTGACCAAAACATCCTCTTGGTCTCTCCGTATCTGATAGGACAGCTCTAGGATCAGGTCAGAGGGAGGAGGGGAAGGAATACAAGATTAGCAGAAGGAAACAAACATTTCACCTGTGTATCAAAGTTACCAAAAAAATAATTAAGCTACAATTCAAAGATGCAGCAACATTTTTCAACTCAGCATACAGCTTCTACACACAGAGGCTGATTTTCAAAACAACATTTTTCTGGCAAGACAATGGTGAAATGAATGAGTTTTCTGTTTTAATGAAAGCCATTTCACTGGCCAGAAGCAGGCACAGCAGCTGATGACTGTGGCATTTGTGTAGACAGAAAGCACGTATGAAAGCTCTTTCACAAAGATGTGGTAAGAGGTAGCAGCAGGACCACAGAAAAAACACTGACACCGTGTGGCTACCAAAAAAAGAAACAGGTGGGGTACAGAAAAGTGAAGGACCACAGATAACATGAAAATTAACAAAGTCAGGTTATGAAAAGAAGAGATGCTGAACGTTATGAATGACATTAATATCGTAGTTCTTAAAGAGACCGAAACAGAATTAGTAAATTGAGAGGATCATGAAGCATATGATACTGTTTTGCCACAATATGTTGTATCCATTACCTTTAAAAATTAAGATGATCTAAGCAAATATATTCCATTAAAAGTAGATCACAAAGATGAGGTAACAGTAGCGTAACAGTACAGGCATTTATAATATAGCAGCATTTCGATAAAACAAAGATATTCGAACATTTACTGTGTTATACAAAACAAACAACCCTTACCAAAGCCTACACATTTGCAACTGAGTTTTGCTTGAGGTCTAATTGTTTATCCAAAGATGCCTACACCAGCAGAAACATGCCAAAGTTCTGGTAGCAGTTTTAACGTCTGCATATTGCCAAACTGAGTCAACTTGGAAGACTTAGATTTAAGTATCAAACCAGTGAAAAGCTTCCAAGTATCCCTTATTTTTAAGGTAGTTTTGACACAGGAGCCTAACTAAACAAAATCTTCATTCTCTCATTTAATCAAAAGCAGCAGAAAGGCAACAATCTAAATCAATGGATGATGATCAGTTTGTGCTCTATGAGAGAATGAGTACTCAAAAGCCTGGAATCCCCTCTGTGAAAAGGAGTTTCTGAGAAGTTGAAGAAGAAATGAACTGCACGTCTTACAGGAATGAAGAATGCTAGCAGCTGCTATTGAAGATTACCTACTCGTCCCCCTGTAAGCCTGAAGCGTCAGTGAGCTAACAGAGCAGAAGGCAGTTGACAGTCTTCTGCCATTTAGCACAAGACAAGACATCGTGTTTCTGCCTTTCCAAGTCTAATATATATTCCTTAGCAGCAGGGTCCATCAATCCCTCTTCTACCCAATAAGAAAGCAGCCTAAACTGTAAATATGTTTTTAAAATTCCATAATTACTTGTGAAAATATTTCAGAAGTTGGACTGCATGTGCCAACTTGTTATTGACAAATAGTGTCAATAGGAGTGTCACTACCTCCTTCCCCAAAACAGCCAAGTAACTTTAAATGTTCCTGTTAACAATAAGGATATAGGGTATTAGAAGGACAAATGTTAGGCTACCTTACTGGTAACAGCAACAAGAAGTTTCATAATCCACAGGAAGCTTAGAGCTCTTCCACAATCAACAAGCTTCTCAGCCTGCTGCCTTGTTTTTAATATATAAATATTCTAATAGATGAATTATTTCATTTCTGCATACTGTAGCATGTATATACATGCAGTTTAGCACATAAAGTGCTGGGTTTTTTGGTGATTTTTTAACCTTACTATATATATTGTTATGTTACCCACTTGGGGATTGTAACTTCAGAACACTCAGAAAGCCATAATTAATTTCAGACTCAAAGCTACCTTCTGAGACCACCACTATGTTATGGTCTAACCCCTTAATAATGTAAAAATGTATGTGGTACAGCCAGAAGTACAGGCAAAGTAAAAGCATTTCATTTTAAAGAAAAGGCTCAAACAATTCCATGGGATTTCTACTCTACCTACATTTTCAAAACTTTATGCATGTTCAATTCAAAGTTGTTTCCATAGAAATCAAGGATTACTTTCCCATTCACCATGCAGATGGGTGGAAGAAAAAAGCAGAGGTTTTAAAAGCAAAATTTTGACCATAAAGTTATGCCTGCAGAAAGCTACTAGAGGAAAAATACAGCTTGCATTTATGGGAACGATAAAGACTTTAGACTGCTTTGTCATGGCTCTGAACTTTTAAGAACATTAAGGATTTTGGCCTTGATGGTGAATGGGATTCAAAAACAAAAAAGAGGCAACCATGCTGTCTATGTACAGCCCCTTTTCGGATCTAAAGTGCACCAGATTAATGGTACAGTAACTTGCAGCTGGTAACATAAACCAGCTCATGATTTCTGTAGCTGGTGGCTGCAGAACTCATGCAGACTTCCTGAAGGTAGCTAAAGCAATCAGCTTGTTAACCTAGGAAGGCACAAACACCGTTGACTGTCTAGCAATACCAGCACTATGGATCACCAACAGCTGAACACTTACGTTCACAGAGGTACGATAATAAGCATTCTATCATCTATCATTCTGTGACTCACAAGTATTAGGTCTGTTGCACCTAGTTCACTCTGAATATGTGAGGCCTTCCAATTCCTTCTCCCACTGCCATGACTATTTGGTCTATTAAGACTACACCCTGTGCTGAGGCAACAGACATTAGATCAAACTAACAAACTGATCCCAAAGAAATATTTGTTGCACAGGATACACGTGTGAATTTCTTACCTTGCTAGACCATTTCCGAGCCTCATCATGTAACTGCCTAGCAGCCATCATCATGGGCTGATTAATTGCTTCTCCTGCTTTCTGCTCTGGGAACTCCTCATCCTTTTCTTCAGGGGGTGGTGGTCTGGGTGGGGGAACCTCACCTTCTGGAAGCGGTGGTTTTGGAGGAGCAAGCTCATCAGTCAGCTATGGAAGATAGAAATGTTGTTCAGTGCAATGAAAGAGTGCAAAGATTAAGCACTGGGTGGTGTCAAGGCAACACAAGATGGCATAAACTCAAACTTACTTTCAGTGTTTCAAGTGCACTCTGTCTAAGAAAACACCATGTTCTAATATCCTCTTTCAAACTTTGGATCAGTTGGGTTTTTTAGACTTCTGGCTACACGTATATGTGACTGGCCAGTTGATGTGTTTTATTTCTAAGAAATAAAAATCCTCTCAAGAAATATCATCATGCAGTCCACGCTTTCTCAGTATTGCAGATTTTGTGGCACTTACATGAAGCTGCTCAAGGTCAGGAGGAGGAGGAGGAAAATCTGGTTCCTGAGGCTGGAAGGCTTCTCTGACTTTGGCCACAGCTCCCAGAATCCTGTATCCAGAATCTAAGAAACTCTTCTGCAAACCTGAATAAAAATCCCATTCCCAGATTAACAGCACTCGGTAGTATTTAGAACTGCAACACTAGCCAAAAACATACTTCTATAACGTACATCTAAGAAATGAACAATTTTTAAACTACCAAGATGTCTATGCTTGATTTTTTCATGTTTGTAATATCAGTATCATATTTATTAAATACGTAAAATAAAGCTTTGGCTGATTAACAGTAGCTATCAATAGCCAAAGTAATTCCCCTATCAACTTCACTATGTAACATTTTCCTTATATGTACTGATTCAAGTACATGTATACAGATAACAGTAAGATGTACTTGTTTCTGACAAAGATCATGAAATCGTGTAATCAACCAGAATGCTGAGTCTTTTCCCTTGAATATGGCAGAGGTCTTTGATTGCATTTAGAAAGAGGAGGATCCAGCAGTTAATGGTGTAATGCTGATCTCACCAGTCTGGAATTTAAGCATACAGAATTTCCATAATAGGAGATACACAGCTGTACAAGACAAAACAAGCACTACTACACATCATCTTTCACCAGTAAAAAAAAAAACATCTGAAATGAGCTGACTGAATCCTTACCAGGATCAGAGATATTTCCTGCCACAGCTTTAGCGTCCATTACCATCGGTGATATAGTTTTGCTTAGCTCATCAGAAGCTGCTTTAACAGCCTCCCGGAATTTAGGGTCTTCTGAGTTTTCAACTTCCCGTTTTGCCACGAGGAGGATGCGGTTTGCTCGCCTGGCGATGCTGGTGGCTCCAGCTACCAGCATCTGAGGTTGCATATTGGCCATTGCAACTTTACATTTATCAAGATCCTTCTTAATGGCCTCCTCCGATGCATCCAACAGAGACTTTGTATCGATGGCTTCATCCACTAGCCCTAAAACAGAAGTTAAAAACATTAATATTCCGATTTCAAATCTGGAAAGAAATATTTGGCATTCCTGAGACTGCTTACAACCAGAAAAGTAACCATTTCCAAAACGAGGGCTGGGGAAGAGGCCATGAAAAAAAAAAATCAGACCAAACATTTAGCTCCAGTTGCACTTCTAATTATGTGATACCTCTAGCATTGTAACTGCAGTCAGGCTTGCTCCCACTAATGACACCCTAAACTCCTGCTCATCTTTCATGGAATGTTGCTTTGATGAAGAACTGACTTCCACAGTATACACAGTAGCATCACCTTGCTTCTAAATCTCTTCACATATATTCAACAATTTTGTACTTCTGCTCACGCAAAAGGAAAGATTTATCTGGTGCTTTAACTTGAGGGTGATACACAGTGATAAAGCAGTAAGATTTTAAGCTTTCAGAAGTTAATTACAGAGATGATGAGGAGACAGCACACAGGACCAAGTATCTTGTTAGCAGCACAATGCAAGGGTCCACATCTCAGGACTGAAATCTGTGCCTCAGAAAGAGGCAGGAGATTAGGAGCTTTCATTCATCCCTTTCATCAAGATACAACTTTGAACGTGTTTTCCTCCCCTGCCCCTCAATTATCTGTCCTCATTCAACATACCAAGATCATACAGTAAGAAAATCCTCAGTTTGCTATGGCAATATGTTGCTGCTAGAAGCACAGAAAGTATCCTGCTCTTCCTAGGAAAGATCTTAAGACCAACCTAACTCCCCTCACTTCTCAAAATCAACATCTATGAAGCAAGCTGTTTTATTTACGCTGTAGCATGTTCCACATACACATTTCTGGAGTCAGAGAGCACATTTCCACTTCTCATTGCATTATTTTTGTTCACTGATTATTTCCATACATGTCTTCAACAGACAGGACAAAAAACTGTACCAGGTAGGTAAGTACAAGTCATTCTCAGCAAGAAAGCCTACTTTTACCTGTCATCTTTTCCACATTATCAATCCATTGGTTTTTCATTGTCTCAAAGTGCTCATAAGCAGCCTGATTTCCAGGATTTCTTAGGAGGATTCGAGCAGCTGATACTACCTGCCAATAGAATGCATTCTTAATTACAAAATATCACTATTTAAAAGATATCGTACACATTCCTGAAAATGCTTCTGTTGGTTTAGTACTGAAGGAATAGCTCACTTGTAACTCCAGTTCATCAATCTGCTTAAAGATTTACAATGCTTCTGAAATTTGATACAAGTACTACTTCTCCCAATTACTTGCTTATACACCAAAAACGTTTTATCATTTACAAATGGTTCTTAACAGCACTGAATACAATACTTAAGACAGACTCACTAATAAACAAGATCTAAAAGCTTAACTCAAACTGAAATTATTTAAGAAGCACTTCTTCTACTTATTTCATTGAGCCTTACAGTAACTGTTTCAAGTTAAGTTACTAACATCTCTGCCCAGAAATAGAAGACTAAGACATAGCACAATCACCCTGTCCTACTTGGTAGGATATGCACAAGTATTTGCCACTTCCCTTTTCCAACATCAGCACTATGTTCCCTGCTGCCATTAAGATATTACTCTGATAGCAGAAGCACATGGAAAGCTCCACACAAGTCCTTTCCAACCTTTATAACAGAATTTTAAGAGTAAGAAAACAAACCTGCGGGGTAAGCTCCCTTGCTGATTTCACTGTTGCCTGAATGCCTTCCACAGTAGTTTTATTAGCAGTCCCAACTGCAGCTGCTTTTTCTGCTGTTGCTCCCAGTCTAGCAGCATGGTTTTCAAAATTTGCTGCTCTTTCTTCAAACATCTGGTTGTCAGAAAAGAAATGCATTAAAGAAGCCTTACTTCCTCAACGGAACAGAACATTTCTGAAGTCTCAAATAAGAGACCTTCAAACTTGACGCAACTCCCAACAGGATGCAACAGGACACAACACAAAGGGTTTGAAACTTCCTTTCATCCTTACATTAGTGAACTTCTCTCTTTACAAACTCACTTGGACCCCAAAGGCTACTATCATGTTTTATAGTGTAGGTTGTATTTCAGAGCTAATTCCAGACTTCTGCTTTAACAACTACTGAGCTGAAGCCATTTTAGCTTACAGTCTAATCTGTAAATAACTGCATTTGGAAAAATACAGATTCTTGCTCTAAAAACTGAGGCTTCACAATGGAAAAAAACATCCCTCTTTCGAAGGTTTTTAGTTATTCAAGGACACAAACAATCCTATTGTAAATTTAAGTTCCGCAAGGCATTGGGATCATTTTTGTCATGTTTATACAAACTAACCAAACAGAGCTGTCAAGAACAAAGCTCTAGATACTTCACAGGTAGTCAGTAGCCTTGAACTACACTGTACAGCAAGACAAGACTTAATGTACATTGACCAATATTATTATAAATTAGGCCTTCTAATCAGCTTATTTGATGTATAAGAGATGCACAATCCAGGAACTGCTGTCAGTGATTCTGGTAAATGAATATTTAGCACGCTCAAAGTAACACAGTATGAACATCAAAGGGAGTGTTTTCTAGCATTTACTGAAGTCAGCTTCCAAGACACCAGAAACATTTGCATGGCAATCATCCCAGTCAGAATTAAGTATGTATTACACGTTTGTGAAAATACTGCCACTTTTCAAAATACTGATTCAAAACACCAGTTTATTTTTGAAAACAGTGATTCTCATAAAACAAGTTAGTAACTCAAGTTTCACATGGAGAAAACACTATCAAATACTTGCCTCTTCTCTATTGGGAGTATCAGAAGGCGCAGTGGCTGCTACTGCTAACAACTTAATAGGAGTCGTAGTGTCACTAAAAACATCAGACACTTCCTGGGTCATTGCTTCTTGCATCCGTGCTTTGAGATCCTTAAAGACAAATTTTTTGGGTTTTGTTTTTTGTTTTTTTTACATGCTACACAGAAACATTAAGTTCATAATGGTTACACTCCTACAGCATATTCTCTTGACAAACAAAACAGGAAAAAAAAAAAAAAGCAGGTTACACCGAAAGCAATAAAGATAAGGCAACCTCAGAAGCATGCTCAATAAATAGCTATTTACAGCATTCAAGATGTAAGAAGCATACACTCTTCTCAGTGAAGGAGGATAAGAAGCTATGAATGGGGTTGTTTGAGACTCCATCCCTCAGATTTGCAACACTAACAAACCATCTGCATTGAAAAAAGCAAAGGAAAGTTTTTCTAACTTCTAAATTGTTCATTTGGAATCATGCTAGGTTAGTGCTGGTTAGGCTGTGGATGGATTTGATGATCTTGAAGGCCTTTTCCAATCTGAGCAATCTTAAGATTTCTATGATAATCCCTTTGGCATATCAAGGTTTTTGTATTAAAGACTGCTCTAGGTCTCCCAGATAAACGTGTGTGTTTTTCTGCTCCTCACATACATACAAGCTCTGTATCAGAGCAGTGCAAATACTTCCGCATACACTTGTGTCACTGCACAAGATGAGATTTTTACCTTCAGGGAATCCTGAAGCTGAGCAGCAATTGCCCTAGCCTGAGGAGACTCTCCCTCCCCTCTCGCTGCAAGGTCAGCGAGCTGAGCAGCCAGCTGGTCCACGCGGTCACATTTGGCAAGCAGGTCCTGACGATAAGGTCCCATCATAACATTGGCTAAACGACGACCTTCTGCAACCAAACCCCGAATTGCTGCCTGGCCTGCAGTGCAAAAAGACATGAGGCATTAACACAAACAAGAAACAAAAACTTGGAAACCCATCTCAAATGTAACATGAACTAAACAATACTCCAGAATTTCTGGGTTAAGAACACATATCCAGGTGCTGAGAAGTATCTGCAGCTTCTCAGTAAGTACTGGTAGTTCAAAACTCTAAAAAATTCAACCCTCACCAATTTATTTGGTCTATTACAGGAATTGAGGCCCCAAGATCAGCTTGACAGTATTACAGTCGAGACTTGGCTACAAACCACCAGCCATGAACTATGCCACCAACAAAGATTCTACTCATCATCTCCATCTCAGAAACAGCAGATAGGGTCCTAAAATTTTTTTTAAGTTACGTCATAAAAACTGTGATGGAGCAGAAGAACATGCAGAAATACTTACCTACTCCCCGATCATCAACTGTAGGGTTGTCTATCCACCTTTGAGCTTGCTCAATCTTGCCCTCCAAATGGACAGCTGCTTTAACTGGCCTAGTATTTGCTACAGCCTTGTTTGTTTTGGACTGTAAATTCTGAAGTGATGTAGCTATCTGCTTAGCCAATGCACGGGCCTCGGGAGAGTCACCTTTCCCACTGAAGATTTAAAGGAAAAAAGTCACTTAAAGGTAATTTACAGCCAACCTCAAATTAAATTCAGTAGGAAAAAAGATGACAATGAATGCCACTTTATCTTTTCAATAAGGTCAAATTTGAGACTTGGATCTCAGAAGAAATAATGTCTGTCATCCATAAATCCCTACTCCATTTCTCTGCTGCAGCACCTGGATATTACTTTTGTTCAATGCAGCACTGAAGCAAAGGAAGGTATATTAGCACTGACAACTGATTTCCCATAACCATGAACACCTGCAATGATGCTACACAGGTAGCAAGTACAAAATTAAGCAGCAACAGACAAAAGACTATTGGTAAATCAGAGGAGAAATGACGAATTAGAACCTACAGCACCTAAGCATCAAGAAAAGTCTGACCAGTAACTTCTGAAGAAGTAGTATTTCTCTCCATACTGCCATTGTCTACTGTTTAAAGATCACAATTTTTAGAATGACTGTTTCTCACTTCAATTCTCAAGCAAACCTTTTGCAAAACTAATAAATATGTGCAGCTGAGCACTGACTACCACGTAGCAGGATTTTCTCACATTTATCTATTATATAAGCTGTAACTGTAAACATACTTGACTCAAGATTGAAATGTGTGGCAATCCACCCTATCAGACAGTAACTTGCTGAGCAAAAAAGTTATATTTGTCTCTATAAACAAGCTTAAATTTCACATTCTCATTCTTTTCAAGTGCTTTGATACCGCCAAGGCAATTGCCTGAAAAATATTTCATAAGCAGTGCAAAAAATTTTATAGATATACAATTCTAGTTAATCTCATTTGGAGAAATATCATGCAAATCACGCTTCAGGATAGAAATTAACGTGAAGCATTAAAAATGATATTATATTTTACAGACAACATTTTTAAAAGCATATTAAACTTTTCCACCCAAGAACTAAACAGTTATTTGTATTTCATTTTCATTAAAAAGCTGATAAGGATAACTTGTCTATTCACAGTTCTTGGAGGAAAATGAATTCCAAAATTAACCATTAATATTCTGATTATTTCACAACTTTGAATCGCAAAGTAAAGTAATGCAAATAAATATGTTGAGTTAATACATACTGTCGCCGCAGATCTGACAGCTTAGCTGTCAGAGCAGAGATTTCCCCCAAGGAGCGAAGGATATCATCTCTTTCCTTGGGCTCCTCACACAATTCTGCAACTTTCCTTGCTTCAGACATAATTCCTCGAATGTGTTCTTCTCCTTCACTTCCGCCATTAGGATCCGCAAGCCAGTTCTTAATAGAAAGAAGTTGTAGGTGAGTGAAAACTATTTTTTTAAGGTACTATTAAACAAAAAGAAATCAGTACAGCTGTCAGAGCTTGATTTAACAGGCAATTCTTCCTAAAAGCAATTTCTAGAGATTACATACCTTGAAGTTCTATTGTCATGTAAATATTCTCTTTTGAACAAGATGACAAACTAAATGAAAACTACCCCAAAGTTGTCCATTCCCTGTCCCCTGAACATTTTGCTGCAGTTATGAACGAGGTTCTATATCCTGAACTCTACTTCCAAAACAGAGCCCACTTACCTTGCAGCCTGAAACTCTTTTTTTTCTTTCCTTTTCTAAGCTCAGTTTGTCTTAAGACACTTCCTCATTTTAAATTCATAACACTCGAGTTTTTAGCAACGCTAAACAATCTTAGAAAAAAAAATAGAGCTCTAACTAAACTCCATGGAAAGCTCTTTAGTCAAGAATTTTGCATTTTCCTGACTGAAAATAAATATTCCCTGTATTTTCTTCCTAATAGGAACTGTGACTCATTCTTGGATACACCTGCAGAAATTCAGCGTAACACCTAACAATTTTCTGAAGCATTTACTTTTAATCATCAATGGTACCTGAGCAGCATCAATCTTCTTTGCAATAGCTTGCTTAGAGTTTGTCATGGCCTCCAATTTCCGGGCTGCATTCTCCACTTTTGCTGTGAGCAAATCCAGGCCTTGTGACACCTGCTGTGCCTTCTGCATCGCCATTGGTGTAGCACCCTGCCCTCTGCCAAAGAGCATCACAAATTCAACTCAGATTTGAGCAAAGCCCTTCTCTGATGAAGGAGCAAAAACAAGTTACGAGCAATACCTGTTTCCCTAACGGATCATAACTAATAGTTTTCTAGGTTTCCTACATAGGTTCTTCATAGGTTCTTTACCTTTCCCCCCCCCCCCCCCCCCCGCCCCCTTTTAGGGGCAGAGAGACAGTGAGTGCCTCAACAAAAATGAACTGACACTAGAACACACCAACTTTAGTATTCACTACACTGAAGAGCAACAAAAAAAAAAAACATTTAGCACAAAGAACTTTCCTACACATTAAGAAACAATGCAACAATGTGAGTTTAGAATAGTTCTAATAGCAGTGGAAAACTGACCATTAAAAGTACTAGGTTTACCTAGCTCGGAGATCAGCAAGTTGATCGGTCATCTGGCCCAAAGTTTTGCATGTTCCCAGAATCTCTCTGCGTTCTTTGCCTGCACACAGTTCTCCTGCTTTTCCAGCTTCATCAAGGATCTGTCTTATTGCCTGCTCACCAGCATCTCCTGAAAGGTACAGTTTGATGTTTTACCAACTGACCACACATTCCTCTATATACCATCTGTTTCAAGTAATTTAAAAGTTCTGTTATCATAGCTTAATTTCTTTAAGTAGAAATTCCTAAAAGCTGTAATGTATTCAGGCTGAGATTGGAAAGAGCAATAAGGCAAGATTCACAAAGCCCTAACTTAGGCCAGTTGCAAATCTGACTAGACTGTGGCAGTGAAAGACACAAGAATAAGATCCCTCTCCTTGTAATCCACCTTCAATTCCACCCTCCTGTGTTATGAGTACTGGCACCTCCAGTTCCTCAATTACATTATCATACTGGAATTGGCTCAGAAGTCCTGCCATGAAAACATTCAGATGACAAAAATATTGTGCAGTTAATTTGGAGTAAGATTTTGAGTAAAATATGACTTGAAGTTTTAGAATTACTTTTGCATTTGTCTCTAGCTACTGAATACTTAATGTTTTATTGCATTAATTGTCATCATAAATGACAGAAGCCTCTGAAACTACTCATGCTTCAGGCAGTGTGGGCAAAGGGAACAAGATCAAAAGTGTAAGCAGCAACTCCGCAGATAACAATAATCCACATCCAACTTGGTATTATTTTGGCTTCAGTTACAGAAGAAGCATTTCAAATAAGGTCTTTCAAAGTCCAAATGAAACAGGATTCCACCTGCTTTTACTCACTTTAAAGATGTGCACTAAGGCAAAGCACTGTATATAAATCAAGGTGACTGTCTTTACACAACAGCACCTTTTCGGCTAAGTATTTCCTGTCAAAACTGGAAGAATAATACTTTGGTTATTATTAGATAAATCTAAAGTTATACAAACATGAAAATACAGGAGGAGGATTTTTAAGGATTAGCAACTACTGCAGTTCAGTACTGTTCAATGCAATTTATGTGGTTTTGATTTTATGAGTCAAAGGAAAAAAAAAACTATAACCACTATACAGAGTATAGTGTATGCAAAACAGGAGAAAGATTGCCAGATCATTACATACAATTTGTCTGATTTTCAGTGTATAAAGAGAAGTCTATAGGCTGCTTCAAAATGATTCTATATGTATAGGCTATTGTTATCTGGAGGAAAGTTTGCATCATACAACTGAATTATTCACACCTTAAAAAAAAACAACTGGCTTGTTTGTTTGTTTGTTCGTTGTTTTTATTATTACCTGGAGGTGCATTGGGATCTCTCAGCCAACCTTTTGCCTGGTTCATCTTTGAATCTATTAGGGCTAAAGCTCTTTTCATGGCTTCAGTGTCCTTTTGCAAAAGAGAAACCACCATAATGATTTTCAGAAGCTCAAAGCATAAATAGCCAACTTAATGAAAGCAGACAGCAGTTGTATAAAGCACAGCTCTACTTACAGAAACACATCCATGTAAGCAGCTCAAAATCCATTTTCAAACTAGCAGGTCATGGTCACTTCTTTCCAAGTAAGACAGACATTTTCATTTCACTCAAAATGCAGGAAATACGCATGCAGATTCAGTGACTGTTGCTTCTTTATTAACTAGTGTTTTACTTTCTCAAGTCAGAGCTCTAATAAGCATGTATCTTAGAGTTAGTACAATTTCTCTCCTTAGTGTATATCACAGCATGGAAATTTGAGTCAACATTTTAAAAATAGAAATCAGGCAGTGAGTTTTGCAACTTGTGTGCACAAGACTGCACATCTGCATTTCTCACCTGTTCTGTTGTTTCAAGTCAAATAACTGCCGTCTGCATAAAGTTCAACTGCTAGTTCATTCCTAGAATTCTCAGATAGGGAGTTCACTGTCTGGAGAGACTTAAAACACTTGTATTCATCCACGGCTGTTCTATAAACTCAGAACATTTCTTCCAGGAACATTAGAGAAGCTGTTTCTTTGACTGCCATGGTGCTATTATTCAGCACATCTTCAGCTTGAGGAGCAAAAATGACTCAGTTCTCATTTCACTGCATACTCTATTAATTGTTCATGTTTCATCCCTCCACTAGAGACCACAAATTTTCTGTCCTACACAAATGGAAATGCCATCAACAGAGCAGGCCCCTTCCAACTGAACTGTTCTGTTCTATTCAACACTATATATATTACTGGAGTAACAAGTACCTTAAGTAACAAGTTGGTGGAAAGCCAAAATAGCTTTTTACCACACATCTAATGGAAATAATTTCAAATGCATATAACATCCCACTATTAGTATACAGATGATGAAAAGTAGCCCTGCCCTGTGCTGTTAGCTGAATTGAACTACCCATTTTTTCCATCTGGAAGACTGGTTCTTCAATCTTGAAACTGGGCCTCAGAGGTTAGGTCAAGACCTAAAGGACAAGACACTCAGCTAGGGCTGGGAAGGGACACAATAACCTCAAAGTCATCCTCCCTATAGCATGAGAACTGTATGACAAGAGTTGAGTAAATAAGCATATAATAAATTAAACACTGTGAAATGCACGTGAAAAAAGCTTTACCAACTGTGATGGGAGGTATTACAGTTCTGTTGTTTTATGGGCTGGAGTAACTTCAGCTTGGAATGAATAGCCTACTGGAGGCCTGCCTACCCATAAATAATCTGAAACAAAAGGATTAACTGAATTTTTAATAAGGTGACAGATGTTGCTTAGTGTGCTCATGAGATGGTAGGTATGGAATGGCTGAGAAAAGTGCTGGATGAATAGGAAGGGCAAAGATTTGTTCTCCCCTTTTAACTAAAACAGGCTTTTGTGTCATCTGCAGAGCCACAGCAACAGCAAAATGAGAAAGAACGCTCTGAATCTGAATCTCTCACCAGGGGATAAAACTAAAGGCACTTCAGCTTCCACATTCACCATTTTGTAACTGCTAGCATTACCCAAGCAAATAACAACATTCATTTGCTCTATCATACAAAGGCTACAGAGTTAAATCGTACTGCAATATAAATATTGCCATCCTGGGCAAACCTTCACTGAAGTTCACATTTGCAACAATATCATGTCCCTTTTCTATTTAAAACAAAGATCTATTTAAGTCTCAGTACAGCAGTTGCAAAGTGTTCCAGGCAGGCTGCTTGTAAAGCACAGATTTCCCATCTTCACAGCTAAAGCTGCCAAGGAAGGGAATCCCTCTCAGCTTTAGCCCAACAAGGAGTTCCCATTGCAAGGAGATGAGTAATTTTTAAGTAGGAAATTAGAATTCTTAACCAAGTTTATTGGTACTGCACATGTAATAATTCCACTTTTGTTTCTGCCATGATTGTGTATGGTAGCAGATATTTGGCAAAGTGTAGCAATCGTGGAATGTCTGGCCTGATCCACCAACCCTGGCTACCAGACAAGAAAATGAGAAAACATCACAAAGGAGACACTTGCTCCAGGCCTTCCTGCCTGAAAGTGAGTAACATTCCTGACTCTTCGAACTGTTAGGATGCCCAAACAGATAAATACATGGAGATTCTACTGTTTTGGGATTTGCCAGTAGAACATCTGTACATAAGGAAAGAAAAATTCCTACAGTTAGCCTGCAGAAAGTTTAAAGACAATTACATGTGAGCAAAAAAAAGAAAAATAAAACCATTCCTCCATTCACCAAAGGAGTTCCATAAAGAAAACCAGCACTATTATCTGTTCAAAAGAGTTAAACAACTTAAGTCAACAAAGTCAAACAACTAGAGTAACACTGTATGAAGGGAAAAAGCAAGCTGGCATTCTGAAAATCCACTCCTCAACCAAGAGACTTCTACCACTATTAAGAATTTTGAGAGATTATTCATGGAGCAGGTGGTATTGACACTGCCTTTTTAAACAAGTGCAATAAATCTTTCCCAATCCCTTGCTGAATATAAAACACAACCTCTGACTCAATTAAGTGGTCTAGTCTAGTGATAACTGCATTTCATTACCAAAGAAGGGAATGTTGAAGAAAAAAGGCAAAGCCAGCCTTCTGGCAGAAGAGATAGCTTAGTCACCATCCAGGGTTCGACCCTACACAGTGCTAGACACTTCTCAGCTTCCAAACTTTTAACTCTTTATGGAAACAGAAGGCATATAAACTGCATATTAGTCCATGATTCTTTTAAAAATAAGTATAAAAGAACTAAACCACAGTAAAACAATAAGAGGAAAAAATTGAACTATGAATGGAATACAGAAGGAAAAAAACAACCTGCCTTTGTCTTTTAAGATTGTCAGAGATCTTCATTTGCTCAGTATCTAACGTCCAAGTCTGAACAATATTTTAAAAAATGCATTTTTTATGTAAGCTGAGGCTGTTGCAATGCAGTAACAGCACTACGCTCTTCAGAGTCTGTAGCAAAATCGAAACAGTTTATGGTGTTTAGCCTACAGTTCTAGCTCTATACCTTTATTCGTTGTCCACTATATCTATGAAGACTCCGTGATACACTTACATATAAACAATTCAAGACAGAATACGAAACAAAGTAACATCAACATTAGGATGTAAAACTCAGGAGAAATTAAAGGCTGCATCTTGAATTCTGCTTCAGAAAAGGAAGATCTTTCCCTTAATCATCAGGCATGAAATGCATGCAACAGTCATCTCAAGTAGAAATTAATCAATTCCACTTTCCCTCTCAATAGATAAACACACACACACTCATGCACAGATACAAGAAGAGGTCAGTAGCATGGGGCCATCAGTGAGCTAGTTCTTCATCCCACTGTTTTTCAGTCAAAACTGTTCGGTTAATGCCCAGTAATACAGTTCCAAATAGTTAACGTGCCTTCATCCAAAAGCCAAAACAAATATAGAAAGTTCTCAGTTCAAAGAGTGAAATGATCCTCTGAATACACTCTACTGTATTACATATGTATGCATAATAAATATTGATAAATAAATTATAAAATAATTTAAAATATAAATATTTTAATATTATTTTTAATAATTATAATATAAAAATAAATAAATAAAATTGATAAATAAATATTGATCAATATTTTCCATGTGGAGATACTGCTAGTACACCAAACATTCTCTTAATGAAATCCTTTGCTTAATGTACGTTGTTATGACATGAGACTGCTTGCTAACTTTCTGCAAGTCATTCTTGGTTTTTTTTTTCAAAACTATGAAAGCTTAATTTCAGTTAAATTTGGAAACTGCATTTGCACTTCCTAAAATACGAGGACGCTTGGATTCAAAAATAAACCTGAATTTAAATACATACATTAAAAAAGCTGAAGTTTAAAGCCTAGAACTGAAGAAAGTGAACCATCAGAATTGCAGCGAGGCTACTGCAGAAACACTGAGGAATGGACAATCCCCAATTCAATAAAGCCTTCTGAACATGCAAGCAAGCTTGCTCCTGCATGACTGGACCCTTTATTTGCGACTGCAAACACTAGTAACAAACTAACACAAAAGCATTCAACAGGAATGTGCTCTAAAATCATGGGGTAGCTCAAATCAGATTTAGAAAGACAGTTTCAATGCAGCTCAGTTTGCCATTACCATTTTCTTAGTGACAGCCAATTCTACACATTTGCCTATTAAGAGTCATTAAAACCTCAATGTGTATATAAGTACAGTGTTACAGCTGGCACACAAGTAAGTTGCACAGCACACAGTCCGCACACAGCACAAAATCCCACATACATGCTTGTTTTGTTTTAGTACAAGGTAGAGGTGTAGGGTGTGTAAGAAAGCTTACCTTCTAAAGGTGAGAAAAGGGTAAGAAACAGAAGAACAAAAACAAAGATGCATAAAGTAGTCATAATAAAGAAGTGATAGTGACAAAATAACTCAAAAGGCAAACTAAGGGTCAAGTGCCAAACAATATAGACCTATGTGATTTTAATACCTAGACTATACTGGTTAGATTTTCTGAAAGAGATTTTATTTGTTAATAAGCCTGGCTTCAGGTTTCAATACCTTTAACTAATTTTACCATTACTTCACTAACCTTAAAAAAAAAAAAAAAAAATCAGTTTGGCTATTTATTTCAAGTTACTTTAAAAAAAAAAAAAGGAGGAATCTGAATTATGCATCTGCATTCTTCAGTAAGTCCACAATAACACCTGTATGATTCTTCCTGAACAGCTTTAGGATCTGTTGCACACTTCAGTATCTGCCTGAGTCCTCTAGGTTATACACAGCTTAACACTGACTTGTAAGGACCCAATACTGCCCACTCTCCAGCTTCACAGAAAGGCTCTTCAGATTTGAGCACCTTTTTTGCACTAGGCAAACACTTGAATTTTAACTCCATACTCAGGCTGAAAATGGGCAGCAGTTGGAGGGTGCTGGTGTTCAAGAAAGCACCCCTAAAAATTAACTGAAGCCTCTTACCTCCAACCTTTGTACAAGGGATACAACAGTAGTCTATCTTTTCAAGCAGGAAGTGAAGAAAAAAAATCACAGGTAAACCTACTTACAGATGCCAAGCAACAGGACCATTTTAAGGCACAGAACAATATCTTTTGTACCTAATTTACACCTGTCAAATATGAAGATTTAAGTTCGCTCTTCACAGCAAAAAAAAACCAATCCTTTAAGAGAAATGTACCACATCCCACGATTACTTCATCCCATGAAGATCTCAGGACTAAAACAAAACTGAACAAAACTAAGCCTTCTATGTGACCATTCAGCTCCAGTAACCACTGGGCCAACTTCAAGTTTCACACTCCTTTAACTCAGCTTGTAAGGAAAGAAAGCCAGTTTTGAAATTAAGACACACATCTCCAAAGACATTGTTCAACCTATCACATTATATAATTTCTTACATAAGTGCAGCAAAACTGACAGACAAATACATATTGCAACAGTCTGAGATTCACAAGTGTTTAAGTCTACAAGAGTTATCCTACCACATTCAAACACGCATGTGAAACATACCTTGCTGGCCCAGGCATCTTCATCCCAGGAAGTGAGTTGTAACACACGAATTATTTCGTTTATCTCAGCACTCATTTTCTCTACTGTGAAATTGCGATTTTTCAAGGCCTCCTCTATTCCCTGGCTTTTAGTGTTTTTTGTGGTTACAAAGATCTTCATAGCTGTGGAAATACCATAAATCAGGAAAACCTTCACATACAATACAATGCAATCAGTATTGGAGATAACCCTGAATACTCTTTCATTAAAGCAAAGATTATATATTTAGCAAGGACTACCTAAGAAGATTGCAGTTACAGTCAGCTACATTGTCTATACCTGCATTACAAAAAACTTTAACATTACCATATGGATTACAGAACTGAAACAAACTACACTTGTAAACAGCAATTAACAACACTGTCAAAGACACAGGCTTTGATATGTGTTAAGGGTTCATGCTGGGTTACTAGCACATCCTGCACTCAGTGTCATTTTCTCCTTGCTGCTGATGGTGTCTGTTCAGCTGATGGTGTCTGTTCAGTGCAGTAGGATCCACAAACTACCACCAGAATTTCACTATTAACTTGCCATTAGTTTGTTTTTAACATGATCACTACTCTCCATCTAATCTACAGATCCATATGCAGGTACGTATCAAATACACTCCATTCATATCACTTAACAGCTTTTATGATGGCAAATATACAGCATCCAAAGCACTAATTTAACAGCTATCCCCAATACTTCTGAATGGAGACAAATTAAGCTTATGCATACTTGTGACACAAGCACTACATTGAATAACTTCACAGGAGAGGTGAAGAGGAGGCAACACAATGCATCTGTATGAACTGTTTTATGACGTATTTCTACACAGTACTATAATCAGGAATGAAGTCCAGTTCACATCCCTTGATACCCTGGCAAAACCCTGCGCAAACTTCCTCATCTAGACAAAACTGCATTCATCCAATTTTTATTATTAGTGCTAAAACAATTTATATTTTCATTGTTTCCTTCAACATCATAATGTGCCAAAAAAGAGCTACAGAAATATAGTGGAAGGGTATTCTATTCAGAGTTATAAAGCTAAGAAAAAAAAATCATAGCAAGATAAAGGGAGATGATTGTCTTCAATCTGTTTAAGAAACCAGTACGATTCAAAGGTAGGTCTAGGCCACGTTACACCTCCATACATTTCACTACTCTTCCACAGGCTGCCCTAACAAGCAAACGTCTCTTCTGCCTGCCTATACATGGCTCAGCACAGTGAGTTACTGCCAGTGCCTTCACATAAAAGGAAATGGTGATGCTAGCAGGATGTTATGTCCTTGTAAAAGAACATGGTACACAGGAGCCAGGAATGCTACAACAGCCCATAGGGAAGGCTCCAAAATTTACACCTCTCCCCTGCTACAACTCAGCTTCTCCATTAGACCATGCTTCTTATCTTGTACAAACAGCTAGGGAAATTTAACACAGAGACAGTCAGGCAAATGGACCAAACAACTGTTGAAGTGCTTATCAAACAAACTGAGATTAAATGTAAAAAAAGAGTTATTTTGCTGCCAGGACAAAAGCAGTACCAAGGCTGGTATTTTTTCATGCACAAACAAGTGAATTCCAGTTCAGAACAGACACCAACTCAGAGTAATATTTTAGTAAGAAATACCTGAAATAAGTACAGGCAATAGCTCCTTCACAGTATTCATGGAGTTTACCAGCATAACCCTATGTTCCTGATGAGTTAATTCCTGTTGTCTCTCATCAATCATTTTTGCCATCTTTGTCATTCCTAAAGATTAAAGAAATCGAACAATCAGAAATGCAGTATTAGGTTTAATTTGCATAAAGCACCAGAAAAGGTTGTCATAGGCTCTACTCTACTCCCAGTCTAAAACCTCTGAGCACTTTGTTGATCAAGGCCCTACCTGTGGCAGGAGAGGCTTGACTAGTCCCTTCCAATCCATATCATTCTGTGATTCTGAAATCTTGTTATTTATACAGTTCTCACATTGACAATAAGAGCAGATGTTTGGTGATAAACTGAAAGAAACAAGGACTACTAGCAAAGAAAGATGTGGGCACAGACTGTGTAAAATAACACGTAGTTCAGGGTCTTCTCCTGAACTGTTTGTAGAGAGTGCCAGAAGCAAGAGATGAACTCTTTATTCAAAGCAGGAATAGAGAAGATCACTTCTGACTACGAAATCACACACTTGTCTAAGTGCTAATATCTCCATCATACACCCATAGCAGGAAGTTATGACAGAGAAGGTCAGTGAGAAGTCCCAAGTGACTGAGACAAACAGAAAAATGAAAAGCCAAGGGAACATTTTAAATACATGGAAGATAATGACCACAGAGAAGCCAAAATTGAACAGTAAAGACAGAAAAAAAAAAAACAGAAGACCACCCTTTCTGCTTGATCCTTCCCTATTCAAAAAAGAGCAAAAGTCAGTTTGGTTAAAGGTAATGTCTCATGGACCATAAAAGAAATTTAATGAACATTGTCTTCATATGCAAGTTAAAGTTACTTTTCATATCAAAAATGGAGTAGAGTATACATGTTAAATAAAAATAGTGCATTTTTAAGTACACAATGGGCAACAAACACGCTCTGTGATGTGACAATTGCTATCCTGTTAGCATTCTATTTCATTTATGGCCTAGGTTTTCTTGCATTACATATGGAATCTCATATCTGCAAATAAAATCTTGATAAGCATTCTAGAGTTTAGTGCAACTTCACTGCAACACATTCTCACATTTCCAACACAGTACCTACTTTATATAGTATACTTTTTGTTAAACTGTCTTATGCTAGCTGAAACCAAAGCATTTGAAAAACCGGATGACAGATTGATGGTAGGTTTCCTCTACAGCAACTCAGTACCTCACTTCACCACTTATTTCCACCATGGAAAGAGTGTGAATTAGCACACTGAAGTAACAAGCAGTCAAGGAGCACCAAATAACAAAATAAATGATTTCTGGCAACAGCTGGGCTTTTGCATTATAACAGCTATTTCAGCAACCTCATTAAGGTGTTAACATATGATATGCAGCTTCCACAACTCTAAGAAATTCCAACTAGAGCAAACCATCTCAATCAGTACAGACCTTTTAGCATCTTAACCAACTCTGCAGCTGTGAGTACCTTCTCAATTTGTTTTATTCTTAGTAATGCATATAATCCATTTACCTAGCAGTGTACAATACAGTACATATTGCCTGCATAGCACACGTCATTTACCAGCATCTTGACCATCCTGTATTCTTAAGGAACGTCAATCACAAAACAGTAGTCAGGCATGCTCTAGTTCAAAAGCCTTTCCAACAGACACTTTCAAACCAACTGCTTTATCATTATCTGAACACTGTTAGGCGAGCAAGGTGAGGCACAGGGAAAAGACAGTGAAGTGAAAGACTGCACACAGAATAATTATAATAGACTGCAGCATATCAAACCTGGCCCTAGATTCTTTGTGTATGTCACCAAATCCTCCATAGTCTCTACTACTTCTGCCACAGTCAGATATTCCAATATTCCTTTGCAGACACGGATGATTTTACGGACCTGAAAAAGAAAAATTCCATCATTTATTTGATGAAGCAATGTCACACTTGAATTAAAAATGCAAGCTTATAATCAGAACAGAATATACCAATACTAATATTACGTACAGGCAACCACAAGTGTCTGAAATACTGCTTAAGTTACTCAATTTCATTTCTTAAAATGTTGTATTTATTTCATCAGCATTGCTCCTATCAGAAATGTAAAAGACCCCTTTTACTTAACAAAAAAACTAAAAGATATTATTGAGAAATAAAGAAGTGCATGTATGCTGGCATACTCTAAGTTTTCTTTTGCCATTTCATCTATTAGAAATAATTTAAAAGAAAAAGCAGAACTATGAAGAAAGCATACTTTAAATATTCACAGGAGTTGTTATTCACTACACAGCTTCACATACGTATAAAGCACTAATAAGCACTTGGGTAGGGAAGACAGATCCAACATCTTAATCCTTTCAGAAAAATCTGTCTATGAAGACTGTACTTTAGTTACCTCCGGATTTCTGCCTCAGTAACTATTTTTTTTTTGTCATGTTTCATTACACAGCTCTCTTAAGTCAGTTAACTTTACCATCTTATCTCTCAAGCCACAATTTCTGAACACACCACATAGAATTTGAATTGAAAAATGGCTTAATAGTTCATTTGGAATAACCTAATGAAACATTCAACCCTTAAAATAATCATCAATTCATCTAAAATTCACTTCAGTTTTGTACTAATGTTAGTGCATCTTGAAGCACAGCAGGATGCAAACATATTACATTTTCAACTAGACAAAAGTTGATCATTTTAGACTATAACTTTTCTCTAAACAGTTGTGAGACAAGAGTTCAATGAAGCCTTAACTTGACAGAAATCAGCTTCTTTCCTAAACACTGGAATAAAAGATTAAAATATACTAGAGTCCTTAAAATTACACCCTGTAACAATTTGTAGTGTGTCTATTAAAAAAGATTGAAATACGGAATCTGAAAAGTTCCTAAGAATTCTTTTAGTTTCAGAGAAACATGCTGATAGCATGAACCATGAGTTGACTGAAACAATACCAGGGTAGATCAACCATAACAGTAGTATGTGTAACAGTTTCTCAGATTAAGAGATTGCTACAAAGGTAAAATTTAGAATTAACATGAGCATTCTTAAGGGTTAGCTTTATTTCCTCATAACAGCATGATATTTGCTATTTAGGTAAGGATAAAACTCCATACTCCCAGTGAAAGCATTACAAGAGTAAGACTTGTAACACCAGAAAAGCTTCAAAGACACTCAAATAGCAACACGCATGTACCTTTTCTAAAAAAGAAAACAACCAAGTTTTCTTGTGTTTCTGGCTTTTTTCCATCTGAGGCACTATAAACAGACAAAAAGTGGCTCTAAGGTGCTTTCTCAATAGCCAAATGCAGCAACTGCTAGAACAATCAGAACACATCCCTGACCGACCAGTCAGACATCCAAATTTGGAATATCTTCCCCACCCCAAAAATCAATTAAACTGTTCCAGCTAATGGGTCAAACAAAGAGTGAAGTTGGGCTTTTCAGAGAAGAGAGACAATTCAAATATCAGGTATGGTTATAGCAAATGGAATACAGAAAAAAGCCAGGAAGATTTAAGACAGGGTTGACAGAATCTGGCCTTTTTGAGGAATAACCTCAAGCAACACAAACACTGTGTCATACAAAGATGACATTAACAAAACAGACCACCAAGACTAAGCTCCTTCTGACAAAACAGAACACAAAATCTATCTAAGGCAATCAAGGCAATAAAAGCCACATTTGACTGTTCAGCGGTTTACACTAGCTCATTTGGTTAGGTAGATATTCAAAGTAAAAATATTGCTGTGCAGATACTTAGGTCACTCACGTTGGGATTCCTACCTCTGCTTCATCAAATGTCAGAAGCAAGTCTGATGTTCCAGAAAGGATGCCTCTTGATCCATCGATTAGGTAGTCACGAGCTGGCACGGAATAAGGATCTGCTTGCAGCATCTGGGCTGCTCGAACAAGCTTGGTGCAGGCATTCTCTACTCTGTGGAAAGTCAGACAAAACTTGCCAATCACTTCATAAAGCATCAGACTTAAATGCTGAAGGATTTGTTTTTAAACTTGTTTCTGTCAAGCAATTAGCACAACAAATGAAAAAACGTTAAAAGCAACAAACCCTTTTAATACAGCAAAGTTACCTTTCAACTTTACTCCCATTCCTATCAGAGCCCATTTTCCACAACCCACCTGAACACACACTTTTCTCATACTTTTAGTTACATGCTATTGGAAAATATCAGTTGCACTGTCCCCTCACTTCCCACCAAAATACTCCTTGCTACACAATTGACAACTTCATGGTTGCTTCCAATTCTGGCTACACTAGCAATAAAAGTCATTACAGGAAAACATGATTCTTTTATTTTTCCAGAAAGTCAAGTTTTGATGGCTCCCTTAAGCAGATCAAATTGGGTCCACTGACCTTACCATAACCTGTTTTTTAGCAAGGCATCTGCTCTGCACATCAGGTGGTGGGGGCTCATGAGAGTAGGAAAGCACAGGAGAACTCTAAGGCAGAAATTGGGAATGGTCTGCTCATTAATATCACATGTGCTTACTCATATTATCAAAGTCAACTGAGTGCACTAAATTACATTTCCACACTTCTCAAATTTATTCTTTTCAAACCTGCCAAGAAAGGGATTAAACAAACAACCTATTCAGCCAGCTCAGAAATATTTCATTTCCTACGATTCAATTTCATGGTCATCTGTTTAATACTAACGATTATCTCAAAGCTGGCTTTCCCATTTCTGGGGAAAAAAAGGAAGGCAAGCATGCATCATCCCCAGAAGTCACCATACTTCGCACAAAAACGAAGTTCCTAAAGATTCGGAGATTTTCTTTACAGTTTTGAAGAGTGGAACCTTCATAAGGAAATCCTGAGTATTACTTGTACAATGCCTGTTCTGAATAAACTTCCCAGTCAATGGGAAGATTTCAGGAGCATACACCATGTACAAAAAAGCTGAGAGTTTTTTGTTTGTTTCTTTTTTAACAGATGCCCCCTGATACTTGCAAAGCCTTCATGGCAGGGTGCAGAAGACTGGAAAAGAGAGAAGGGTGCAAATCATTTACTTGGAATTTTTTTTCCCCATAAGCCTAAACATCCATTGCTCACTCCTCACAAAAGCCAACCATACTGCAAAGCTTTCAATAGAAGTTCCTTGCTACGGCGAACGTTCAGCCAAAAAGTTCTTTAAAGCACTGCTGAGACACTGCACCTTGGCTATTTCATGATGTCCTATTTTATGTGCAAAAACCACACCTCAAGTATTACACAGCAGGCACATAGAAAACTCTAGATATATACATAATTACATATGAACTTCACAACAAAAACATTTTAAATAATTTTTAAAATGCAGAGACAAATTAATGCTAATGATCTCTGCAAGTTGCCACAACATCACCTATTCTTTGTTACATTCAGAACCTGACAATAGAAATTTCTAGTTTACAAATAGGAACAGCAATGCTCAAGCATCAGAGCTGAAGGTTTAACACTGCCAGTAAACCTTAGAATACTAGATTATAGAAGAGCCCACACACGCTGTAATACTATGTAAATTAAACACTAGTACAGCAGAAATACTTTAATTCATTTTTAATATTAAAGTTGGCTTTTAAATAAAAATTTTAAATGTAAAAGAAATTAGCTGAGTAACTGCTACATATGTAAACAAAATTGTACTCGACATCAGACAACCCCTCATTTGTGGGTTAAGTTCACTAAGTAAGAGGTTTTGATGCTTAGTTTTAGATGTACGCATCACAAACGTAATCATTTCTGTATTGGTGAGAATGCCTACATGCTCTCAAAAGCCATTAAAACCCATCAATGTTTTTCACAAAAGCTCAGTTGCTAAAATACACTGTGAAAACATCTCATCTCACATTTTGCTCTGCTTCATTCTGAGTAGTATTTTGTATTGATCTTGATAATACTGAGAACACCACTTTTGGCACAGCTTTTCCGTAAATCAAACAGAATGACTAGCTTTAGTAAAAAAAAAAAAAAAGAAAAAAGAAAAAAAACCTTTCTCTTAATGTTACAAAGTACTGTTTAGAGTTAGTTTAGGTTAAAACTAAATAACAGCAAAAACACTGACTAAGTCCTTTTTGTAAGGACTTACAAGAAGCTTCAGCAAATTAAATATTTTACATTAACTGTTCACATGAACAAATAGTCACAACAGGTAGAACATCACTGGGAAACACATCTACTGAACTGTGTCAAAGAACAAGACTTTGAGAGGACAGAGTCAGCTGAATAGGTGGAATAATGCAAGACCATAATGTGATCTTCCAGTAATTCACCTCTACCTTTAGATAAATCATCCCTATAATCTCACCATGTTTGCTTCACTCACTTAACACACAGACAGACTTTGGCACACATACACCTGCAGCATAACCTGCACTGAAGACTTCAACACAAACAAAGACTATTAGTGCCAGGCAGGTTTACATATTTAAGTCAGCTAATTCCCTTTAAATAAGCAACTCAAACATGTACATGGAAAAATGTTCAGTTTTTCTAAAACTGTTTCTCCATTAAGAACAGGACAACACACTACTCATTTGTTTTCTTTCAATTTATGCCCCAGTTACAGAAGACTTAGCATTAACACGTAAGTCACAGAGGTAAGGACACATGCATTTTCTTCTCAGCTTTCTAGCCAAACCAATCTAATCCCTGCATAATATCACAACTTAATTTTCTTTAATTAAACTGTTGAGCGTTTTTTTAGGTTATTGGGTTTTTTTTGACAATTATAACTGTTAGCACCTGCCAAGTTCTGCATGGAAATGACTGACACGGGTGGTGCTACTTCCAATATTTTCAGTGGTCAATCAGCTTCATCCTTGATATAATCTTTGCAATACTTGAGTTAAAAAAAAAAATATCAGCTAATGCTGAACTACCTTGGTTGTTTTTTGTGGGTTTTTTTTTTTTTAGGTTTTTGCACAGCAATGAAGATGACTGCTGAAATGACTATTGATGCCTTTGATGTTTGAATAAGGCTTGTTTCAGTTTCTAATGAATCAAGTCACAGCGAGTAAGTTCACTACAATTCAGATTACTCACAGTTCAGAGCTATTTCGGATTTACTTTTTAAATTAGATTAACATTAAATTCTTAATACAGTGGACCAGCAACTCGACTCCAACTTTGACATAAAAACCATGTTGGTCTAGAAGAGGATTACTGCTCAATTTATATATTGAGTCTGAATGTGCAAGTTACAGGCAGACAATTTTTTTTATTATGGCCAATCAGGTGTTAGACTATTCATCTTGTGATTGCAGCTTTTACCTTCTTTAGATTAAAAGTTTCACAAGTAATATAAACACACTGCAAAACACCTGATAAAAATTACAGGCATTACTCATATTCCCTCAGGACTAAGACAACTAAGAACAGCATTTCTTAACTCTAGGTCAGTAGTTCCAACATGGTTTATGTCAGCAGCAAGCAAAGGGATACATGACAGCTTCTCAGCAGCCAACAAATAGTTCTGCAGTGCAATCACACTCCTACTGGAAACCCTGACACATTACCATCATACATACTCATTATGAACCTTCAGTGTCAATCTCAAGCAAGCCAAAACCCAAGTTTTTAACAAGACTAAACAGATCATCCTCCTCATCATCCAAGTCAGGTTTCCTCCAGTCTGGTGTTGATTTTGAATGGTAAAAGCATGCATAGGGACTGCAGCACTAGTGCATGCAGGCTGCTCCTTATCCCATCAGCACTAGAGCAAGTTCTTACAGAGGACTGAGAGTTTCTGAACCAGCACTTCAGAAGCAAACACCCTGCTCCTCAAAAGAAAAACAACCCTCATCTGTTCCACCTTGTGCATACAAGTCCTGCACTCTAACACAGAAACAGGTGGAATTCCCTTGGCAGCTCACTCACTGCTGCTGCTTGCTCTTGCAACACACACAATGTTCTCCAGTATTAGCAAGCAACTGTTAACAGACACTAGCTCAATTTGACATTAATCCATATTAGCAAAAAAAAACAAACAAAACAATTTGCAACAGGTTTCCATTCCTGTGGGCCACTAATCGTTCTTAATTCATGCTACTGCATTTAGGATATCAAGTACGAAGTGCAGTACATTCCATTACTGTGGCATTGTTTTGTATCTCACTTCTTATATTATACTACAGTTTAAGCAGTCTGAGTTGCTGGAGAATGTCCTTACTCTGGGCAAGGAGCTACTTGTCAGCAGCACTTCTATCTCCTTTTTACAGTAACTGAGCTATTCAAGTCTCCACAATCTGATACATTTTGATCAAAGACTGGTCACAATGTAGTAATTGAGAATTCTTTCTTTCCCTTAACCCCTTATTCACTTCAGTGAACAAGACAGAAATTAACTAAAAACTTCATGCATCATAGAAAAAGCACTACTATACATCCTAGAAAGTGACCAGAGTTGCACATCATATACAACTCACCGAGAAACAAGAAGAAATATTTTAGTCTCATTTCAATACATGTCTACACACACTTTCCAATAAAGTATAAAATCATATCTGGAAACAAGCCAGCCAAACGAGACCACACGCCAGGAACTCAGCATAATAAATACCACAGTGGACTGTATCAAAGGCCCATTTAGCTAAGTATCCTGTCTCTAAAAGTAGCTGCAAGAATAATCTTCAGAAGGTTAAGAAAAGAAGCAATTATCTCTCTCTGCTCACTCTCCCATTCACCAACTGTTTTCAGTTCTTCAGACTTCCTGCAGTTTGTCTTACTTGATATCCAACAATAGATTTCTGAGTATTTGCCTGTTAATTTCCAAATTATAAAGAATTTTAAGAGTACATGACCTGCATAAATAAGCTCTCCCTACTGTTGGTTTATGAACTACTAAATTAATGCAATGCACCTATTCAGTTCTTGCATAGAAAGCTAATTAGAAATTTCCACTTTTTCCACGCAGTGTTGAAGGCATCAGATGCAGTACACAGTGGCATTTAGGTCTCTCAATTCTGGCTGATAAATCTAACATTTGGCTTATGTTTTTGACCCCTCCTGAGCACAACATAGACACTCTCAACACATCACAACTCCAGAACCTTGCTGTTACTACTCATTATGTCCAGTTTGAAACCAACATCAGACCCTCCAAAATATTTTCATCCTTACTTAAAAATCAAATAAATCAGTCGAATATGTTCCTGCTGTAATCTCTCATTCACCCATTAATCTCACTTCCTTGCATTAAACTTAGGGTTATCAGCAAGTTTCTCCTCACTCTTCATCCCAGTTTACAGGGCATTTGTGAACATGCTAAAAAGTAAAGATTTTTAAAGTCACACTGACTACCTCCCACCCTTACCAGAGTTAACTGCATAATCTTTCCTTTCACTTTTCATCTTCAATTCTTCATGTAAAAATCTTTTATTTAAAGCTGTGTATACCTCATTTTCTTAAAGTCTTCAGTCTTTGCAAAAAAAAATTCATAAATCAGCATATCCCATGTAACTTCAATTATTCTTTTCCCTGTTTGTGGTGTTTCTGAGATCAGAAGATCTCAGAAGTCTTAGAAGTACAAGTTCCGCACACAGAAGGAATGTTAACTCTAGGATCTATTAAATACTCTCCTCAGAAGAGACTATTTGCTTCAAGGCTACATTTGACCTACAGACCTCATTCCCCAAACTCCCCTAGAAAGCACCTGAGGCCATAGCAATGCCTCGACAAATATTCTGGATTTGCTGCCTCTTTCACACTTGCCCACTACATCAACACAAAACATTTGAAAACACCACATCACCTCTGAAACTGTTAAGCAAAATATAAACAGCATATAATTAAATGTAATTATTGCTCTGAAATCTCCTATCTGTAAAGGAAGGTATACCCTGGATAGGTATTGATAGAAATAAAATCTAATAGGAGAAGTCATTGTTGGTAGAAAGGTAATTACAGAAAAAGGTCAGCCTCAAGACTCCGAAGAACTATTTCAACGAGAGTATTTTCTAATCTGTACAGCAGGATTTACATTGACTCATCACTGGAACAGGTTTCCTCTACAAACAGCAGATTTACAATAAAATGAGTTTACTTGATGAACGCTGGTGGCATATCCCTTTTCAAGATCTGGTCTTCTGTTGTCTGCACAGTCTCTTTTCCAACCTGCAGGAAAAAGAAGTTATACTTAAGATTGAGAATGTTAGCGTAAAGCCTAGATGAAAATAAAGCAATGACAGCAACAACAAAAAATAGTAGTTATACTTCATAACAGTTAGGCTACTTATTGTTGTATATAATGTTGTCAAAACTAGATACCAAGTTGTCCACCGCCTCAGAAATTTTTTTTTATCTTCTCTCCTACCAACACCCCTGCTAAGTTAACTGACAAGACACTCATCCCTCTCCATCCTCCATAGAAACAACACAGCCTGCAGCATTTAGCTGTGTTGGGGAAAAAAGAAAACTTGAACAAAAAAAAAATCTCTGCAGGTTCCACACCCTCTTAACCCTCCAGTCAGAAGCCAAGTTCCAAGTTAAAAATATAAATAAATCACCCTGCTTTGCTATTGAACCTGCCCATTCTATTAGAAAAACTTAGTTAATTACTGAGAACACACTTCACATCCACACCATCCTCAGACAGAAATAATTACACAGAAGCTAATCAACTGACAGAATAAGATCAGGGCTTTTCTATATACTAACCCTTGTGTTACACAGTGAAAGTCTTTATAATTGCTAGCTGGCTCTCTAGACTGTGAGATCACCAACTTGACAAAATATTTCCAGCTCCTTTGTTCACTGTATTTTCCAGCTGAATAAGCCATTCAGAAAGGCACCACAAAGCAGAAGGTCTTTAGCCCAGACACTAGTGTGCGTCAAGAGCTGCCAGGCCTTCTCAAGCTAGACAAGATAGCACTAAAAAGCCCTCCGTCAGCTGGTTTTTAAAGATCTGCTGGGTTATTCAACAGAAGTTGCGGTATGCCAGCGTGCATAGCACTTGCCAGTTCAAACACTGCAGCTCTCTGGAAGCATCACTTAGCTGCACATTTATCCACTTGCCAAAATTGCTGCATCCCTTCTTTAGTCTCCCTTTCAGAGGGGTTTTACCGACATGGACTGGCCCTAACACTCTATTGGGTTCAAGCCCAAAGTCATGCTAGCCTAACAAATAACATTTCTTAAATTAACTGGAGCTACATTCATGAGTACCATTGTAGATATTTCCAAGCAAAGAAGAAAAGTGCTGAGACATTAATGGTCTCCAATTTTACAATGGTTTTCCATCTCTGTGCTCACTGTGGCCCAGTAACAGCCACACTTTGTGTGCACAACACTGCAGCACTACCACGACTCCTAAACTTTACAGTAGTGCCTGGAAAGCACAGTTACAGATGTATCTCATGCTCTGCTTCTTGGGGCAGGGTTACATGACACAGAGACAATACACCAGTTTTGTTTCAGTTATTTCCATTGCACTTTATTTCCCCCCACACACATGCATGACAAAGACCACAGTGAAAAGGAACAAGCTGCATAAAGCCCAAACTACGGGTCACATTGTGTAGACACAGAAGGTGGTCACGATCTGGAAACCAGCAGTAATACTTTATTTCCAAAAACCATTAGGTGAAATTTCACTGCCTTAGAATTTCTTTTTTCATCTGTCCAAACCTGCACATGGTTCAATTCCTTTGAATAAAATATTTCTGGAGGATATGTACTTGTTAAAGAACGCATGAAAATGTATTTGCAACTAAGGGAAGAAGGGCTTTATAAGAATTTATTCATTCAGCTCGCTATATTATACTGAACAGACAGACATGAGCATCTAAAAGACAACTTCTGTTTAAATTACAGTACAGTTCACGTAAGTCACTGCTAGTTTTACTAGACTATACAAAATACAAAAATATTTCTTCATTCAGTGCAAAAAGTCTCTTAAGACAGACTTAAGTTCATTTCACTCTAGTTATAGATGCACTAGCATTTTATACACTAACATTTTATAATATGTATACACACATTGTCTATACATGGGCATCCTTTGCCATGCCAAGCTAGAACCCTTAGTCTTCCAACTGAAGTAACGTACAGGATGAACCTATTTCCATTTCAGATTTTTGTGGGGAGCTTTGACCTCTGAAATTCTCAAACAGAAACTGCCTTTGCCCCTGAAGTCAGTCCATTTCTGATCCAGTTCATCACAAAAGCAGAAGAGACTCATTCCTGTTGAACCCTTAGCACTACAAATCACATCGACAAGAAAAAATGTGGAGTAGTTACCACAAGGACTCAGTTACAAAGGCTGTTTAAGAAAAAAAAAAAAAAAACAACCCAAAATCCTGTGACTCAGTTCAAAGTACTTCATATTTACATAACTCTGCAATGACTTCGAAGTTTTTCTTCACATTTGTAATCAAGGTGTAGAGACAAGTAAATAACTCACAGCACATACCATTTAATAGATGAATCCTCAAAACATGAAGCCATATTTGTAACTAAAAAGACACAGCCCCAAAAATACTTGTGTCTTTTCCCTTTTAGCTTTCTGGCTAAGTGTTTCTGTGGAATGTACAAAGTTGTTCCTTGTTTTAACAGGAAACTATTTCTTCAGACTGAATTTCATATGGACCAAGCAATTTTCAGACATCCTGCAGTATAACACGAGATAGTGATTCACTCCATCTTATCAACACTCCAATGCCAACAAAACTGGGAGGGGGTTATTATAAGAAGGTGATATCTATGCATTCCCTATTACAGGTAGGCAGGCTTGAAGAGCTACATGCTAGTAGGGAACAGTTACCATAGGAACCTTGATTTTATTCCCATCCAATTGGATAAAAGTAGAAAAATGTAACTGTTGATTCAGATGTACATATTGCCTATAATAATCTTTCCCTAACTAATTGGGAAGGAACAGTTCCCATGAAATTAATATTACTGCTTAATAACAATAATTAATTGGCTTCCACCCTCTGCACCAAAGTACCTCTTTGCCAGTTAACACAGTAACCAGACCTACACTTCTTAAGATTTTTATCAGCCCACAGTTAGAGAGAGGAAGGGAAGTTTTCAAGCAAACATTATCAATACAGTTTCATTGTTCCTACTTCAAAACATCCTTACTCATCTCCCTCCTCTTTGCTGGAGGTGGTGACTTGACTAGAGGCACTTGGCTTGAATCAGTATAAAGAAAGAATGAGCCACTTCCCTGCTACTTAACAACAGTGAACATGGGACTGAAAGACTAGAAATGTTACAGAAACAGGACACACTCAGCAGAGGGCATATCTGTCCACTGAAAAGGCCTCTAGGCTAGAAAAAGGCTTCGAGCTAGAAGAACCAATACAAGACAGAGTTCCTACAGATTTCAACATTACTTGCAGATTTCACACTCCTATTTTCCACTCATTAGTAGCCAGTGTGTTTCCAGTTTCCTGCTGTGGGGTTTTTTCCTCCATGGCAAAGCAAGACAAAAACCGCCTGATCAGGTTCAGTTTCATAATATCCACTTCTACTGCAGAAAAGACAAGCAGACTGCAAAAGGTCACTTTCCTATCTTCACAGCCTGCTGGATATAGATAAGAGCAGCCTTTCATCAAGAAATAGAAATAGTTTCAGCTTCTGTAACTCTTGAGAAGTTTGCTCAAACCACAGCACACAGACCTCATTGCATATTAGTTCTCCCACTTTTCCCAGAAATAGAAGAACCAACCGCTATCTCACAGCACATTCAGCACAGGAGCCCAAAGTTGACTGCTCGGGTTTTGGTGGTGGTGCTTCTCTTTCAGTGTGGTGGGGCTTGTTGGCTTTTTCAGGGGAAGAAGGTGTAATGCTACAATGGGATGGAAAGTACCAGATAATAGCAGAATGGCAAAGCCCGCAGCCACAGTAAATGAGAGTGAGCCCAAATGCAGCAGCTGCAGAAATAAAGGAAAAGCAACTGCTTACCTTCGAAAGGCCTCAGGTACACAGGGATCTCCAGCAAGAGATGCCTCACCTCCACTGCCAACCCTGAAATGAGGTCTGGGAAGGAATGGATCCTGGCTCCACCCCTTCTGGTCACTCAGCTGCATCGCAGGCACCTGAGCTCCCCTGGGTTGGTCCTGCCTTCCCAGCAGGTGCTCAATCACTGCTTCAGGCTGTGACTTAACATTCTGGTACAGAGGAGCACAAAAATCAAGAATTCTTCTGAATATCTCTACTGACATTAACAAGGGCTCAGCAAACACTGTAGACAAAGATCTTGCAACTTTTGTTCCCCAGTTAAAAAGTAAGAAAAAATAGCTTCTGCAGTGTTCCAAAAGCTCCATTTTATCCAGGAGTCCAAGCATAGTCCTGTGTCAAAATTTGGTGACTACATACAGCCCTGGCTCTAACACTAAGCCTGAGGTTTCTCCCAAGGAATAAGCTACAGAAGAACTTCTTTACAAATCGCGAGTACTCATCTAACAAAATCATCTACTCTGTACGTAATATAGGGAACTTCATCACAAGACATCTCACATTAAAAAGAAATAACACCCAGTTGACTGACATGTTATGCATCCTTCCACATACTGCAAACCTCCAGGAAGCATAGTAAGTCGTTAACTGTTACATCCCAAATCAGAAATTTGTTCTAAATCAATGCGTCTTCACGAATTTCTCTACAGCTTCCCTGCTTCTTGAATTATCTGCCCTGAAAAAAAATAAACCAAATTATTTGGTACAATTATACAAGGAAAACAGTTTCTACACTGAAGATCTGTATCTGAAACCCTTATAAGATGAGCTATAACATCTTAACTTTGAAATAGGGTTGAGAAGTCCATTTTTCTCCTTGCTTCCAAATACCTTTTCCCCAAATATCCGCAGTATTTGGACTGCAATCTGGATTCTTGTTTTTATTTACAGTATTGAGCAGATCCAATAATTATTCCAAGCTATTTCACTACAAACTTTTTAATACAGCTGCTCATGTGAGTTTTGTCATGTCCTGACCCATTAGCTACCATCATCCATGTGGGTAAGTGCTAGCAGAACAGAACTGTATGCATATTGGCGTAACAGCAAAGCATTTCACTTAGCCAATTAATTCCAACAACTTCAGGCCACATCATTATGTTTGGATAGGACCAACAAATTCCACAAATCTTTCAACAATTATGACCAGATAACATTTACAGCTTCCAGTAAACGTATGACTTCCTGCAAGCAGTCAGCAGAAGCGACAAGCAATCTTGAAAAGTTTTTTGAAATGAAGAAGATACAGGTAATTCCTGAATCTAATCTTTCTCTTCTGGTATGACTAAAAAAAGCGAGTTTTAACTCAAATATGTAAACCATTATTGTATCAAAAAAAAAAAAATTTCTTTCAAAGGCCCTTTGAAAGCATTGAAGAAAAGTTCTCAATTTCTTCATTGCTACTCTTCTCACTTTTTAAAACTGGATTAATAGAATCACAGAATCATAGGGGTTGGAAGGGACCTCTAGAGATCAGAGTCCAACCCCCCTGCCAAAGCAGGTTCCCTACACCACAACACGCAGGTAGGCATCCAGGCGGGTCTTGAATATCTCCTGAGAAGGACATTCCACAATCCCCCTGGGCAGCCTGTGCCAGTGCTCTGTAACCTTCACCATAAAGAAGATCTTGCACACAGTTGTGCGGAACCTCCTGTGCTGCAGTTTCTGTTCGTTCCCCCTTGTCCTGTCTCCACACACCGCTGAAAAGAGTCTGGCCTTGCCACTTTGCCCCACACACCACAGATATTTGTAAACCTGGGTCAGATCCCCTCTCAGTCTTCTTTTCTCAAGGCTAAAGAGACTCAGTTCACTTAGCCTTTCTTCATAGGGGAGATCCTCCAGGCCCTTCACCATCTTTGTGGCCTCCTGCTGGACTCTTTCCAAGAGAGCCCTGTCTTTTTTATACTGGAGAGCCCAGAACTGGACACAGTACTCCAGATGAGGCCTCACCAGGGCAGAGTAGAGGGGGAGGATCACCTCCCTTGACCCGCTGGCCACGCTCTTTTTAATGCGTCCCAGAATGCCACTGGCCCTCTTGGCCATGAGAGAGCACACTGCTGGCTCACAGTCAACCTGTCATCCACCAGGACACCCAGGTCCCTCTCTACAGAGCTCCTCTCCAGCAGGTCATCCCCCAGCCTGTACTGGTGCGTGTAATTACTCCTCCTTAGGTGCAAGACTCTACACTTGCTTTTGTTAAACCTCATCCAGTTTCTTACTGCCCAGAATGCATCACTTACAATTTAATACTGTTCTAAGAAGCTTTAAGTAAGTTGTTTTCCTTACCTATAGTAGAATAGGCCAGTCCAATAAAAGGTTGAAATACAAGTCTAAAGAAACATACAGTTCAATCATTTTCTGGCTTCTAGTTTATGCCCAAACAGTGCACACAGTTGTGCAGTCAAGACGACCACTTCTTTTTCCCTTAAAGCTAGACAAAAGCAAAGGCTGCTGAATCACAGTCCATCCACCTCGCCACCCAGTCGAAACGGATGCAGTATATTGGCTCCCAGTTTTCTCATGATCACCCCATAGACTACATTCCAAGCATAGCAAGGCATAGTTCCAAAGTCCTCTAGCAATAAGTCAAGTAAATTAGAACACTCCAGCCATCTGGTCTTTAATAGCAGCAAGCTGACCTACCTGTCTACACTGGAGATTAAGACAAATTCAGCTGGCTTGAGTCAAAGGAAATCCTGCTGTCCAAGTGAAATACACAACTGTGAAGCAAAAACCATATGGCAAACTGAAAATTTAGGTACCAAAACATTTTTTTAGTCGTGCTAGTAATGTCTATTAACTCTGTCCTGATAACAGGGCTGAGGGTTTGGACACTTTATTTAGTTCCAAGATACATAACTTGACATCAAGGAAACAAAAGCATATCTTGAGATAAAGAATGTGAGACTTCACAGAATTATTCTTATTTCTGAATTAAAAACTCCTCTAAGACCAATTATAACTCCACTTCAACCTAATAACATAGTCAGCTCTGACCTTTGGGCATATCCAGAACTCAGCTGGAGGAATGAGACTCTAATTGTCCTCCAGAAACAACACTGACAGCTGAAGTAGCTACTTTTACCTTAGAAGGAAGTCTAAGAAGGGTTCCTCATACCAAACAGCACAGACTTGAAAAGCACATCCAGTTCTTTCTCACACACCCAGACCTGTGAATCATCAGCAATTCTCAGAGCACCTCTTATAAATCCTGCTGCCGAAATACAATTAATTAGTACTGTCCTAAAAGATAACTTACAATACCATAGAGCTAAATCACCTCCTTATTCAGATGTTCAACTTAACAGGAAGCAACCACCATGTACAATTGTGCTGTTGGTACACTTGCATGTTCTGACAATCCACTAGTGCCAAAACAGTATCCCAACATGCAGACAAGGAATTTGGCCCCTCCAAGTAACTAAGACACATGCATTCTGTCTTCCCTACCTTCCACGCGTTAAGTCAAACATATCAAGAAATTTCTTATTATCATCAAGAGAGCCAGAAAAATCTCACCACAGAATGTTTATAGATCACTTAAAGGGAAAGAAAAGTACTTTCCAGGTAGAGCAGAGCAATCCCATAGAATATGTACTTCTAATATAGAAGACACAGAACTAGACAGACAGCCCCTAAATCAACCCAAACTATAACGTCACGTAAGTGAAACACTTGATGTTATTTGAATATTTTCCACATTGGTTTTGATCATTTGTACCAGCTCCACAAGTAATACAGCAGCAGAATATGAGCTGCTTGTGTGGGAATCACCACAAACAATTTGCAAACTGTAACAAAGCATCTTTTATCAGTTATTTCTGTGAAGTGAATGCTTATTTAAAAAAAAAAATATCAGATAAAAGCATGTCTGGTCTGACACTGTTTCTGGATTAGATGAAAAACAATAAAATTAGCATGAGCTAACAACTCTAAGGTAACAATCAAGTATTTAAATGGAAGAAAACTGTAAAGCATCAACAGCACATGACAGCATGTAACTGCTACCACTTAAAGCAATTAGTGGTGTCTGTTCAAGTCTTCTTAGAAGCTTACTTTTCCCCAACACATTGTCCTTTTTGAGGAAGTTGGTCTGAACTTACAACCAACTGAACTGAAGAACTCTTGAACAACCATCACACTGAAAGCAAAACACAACAAATTAAAGATTTTGGGCCAGCTTGAAAAACAGCTGGAAAGCTAGATCCCTCAAGCTTCCAAAACCTCTCATGTTTTAATTTCTACAATGCTATACTCCAACATGGTTAATTAATCAGCATCACCAATATTTTCAAGTAAAAGTCACATGCAGGGAAGAGTTTTGTGCCTTTTCCTCTTGCAGAGAGCTATTTAAGAGTCTTTCACAGCAATGGCTAAGCTATAGCTCTTCAAACAAATTACTGAACCGTTTCAGGGATGCAGGACTCAAGAACAGTACAATCCTGCATTAAAAATAGCAGGGCTACAAGTGAGCTTGCAATTGAGAGATGAAACACTTAATATTCCATAGTTTGGTGTTGCAAAAATCTCCACCAAGCTGGGGGCAGAGGAAGAAAGCAATCAGATCAACAGAAGAATACATTCCTTCCTGTACTGCATTGGGGGTGGGCTGGGCTGACAGCCCAAGTGCCAGTGCAGTCAGCTCAAGGAGTTCAGGAATGCAGATTTTCTCCAGTATTAACTTAGCAGAAGTAAATGAAGTGCTATGCTTCCTGAAGTTACTTTCACAGAGAAAGACTCAAGTCAAGTTGAAACCAGGCAAAAATTCACTGATGCTCCCAACCTTCCCCTTGGTTTTTTTGAGAGAGGAGGGAAAAAAAAAAAAAACCAAACCTCTATTTTTAATTAAGTGCAGCCAAGAATTAAGTAGTACTTAAGCTGCTACAGCCAACTAGGTGGTTTAGCAGTTAATGGCCCTTCACAACCCTTTTTTTTTTTTGTCATTTTAGTCATGGCACACTAAATAAAACCAGACCTTTTCACTGCTATTCTGTAGTGAAGTTTGAGAGAAACTGCATTTGTCTAACCATTATTCAGCATCAGTATTACATTTTACTAATTCGTGCTTACTAACTTGTCTTCTCATCAAGAGCTTCATAAGTTATATAGAAGTTAAAGAAGATGCCTTTATACTTGATACTAAAAATTATCCCCAAGAGGGCTTTGTGACCTTTCTATTAGGAAAAGAAAAACAGTATTGCAGACTCAGCTGTAGGATATTTAAATCCATCCATGCATATTGAAAGTTTGAAATGGAAAACTTGGAGAAGAATTCTTCAAAAAAAATGGGTTTAAAATTTAAAAGCAAGTTGATAACCCATGAAAAACAACACCAGTGAGTCATCCTTCCAGTAACCTCTAATTGGATATTTAAAGTAGCATTTTTATACTGATTACATGGCAGATAAATATTCAGCACCTCATACACTTTAATATTAACAGCTTTAAGTACATTTAAATAACTTCACAGAGAAACACTGCAAGTGACAAGGCATCCATGAAGTTTTAACAGGGAGGTTTGAAATTCCAGCTTGTATATAGCTAAAACTTAGCAACAATTGTTTCAGTCAATTACATACTACTATATCTCATCAACAGGTTAATCATTCATTGAATATGAGCAAACATTTTGCTCTTAAATGAGCAGTCATTGGACATTGTTCAAAGCAACCAAAACTGTGGTCACCAGGAAGCAAACCAACCCAACAACTTCTGACAAACCCTACAAGATATCTGGCTGTCACACATACTAAGAGCCAGTGTGGTTCAAGTCTCAGTTACTACATCATCTGAAGAAATACTTATGCAAGCAAACAAAACAGGGCCCATATAAGAATAAAGTCCTATTAATGCCTCCCCCTGCAAACTGGGTTGCAATACACAGCCTCTTTCTGACACAGAAAAGCCATGAAGACAGTAGAGGAAATAATACTGCTAGAACAACTAATGTTCCAGATGACAGCTTCTGACAGTAGCCCATCTTGAGAGAAGGAGTCTTCAGACTCATCTGTAACTTAAGAGTTAATGCTCAGAAAGTGGCTTAAGATTAGAATTTGTCAGTTTGTGTGGACTTTCCAGCTTAGCCTTCAAAAAGTTTACCACTTCCATGCATCTGCTCCTTACGTTACAGAAGAACTACTCAATGAAAGTTGCAAGAAACACATCAGTACCTAAAAGATGGAAGAGAACCCGTTACTGATTGCCATCACACAGTAACTTAGGGTGACACCCACAATTTACCCAGTACAGGCTAAAGTGGTCCCCAAAAATTTGGGATTACAGAAATAAGAACTTTCTCTCGGGTTTTTTGGGGGGGTTTTGTTTTGTTTTTTTTTTTAAATTTACATGCCCATCATCTGCTTTCATGAAAAAAATCCATTCCTAAATGACTCAGTCAAATATAACACCACTAAGTTTAGCTATTTCTACAAACAGTTAGTACTGATGAAAATACACTCTGGTACCATCAGAGCATCCATTAAAAGACTAAAAATATGGTTCTCCTATCATCACAACTTGATATAATACAAGCACTGATGAAACAATTTAGTGTACACTTTCAACCACGTACTCCAAGCTTTAAACACCATATCCCACTAGTAGATGGATATAGACCAAGGAGTCAAAGAAAGAAGGCACTCCACTGTGCCTGATGTTTTGGAAGTCAGGAAGAGTTAGGAAACATCCACCCCTCTTAGACCTCATTTAAGGGCTCAGTGCCACTGAGATCTCTTGTTGGAGATCCCTTCTTTTGGAGTTCTTCCCCTGTGAGCCTCAATCCTTGGAGATGGGTGAGCATTCATTTTCCTCCCTTCTCTAACATCTTGTCTGTGCAGGTCCCTTTGCCACCACACCCATGTAGAGTTGAATTTTGTGAGGAACGCAATGGGTAGCAATAACAAAAACGTTTCTGTACATACAACAGCAGCAAAATGTAGACCCAGGAAAATACGGGTCTACTACCAAGAAGGTTAAGTACTCAACATCGTCTTTACCTCAACCTTTACTAAAGAGGTTTTACCTTCAGCAGTCCCAGGTCTCTGAGACTTCAGAGCAAGGGAAATGTATCTTGAGCATCAAGTGATCAGGTTATATCCACTCCAATGTGGATGTAACCACTGACGGAAAATAAAATGTCATTTTATTAATACAGGGTTCTTCATAGGGATTCTAAGCCAATAACAACAAAGTATACAAGTTTTCTACAGTAATGTTCATTTCTGTCTTCTATTCCTTTTTTGAGAACCCTGACACAATCACCAGTTTCCCACCCTATCTACAAAGTAATGGTACTGGGAAACTGCTCTAACATCTTCTCTCAGTGAAGAGAGCTACCAGAAGCATCACCATCAAACAGTCAACACCTGCAATCTAAGGTTTGGGGATTTACAGTGGTTGTTTTCCCCCTCATGCTCCTTTTATTTTCTCCTGTCACCAGCCAGTACTGTTATTCATGGATCATTACTCATAATCAAAGTAATTATTATGAAGCATCAGCATATTGTTTACTTTAGAATACAGTTTTCTTTCCAAGTGAGTTGTTCAATGTTTCCACAGAAAACCTTCTGGTCTCGGGACGTAACCAAGCACAAGTCATACCTCAGCAGACTTGACTAATTAGGCAAAGCAAACAAAGCCAAGTTTTACCCCATGGACTGACTCTCCATTCAACCTACTCACATTCTTAATGAATTATGTTCCTAAGTTACTACAGGGAAAAACTGGACCCATTTCCAAATATTACACATGAAGAATTTTCCCAATTAAGATTTGAGCTTACTAGTGAAACATTTGTAACTGAAATGAAAATCCACCCTTCACTTGATCATTTCCATTCTCTATGCACTTAGTCATCTTACAAGCACAGTGTCTGCTGACATGCAGATATCTGTAACATCCACTCCTTTGTGTTGCATTCCCATTCATCTACACAACCTCTTACTTTAGATTTCACTTCTCTCTTGCCAAATGAAAAAAAAAGCAAGAAACTACAGAATGAAACTGCTGTACACACATACTATATTCAACCTATTTAGTGCATATTTTACTACCTAAATTTGCTAGGGTCAGTGCTATCTAGTATGAATTCCTATTGTTATGTTCAAACATTAATACCAGCAATGTTAACAGCAGGCTCTGCACCAAGAGGCAGCACTTCTCAACATTTGACTGAGAAAATAAAGGAACAGAGTTTGCAACAGAAGGAAAAATCCAACCTCCTATAGCAATGTTCAGAGTTTCACAGTCTCATTTATCAGTCTGACTTAATTCTATAGGGGGAGAAATAGCAGCAAAAGAAAACTGACATTACTAACGGCAGTAGTTGTTTTTCTAACTTTTCACCTCAAATACAATGTCAGAAAGATTCAAAGTGGACAAACAAGCTTTGAAACAAGCCATTCTAGCTGTACAATACCAAATTGGGGATTTAAAAGTTAGTCTTAATTCTAGGTGAGGTTACTGCTAAAGTTAAGCAGTACCCAGTGTCAAACCAGTCCACTCAGTCCTTTGGAAAAGTAATCAGCAGAAGTGTCATTTGTTTTTAAGCGTTCTAGCAGATGTGGAACCAAAGAAACATAACCTAGCATTTGCAACAACCACCATTGCACTTTCTCAGGCACTTCCCAGGGCTAGCATTTACATGGCATGTTTGCTTAACACCTCTTTAAAACCACTACTTGTTTTTTCTCTCCACAATCCTCTTGAATATTTGCTTCATCAGTCCAGACTACAGCTATACTGGGAAGGTAAAAGACGTGAAAATTACCCTCCTGACTTTCTGAAGCTACACATTTCTGTTTTGTGTAAAACATACTGAACTATGTTTTATTTGGTTCATTCTTTTTATGAAAGCTGTAAAGGAATTCATGCCTTCAGGCTGATAGAACTAGGAGGAAAAGAAACATCCTCTCCTTCCAGATTGGAAAATGAAATGTAACAAAAGCTGCAGGAAGACAGGAACAAGAAGAAATCCCTCAGCCTTGACTCCTGGATTTAACCACTCCTCTCACTGCTGAAACACACGCAGTAAAAAGCGAGCACTGAGTCTTCCAGAGTGTATTCCAGGAGTGGTGTACATCATGTTGTCGGCATATGGAACTTTTTAGTCCAAGCGACCACTTTAAGGTTATCTATCCACTGCTGAATACTCTCAGTTTTTATGCCCAAGAGCAAGTTGCATGTAATTACTAAAGAAGGCATTCACTATCTCCATGCACATTTAAAGAAACAGAACAAAAGATTCCTCTTAGAACTGAGGAAAGAGACTGGTACAAATTAAGTCTCTGAATACATAAAAGAACAAAGATTTTTTCCATTCAAATTAGAAACTGATTTATCACTTACATAAAGATGATTCCTAACAGATAAAAGCAAGGAAGTTACAATGTGCTTCTGTTATTACAAAGTTGCTCCATTTCTAATTCAACACTTTTCCCTCAGCCCACCCCCATGGACACACCCTCACTGGTTTCATACGCTCAGAAAAAACTAAGTCCTAAAGAAACTGCAGGTACACCAGAACAGAATGCTCTTTTCAAACATAAGCAACTACATATTATATGCATTTAAAAAAAAAAAAAGTAACACCCAGAAGTAATCAGAGGTCTCCAGTATATGTACATATAACATAGAAATACACAATGAAAAGGTCTCTTCCCTCCTGAGATCTTCAGGATTCTTGTAGTATTCTTACCAACTTTGGCAATAAGTTTGGACTCAGTATAGTTCAGATGAGCTGCGCTAACAACCCATTTTTTTCAGTGTGAAGACAATACAATAGGAAAACAATAAAATCAGCAGGGAGTGGGGAAGGAAGACGAGACAAAAAGAAAAACAACTCTGAAAGTTACTGCAGACTTTAAAGAAAAAAAACATACCTTACTGTTTTCTCCTTTCTATCCCCCTCAATGAGGCTCTAAAAAACAGTATAGCAACCTAATTTTCTCACCAAATAATCATCTCACTAAGCTTTCCAAAACAGCTCGCTCCTCCTTCATGTGCCCTGAGACACAGCCAAGCCAGCTCTGCTAGGAGAAAGCCTAGGGATGAGGAGACTGTTTTCCCAGTCTATTCTCCACAGCATTTTTCCATATTAAAAAAGTTTAGCAATGTAAGTGCAGCAGTAAGAGCCAAATATGACAAGGGTCTCAAGGCAGGTTGCATCTTCCACACATTTGAGTGATTTCCAGTCCAATGGGCATCAGCTATAAGCAGGTAATTCACAGACTGCCTACAGAAAGCATACAGTTCTTTCCATGCAGCCCCATGAATCTTTGTCACTTCTTGTGCTTGAGGAAGGCTCATGGATATGCACCCAGAACACAGTGACTGCTTGAAGTGGCAACTTCTTCATTCACTAGGATGGGATAGGACAGCTGCTACAGACACACTGAAACTAAAGTGTTTTTTAAACTTCATGTGGCTGCCTCAGGACTAGCACAGAATTTCACTGGTTTTGAGTTCTGTGTGGCTGTGCATTGAAGGGGTGGGCTTCAGCTAGTGACTGTTACAACAGACTGAATTCCCACCTTCAGGAAGCAACAGAAACCTCTGACGCAATGACTACATGACACAATGCCACAATGTTACTTGCTCTGAGCAAGTACAATTTTCAATTAAGTTGAATCTTGACAGTATTCATTAACAGTGAAGTAGTGCTTGGGCATGCAGGACTTAGGGGAAACATGTGATGCACCGTAATTGCAAGACAAAATAATCAGTCTAAGAAACTTACTCATGACTGACCTGACACAGTACTTGCTGTTGATGCAGAAAGGTATCAGTAGTATTATAGTATTATAAGCTTCCAAATCTCAGTAAATGAATAAAGACTCAAAGCATAAAGAATACATTTCTAAGCAATGCAATACTTAACTGCTCAACAGACAGTAAAACAATTTTACTCCATAATTAATGTAACAGAAATTGGATGCATGCGAACATTACACAGTATGTAACTAAAACTGGAAAAGAACAGCACATAACAGGATGGACAAAACGTACAAGCTGCAACATCAATAAAGGGGAAATGCTGACCTTTCCAAACCATCTCAGACACTTTGTTTGTAAACACAAATTCCTGATAAATCTTTAATTATGACCGTTTCATATCAGTATCACTTTTCTCAGATGTACTGAACTCACTCAGTGTGAAAGACAGCAACACTGGTTAACAGTCAGACATTCGGTCTCAAGTAAAGCAAGTCAAATATTTTTGCATTACTGACCTAGTAAGACAACTCGGCCTCTGAAAAGCCAACACCTTCTTGAGCCACTGATGCCACTCCTGTACTTAAGTTGTGCGTACTTCAGCTTCCTCACACACTCACCTCTATTTCCCTATCATGCACAGAAATTGTTCCCCATCTGACAAACTCAGCTGCTTCAGATATGAGACTGCTGATGTTCAGCACAGCATCAAGGGCTCTAACGTGAAGCAGCTCAGTCTGAAACACCAGAGACAAGTGACAAGTGTAGTCTATACCTTTAACAGCAGAAAATCAAGATCTGTACAAGGCAGCAAGAGAGCGGAGCTTAAAATGGCAGAGTAGAACATGCTTCCCCTGTTTTGCAGTATTATAACATTACTCTGAAGACAGAATTGTTAAATCTCTATTGGAAAGCAGTCATTTTTTCCCTCCACAAAATTGGGAAGTTATTTAGACAGTGTAAGAAAGGTTTAAGTTTACCGCATTGCCATTAGTCATCTTTGACAAAAGTCCCTTCCAGAAAAAGATAAATTTGATTCATGTTTTACAGAAGAAATCAGAAAACCACTCAAGTTTCACACATAAGGTTAATTTCCTTCACATGAAGCTTGATCGCTCAAGATTTCATTTTACTGCCCACTAAACTTGAAGTATATTTGGCAAGCTCAGAATTATTCCCTGCCTACTAAGCCTGACTAATTTTTCTCCAAACAATCCTGTCATTTTTGTGGTACATCTTTAGCTACAAGAAATACTAAGCCAAACCCAAATCCTTCCCTAAGAGGCACACATCCACTCCAAATACCAGCCAATAAAAACACTAAGAACTTCAGTTAAAAAAAGAAAAAACTGATTTAGTGTTTCACAGAGGATCTATCAAACTGCACTCCAACCTGGATACAGCACACTGTCATATCTGTACCTCAAGAATATCAACAAAATGAACTTTTAAGTTAGTGCATGGGGCTCCTTCTTTGAAGAAGGCATCATCTTATTTCTTAGCCCATTTTTCAGCACAACACATCTCTCAGGCCTCACACAAGCGAGGATCTCAGCTCTTCAAGCACTGCTACCAGCAGTTGCTTACTGATACAACACAGTCACCTTCAAAACTATGGATTCTGTACTGTATATAGTAATGCTGGTGAGCTGGAAAATGGCGTTGCTGTGTGAGACACGTTTTCACTGATAAACTGTAACCTTTGCTGGTCAGCATTCACCATCCTGTACTCTCTGTGATACTCACACTACATGAATGAGCCTGGGCAGACAGCAAAGACAGCTGCCAGCCATGTTACCACCTTGGTTGTACTGGACATTTCTTCTTTGATATCTTCTGTGAAGCCACTAGAAAACTAGCCATTAGTCAGCACGACAGCTGACTGAAATAAATATTTCTGCTTCTGTGAAACTGTAGTGTCACAGATTATCTTTACACTTAGGAATGAAGCACTGAAAGCACAGCTTTGGATAGGAGACAGAACTTTTGTGTTTTTCTTAATGTACTCAAAGCCGCATTCTACCAAACCAGGACATCTTTCTTTTAACCACCACCTCAGATTACACATCCACTGGCTCTTTGTGAATTAACATACAAATTGTACTCAAATGACTTTCTTCTTATTTAGCTGGCAGGCTAGGAAAGAAAAATCAGAGGTTTCTGAAACAATGGCCCCAAATGAAAGATGATCTGGCATTAGCAAGCTGCAGAAAGAAACTAATTCTATTTCTGGATTTCTGAAATAAGTCCTACTTTATGAGATTAAGCTTCCTTGTGGTGGGGCCACTTTACTGAGACAGGCTAAGCTCAGAAGCAAAGTTACAACTGAAGTCTTCCTTTCAAGGAAGAGCACTGGCTAATATTTTTCCTTGTCAAGGAAAAGCATGGCAGAACACCCATACAACCACTGCATCTACCACAGCAGGCCACTGCTGCAAGCAGACAGCTTTTCAATCAGAACTCAGGAGCTTCAGCCAAAGCCAGAGGGGCACAGAAGTTCTGGAGCACACTCCATAGAAAGTTACAGAGTCATGGTACCAGAAGCAATAGTTGCACTGCAGAACCTCAGAGTGGGAAGCTATTACTGCATTGCAAGTACTGCAGGCTGAAATCTAATGAACACATCACTTGCATTACTCATCTTGACAGCTCCTTATCCCCACAAACCTCACGATTTCCATGCGTTAACGAATCTATCAGTTAATGGTGATGCAGTATTTTAACCATATACAAGTAGCACAGTCCGACTTAAAACTTTTTTGCTAAGAGATAACGCTTGCTGTGAACAACGTAAGATTTTTACAAGATTCACTGTGAGCATGAAGTGTGTTATGTTTCAAAATGAATCCAGAGAGTCTATAAATGAACTTAAAAGAAATGCAAATGTTGTAACTTAAAGCAACAGAAGAAGACAGCGCTCCGTTGCTCTTCTTATCAAAGAAGTCACCCTTGCTTTGCAACAGTTTGCTATTCTTCCGATACAGAAAGTCACAAAAGTATAACAGAAAGCATTTCAAGCACATTAGTCATGAGCTTCTCAGACTAAAGCGTCTATACTGCAAATGCTTGTAGCTTGAGAAGATATGCTATGCATTGCTGTCCTCGAGAATCCCAGAGATTCGCCTCGATTTTGACCCACCACCGCTTCCCACAAGCAGAGCAGCTCTCAGTGGAGGCTGTACAGAACGGGGCAGGCGGCAGCAGCTCCCAGCTTCACCCTCCGGCCACAGCTCCGACCGCTCCGCTCAGCGCTGAGCACAGCCGGCGTCTGTCCGCGCACCTCACTGCCACAACATCACTTCTATTTTCTCCTCTCCAGGAGCGGGCTACACGAATTAAGCCTATACTAATTAAGCCTTCCTGCGAAGTTTTTCCTAATATCCGGTCCGAACTCCCCCGGCGCAACTCGAGGCCATTCCTGCCCCGTCCCAGCCGCGAGGCGCCTGGGCGGGCGGTATGAGCAGCAGCAGGCGCGGCGCTGCAGCGCGGTGCCGCAGCTATGGGGGAGCGGAGCCGCCCCAGCCCCGCAGGCCCCGCGCCATCCCCGCTCCCGGCGCGGCACAGCGCCGCCCCACGCGGAGAAGCGGGACCGGGCCGGCCCTACTCACCCGCACCAGGTTGCTGACAGCGGCCTGCACGGCCGACACGGGGCCGGTGAGGTCCGGAATGGCTTTGCCGTCCACCTCCCCCTCCTCGTGCATGATGACCAGGTGGGAGATCTGCTGAGCCACGGGCTCCAAGATGCTCTCGATGGTGCGCGTGTGAAACACGGGCATGGCGGCGGCGGGGCGGGGGGGGCCGGGGCCCGAAGTCCGTGCAAAGTCCTGGCAAACTCTGTCTCCGCGGGCCGGCGCCCCACGGGGAAAGCCGCGAGCTCTGCCGAGATGGAAAAATCAGAAAGAAACGAAGAAACAACAGCCCCCCCAACTCCTCGCCCCTCGGTGGGGTACGGCGGCGCTGACCGGCACGGGCGGGACTCGAACCCGCAACGCTCCCGCCTCCCCCCCGGCGGCACCACCCGGCACTGGCACCCCTCCTCGGCCAGGCGGCGGCTTTTCAGGCGCTCCAACCACCCCCCCCTCGCGGCTCCCCGCCCCCGCCGCCGCCCTCGCCCAATGGCCGCGCTCCGCCGCCGCTCCCAGTGGCGCTCCGCCGCGTCCGTCAGCATTCCAGCGCTTCCCGCCCCTCCGCCCCCAAGCTGCGTTGCGCGCTCGCTGGTTTCCCAGCGCTGAGGTGACGTCAGACATTCTGCTGTCCATATAAGGAGACGATTAAAGCCGCGGAGCCGGGATAGCGGCGGGGGGGTGGGATTGCTGTGCCCGGGGCCGGGGAGCGGCACACCCCGGGCGCGGTCCCAACCGCTTCCGCAGCGCTGAGGAGAAGTTGTGGCCCGCGTGTGCTCTGCAGCAGCTAGAAATTAGAAGAAGGAAGGAGGGGCGTCACGATGCGCTTAACCCCACGTCGTGTGGGGGTGCGAACCTCTTGCTTCGGCGTGACGCTTGCACGTGTTGCCCAAGGAAAGTCAGTTTCTGTTGTCTGTAATGCGCGATAGTTACATCTCTGACATTCCCCGCCTCCTCTCACTGCTGTTACTTCATATTTTTAAACCTCATCCAGCGAAATTGCGTGCAATTCACAGCAATACACGAAGCACTTCTTCTCAAGCACCTTCTTCACATTATTTTTCTTCTTTTCTTTGCAGAATTCTGTTGCACTGACGTCATTCGCATAGCAGCTTTGCAGCAGTTCTATGGTGAGGGCTGTTCTTTGGTTTTCAACATTCTTTACCCTTTGCACTGCGTCTGTAATTATACACTAATTACGTTGGTCCTGTGTGGTTTTTTCTTCTCCACTTTATATTGTTTCATTAATTCTTGAGATCCTAGTGAATAGATGAGTAGATTCCATGGCAGTATTTTCCGTGTCTTACACTCAGGGTAGAAATAGATGAATTATTTTGTTTCTGCTACTCTGAATATGGTGTTGCACGTGCAAAGGTGGATTTCCATTGGGATTGAAAAGCATGCAAAGTCTCCACACACTTGACGTTTCAATATTGTCAAGGAGGAGTGTCTATCAGTAGCAGTATAGGAGCGACTAGCATCCAAAATGGGTTAGACTGAAAAGATTAGCTTTGAAGGCATTCTTTCCATTTGCATTGCAATTTTGTAAGAACTCAGGTGGGTCCAGTTAAACCCATTTCTACAAAAAACTCAGTGTCAGCAGACTTTTCTGCTTACAAAAATCTTCACTGACTTTAAGGCCGTAATATTTTTTAATCTCAGATGACTGATGAATACATACCGACAAAATGGATTTTATTGAACGTAGAAATGTCGTGGGCATGGTCTTACCTGCTTTTCTTTATTTACTTACTTACTTCTTACAAGACTGATGAGACTACACAAGGAGATGAATGTTTCATGCCTTGATTCAGAAAGAGATGGAAGCATTGGGTATCTTCACTCTTATTTTCATTGAAGTTGAGTAAAGTAAGAAAATATGAATCTGTGCTCCATCCACTAAAGATGAAGTTCTCTAAATGCCTGTGATATTAATCCTACCTTTGTCTGGTAAAACTGTGGTAGAAAAGTAATTTTTATCACCATTCCTTTGGCTTAGCTTTTTGCTCTGACTGTTTATTTTGCTTTCCATACAATCTCAAGTTCTTTTCCCAATCATAAGTGTATCTTTCAGTGAAGTGAAGAAATGTTCTCCTTGCTTCCACTGAATAATAGTCTTGGGTAGAAAAGGGAAAAATGCTGCATGCTGACAAACGACATAGCTGCATTGCAGTCTGTGTCACAGTTCTGCATCCCACGGTAGGTGTACATGGCACGACAACTACAAATGGCAGGAGCAGTGGAGCAGAACCATTTTCACAGCTTTATGACCTTGCAGTTGTCTGAAATCATAAGGTATTTTGTTAATGTGAATACTTCAGCGAAGTCCATATGTCTGGTTTAACTGCAAGCACTAGCCGTATTTTGTAGTAGTTGATTTCACTTTTAGATACCAAAGCAGAGAATGATGAGGTTTTCTAAGCATTTAATTTGTCTGTGCTGAATTGCCTACCCCTGGAATGGCCTCATCATGTTCTTTGGTGCTCCAGTTTCTAACTTTCAGGTTGTCCAAAGAGGCTGTGGATGTCCCAACCCTGGAGGCATTCAGGGCAAGGCTGGATGTGGCTCTGGGCAGCCTGGTCTAGTGTCTGACAACCCTGCTTGCGGTTGGATGGGCTGAAATTAGATGATCTTGGAGGTCCTTTTCAACCCAGGCCATTCTATGACTCTGCGATTAGCTGCCTTGTAAAGTTTACAGAAATGCTTTATTCGTATATTGCATAAAATAGCACTGTCTTGATCCCACGAAGGTTTAAGCATATGTTGAAATGTAAGGATTAGAATCTCTTTGTGAGCTTCTGGAGAATTGGAAGCTATTACTGATCAGTAGGCAGAGAATGCATTCTGCAGTTCTCTTATCAAGCCATTAACTTTGGGTAATCTAAGGAGTAAGCACTCGATTATCAAAATATTGTTTGTGGTTTGGTTAAAAAAAAAAAAAAAAGGACTTTTCTTTCTGTGGTAAAACCTGCCTTAAAAGCATTTTAATATTGATATGGGTTTGTCATAGAGTGAAATACTGTTTGATATCTCTATTGTATTTCTGGATGACACAGTGAGTACATTTCACACCTAAGAAATGTCAACAAAGGGAGAAGAGCAGGCAGGAGATGTAACAGTATTACTTCACCATGATGCTCTGTCAATATGCTTTGCCTTTATGAAGATGACTTCTGCCATGAGTCTAGGTTAGATTCTGTTTTGTTCTGGGTCTTGGCTGGCTGTGTGGTAGGAACTGCAGCAAGACTGATGTTATATGATTTTTTTTACTCTCGTAACACCAGTCACTATATGAGATAGGTGGGAGCAGCCCCTCCAGGGCTGGAAAATTTAAATTACAATTGCCAGCCATCTCCTGAAGCCTGTATTTCATTGTACAGTACTCCTCAGTTTCTAGTTGCCTTTGTATAGGTGTGTTGTGTTGTTAAACATAGTGAGGCTTGTATCTGCAGAGAATGTTATTACCAATTCACCATCTCCTTCAAGAAGTTTCTTTCTACACAGCTACGTAACGTCTACTGGGAAGGAAAAAGTGCAAATGTAGTTTATCTTTTTATCTTTGAGTTCAAGTGCCAACTACTTTGAACCCAATAGACTGTACTAACCGCACTGCATTCTTAAGTGGTTTATCTTGGAGTATCACAGATGTAACAATAAAATTCAAGGAATGCTTTCAAGAACAGAAAACACATAGGAAAAAAAAAGGAAAATGAGCATATTTAATTTATTTGTATCTATTTATGTATATATGAAAGCTTATTCTAGAAATTGCTAGTGAGGAATGATGTTCAAATAACATTTTTCTTACTTCTCAGAAATTCCAGACATGATTATCGTGTATCTCTATATATGTAAAGCTGGTATGACAGCTTATGTGTAAAACTTACACTGTCTATTCATGATAAATGGAAGCAAATTATCTTTATACTCTTGTGGTAACATTACTCCTAATTTTTTTACTTTCATTATCAGAAGGCAGTGGGTAATTTTCAGGAGTTTGCCTCTCTGATTAGGTAGATGAGTCCTGCTAAAAGAAAAATGAGTTGAAACCAAAAAATGATTCCTATGTATTCCACCAAGTATCACACTTTGCCAGTGCTCTTTTAAATATAATTTTTAGGCAATGAGAGATGTGTATTCTTGTTCTGATTCAGCCACACTCTTGCTTATCAATGACTTGCGTGTAAATAGTCCAAGTGCTTCATTCACAGTAAGTAGCCATTTCAGAAGTTATTTTACCACTATTAAGTTTAGTAAATATGTTTATGGTTATGTCTACGCATTAACACAGGAAAATTGAGGGAAGGCTGCCAAAGATATTAAGCATGTTTAAATTAAGAGTAGTAATTCTCATGCAGGTGCTGTCATTCAACTTCAAATGTCGCTTGCTGCACCGTGACTCTTTTCTAATCAGTCAGCTTACAGATGTTGTGTCTTCTAGATGATATGTGGTAACTGACTTCTCATGTGCTTTTTGTGTATTTCCTTAAAAAATGTAAAGGTTGGGTTAAATCACTCTCACTGACCACTATAAGCTTCCCTGTTTTACTTTTCTTTTCACTGGAATTAACAGATACCTCAGCTGAAATGCATGCAGTAAGTTGTGAAATTCTGTCTTCCTTGTAAGAACACATCTTAACGCTCTATCAAGTGTTTTTCATTTAATTATATGTACATCAATTTCAAGGACCTCTTTATCAACACCAGCCTATGCAGCTGACCTATTAAATGTTTGCCTTTTTCAGCTGCACGTTCATCTGTCTGATTCAGCTTAACCAGCTTTTCTTTGCATCTGTAATACTATGTGCTGGTGTGTACCACCTCCTTTCCCAAGAGTTCCTCACGTTGGGTCTGATTCACTAAAGTGCTAAATGATGCTTGTTCTTAAGTGTTAGGTTAGTCTAAAATGTGAAGTGTTTTGCTGCTTTGGAGTCTCCTGTGTTATTTATATCCCTATTGCAGAATGAACAGGCTCAATTCTGTGTACATTCCAATTCACCACAGAGCCAAAGTCTTTGGACTGACAAAGACTTCTGGGAAAACCACTAACAAAAATGAAATAACACTACAGTTAGTAGTAATAAACTATTTGAATATGCATCTATATAATTGCTTTTTTGTGTAAATAATCTTGAGGTAATTTAACTCTTACGTAGATTGTTGGGTTGTTGGTTTTTTTTTTTTTTTTTCCTTAAATAATTACTGTGTTTAGAATGCATCTGCAAATTTGTGACTTTGTGTTGGTGGAAATGGAAGCTCACAGACATCAACAAATATTCGATGTCCAAGTTACACAGTACTTAAAAAGAAGAACTTGCTAGATAGCATCAAATTTTTGTGTGCATGTGTAAACTCCCTCCATGTACAGTGAAGACACAAATCAAAATAATGCATCACATTGATGTACTTCTGAGTGTCTTATATGTGCTGTATCCCTCAGTTCATCTTAACTAAAACTCTTGCAGTGCTCCAGACATCAGAGGAGCTTCAAAACATTAAAATAAAACAAGAAAATCAACCAATAAATACTTCCTTCCTCCTGCTCAAAGATGCTGAACTTACAATTATTTTAACATAATTGGATATTATACTCTCCCAGAATTAACTAGGACTCATTGTAAGATTGCTCTGTGAAGATATGTAATTTGTTCTTTGTTCCAATTGAAAAAAGCAGTGGGGTCATAGAAAGAGCAGTGTATATTCAACAGTGTACCTTTACACTCTTGGGTTTAGAGAGCTTTAGAGCTGTAGTGAGAGTTTCATACAGCTGCCAAAGGCAGAATTCTGAATTACATTAATCCATGCAATATTTCTGGGCTGAAAGAAGAAAAGTTCCTCCTGATGTTTTAATTCAGTGAGAATTTATTTAACATTTTGTTGAAGTGTACTGAAAACATGCTCATCTTCCTCTTAGTCTCCCTGCTAGCTCGATTCATGGCTATTAAGAATTAAGTTGCGCATCTCTTACACATACCTAGGATCCCTCTACTTTGTCTTACTTTCCTCTTGAGGTAAAACATCAGCAGAGTAGGTTTTTGCCCCATTACACAGAGGGCATTACCCACATGAGACAGAAATGAGTAGTTGTTCAACTTCCCCTTAGAGAAGCTTGGTATGAAAAGTTAGTAATGGTAAGGTATCTTAAATCGGAATGTTTAAATACTATGTTCTTTGTAATGTATTCAGTCCACTGACAAAGAAGGAAACTTGATTAATACAAATTTTAACAGCTTTTGAAACTAGTGGATATTTGAATTCTGCAGTCTGCTGGAGGATGAGAAGTAAAAATTAAGGGCTACCAAGTCTTGCTGCAGATTCCCTTCTGCATGTAGAAAAATGCCCCTGATGCCAGGCAACAATATTTCCCATGTGTATTAACTCTTCACTGTCACGTTCCGTGTTAGAATTGCCAATGAAATATTGTACACAGTGGTAAAGTGCGTGCAAACTGCTGCCAAATGAGGGTCAATAGACTCAACAGCGTCGTGCTCTGCAAGGCATGCTGTGCTTGTGAAATATTTTCTCCACTGACACAAACTTTCTGCATTAATTACAGCATCTCTTGCAGAGCAGATAGCCAAGGCTAGATTCACATTTTTCACTCATACTTATTTGATTTATATCAGTCGAAGGAAATAGTAATGTGCAACAGTGACTCTGGAATTTAAACAGAAGCCCACAAGGGATGTCCGTACGGCAGGCCAACTTCCAAATACGGGAGAAGGGAAACCACCCGCAGTACAGCAAGGGGAAAGTAGTTGGGAATACCAGAGCCTCTTTGGAGTGTGTTCAGAAAGGTAACTGCTGTAATGCTTTAGGCAGAATAAGGGAATGAAATAGAAATAGTGCGATAGCAGGAGGAATGTTAACTGTTGGGGCCTGATTAACAGAAGTGCAGCTATTATTTTTTATTCTTCTTTTCAGTATGCAGTAGTGCACTTACCCAAATTAAAACCCACTGCGCTCTGTTGGATTGAAGATTTACCTGGAAGACTTGCATGAAGAATGTGAGATCAATAGATCTCACTACCAGATCTGGATGAGCAGATTCTCTGAACAGAATTAAGTACACCGATATTTAAGCCCACGTTCTACAAAACTCTCTTCAAAGGCTTAACAAGAGCCCTTAATATATGTTCAAGATAAGAAAGAACCTGTGGGGGGGGGGGGGGGGGGGAAAAAAAAGAGAAAGTACCTGATGAGCAAATTATATCTACTCAGTGGTGGTTTCACTTGTGTTTGGCTGTTGAGGTTTTGCAGGCTTCTGTAAGTAGTGGTGTGCACATCAGCCAGGCACATAGGGAAGCAGCAGCCTACAGACCAAAGGAACACAGAGCCAAACCAGAAAGGCCAAGTCTGACAGAGAAGAGGCCAGCAAAGTGGTTCACATTTCTAGTGAGCTACTGCTGGAAGTGGTACCCTTATAGAAGGGTATAGAAAAGGTTTATGAGTTATAGAAAAGGTTTATGAGCTTTTGGTAGCGTGAGGATAAATCCAACTTTCAGAAATAATTGGAGAAAATGAAACCAATGTTTTATAAATTAAAACACCATTAGAAAAGTCCTGTCGTAAGGGCAGGCTTAAAAGAAGAAAACAAATTGTAGGCCACTTTCCTTTACTCATCATGAAAGAGCTATCAATTTTCTAGAAAAAGAGTTCAGGCAAGAACTGCTGTGGATGAGATATGGATGCTTATTTTCCTGGGAGGCTGCACTGAGATGAAAGTGGAGTAAAAGACTTCTTTTCAAACTGCCTAAAGGGAACATCCTGTGGTTTTTTTTTAGCAAAGAAGATTTAATGATACCGTGTTTCTTATGAAATTGGCTTTGTTGTCTGAACAATTGAGGATGAATTTCTTACTCTTTAGGGCGGTATATACAGGTGAATTTTTACACATCGTAAGGCAAAAGCATCAACATTTCTCTCTGCAGATTATGAATATTCTTGTGTGCGTTCTTGCCTTTCTTCTATCGCTGTCGCCAAACTAATGATACTATGTGGTAATGGGAAGGACTCCTAATTTTCCGTCACAACTCTCAAATTAGGATTATATTGTTAAAGTTGAGTCATGGTGATTCAGCTAGCGTGCTGTCAGTGAAAGATTTAGTACAAGTGGTACTAAATTATACCGTTAGCTTTCAGAGCTGTCCTAAATAGGAAGCGTTGCAACTTTGATAAAGTTATTGCTGTCTAACTGCAGAAATTTTAAACTTCATCCTGTAACACAGCATCTCTTTGTCTACTGTTTGGAAGTTGTATTTTACCTCCTAAAAATCTTAAATCCTATTGACTGTTTCGGTTCCACTTTTCACCTTCCATCCTTCACATGATCACGGAGTCTAAAAATCAGTTTGCAAAGGTGTAAAAGACCCTCCTTTGCAGAACGTTCCTTAATTGTCCAGTCCTTCCTTTATGGTTATAAAATGGATATATGCCATTTGGAGCTGTGACAAATACGGGTTTCTGAATGTTAACTTCACTAGAGATATATATTTTTTTTAAAGTTTCCCACAAACATGTTACTGATTCCAAAAGTTTATATGGAACAAAGTTCAAAAGTACAAAATCTACTTGAAAAAATTTGCAACAGAAAATGCCATCAGGGTCTAGTAAACACAGATGCACTATTTCTGTCTAAAGAAGATCCTCAGCTTCAGACAGCTGTACATAATGTACTTTGGGAGTTGTTGCCTTATTCTTGCCTGCTTTAGTACTTTTTCAAAGTCATCTCCTGTTGCTACTCTTAGAGCTGTGGTAACGTGCTAGATGACAGCCATGGTCTGACTCTGTCTTTACACTGTTCTCATAAAATGATCCTGCACTACCACCTCAAATCAAGAAAGAAGGACCAAAAATGATATCAGGATTACAAAAAGCTTTACATGAAGATATGAAAATGACTTGTGTGCTATCGCTGTTTTCACTTTTCTGTGTGATGGAGCTTTTCTTCTGCTAGAACTGACCTGTCTCTGTTACAGCAAGAATACATATTCCATAAGTCCAGTACTGTTTCTGTTTCAAAATTAACACTAACATGAGGGAAAACATAAAACATTCTGAATTATCACATCCTGACCCCATGAACAACTGCAGGCACAGTGATCCCAGGGGCACAGCTGAGGGTCAGGTCATGTGGTGAGGCTGCAGCTGGCTACAGGGCAGAGACTGCCTGCTGTGCAAACCTTCAACTGCCACACAAAACTCCAGTTGTAAAAGAAACTGCATCCCATAATGACTTTTTGGATATCTCATATATATTATAGATGCCCCTTTGCGTATTCCCATGCACCTTATTTATATGCTTACGACACTGTGAGATATAAACTCATGTCTCTTCCTTTGTGTAAACTGAGAGTAATCTTGCAGCATTTCTATTCTAAAAAGAAGCCTGGAAACACCCTCCCATGGTTTCATGCAAACCTGCTTTATTTCTGGTTCCTAACCGTCTCTAATGTAGCCTAAAAATTCCATGTGTATTTAATTAAGTTTGCATTTCTCTTGGAGACTGGGAGAGAGGGCAGAGAGAAAGTAATGCAATAGAAACCCAGGGAAAATTAAATCTAGAGATGAGGTAAAGGAAGCAGACACTGAACAAGTGTCTGAGAGGGGTTTGTTTGGGGAAAATCATAGCAGTACTCTACTGACAGTGCTGTTTAGAGAGTCCGAGAGCTTTCATGAAGCAAGATAATATTTTATCCATGAAGTAACCATGAACAACAGAAAGTTGGCTCCTGTATAATAAATTTGAAGTAAATAATAGAAGAGTGGAAGAATGTGGGTTTAAATGGCACCGAAACATTTTAAGAAGGCCCTCCACATCAGAGTCCATACAGTTTTGCATCCACAGCACAAAAACACTGGGAGTTCAGCTTCCTGCAGCTCCTGTAAGGAAGCCCAGACTTCTGTAGTTTTCAGGAAGAGTTAAGAATAATATCACTAAGTGTATTTCCACATGCCATTATCTGCAGTGAAGGCCCTATGCTACACTTGCTGATGTCAGTAGTGCTCTGCGCAGGCTGTGTTCTTCTAAGAGCTAGTTATGGTACTTGATGGCTACAAAGTGCATCACCTTAGTTGAACCACTTTCCAGCTCTTTTCATTGCATATCAAATGTCTGCTGCCTTGATGAGATGCAAACGTTAGTTGCTGCATGTTATAACGAGGTAAACCTGCCAGTGCAAGATGGCATAGAATTTTCTTACATGAAATGTAAAAAAGACACGATTATGTCCAGCAAGCTGATTAACCCTTGAACACAGCAGATGGTACAGTCTTTGGATTTGTAGATAGGATTTACTTAATAAAAATTATGTCCCATTCAGCACAAAACAAGGGAATGTACAAGTGAGGAGAAGGAAGGAATGAGAAGATGACAGCGTTCATTTGGCAAGAGTTGTGTAAGAAAGCTTTTGCACTGTGACAAGCTCAAACAAAAGAATGCATGCATGCTAAGGAAGAACTAGTCACTGTGATAAAAGTAATAGGTTTTATTTGTTTGTTTTACTGGTAACAAAGCAATTGAAAAATACATCCAAGAAACGGATTTACATTTAACGTGATTGTTACGGATTACAATCAGCCTTGGGCCTGCAATAAGACATGTTATATGCTCTTAAGTTACATCTTACTTCCAGTACATTTAAACGTATGAAGGACTCTAGGGAATTAGACATGCAGCTGAAAGCACTGCAGAGTGGAAAGCTGTGCATTCTTCCCTCCAGATTTAGTATGAAGCTCTCCCACTCTGCTCAGAATCCAAGGAGTGTTCTACTGCATTGTTTCCTCCTCTACCCTCTGGACTAGCCTGCACAATTTAAGAGACAGCAGTTGGCACCTTAGGAATGTATTTTCTTTCAGTTTCTGCAGTCAGAATATTGCCTTTAGATTAGGAAGAGGTAATCTGGCACCACTGCTACCACTGCTGCGAACATTTCTACGTACATGGAATGTTCCAGGGCTTCATGAAAATTTCCAGTCTATTTCTCTTACTTTATACCCAACTAGAACCCTACAGTCACATCACATTCAGACGTTACTATTTCAGAACCAAAGATACTTTTCTTTGATTCAAGAAATAGAAAATCCTTGCTATTTATGTTATCATGGGATTAAAATTACACAGACCATTTTAAGAATTCAATACTTTTATACAGACCAGACCGCTGATCTGCAAAGTCTAAGCTTGTGGCCAGTCCTTCAAATGAAAGTTTAAAAAACCCTCCCCCTGAATTTTCATCTAACAGCAGCAGAAAACTAGGTATAACATTTTGTTCCCAGAACTTGAAATATGGCAGGGCATTTCTCCAGTTGTCATGCAGCAGGAAGCCAGAATGAGCTACTTTCTGTTGTGAAATAAAACACACTGGGTCAGAATTCAGAAGCATTCATTCCATTGTATATGAAAAAGCCAACTAGCATTGTGTTTTTCTACAGGCTGCATGATTCACATGCTGACAAAATGTCATTTAGGAGTAGCTGGACTTGCGAAACTGCTGAGCTTGCAAAATTCCCACTGTAGACTATAAGAAATACAGACACTAAAACATTGGCTTCAAATACGTGAAGATTTGACATTGTCAGCAGTGAAAACTCACATTTTTGCTTCCAAAAACTACTATTAAGTAACTGAATGTATTGTTTAGCAGTAATAATGGTATTGATTCACCTAAAGATAGAGTCACCTTTCCATTTATGGATGCTCTGTTTTCTCTGGAGGTATTAGTTATGTCCCTGTTGTTTGCGAGCTCATTTAACAATATGTATTTTCCAAAGGACGTCTTAGATATTTACTAATGTCTAACATTCTCTCCTGAGTTTGGCATGGAATAAGCCCTTATTTTAGAGAAGAAAGAAGTGAGACTATTTTAAAAATAAATTTTTTTTGTTCTTTAATAGTTCCTGGAATTTGCTAAGTAACAATTTCAGGCTTAGCCGGCAGACAACTCTTTCAGAGCCATTTGAGACTACTATTTCTGTCTGCTATTGCTTTGCATGATTTGACATTAATGCAGTAATTATGCAACTGAACGTTGATTGCCTTAGTGTTAATGTATTCAGATGTTAAGAGGTGGTCACAGAGTTAGCTTCCCAGTTTAGTGCTACTCTAGCTTTTATTAGGTAACAGTCAGTGGTCTGGGATAAAGCTCTGAATGAGAACCTGAGTACACTGCTGATTTTCTTCTGTTGACTTTATATGACCTAGTCTGATCCTCTAACTTCTGTAACTCCATGATACACACAGCAAGAGCCCATTCTTATGAATTCTTAGCTTTAGATATTAGATTCCAGATAGAGGCACTGTGATTTTACGCACGTCTTGATTTCTTTTCCTCCATGCTCCTATTCTTAAAACATAGGCACACTTACAACCTCCATCAGGATGATTTATTTGCCTTCTGTAAATTATACAGTTGTGAGACTTCTGCATGTCTCTCAAATGCTTATAGAATTTTTTGAACATGTGGGAGAATCCTTAATAAATAGATACCAGTTGTGTGTTCATATAATAAACCAGAGAGCAGACAAAAGCAGATTTTATACCACAATCTTCTCTACTTTTTCTTCCAAATGTATGATTTGACTCAAATTTCTTAAAATCTTACCCTGAGTTTGCCAAATCATATCCTAGCCCCAAGTATAAGGAAACATCTTTGCTGAAGTCCTGGTCTCGCTGAATTAAGTAACAAAAACCACATATATTAATTGAGCAAGGAATTTACCCCTGAACTTCAAAGCATTTATGTGACCTGAAAGAAATCCATGAACTTGTTTCCCATTTGAGCATCACCAGAGCTTCTCAGACTGAAGCAACATGCAGAATTAATGCAAAAGAATTGTTTATGTTCATATGCATTACACTAAATGCATTTCGTCTAGACTTGAATTCTTGACAGTCCAGAGATGTCCCTGGATATTGCAAAGGAAGCTGTGAAACAGAGCAGGAGCTGGCCTTGGACTACGTGCATAAACACTTTGAACATTACTTAATCTGATTAAGTCCAATTTCTTCCAGAAAATAAATTGCTTCTGCTGCATTAGTTCGAGGTACCAGCTCAGCTAGAGACGTGGCCAACAGTATTTGCACCATTAAGTAGCAATACAGTAAAAAATAGCACATAGCCTTTGCTAGCTCCCTGTTTCTGCAGGAAAGTGATTAGTAAACTGCAGAGAGACATAACACACCCATGCAAAGACCACAAAGGAACAAACGATCTCTAGGAGGCTTTATAACTATGATGGAAGTTAGGGAGTGTAGCAGAAATGTTAAGTCACGGCCTGAAGCAGTGATTGAGCACCTGATGGGAAGGCAGGGCCAACCCAGGGGAGCTCAGGTGCATGCAGTGCACCTGAGTGAATGGGAGGGGTCGAGTCAGGATCCATCCTTCCCAGACCTCATTTAAGGGTTGATAATGGAGGTATGGGGATCCTGCTGGAGATCCCTACCTCTTGAGGTCTTCTCAAAGTAAGCTGCTTTTTATTTTTGTTTTTTAATATCTTTTTGCTTCATTTTTTTGTCTCCATTGTTTCTGTATTTGGGCTTGTATTCATTTGTTGTAGCTGAAGGTTTGCCACCCTGCTATCTTTATGATACTTTTTGTATTATTATGGTGTTAAGGGAGTATCCATTTGGTCATGAGAGTGACAGACTGGGAGATGCCGAGCACCTTATTTGTGTTTTTGTGACAGAATCATCGTGGTTTTCTTGACATTCTGACTTTTTTAGTAACAGTAGCCTGAAGTGCTGTTAATTCTTGAGAGTTAAACATATGCCTTTGGGAATGTCTAAACTGTTTCAACTGTAGCTGGGGTGTTGCTGACCATTTGCAAACACTTTAGTGTTGTTGTAGTATATTGTATGGAACTGTGAATTCCTTGCAGATCATTTATCCCCTGTCCCCAGTAGTTCCAGGAATTGTTCACTTGATTTAGGTTCAAAAGCAAAACACTTCATTTCAATTAACGTTGTGCTTGCAAAGTGCGATGAAGTTGAAAACAGAAGCCAGCCTTTCTAAGGGATGGGTTTAGGAGGTAGGGCAGAATTAATTTTGTGTTTGCTGAAGAGCTGAGTTCTAGAAAGGCCAGTAGAAAGGCAACTACTTAATGTTATAGTTGTATATAGTTACGGAAAAAAAGTCAGTAAATCAGTGTGAGCTATGAAATTATTTGCATGTTATCTGCAAAGGCACAAAATATTTGTCTCTCTTTCAGTTTAATTCTGTGGATGCAGGTGATAAACAGAAAATGGTACAACCATCATTCTGGATGAGAAAGATAGCAAATTTGTGCTTCTATCAGTCCTAGGATGATCTCTGCTCATAGTATTTTCTGTTGTTTTTGTTTTTTTCCTTATACATTGACCTTGTGTAGCAACACCAGAGGCTGTAACTGTGGTTAATTCCACCCTTGTAGCCAGAACAGACTGGGTGATGCCGTAGATTTCAGGTAAACTACAGTGTTGCCAGGAAGTAGGCTGTGAGCTGAAGTTACTTGAAGTATCAAGCTCTTACAGTGTGCAGCTCTGTGAATGAGAAAGGTGTGCTCTCAGAGTATTTAATCAAGTGAAGTAAGTATTGACTTGTTTCTAACTGTTTGGAATAAATTCTTAAGCCACGTCTATACTTAGCTATATCTTTCTCCTGATCCTGATGTGGTGCTGTGGAAGAGGCTTTAAATCAGAATACTAATGCAGGCAACGTGTCTCATCGTGCCCACCAGCTCTGGTATCAGCCAGCTAAGCTTTCAAAGAGTTCCCCTGTGACAGCAGTGTTTTCAGACACTTCCTAGTGCTTCTTGTTTGAAGTCTGTGTGTTGTTAGTAATTCTTTTGAGAGGCCTAGTTTTGTCTGCTTGTTATCTGATGAATCAGACTGCTTTCATGACACTGGTTTAGGTATTTTCTTAATCCCTATTAGATCATCATTTAAAGTTACTACTTCTTGTTTTTTTTTTTTAGTCTTATTATTCCAGGTAATAATTGACTTCTCTAATTGGTCAATGCTTTATGCTTCCTTAAATAAGAATGTCCAACTCTCGTATCTGGTGTGGGGAGAAGAGCTCAGAATTGGGTCACTGAATCTAAAATCCCAGAAAGTATATTGAGTCACAGCTCTTATTTAGCAATATGGTTTCTCAAGGTCATAACTATTTTTTTTGTTACTCCCACTAAATATGCTGCTACTAATGTATTTATTTTGCATTGGGCTTATCTTTACAAGTGGCAAAACTACAAGCCTAGGAAGAGATTCAGAATGTTCCGCTTTTTAATGTTGAATGTCTTTGTACTGTAGATAACATCTGGGAGTCTGTTGCAAAGTAGTCACTGGTACTGTGATTGCTTCTGGGCCTTAATCATCTCAGAGATAACAACTCATAGAAAGTATCCTATTTAGTCTTGGATGCTGTAGTACATCAACTTTTCCTACAAGAGTTTCTGGTTTTGTCTGGGGCCTTAAGTTTCTGCTGTGCTACGGTTATTGAAATCTACCAAGAAGATATAGGATCTTTTCATTCCTAATTTAAAGCTGTGTGGTGGTGGGAAGCTATTGGCTAACTTGTACAGAAACAATCACTTTAATTATGGCTTTTTGTAGATGTTCCTTCAAAGACTCAGGTCATTTGTGTGTTTAAGACAGTACATACTTTTAAAAGTACTGTTTTAAAGTGTAGTTTCCCTCTGGGAAGGGATTATGAAGTAGTTCTGAAATGCTGTGTTTATACCTTGGTGGCAACCCAGATCCTTCATGTTTACAAATAAAATGCTATTTTTGATTACTACTGCTCCAAGTTCTGTTTAGAAAGTGAAAGCTAAAGGGGAGTTCCTCCCGTTTGTTAATTCACGCCCTGAAAGAGATCAGGTATTACAGTATGTGAACCTTTCTGAAGATTGTGTATTTGAAGCCTTGGGAGCTATTCAAGAGCCATAATAAAAATCAGTTTTCTTTGAAGGAGTGACATGTGATGTGCCAGTGCTGTAAGAATAAAAGCAGAAGATGCCAACTTTTCTTGCCAGTGCTAAGATGGTTTGAAATGAGGAGAGGGGCACATTCAGGAATAATGAAAGTGTTAATAATGAAAGAATCAAATGTCTTTTGCATTAGAAGTTTGCTCTAGTGTATTCAAACAGGAGATTAGCTCACTTTAAGCATCTAAAATAAAGCACCAGCAATGAGGAGGCCATTGATTTAAATTTTATAGGATTTTGAGTTATTATGCTGTTGTTTGAGCATCCACCCATTCTAGCATGTGTGGGCAGTTCACTGGATCATTTTTCCAGGTTTCTTGCAGAATGAAATGCACACTTATTGTGAGTTTGCTATTCAAGGCACCACCTGTTGTAACAACGTGATATGTTGTAGCTGGCAGTACTGTTGAGCTGTATGAATCCAAACTTCCCAGCAGTCATGCACAGAACAATAGGAGGACTCTAATATAGTAAGTCTGATAAAGATTGCTGTAAAACAAAATCAAATCCATTTCAGCATCAGTTAAAGCTATGGAGGTTTGAACATCAGATGGATTTCACTTTAGTGGGAAGAGAGATATGGGTTCCTGGAGGGTCAAATCTTAAGTTCTTACTGCACAAAGTGAACTGTGAAAATATTTTCCATGAGCTAAAATAAGACATGTAGACCGGAAACAAACTGCAACATTTCTGTGGGAAACCAGAGAAAGTTTGATAAAAGAAACTCTAGATCTTTTTAGTGTTTACTTGAAAAGATGTGGATTTTTTTTTTTGTCAGTCTGTCACACATGAAGAAAAATTAACTAACTTTGATTGCTGCATGAAGAAGCTGGTTTCCTCTTCTATTTTGCTCAGCCATCAATGGCTATGTAACTGGCACATGCACAGCTGAGTTCTTCTGCCCCTGAGGAAAGCTATGGAGGTATAGCTGCTGGTGATGATAGTTACAGTTTGTTCCCATTTTCCTTTGTTGACAGAAATCCGATACTTGCATCTCTCTCAAGCTAATGTATTAAAGAAGTTTCCTGCGGGCTTTTTGTTGTGCTGATGTGCTTGCCACAGCACTGCCTTGTAAAAGGGTATGTATTGGTATGGAATTCTTTGTGAAGTGTTAGTTGCTTATTTTTTCCTACTATATGAAAAACTTGTTCAGGGTTGGGAATGATCTGTCAAAGGGCAGAGACGGAATAGCCTGCCCTACTGTTTGGAGGGCTCTACTCTCTTGATACCAGTGTCTTTGCCAGAGTGTTATAGGCTGGAGCTGTTGTGCCTTATCAGTCATAGTTGCTGTGTGCCAGAGTGCTTGCTATTCAGTTATTGTTTGGGGGAAGAAAGTAAAAGTGGGGGAATGGGTGTCTGTTCCCAGCTACTAGATAAGTATGCTTGCGTTGGTAGAGGGACCAGAGGCTTTGAGGTTAACTCAAATTCATAAGACTTGGCACCATACAGCCTTCCAGTTGGCCATAGGTCTTATATGGTGCTGAGACTTCATGCTGGCTCTGTGCAAGTGATGGATATCAGCACCCTTGCTGTGCACTGAGCTGAGCAAGCACTGATGTGGGCACACTGCTTCTAAATGTAGAAAACTGTGTATTAGGGGCATCAGCCAAGTAAATGTACCAGGGCAATTTCTATTTTGTGCTGTAGCTTCTGAAACTTTGACTGCCCTCTGACCAAGCTTTGTCTTCCTCACTGATTGTACACAGCTGGAACATGATCTTTTCAATGGCTTTCTTGATTCTTGCTGCTGAATGCTGTTAGGAATGTGGTAGCTCAGGAAGTTTTCCTAATTTACGTGAATTCTTTCTGTCCTCCAGCCCTACCCTACCTTTGATATGCAGTCTTTTAAGTCAAAACGAAAACATTTTCAATTACCTTTATCAGATTTCATTAAATGAAAGGTTATGTATTGCTCTAGCTTTCTATCTGGATGCGTACATTTTAATTTACCCGTAGTATGCTCGAGCAGGAGCAAGACCACATGATGTGATGCTTATGCATCACAAGACGTGATTCTGACAGTGATCCTTGATATTGTTTTGTGACCAACAGTGGGGAGAAGCATGGTGTAAGTAAGGATCACTGTGATGTTGCAGAGTGATGTGAACATCTTCCTGTCTTCCAGAAAGCAGAGCCTGCTGTTCCTATTCAGTGATGTCTTCCCCATAGTGACTGGTTTCTTGAGAATGCTCACTATCACAGTGCAGGTAGGCTTCTTGCAGGTAGAATAAGAACCTCAGAGAACAGATTTTTGCTGTTTCTTTTCAGCTCTGCCACAGATGCCTGTTTATTATCAGGCAAGTCTAAGCCTTTGTGGCTGTAGCAGGTTAAATATTTATGCTTCTTGGAGCAATGAGTCACATCTTGGTTCTGTCAAGTTACGCACACAGAGTTCGTCACAAAATACAGAGTTATTTCCAGACAGGGTCCCTCTCTGAAAAATGTTAACAGGTGGAAACCCAAGTAGATAAATGAATGTCTGCTCTTCAAGAGAGGGTTATTTTTAGGATGTTTTACAGAAAGCATTTATAGCTAGAGTGCTCTGGACCTGTCCCTCCCCCATGTTTAAAGCATAACAGCCCAACAGTCTGATAGTACTGTGTCTCTGTATTTATAACAGACACATTAGGAGACAATATTAACTTGATCGTGTAGCCAGAGAGAACTGGATCATGCATGGGGGCTATGTAACACCCAGCTCAGGAGGTTTTGATAAAAGGGAGTGTACATAATCATTTTTCAAGGAAATGTGTTCCCCACATTATTCTAGCTATTACATTTTGGTTAGATTCTGGCAAGGCTACAAATCTTGCGTACTGTTAAAGAACTGCTCTGTGCGTTTTCACTTCTTGGTCTTTTCTGAGCACCCAGTTTGCATGCCAAATAGAGGCATGTTTTTGATGGGTATCTTTTTCTTTAGAAACTGGGCTGAAAGCCACAGACCTCCTTCCAGTGAACCACCAAAGCTTCTTTTAATTAGATGACCTAAGTTGCTGTTGAATTTGGATGAACTTAGACAAGTTTATATGTGAAAGTGTCTTTCACTGCTAATCCTTTGAACTATTCAGTCCTGTTAAATCCTCTTCTTTCTAGGCTTAAAAAGGCTACATCTCTATCCAGATGCTTTCAATGTTGCTTTCAGGACCTAAGAACATTTCAATGCTCTTCCTGCAATGAAGATTGTATTGATAATGACTAAGAAATGCTTTTGGCAAAGATATCCACAACATAGCCTGCAGACAGTATTCTTCCAATTGGAGTTTAGTTATGTTTAGCTAACTAAAATACACTGCTTGTGTATTTTAAAATAGCATTTTCTAGGAAAATATATATGTAGCCTGGAGTCAGGTTGTCTGAGGTCATGCTTTCAAACATTCTCTGCCAATAAAACATCACAGAATCTCCTTTTAAGAATGAAGTCAGATCACGTTATGGTTTTCCAGGTAACTTAATTACAAATTGTTGTATGGAATGACCTGCCTGAATTCATAGTAGTTAGTGCTTCATACAAATAGTCTTTGGGGCGGAAATGAAAGGCAGCTTCATCTCATGGTCACTCGGAGCACATTGGTGTTGCAGCCTTCTGTTCAGTCCCTGCTCTTGCAAGGCTAACAGTGTGTGTGATATCACACAGTTACCCCTGACTGCACCCCTTGATGCTCTAAAGTTTCTAAACTTCTGAAAAATGACTTTTCTGCTTAAGAATAATAAGAGTAACTTAACTGAAAATAGATTTTTACTTTTATTAAGCATCAAGTTGAAACAAAAACTGCTGCTGTTTTTAAACAGCTGAAGAAGTGTAAGAAAAGACTTAGGTGTGAAATCAATAACAGTGGTTACTGCACCTGGTAAGTTGTACAGAGTTTCAGAAATACTTTGCATCTTCTGCCGAAACACCCCAACCCTTTTCTATGGTAAGGTTTACCACCTTAGTTTCAAGTTTGACTTGACTCAAAATGGTGGTTGTTAACTCAGGTGCATTTTAAGAAACATAGGGGTTGTTTGCTTTTTCTTGTTTTTAGTTTAGCTCAAGCATATTATAGAACACTATATATGTTTCCATTGAATTTTCAGCAGGAGAAGTTGCTGTCTTCCTGGGTAAGTTACAACATGTAACTACTCAGGGAAGTTGTTCTCAGAATGTTCTTTTAAAGTCATGGAAAGTCAAATGTAATTAATAATCCTGGGAAATGGAGCTGTGCAAACCAGGAGAATCTGAAATTGTCTCGACTTCTCTTTGTAGCAAGCTCTGTGCTTGCTCAGTGTGCAGTAATGTCCACAGGTACTGTGAACAGCAGGAGGTAGAAAACATTTTTTTTTTCTGCCCTTTAGAAAGGGTATTAACAGATACCTGTGTAAGTGTCCCTACCATTCATCTGCTATGAATGCACAGCATAGTTAATCCAGTATTAAGCTACTAGGCCAACCTATTCCTGCCTCCCACTGTCCGTTACAGAGCAATTGGCGAATGCTGTACACAACATGAGAGGCAATTTAGCAAACAGAGTTTTGTGTTTTTCAGTAGCAGAAGCTGAAGATTTGAAGAAATTACCCTTAATCTCTTGCAGAATGCAGACAGCACTAAGCTGAATGTGGACTTGCTTTAGTATTAACACTCTGACAAGTGCCCCTCTACTTCCAGTAAGCAGAATCGATTGCTTAGAAGTCCAAAGGCTACAATATGTTTTAGATCCTGAAGCAATCATCTGTGCAAGCTATTGATTCTCTGATGGAGGCTGATGCTAAGAATCTTGACACGTTACTCACTGTGAAACTAAATATTCTTAAAGAAGAAAGGTCAGTTTGAAGCATGCTGACAGATGAAAATGAGTGTGTTGTTTCTTCCTGTGCTGTACACCAGGACCCAGCAAACCACTTCCTCTTACCACAATGCCTCTGTTGTGTGGAGGAGGGAGCTCCCCACTCCCTGTGCCTGGGGTTCCCCGGGGCTGTGCGTTGTGCTGGGGCACCGTGCTCAGTGCAGCCTGCCTGAGCAGAACTTGGGATTCATTCCAGGCTCTTGCTGGCTGTGAGCACGTGGCACGTCTCACTTGCCAGGAATGTTCCCCTTGGCAGGCAGCCTCTTCCTGGCACCGGGGCTGAGTGATATCAGCTGTAATTGTTGCTATTTATGACTTTTTCTTCTTGTTTATATGAATCACTGCTAAGACAGCTAGGTTATCCCAAATCTTCAAGCAGTGCTTACAGTGGGAAGTCTCTCAGCTGGGAGAGGATAATGCAAATTATTTTGAATTTAACCTTTTCACTTTCCTCTCTCTCAAAAAAAAAAAAAAACCAAAAAAAAAACCAAACCAACAAAAACCATATTCTGCTTGAGCTTGGAGCTTCAAATTCAAGAACTGCTACAGAGTTGTAGGTCTCTTTTAATGGCACTTGTGATGTGTCCTGGAAGAAGTTTATTTCATGGCTCTGTTTTGGCTTTCTTTTTATTTTAAACTTGTCTCTACTTTCTGTTAATTCTGTTTTTGTTAGCTGGCTGTGAAGTTTGTGTAAGCAAACAGGCCTGCAAGTAAATAAGTACTCCAGCACTTAGAATGATACTGCCAGTATGTCGTGGGTCTGGCTGCATGTTCAGACTCAAGCTGCTTTGTGTATTGATGAAAAACATAAGTGTCAATTCTCGTTTTGTCCTAAACCAACAATTAAGACAACAACAATTCCATTCACTTTTTTCTGAATCTGCAAAATGCAGATATTCCAGAAAACATAGGAAATTCCTGATCTGGGCATTGTTGTAACTGCCCTGCAGCTCCAAGCCTTGCAGAAGGCTTGGACCTGCTCACAGGCCCTGGCGTTCTGGAAAGTGTTGAGTAAAACAGCAGTGCTTACACAATAATTCTGGCACACCCTGCAAGCAGGCAACCTTACAATTCTTTCAAAGAATGAAGGCTGTGAGTGCAGGCAACTTTGACCAGAAAATCCCAAGCAGAAATGCATTTGTCCCTTCTTGTATGTTGCTACTAAATAGAGACCAAACAAAAGTCTCAAAAAGATAAAAGCATTGTTTGTGGGGTGTTCTGGTGAGGGGTTTCTGGAAGTCTACTGTGGCAGCATAGACAAATCTATTTGGTGCAGAAAGGCCTTTTGGAGCACAGAATTGTTATTTGAGACTTCTGTAGGAGTACTTGAAGCATCTTTCAAGTTCTGAACAAGGAGGTTGTGTTATCCCCCTTCCTCTTGTGACTGTCTGCAGGGTAGAACAGCAAGCATCTCTTCTGGCTTTTCTGCAGTACACTTAGTGCCTCTGCAGTTATCTTAAATATTGCTTGTTTCAACTTACCTAAGAACCAACACAACTGATGGTGGATTTTGACTTTGCATTGCTTTTAATTACATCATACTTCATTTTGCATGAGTAGTACCTATCACATCATCCTTTACCATGACAAATTTACAAAGTGTATTGCTAGAATAGTAAAATATAGTGTCCTTTTAAAGTTAAGGGACTATGTAGTCAAAAGGGGGAGTAAATTCAAATGCAGCCATGAAATGCTACTGCTGCTAGCCTGGTCATACATGTTTTCATGAGGTCACCAAAACCTGTGTTGTCAGTCAGCTAACAGACACATTACAAATGCTAAACATCCAGAGACTCGAGGGGAAGGTACCACAGTGATGTTATGCCATCAGAGATCATGCAGCTTGTCCAGAAATAGAAGAGTTAGTGACTTGGAAACAAAAGACAGAAGGTTTGAGCTGATTAGGAATATCCTGCAAGTGCCTTCTGTTGCTGTCTGACTCGTGCTGTGTCAGAGCAGGCACAGTGCTTAGACAAAATGGTCTTTAAAGGTCTCTTCCAACTCTCAGAAGTTTTACACTTCATAGAATCAGACAGAACTCTGGGTAAGCCACTAAGACATTGAATACATGCACTGAGGCAGCAAGCAACCTGTCTGTATCAGCTACAAAGAGTGCATCAACTCTTTGGGCTCAGTCTTCAAAAGATTTACAAGCTCATTTGTTTGCCATGTTGGCAGTCACTTCAATTCACAAAATTCACGTCCTGTCCACTTTGAGAACTCCAGTTGGTGCAGAACTCTAAAAGAAGAATGAAGAAAAAAAATGAGGTGCTTCATTACTATGCAGTTGTGGAGCCAAGAACCAGAGGACTGTGGTGTAATCCTTCCTTGAAAGTGCTGTGGTACAGCTGGGAAATTGTTTGTTGATGAAAGCTGAACGTGTCCTCAAACCCAGCAGAGTGGTTCTTGTTTCTGTGCATTTTGAATGAATGTATCTACGCAGACTTCTGTTTTAGATAGTAACTGACAACAAACTTGCTTTTAATTGTTCAGTTCCTCTTTTCTCTTTTTAGTCAAGTCTTAGAAAGCAGGGTATAGCTGGGGGAAGGAATGCAGGGAAGCAGCGGTTCCTTCAATGAATACCACACCTATGTATGATCTGAATTTTCTAGTGTGGGTGGGACTTTCCTAGTGTATAGGTTTTTTTTTTTTTTTTCCCCAAAAACTGCAATCAATTAAATTACTATGTATCTTAATTGTCAGCGGTTGTCTGGCCTGATTGGGACCACGAGTCTTCTGTTCCCCCACTGTTAATGGCTTATAGCTAAAACTCTTCCATGTTTAAATTACTGCAGTGCTAGTGAAGTGGCAACCAACTGGTAATGATTAACTGAGAACAAAACATTTAAGGGAGTTAGATATCTTTTGACCTGAAGACAACATTTGGTTGTTGCAAGGCCTTAGATGTGTGGCACTGTGTATAGTCTGTTCAAGAACATCTTTTTCCTTCATGGTAACAGACTTTCAGTTTCTTCAGACTTGAGATGTCCTCTGCTGATGACTGTGACACTTTGTCAAGCCAAAAGGGTGAAGACTGGGGGTTAATTTTGCTTTACCAATGTATTTCTCAAAAGCCATCTAAATAGCATAGTGCTGGATGGCTTTCAGATACTTAAGCTTCTAAACTTGCAGTTAGAGCTGTCAGAAGAAGAGAGACCCTCAATCTTAAAGTCCAAGCTAGCAACCAACCAAATGTTGGTGCATTGGGCCTTCTCATTTCTGTATCTTGTGCACACATTCCTAGTGAGCAGACTGTAACAGAACATACAATTCTTATTTTATCTTTTTAAATCTGTATTTTCCTGGAGCTAATCTGTTCCCAATAAAACTCTGGCTGTATCCTCTTCCTAAATTTTTTGTCTGTATTGTTTCTCTGCATACTATCTCAGTGTCAAAACTGAAGTCAGCAAAGTTGCAGAATCTGGAGATCATTAGTACTGATTAGGGATTACAATTGTGTAGAGAAGTGTTCAGTTTAGAGCACTGCTGGAAAGTAAAACAAAGACTTCAAAATTGCTAATCATCCTGACTTATGCCTTGTATGTGGCTATTCTCATTTTATAGTAAAACTACTTGCATCAGGAAGTCAAGTGTAGCATTACTTATTGTTGCAGGACACAGTATTGTTGCTGTGGTTTGAAACTAAAGAGAGGATTAGACATTCATTGGAAGTCTTTCACTCAGAGGGTGCTGATGCAATAGAACAGGTTGCCTAAAGAGGTGGTGGATGCCCCATCCCTGGAGGTGTTCAAGGCAAGGCTGGATGTGCTTCTGTGCAGCCTGGTCTAGTGGCTGGTAACTCTGCCCATGTCTGGGTGGGGGGCTTGAAACTAGATGATCTTTGAGGACATTTTCAACCCAGGCCATTCTATGATTCTATCTCAAATCAATGAGACAGAAGGGAAAGGAGAAGCAGTAGGGTACATATTAGCCTAATTTCTTAAGCCTCTGTTCAGAGCCCTATTCAGGGGCCTTACTTTGGTCATTCCTGGAATGGGATGTGTTTACTGCAGTACTTCATTCTGTTGCACTTGCTTGTCAGAAATTGTAGCTTTTCCCCATCTAATGCTACTGTTCTAGTAGTGATAATGCCACTGAGATGTAGGGGGCACTTGGTGAAGTGCATCTGTTGCAGTGATCTCCACAAATAGGGGGAGCCCACATGCCTTTGTGATCAGTCATTAAAGCATGAGGCAGCTTTAACAAGCTCTCTGACTAAGCTTTGCTCATCAGGAATTTATTTTTAACTATAACTAAATGATATCACCTATTCTTACTCTTGATGATTTGGGAGCTTTCTACTCTTCAAGCTTTCAAAGCACAGTCTAGTAGGTAGAAACAGCACAAAATACTGCTTTTTTACAGTGTGGTTTATAAAGCACAGAATTCCAGCCTGGCACAGCTGGCTGGTAAATTACAGTGCATGCTAATCACCATATCATGGTGAGGGAACAACAGCAAGTGCCAGCTAATTATGAAGTGAATGCATCACTATTTCTGTCTTTTTGATCTGAGCACTATCTGTATAGTAATTTGTTTCTGTTCCTACTAAGCTGTAATTTCCTGCTCATCTGGAGGAGAATGTGATTGCTAATAGGTAGAAAGATTCTAGGGGTATTCTGCGTATGCCTGGACACTGTAAGCTGAAAAAAAATAAAATAAAAAAATAATGCTCACGGTTCATCTTCAGGAAATGTAGTTACCTGGATTTGGAGACTTTTTGTGTGTGTGTGTGTGTGTGTGTGAAATGACACTATAGTGGTGACATATATGAAGTGACTTTGTCTGTGTAGAGGATTCTGAGGATCTGAAGACGCTTTCTGCTTGTAGAACCTCTGCTTCCATTTTGAACAAGTAGTGGAACAGAAAGCACTGAGTAAATGTGCTGGCGTACTCACATGTGAGATGTGTGTGTAAATAGATGTCAAATTAGAGTAGGTGGATCTTGTCAGGAAAGGAAATAAAGTAATTTGCAGTGGAAGGGGGCTGTAGGTTGCGTTTTTTACATCATTTTTATTGCTCACTAATGGCTTAAGATTTCATGATGTGTGAAATGTTAACTATTGCAATATAGGGTCACCTCTCTGGTTGTTGGATGCTCTCAGGGTACTGGTGCATCTTTTCACCTGTGGAATGTATGTGGGACTCTTCAAAAGTAATGCCTTCTAGTTATTTCTGTGGAAACTGCAACGCAAAGAGCACAGTAACACTGATTGCTAGTGCAAATTCTCAGCTTTAAAACACTGTTTATCAACCCAGTCACCGCTGTTAGCTGTACATTTTCACCAGTGATGAACAAGACCTGTATGCCATGCTAGGAAGAATTTGTACCAGTGAAGGTGACCAACTGTCACCACAGCTGAAACTCACCATGCACTGCCTCACTGTGCTCACATCCACTGTTTGATCTCCATCAACATCCAGCAAGCGTCATTTAATGTCAGTGTTGGGTAATGGGCCACTGTTTTTCAGCCACTCAGCAGTTTAATGCTAATTCTGGATGACTGATGAACACTGATAGCTCATTTAGCTCAGTTTTCAATGCCTTTACGCTGAGCCTCGCACTGCTGGAGCTTTCTAGGCACTGGTAAAAGTCCTTTTTGTTGCTGTCATGTGTACATGCTGCTGGGCAGCCATGGCACCCAACTTCAGCTTCAGAGCTGTGCTGATCAGATTGCTAGAGGAGAGGAAGTCTGAGAGGGAGAGTAATTCAGCTTTTCAGAGACTTTTACTGTTTCCTTATATGGTCTATTAATTATAATTGTGTTTACATTTGTTCTGAACATTTCCACATGAGCTTCTTTCTGTGGCTCTATACTGTTGCTGAGGCATGAAGTTGTGAGGAAATGACTCAGCCGTATTGTGGCTAGTTGTATGCTGTGGTTAAAAACAGTACTGGGTGGTTTTGAATTTACAAATATAGTGTACTGCTGAGACCATTGTGGATGGGTTTCCCCTGTCAAGGAGTTCAATATTGGTTAATCTGTTGAAGGAAACACAATGAAGAAGTGTCCAGGAGATATGCTTCCAGGGCAAAATCATATTTGACATGTAATTTGTCTCATCTTGCCTTCAGTTTGAACTTTCTGTTACAGTGGAGACTCCCAGTAAAGTCCACTCCCTAAATGTTAGCTCAAGTATCTTTTTTTTTTTTTTAAACTGTTATTGATGACTCATGCTGTCGTAAGACTGGATCCACGAGCAATAGCTCCACAACAGCACAGGAGGAAAGGGAAAAAAATCTACTTCAGTAGTTAAAAATGCTGACCACTTACTACTCAAAATTAAGAGAATTTTCTTATTTAATGGATGAGTCACACCACACTGACACAAGTTATTTGTTCATTTCAGCAGCTCAGGTGCTATTATGTCTGATTTTGAGTATGAATCTGTTGCAATGGCTAACTTAGGGGGCAAAAATTACATTTCCTTCTGTAAAGGAGTGATTTATAAGCTTGTGATACTGTGAAGCCTTATCTGAGCTTTTGGAAGTGTCCTCTGACTTTAAGGAATACAGACATTTGCTAATATAATTAATAAAGTATGGCTGGTAAGCATAAATGGAGATGAGACAAAGGAGAGCTATAAAGTATATTTCAATACAACATTCTGCCTCTGGGTTTTGAACTAGACTCTCCTAAAATTTAAGTCCAGGGCATCCATTTCATGTGTCTACTGGGGATTGTCAGCAACCCCAGGAGGCTGCATCAGGGTTAGCTAAAGAATTCTCTTGCATTATTTACCAGTGACTCATCTGTAACCATCTGCCAATCCTCTTTCTTGACTAAATATTGGCAAACGTTGCTGCAAAAACAACAGTCAGCTCTGCATCACAGCTTTCTCAGTTATTGGTGCAATGGCTGTGCCAGTGTAAGGCAAAGAGCATATGGGACTTGCTTAAATAATGCCAGTCAGAATAATCCTAAATGTATTACTCCATGTGATGATGGGAATACCAGGACTTAGCTCAGGAAACAACATTCATTCATTCATTCCAGTTGAGCTGGAGGACCTGGTTTGCTTGTTCCTTGGCTGAAAACTGTCTTCTGTCTTGAAAAGTGCAGCATCTGATGATGGTTCTGTGAAATCTGTTGGGGTTCTCTTGTCTGGGGGAACACTTCGAATGATAGTGATGGTCTAGTGTTCTTGATTTCTTCAGCAAGATTAGGAAGAAGACTATAAATCTGTGACATGCAGTTATATATATTTTCTGTGCTTTTACCTTCTCCTTCATTTTCATTATAGAGTTCTGAAATCCTCTGTGCTGTGATGCTACGGTTTATTTTAAAAGTGGCATCTTGATCTGAGCAGCAAACAGTCCATGTTTTCTACTTCTATGAGTCAGTTTGTTTCTTAAAACGCATGAGTATCTTTGCTGCATTCTTACTAAAAACCAGTGACCCAAAATTATCACTTCATTGATCTGGCACTTAGTAGATTTCCCTGAAGACATAAGAAACTTAACGACTGCTTTTGAGGTTTAGTAGTAGATGGCTTCTTCTGTTTGTTTTCAAGGTAACCTTTCATGTTTATTACGTTTTTCAGCACCATTTGAATACATGCCAAAAACCACCAAAGTCATTCATCCTGCCACATCTAACTTGAAAGGCTATTTTCAGACACTTTCTCCGAGGGGGTAATTTGAGTGTCTTACTCCCGTCTACACTGGTAGAGTCTGAGCAATGCATCACGAAGGTAGCCCACTAAGTCTGAGCAGTCTAGCATGGGTACGTAGTAGACAGTGCACAGTGGCTCCACATATTCCCAAATTCTTAACTTCATACTGGTCATGCTGAATGGAGTATCAATGGAGTGAAACGTTGCCTGACCAAAAAAAGAACATTACTCTTATGAGTTTTGATTAATTATTCTGCCGGTGTCTGATTTCTGGTGATAGGTATTGTAACCATGCTCTGCCTGAATCAGTGGCATGTGGGCTGAAAATCCATCGTGAATATCTGCATCCCGTATTCATATATCAGAGCAGGGATTTGTATCGGATCAACTGGAACCCTACAGTTATTACAAAAATATCAAAAGGCTTTGCTTGCAAAGGAAAAATACCACAGACTTCAGGGACTTGAAAGATTCTGCAGCGCTGAACTGAGATGTGCCATCCTAATTGTGTTCTTATTATTGTGGTACAGCATGTGAGAGTGAAATGCAAATTTTTGCTGTATTACAACCACTCAAATTTGTCTTCTGTTTGCTTAGCCTTCCCTGTGGATTATCTTTACATCATAAATGTGGTTATATGGAGTCCAAGTGTATGAATATTTCATAGACTTTTATATCCCAACTCTTCTCCCATCCTCCTGCAAAAGCATTGACTTTTCATTGGGAGTAATGAATTTTTTTCACTTATTTCTTTTGAGTGAAAAAGCATCTGAGTCATTTACTTTCCCTTCTCAACCATGAGGGATACCGCTTTTCTTGTGAATAAAAACTTAAATCCCCTCACTTTGGGAGCAGAGCTTCTAAGCACAACACCAGTTATCTCAACAGCTATAAGTTCTTGTAGCTTCTTTAATCCTGCTTTAGCATGAATGACACTTTTTAAACTAAAAGCCCTGTTAAATACTAGTAGTGATTTATTCCTTTGTTGCTAGAAGCTCAAAGGAAGTAAATTTGCTTTTTTTTTTTTTTTCCACTACAGGATTCTTGTTGACTTTAAGTGTTTACCTGCAAATATGAGAGATGCTGAGGTGAAGGAAGACAGGAACATTGTAGACTGAAGGCTCGTATCTTTGCCTACTTCCAATGGAAGTGAAATAGGATGCTAAATTCAAAGTTATTTTCTATGCTTGACACAACAGCCTTAGCTGAGGAAACAAAATGGCAGACATTTTGACTTCTGTGCTGTGATCTTTCCCAGTTCTGTAATAAATGTTTAGCTGTTTGGTATGAGATAAATAAAAGTTCCTAAGAGAACTTTATCAGTATGAATTAAGCAGAATCATTTTATGAATTCTTCATAGAGAGGTAATAAATCTTGTTGCTGTATATCATTTTCTAACATCAATGCTTACCTGTTCTGTAAGAATGCAAGCTCATAACGACAGCCTTGAGAAACAGCTATGATATCTTCTTTTTCTAAGTCCACTGACATCAGCGTTACCTCAGAAGAGCTGAAGATAGTCCCCCGCTGTATTTGCAAATAGTCATCAAGCAGTGTACTTAAAGGTTGTAGTCCCACATGGGAACGAATGCTTGAGATTTAATTCCTCATTCCTTTTAGTTTATTAGCTTTTACCTGTATTTTTCAGAATTAAACAAGCTAATGACTAACTCGGTGTTCAAATATCTTTATATGAACATCTGTTGTCATGACTAATATGCCATTTTTCATTCTTAACTACCTCTACTGATGCCAAACAGGCTCATCTCTATGCCCGTTTCCCGTGTGCTGGGATTACCTGTTTTAATTAGCCTCAGTGCCTGAAGACTTTGTCTTCATGCACTGCTATAAGCTTATTTTCCTTTGAGACATATGAGCAACCATTAAGGTGCAGAATACATTGCAGTGTTGTCTCCCTGGCTTGGTACCACTGCTTTTGCAGCAAATTCTATTAAGGCATCAACTTTGTGTTGTGTTGCTGATAAATTTTCTATGTGATAGAATATATACTTTGGTTCTTCACATGTTGTTTTAATTAATCTATGCAAATGCTAAAGAATGTAGTGGTCTGGGCCTCTAATACTACCTCCTGCTAAGCATTATGCAAGAAAGAAGTGCGGGAGTCAAGTTTGGCTGGGCAGGATGTGCAGGACTTGCACTGTCAGGGCACATGTATTTCAGAAGCACAGCTGGTGCTGTGGGCACTGCACCCTGGGGTACCCACTTGTAGCAGAAGGAAGCTGCACTTGGTTTGGTGACTAGTTGATAGCCCATATACAAGTGTTGACTGTTTGCTCCCTGTGGGTTTCACTGGTCTGCAAGCAGAAATTAGATGTGGAGACATCTGTTGAATTTGCTCACTCAGTGTACATTCAGAGCTTGAATCTTTTAATACTTATTAGTGCTTACTCATGTGGCTGCAGCTGATGAGGCAGAGCTGTGCACCTGGTACGGTCAAGGCTGTGTCATGAATTCAAGGCTGTGGGGAAGTGCGAAGTTGCCAGGCAGTGGCCCAGAGCATGTGTTGCTGTTGCATCTGCTCATGTACAAAGTGCAGCAAAGAGCCTGGGGAGAACTATGGCACTGCAAATACATGGAAGACAAACTGGCAGAAGTGGGAAAGTGCATGAGCTCAGGTCTGAGTGAGTTGTATGCTCTGAGCAACGAGACTTGACATGCCTAAGTGAGGAAAGGCCCAGAGGGGCTCTTCAGAGACAGAGTGATGTTGCCAGATAGCTCAGTTCACCCTCAGCCTCCTGTGAGAGCTGTAGCCCATCACTGAAGCTATGACTTGTAAATGTTTGAACAATGTAACCTGCACAGGAAGCTCATACTTATGCATTTTGTAGCATCCTGATGGTCTTGAATGAAAGTTGCCTTTGCAGCCATTGCACCTCATTGAATTATGCTTCTATGTCTTGACGATCTAGACTTTGTGGTGATAAAGCTGCCAGATTCTGCCTCTGGGAAGTGGATGTGGTGGCTGAGATTCAGTAGGAGTTGCTGGCACTGAGGACAGGACTGAACATTTGAGATTGATCCTGAAGAACAGTTTTAGCTGTTTCATTCGTTAGGAGAACAGAATCTAGACAAACAAGATGTGCAGAGGATTTTTTTTCTTATGGGACTCCTTACTGTGTATTTTATAATTGGTAAAATAGCTGTTTGAATGTGCCACATAAATAGCATTTTTGGATTTGGCTCCAGCTGAGGGCAGATATATGCAAAGGAGGTGGAAAAAATGTGCAGTGAGAGCACTGACCTTAACTCCCTTGCTGGATGCACACTCCTTGAGAGACCCATAAGTGAAGGATTATTATTTTTTTTAAACTGTTGACTTAAGCCACCCCAGATGTCACCAGTGTTTGAATAAATACATTTAGCCACTTATTTCTGAGAAATAGGTGTCACGGTGTTCGTTCCCTCAACACCCTGCCCTTGAAGCAATAGCAGGCAAATCTGTGCTGCACTACACCCACCTGAGTTTTGCCTGTCCTGAGCAGTCAAGCAGGTCCTACAGCTCAGTTTGATCCCTCTCCTTTCACAAAGACAGGGAAATAGCACTGCTGCTGTAGTCTTGTACAGTGATGAAATTGCTCTTGAGCCTCAAGATGACAAATTGATCTGCTCTTCCGAACTGGCGTGTTTTGTCTCATACCTCCTGTATGTTCTAATAAAGACTCTGTTGACTGAGGGATCAAATCTGTCCAGCAAAGCAAACTGAAGTACATTTTCAACCTTTTAATCTTTTTCTATCTAAGAAATATTCCAAGCAGCATTTTTAATTATTCAAAACCTTGTAGCCTGTGGAATTTTCAATCTGTGGGAAACAGCGAAAAAATTAAAACCACATGGTTTGCTGGCTCTGTGTACAAAAGGCTGCATTTTAAGCTACAGCCACTGCACACACTGTAGCCTGTGTCTGTATCGTTTGGTGTTGACATTTGCATTATGATGAGGGCAATTATTCAAAGCCAAATTACTATTCGGAGTGGTAGTGTGAAACAATGAAAATGAGATTGCTAGAGGGGGAAATATATGCAACAGTTTGTATAGTTGGGAAAGAAAATCAGCTTCATAGCATTGCTTTCCTCTTCAGCAGAGTTTAACTCCTTTTACAACATGAGACTGGCAGTGGCTGAACTTCACAGCACTGTAGCACCTTTTGTTCCAGTGATACTTAGAATAAGGAAGTCTGTATGTATTTGCATGACGTACCTTTTGAGTATGAAGGCATAACCCTTAACCAGTGTGTAGTGAAATGGTGCAACTGTTAAAACTATTCTTAGAGCTGGACAAACACAGAAGGAGGGGTCAGACCCACGCCTTAGTTTTTAGATTTGTTGTGGAAGAAGCTGAAATACATCCAGAGCACAGGAAATGCATCCCTGGCCCTTGGCCTCTCAGTAATGAGATTTTCTGACATAATTCAAACACTGCAAGCAGTTGTTAAAACAATTTTGGCATTGACAGCAGTCATTTATGTCAGAAATGGATTCTAAAATTGTCCTGTCTGGTGTTCAGTGGATTGGAAAAAATGCTGGAGGTGTCATTTTGAAGAAAAGGTGTTTTTAAAAGCTCAAGTACTATTGTGCCAATATATTGTATGGTTTTTATCACGGTTTCCCTTTGAGGAGTGTTTGGTGGCTCTATTAGTAAGAGGTGGGACTGTGGTAACTGCCACGTGGGATCTGAGGATGGCTGGGGTTGGAAGTGAACTCATCAGGAGCCAGCTCCTAGCTGCTGCTGGAGCGGGGCGAGTGGCCCTAATTCCCAGGCCACGAATGGCAGCGGTTCCCGGAAGCGGTGCGTGGCGGGCGCCACCTGGCGGGAGCTGCGGGCGCTGCGTTCGGCGTCGCCTCCGAGCGGGCGCCCCCTGGTGGCGGCCGGGCAGCCCGCCAGCCGCCGCCCGCCTGCCGTGAAATTAGCTGTCATTTCATCTTACGGATTCGATATCGTGTCTTGCCTGTGATTCCCGGTGAAATGGAACACCCCAGCCTAGGTTCAGTCCCTCCAGTGGTCTTCTGTAAAGCTGGGAACTTAAAAACATTTCTAACATGCTCAAATATGATGGTAGGCTGAATGGGAATTTCCAGCCTGGGCTTTTAATGGAATCTTCTACAACAAATGGAGCACTTGGGTGATGTTGCATGCAAAAATACCTGCCGGAATAACCTGGCTGTATTTGTTTCTCTTTTCAGCATGGCAGCTGTTATTGTTAAGCAAGTCATCCCTCCCTGCTCACACGGCCACAGTTCTGTATAATCTGTGCATATTTCCACGTTTACAAAATATTTTTGTTTGTTCACGCATCGATCCAAGTTCATTCAACAGGAAGGGTTTCATAGCCAGCCAAAAATTACTGTCTGAAGAAGCACAATTTTAACAGGATAGCTAAGGTTCCTCCAGGAATCAGAAGCTGTCACCTAGCTTAGGAGCTGAAAAGGACTTATTGTCACTTGAATGATGGAACTTGAAATATTTTGCTGATTTAAGTCTGATAGCTTTTCTTTTTCTTTTTGCTGAAAGATTGCTCACCACAATCACCTTTTGGACAAAGCGTTTAGATGAGGTGCTAAGGGATTTGATTTAGTAGCTTGATGGGTAGGGATGGTGGTGTGAGGATGGTTGGACTAGATGATCTTGTAGGTCCTTTCCAACCTTATGAATCTATGAATTCTGAATGTCAGTTCCTTAAGGCTGCTTGCTGCCCTGCGGTGCTGGCTCAGGTTCTGGGGGCACATTCTGGACTAAGAACAACAGGAACAGCCAGTTATCTGTGAAGGCAGTTTTTGTGCGGCTCTGCTGCTGTTGCCATGGCATATGAGTGTGTTTTAAACTCAAGATGTCAAAACGTCACACTAATTTGCACTGTGACAAACTTTGCACGTGCATTTGAAGGTGAAGGAGTTAGAGCAATTGTTAAGATCTTGCAACATATGTTCTGATGTGCTGTAGTAATTCCAAGTACACCCTGTGAACTTTGTGGAACAGCTGCATTCCCAATGGCTGTAGTGATTCTCAACAGCTGCAGTGATGTTCAATTTTATGTCATTTGGAGATGTTTTGTTTTAATTTTGGCCAACATTTTGTGCTACAACATGAGAATTTAAGGAAGAATTAGTAAGCGGTGTCTCTTAATTACTGCTGCTGAAGTTATTAATATATTACATTTAGGAAATCAGTGCTGTGAGCAGATGAGATACTTTGTCTGCAGAGGTATTTGTTAATATGTCCCTCTGTTTTTCTGGAATGATAGCATGTCACCAAAGAGGTGTTTGATCTTAAAATCCATGTGTCTGGTGGCTGCTTGTGAATTTTGAATTGTTTTCTAGTTGTTTTCTAGTTGCCTCCTTATGATAATACTGTGCTTTGCAAGGTTTACATCACACCCAGAGGTCTTTGGCTTGGAACTTGCTGAGGTAATGCGTGCTTATGATGCCACATCATAACATTACGTACAAGATACTTTCCAGCTATTCAGTGGAGAAATGACATTTCTACTGTCCAGTGGGGGATATTCAGTTTACTCTCTTACCATTTGCATGTGTAATTCTTTGCAAATACATTGCCAGTGGGATGTGTAAGCAATTAATTTGATTCTAGTTTTGTCTAGAATATTATAAGAGTCACAGAAACATTTTCTTAGTATCTTCATTAGCCTAGCTTTGAGAGATTTCCCTTCAATTATTAATTCAGAAATCCACACTATTGTGCATCGCAGGAGCTACATCTTAGAGCCACTTTTTAACAAGGCATTTCAATTCTCCATTGTGTAATGCTATTTCTAAACTCTGTGGTGTCTGTATTTTCATGGGGGCATCCATGAGCATTGTTTCCTAATAGAGCATGGAATCTGAGATGAGATGATTTCCAGTCTCTTCCAAGTTCATGGCAGAACCTCAAGCCAGCATCAGACTTATCTCTCATTTGTCTCTGTCTAAATTCTGAAAACTGAAGTGGAAGAGGTTTAACACCGCTCAGTGCCACTTATTTTAGTGTTCCACTTATCTTACTGCTAGAAAAGGTTTTGTAATAATGCCTGCAGTCAGGCTTATTGCTTCTCAGCCTGTCCGTCATAGACACAGAGAACAGTTTTTTGCCTTCTGTGCAAAGGCTTTTCCCTCTTGATGAAAATCTCCCTTTCAGGTTTTGCTTCTTTAGATAAAAGCAATCAATTCTTTTCAATCTTCTTATCATTTTCTAGACCATGGGTTTTATTTTCTGTATTGTCATCAGGAAGAATGATGGCCATAGCAGGATACAGCTGACTGTTATCACAGTCCACAGACTTTCAGAGTGTGTGCAGGTGGAAGTGTCAGGATGTTTATGGTTTTTAACTCAGTGCTGCTGATGTAAATCCTCTTTGTGTTTTGCTGTGCCTTCTGGATCTGCTTTTGTATCAGTTGTCTCTCACCTGCATGTTTGATTATTCCCATCTGTCTCCATCAACTTCATCTTGTTTGCTTCTGATAAATCTGGTTTGCTAATCTTGCACTGAATTCTGTTTAGGTACTGGCATACTTGCGTTCTCCCAAGCTTGAAACAACAGTGGTTGTTCTCTACCAGAGAGAGGCAGCCTAGGTCTAACTGTGTTGGCTGATGCAGGAGTGGGGCATGCTGCTTGTATAACTGTCTGTATATTCACACTTCCTTTGGATGTACTTTTCGTTTCTCTGTTCAAGAGGTACGTTATACATGTCCCATAAGTTGTTTGTATTTTCACTGCTTCAAGTTCCACTGGCCAAAAAGTTAAACATTGCAGTTCTGCATGGATTGCCCATTTGTATAGCTACACATGGTGCAATGAAGTAGGAAGGTGGCATGTCCAGTCTGAAACCATTTTTGCTCATTAATGAATATATATGGTTTCAAGTACTTCTTTCTTTGCCTTAGAGGTGAAGGTACTTAGAACTGTGCTCTACCAGCCTGATGCATGCTGATTCTCTTTTCGCATTTGCTCCAAAGCAAGCAGTGTGGTTACGTGTCAGATATGTGACTAAGGCTCGATGACGAAGTAGTCCTGCTGCTCTGTATTAGTTCAGGTTTCAGTATGGCCAAATTCTCCCCATATATAATTCCATATGCAACAAACAGGTGACTGTGTCATGTTTCATTGTAAATTAGTTTATTCAAAATGTATTTTGCTTTCTAAGTGGTTTGGGTCACATTTTAGTTCCTACTTCCATTTAAAAAATCTTCAGCCGTATAAGGTGAAGTGGTCTGTCCATTCAGAATGCATCACTTCCTTTGAAGAGCTGACAAGTTAAACTGTTTCCATCTCCTTGATACACTAGGTACTTTATCTCCATATCTTGACATATTTCTTTTGTGAAAATTTTGAAGATAAACAGAGATTTGGGTTTTTAGCATTCATGCTCAAAAGGTTTCTGAGTTTGATCTCTTCTCTTTGGCTAGCGCTCATCCCACACCAGTTTCTGAATGCTTACCAGCCTTCTGTTCTTTCCACTGCCTGTCACATAACTTAAGTCAGAGAATCATATGCTTAAGAGCACAATTATGGTATCAGGTTTTGTCCTGCCTGCATGTTAGTACACAGAAGATATTCAGTATCTTCCAACAAGATTGTCTCTTTAGTATTTCTGTTGCCATCCTGCTCTGGTGTTTGTCACGCTCCAGATACAGCTCCTAAGTCTGTTTCTATTGCTCCTCCTCAGTGCCATAACCTGGATCATCTGCTCACTTTCTATAGAGAGGGAAAGAAAGTGTTTCCAGGGTTCTTTGTTGCAGGAAGAGAAGCTTTTGCAAACTTTTACTCTCACCTTCTGCCCTTCTTTTTGTCGGGCTCTGATCACTAGCCAGCCAAATGACATTGCAGTTGTGGGGCCAACATCATGTGTAAAGTTTTGAAAGGATGTAACACAACAGAAAATGGATCAGGACAGTAGAGCAACAAGGTGGGAGTTCACAGTGAGTGAGGATCCAGTCAAATGTGACAGAAGTATGTGCAATAATAATAATAATAATAACTGCTGGTGCTGGTAAATCACTTGCAAGGCTTGCTCTCCCTCCACCAGAGAAATCATACCAAAACAGATCTGTGGGAGAAAGGAAATACTGACCCACTCGCTTTATAGATAAGAAACCAAAGTATAAAAACATTGTGACCCTAACAATAGCAGAGCTGGAAATAGCCCAGATGTCACATGCTTCAGGCTTGACTCTAAAGGACAAGGCTTCATTAAGATTCCTATTCCCACAGTTCCATCACAAATATGCAAACTTCATGTACCCAAACTAAAATAAGCTACAAGATGTAGTGTGCTTCTCACAAATCCCAGTGTGCTTATTGGATGGTGGGAGTTCAGCTGGTGCTTTTTCTGTTGATGTTTTAAAGGACTGTTATGGTTGAGTTTGTACCTGAGCAATTCTGAATTCAGTTTTTGTTATGAAATGAAGGCACTGACCAATCTACTAAGTTGAGTTTATCTCCCTCATCTTTGTTTGATCAAAAAGATATTTTTACATTTTGATGTCCATGACATGACAGAATTTGATCAAATTTGTTTGAGTGCTTTTTAGAGAGAGTCCATTCTTTCCCAGGTATTGCTCATCTCTAGTCAAAGCACTGGTTTTGGATCCCATTTTGTTGCCTGATTAATTTTTTTTCCAAACTGTTTCTGAAATCTGGAGTAATTAATCATTAGGCAAGCTAGTGACTGAGACCAAAACACATGTATGAGAGTCTCACAGGAAATGATTGCACATAAACAGTTGAGTTTTTTTTTTTTCTTAATAACTATACCAAGCAAGTAAATATTACCAACTGATAGATAAAAATCAGTAAATGTTGTTAGTGATCACAGTTTTGACCTCACTGAGAGCCAAATTTTGCAGTTGCAAGAGGAGATTAATTAGTAGTTGCAAGAGGAGATTAATTAGTAGTTAGTACCCAGAACCAAGTATTTGAGTTGGAACTATTCTTGAGAATAGGCCAAAAATAACAAAACAAACTGCTGGCTTGTGATCTTTTCACCAGCAGCTACTGCAGTCTTGCTGGCTTGCTGTGTCATTTTTTAGGATGATAGGATTGATAGTTTTAGAAATTAGCTTGCTAATTAGCCTGCTAATTTGTTCCATAGTGGACATTTTAACATAGGAAGTCAATTTTTCATGTTCTTAAATGCTTGACAGGATATTATGTTACTACATGCAAGCCTTTTGCTTTCTCATTTAAAACTATCATACATGGCATATACATGTATGTGCAATGCTGTGATACTCTTACCTGTTGGAGTGGAAATGGTAAGTCACAGTCTGAAGCAGTGATGGAGCACCTGGTGAGAAGGCAGGGCCAAGCCAGGGGAGCTCAGGTATGTGCAGTGCACCTGAGAGACTGGGAGGGGTGGAGTCTGGATCCACCCCTTCCCAGACCTCATTTAAGAGTTGCAGTGGAGGCAAGTGTATCTTGCTGGAGATCCCTGCATGCCTGAGACCCTCCTCTCACCCAAGGGTAAGCTAATTCTTTCCTTTGTTTTTGCATCCAAAGCTGCTTATTTGGGTGTATCATCTTCACTTGCTGTAGCTTAGAACTTTGCTACCCTGCTGTTATTGCAGGTCTTCCCTTGTGTTATTGTGTTACTCCTGTAAACTTGCTATAAACACTGCTTGTAACACTGCCTCCAACGTATCCATTTCTATTAGTTACTTTCGAAGAAACAAAACCATGGGAAAGCACTTCAGATGACTTCAGATGCTTTCCAAAATTCTCCTGGGGAACTAGGTTCCCCTCAAAAGAGAAGACTTTGTAGGTATTTTTCTGCCTTTGATGTTTGCCCAAACAACAGAAGGTACTTCCAGCTAGGGTTTACTTTTGTGTTAATAATCATGACTGCAGTTGGCAGTTCGGTTTGCTTTAAGTATTGGGTTGTTTCTAGTACTCTGTTACAAGTTCTCTTCTGGCTGAACTTTCTTGGAGGAAAAAAGTGAACTGAAGATTAAGTGAAACTTAGACTTGTCACATAGTTTATATTAACGAAGGTTTTACTTAGAAGTGCTTAGTGTCAACACTGGATGTGTTTCCTTTCTAAAATTCCTATTCATGACAAACTACTGAGAAAAGCTGAAACTATCACTTTCTTTTAATCACTTATAGTATGAAACTGCTGCATTGGTTTGGCAAAAGGAGCATACTATGCTCTTATACCTTCACTCACGCTATGCATTTTTGAAACCAAGTTCCTGATTTCTCACCTCCCTCCACCAAGTGGTTGGGAACCCAATGCAGAACAGTCTAGGAGTATGCTAACTGTATTTCTTCAAGGTGAAACCAAAGCAACATTTGCTTTAGGAGTTCCATCCGAATGTGCTGCAGTTACTTGAGTGTTTAGTCTATGCAAAACCCTGCAGCATATATAGTACAGGTCTTGGATATTGTTCGTTGTGTGCTGCATCACTAGCTACTGTACACAGTCACTATAGTACTACAGGCCAGAGATGAAGGCATTAATTTCTCGTGGGAGATGGATGAAAGGAAGTTCAGACATCTCCATTTCACAAAAGGAAACAGCGACTGACATTAGGATTTCAAATCATACCCTTTCCTTTCCAAAAGAGGAAGGAACAGCTACATAAGAATAATAGTTTTATTGATAGTTTTACATGTTATAATACAAATAAGTTAAACATAGTAAAAATAATTAAATAAAATGAGGTTCCAGCCCTCATGCAAAAAATTCCATCTATAAAACAAAGACAAGTTTAAAAATAAAATCAGAAGTCTTGAAGGAAGAAAAAAAGCAGTTTCCATATCATATCAGTTAAATGAATGAAAATGAAATCCTGGCTTTTGTTCTGCCTTTCAACATCTACAGCATCCCGTGCATGTTGAATCCTTAGCTCTTCTCTGGGTTGCATAGGTAATGGAGAAGAGCAGTACCGTCAGACTTCTAAGGGAACCAGGCTCCTTCAGAAGGGACCTGGAAGCGCAGTCACATTATCTAATTTTCCCTCTTTAGCATAGTTCTTCAGAGGAATACCTCAAGAGTTCTTAACACTTAACACAGCTGTACTTGCCCTCCTTAAGATTTTAGTATTCGTTGGGTCTACAGGAATGAGTGCTGTATACCAAATGCTGCTTCGGTCAGAGTGGGCTTCAGTACTTCATACATTAACACTAATAATCAATGCTGATGCAGTTTCTTGCACATTCTGATGCAAAGCATGTTCACATTCCCAGTACTGGTCTTCACAGGTTAGGTTTTTATCATTCCACAGTGCTTGGAGTGATGGAGAAAGATGTTAGAGATACAAAATACACAAGTTAAATAAGTTAAAGCTTCCAATACTTCCAGAACAAATGCCAGTTCATAAATTAAGTGTACAGTTAACTTGATATGTACAGTATTGTGCATGGGAATGCTCATTTAAATGTTAAATATTTTAGATTCCCATTGAGTGGTTTTCAGTAATTAAGAGTAGTGAGATAGTATATCAACATCTGCATCAGAAACACTGTAGTGGCAAACTACATGATCAGTTAAAAGCAATAACTCTGACATTCAGGCTTTAGTGCCCTGGCAGCTCCACTTATTGTCATTCAAGTCCAGAAGTACACAAGTGGTCACTTTGGTTCAGGGAATGAGCGACTTTTGGTAAGCACTGCATTCATATTAGTGTCGATCCAGTTCAGATAGCGAGTAACTCTGGTGTAAACTCCAGGCTTGTTTTTCTTTGCACAGCCATCTCCCCAGCTGACAATCCCATAAAGCGTCATCCTGCCATTGTGCTCGCACACCATGGGGCCGCCAGAATCTCCCTAACAATGGAAAAAGAACATATTAGGATGTTTTCTGCAGATGGAGCTTTGATAACAGGGAGCCTGCGATTACTGTTTTTCCGAATTGAAAGAAACAGTAGATACATACAAGCTGAAGTTCTGATTTTTGAGAATACTGGATAAATGAAAGAATGCTCAGTGTCTGTCGCAACTACAGCACAGTAGAGTAGGTCAAGAGTTCTCTAACCCCCCTAAGTTGCTCAGATGGAGCACTTACTTTGGACACAACACCCAGAGCTCATAGTAACAGCTGTTAGGCTTTATGAGGTCAAAGCAAACATGCCTGCATTACATAATTAACTGTCTCTTGCCCACAAAATACTTGTACTGTTAAGGGTAACTCCTGTGTTTTTCAGTGGCTCATTGGCCAGGCTGCCCAGTGATGATACAGGGAAGCAAATCCAGTTTTGAAAAATCTGCATAAGGGCTCAGAGTCTTCCTGGTATTTTTCTTTATACCCTCTGCAGAACTGTAGTTAAAGTTAAGCAAGTGTAGCTGAGACTGGCATAACTACTGTGTTCCTCTGATGTGTATATTTACCAGCCACTGCCAGACCAAATTGTAAATAATATCTCCAGGAGCAGCAATGATTAAAGTATTGCAGCTGCTGCTCCTTGAAAGGCTGACCTGGAGGGGTTAACACTAAACTAAACGTCTTTACCTGCTTCCTTTTCTCCTGCCACCCTAAGAGTCAACTGTACTAGCTATAGTGAGTACCCTCTACGCAAAGACTCTCATGGGTAGCAGAATTACAGGATGCTGCCATGCTACAGTAGATCCATTCAGTGTACTTGCATTTAAAATCATTTACAGGAACAACATAAAAACAAAAGCCAGCTTTACCTTGCATGCATCTGTTTCCCACGCTGGGTCTCCAGCACAGACCATGTTGTCAGTAACTCTGGTATTGTCATAATATTTATTTTTGCAAGTGTCCTGTGATATTAAGTTTACAGTGGCTGACATTAGTCTTTGAGCATAGTAAATATCATCTGGGGGAGAAAAAAAGAAAAAAGGTGATCTGTGAGAGATGAACATGAGGTACACATAGTAGTAGCAGTGAGTCTTTGGGTCTTTTGAAGATCATAGTATTAAAAAAAAGCCATAGAGTTTAGGTAACAGTTTGGAAAGAAGTTGTTCACGTACAGGAATTCTGTTTTCCATAGCCAGCTATTTCACACCGGGTGTTGTCATGCAGGTTAAGGTTCTTCTCTGGCAAGCAGACTGTTCTGACATAGTTGGATTCCACTGCACACTGACCAGACGTTGTTCTTATTCTGATCAGAGCTATCAAAAAAAAAAACAAAACAAAACAAAAACCCACATTTGTAAAGCAAGTTCCCTGAAAATCACAGTATCCAGTACAGTTAATGGGAATATTTTCATTTTGTTCTCATTATATGTGGCTCCTCTCTTTGCTTTCAGAATCATGAGGATCATTATTTACTGACAACAAGTAGTTGTTCAGCATTGAGTGACAGAATTCAGAAAGTTGTAGGCAAGGGTTCAGTGTCAAGTGCAAGGGTACTGAGCCTGTTCTGTGCAAGTTACGAAAACCTATCTGAATTCATTCAGGGACAGGTTTGTAAAAGGATGAGAGACTTCAGGAAGTATGACTTATTTCAGGAAAACTGCCAGCTAATGTAGTAGCTGATATGGCATTCCTTTACTACATAGTGTAACCTACCATGCATGCACTGTCATAGTCTGCAGTATTTTACTATGTACATGGAATTTTGCATTTGTGATATGCCACAAGATGGATGCACTCGGAGTGATCTTGCTCACCTCAGACCTCGTTCTCAGAACTAGCTGGCTCCTGTTCCCTTTCACCTCTTCTTTAGTTCTACTTCTTTTACTTGACACCCCATAATTACACAGATTTTAGCTATCCTTAGTGTTTTAAAGGCTCATAGGAAGATGACTTACCAATATCATTATCGTTGCCTCCTGTGTAATCTGTGAAGTCAGGGTGAGAGATTATTTCATCCACCATGAATACTTGTTCATGTTCATCAGTAGCATTCAGTACGGACTTGCCAAGGAAGACTTTGTAGGCTGACTTGTTTGGTTGCTTTTTTGTCCTGTGTTTAAGTAAAAATATTCATGAAGGTTACTGTTTCTGAGAGTAAGGTTAACAACTTAAATCAAGTCCTAGTTCTGTTTCATGTTTAATTAAATGCAGACAAGAAAAATCAACAAGGAAGTTGATTGACTATTCTACAGGAAGGTCTGCCGATTCACTGCTTGAAGTGAATAAGATAGATGTTCAGGCACACCTGGCTAACTACTAGTAATGTCTGGCATTAGCAATGAGACTCCCTGGCAGAATGAGGAGGATCAGCTTGCCACAGGAAAAAAAAGTATTAAATGTACATCACGACATTTTCAGGTTTTAGGGACAGCTGAGTTAAAGTGTAATCCTGGCTCCAATTTAAGATGAAATTGTTTTGGCTACAATAATCCATCAAGATGTTTGTATTTTGCTAGGTGTGGACTTCCAAAGGCTTAAGGTTCATGGCTGCTCCTCTTCTCCTTTAGAGAACTATGGCAGATTTGAAGGTTCGCTCATTCAGCAGTGAGGGGAAAATAAATAACAAAAATCTGGAAGTTGCAGATAAGAAGGATGCAGAAACTCAGAACTTTTACACTTACGGATCATAGAAACAGTGTGCTGCTGTAAGCACCCAGCAAGGGTCAATGAGGCTGCCACCACACAGAAATTGATCGGTGCCCTTTATGTTTTGGAAGATGCCAGCTATCCAAGGCTGAGTCTCAACCTCAGCCTGGCTTCCACCAACAATCTTGAAGTACTTGCTGAAGCTCCTTTGGCCACATGAACGCTCTATGAAAGAAAGTTTTGTTTGAATGTTCACATGACAGGCAAGCATCAACTTTGTGCTAGAAATCTTCTGTCTTGAAATCAGTGTTACTTACCACACTTATCTATGGTTTTGCAGAGCGTTTCTCGAATGGAAAATCCCCTCTTGGTGTAGCACCAGGGCCTGCTCCTTCCATTTGGGTTTCTGGAAGATAAAGGAAGTGTTGTTTTCATAAACACAGTTTTTAAGAAAAAAAAACTTAGAATTCTGAAAGTCCTGGACAAGACAAAAGGTGTTTCTTGTAAGATACGCTAGAGAAAAAAACTAATAGTTAGAACACAGAACTGGCAGCTTGTTTTGTCATAGCCAAAACTTCCCCTTAGAGTTAATGTGACATGCTCGGAATTTTGCGGAGCCGTCAGCTTCAATAAGCAGTAGGAATTCTAGGTGCTCCAGAGAGTCCTATTCCAAATATTTTTAAACTCAAATTGAGCTCTGAAATATTTAATTATTCCTTTAAACATATACCATCACTCAAGACACTTCTGGCAATTGTCATCACAGGAAGAATGATGATGCATCATCTTACCTGCAGTAGTTGTGTTTGCCCAGGCCAAGCTGCAGAGCGCTCTTCAAATCGGCATGATAATCACCCCTCATGATTACTGAGGGAAGGTCCCAATATAGGCAACCTGGATCTGCTGCCATTCCTCTGTAGTTCTCCCCATTCTCACTGTAGCATGTGCTGTCAGTGTCTGAGAAAATAAACGTTCATTAGCAGTATGTTCTGTTTATAATTGTTCTGAGATAAATGGTTCATACAGATTACTTCTTAGTGATGAAAGAAGCACGGGTCGCACAAGAAAGAATATACAAAATCTGGATTATGTGTTCTTAGTGAATTTGTTCTCTGAATTTTGAGTGTGAAGTACCTTATATTTTAATCCATGCATATTTTCTAGCAATTTTATTGTACTTCACAGTATAACTGTTCTGTTTCTGGGCACTCTTAAAAAAGTTCACTTCATTTTATGGACTATTACATTCTTGAGGAATGAAAGAACACTGTGAGGAAGCAGGGACAAGAAAATTAGAGATCCCAATTTTCTCCAATATTTGGGTGTTTCTCTTCATCTTAATTATTAGTAGAAACTGCTGAAGAACATTGAGTGGTGCTTATAGGTAGTACTTTCACTTGAGAATTCATATTCATGACTTGCTTACTTTTCCAATTCATTTAGTTACTATTAAGGAAGATGGATACTCTACCTATTTCACAGTGAAGCCCACCATATCCTTCCGGGCACAGGCAACGCTTAATATGGCTGAAGAAGTGATAGGTAATGCAAGTTCCACCATTGAGACAGTGGCATTCTGCAAGTTAAAGACATCATTAGGAAGAGGTAAAACACTTGAATGGTCAATTGAAATGCAGTTGCAAACTAAGTCTTAGCTGTATGTCATTAAAAGACTCTCTCTTTGATAAAGATGCAGACTAACAAGCTCTTTTTAGGTTCATGTAAACAGATAGGTACTTACCTCTATTTTCTGATCTGTGTTTATGTGTTTGCTTGTAGTAATGCCTGAGGTAAACCTAAGCAGACAAAAAGGAAAAAAAAAATTATTGAAGACAGTTGCTTTTACAGGTTTCTATTACCCATTAGAGGACCATGCTCTGTGCTTGATTGCATGTTTTCTCCAACAGTTTTAACTGTTCGCATGTAGTTACCAGCTGAACTTGCTCTACTGAGTCTACATGTGAGTGGAGTGGAACTCTGAACAAAGCAGATGGATGCATCACAACAAAAAAAAAAAACCCTCTGAACAACTCTGTCAGCCTGGTCCCACTACACTTGATCAATATTGCAGTTATTTCTGCTGTGAGGGTCTGGGCAGCTCTCAGAGGTGAGAAGACAACTTATTCTCCCTCCCCACCTCTCAGGCACTGAGCAGTGCAGCAAAGATGGAACATGCTCCAGCTGTCTGTCATTGCTGACCTTGGTGCTTCATGCTTGTGTATATAGTCAAAATATTCAAAATCAGGTCTGTGTCTCCTTATAGACAAGCAGGGGAAGACAAATGTATTGAAGGCTCAGTGTCCCCCTACATAAAACACCACTGAGTTCTTGGCACTTGGTGTCCAACCCTGGGGTGCTTTATGAAAAGATAAATGCTAGATTTTTTTGGTTGCTGTATTATGTCCTCACTATTTTAACTCCAGAAGATGTCTCAAGGTGGAGTAGAAACAGAAAAAAATGAAGGGTTCAAATATGCATTTTTTGGCGGTATATGTGCAGTAGATGCAAATGCATATGCAGCAGCAGGAAGAATTCAAGTCAAAAGCCCAGCACCCTGTCTAAAGCAGAAGTATAATTAAAAAACAAGGAAGTGGTTTGAAGTAAAAAGCCCCTCATTTATTTCAAAACTTACAGAATGTAGTCCTGTGACAAGTGTGCCAAGAGTTATTGTGAGGAAGATGAGTAACTTCATGTTGATAGTTAAATTCTCACTTTGTTCCTCTCCTAAGTTTTCTTTTGATTCTGAAAATAAAAGAGGAATTTAGTGGCACGTTGTAGCTTGCAGCATCAGCTTTCTTGTTGCTGTTGTCTTTTGGGGTTTGAGTCACAATACAATAGGCAGAAGAATTAAGGACTGACTTACTGTGGAATGCCTGCATGCTATTTCCATAAATTAGCTGTGAGGTTATGATTTTATCACCTGAAGCTTTTTTGTGCATTTAGAAACACAGACAGACTTTGCAGAGTTCAAATGAAGCCGAGAGAGGGAAGCTGGAGAAATCCATACCCTTAGTTACTGTGGTATGGACCAGCAGTCAGCAAGCAGCAGATTTGTTTAGCTGCAGTCCAGCTCTTTGTGCTTGATTAACTGATTATTACTGCCTTGCAGCAAGACTTCTGAATGGTCTGAACACGCACATTTAAGCGTGGGAAGGAACACTCAGCTTTCAGTGCCTCTCAAGCTGCTGGCTGGCTCTTGCTACTGAGCACTTGCGTAAGCCTGAGCACCTCGCTGAGCATGGCAAAGTCCTGAAAGGCTGGTCCTGCGGTTACTGCATGTATGGTATTAGAGAGGCTTAAACCTCTTCTGCCCTGATTTCGTGCATGCAGCTGCCTCCTGCAGCTAAGCACACAAGGCGATCATCCCAAGAGTGAGCATTAAAAACCAGCCCATAAAAGGGGAGAGAGCTACCATATACCAATTCACTTGAGGAAAAATAAAAACTTGCAATAAAAGTCAGGGGAATAAATACAGGTTTATGATTATTATTTTTTGAAACAAAAAAAGCATCTTCAGTTCTAAAAAATATGAGAGAAAAATAAGCCGTAGGAGCTGGACTTGTGTGCCTTCAGTGAGCAGTGCACAGCAGAACAGGTGCTGGAGTGCTCTGTGCTTTCAGAGGTTTTACATAGGACCAATTTTAAACTGGTCCCACCAACCGAATGCCCACAGACAATGGGAATGCGTATCTTAGTTTTAATGCTAGAGAGATACAGTGCCCAGAATTTAAGACCACACTGTGGTGCAGACCCAGGTTCCTGAGCGAAACAGTGGGTTTATTTAAGAAAAGACTGCAGGCATGGCCTAAATTGAACTGCTAATGCAGCAGCAGCCTTTGCTCAGAGGGAGACCATCCTGCAGGGAAGCAGACCGTACCCCAGTGCTCAGACACGCGCTTCTCAGATTCAGCTGGGGCTGCAGCAGATGTACGTTCCCTTCAGCCTTATTCACGTTAAAGCATCAATTTTTAATCCCTCCGGCAGGTGTGCAAGCCGTTTGCTATTCATTACCGTCATTATGTTCTCAGGCCCACCCCACGGCACTGCCGATACGTTCGCATCCCACTGCCAGGCACGCAGAGCAGGGCTCCCCTATTACGGGCGCGGCGAGAGCAGTCGCTAAAGCACGCCGGAACACCGTTTGAAGACGCAGCACTTACCGACTGTATCGGCGGAGCCAGGCGCGATGCAGCTTGCGGCAGCGGTGAGGGACGGGCGCTATAAAGGCCCGGCCGGGGCGGATCCCCAGCCGCTGCCCGCCCGCCCCGGGGCGTGCCGCAGCCCCGCCTCCGGGCTGAGCCCCGCCGCTGCCCCCGGCTGCGGCTCCCCGCCGCTGCCCCCGTGTTTGTCGGGGCCGGCTCCGTGACTCGGGGAATCGCGGCCGCTCGCCGGTTTCGGGCCGGGATAGCGCGGGCAGCCTGAAGGGGGCGCGGGGCTGCTCCGCGGCCAGCAATGTGTAATTATGCGTGTTAAAACCAAAGAGAAACGTGAGAGGCAGCTATGAAAAGAACGGCTGGTGTTGAAGGCGGGCTTAAAATTCGGATCTGTGGCGCCGGCCGTGAAGAATGAAGCCCAAATGCCTTCAGGGTTAAGAGGATTAACTCCGCTCAGGTGTGGGTGAGGGCTGAGCACACCTGTCCTGAAGCTCCGGGCCTAAGGGGCTCCTCCAGCTCATTGCCATTGTTCAGTGAGCGCTGAGCTGCAGCGCTTGTAGCCTGGGGTGCTCACCCACGGCCTTTGCCGTGATAGTTTCTGTCTTCTAAAGAAGTATTTGAAGCGTCACCATGTCACGATGGCGGCGTTCTGTCTTGCACTGTAGGCCCTGGCAAGCAGTCTCTCCTACTCCCAAGTCAAGTGTGATTTCTCACATTGCGCTGTGATACTGCAGCAATGCAGTGAATAACAAAACCCCCGCATGGTATTTGCAGGCACAGCGGTAGTGTTCAGCCTCAGGTACCGGGGTGACTAATCTGAGGCAGGTCTCCTGCAGCTGGGTAGTTGATGAAAGGCAGTTTCTTCAGGTGCTGCTTCAGAGCAGGGACTCACGTGAATTTCCTTTGGGAGGAATTTTTTTTTATAATGGGGCTATCTAGAGACCACCCTTCTGTGTTTGACATCTGTCTTCACCGGTAAGAGAACAGCTGAGCTTTCTTCTTTCCTCCCCATCTTCTCTTTGTGTTGAGTCTTTGTTGTAAACTCACCCTTACTGAGGATCTGTACACTTACCCATTTCTGTTGTGTTTCAGCTCCTCAGGCTTATGTTGGAATAGCCTTCTCCACAGAAAGCATACTGAGTTCACTTTCACTGGATAGCAGGAATTGAGTCAAGAGAAATGGATCAAGATGGAAGTCCATAAACTAATATAGGTAAGGAAGAAATCTTTCTGCATTTCAGGAGAGTAATTTTTCCTATCTTTCTGTGATGTCTGAATATTATAAGGAAACGGATCCCCTAAGAAATAGGAAAGATAACGTGAAAATAGGATCCCCATTGATCTTTAGTCTAGAGGATATTTTTTTTAGGGAATGAATTCAGTGAAAAATAATCTAGATGTTAAAAGCAGACTGGAGTTTTTACTCTATGAATGAATTTTACTACACTGGTCTTAAAAAGTAAGTAAAGAATGAGTTATATTTTGATTCAGCGGGGAGAGAGGGGAAGGAAGAAGCTGCCAGGAAGAGAAGGGGCTCCTCTAGGTCTGGACAGCTCCTCTCCTTCCTCCTCCACCCCTCCAGGGAAAGAGGTGCCAGGCCTTGGCAGTTTCCTCAAACTTTCTGGAAAAAGAGTCAAGGCTAGAGTATCAGGATTTCCTCTTTCACGCTTGTTCCCTGAGGAGTACTGTAGAAGTGAGTAATGACCTTCTCCCTGAACTCCTGACCTGTTACCTGTTCCTCTTCTTTCCCCTAAAATGTGAAGATTTGTTCTCGTTTCAGAGGCTGAAGAGCCAAAAAAAAAAAAAAATCATGTTTTCACTCTGACACAAGGTTTGACAAGAGTCAGAATTCCCTTTTTCTACTGTTTGGAACGTAGGTTTTACTGAAATTCTGTGTTACTTCAACCTCAGTGATAAATGGCCTAGGCTGTGGTGTTGCTTTGTTTCAATCACAAGGGTAAATTACTGATCAGAAACAGTCTGCTGGGCTTGCATTAACTCTTTGGTGTTGATTCCTTTGTCTTGAATATTTGCACCTATGGGGGTTAGTGCGTGTTAACTAAACCATTGTGAACTGAAAGCACGGTTTAGCAGAGAGGTACCCAAGCAAGCTGTAGATGAGTTGCTTTGGTACTGCAGGCCATCTCAGAGCAAACAAGGCCACACAATCTCTATAAGACTTCAGTGACTGTTAGGGAACCAGAAATGGCTGAGATAATTTGCAGTGCTTGAGTTCCCAGAGCTAACTGGCTGATATCTGCTACAACAAGATCTGAGGTGAGGCTGCAACTGAAATAAACGCTTGGGCTTGTTAATGTCCCGCCTTCTGGCAGAGGCCTTGGAAAATCTGGAGTTTGGCAGCTCTGGCAAGACCTCATAGCAAGATCTCATAGCTGGACCTACCTGCACAGATGGGAAATGCACCTACCCAATGAGTAGGAGTGGTGAAACAGGACTAGTTCTGCTAGACAGAGATTTTTTGATAGCTTCAGGGGCAGGTTTTTTTCATTATTGCATGCCTCAAGAGGTTAGAAGAGCCTTGTTGCAAGTCTTGGTTTGATCGTGACAGGACATAAGAAGTGAACGATATCTAACTCAAAATTGAAGTTAATGAAATGAAATGCTTTCTGAAAGTCTCTTAATAGAACTTGTAAATATCAATTGATGACAAGCCATATGGCTTAAGAGAGAAACTATTTTATGGACCCATGAGAAAATTTTATACTTTGCCAGTTGCTTGTGCCTTCCACCGTTAATTCTTTCTGTTTTCATGACTGTGGTTTCAACACTTTGGTCTATTTATCTGAATTTAGGAGACGTGTGGGCAAGATGGTAGGGGAAGACATCTGAAGAAAACAAAGGTGCTACAAGGTGTGTCAGGATTGATCTTGCAGAGGGCAAGTTACCCTTCTATACAAGAGTATAACATCTGATCAAAAGAACACTGTTTGAATTCTTTCTCTTGCTTCCATGCTCAAAGCTGTTAATAATAACTTTTTTTCTTTTGTCTGTACATGGATTATAGCACTTAGTAAAGAAAATATGTGTGAATGCCAATTCTGAGCTGCTCATTTGATCCAAGTGTAAAACCCTTGGGTTCATATAGTTCCTGTTTCCAATAGAGTTCAAATGCAGTGGATCCAACCCTGAAGAGCTAGTAGGATTAGGAACATAGCCAGACAATTCTTGTTTTCTTGCAATTCAGTTGCAGATAAAAATCTTGCTGATTCTTGTAATATATAGTTGAAATAACTTCAGTGTTTCAGATTAGTCTGCCAGTCTGACCTAGCAGATATTGAAAGGAAAACATTTCATTCCAAACAAATGAGAACACTGACCCTTCTAATTAAATACAGATTTTCTTATCTTACAGTGGGGATTTGAAAGAGATTGTGAGGTTTTTTGTTGTTGGTTTTTTTTTTTTTTTTGTGGCTGTTGCTGGGCTAGAGGTATTAGTTCCAGTATTCCTTTTCACAGCTGGTAATACAATATTAAAAGTAGGGCAAAATACCATCCACCATGCATTTTCTGATAGTCCATTAGTAAACTACACAAAAGTTGAAATAATCATTTAAATATTAGTGAAAAGAAAGGCCATAGAACCATTCTGTAAGGAAAAAAAAAATCCTTCACTGTGGTACCCTGATGTTCACAGAACGCTCTCTGGCTTAATTGGAATTTTCATGTGCTTTAGAATTACAGCCAATATTTGGATATCTGCCCTAATCCTGAACACTTGGCATTTGAACATCATCTGAGCTCCTGCTAAAGGTAACGGGACTCATTGCAGGGATAGTGGTCCCCCATTCAAGGTACTCAGAGAGTCAGGGCTCTGTGACCTTCTGTTGTCTTCAATCTGTTGTGAGGAGTACATTCTGGTTTGTGTCACATGCAAGTAACACAGTTAGTCCTATGTCTAGTAATTTTCTCCCTTGACATACAACTTCCCATGAAAAATCCTTTGTGTGTCCTCTCTGCTATTGGTACATCATGAATGGCGAGGTCTAAGTTTGTAAATAAGCAGTTATGTGTACCTGAACCTCTGTCACCTCACATAAAAGAGCAGGGTTAAACCTCACATTCAGTATTCATACTAAAGAATGCATAAGTCAATAAAACACCTAGATCCTTTCAAGATGATTTGTCATCTCTGTAATGGTCATGGTTTTTTAGAAGTAGGTAGCTTGCCTCCTGCTATTTGTATAGGGATATAAAGAATACAGTTGTCTTTACGTCTGCTCGGTGTACTAGAATGGTGCTTTAAAGTTAAACATTAGTGGGTTACAGTAAATGTTTGGATTATAGCAGAAAGAATTTCAAGGCAGTGGTAAATTGTTTTATGAGATTAAGGGATATTTTCTAGTATAAAGCTGTTTTCAAATATTTGAGCTTCAGCTTCCAAAAATTGTGCTCTTTTCCAACAAAACAGAAAGTTCATTTCTATGACCAGTTTACCTTTAACTCTCGAGATAATTATGGGTTTGATTGAACAAACCCATAGATTTCAAAGGTAAAGAAATAATAATAATTTTTTAAAAAGACAAAACGCAAAACATTGAGTATGAGTTCTTTCTTTAATCTTATTTTCTTAAATTAGAGCTTGTATGAGTCCCAGGAATTTCCAGATTAGCTGATTTTAAAGTCAAATGTGATTCATAAAGATTCTTGTACTTCAGTGACTCTTGATTACTTGTCAGTTGTTTGTGGTTGGAAGCAAATGGTGATCTCATTTCCTTTAGGTATAATTTGGCGACTCAGGTTTCTTTGTTTATTTAAAATTTTGTTCCTTTTCCTTGCTGCCTACCGTATTTCTTTTATCTTTGTTATCTGTGTGGGTAGAAGTAGCAGTGCTTATCAGTTGAAGGGCACCAGGCTCTCTCCGGGTGCTTGTATTCCTTGTTGCTCTGCTTGTGGCAGGAGTAGTCAGCCTTATCTCTGAACTAAGCCAGTGTAATCAAAAAAAAGTTGCTTTGATCGCAAGAACCGACTGCTGTTAGCTCAGCTATTTTGTTACTCCAGGAGAGAATGTGGCTGAGGCTTTAAAGCAATAAACCCTTTCTCAAGCATAGTTCTGTTGGATACTACATCTGCATTTTCCAGTTTGACTTCTAAGTAACATACAGACAGAGCACCTGTGAAATCCCCTGACACTGAAGCCACATTGCTCATGGGAAGAGTAGAAAATAACTACTGGATGAATAGTCTTTGTTGTACACAATCTTTCACTGTTTGGTGAGATGTGCAGATACTGGTATTTTTCTGAACAGGAATACTCCTGTCTGATGATTTCTTCATCAGCAAAGTGCACCTGTTTAGTCTAGGTTTAGTGTAGATTGCATCTCACTTAGCAGTAGTAAAAATCATGGAAAGTGCTGAGCTTTGAGACTTGTTAAAATTGCTCAGTTGAGACTGCTATTATCTAAAGCAAAAATTAGTCTGAATTACTGATGTCGGATCCTAATAGCTTAATGTTATGTTTGTATTCAGGTCTAGGCCAGCTTTTAGTTGCTAGTTAGCTGGTAGCACCAGGGAAAACCCAAAGGAGAAGGTTTATGAGTCTGAACCTAGAAGGCAGAAAGCAAATGCGGAGTATTTTAAGGGTTGAGCTGTGTTTTCCGTGGTCATTTTACGTTCTGGAATAGGATATATTTTTTTAAAGGAATGCTACATCTGCTTCCCAAATACTGATTTAGAATGACACACTAAAATTTAACACTGCAAGTTACAGAAACAGCTGGCTTGGACTATTATTTATGAAGTGCGTCAGTCAATCAGATTCACATTCCAGAGGAAAAACAACTAACTGAGAGCAAGCCAGTTCGCAGAATTCTGGAAAGAAAGCTTGCTAAAAACTGGCAAGAAAGCAAGTTTTGTGTGAAGCAGCCTATGTGAGAAACTTGGCGCTGTTCATCTCAGCAAGTCTTGCTTGGGAAGCTCATCTGGGATTATACTCCCTCCTTTTCTGTCTTACACATTCCACTAATGAAGGAAATTAAATATCTTATATATACATGTTCCTGTCTCCTGGGAAGGAAGCCGTGGTGTTGAAAGCTGTTCTGTCAAGCAACACTAAAACCTTAACAGGTGGCATAGATAAGAGAGAATTGTTCCTGTTCTCAGTAGGGTTTAACACTGCCTACCCTTATTAGTTTGGCCTTCTAAGGGGAAAAAGGAAATGCATATTGTGTAGGTCCCACACTTCTTAGGTAGATTCCAGGGGTACAGGATCAGCTGCTGTGACGCCTGAATGCCCAGAGCTTGGCAGTAGGGTTGGGTGTATGTGCTCCTGCTTGCTTAAGATGCAGATTGCATGCATACGTGGCAGATAATTGTACTCCAGTATTTAAAGCAGGATTATTTTGATTGTAAATGTCCAGGTACCATAATGGTGGATTACAGCATAAATTTCAAAAGCATTAAGTAGTTAAGCTCCAAGCTATAGAAAGACAACTCTGTAATTGTGATATTAATGACATAAGTAATGGACCGTTCTGTGAAACACAGGGAAAGCTCTGAAGGAAAAAAGACAGTCTTAGAAGTTTAGAGTTGAAGGAAAAAAGGGATACCAAATGCAGAAAAATGGCAGCACAGAGCCCATAGGGCAGTACTGCCCAGTGTTCCAGGCAGGGTCTCAACTTACTTGCCAGTGAGCAGCTGTTGAATAACTCAGAGGAAAGAGTTTTAAGGAGAAAATTATTGCTAGGGTGCTGTTGAAAAACAGCATTCCAGCTTTCTGCCTGCATAAGCTCCTAAAGGCATTGTGCCGAGAAGAAAAGGGAAACAATTAATTGGGATACTCTAATACTAATGTAGATCTTGGGCATTCTAATTATAGTTGCATATCTCTTCTTCCCCTCCCACTCCCTCGGATGTTTTGGCTGCAGTCTTCCATCTTCTTTAAAATAAGCTTCGTGTAACTTATTTCTGGAATCGCCACTCTGCAGATTCTGCTTATCTCTACTTGCTGGTTGTTTCAGGTTTATAGGGTTAAAATGAATACTTTTTTTAAAGAAAGCTTTGCTTGCTGTCTTGCGTGAATGTAGCACCTATCTTGCATAGAACAGTATCAGCTTTCATTGATGGACACGAAAGACAAAACAAGAGAGATTGCAGAGCCTTTCTGTGTATGATAAACACACCAGAGAGAACTCTTCAGAACTACAGCTGTTTGCAAAATGGGCATTTTTCTTGTTTATCATAGAGTTCTAGGGGCAATTCTGGAGAACTGTGATTTATCATCAGTACCATCAAGGGTATTCCTGCCAGTAAGGGGAATGCTTGCTTTGTCTCCCCATCACCTTTTCATGGCGATACTGATTACTGTGCCATTCTTTGATTTTGGTTAGAACTGCTGAAGATGTCAACACTTAATTTATTCTGCAATGTGTGTATTTTTTGAGCAAACTCAACCTGACCATATGGTAGATTCGAGTTGATTGTCAATTGAATTGGAGCACATCTTCCCCTTATGTACCAAGAGGTGTCAGGAGTATTGCTCCCTTGTCTTTTCAGACCAAGCAGTGAGGTAGAAATTTAGAGGGGTAATGGAGAAGGCAAGGAGTTGAAAGCAAGTTCATGCTAATTCATCTGTGAGGCTCAGCAGCGAGAGCTTTGTGCTGGTACTGTTGTAATAGTGGTCAGAGAGGCAGAATGGAAGCTGCAGGAATGGAAAAAGGCAATACTTGGCACCAATTGTCTTTCCAATACTGCTGAGGCTTAGTGAAGACAAGAGATTGAAATGTTAAGTAGTTGTCTGAAATGGAAAGAGAACACAGTAGCAAATAATGTTTGCCCTGACAGAGATTGAAAGCCATGGACTTCATATCTGGAAAAATATTAAGTAGGTTGTAGAGGATGACTCCAAAAGTTATTCAGGAATAGAAATTAACATCCGAAGAGTGGATATGAGAGAGCGGATCTTGATAGCAGGAAGGAAAAGGAGGAACTGTAATAAAGCTATTTCAAGGCAAGTTGCATTGAGTTGGAAGGATACAAAGAATCAGCAGTGAAGGGAGATGCAGATCATGGTTGGTTATGTGTCAAGTGAGCTCCCAAGTCTGGGAGAAAGAGAACAGAGTGCTGGCTCTGAACTGTCCTGGTAAGGAGAGTTTCCATTCCATGCACAAGCCAGAGAACTGGAGTTGGAGTAGAACTCTACTCTCAAGTTTGTATTTGTTGAATTCAGGAGTGACCTATGTTTGAGGTAGTTGCAAGTCCTGTTAAAGAGTGGGATGTTTTTAAGTTAGAAAAGACTGCAGAAAATAATTGGATTTTCCCTCTCCACACCTGGTGATGAACGTTTGTCTGTAGTCCAGTAGGAAAGCTTGTGCCAGCCTATGTAAATCCCCTTGAGATAAATGGAAATTTGTAGTATATCCAGTGTGGCTTAATTCCTTAAATGGAACTACTTCCATGAATAAGCATTACTCAGTGGTAGTAAGGAATGCCAGGACAGATCCTAGGGTGCAGTTTTATGCACTGACTTACTTAAAAAACAACTGGCTTAGGAATATTCTTGCCTTCTGTTCATTTCAATTGAATAAGCCTGGGTACTAAAGCATCAGCTAAATCAGAGATCCGGACTCAGTCTTCTCCAACACACACCTATAAGCTCAGTTACTCCATAATGTGTTCATATTGTTGTAACAGAGATTGGCAGCTGGTTCATCACTGGTCTGTTTTCTTTTGTACACGTACCCAAAATTGTATTAAAAAGACCACTGTAGAGCACATGTTCCTACGAAGTGGCTTTTCCTGGAAAGCTACCTGGTTATTCATTGTCTCTTGGTCTTTAGAGATCTTCCATGTTTCTCTCTGCATGACCTTTAACAGGAAAAGGCAGGAGATGACTCCTGCCCTATGCCACCCACTTCACTGTGAAAGCTGTAAACTGATCTCCTAGGCCCAGAAGAGCCTGGAATGCCAGTCTTTTCTTTCAGGGTTACCTCAGAAATTGGGTGCTGCTACTGCTGCCTCTTCTGTCAAACTCCTGCTCTTAGAAGATATTTTGAGTCTAAATTTGATACTTTTTGAAATTAAGCTCACAAGTTATGATTTTCAAGCTAAATTCCAATTAGCGCAGTGTAGGCTACTGTGTCACTTGCTTCAGATATTTTTAGGTGATTAATGCTCTATATGTCTTTTGTTCTTCCCACTGTGTGATTCATACTAAAAAATGAATTTCTCTTATCTTTTACTGTCTGGCAGTTCCCCAGTGCTATTGAGTGCCAGGGAGAGGTGTTTGTTTTAGTTCTCAAACGTGTCACTGCATTAACGTGAGAATTACTGAAAGCGAGGTGCACTGTGACACAGTGCTGTACGGTTATGGGTTCACACAGCTCTCAGCTCTAGAACAAGATCAAGATCTGGCATGCTGGGGCCTCTGTTCTGCTGCATTGCCTTCCATAGGCATATCTGACATTTTTTCCCCGGCTATGCTAGGCTCAGGGAAGACTCGATTCCTCAAAAAATGAGAGAGGAAACGTAAAAAGAGGAAAGATGAAATCATTTAAGGAACATAAGGAAACCGCAGTTTTGGCATGTGACATTCAAATCTGTGTGAGCATGCATGAAGTATTACAACTGAAACTGTGTGCTAACTTTAAACTAGATAAACAAGCTAACTTGGCCTTAGATATCTTCAAAAAACTGTCAAAAATATAGGGGTTCTGTGAAGCTCTAACTGCTACGTATCAGTGTAGTACAGACACTTCAAAAAGCAGAAGAAATGTCACAAGATGCTTTGGTTATTACTAAGTGACATGGATATTTGCCAGCAGCTTAATAGAAATGAAAATAAGGATACCTGAATATCTGTTGCAACTTTGATGTTATGAGAGGATTTCTTCTGATGTTTGATGAACAGTTCTATTGAGGCCAGGACTGTTCTGAGAGCTACGATTTCTCAGGAGCTCTGAGGCACCTTTGGTGTGACAGGTGGTTCTGTGAACCCTGACAGGAGACTTACTTTGTGAAGCAATAGTAACACTGATTTTTAAATCCTTCTAGGAAGAGAAGGAGTAGAAAAGATGTATGGTTTGGAATCCACTTCATATTTTCTTTTTCCTTATTGACAAAGCAAGAGTATTGCTTGTAGACACTGCTAAAAGCAGGCGTCCTTATCTGACACTTCATCCCGTATCCTTGGGAGAATGGATCAGAGAAGAATACAAAGGCATAGCAAATGTCTTATGGTGACTAGTATGACTTGCTCAGAAGAGTAACAGGACCTTTTCTTATGCAGTGACCCAGGGTAACAGGAAGCTCCCAAGTGATCTTTTTAGTGCTGCTTCTGGCTCACCTCTACTAGAACTTGAACTCTACAGAAAGGTGATCTTCTATTGCTCTGTGGTGGGTGGTTAAGATTCTTGAGCAACAACATTGTAGATATGGGAAGTTCCATGATAACCTCGTTAAAAGTGGAAGTTTTGGGGTTTGTGGCAGTACTGTGAATTCTGTAGATCTACTTGGACTGCATCCAAAAATTGCCAGAGGTGCAATCCAGATCTTATCTTACTGCCTGACAAAGAGACAGCCTGCCTTGTCTTTCACCTGCCAAATTCTGATTTTAATTTTGAAGCTTGCCAGTGAATCATGTCTGACTTGACAGTGGTCTTAATCTGCCATAAAACCATGTCCCAGTTCCTTATGCGCTAAATTTAAGAAGGAAATTTGAATGCATTAGCAGCCAAAGGGTAGGCCTATGGTGTTGTCCATGTATACCGCTGTTCTTCTTTTGAACAACGTTCCTCAGGAATCTGGTTGGTTGAGCCTGTAGACTAATGAAATCTTTGGTCACTCTTAGAATGAAAAGTGACTCAGAACTGCCAGTTAAAGCAGCTAATTCATATGAAATATTGGCTTCTTGGAAGACGGGCAAGTGGTCAAACGTTGTAAATGATCTCTCAAATGAGAATAGTTACATCTGGACTAGCAATGAGAAATATAAATTAAATCATCCGTTACTTCTGTTCGTAGCTTATGAATGCATGTTCCTAGTACTCGACAAATCTTTTTATAAGTGTAACTTGTCAGAACGTTTGCTGATGGAAAATAATAGCAAGAGAGTCACAAAACAGTAGGAGACTTCTGGGTTAGAGAAACAACTCTGATGTTCCACTTACAGCTGAAATGGGACAGCATTCGAGCATGACCTCTTGATAAACTCTGATTCTCACTAGGAATTAACCATCTCAACTGTTTGCAGCCTACAGTCTGTCACTGAGAGGAAGAGACTGGTGTTTTTCTTTTGCCTAAGACAAGTACATTTACCAGCACTATCGATCAGAGACTTAGCAATGTATTTATAAGCTGAGATGGTCATGTGTGTGCATATTAAATTGTGTAATTCCTTAAACTGGTTTTAGGTAAAATTCCCCCATTAGTACTTTGTTTTCAAAATGTGTAATATTGCAGTGATCTAAGAGTTGTTTGTTTTGTTTTTGTCTGTTTCTGAAAGTGTTCTGCAGCTTTAGACACAGAAAAAATCCAACTCTCAAAGTTTTAACTAGCTTTACTTCCTGATGTGGCAAAAATCACCTTGTTCAAAAAGGTATTCATTCCATTTTAAAGGGATTCTTTATGATGCCATTGAAGGACTGTGTTAGAGAGGTGTGAAGATGGGCATGCTTTTGGTTTTTTCATTTGATAAAACTTGATTTACCTTCCTGAGAAAAATGAATATAACACGCATGAAACATTGCTGCATTTGCATTATCTTATTCAAAGTCTTTGTGATGGAACAGTGTATTTTAATCAAACAATTTTCCCACATCTGTGAAAACTTCGTGTGCTCTGAAGTTTTGTCAGCTAAGTTGTGTGGTTGATTCTCAGCTAACCAACCTAAGCACTCCTTCAAAATACTACAAGCAGAAACAGCACAGCAGGAAGTGGTATTTGTGATTCAGTGAATAGCACCTTGCCCACTGAGTCAGAGTTGAGCCAATGTCCAAAAGTGTTGCTAAGGGTGTTGAGTGTAAAATTCAAGTCTTGGCCACGTGTAGCCATTGGGAAACTCATTAAACTATTGACGAGAACAGGGATATTAACCACAACATCCCAGATTCCAGACAGGGATAATTGCAACTTTCCCTCACTTACTTCACTGGGAGAATTATTTTCTCCTTCCCTCTGAGCTTGTACGTTTTCCCCGCATTTAGCCAGGCACCATTCTCCAGGTGTGATAGAAGTCATCACAATCTCAGTCAAAACAGAAGGGTGAGTGCCACAGCACTCTCTATGAGGAGTGCTGGAAGTGCCAGGCTTTGCACGCCCAGTTTTGCAGTCCCGTGACCTGTCCCAGTTGGATACTCGCTTTAGAGAGAAGCTATCACCGTAACCTGCCGGAGCTTTTCAACTGGTTCAAGTTAGCAATGGAAGGGATGTGCTGAGGCATTTGTAGTACATTTCCTGTCAGGACTCGTAACCGGTAGAAGTGCAGAATGACTCAGAATGCTTTTTCTAAACAAAGTTTTTGTTAATGGATAGGACTTCGAACAAACCTCAGCAAAGGTTACGCTGAAGATGCTCTCCGTGTATGATATTTCCTACTGGTTTTGTTGCCAGTTGCTCAGTACAGAATGTTCTCTACACAGTAGGTTTTGTTTTTTAAATTTCATCATAATATGTTTAAAAATCTTTCAACTTTACAATTCAAAGAAAACAAGTCCTCAGAACAGTATCACACAATCAAAGTATTACAACATTTCTTTCAGAAATGTTCTGATTAAATGAATCTCACTTCAGCAGGGAGCTCACCTTACCCTTCCCTTCTTTTCTGGCTGCTATCATTTGCCTGCTTCTCATTCACATGTGTCTCTCATTCACTTGTGTCTTTCATCTAAACAATAGTTGATGCTAAGGTTTTTGGCAGCAGATTTTGGCACTTGGACTTATAACACAAAGCTAGAAGGTGCTGTGAAAGATCATAGCTTCAAATTCTAAGTTGTCCAACAAGTGGTGCAGGTGTAATTGAAGTAGTGCTTAGAATTTTGAATCTTTCATGCTTTAGTGTTTGCAGAAATCCTTGTATTTTTCTCCGGATTTTCATTTTCTGCAATTATGAAATATCTGCCTGCATTTAACTTAAGAGAAGTTTTATTAAGACTATTGTTAAAGCTCATTTTAGACCTGACATTGTTCTTACAATCGCAGATAATCAGTTTGAATTTTCTAAAAGGAAGAAGTGTTTTGGATCATTTAATTAACCACTGTAATCTGTATGTAATGCCTAGCTGACTTCTGGAGTTACGGAACGTAGTACTTCAGGTCGCTCAATTAGAGGTGGACAGAAGTGGAGTTTATCAACGTGAGGTTCTGTATTAATGTTAATTAAGAAGATCTTTACACATTAGATGTATTATCTTAGCTAGACATAGTTTGTCGGGGAGATACCATCTGTTGTGGAGAAGGGGTCATAAAGTGCCGAGTTGAGTTCCCTGGGCACAAAAGCACCGGCTGAACATCTGCTGGAACTGGGCTCGCAGATTCAAGCCCCTTTGTTGTTCAAGGAGTAAATCATTCCATCAGAATGAGGAATAGGATATTACTCAATATGAGGAACAGTGGCAAGGTTTCACTGTGAAATGTGATCCTCGTGATCTACAAGTTCTCATGGTATCAAAGAATGTACTGATCATGTGCAGCACACCAGTTCATCCTGGTCTCTCATCTTCCCCTTCCTTTATCTTTTCTCCACCCTCCAAGACAAAGTTTTCCCCCAATCATGAAGGAAGTGAGGGAGCCTGGATGTTACCTCGGAGAGAAAACTAGAGGAAGGGCTGGGTCACTTAGTCAAGCAAGAGGGAGGAGAAGGAAATGGTCATTGAAAAATAAGGTTCTAAACACAGGACCTTGGGCTAAAAATAGGTCGAAAGACTTATAAAGAAATGAGGAAAGGAAATAATATAGGCAAAGCAATTCAATCAGATGTAATTAGTAATGGCTTTCAAAGTCCATGCCACATGTGAGACTAACTACCACCATGATAATGTAGAGCATAAGTTCTCTCTCTGTACTGAACCATTATGAAATTAATTGTGTATCTTCTCCCTGCAGCCCACCTGTGGGGCTTACTGGTTGACTGTAACTCCATGTTGATCTGAATCCTTACTGATGCCTTCATCTGTCATATCCTGGCTATTGCAGCACATTTCTTGTGGCTTTTCTCTCTTCCTCGGATATGATGATTTATGCTATCTTACATTTTTACCATTCAGAAAAACACAACAAATGAAGAAGTGGATTGGGTCACATCCACTTACTATATTAGTATACATTGAATCTGTAGAACAGTCAAGCAAAAAAAAAAAAAAAAGTGGCTGTTGGTCTTTGTATTGAGCAAACAAGCTGATGTATTCCATTTTAGCCCATCGTAAGTTGGGCAGATTTTCATTCCATTTTTTAAATTTTGCTTCTTCTAGTTATTACTTTAGAGTGATATTTTTCAGCTACTCCCTGTAGTTCTGTGAGCAACTGTAGAAGCCATACAGTCTGTTTGTGAGCATTTTAGTATATTCCTCTCCTTTTTTAATGCTGAAAGGACTCAGTGCAAAAAGTCAACTACTTCAAAATCTGTTCTGTCGGAATGCTAATATTTTATACCTGTGTTACCCTAGCATCTTATCTCACAGAGATCATTTTAAACAAGCTGAAAAAGGCTGGCAAGAAGTAGTATGGGCCTCTACGTAGAACTCTGAGTCCCTGATAAATTCTACTCTTGAGAGCTGGGAGAAGAAAGAAGGAAAAAAAAAACAAAAAACAACACCAACGTTTTTGTTCATAGACTTTTAAGGTCAACTATAGCTTTCGTAGACTTTGAAGTACATTACAGATACAGATAACATGCTGAAACAGTTACTCATTTCAAGTTGTGAGAAAGAGTATTTGAAGATCTAGCAGAAAGGTGTTATGTTTTCAAATGGCAAGGCAGTTAAAATCTCTTTTAATTTTAGTTTCAGGAAAATCTGTTAAAGGGAATCAGTTTTATTTTGTTTCCAGGGTAAAGAGCATCGTCTCTTCCTGTACTAATTCTGGTTTATGACTAGGATTCATCAATGCTTGCTGCACACTTCCATTTCTCAACTTCACAGGATAGTAGACAGGCAAAACTGTTGTGTCTCTGGCTAAGAATTATAAGGGCAGGCTTATAGGCTTATTTCCCCCTCTCTTTGGGAGTGCAGGTTGAACATAAAGAGTGTAAAACTTATTCATTTTCTTACTGTTTGAGAATTGGTAAGTGGCACTATTGCTTGTGAGCATTCTCTGAGTTCTGCAATGGGACCACTCCTTGATATCTGCTTACATTTCTCTTAATTTGCATACAGTGCCCAACAGAGCATGCAAAAAGTAGGTGCTATTTCACCTAACTGGAAGAGTTTTAGCAGCTGTAAAGACTGGGAAACTTAAATATTGAGGAGCAACATTTATCAAGAGGGATTTTTATGTATATCAAGACAATTTCCCTATTTCCTTTACATACATAAGCTGGAACTTAGTGGAAGCAGGAAGTTTCTTTCTTTCACTTCTTGAGAAAAGTACTTTTTGTTCATTATTTCTTTTCTGTCACAAACAAAGCTTTGCTAGCAGATTCTTGCCCAGTGACAGTATCCCTGTGAGATATGATTTTCAACTCATTCTCTGAAATCAGCTAGTTATGGTTGTTTGTAGGCTCAGGGTAACACATATTTGCAGCCCCTTTTTTAATATTTTTATGAGGGATATATCTATTAACACCAGATGTAGATCTGCCATCCATAGTGCCTGTCATCTAGCTAAAGATGCTCATACAAGAGCATTTTACCTGACTCTGCTTCATGCATTTGTCTTAATTTATCTGCAGATGCAGTGGGAAATTAATTTTTACAAGATTGAAAGTTGTCAGGACGGAGAGCAGGACAGAGACCTGATTCTTACTGCAGTGCTCGAGTTTTCAGACAGTGGTTTCCCAAACTGCTGCCTGGAGAGATCTGGGTATTAATGTAGTGCAGGGTCCTCATTCTGTTACTTCCAGCTGTCTCAGACTCAAATCTTTGGAGACCTAGCAGTGTGAAAGCATATAGGACAGATAAAGCAAAATAGAAATAGAAGAGCTCAGCCATCTCCCTAGAAACATTAACTTTCTAGAAGCTGATGAAAAGAACCATATCTGTGGCAGTACAGACATTCATATAATATACTGCATTTGCCAACTCCTTTTTTTGCTGTAGGTTGCTAGGGATGTCTTGAATGTGAATGAGAAGTAGGCAAATGATAGGAGCCAGAAAAGAAGGGAAGGGTAAGGTGAGCTCCCCGCTGAAGTGAGATGCATTTAATCAGAACATTTCTGAAAGCATTCTGTAATGCTTTGACTGTCGGATACAAAAAGTCAGATAATTTAGAAGAGACTATATTAAAAGATATGAGAAGTTTATTGCTTCTTAATAGAACTTAATATATATTTATTTCCTTTTCTTTGTCCTTGATTCAAAATAAAATGTTTTGACTCTTTCTTCAGCTTTGCAGAACTGGGCTCTGTTTTCAGGTTCCATTTCTGATGTTTATGAACATCCAGATTCAAAACATGAATGAAAAATTTGCTATTTTTGAACTTAAAAGTCGTAGAATGTGCCAAACATCATCAATTCTGTTTGGTTTTAGAGGTGGACAGGCAGATGTGAGCTTCCACATTGCACGATTTTAGTTCAGTTCTTTCTACTAGTAAAGTAAAATAATATCCCTACACAAGAAGTACCTTTGATTGTATTCAAGTAGAAGATGGCCTTCTAAGAAACACAATGATTTCTATGCAGCTGATTGCCTTGAAAAGTGGCAGAATGTTCCCAAAAGTGTTATTCCAGCATACTTGAGAAAAATGTAACAAGGAACAGATCCATTAAGGTAGGTTAGGCCTTTTCTCTCTGTTGCATTGGAACAGTGGGAACTAAATCTATTGCCAGAGCAATCTGCTGGAACAAAGTGCTGTTCTTTAAACTACAGGGAGTTTAATAACTCTCGCTTGAAAAAGGGTATGGCTGGGTATTGCCATGCAGGCAAGTATTAATTAATCTTTCCCATGTTCTTTCAAGAAATTATCTGACATGCAAGGGTCACAAGTTGAAATGACACCATATCCTCAAGTGGAAGAAAGATTACTCCAGAAATACGTGGAAAAAGTGTTTCTATTTAAAAAAAAAAAAAAAAAAAGGGGTGGGGGGAAGGGTGCTTGAAGTCTCTATAATGATTGTATTTTTATTTTTTTTAATAAAGAAGGTATCCTTATTAAATGGTATTCTGTTAAAAAAAGGAAACTCCAGAAGATATTTTATTATTCTATTAGGGAAAGTTTGCTTTAACTCTTTGAAATGACCTGAAACTTGCAAAGGGATAGCTTTCATGAAGTTGTAATCGTATGATCTGTCAGTAAAATAGCCTGTGTGTTCTCACTGCCACTCTGTATCATCTCAGAAATGACAGTGCATCCTGCTGCATGACATGTACAGGCATTTGGTTGCATCAAATTTGTTCCCTCTCTGTGTAAGGAGGCAGAAGGTTGTTAAGTTTTGTTTAGCTTTTAAAGATTTTTAAGTTATGATAAGAATTCTCCAGCAAGTTGGGAAGAATTCCCCATGGAGCTCAAAGTCATTGTTGGCGTATCTTGTGGTGCAAAACTGCAACAAGCAGTTCAAATGTAAACACAGCTGAAATTAAGACATCTTAGTTTAAAAACAAAAGAATAAGGTTTGATCTGGCTTATGCTTTTCAAAATGGTAGAAAATAATTATAATTATTTGTATGTCTATATAACTGAAGTGACAGTCCAAATACAGGAAGAGTGAAGGAGGATACTTCTACATTTGTGTGAACACTCTAAAGATAAGCAGGCTTAGAAGGAAAGATATGTGGCTCTCATGTACCATATTCAGTTCTTTCTAGATTCGGCTTATGTTAGGAAACATGGCTACTTAGAACAGAACCTGAAAAGAGCTCACTAGCAGTCAAAGTTCATTTCACAAGGTGTCACTGATTTACATGTATAAATGTCTCCATGTAAACTAGATCTGAAGCTTTTTTGTAATGTGGATGGGTGGCATAGCTGGGATGGAAGTGCGGTGGCGTTTGGCTTTTGCTTGTAGTCCTGGGGTCCCTTTTGGCAGGTGAAGCTAATGCTGCCACAGCTGTTTTTGCTTGTTCCTTGCACAGTTAAAATTTCTTGGGATGTGTCTACACACATGCAGTTCTACCTCTGAATTGCCCTGTGAACTGATTGAAAAGCACGGAACAGAGTTCTGGGTGGGGTTTATAGGCATCCAAATTAAAACCATTTTCAAGTGTTTTTTCTGTGACCAGCACCACTATCTCAAATCTGTAGAACAGGTCCTGATCTTTGATTCTCTAGCACATTTCTTATCTCAGGACTGGCAAACACATGCTCAAAGCAGTGCTACCCTGCTGCCTAGTGCAGTGCCTGCCCAGTGATGCACTAGTCCAGCACACAGGCATAAAGGTAGTTGAATGAGCCAAGTGATCACCTAAAGAACTTGTGTTGCTTTGTCCTATATAACTCAGTCCTGAAATTAGTCAATTAGTCGCTGCCTATGCCATCCTGTGTGCTGAGGTGCATGTGGCACTGCTAGGGAGGTATGCAATAGCATCACCTGTTGACTTTGTATTGCAGGAAACTGTTCATTGAATCAGTCACCTGGAAAAGCAGAGAGTACTAAAAAGTACCTGGCTGATGGAGGACTATGAATTAGTCATATTTACTATAGGATGTCATATTTACAATAGGACTTATTCCTAGCATAGGTGTCTGTGGGTGCTGTTCTGTAAACTGTGAGAAAGGTGCTGATGACTTGTTCATTTCCTCCCTTCTCCTATCCTACGGACAGTTGTCTTATGATTTTTCTCAGCTGTCTCATTATGATTGATATTTCTGAGCAGCCTATGATATTTGCCCTCAAAATATCTTTGTACTGCCAGAGGCACACCTGGCAAAGACTGTTAACCCATTGACTTCCCTTTCATCAACACCCCCACCTTTCATGGTTTATTTTGCCTGCTAGCCTCTCCTTTTAAGGATATTTTGCTAGTTGTTGCAATCATGTGATTGTTCATATACTTTTCTGGTCATTCCACAAGAATGGGAAAAAAAGGAAGATTATCCTTTACTTCTCTCCCAGCTGTGAACCATTAATTTATTTGCAGACTGATTACAAGAGTGAGAGGATCAAAAATTGCAAGCCTATCAGTCACCTTACAACTTCCTTTGTATGGCCAAGCTATTCTATACCAAAGTACAGAAGATATGCAGTTTTAAAAAATTGAGGAACATTCAAGTTTTCCTGTGCATCTTTATTTCCATCTACACGAGCACTTTTATCTGATAAAAATTCTGTGGTCAAACAGTGTAGTTCTGCAAAATATGTATAGTAAGGATTCTTACTGCTGTTTTATAACAAATTGAATTAATGAATAAAATCAACCTCTGTTTACCTGTTTAACTTTCAGGTATTTCAAAAACAACTCAAGCAGCTGTGGCTGCACATTCCTGTTTATCGTTTCCTATGGGCAGAAGACATAACCCAGGGCTCCGCAATCTTAACAGCTGCCATTAACTTGTTGACAAGATATTGTACTTGTTGCACTATGTTTTATAAGTAAACTATTGCGTGTGTTATAGAAAGAGGCCAGCATTTCCTTTCTGTTACTAATGGATGAATATTATTGAAATAATTTGAAGAATTTCTAGAAAAATGGTAAACACTTGCTACTGTTATGAAGTAGCTCAGTATCTGACTGGTCATTCAATCCGGTCATTACAAATAGTGAGTCAAAATTTGTCCCTCGCTACACCCGCATAGATCGACTGACGTCACAATTTGTGACCTTCGAACATCCGTATTTATAGCTACAAGTGAGGCAAGTCGGAACTGTAAAGATGGTGGTATTGTATCCCTCACAGAATCATTAGCCATTCTAGTAATGGCTCTGATTAGATCAATACAATTAGAAGGAAGAAGCAGCAGTAGCACCTTGCCAAGCTGTAATTAGGTTTCTGTTTTGGCTTTCGTTGACAGGCTTCACTTATGTTTTTCAGTAGTGAAGATGGCTGAAGATTTTCAGTCTCTTGAGATTTACTGGAAAAAAGGACATCCTGATTTCCAGTCAACCTTCAAGTGGTATTTTTGGTCTTTCTCCTTAAGCACAAATTGTTTAAATGGTTCCTAGCTAGTATATCAGGTCTTGTCTTGCTGTTCTGAAGACGAGACACAAAATGAAACCCATGTCTATAAAACTAGCATGTTAAAACTGAGGGAGAAACCAACTTGCTGATTTCAGTGCTCCTAGGTGTATGTGTGGGATGGAAGAAAAGCCAACGGAAGGCACTTGTGTAGCTAAAGGGATATCTTTCCCTTGCTACTAGCTGTAGATGTCATCTTGCACACCCCAATCCTTCCTTTTGAGGCAGCCACAAAAGCACTCACATCTGATTATCTGCAGCTCTGGCAGTGACTCATTTCCAGCTGTTCCCAAGAAATCAGCTGCTCTAGGTACCTACTTACTGTCACAACTGACCTAGCTGAGAGTTGTAGCGAAGTTCTCCTTAGTAGTCTTAAAATAAGATTGTCTTACACGTAATCTAGGCTAAAACGTCACAATAGACATATTGCGATTTGTGCGTGATACCTGATGAGCATTGTTTATGGCTTTAGCAATGATTCAATGTATGAAACGTTGAGCGATGCTGCTATCTTATATGTGTACTGATTTAAACACCTGCATGGCACTGCTGTGATTTAGACAGTGGGGGAAGGTGTATGAGGCAGTGAGCAGCTCAGGAAGCTCCAGGCTGGTACTCCCTTGCAGTTCTCACCATCTCTGTTAGCAGTGCTGCCTGCATTCTATATGTACGAGTGGTATGAATGATTAACTTAACTGCAGCAGGAGGCACCAAAAGTTTCAGTTATTACTGCTTGCAGGTCAGTGGGAAAACAGGGTATAAATTGCAGGCATTCAGAGTTCTGTTCCAGCGCTTTCCTTACAGGCACCTTCAGTGAAATCATGAGAGTATTAAAATGCCCAGAGGGCAGTGCCTGTTACTATTCATGTCACATTAAACCTGTTCAGTTTATTCATTTCTGTTTTTAATGGCCACGGAGGGCTAAGTGTTCTCAACTATTAGTTTCTTTCAGAGAATAGGGAGAACAATAGCTTCCTGTGCTACGTACTACACATAGTGGTTTTGGGAAAAAAATATAAAGTACATTGAACTCTTGAAAAACTCTTTTTGGAGGGTTGTTTTTCTCTGAATTCCATATCAGCCTTATCTTGGGAACTTCAGGCTTGTGATTCAATGGAAATGATAAGTACTCATGTTTTTGTTGTTGCATACTTTATATTCTTACACTGCATTTGTGTTCATTTTGTAAATACAAGCTGCTACAGGAATGCTTGATACTTACTAGTTAGCAAAATGTTTGTTTATTTCACGAAGTTTAAAATAAAGTGGCTTGTCAGTCCAAAGTATACAGTTCTCCTGCAGCTCTGGGGACATTTCCTTCTCTTGCATGCCTGCGGTCTCCAGTGGAGTGGAAGGAGTTCTGGGTCATTCACAGTAGATTAGTTTAGTTTAACTGTGGAATATAATTTTTAAGATTATATAAGGGACCTCAATATCTGTGGTCTATATTTTAGAGTAAAGAAGACAATGACTTTCATGGGTCATATTAACAGTTGATTCAAGCCTGGGATGTGTATGGAATTACCTTGAGCATATTACAGGTGGTGCAGGAAAAACCAGCTTTTTGTATGGAAGGCAGAGTTCAGCAGCTGATAATGTAACAGTGCATCTAATTACTGTGAAACAATGAATGCAATCTGTAATTAACTGTTCACAAGAAAGACTGCCAAAGAAAACAGAAGTTGTAGTAACTAAGACAAATTCTGGTTCATGATGATGGTAGATGTGATTCACCAAAGAAAAAGAGAACAAATGCCTCTTCAGGAATTGATGTTCCTGAGCTGAAAATTGGGTAAAGGACTTCTTCCTGCACAGGAATCCGTATCAGGGCACCCATAAACCTTTACAGAATTGAGTGTGAGATGTTTTTGCTACGTTAAAGTGTCCAAAAAGGTGGAAGGAATTCAGCAGTTCTGCCATCAGTCACTCCTTTACATTTTGTTATTTCTTGCAATAGGGAGTGAAAAAGCCATGGATTTGCTATCTTTCTATTGCCCTCAAAGTGTACACTTTGACGAAAGCTCACTTCACTTCAGTTGGCTAAAGTCTGTTTTTTCAGGCCTTAGGGGAAAAGTTAGTTTGAGTGCTAATAAGGAATATAGAAAGATCTCCAGCTTTGAGGAAAGAGAGGTACCTAACAAGGATAGTCCAGAAATGGTTAGGAGATATTAAGCAAGGAGTTTTCCTCTGCTGTACAAGCACGAGGACTTCTCAAATCAGCGGGGAGTAAAAGGGGCATGTTGGAGGCAGGCAGATGTTGTGTCCTGCTGCTTCAAGTGACGGTACAGCAGGGATGTGCATTTCTAGTTCATGCTAGAAAGACTAAAGAACTATATCTGGGGCCTGTCAGGAAGAAGAGCAGGTGAATTTTGATTTTAAAATAATAACTAAAAAAAAACTGATAAAACAACACCATAATGCTGAAGTCTGGATGAGCAGACATTTTGGACCATGGAAGTTGAGTGCTAACTCTTATAAATTTTTGTTTTACAGAATGAGCCTGAGTAATTTGAAAGCCATTGCTTTTTCTCTAATGAAAACAGTGCTTCCTCCCTTTCCACCAGGATTTCTTTGGAACCACGTTCCCACATGGCTCTGTATTTTTCTGCCCCTTTTTAGTGAGGGGGCAGCAGGAATAGAAGCAGTGTGCTGACACACCTCGTATGCATTGTCCTGTAATGAAGTACCCAGCTTGATCACATGGAGAATTACGTTCATCCCTTAGAAGATGAAAAGTAGAAAATTGCTGTTCCCAATAGAAATTCTGAATCAGACTTCGAGTTCTCTGGAGATGTTAATTTTAATAAGGAAGATAAAACAATTGGATACTGTTTGTTATTATACTGATAAAGATACTGCTTCTAACAGTGATAAGGATTCCCTTCTTGTGATTAATAACTCTACCAGATGAGAAGCTGGACTAAATGCTCTTTGAAATAGGATCAGTCAGTGCTCATAATTTTAAATTTTTTCCATCAGATATTTCAGATTCCATGTATTTCAAGCAAAAGACTGTTGAACATTTATACCAATTATGTAGCTTGTAGTTCAGAAGATAAAGTTGTCACGCTTCATGCACTGATCTTTTATGAGTATGTCATGTGAGCTCACTGAAATTCAGGGAGATTTTTCATACAATTTTCTCATTTCCTAAGAAATTTTTGCCTCTGTCCTAGTTTTGACTTGGGACTCTTTGTAGATGGAACAAATGATAGTTCTGTCAGCAGAATAAAAGATCTCATTCTTCTTAACTCTCTTCCATTCTAGCATTGTAGTACCAACGCGAGGACTTATACTACAGTAGAAATGTCATTAAAAATTCTTAGTTGCTGAGTATATTCCTAAGACTTCCCAACATGAACTGAACAATTTAGTTTTTTCATTTAAATTTTGAAAACTTAAAATCTGCACACTGTAGAGATACATTTCCTGGGTTGTAGATGATACTGATTGTCTTGTAGCTCGTAGTGATGTGTTGTGAATAGCCGCTATTAAACTGGTATTTCATCAGCTTTCCTTCCCTGAGAACTACAAAGGATTTATATGTACTAAAACTCTGTTTTCTGAGAATCACAGAGGCTAATTAAATTAGCAACACTTCCTTGACACCCCAGGAAGGCTTTTATTGACGGTTAATCGTCATGTATCCCCCTTGCTTAGAGCTCTGTGTTCAGCCCACGCAACAGAACTCTCTTCTCTTTAACAATATTGAAAGCCTGAATGCTTCACTGTCCTTGTCAGGTGCTAATCTGTAAGATTATTTTCTTGCTGACATGCACAAATAGGTTCTGACACATAGTCACTCAGCTATGTGAGGTTAACTACTCAAAAACTTTAAGGGAGCAGATGTTTTTTCTTACGTACACGTTTTAGGATCTTCAATGGAATTTTAAAATAAATATAATTATAGAGAAGGTGCAGAGTTAAGTTTTGAAGTTAAGTAATGTGAATGAGGGGCAGAAGAAAAGTCTTTAGTGATGTACTTGCATGAATTTCATTTAATTATTCACAGGTGTTTGTGTAGTGAAGGTTTGTTGTATAGTATCTTTTAGTGCCAGTGTTTCTATTGATGTTAAGAGATATACATGTTGGATCTTAAAGTGCAACTAATTTACAAATAGACTTCATGACATGCCATATATGGATAAGAAAATTGGATGTAATATCATGTAATTACAGCTTAATAAGTAATCCTGCCCCTTGCTCCTGGGCCCAGTGACAATAAAAAATAATCAATGTACATTGAGGCGTGTCTCTTTTGATAGTACTGGTGTCAGAGAAAGGAGTGACTGGCAGTTTTCCGTCTAATTCTCAAAGAATTCAAAAAATCAATGTTTTGCATGCATTAAGTGTTACTGAGTGAAACGTTAGTTGATTTGGTTGTACCAGACTCAGGGTCTCAGGGTCTCAGACTCAGGGTATTCCCCTTCATCATTCTTGTAGACGTTTCAAATACATAGGAAACAGCACAGCTCTCCTGAAGCATGCTGGTGTACCTCCTTAGAACAGCATACCATATTGCCTCTTCTCAGGTGTCACCTTATCTCAGCTTGGATCTACAGGAGAGCATAGTTAGGATTCTTGCAACCATATTAGTTGCCTCATTACCCGTATGACTCATTCCTCTAATCTAACATAGGCAACACTTGTTGGCATAATCAGTATTTTTGATTACAAGTGACAATTTTTAGGCATCTGTGTCCCTGAGCACATTTGCTGATTGCCACGGCAGATGAATGATTGCAATAGTGTGAGTGAGAGGACTGCTTAACCTCAGTCAGATTTACAGTGGCTTTTTTTCACACTACTTCCTTTATTTACACCATTGTAAATAAGTTTACGCAATTGTGACTTGACGCGAAGTCTCTTTGCTTTACATAACTGCGGGCTGCATTTCCAAATGAAGTCAGATGTGACTTAAGAAGCTTTCGAGACTAAGTATGACTGTCAACCTTGTAGGGTCATCTTTATTCATTTCCTTTGCACAGATACTGCATACTCTATGTCGTAGGTCTCCCTCTCTTATTTGCAGTCCAGTAATGACTATTAACACTGCTAACCAATTGCATTCTGTCTTTTCTTTGAATTTACACTTCAGATTTTGTCTTACATTTCCATACTCTTCCATGATTATTATTTTTTTTTTTCATTTTCTTCAAATCTGACTGCTTTTTTAGTTGCTTACTTCTATGGCATTAAAGCTTGATTTATTTTACACCTGCACTGTTTCAAAGAATTATTGTTCTGGTATGACTGGGAGGTATTTCATCCTGTATCAGTACTTCCTCAATTTCAATTAGGTTCTTTTAACAGGAATTGGGTTGATAGTTTAAAAAATTCTACTGAAGTTTCAAGAACATTTGTCCCAAGCTGTTCCAGAGAATAATTACGATTACGCGGCAAGGTTTGAAAAACCACTGGAGCCACAAATAATTCTTTGACAAATAAAATAATTTAAATGGAATATAAATTTACTACTGACATTGAAATGAAAGTAATCATTTACAGATAATTCAGTTGAATTAGTAACGCTGTAAATTCCAGCAACAGAATCTTGTGCCATCTTAGGCTTATTGGAAAAGGCTAGTCTGCGACAGACTTGGTTAGCCTATTGGACCATCAGATATTGGAAAACAGAGAGGTTAGATAACTGCCATAGTTGCAAACTAACCCTCTGTACCAATCTTTTGTAATAATTTTGGAGAAAGACCTGTCTTGGATGCAATTTCTTCTTGTAATATGTATGAAAAATAAAATACCAAATAGGCTGGTGTTGGAACAAACTAGCTGTTCAGAAAGAAAGGGGGCTGTTAGAAGGTGAGCAGCATCTGAGACTTCAGGATAAAATAAGAATAATAAATAAGGTATAAGATATAAGAATAAATAAATAAGAAATGTTAAAACCAATGTTGTTTCTCAAATGAAATCGCTGCTGGTAAAGGGGATTAGAATTAATAATTGTTGTTCCTGTGTTGAATAATATTCTAACGATAACACCAAGTGCTGTATGCCAAAAAAAGCCTTACCTCTATTCCCAACAATTGTTTTGAGCTGTAGTAGAACTGGTAAGACAGAAGACTGGAAGATGGAGCTCTGAGAGCATCAAAGAATACAGGGCTTTTTTTGCAAGAGGAAGTCTTACTTAGCTGAGAATTCCTTGAATGTGTTGTTAGAATGAGAGGTGAATATGATCCAGATGATGCGGTTTAATCTGTTACAATTTCGATTAATATGTCCTAAAGAAACAAAATAATCATGGGGTAAAAGCCAAGATACATCTGGAATCAAAGACATTAATGGCTACTTGGATTCCCTGTCAGTCTTCCTCCATGCTGGCAGTTTTACAGGCACTGATGTGGAACTAAATGTGGTACTGGTTATTCTGTCATTGAAATGGACTTCAAATCAGATCTGGCTACAGTTGTATTTTCTTTTAATTGTTTAGGGAAATCATGGCAAAGCAGCATATTTTATGGTCATTTTCAGTGATGACTTAACCTAGTAAAGGAAATAATTCTTCCATAAATTATATGATGAAGGCTGTCAAGTTTTCTTCTTCATTGGTTTTGAAAGGTCAGTACTGATTATACAGCTCTTTCTCTTCCATGTATTAAGTGATAATTATAAGCATGTTGAGAGTGGTCCTGATATTGGTTAATGTAAATGTATGATTTGAACAACTTGAATGCTAGATAAAAATGTTCTGAAGAAGACAAATAGAGTTTGTTGAAGGGTGACTGACACTGCAAGAGCTTTAACACATGAAAACACAATCACTTGCAAAGTTACATTGAAATAATTCTCAGTGATTTCTGAAAATAATGTGATATGTCATATGATCAATGACGGCATTTAAAGAAATCAGAATTGACTCAGAAAATGTATGCAAACCAAAAAAGCCTTCAGTGCGATCATTACAGCAAGACCTAGTTTCAGCACAGTCCCTCTTTAACTGAGCAGCAATAGACTTCTTGCCTTTGTCAAGTGAAATTGGGTTAAAGTGAGTCTCTAGAGGCACAAAATGCTAAAAAATCTACAGTGCTGATGCTGGCAAGCTTACAAACTGTGACCTGCCTTTAGCTTATTCCATGCAGGTTAACCAATGGGGTCTTCTGTTTCCAAAACTCTGTTCAGGTTTTGTCTAAGAGTAAGTTAAATGAGTTTCATAAAAGAAGAGAAAAATCTCTGGGTCTGGCTTTTCTCCAGGGCATAATGCAGATGTGCAGTAGTTTACTCTGCAATTTAAGGAGCTCTCTGTGAGTCAGAGTCCCCAGTGCTGTTCTTGGCACCATTTTCAGAACTGAGGTTACTGGGCCCATCCTGTACAACCATCTCTGTTTTTCTGTGTTTTATTACTTTGGAGACCATGTTTAGAAAGCCATTCCTGTTCAGCAATTATTTTTGCAATGTCTTCATGTCTAGGAGCATAGTGTACGTTTGAAATTTCTTGTAGATTCACAAGCTTCAGTTAAACTGAAGAGGCAAATAGGAAAGTTTGTTCAGAGCACTTATTTCAGATGCATGCAAGTTGTTTCGTTTCTGTATCAGCATTTCCCACCTTCCATCTATCTTTGTCCGATTGAATGAAGGATAACTGTCTTTTCAGACAGATGTTTCTAGGTGGTAGGAAACCTATCTATGCTGGCAGCCTCTGTCATGCACAGCCCCATGCACCTGAGAGCTCCATGGCTGTAGGATTCCAGCCCATTCTCCCTGTTTGAATCCCTGTTCTCCCATTCTTTGCAATGTCCAGCCTGCGTGCAGCTGGGTGCTTAGCAGATGGTGTGTCTCTGCTTCCTTTTATTCAGCAAGCTGCTCTTTGCAGCACTAGAACCAGCATGAGGTTCAGCCTCTCCATCCTAAATCATGAGTCTGGTTGAGATTTTTCTGTGATATGTTTTTGTTTTGTTTTTTGTTTTTAATTTTGAATCCTAAGTCAGGATAAATACAATCTAGAAGGTATCTTCCTAATAGTAATACTTCCAGGGCTGGAAATGATTCTTCAGTTTCAGATCTGCTTGTGTGGTGTATTTATATAACCTGAAAATCTTTTTAACTTTACTCAAGTCAATGAAGTTCTTTTAGCAATGGCAGCACCTATTTATACTAAAAGAGCAAAAGTGAGTAGTGGTGATTGTCCTGCTTTTCAGACCCTTTAGTGAGATTACATGACTAGTGGAACTGTTTTCCAAAAAATTAAAAAAAAAGAAAAAGAAAAAGAAAAAGAAAAAATAAAATGCTGCCATGGTATTTCTAGTTTAAAAAGCTGTGTGTAATAAGAATAGCTGCCATGCATTCGGGCCAATACACCAATTAGCTTATTCCCTGCTTTTTGATGTATCGTCAAGGAAAAAACTGCTTTGAATATACTTTTCTTTGGCAGTCATGACTTTAACCTCACAGTATTCCCAGGAGTGAGGCATGGGGAAATTAGATAAACGTGTTCAGTCACAGCAAATTAAAAAGCTGAACTACTTCTGCAGGCAATGTGCCTTGTAGAACCTACATGCTGCATAATGGATTAGAATTCTAGGCAAAGATTTTATTTCTGGAAGGAATCATATTTCTTAGAAAGATCTGCAGTAAATGCACCAAACATTTCTATGTTTCTATAAAAGGCAAAAAGCAGAGAAATTTGGTTTTGTTGGTAGAGAGGAGGAGCATGTGTCAAAGATCAAAAAAAAAAAAAAAGAAAAAAAGGAAGGAGGTGATTTGTTTGAGGTTTCTTTTTCTTTGTTAGTGTGTTTATGTTTCTGTGTATCATAACAGAAATTGACAACATTCACATCCGCATGGTCTTGTGAGAAGGAAGTTGCCTGAGAAGCAGAGGGCTGTATAACACTCACAGATTTTTGGTCTTTTATGGTCTTCTTGAATTCAGGGCTGATCCATCTAAAAGGGAGTGCCCTCAGTTACTCTCTCATTAAAATATAAAACAAATCATATTCAAAGGAACTGTAGATTCCTCCATTTGTCTAAAAGCAAGATCATTGTAACTGATGGTTTCATCTGCTTAAGGAAAAGAAAAAAAGAAACAACACACACACACACACACACGAAACAAACAAAAACAAAGACCAACATTGATGATTGAGAAGTGTGTGCTTCCCGTCAGTTCATTCCAATTATAGTTTATACTGCAAATGCTGCAGCTGAAGTCCATTACTGCTTGTCCTCTCTGAAGGGATTTAGGCATTTTATTTCTTATTTATTATTATTCATATTATTCATATTTATTCCTCCTCATGTAGTTGGACTGCTGTCACATCCCTTATCTTGCCCGTTTCTGTGATGGATGCAGTTTGTCTGATTCCTGTTTACAGGCAGTGCCCCCTGAACCTCTGAATGCTTGGGGTGGTGTCCCCTCGTGTCTCCCAGTGGCCCGTGTCCTTGGCACTTACAGCTGCATCCAGTCTTTCAGATGAAGCTTTACCAGTCTTTAAGCAGATAGAGAAGAAGGAGGATTGTGTGTGTTGTATAGGCCTTACTCCAACACAGACCCTTCAGTTCCGTACCTACATTTTTCACAGCAGCTCACGTTGTAGCGTCATCTTCAGCCTGTGAACAATTGTAAGCTTTCCTATGAGCAATTGTAAGCATTCCTATGAAACTGCAGCCTGGATAGTAGTACCATAGCCAGCACTATTTTCTCATTTTAATCTCATTTTCTTAAATTTGCCAGAAGATCTGCATTTTTATTGGATTGGTTTTTAGTTTGCCAAAACTGCCTGGAGTTCTTAACTTAAATCTTCACCAGTACCGAAGTCCTGAATGTTAAACAATGGTAATTTCTATTCCACTGTTCCTGTTGTTTTGGAAATATGGAACAGTTTCAAAATGCCGCCCTCTACCACAAAGACATTGGTGTCTTGTGCAGACAAAGGCAGCCTCACATTCCCATAATCCCTTCAACAATGTGGGGCTATTTAGAGCTGCTGTCATAACCGCTCAGCTGATGTTTGGTAATATTAAGTTACTAGTCTTAACATTTAATGTACAGTGTATAAAGAGGACAAGGAAGCTGGGAATTTTCCAGAGAGTTTCAGGAGTGGATATCAGTTTGGCTGGTGCACAGGGCTGTGTACACCAAGGGAAGAAGGAAAGCTGCTTAAAGCAGAGCATTTGATGTCTCAAACTGTGTCGTCTCCTGCTTCTTTCTAGCCTACTTGCCTCAGTTGAAGCGAGTCATAATGTTGTGCTTATATTTTGCTGTATGACTGAAAAGATCCCAGAAATGTGAAAATGAAAGGGAACTTGAGAGGTCATGCACTCTACAGAGGTAGCATTAAGTATACACAAATATAAACAGTTATAAATTCCAGAGACACTTTTGTGTTCAACCTTTTTATCCTCTCAGTACCATCCTTTTGTACAGGTGGAGCCTTTTACTTCCTCACATACTTCCTCATGTTCTGTCAAAGCTCTCTTCTGGACTGTATCATTCCCATTCCTTCAACCTTTTATTTTCTAGGAAACCTCACCCTTCTCTGGACTCTCTTCAGCTTGCTGTACATATTTGTTTCTTTAAAGCAGCACCGTGCTCCTCTTTGTCAGCACCCAGAAGCACTGGATTTTCACTGCTTTTCTCCAGGCCACAACAAAACTGATAATTTAGCACAAGCTGATTTACTTTTTCTGAAGCCATCGCATTGCTAATTTGGTGTGCGTGCACATTACACCCTAATACTCCTCTGCCCTTTTGCGAGTAAGCAACTATTCTTCATTTTGAATTTGTGTGTTTTTGTTCTCAAGGGTGCTGGTTTGTTCTTCTCCTTGAATTTCATCTTTCTGCTTTGAACTTTTTCTCCACCTAATCAAAATCCTATTAAAATTTTGTTCTCCACAGAGTGATTGAAGTTCCTTCCATTTTTGCATTGTCACAGATATTACAACTGTAACATTCACTGTTTGATCCAAATCGTTAACAAAAACATTGGCTTGTTCCAGGCCTGTGGGAACTGACTTAAATGGCTTCTGTACTTGCCAAGCAAAACACAGATGACTACTGTATGTATACTTTCTCAGTTAGTACGACCACCTGCTGTTCCATCTCAACTGTATTCCACTACTTTCTCCAGAAAAATGCTATGTAGGAATGTGCCAGAAGCAAATCTATTCCCTCTTCTTTTTGAGGCTGATAGCTCTCTTGCACCAGGGTGTATAGATGCTTTCATGCAATTTGGTCTTGACAATGCTGTGTGGTTCTTGATTTTTTTTTAATTTTTTTTTTTTGTTTCTGCTCTTGCGAAATTAAACATCACCATAATTTTGGATTGCCTTATAATTGCCAGTATGGTATGAATGGTCTGAGTAATTAAACTGCATAGACCTTGCTCGCGAAAACACGCTACTTCAGACCTGCCTGAAATTTAAGGAAACTCACATGTGTTGAAAGTGAAGAACCTGCTCGGCAAAATGTTCAAAACATTTAATTTATTGTGAATGTAAAAAAAAAGAACTGAAAACAGCAGATTATACTTCACCGTGGTACCGTGAAACCATGGCAGTTTTAGCAATTTCTCCTCAAATTCTTGTTTATCATCTTTTGAACTTAAGGTATTAGCAATATCAATATTTTTAGCAACTTGCCTGCAGAGCAAGCAACATATGTAATGCAGAGCATTTGAAGTTAGGGAATTTTCTGTTCCCTTCCTCCATGTTTGCTCTCAGCCATGGCAGCTAACCAGAAACGGGAAGTGAGACAATAATGCAGCCTACTGAGGGATGGATAAGATTTAAGTCAGTCTTATATTCATGTCTGTTTTCTTTTAAATTCATAACTGCTGTTCAAATACCTGCTTGTTGCTTTTCAGCCATTCTTCCTTCTGAGAGCAGACATTGGGTCATCGCTGACTTGTTTTCCATGTATTGCCCCTACATCTTTTCGCAATGGCAGTTCTCTACTTCTTGCAGTTACCAGGGATGATTGATCTCTTTAGTCACTGACTTTCATTGCTTTCCACAGAAATGGGTGGAAGAAGCAATCTACGTTTGAGCCTCCTCCCCGTCCCCTGAGAACTTTTTAAGGAGAAAGCTGGCAACGTTGTAGAGTTTTTACCATTCTTCTGTATGGCTTGAATCAGACCTTGGCTAAGATTACCCAGCCAGTAAGCTATTGTAATAGAAATGCAGCTGTCAGATGTGATGTTAGACCATGAGTTGTACTGCAGGTGGTGGCTGGACTTCTAAGTAATTGCTTTATTATTTCACTGCTAGTAAATAGCTTTGGGCTAAGGTTCAGGTAACGCACCCTTTAATGGACTCATGTTTCCTCCCATATATAAGTCTGTTATATTTACCAAGAGGATGTGTCCAATTGCTTGACTTAAGTTTTGTCATCAAAAGCATCATCTACACGCTACTGGACATTAGCTCTGACATCCGTGAGTGACTGTGACATATCCATGTTCTGCAGAACTGTTGCTAAGATGTTGTAATGATGCACTGGCTCCTTAGCGCAGTGCAGCACGGGACACACAATGAGAACCTGCTACTGGCTAGTGCAACTAAGTCCCACGTAGCTCCAAAGGAGCATAGAGATACAGGTATTGTTTTAATTGTTTGGAGGTCTTTCGGTTCTTTCTACAAGTAAATGTCACAGTGATGGACCTGTCTAATGCTTAGTTATCTCCCTCTCACTGCAGATAACATTAGTCAAAACGGAACACTAAGAGCAAGAGCTCTTAAGAGTGTTTCTTCTCGCAGTCTGCCAAAGTTGGCTCACCAAGCTTCCCCCACACATGTCCTTCAGAGTCAATTTCCTGTTGTTAATAAGTGGAAGTGGTCTGCAAAGGAAGTGATGTGTCTGTCACAAGTTTGACTAGTGGAGTCTGAGGGTGGCAGTCAGGACTGCAGCTGGCAGATGAGATGAGTTCTTCCTGGCAAAATTTGGTTTCTAACCACCAGGTTGCTCATAGATTGCCTTTTCTGTCCTTTACCTTCTGAACATGTTACAGGTCTTAGATAAGAATGTAAGAGGTGAGGGGGCTCCCTGATACACCATTTCAGCACATGCTTGCTTTTTCTGAAGATGCAGATGTCTTTCTTTGTGGCCCTAGATGAAGCCTGAAAGAAATCTTTCACTTTTCTGTTACAAGGCACTGTACTCGTGGGAGAGACTCTGTTGCAATTATATCTATCATAATCATGTCATGCAAGCCACTCATTTCTCCAGGGGCTGAGAGCACAGCATTGTAAGAATTACCCAAATTAACTGCCCAGCAGTGCTACCCCCACCCCATCCCAGCAGCACTGACCTGGGGAACAGAAAGGAGGAAAAATGTAATTTCAGAAATTATGAAAATTAAAATAAAGAAAGGAGGAAAAAAGGACAGGAACCTTGAGTTCATGCTTGCTCAAAGGCCTGAAATCAGGTCATGTTTAATAAAGCCATCATGGAAAAAAAAAATGGGATTGACACATGGATAGCATGGGCCCAAAGGAGTCTGTGTAGTAACTCAACCTTTCTTGGCTGGATACTGCTATGAGCTAACTATGATGGTGTGGGAAGCCACCCTTCAGTTTGTCATTATTGCCAAATGTCAGAACCTGATGGAAAGAGTTTGAGGTTGATGTATTACTTCAAAGTTTTTTCATGTTTAGGACCAGGGAAGAATCTCAGTTATATTTTTTCTTACCTTACTGATTATGGGAAAAATGCTTGAAGTGTTCATGTAGGAAATCATAGGACTCATGGAATATTGTGTTTTTAAACGTCATTAAACAAGATCTTTTTTGAAGCATTCAAGGTGAGAACTCTGCTCCCTGTGGTCACTGTGGAGCCTCCTGATTGTTGCAGCTTGTGTTACAGCAGGGTGATGCCATACCATGATGCAATCTCTAGCCAGCTGATTGCAACCTTGCACTCTTAATTTGCCTTTCTCTCTGAGGTGTCAGTCAGCAGAGACAGAAAATGAGTTGGCAGAGATAAAGGTGCTTTTCCACAGATTTTCTGTTAATTTTTTTGTAAACCCAAATTCAATTTTGAACCCCTCAACATTTGCATGATCATGTTTCCTGAAGTCCTGGCCTCTACAGAGATGTTTCTGAAGGGCGGGCATCCAGCAAAGTGCCTTCAATCAGCAGACACCACAGTGAGTCAACAGTGTGATTCACTGACATAGTTGCAGTGCACGGGACTGTAAAAGCAGGACCAGGTTTTCCTCTGCCAGTACACAGGGAAAGGATAAGCTTTGGCCATCAGCTTCACTGCACCAAAATGAGGGATGTGTCTCTGGATGGTGGGTAGTGGTAGGAATGCACAGCCTGTCCTTGCAAGCTGCTCCACAGGCTGAAGTCAAATGACATGCCATGTGAACTTAAAAGCTGAATCTTATTACTTCCCATTATACTAACCAGTGTTGTACCAACACTGACAGTAACCAGTGTTATCTGTACGTTTTCCAAGGTATGGACAGCTACTGACACAGCCAGATGGGACTGTCAGGCAGGTTTTACTGCTGCAAGTGAGCCAGCTGTGTGATGATGGAGGGAGCATTCTAGGCCAGCTGTTTAAATGGCAGACATATCCAAGAAGATCTTTATCTAGATCCGCTTCCCCTTTACTTATCATGTCCTCTTGTAAACATTTCTAAAGTGATGCAAAAATGTTGTACCCTATGCAGAAGTATGTTTGGACTCAGCAGAAGTTTTGTGTAAACTAGGAGATTGACCTGAAGAGTTGCTTACATTTGTTTACCCATCTGCAAGCATGCATCCCACTAGGAACTGGATAAATCATGTTTCACAGGCACTGTGGAAAGATGAATGTTCTCAGTGTTGTGCTGCTGTTCTTTTTTTAATTGAACATTTTCATGGAGCTATGTGAAAATGTGTGCGTTGAACAGTCAGTTCACAGGAAGCTGCATAGCACTTTTGTACGAGAGGCAGTGAAAAGACAGGAGTCCATCCACAAGAAGGAAGAAGCTTAGATGATACAAGAGACAGTAGAAAAGAAGCAGCTTAGCTGCAAAAGCAGCTGACGGGTGTACAATTGCAGTGTGGTGCCCATTCACACACTCGTTGCTCAGAACTTTACCACCAAATTGTTAGACGGTGAACTCAGTGAATCACAGATTGGGGCAACCAGATGTCATAACAAGTAGTCCCAATTGTACAGTAATTGGAAACAGGAGAGAGGCAGCAATTTCTTTTTGAGAGCGTTAATGCAACATCACCTTTGGATGGCAAATCCTCAGTTTGTTTAGTTCTGGGTAATACAAAATGACTGAGGTCTGCTATGCAATAAATAAAAGTTCTAGTTTTTGCAAAGGCTTTGCTATGAGATGCAACTGTGATCTTTGTGTAGTCAGGACTAGCACAGCGTCCATAGTTCTTTGAAAGTATGTGTCCTTAGGTAAGGCAGGACTTCTGCACAAGCATACATCATACATCTGCCCATTATGAAGCAGTAATTTCAACTCCTCTTTAAGAAAATGTTTTGAAAATTTATGAAGGAATTGTAAGACCTTTCCCTCAGAAATGCTCTGTTCCTTTTTGGTCGGTTCTAACTATTGCTTAATGTAGTTACACTTGAGGTAACTACACCTGATTTTTGGCTGGTTTTTTTCTTATTTAAAAGTGAGTTTTTGATATGCAAACCGATGATTTAAAAATCCAAATTGCATTCAAATGCCTTATGGCAAAGCACTTAATTCCTGTAAAAAACTGTTGCCTCTGTTAATATCTCCTACATTAATAAGATCCAAAATGCAGCTTCTCATCTATATGTTGCTATTGTAGTTCTCATTTTATCTTGAGGACATTAGAAAGAAGAAGCCCAAGCTTGTGCTTGTTGATACACACAGCAGTGTATGAGGGATGCTGAATCTTACTTTTTTTTTTTTTTTTAGGAGGGGATCCTTTTCCTAAAGTAATGTTAATAAAGTTGCACTAAAGTAATAGGATGTGTAAAAGAGATAACCAGATAAGATTTCTATGTAGTTAATTGTAGGTAGGTTAAGAAATTGTTCGTTAATGGCAACATTAATTATTATTCATAATTCCAGTCTTTAACTCTGTCTAGCAGCTTAAATACATTTGTTTACCTGTTCTTGAAAGTGAGAAATGAAACAAAGAATTAAGATGTTCATTTCCTTGGAAAATTTGTTGAACTGTGGATTTGTTTTAATTTTTTTTCCCAGTACGATTCATACTTGCTACCTTTCAAAAAACAAATAATAATAATAATAATAAAAAAAAAGAATTCTAGTATGTAAGATCTTTCATTCAATAACAAACGTCTTCTACAGTTCAGCACTTGTAAGCAATGCCAGAATAGCAAACCTGTGCAAACAACCTGGATCTCTTCTGAGAAACTTTGAAGAAAAAAAGCTTTTTTGTACAGACTCAGCACTTTGTGACCATTCAGACAATGGCAAACCAATGTTCACAGCTCAGCACTTGCCTGCTATTCTGCAATAATAAGCTGGTGTGAACGTATAGTAGAAGAAAAACACTTAGACAACGATTTCATTTCCAAGGTCACCAGGGGTGAGTTGAAACAGATTTTCTCACTTAGAAATTTTCTTATGCACAGAATAATGTGTGAAAGGTTGTACATGGGCTTCTGGTGTGCTGCAACACTTGGTAGTACGGGAAATGTGATCTTTATTTTTTGAGTTTCCATGCCAGAATCCTGAGGCCACAGGGAACAAGGAGGGGCGAGGCAGGCGGGGATAACTGACGAGCAGTGATTAAGGGTTTGCTCCTTTTTACAAGTTTGTAAATGTCACTGTACTGTTCACTCAAGTGCATTGTAGCCAGGGTGCCTTTCTGGCTTTCAGCTGGCTGGGGTAGCTGTGTGCTGCAGGTAACCATTTCAGCTTGCGCTGCTTGTATAGTAGTGTGACGGGGACAGCTGGAATAACTGTTCGTGTCTGCAGAACTGTGCTTCTTCCCTGTCCTTTTCCTGCTCTGAAACATGACTCTCCTTTTCCCATATTCTCTCTCCCCATTTCTGACTCATTCGCTGTTTCTTTTTATATACAGAAAGAAGTGGTTCCAGTGCAGGAGAGGTCAGAGCAGCTTCTGCAGCTTTGTGTTGCTCACATCCCTTGCACAAAGGCAGTATCTAGATACCTCTCGTTTACATAGTGCTATATAGACACAGGGGTCCAAAGTATCCATCTGATTGTTTTCCTACAACATTCTGCTCCTCTGCATCCTCATCTCCTCCTTCTGGCACTGGGGGAGGGGAGGCCACATCTGAAGGGAGAGTAGGCCAGCTGGATTGGCATCTGTCATGTGGCAACAAAAATAGAAAATCACTATTATGATTTTAGGCAGCAAAAACTGTTATATAACCCTGAGTTATACAGAGTGCAAGTATTTTTTGTCATGCTCATGAAAGTGACCTTTAATTACGGTTTTCTGGTCCAAAATACACAAATTCCTTTTGGAAAAGGAAAGTCCAGTTACGCACTGGATGTTCTCAGCTCTGACAAAGAGCTGGGAATCCAGCTAAGACCCACATTCATGATGAACCATCTTAGACAGAACGTAGTTTACAAACTGAAGTTAGCCCATGGAGTATTTGTCAGGGGTTTGACTGGAAACATACTGGAAATTTGTCTGGAACGCAAGCAGGCTTTGTCCAGCAAATACCTAGCATGAGCCTCCAGGCAATTCCTTTGGATACATTACCTTATCAGCTATGCAGAGTGCTTTCTTCTGGATTTGAAAATCTGAATGAAATTGATTAGTTGATTTCTTTTACAGGTGCATTGCATATATGTGTCAAGGCAAGATTAAAATCTCAGTCTTTGGGTCTGTTCAGTGAAGTTCAGGGCCTTTGAAATGGAGAGAGAATCTGAAAATCTGACTGTGAGCTATCAGTAGAACTGCTGGTGGTCGACACCAGGTGGTTTCAGAACACTTTGGATACAACTGAAGTTATATTTCCATGCCTGTGAGCAAGTAAACAGCAGGCATGCCGTCTTTGTCAGTTGTACCAGTGATAAGTCTACCTGAAAACTCTAGAATTGGATGTGAGTAGGGATTTGCCTCATCCTCTTGATAATATATACTATGTCCCATCACACACAGCACGGCTTTTTGTGACATGATAATGCAGGAAATGCTGAAGTGTGACAGGAGATGGGGAAACAAAACTGAAGTCTGACACTCGGGGTCTTTTAGTTCCATACTCCTGATGGAGGATGTTAAGCAAGCCTGAGGGTGCTTCCGTGCAAGGCTGTATCAGATAACTCAGGAATACATACCACACTTCCACAGTTGTATAACTCAAAGTTCATGGCCTATGAAAAATACTGCTTCAGAGAGTCTTCTAATGATGTAAACAATAAATTATGGTTTAGATGTCCTTCAACAGTGGGTCAGTCCAGGTGCTCAGAATGCTGTGTGTTTGTCCAGCAGTGAGCTAGCTTCTTTGCAGTCAGAGGAAAAAAAACGCTTTTATTGAGAAAAATAGTGTAATTGTCTCTGTGTGCCTTTTAGAAGATTTCAAGGCAATGCAAATACCAATAGAGCTGCATTCTCTTTTCTGAAATATCCAGTGTTGTTAGCTCCAGTTTACTCTTAGACATCAGCTTTGTCCAAAGATATCCTGGGGAGTATTCATGAAAGTATATCTTAAAGTACAGTATGCAAATATTTGGCAAAGGATTTTCTTGCAGCTGGCTAAAAAACCCACAACATTACCAGAACTCATACATTGTCTGTTAGTAGGACAGACAATAAATGGGCTGAATTTTGTGGTTTATCTGTGGCTTTTTCAACTCATTACAATTTTTGCTAGAGAGAGACGTGATGTTATAGTTTGGAAAAAAAAAAAAAGAAAAAAGAAAAGGTAGAAAAGTAGACATGAAAGATTATTTGTTAAAATGCTACTGACTAAGGAGTTACCAAACAACTCCAACAAGAAGGACAGAAACAGAAGTTGGTCCATGTCAGCCTGCATACGCTGTCTTGGTAAGACTTATGAGCTAGGGAATAATCAAGAACCTTCTCACTCCACTCTGTGCAGGAGATTCTGTGGTCACCACAGATCTGGCTGCTGCTGCTTTTGGAATTAGGCAACACCCTGTTGCTGTTCACGGGCTTGAGTGATGCTCTGACTTGCCTGGGCTTATGTCTTGTTCTGCAACATGTACGTTGTGAATACACAGCTCACTGCCCCAGCTTACTTCCCCTCAGTTCATTTTCCCATTGCCTTTGGTGGCCCAGAGTAGCAGAGCTGAAGTTGATGAGACTGTCTAAGGAAGGAACTTGTTGTGTCTGCCTTTCCTGTTGAGTTTTTTTTCCCTTTTACAGTTGTGGCAGCGTTATTAACACGTGAGAGAAAACAGAAGAGTAGATAGGTCTTACAGAGCAGTTGCACACACTGTACTTGAGATGTTTCCCAACATCCCTGCCAGGCAGACAGAGTGATTGTGAAAGTATGCCATATTCTTATAAGGGGATTTTTGCCTGTTTAAGCATCACACATCAGTCAGCATCAAGGTAGACAGGGAAAGGTGATGCTAAAGCCTTTAGGAACTGTTTTGAAAGTTATGAGCAAAACAGGAAAGGACATAAAATGAACACACATTAATGCAGATGTGCCCTACATTCAGGAGAGAGAAGTTAACCATTAGGCAATCAGTGTGAGCTTTGAGGAAGGACTCCTTGGTGGCTCTGTGTGCTGCAGAGGCCTGTGAGTCAGGAGGCATCTCCAGAACCTGAGCAAAGGAGGGTGCAAACCATCATCTGCTACTGGGACTGGGAGAGACTGAGAGCTCTTTGGAAAGAGAAGAGTGGACTTTGATGAATGCAGAACTCATTGACACATATGTTCAATGAGAAGTGATTTGCAGAAAGCTATTCCATCTGGGTTGTGCAGAGCTCACTTTGGGTATAGGTTCACCAGAAAATATCCTGTAGAGTATATGGAGATAGGTTGCAGGAGGTCTTGATCCACCAAGAAGGGAAATGGTCTTACCCTTTGTACACGAGTGCTTCGCTACATTTCTCCATTCTACTGCACCTCATATACTCTGCCTTTTGTGAATCCACTATTTCTCAGTTACAGAAACAGATAAGATTTGCTGGAAGGGAAAAAGGCAAGTGGGATAGGATCCATATCCAGGAGAGAGGAAGACCACCTTCCTGGTAATCCTATGTGAAGTCTTACTGCTTTGCACCTGCTCTTCATGTTTTTGTTTCTTACTGACAGTTAGTTGTTCCCCAAGTGCAGCTGCCCTTACATAGACTTCACAGAAAATTCCACATTGCTCAGTATATTTAACCAAGCTGATTCTGTATTCTGACAGCATCCAAACTCCAGTGACATATAAGGCCACACTTCCAAGATAAATTACTGTTTTCACCAGTATCTCTTTAAAGAGAATTGAGATTACAGGCATGTGGGGAGAGAAGTCAGTGGTAACATAACAGAAACTAGACAGAAATTTCTCCTCCTGATATATCTCAGCAACCTATTGAGATTGCAGCTCTTCTTCCAGCTCTGTCTGTGAAAGGGGCCCTAGCAATGCAAAGTTAATTACGGGTTTTAGGAGCTATGTCTTCTGTCCGGAGATCTAGCAAAGGGAAACACCTCATGATCCACTCCCTCTGTGCAATGTTGCAGCTCTATGTGGAAACATCTGTTCCTCTTTTCTGATGGTTGGAATCTTACTGGCTGCTTGGTTGAAAAAATCTCACATAAGCAGGTATGTTAAGATATATGTGGATGTCTCATCCAATACATATTTATTAAATGTGTATTATCATAATTCTTTTTTGTGCCTGTGAAACAGCAGAGGCTGTCTGGTTTGACTCATGGTTTGACAAGGGAGTTAGTAAGTTTACCTGAGGACATTCTGAAACATCATGAGGTGTGCTGTAGCTAAATATAAAGCAAGGCAATCTGTGCCAGTCTGGGAAACAGAAGTAATGGTGTGGCACAAATACAGCAGAGACTGCCAGGAGAAGGCAGGCAGAGGCTCCCACTGCAAGCTGTAAAGGCAGTCAAATTCACCCTCACCAGGGCTGTGACCGTAACAAATATACAGTATTTGTAGGAGGCTGGGGGGGAGAGGAAGGATGATAAGAAGATGCAAGTATTAAATCAATGAGGAAGACAGGCTGTTGAAAGCTAAGAGATTCAAGGGATTCCAGAGTACTTAGGGCTTTCCATTACACATCTAGGATGATTATAACTTGGACTCAACATACATCATAGTATACAGAATATAAAATTCTGTTGGTCTCCCTTTAGACTGGATAGTGATTTGAATAGCCAGCTCCTAGCAAAAATGCTGTAACACAAGTGGTGCCAAATGCTTTGTGATAGTACAACAGTAGCTCTCCGGAGCCTGAGGAGGAAAGATGCTGGGTGTTCTCAAGGAAGGGAGCAATAATCCCTTGTGAGGGATATGATTTAATGCATCTGGAGGGAATTAGCCAGCCAAAATATTTGTGTGGAATAAGCCAGGCTCAGCAGCACAGAGGTAGTGCCAGAGGTGGTGACTGTATTAAGCACCTGTTAGTCACGGTCAAAACAGGTCTTTTCTGGTTTTAACCTGCCTCAGGTCTGGCCTTCAGTTGTGAACGTAGAATTGTGTTTTGGAATTTGACACTTACCCACAGGTCTTTCATTGAGAAGTTACCTCTAAAACTCTCACTGTGCATGTGCACCTCTTTAATGCTGTGACTTTCAGTCTCTCTTCAGCTTGATTCTCATCTATCCAATTGAGCTACTAGTGCTTCCTTTACCTACTATTTACTTTATTATCTTTTCCTATTTAGGAAACTCCTTGGGTTTTACATACTCTTGATGATGGCAAAGCACTTTATCTTCTCATTATTTCAAAGCTTAGGGGTAGAAACAGAAATGGGCAGCAATAGAAACATGTATATATGTATGATACCTCATCATCAGTGAAGACTCATGCAGCAAGGCTTGTTCTGTCAATGATCCCAGAAAAAGCATGACTATCATGGCTTGCAGGTGAGACTGTCACCAGAAATGACTAACAATTAATTTGTGCCTGATATTTCTAGTGCCTGATCACCGAGCTGTATAAACAAGTTACAAAAAGAATCTCCCATAGTGAAAGACATATTGCATACTCATCTCCTAAATCTGAAAGGACTCAGGTTTTTATCATCTTTCAGTCCAGACTTGAACTAGGGGAGATGTCTTGAACTAGAAATAAAAAACAAAACAAAACAAAAAAACAGAACTAATCAAGTATCTGGGTGTCATGTAATACCTGTTTTCAGTGTGCTACCAGAGGGTGGGGAGGCTCCCATACTAGTGATTGCATGAAAGTTAGAATATTCAAAGGCAGCACCCACAGAATGTCCATCTCCCTGCTGAAATTGGTTTTGCTGATACAAGCACATTCATGTTTAGATTATTATCTGATTAGCAATTCTTGATTCCTTGTATGTAACAGGATATGCCTTATCTGTTTTGAAAGTGAATGGCAGAGCATTTGAAGACTTTACTTACATACATAGACTTAAAAATAATGTCACATATTCATAGAATTGTTTGAGTTGGAAGGGACTTTTAAAGATCATTTAGTCCAACTCCCTCGCAGTGTACAGGACCACCTGCAGCTCAGTCATGTTGCTCAGAGCCCTGTCCAGCCTGACCTTGAATGTCTCCTAGGACAGGACATCCACCACCTCTCTGGGCAACCTGTTCCAGTGCCTCACCGCCCTTACTGTAAAAAACTTTTTAGTATATCCAGCCTAAATATCCCCTCTTTTAGTTTGAAACTATTTTGCCCTGTCCTATCACAACAGACCCCTTTAAAGAGTCTGTCTGCTTCTTTCTTATAACCGCCTTTAAATGCTGAAAGGATTTTAAACTGGAATACCAATGGATTTTACGTACATTGTCTTATACCAGAATCACTCTACCTGCTCATTCTAGTTAGAAGAAGCAGTATTACAGTTAGAGATGATAAAATGAAATACTTCTCTATGACAAATCTATATTTTAGGGCAGCTGTTACTGTGGGCTAGCCATTTGTCTCTTTCTTGTGGACCTCCTCCTTCTATTTGAATGACAGTCTGCCAGTCTTCCTTGGGTACAATCAAGGAGTCTTCAGTCACCCATAGTTCTAGCCAACACTGAGGTAGGGAGCTGTGAATTTTTTGATGATACTTGGACCCAAGAAAGAAATAAAGAAACTAGTAAGTATAATTTACTATGACCTAGAAAAATAATTATTTATGTATTTAGAGGACAGGAGGCATAGAAGGAAAAAATAAACAATACAAGGCCAGCATGCTTATTGTTTGTAGTACTTAGCATCTTCTTTTGTACTAAAGCAAGCTCAAGTACACTTATTCATAGGGAAACAAAAATTTAGCTCATGCCTCTCCTACTCTGTTCTGTAGGACAGGTCTTTAAGAATTCTGTTAACAACTTCATAACTTGTCCCACTGGAGATGGTCCTGACAAGAAGCCTGTGATACCTGCTGTACTCTCAGCTATCTAAAATATTTTCCTTTTCTTCCTGTGGTGTATGAAACTACCATCACTAGATTTAACTTAATGGTTTGCAGGCAATGCAGTAGCTATCAAACACCCAAAAGTGTCAGCTAATGATCACTGATATTATCGACGTCGTACTTCACAGGGAACCTATGCAGAGTTTATTATCCCTTGCATTACCTTCAAGATTTTGACTAAAAGTCAGTGCTGAAATCAAGCTGCCAACCTGCCAGAGAATTTACACATACTTCCTAAGTCATCATCCCTGCCCTGAAGGATTTTCTGTTCCAAAAAATCTTATTTTCATGGACAGAGAGGTGAGGCATAAGCCCAATCTGGAATTAGATTTTGCAGTGGGTTACAGTGGCTTACCTGATGTTTTGCAGGGCACCTGTGAGAGTAATGTATTTTCTGAGAACACCATGAATCTCAGCCCTGTGCCTTTCTTACCCAATCTCCTTTATAGGTCAGGAAGACAAGGAGTAATAAGTGGCATAATTTTTTAAGTAATCCTCAAAATTATACAACGGCTATGGAAAGTCCCACCCACTCAAAAATGTTGAAGTTACTGTTTCATTTCAATTCCCATAAGAATGAATAGTCCATCAAACACCATGTTTTCAACTACGATTAGATAGGGTTTTGCTCTGATTTTTGTTGTTGTTGTTGTTTGTTTCTTTGTTTGTTTTAATCTTCTGTTGAAGGGAAAAATCTCACGTGGAAGATCACACAGTTTATTTAATCTGTGTCGGAAAAGCAGGATCTTTCACCGGTTAGTTTATGATGTGTGAAAAACAAATCATGTTGCCGAAACCTACACTGAATATACTTCCTCAAGAAAACAGGTTAAATTACATCAGGCCTCAAGGGGTTTTAGTCACTGCTGTAAAATCAGTCTGTAGTTTCTACTCTACCAGAAGGTTATAGTGTGCATACTTGTTCAGAATAGTGCTTTTATGTTGTACTGCATTGCAAGTTTTACTTTATATGCTGGTATCTGACTACAACATGTTTTTCCTTTTCTTTTTCTTTTTTTTAAGGCTTGGGGAAGACCTATGTAAAATCCATTTAGACAATATTTCATCTTTCTGTCTGCATATATAAAAATATAATGTAGAAAACGTCTATACATGAAGGGAACAGATAGTGATGACTGGGAAAACTACAAAGGGATGAAAACTTCTCAAGTGATTTTCATGTCTTTACACTGCTGGGACAGGAAGCGTGCAATGGTATGTCAACAGAAAGTTGGGAATCTGAAGGTGACCTGTGTTTGTCACTCAAATTGTTCAAAATTTGCGATAGTTCTCTTGACACCTGTTTTACAGGAAAGGGTTCCCATCCTGCAGGTAATGCATACAGTGTACTCACTAAATGCAGTTACTACTTACAGCAGAAGAATTTTGCTTGCCTGTGCAGACAGCTGTACATGTCATCCTATCATTTGCTGTGTATTTTCATGGAGTACCCACATAACAGAAAGTCGGTAGAGTCAGCTTTTAATTCCTGTATGTATTTTACAATGTCTGCACGATTTTTAAGATTGAAAATGGCTCTGTAAAGGTAAGAAGTACAAAGAAATCATCAGCAGTGAAATGTGGTTCTTGCTATTTTTATTATTTGAGCGCTGACAGATCATTTCCCCTTTGCCTCTTCCATAGAGTGTAATGTTATCATCAGTCAGCACCGAACATTTGGCTTGTCAGCAGAAAAGCATGGAAATCACACAGCAGGCAGGGAAAGCTTCTTTGTTTCTTTCCCAGGGAAATCCATGGCAGGAAACAAAGGAAGAAATTATAAATGATGATCGAATAAGATCACATCATCCACTCAGGAATTTCATTCTCTTTTCACTGGGAGATGAGAACAAAAGGCTCTATGTTTAGCTGCTCTGTTTGAGAGTGCCAAGTCTTGAGGCTGAGTGCTGGGGCTCTGATAGTGACTAAATGCAAATGTAGAGAATTGTTGTGTTCCAAGAGGTGGCCAAATGGAAGAAGTTATGGATGGAGTACAGCCTCAAGAAGTATGAAGAAGTGTTAAAGAATTTGTCTTTGCAGATCAATGTTTGGCTAGAACTTACGCTTTTTTTTCTTGGTTTGTGTCAATCAGTTCTAAGAAACAAGGTGCACCACTTCAAATACACAGAAATGTCACTGGACCTCAGTAAAGCCCTTAATTACACAGCGGTTAGGAAATTACAGCACTGCTAGCAGTATGAAGTGCTCAGTAATATCCCACAGCTGTTTGAAGAAGCCTTTGTGCAGCTGCCAAATAGTCTGTGGGGACTTAAGCTGCAAATTCTCAGCAAAAAAAATTAGCCTGAGAGCTGTCACTTTTAAAGAGCAATAATGCTTCTGGGCTTCAAATGTGAGTAGTCCTTTTTCTCGTACCCATGTTGGTAAGAGAGAAAGGCTCTAAATCTTTTTTTTCTGATTTGACTTCTAAGAAGATGCAGATTTGACACCTCTTGACCTCTATTTTATAATAGCTTGGGCTCAGGGCAGCAGTTCTGTCTCCTATGAACACAGCGTGTCTTGGCCATTTCTCCCTACTCCCTTTTAAATACAGTCAGCATACCTGAGTTCTTCTATAGACAGATGTCAAGAGCTAAAGTGTGAACTCCAGGGGAAGGGATAAGTTATCAAATGCCAGAAACATTTCCTAGCTGGATGTGATTTTTTCAATTTTATTCAAAGCATGGAATTAATGGGAGACAGAAACTTGTGATGTGCAGACAGCTGTTTTGAAACACTGCAGACTTTGATTTTTCTAATGGCAAGTAATCTGTGATTTCCCAGTGCAGAATAAGAAGTTCCCATGCACATGGAACTAATGGGAATTTCCCTTAACGTGTGAATGAAAGAATTTGGTTTTGGAGACAGAGCTGAAAAGTTCTGCTAGTTAAGCTAAGAGAGTCACTTGTAGCAAAATAGGAAAATGTTATCAAACTAGATCCCCATTCCTTGCTACCATTTTGTTTGTTACTTTAGGTGAGCCAGAAAGTTTTGTTTTCTCATTGCTCATATCCATCTAGCAGGCATACTAGTAAATAAAGCTTAGTTATCACCTGGGTGTGCTGTGTAGATTGACTAATGGCTGTGTTAAGAGCATGAGGCTGTCTGAGACCCAGGATATTTTAGGTGTGCAGAGCCAAAGGTGATTTAAGAGAAGGGAGCCTGAGCATCTCCACTTTTAAGGCTTGTTTTGGTTCCTTTTGTAAATCCTTTTGACGACACCTGTGAAGATTTTCAGTTCAGCCATTTTCCGAAATAATTCAGAAGTTAAGGGAACAAGTAAGGGACCACATTTTTGAAAGTAACACAGTGATTTTGTCAACAGCATTGTCAGTTGTAGAGCAGTCGCAGTAGGAAGTCAAGTGGTATTTCCTCCATGCTTCTACAGAAAATAAAATAAATAAAAAAAACAGCTCTTCAAGGCAGAACTGATTTATCAGACTAGCCTTTGATTGTATGCCTGTATTCCATTTGGGCTATGCACTGTCTTTTTCAGGCCTGCCACTCCTTGCTGACACATTACCAGGTCACCTCCATTTCCGTGCTTCTGCTGCATTTTTCCCAGGCAGGCCAGGCCATCCGCCTGAGCTTTTTGATCAAGTGGCATTCAAGGAGCTGAAGGAGTTGTCCTCTGCAAACAGGAACGATTCTTCAGGCCAGATAGAAATCTGCTATAACCGCTGGAAACTTTTAGCTGATTTTAGGGGCCACTCATTCATATCCTTTCATAGAACAATACATATGGCTGCATGTGAGTCAAAATGCATGTGAGTCAAAATGAATTTTCTTGGCAGCCAGCAACATTCAGGGGGTGAATTTGCCAAACCCTAAGTTCCTCGGTGTCCTTCCCTTGATAACCACTGCAGCCATGGGGCTCTTAAACAAAATGTTTAGGGTGGGTAGCATTCTCATTGAACAGCAAGATGGCCTTGTTCTCCATACTGAGAACTCCAGCCAGTTCTCAGCATTTTTCCCACTCAGTTCTCTGGCACTGCTCACAAAGAAAACAAGTAGAACTGGCCATATCTTGCTTGAATATGTTTCTGCTGCCTATAGCAGAAGTACTTTTGGCGTGAGCCAGGGGAAAAAAAACAGCCCACCAACATGCAAGTGCATCTTTGGAAATTCTTTCTGGTCTTTTCATATATCTTCTTTTGTCTTCACTTTGATTCCTAGCAAATTTTGCATAATTTCACTAGAAAACAATTGGAGCTGAGCTCACTTTATAATGTGACTGATAGTATCCTCCTAGCAGCTTAGGTACTTGCCCTGGGAATGAATAGCATGGTGAGTGTGTGGTTTTTGGAGGAAATGGTTCCATGTTTCCTTTCTCACTATTTTCAGCAGGATGATCTTTCTTTCTTTATTGCTGATTAAAGGCTTCCTTTATAGGATGACTTATCTCCTTCCTCCTCTATATAGTATTTAACCCTCAAAAGGAGCTGATTTGCCGCAGATGGGAAGACAGGCATATTACAAGTACATCTTTGAGAGGGCTTCATGAATGTAGAGATGGCACTAGATGATAATTGACTGAACACTTGGTAACATGCCAGCTATATTTGTTCTTCAAATAGAAACCAAACAGAAGATCAGTCTGCTCTCATTCCCAGTCTGCTGGAAAGAAAGTTGGTGGCACAAGTCATCTCATCCAAATCTATTCCTGAAAGCTGTTGTTGATGGAGTTGTAAGAAAATGGGACTCAGGCATATCAACACTTTGTTCTTTGTATCTGAATTTGAGATTTGGTCCTGAATGTTAGAGAGGAAGTTTATCTCTTATCAGAAAATCAGTGGATGATTCTTTTTCCTCTGCAGAGACCAAGAAACTCTGGCTGCAGGCTAGCACCTTTGTGCTGGCAGTGTGAAGGTGAATGTGTGTGAGCTGATTCACATGCTATGTGATATTGCATTCCAGTTTCATTACCAACAGTGGCTTGAGTAAGTGACTAGAGAAACCGCAATCTCTGTGCTCAACTGATCAGCTTCTTACTATCTTATTTACTTCACTAATTTATCCTTACACCTGTTCTCAGAGCTTGTATTTGTGGGCAGGGCTGGAATCTTCCTTTAGAGCCCATGAAAGGTCATGGGCTGCATTCAGAAGCCACCATAGTGTAAGCAATTCTTTTTACCATTTCTACCTTTGAGAATGAATACCAGCAACCATGCTGTTTGATCAGCCACCTGTGGCTCATACCCTTAAAATTAGTGAGTCACTAATATTTTATATGTTATGAAATATGAAGGAATTTTTCAATTCTTTTGTTCTTTTCCTAGTGCAGAAGGTGCTTTCAGAGATGGATATGCAAAGAACGTATTAACTGTATTCCGTCATTTTACATATATGATGTTTTTCTTCATCATAGGATATCTGTTGGAGAGATGAGTAAGCAGGGAGGTATGGCTGGTTTAAATGAATGCTGAGCCTGCTCATTGAAGTTGCTGCAACTTCAGGTGTAAACACATGCAGTCACCTTAAATCTGGTTTGCATATCTATAAGTGAGAATCTAACTTAAACTCAGACAAAGCAGGGAGACACATCCTATTCAGATACAAAAAGTGAGCAGTAAAATTACCTTATCATCAACTTTCTGTTTGAATGTACTCCTTGGTTATTTTTTGCCTGATACTTGGAAAAGCAAGGCAAGTGCACGCCTCTAAGCACTGCTGCAGGAAGAACCTTGCAAAAAGCTGTAAGACAGTATTCTCATTCCTTTCCCAATTCATTAAGCAATGCTGTGCTTTCTGTGGTGCCTATTTTCATGCTCTCTATGTGTCATTGGGCTTTCCCTTTCCTTCAGGTTAAGACAAGAATGGGAGAACACTGAGGAGATAATAAAAAAAATTGCTTTCGATCAACTGGGAAATTCACAGATAATTTTTTACACATGTCACAACTACTCAAGTTTACCAGGTAATAAAAGGTCTAGCCTCTTTGAGAATCTGTTAAGGCAACTATATATTCCACATCCTTTAGGAACATAATTGTAAGTGATAGTATTTGATCCATCCAGTTCAGCATCCTGCTCATTGACCTGGGTGGTAGCAGAAAGATGACCGGTACAGTTTCCCATCTCTTCTGTAACCCTTATAACACACACGAGCTGCTTTTCTTTAGAAGCCAGTTTTATCCCTTGGAGAGACTCCTGATTCATGAGTTGCAATGCTAAACTCTACTTCCGTCTCTGCCCTAAGTCGCATGCTGACTGTTGGCACCTCTATTACTGTCAGGTTATTTAAAATGCCTCACCAAGTAATTTAATGTTTGCCTATCCTTAAGATACTTGCAGTGTTTTGCAGAAGCATTATTTTCAGTGACAACCAAATGTATTCAAATTAACTGCTGAATAATCATCTTTCAAGTGGACCTTTTAATGCAGGTAAATGCAGATTCAGTTAGTAGTCAGAAATGTTAGCAATGAATTCCCCTTTTCCCCAGGCTCAACAAGTGTCAGTCTGTTGTGCTGAAAATCTCTTCCCCAGCTGAACTCTGTCCATGTGCTATGCAGACTCCTCTGTGGGAGAGGAAGCTGGAGGCCCAACACATCTAGTGGCTGGAAGAAGACTTTCTTCCACGGAACACAGCTGGTAAATCTGCCTACGCTGTGTGGAGGACAACTGCTTTCTCAGGAAAAAAGATAAAAATGCATGCAGAGATAAGACTACAGGATCCCAGGAGTTAAAAATAGTAAATGAGGGTATGCGTAGATGAGTTTCTGCAGTGTTGGGCACTGAAGGAGTGGATGGTAAATTGCTGCTTGAAGAGATTTGAAGAAGTATTTTAGGTCACAAAAATGACTGGATGGAAAAAATGTACCTGGTTCATTGATGTTTGCATGGTAGGTGTTATTTATGCAGGAAGTGTCACTTAGGAGAACCCCTAGAACAGCTTGTACAGCCTGTTTCAACTGGTTGTGAGTGTGTTTGGGCTTGGAAGGGAAAAGTATTCTCTGGCAGTCATAGTAATGGCCTGGACCACCTTTCCGAAAGATGAAATAAAAAGCATATCACTGTTTGAGGAGCGGAAATTAACCATTTTTAGAAACAGGACTTTATGAAGTAGCTTCCTTTAGTAGCCATGGGCAAAAGCTGAGGTGCATACTGCTCTTTTAAGCTGATAATATTTGTTCACCAGCAGATAGAAGGATTACTTTTTTTTTTCCAAGCATCCTTACACTGAACTTCCCATATGTTTGTTTTTGAGCATCTGTGTTTGGCTAGTTTAATCTTTGTTTTCATCTCTGTCACTGAACTTCTTCAAAGAAACCAAAATATTTTATAGTAAGAAAAACAGTGCTATCAAGCACAGGCTGAAGACATAGTGGAAATAACCCCGTGCAATGTAATCCATATTTAATTGGTCACATAATTCAACTATGACTAGATAGTAGACAACAGTGGAAATAAAACATTTGTCTCATGAATGCCAAAGAGTGTTAAAGAAGTATAGATATAGAAAATGAGTAAATCAGAGTAAAACTAATGATATGGAAAATCTAAGAAATTGCCATGCATTAGATGAAATTATTTCAGTTTATTACGGGTACACTTGGGCCTGAAATAACATACATTTTGCTTAGGGCTACAGCATTTGTATTGTAAAGTTTTGATTCTGGACTACTGCATTTTTACCCTTACTTTTACTAAGTTCATTTACTTACTAAATTGAAGGTCCTTCTGGGTCATTCTGCCTTTGAACATGGTAACTCGTGTTTTATTTATTTAGTTTGCACTTGTGCAGAACATGGACCTTGTAAGAACACTTGTTAGGTGCTAGTATGGTAATACTGTAAGATTTTGTGCTTCCTAACATGAGAGGGGACAAGGTATCACAGCAGTGGTAATGCTGCTCCTTTCCCTTCTTGATGTTCTTCCTCTGAGAAACCGTTACAAATCCATTAGACTTGAAGCGCGTTGTTTCTGCCTTCATTTTTCTGTGGAAGGGTAAAAATCTGGTAGTGAGGTACGGGAACTCTGCAGATCTGAGTTTGTTCACAGATTTGTTGCTGCTGTGGTCTCTGGCTTCTGTACCTCTGCCGTTGTTGACAGCACGCTGAATGTGAGCCAGCAGCGTGCCCTGGCAGCCATAGGGCCCCATACCCTGGGCTGCCTCAGGCCCAGCACTGCCACTGGGAGAGGGGAGGGGGTGTCCCGCTCTGCTCTGCACTGTGCGGCCTCACCTCCAGCACTGCGTGTGAGTCTGGGTGCCACTATGTGAGAACGACAGAAAGTTATTAGAGTCCAAAGGAGGGCTGCAAAGACGGTGAGGGTTTTGAAAAGCAAGGTGTTTGAGGAACGGTTCTGCTCCAGAGGGTGGTGGGCATGTTACAGGGTGCCCAGGGCATAGCCTTGAGTGCTGGAGCACTTTAGACAGTTCTCTCATACATTGGGTTTGAATTTTGGGTCATTTTGTGTGGGGTCAGGAGTTGGACTCGATGTTCCTTGTGGTTCCCTTCCAACTTGGGACTTTCTGTGATACTGCAACAGCTTGGGCAAGTACCAAGGCTTAGGGCAAAAGCAGGCAGGCCCTGGCTCCTCAGCTCTTTCTCCTGACAGCCTGAACCAGGTTCCTGCTGAGCTGCATCAGCTCGGGCCTTGCACACAGGCAGCTACACCCCAGGGCAGGGAGGTGCTCAGGGCGCTGGCAGCCAGAGCTCACCAACAATCCCTCGCTTCCCAGGCAGCTGGGGCTGGGTGGTGGAGTGTGCTGGCATGGACTTGTCCTGTTTGCTCACAGCTGCATGTAGTTGTTTATGCAAAGGAGTCCAAAATGCCTGTTTATTAACAGATGATGTTCATGTCAGAAAGACTATGGCTTTGGCTGTAATTATGGCAAGGTGTGTACCTACAAATGTTGGGTTGTTGTTGTTTTTTTGTTTTCAGTACAATCAATCTCTCCTTAAAGCAGTTCAAAAGCCAGAATCTTCAGAAATTAAAGATTTGCCTAATCCTGATGTGTGAGGACAACAGCAATTAATCATATGTAGTATTTGCATATTATTATTCAGCCAAATTACATGGAAAGATATCATTATTTACACAATTCAGAGGAGGAAAACAGGTCTCAGAGAGGTCAAATGAGAAGTGTGCCGGCACATGAGTGAGGCAGTCATCTAGGAATAAATATTTGGCATATGAAAGCAGACTGATTTTTAAATATTTTCTCCCAGAGATACTGATCTCACAGTCTGCTTGGAAATTACTGGCAACTCGAGCATTTCTGAAAACCAGTCCATACTTGTAGCCCTCTCATACTTATCGGGAAATATGTAACTTCAGGTGCTTAGAACTAAGCACCTCATATACAAAGAAATCACACCTAGCTGTTGCCAAGAAGTAGAAACTGGGATCCGTGATTGAAAATCATATTTACACCTGCTTTTATTGTAAAGTGTCTGGCTACCTGGGAGCAACAGGATGATAGTAGTAGCTTTGCTCCAGCTATTCTGTTTGAATCTGCGTTTCCACTAGTTGCCTTTGCTGACATCCTGTCTGATTTTATTGTTAGGTTAGCTCACAGCTGAAAAAAAAAAAAAAAAAAAAAAAGCTTTCCATGGGGCCTGAAGAGTACAGCTTTGCGGAGGCAATGTGTCCTGACCCTCTGACAAACCACTCTTATTTGTCTCATCTCTTTTTAGTAAGAAATCCCCATATTTGGGGATGAGACTCTATGCAAGTCCCAGGATGAAGCCTACGCACTTGGACTACAGGGGATGGACGAAGTGAATTGCACCACTTCCCGTCAATCAAGACCACCCAGCTGTAATCAGAACTCTCACTGCACCTTCAGCCCACATCTAGGTGAGTCAAAATTCCAGTAGATTTCCCAGTAGATGGAAGTAATGAATTGGCTTCGTACATCACCAGCTGGAACCAGCATCTAAAACCTGTTGGGAAAAGCTTAAGGATGGACATTAGCCTGGATACAGAGCATGCCCAAAGGTCTGAGGAGCCCTATTGAGTCTTCTACATACACAGATGCATTGCTGGCTCCCGATTTCTGCAGCAACTAGTAAACCACTAATTCCCAAGATAGCTCTCACGTAGACCAAATAATTTCTGCTAAATCTGATGTTCAGTGTTGCTTTTACTCAAAGCAAGGTTAACACATGTAGTATCTCCATAGCTCTGCAGTTAATGCTAGCTACTTTTACTACAGGATCTTATAAGAAAGGGCATAAACCTTTGTTGATACTTCTCCAAATAAACTGTTAATCTAGTTTACTTCTTTGTCTGGGTAGAGCCTGTCTGAGATCCATCCTGGCTCCCCAGGGAACTGGCAAGGTTTAGCAGAGAAGCCTGCATGGCCCAATGTGAGCTCTGCTTCAAAGCACAGCTTATTAGTGAAGCTCACCCAGCTCTTCCAAATATCACAGTTGTCTTCACATTTTGAAAAGCAATTAAAGTCAACAGCACGTAACACATCACAGCTGCAGCAAACATTTTCTTGGCTGCAGCAAACTGCCCTGGGGACTCTAAAGAGCAAACAGCCCCTCCTTCTGTTTGCAACGAGGATGAACATTTAAGTTCAACGCAAAGTAATTTCTCCCTTTTTTTTTTTTTTCTTGTTTGTCCTTTGCAACTCCCCTGGTGGGGCACAACTCTTGGAGCGTGGAAGTTAGAAAAGTGAAGGTACCTGAGCAAACTGGGGTTTCTGCTCTAATAGAGTCAGTTATTAATTATGGACTGCACACAGCGATGCACACCCTACATAGCATTCATTTCTCGCTGGCTACAGGTTTGTCAGGTTAATCCCACACACTGATATTTATTGCCTAAATGAATACACCCACGGCGCAATCAGAACAAGGTTGCGGGGGATGTTAGTTGGCATAACTTCACGGCCCGTTAGCAAGTCTTCATTCTTCATAAAGCTGTCAATCATAGCTCTGTATATGATTTATGGGAGAGAGAAGTGCTGTCAACATCTTGCAGTGGATAGAAGTGTTTGAGGCTGCAGCAAAGCCAGCAACTAAACGTTTGCCTGACAGTCGCAGACCTGTGTTAACACATCTAAATTACCCCATGGCGTTGGTCTTGTTTTATTGATAATAGCTCTTGTTCACAAACAGATCCTTTATGTGAACTTTTCAAGGATGACGAGCAGTCTGTGCTGCGTCTGACCTGGATGCTGCCGCAGGCTCTCACGTTGTATCACCTATTCGCTGATCGATCGGTTCCTCTTTCTCAGTTGAACGCTGCGATGAAGCATCTCGCAGGAGTGCCAGCGCTGCTGCGGCACTGTGCGAATGGGACCGCGGTGCGCGGCGGCAGCACCGCACCTCAGAGCGTCCCCGCGCCGCGCAAAGCATCCCTCGTAAAAAGTCCCCGGCTTCCGTCCGTTGTGAAAACAACCTCACCTCGCTCTTCTGCCCGGCAGCGCCATCAGCGGAGCGCGGCGGGGGCTCCCCCTGGCGGCCGCCGGTGCCCGGCCCCGCGGCTCCGCTCCTCCCGGCCCTGCCGAGCCGGCCCCGCCGGCGCTGCCGTTCCGCCCCTCGCAAGCCCGGGCCTGCTGTCCGCTGCCAGGTGGGTTTCGCTGCGATTTCCTCCAGACGTTCGGTATTTGGGTGCTGTTGGACTTCCCGGGCTCTGCGCTGCTCCGTCCCACAGCCAGCTCACGCGGCCGGCGTCCCTCTGGGCTTTGCTCTTCCCGCAGCACCGCCTGCTGTTCTGAGCTGTGGGTTTCTGGGATCTGCTTACGGCAAAGTGGCTCTTGGGACCAGAATGTAAAACGTTAATCCTGTCAGGAAACGGCAAACGGAGTTTGCGTTAGTGTAGGCATGCGTGTGTTCTGCGGAATAAAAGGTTGGAAAAAGCTTTAAAGGTCTTCAGAGGGAAAGAAAATGTCAGTAACTGTAAGTCAGGTGGGAAGGTCGTGCAGAGAAGTGCTGTGAAGGCGGCAGCCAGGTGCGTGTCCCTTTGTTTCCCAGGGGCTGCACAGCTCGGCTGGGGCTGCTTTGTGCAGGCCCTGCTCAAGAGAGGCAGTTCAGAGCCCTGCTGTGACCCTGACACCAGCCAGCTCCTCAGCACGGCCCGGCTCGGAGCTGCCCTGGCTGTACCACTGCTGTGTGCTGAGGCTCAGGCGGTAGGGCTGGTAGCAGGGGTGTAGCGAACTCTGCGGTGTCACTGTCCTTTTAGAGCCTGTTAACCTGGTACCCATCTAAAAGAGTGTAAAGCGACCTGGGTTGCTGATTTCTGAGGGAAAACACCAGGAGTAGCTTCTTAATGGAAAGTATATGTTTGTGGCATTTATCACAATTACTTTCTCTTCTTTCTTCCCTTGAGTCCACTTGTAATTTTATATGCAGGTGTCACATCATCTTTCACTTGTCTCCTTTCTAGTCTCAAGAGTCCCAGCTTGCTGAGCTTTCTCTTTTCCTTACCTTTGGCTATCTTTGCTGCTCTTCTTGCTTGTAAACACCAGTGGCCAGCTCAGACTGCATCCTTTTATATATGATGATGGGATGTTTTTCTCCATGAGCATCACTAGTTACCCACAATAACAGTGCGGGCAGAAGAGGCTTGTGGAACAAAGGAACCATGAGAGTGGAAGAGTGCGGGATGCTGCCATTTGGGGGCAGTGTGCGCTTGTCTAATTAAAAAGCCAAGCTTTATTTCCCAAGCACTGACCGTGAGTTTGCTGTTTCAAGAAATCTTACGCAGGAGCCGCCTCGCTGTCGGGACTGATCTGGTTCCTTGCACCTCCTGTACTTATTAACAGCGGAGCCATTACTTGAGGCAACTGTGCCAATGCCTCTCACCCCTCCAGTTCTTAGAGTTGTCTTTCTTCTGCTTTGGATTTCTTCGGAGTCTTTTTTTTTCTCTCCATATATAGGCACGTTTCTTTTACCCTTATTACCTCACCCTAATAGAGAGCTATTTGAAGACACCCTAGAGAGAAATTCTTAGTGGAGATTGGGCTTTCGACAAAGGTCGTCTCTGCAAACTTTTAAAACAGTGATATGAGGTTATTGTTATTCATGAGTATGTAATTTCTTGCTGGCCTGTGCAAATAAGTAGCCCATCTCTGAAGAGTCTGCTGACCTAAAGGAAGACACAAAAACAGATCAGTAGAGAAGGGGCACCTGCTTCAAGCTCCGCTTCCAAGGTTAGATTTTAAGATTTTAACAAGGGCAAATGAGCACCGAGAGGTATTTTACAAGCAGAGGGGACAAACGCAGAATTTCTAATGTCAGGAGAAGAACGCATATGTAGCTGAAGCCGTTGGAAAGGAATGCAGCTTTTCAACGTGGGTAATTCATAACCCCTTAAAGTGGAAGCGTGAGCTTAGCTAATGAAACCCCAGTTACACACACTAAAATAGTGTTTGCGGTTGTGGTTTGAATCCTCTGGGAGCCTAGTGACCCTGGCAGCTGGGCGTGATTTATGAGCGCAGGTATCCGGCCCTGGCCCGGGCCGCACTAAGCTCACACGCAGCGCTTCCCCGGGCGCTCCCTTTGAAGCCGCAGCTCCGCGGCCGCTGCCGCTAGGTGACTCTCGGCTGTCGAGTGCTGCTGAGCTCTCAGGTGCTCGGCTGGTGATCAAAGCGCTGCCAGCAGTACGCGCCTTAGTGACGGCGCTGCTTTGTACTGAGGTTTCTGACTGTTTGGGTTTGGTTTTTTTTTAACTTGACACGAAGAAGAGAACTGAAGCAACCATCTTGCTTGATTTTGTGTGCTGTGATCTGATGATCCGTTTTCCCCGCTGTCTGTAGGACTTGAGAGCTTATTTTCTAAATGGTAAATTGCACTGGCAGTGAATTGCTGTTTCTCCATCTTCCACTCAGATGTCACCAGTCAGGTTTAACTGTACGTAGCTTGTATATATTTTAAGGCTACCTCTTAAATTATTGCTGTTACAAAACTTCTTGTATAGAGACCTTAATGGACTAAGTACTCAGCAGTGCTTGCTTCTCTTCCTTCTCACTTGTGCTGGACTTGTGTAAGTGTGCTGGGACCCTCCAGGGTCCTTCCCAAACATGTGTACTTCCAGTAGTGCTGAAAACCTCAGGTGAGCCCTGAAGGCTGCTTGTCCTCCACTCCTGCCCTGAAACAGTTCTGGAAGCAACTTGTCCAGTCTGTGCAGGACCTCTTTGGCTGTCAGCCTATGCTGGTGTTTAAAAGAAGTTATGCTGAAAACTCAAATTCTGCATGTGGTTGTTGCCGAGCCCTATGCTTGTATGGTGTAACCATTTGTCTAAGGACAGAGAAACTACATGCCGAGCATTTGGTTAAAATGTTGTGTGATGCTAGACTCCTGACAACAAGAAGCCATGGGGAATAAGGAACCTTTTCACTTCTTATCTTTCTTTCCGTTGTACTGGCTACAAACTTTGTAGCTTACAGAGCTTTGGCTGGGAGGAAGGTGCTGGAAACAGGGAAGGCCGGATCCTCATCTGACACTCAAATAACTCCTGGTGGTGTCTGCCGTATTAGCAGATTAGATCATCTGTACCTCTTTGTCTCAGTTTACTTGAGTGTACAAAACGCGTGTGGTATCCATAGGAAGGCTGCATTTCTAAATCAGTTGTGCAGGAGCCCTATCTCAAAACTGTATCTGCAGTGTTCCATACGCAGAAGGAGCAGATGTTACCAGCAGTGCAGCAGATCAGTGTTATCAGACAGTCATGTGTGCCTGCAGGCCATCCCCTTTTCATGTGAGCATAAAATGTTGCTTTGTCACACCTGTGAGCCACCCCTAGGCTTACCTTTCTGTAGAGAGCTCACTCTGTGTCAGTTCCTCCCCACAGTCTTTGGATCCTTACCTTTTACATATTATATATGTATATAAAGATGACTTTCATCTGTCCCTGCACAGTTTCCAGTGTCTCTTTGCTTGGAGTAGCAGCAAAAGGACTGTAATACATAAATACACCCAGGCCATGTGCCATTCAGCTGCATGTACACGTGCACGCCTCAAGCACAAGTCACGTTATCCACATCTCCGTGGCTAGAAAGGCGGTTCTGCCTCCTACATTCACACGCAATTCTGTGACTTACAAGTACCCAAGAAACAAACAACCACGAGCTAGAATCTTATTCTGCTGCCGTGATAGATTTTTTGCTTGTACATTTGGAATGTAATGTAAGGACATTAAACTTGGAAATACAACCCACGTCTACAGTATAGAAATTCCTTTAAATTTTTGGAGGACTCTTTAATGTGCAAATATTTGTGTTTCAGCAAAGTCAGGTGTATTTGCTGTCTGCCCTTCAAAAGCAGGAAGTCCGTGTCACTGCAGCCTAACAGTGGTGGATTCTTAATGGGGATCCCAACCCAAACTGACAGATCCTGGATGTAATTTTTTTAACCTGTCAAGAACCATCTTTTTTTCTTTTGTATGTTACTTTTATTAACAAGGTACAAAGAGCAAAGTACAGTCAGAAGGAGAAGCAGTCAAATTTGTAGCCACTGAACTTCAAAGTGTCACAGGAGCATAACAGAGGTTTACTGAGTGTTTAATTGAAAATGGCACTCCGTGCTGAAGGTGTAGTTTTGGGGAGAAATCTGGGGAGAGCTGCACATCTAATTCAGAGCAGTGCCACTGTGTTACCTTCACCCCAAATCAGGAGCGATGGGGAAGTGCATGTGTCAGTTTGTGCTGGAGGAACAATGTGGGTTCTGCACACCTGTGGGGCTAGGAGAGAAGCACTGTCCTTCTCTGCCTCATTTCTGTCATTGTGAAATGGGATTCGCTTCACTTATCCCTACAGGTTTTGTGGCTATTAATGGAGAGCGCAAATCACCACTGTACTGTTATCTGGGCCCTCTTTCTCACAACATGCCTTCTCACGCACAATGGAGAGTCTAGCCACTGGGTGGAGGCTTTGCTGTGGTTCGCAAATTCCCTTTTCTGCATTTGTTGGCTTGGGCTGTGTTTGTAAACACCATAGGCCCCCTCTTTTGGACTGCTCTTTGGAGACAGATTTTCTTTTGATGTTAAACAGGATGTGTGTGTTAATTAATTTACATTACTCAGGGTAGGAAATTGCTGCCAGTGTTCTTTGAAGAGTCCTGTGAGCCGTCTCTCCCCTGAAATAAACATTCAGGCAATTTTGGTTAAAGTGTTTATTTTTTTTTAAGCTATGCATAAATGTTAATCTGGCTGTTTTATGGCAGAGAGGCTTTACAGCTCCTTTAAAAATGTCAAGGTCATGTTTAAACAGTTACTGCAGAACGTAAGGAGACAAAGCAAGAGGATTCAGAAATAACACAAAAGTGACAACCGGTATTTTATGTTAAGGTGTTACTTGAGAGTTCAGTCCTGGTGAAAGTGATGGTGAAGAACAGCGGAGACTATCTGCTTCTGCATCTGTTCGTGTGTCCTTCTACTGCAGACACCGTTAGTGAAAATACACCCTGCCCACTTTGGTCCTAAATTGAAAGGACTTCTGCCTGGTGATGGCAGGAAAGCACAGACTGTAAACCTTGACTTCCTGAGACTGATGGGAGGGGCCGCTTTGTGCCAAGTTTGGCAGAGATGACTGTGATGTGGATGTGTACTGCTCCACATTTCCCAGTGGTCAAGGAGGCTGTGATGATCCATAGCCACTTATATCCAGACCAAACTGAAAATTTCATGGAAGAAGTTTAGTATCTCCCCAAAGACTGTGCTGTAAATATAATTGAGATGACAAAAGGAAGGGATTTCAAGATTGGTGGTATGAGATGTATGCAGTTCAACTTTGAGTTGAATTTGATTAGATAGTAATGACCAAATGTTATGATGACTTTAGCGGTAAGAGTTAAATTGGAAGTGTTCTTAGTGATCTGCTCCCCATTTTAAAAAGCAAAGAAACAATATTTGTTGTAGCTGGCACTAAAATGAACTCTTTTTAGCAGTAGCAATAGATGGCAATGATGGGCTGGTCCACAGAAACCACACTGCTCATTTCTCATTCCTTTTGGTCATGGGTGACCCACAGCAATGAGGGAGTTGCTTGTGCATATTCTTCTCAGCACTGTAAAAGACAGCATTCAGTTCATCAAGGTTGTCAATCCATCATCTTTTCATCAGGATTAGTCTTCCCCTGAACAGAGACCTATTTAAATAAAAAAAAAAAAAAAAAGAGGGAGACCCCCACCTCAGGACATAGCAGTAGCCAGTATTCATTCATCTGGTAATCAGTAGCATTCAGCATGGGATATGGATAATCTCATACGGTATTTTAAGTTGAAGGAGATATCTGGGATATAGGGAGAATCTGTGTTCATCCTTTACGTAACAGTCACGCAATCCTGTTTAAACAAACAGCGTGAATCCTAAAATAGACCCTGGACATTCCATGGCGATGGCCATATTCAAATGAATGTTCAAGATGTTTCCCCACTATCGTATACCAGCACAGTAACCCTTCAGTGGCAGCAGAGCTTTCTAGGCAGTATAAACTGCACTCAGCAATGGAAACACAAATCATTTGCTCTGATGCAGCAGGAAAATCTGCTTCTCTGTTGTCCATTCACCAAGGGAGACAGCAGACATTAAGCTTGTTGAGTGTAAGGCCATCAGAGGGTGATGATAACTGTTACTGTTACTGGATCCAAAAGTCTCAAGCACTTCAAGCTGAGAGGTAAAATACCTCTTTGCCTCAGTGGCTTGCAAATATCCCAGGGAAGTAAAGGCAGGTGTCCCTTTGAGTCACCAGCAGAGGTGGGGAAGCAGAGGTAGGCCAGCAGCATACACATGCAGGCTGCTCGTGGGCACTGAGGTGCAGAGACCCTGCCAGGCCACTGCTGCCCCTTCCTTTGCCTGAGCACCCCAGCACATAGACCCACATGGCACTGAAGATCTCAGAACACCGTGGTCCTTAGGACGTGCTACATGTTACAGCCTTGTAACAGTGGCGAGCTCTCTGTGGCACTAAAATAGAACAAATTTGTAGTGATATCAGGTTATATGTTTTATGAGCCATATAATTAACATGCGACACTCAGTGCCATGGGATATTATTGACTTAAATAGCTTAGTAAGAATCAAAAAGGATTAGGCATTGACATGAAACAGAATAGCATATGCACTGACACAAGCTAGGATCAAAATTACAGGGGCTACCAATCCTTGTGCTTCAGGGCGTATTTTGATCATCAGCCTGGGGTCAGGAGGAAAGCCACTAATCAAGTTGTGTGCAGTATGCAGGTGGGTGGTACAGATCTCTGCGTTGGTTTATTTTGATTCCTTTCTTCTCTGTCTTCCTCTCGTCCCCTCCTCTTCTCCCTCACTCACATCTATCATCTGGAATAGGTCACTACTGAAGACAAGACACTAAACTAGATGGATGGCTGAATAGTCTGTGCTAATAGGGTAATTCAATGTTTGTATCTTTCCAGAACTTTAGAATCTGTTTATTTCAAATATAAATTTTATATTAACTCGCAGAAAGTTCCTTCTTGCATCCTTCCTTCTATGCATGCTACTTTTTATTTTTGTCAGCTACACCTACAAACCCACTAAGGCTCATTCGAATCATGATTTTTTAGAAGTACTAAGTGAACCTCCATTTAAAGGAAGGAATAGAACCACCGCACATGTTAAAGGAACCTAATTTTTCTGGTAGACACTCAGCAAACACTTCAGTCATGCTTTCATAATTTGAAAGATCTTGTGTAGTAGAGCCAACGTGAATAATCACCTAAGCAAACAAATTTTTTTCTGCATACATGTCTGTGAGTACATTGCCAGTCGTGATAAAATTTTTATCTATGTAACACTGCATACTCTGGAGTCAGAAGCAAAGTAGTCGTTCAGAATTTTAACACTTTCCTCCCTTCTTCCTGTCAAAATATTCCTTCTTTTAAGATGATACGATATTGCATCAAATTCAAGGAGTGTTTTGTTTTGTAGTCGTTTGCGGTTGTTTAGTTGTTGCTTTAGTAGGTAAGAGCAGAGCAGGTTGAGTTTTATGTCCTCTAAGTGCCCTGTGAGAGATAAGAGTACCCTGGAATTGCTCACTCTGAACAGACAGGTTGGACAGCAGAGGGACGGGGAAGAAAAATGACGTGATTCCTTGTAGGACCCTCTGCTAGCAAGAGGAAAACAGAGCAAGTGTGTTTAAAAAACATGCCCATTCATTGTATTCTTTTGCTTTTCTTCTTCTTTTACTTCTTGCCTTCTGAACCTGCTTTCTAACTCCACCCATTCTCCTCAGGTCCTTTATTTTTGCTAACGCCCTCTCTTCATATCTGGCTCCAGTCAGCACTGCTCTGCTCTGCACACGAGCACATGCTGCCCTTTGGCTCAGGTAACCTTGCTGGGAAGGAGCTGTCGTGCAGCTTCTCTAGTGGTTAAATGCTGTACTTCCCTTTTTCCACAGCAGGTTGAATTCCAGTTAGTTTCTGTGAACTCATTTTGTAGTCTTCGCTTCTCTTCCCTAAAGACCAATGCTTTTGTGTCGTTGCCTTCCCACGGACATTCTTCAGCATGCCAAAGCTGACCTTAGGCTCCATGAACAGATATCTGGGCCTTATCCAAGATCCATTAACATCAGAGGAAATGTCCATTTATGCCCATGGGCTTTGCATTAAATCCTTTGTATTTTACTTACTTTCTTTAGTGCCTCGTGTTCAGCTCTGGTTATTAAAATCAGATTAATATCTTACAGATCCCTGACAGTTCTGTGTACTGTATAAGCAAACCAGGGCTACTTCAAAAGATAAGAGACCAAAACCACTGTTCCACTAATGTGAAATCTGAAGCTGGCCCACTAAAAGCAAGGCACTGCTTCCAGATTTCATCCCTGCATAACTGAGGTCAGAATCTCTCTTACTATTCATTAGCTGAATCTCCCGTTACTGCTGCAGAGGCTGTCTCAAGAACATTTCTTGCTGTTCAAACATATATTTTCCAGTCTCTATGAGATCATTCTACTCAGGCATAATTCAGGATTCACCCATTTGCAGTTTTATTCTCAGTTTGAATAGACTGCTATGTCAGACAGAGCATCAATATTTCTTTCTGTTGACATAATACTCCCTCATCCATATTGCCACCCCCCCCCCTTGCTTCATTTTGTCTACATTCCTTTTGAAAACTCAACTCCCATAACTTAGTCTCCCACTTGGTATTTGGTTTAATCAAGTCTGTCACTCAATTCATATCCCACTTCTCGCTTCACACCAGTTTCTCAGTTAGCAATCTGTTCTTACAGCTCTTGCTATGCATAACACACAGTTAGCTTGTCTTTCTACTCTTGCTTCTCTGTTCCCTTTCTTATTTCCAGACCTCACTTTTACTTGTAACACTTCAAGATAAGAAACTTCCTCTCCCGTCTTCCTCTTTCTACATTTCCTACGTTATGAGGCCACTGCAACTGGGGTTTCTTAAATATCATGGGGTACTTTTTCTCCAGAGCAGTCTTTGGGTCCAGCTGAACCATTTTCAACAGTTTAAAAACCAAAATCCTACCCAAGGAGTCCTCTAGGGCAGGAGCTGCCTTTACTTGAGTGTCTGGTAAAGTGTGCAGATAATAACTTGGTCAGACTTGTTTAGAGTCTTTGGGTGTATGCAGTAAAACACATTTTGAAGCAAGATAAACATGCAGCCGTTTCATACTGCTGTATTTCTGTGCGCTACTCTTGGAGCAGTTATTTTTTTTTTCTGTTACACATCCTTTCTGCTCTCCTATTGTAACTATCTCCTCTGTTCGTTTTACAAGGTCCCACTTAAATCCTAAGAATTACAAATCTCCCTGCTTCCATGCATTTCTCTCATCACGAGTAAAACAGGAAAGGTGCAGCCTTTTCTGGAAGCAAAGTTCTTCCTCCCTGCCTATTACCTGCCCTGCTGTGAGCGTGTGCTCAGACCGGCAGAATCTCACTCACAATTATACATGGCTTTAGGTAAGCCTCTCTCGGTGCTGTATTGCTTTGTGGTGCCTCCTGTCTGCTTCCATCTCCATCATCTTACCTCAGTCTGCAGGAATACAGGACAAACGCACGAAAGCTTACATTCTCTCCCTCTGGCCACTCAGCGTGCTAAAATCTGGTCTTAAACATCCACCTCCCAACCTTTGCACCGAGGATCAGCCAAGATGGAACAAGGTCCTGTTCTGGTGCACCCTTCTGTTTTTACATAGGGGACTGGTTTGTGCATCTCTTGACTACCACATCCCAGCCACACCGCAAGCGTAACAGCTTGCCTTTCTGCACAGCCAGCAGGTAATGTCATTCTGGACTGCAGAAGCGTGCTGCAGGCTGCCCGTCAGCGATGCTGGCCAGCACCGCCCCAAAGATCCCCCATCTGGGCTCCGTGCATATTCTTCTCTGCCGGTCCCTCTTGTGGGGAGGCGAGTGTGGGTCAGGCAGCTTTCCTCATCACCTACCGCAGTTCTGCTAGAGTAACGGGTGGGCTGCAGGGGGCTGCCCGAGCACTTTCAGCTTAGCGCTAGCTCCGCTCGCTGAGCGGCACCTGTTGGTTACATCATTTGTTCCTTCTCTGAATTATTCTGCTGGCTCAGCGTGTTTCAACGCTGGCACGGTGCGAGGCGCAGAATGCTGTTGTTTCATAATCACCTTCTTGAAGTATTGCTTTGTTGTAACGTTACTGTTGTATTGTCCTACTTTTGCTCTCTGCTTTTCTGCATAGGCAGGTTGAATCCTTCCCCACTGCATCACTTGGGCGCAGACTTTGCAGCACCGTGCTGGCTGCTGTGACCCGGGGCTGGGGAGGATGCTGCCAGCTGCCGTCACCGCTTTCCACGTGACTGAATAACATGACGATTTCCGAGTCCAGTTATAGAGCGCTAATGCGGGGTACTTACACAGTACTTTTCATTTTCAGATGAGTTTAATGCTGCTCGTGGCTTATGGTGCGCTCATCTGTCCCTGTTCCTAACAGAGGCTGCGCTGCGGGGCGTGCAGGAGGCCGGAGCAGCCCTTCCCTCCGCCCGATCGGCGGCTGCCCTATATAAACGCGCATATTAAGCAGATTTGGCAAGTGCTCAGCCTGAGACAGACTCACTTCAATAAGAGGTGAAAATAAACTTGCTTCTAAAGGCGCTGCAGCCGGCGCTCTCCAATGGCACGCTAGTAGCGACGGAACAGAGCCCGGTTTGTTTTCCCTCGCAGCTGAAGGCTGATGATTTCTGTGTGCCTTCCGCGGCCGCGTCCCGGCAGCGCTACGCCCGGCACGTGTGAGTGCCGCCTCACCGCCGCTCCCCGCCGGGCATCCCCTGCCCGCCGCTGCCTCCCCGGGCCCGACGCGGCGCCCCGGTGTTCTGCCTCCCCCTCCCGCCGGGGACGCGGCCGCCCCTGCTCGGCGCCTTCCTCTCCGCTCTCCGCTCCCCTTCCTCCTCCCCGCGGGGCGGCCGCCTCCCGGCCCTCCCCTCCCGTCCCCTCCCGCCGCACGCAGGAAGCCGCCCCGGCCGGGAGCCGGCAGACAGCCCCGCGTGGTGCCGCCAGGGCCGGGCCGGGCCCCCTCGTCTCCTCTTCTCTCCTCTCCCGGCCTCGCGGCGCAAGCCCAGCGCCCGGGGTGCCGCCGCAGTCCGCCCGCCCTCGGCGCGGGGCGGGAGCGCCGACTGCAGTGCCCGCCGCTCCCCGGGGGAGGCGGCCGCGCCCCGCCCGCAGTCCCCGGGCGCCGTCGCCGCTGCGGGGCCCCGGGAGCGCCCCCGGCGGCCACACCCCGCGGCGGGCCGGGGCCGGCGGAGGGGCGGAGGGAGGGGGCCGGCGCGGGGTGTCTCCGAGCCAGTTCTCGCGGTGCTGGCCAGGCTCTGCCTCCTTCCCCTCCCCGGCGAGCGGTGACTGTGCACGGCGGAGCGGGGAGCGCCGAGCCGGGCGCGGGGGGAAGCCCGCGCCGCCCCGCCGAGCCCGGAGGGAGGCCGCCCTGCCGCGCGTCCCGGCCCGTCCCGGTCGCCTGCCCCATGCCCCAGCGGCGCTGAGCCTCCGCAGCCCGAACATGGCCACCACGGCAACGTGCACCCGCTTCACCGACGAGTACCAGCTCTACGAGGAGCTTGGCAAGTACGGAGCCCGCCGCGCGCCCCGCCGCCCGCCCGCCCCGGCCGCGGCGGCTGCCGGCGCAGCCCGGAGCCGCTTTTCGGCTCTCCGCGAGGAGCGGGAGGAGGGGGAGATTAGTCGCCGTAATCCTCCTCTCCGAGCCCCGCTCCCCCGGCGGAACCGCTGCCGGTGCCCGCCGCCTGCCTCGGGCTGCGCGCTCCTGTTGCACCCCGGCACTTCCTCTCTTCCCCCCCCCCCTTGCCCTCCCCGGCCCCGTGCTGCCGGTGCTGCTCCCCGCCGCACGCTGCCGCTCCCTCCGGGCGTTCTGCGCCGGGACGCGGCACCGTCCCCGCCGTTCGGCGATGCTTTCGTCCCCACTTCCTTGTCCCTGAGAAAGGACCAGGTGCTGCTGCACGGCGCTTCGCCCTTCCTCCTCCCTCCGCACTTGCCTCCGCATTGGCAGACCTGCTGCTGCACCCTAGCACGGGGCTTTGCGGTGAACCTGGAGGGGCAGGGAGGCAGCGCGGGGGCAGCCGGGGTGGGATCGCGGGGACGGTGCTTCCCGGTGCCGCTGCTCCCCGCTCCCTCCCTTCCTGCACCAGCTGCCGGGCTCTGCTGCGGCTCTCCCTGTCCCCGCGCCTCTGCGGCTGTGTGTCACCGAGCCCGGGCCCCGCGCTCCCACTGCTGCGCGCTGCTTTGTAGGTAGAGGTTGAGGAAGGGGAGGCAGGGGCAGGACTGCAGTGTCGGGAGGATTCGAGCCGTGTCAGCCCGGCTGTGGGGCTGCGTGGGGCCGCTGCGCAGCTCCCGAGCCCATTTCTTACGGTTACATATGTACATTTGTCCGTGAACGTGGGGGTTACGTTCCTGGTCTAAAAGAACTTGGAATGATCTCCCCGCTTTCTCTTATTTGTCCTTTTCTCCTTTCCAAACCTTTCTTGTTAAGCCAGTTGTTATTCTTTTCCCACCCTGTTTTTTTTTTTTTGTTGTTGTTCTTTTTAAAGAAGGGACAGCACTGAGAGCTCATCTGTGTAGTCCTGCAGACTTTGAGTCCCTGTCTTTTCACCTTGGTCTCTGTTGTATTATCTCTTTTTTCCTCACAGAAATCCTTCTTCCCTCTCTCTCAGACCTCTTCTCCGAGTGGCTCTTTGGAGTAGTTGTAATAATATCAATAGTTCCAGCTTGAGAAAATGTACGAAGCCTCGTAGCTTCCTACTCACTCCATTCATAGGTACATGCTTATCCCCTTTTCAGGTGGGTAGACAGATGGAAGGGAGCCAGTACTTCCTGCCAGGTGGTGCAGGGATTTGTGACCGAGCACTCAAACGTGGGCAGAGTGCGTCCTGGTTGTCTGATGTAGCTGCTGGGGCCACTGTCTTTGGGAGATGGGCTCACGGCTGCTGTTTGCCACATCATTCTGGGCTGCTTGTCTTCCACTCATCAGTCCCCGCGTGCTCTGTCCCTGTGTGCCCTCCCTCCCCAGTGTTGCTGTTCTGTCTGTGAGGGGGCTTGAGGCATCTTCAGGCGGGCGCTTGAGTGCCGTATGTACCAGGTTTGATTTGCTCAGCAGGCAGCATGCACTGTCCATTGGATTCCCGTGTGTTGTTTCCCTCCTCTGTGTCTTTTGTACTGTCCTCGATCGAGTCCACTCTGGGGATAGAAGTTGCTGCTGTTGCGTTCCTGTTTTCCGTTTCATAGCGCCTGCCCTCTTCGTTTCTCTTCCAGGGGAGCCTTCTCCGTGGTCCGCAGATGTGTCAAGAAAAGTTCATCACAGGAATATGCTGCAAAAATCATCAACACCAAAAAGCTGTCAGCCAGAGGTCAGTATCTCAGATCTATCTACTCTTGGTCCTTTCGTGAATAGGGGGTACTGCACCGCAGTCGGAACAGAGCTGGAGTTGTTTGTCTGGGTCACTATGTGTCTGTTACAAAGTAATTGAGTTATGCGGCAAATAGGAGATTAAAAGGAGGTTAACATGGGATGATTGAACATCTTTTGTATCTGGAAATGGATACTTTGTGATGTTGTCTTTTTTCTCCGGGGAATCCTTCTTCTTCAAGCCCAGCCGGAGGTGAGCTTACGGAGAATTTCTCTCTGTCTGTGTGCTCTGATCACTCCTGTAGGTGAAGGGAACAAGTGTTGCTTGCATTCTTCAGCTCTGAGGTTTCTGAAACCTGAAATCGGACTGCGGTTTTAAGGAGAAACAGTCTTAGCTTTTTTCCCAAGCTGTTGGTTTCCCGATTCCCAGAGGCATGTGTACATACAAAAGGTGGTGTATTTCCTTCTGTAGGGAGTGTGCGTCTCCTAACTCACGGGGAATCCTTTGCAGGGGTTTGAGTCCTTTTGGAGAAGGAGAGCCTCGTGGAAAGAACAAGAGCAACTGAATTGTAGTAGAGGAAGCTGAAAGCAGAGTGCAACAAGTTGAGAATGTTTCCAGATCTCAGTCCTTAGAAGCCACTGAGATTTGACAAAATGGATGTGTTATGTCCTTGTCTGTCCTGCCAGTTGCACAGATGGATTAGCAAGGGATAGACTGAGGCGTGGAAATACGGCAGGAGGAGGAGGCAAGGATTTTTAGAAATCTTTTCGCTTGATCCCTAAAAAAAAAAGAGGAAAGAAGGGTTATCCATTTTCTCTTGTGTCAAAATATGAACTGTGATGATAAGAGCATAAGATGGCTTGAAGGGTGGCAAAGAATTTTAATTTACTGGAGTCACACAGAAGTAGCATCAGAAGCCAAGAGCGCCAGGGTGAGAAGGCTGATTGCCCCACACCTGAGCCTTGTGGAGCTTCAATACCTGGCCTGAGTGAAATCACGCTGGGATCCAGCTGGCGTGGCTGTGTGTTGTTTGGATGGTGGCAGCAGATCCTTAGTGACTCGGTGTCCCCTCTGTGGTCACATGGCAGTGCCCACTGGTGAAGGGGCACTATATCCAATCTCTTGAGCTCAGAATATTGTATGGGAAAGGTTTGGAAGGTATCACCGCTTTGCTGATGGCCGCTGATGCCATGCTTTCTTTGCTGTGCTCCCTGACCACCCTGTAGTGAGGAGGGAAAGTTCAGGAGAGCCATCTTCTCAGGATGAGTGGCCACAGCCAGCTCAGGGAAGGGGCTTGATAAACCGATTGCAAAGGAAAAGTTGTTTCTGTGCAGAGGAAGTGATACTGAATTAATGCTGGAGATAAGAGAATGGTGAAAAACTGCAGGATAATAGCATTGAAACAGAATTCAGAAACGTACTAGCAAAAGCACAGAAGTAGCAGATCTGATGGAGTCATTTTTTTTTTTTTTAAGTGTTTAGGCACCTAATGAGTTACGGAGGGAGCAATATATAGATCCTAATTGGTTTTTTTTGTGTTATAGTGATGACAGTTTTACGATCCAGCAAGTAGGAGATGTGTGGGTGAATACATCCATGTTTTGAATTAGCTTCTAGTTTTTGTACCTTCTTGTCAGTGAAACAGATTGAGGATACTAATCTGGTCCTCAGCTATCTACTGGCAGCAGCTGGCAGTGGTTTCCTTAGGAAGGTGCTGGTTTGTTAGAGCACAGGTGTGGGGAGAACTGAGAAATGGAATGGGTTTCTGCTAATGTAGAAGAATGTCAGAAACAAGAAGCCACTGATCGCGTTTCCTTGAAGTTTAGCTGAGGGCTGAAGAACCCGTGTTTGTCACAAAAAGTGGATGGTGAGTTCAGCTGAATATATGGTTTCCTCAGTTACACAGCTGTGTTTGCTGATAGCTCAAGAGGTTAACACGAGAAGGAGCGAAATGCTTTGGTAGGAACTCAGTGAGTTCACCTTGGAACAGGGCTTTAAAGCACTGAGGGAAAATGCATGCTGTTTGGACGCTGCAGCTGTAAATCAGTGATTAGAGAGATTCGATTCAGCAACCTGAAAATGAAAGTCTTGGGGAAAGGCATTTTATAGAGCTGTCTGCACAGGAGGAGAATTACGGCGTTAATTCTGCAGTGCCCTGGCTATATGTTGCCTGATGCTTCCTTTCCTGGGGCTGGCACTTCTCTCTTGGGAGGCCACATCTCTGCCTGGCAGGATGCACACCCAGGGCTCTGCGGTGCACCCGGCTGCGTGCCTGCCTGCCTGCTGGGGACCCACCACCCTCCACACTTGCATCCTGCATGGGGGTCACAGCAACAGAATGACCCCTGGGTGGGGACATGCTGCCCTGCTCCTCTCCAACTTAAACACGGCTAAGTCTGATGTCTTGTGCCTTCTCCAGCAGAATTTGAACTACCTTGACATACTTGCTGCTGCTTTCAGAGCCAGCGCCATGCTGCTGGCGAGGAGTACGGTCCATTGCAGCTTCATGCAAGTTTTGCTACTCCAGTGCTTCCCTTGATCATGTCCAGGGAAATGGTGACAAAGCCTCACTCTCCTTTTGCTGTACTTCGTGTTAGCTTTGATTTTCAAGAGTCTTGGTGAAGGAATAATAGATAGCTGACTGGGAAATGCTTGATAGTTGGATGCAGGTAGCTGGAAAGGAGGAAGAGGAACACTCAGGGGTAAATGGTGTGTGTTTTAAGGGTTCTCTGTCACTTGGCTTGTTTGTAAAACTGTTCTCTCAAAGAGGTGAAGAGATGTGGTGTTTCTCTGAAACAAGAGATGTTCTGGTGTTTCTCTGAAGGCAAGGAGGGTGAATGCTGCTGCTCTCTGTGAAGAGAACAACTCCAGTCCCACAAGCTTCATCTTCTGTAAAATACAAAATCTGATGCTGAGAGTCTCTTGTTTCTTTTTTGTCTGCGGTTTTCAGATGTCTGTTCTCTCTTTTATTAAATCATGTTAATCAGAGCTGGTCTAGATTAAAATTCATACTTGGGCTGTAATGAAGTATTTGTTATTATTCATATTGTGTTGATGCTTAAGACTGCCTGGTGAGTAGTATGCCAAGAAATTCAGTGGTAAATAGGGGCCAAATGCTTGTGGAAAGGGAGAGGAAGCAGACTTTACCTTAGTCAGCATTCAGCTGATGTATATAAGAGCAGTGGTTCGTGCACATGGGGATATACAATTCCTCAGACATCTCAAATTCCTATGGGACTGAACACCCAGGCACTTACGAGAGCTATGGGCAGATGGAAGTAATAGCTGTGATTTTTTTTGGAAGTTATCTTGTGGGTGTCACCAGAATACTTGTTTCAGCGTAAAAATTCCTAGCAAGTAAAGTTCAGTTCCTGGGCAGCAAATTGCTTGCAGTGGTTCGAAAGGATCGAGAGAGAAACAGTAGTGGCAGCAGGGAAATGTCCAGGTTCTGACAGACCAGCGTTGTTGTCTTGGGTTAGAGGGAGTTTCTTAGGGCTGGTAATGGAAAGCCCAGTTGTCACTTGTTTTTAGAGCAAGCATCCAGAATGTGTTTAAAGAAATAGTCCTGTGCTGGAAGGAAATAGGCAGAGTTCTCTCCTGCGATAATTCTTAGCACGTTGTTTGTATGTAGTGTGTAATGATCTTACCAGCACCTGCAGTGGGACAGCATTATTGGTCCCTTTTTTGGTGTGCGTGGGGATCCTCTGTGTGTATTACTTCAATTGGTAATATTTCTTTGCTGCTGTAAATCTGTATCTTTCAACTCCTGCAAGTGGCAGCTTTTGAAATACAAATGCAAAGCAGCTATTTGGAAAGTGAGACCTCTTTGCTGCTTCTTCCCTGCTGTGCCTTTGCTCTCGCTTGTGGAATGTAGAGGTGGAATCTCTTCCTGACTTCCCATCTCTCCAAATTTGTAAATTAGAAGAAAATTTGCAGCCTACCCAGTTATTCTGTTGTTGTTCCTGCAGGAGATTATGTGGATTGTGGGAGGAGCAGGGAATTACTTCTATGTATCAAATCTCACCAGGAAAAAGCACTCATGATGGTTCTAATTCAGTTTTTTGTTTGTTTTGTTTTTTAAGCAGCTCTCTTGTCCTCTGCTTTCAGAACCAGAGTGGTTGTTGATTTCAGCTTTCTGGAGATGTCAATAGTAGTTCCCCTGGCTGCTCAAACATTGAGCTTGTGTGCTACAAAGGAAGTTTAGCAGCATCACTCACCTCCCTCTGCTGCGATACACTTTGCAACTGCTCTCCACCTGCCGTCGGGTCAGGGCTCTGGGGCTGCCCTCCAGCCCTGAGGAATCCGGTGTGGCGGTTCTTGGCTGTGCACACAGTGCTGCACTGCAGCCTGCCATGAATGTGTGCGGCTGCACGGGGAGCCTGGTGTGTTGGTCACAGATGGCCGAGGCAGAGATCTGAGCTTGTATGGGAGTATCCTGTGATAGGTGTTCCCTGCCTGCATGTTTTGGTGGGCTGGGGACAAATGTCCTTTCTAGCAAAGGACAGCAGATTAAGCAGTGGCTGTCCAGCCGTGCTTGCTGAGCAGACAAATCAGGGCGGGTCACTGGAGTGGGAGAGGAGCTGCCCTTCTAACGTGGGTCTTAAAGCACTCACAAAGTGCTTCGCTGTGTCCCACGCTTCTCCTCCCCTCCCCAGCCCAACAGCAGGCTGAGAGATGCTCTGCCCTGGGGGAGCACAGAGGTGAGCTGCAGTGATACGTAGCAGAGTGGAAGCCGAGGGGGCTGCATGCTGGCACTGTAAGCTGCAGCCCAAAGATCCCCCAGCAGCCTGCAACGCCCCTGGGAGGGGGCTCAGCCAGCACATGTCTCTCGAGGATGTGTCCCTTGGAGAGCTGCCCGGCAGAGGGATGTGTGTGAGGAGAGACCCTAGCCTGGGGGGTGCTGGGGCTGGAAGTGACACGGGGTGTGGGGGAATGCAGGGGGCAGCCTGGCTTCTCACCTGCCTTGCTGTGATGGAGCACGTGGGGTGGCATCAGAAAGGAGAGAGCTGGTGAGAGCGGGAGCACAGCTCGTCCTGCAGCCATGAGCTGGCTTCCTCCCACTGTGGATTTCAGTGATGGCTGGGGTTACCCCAGGTTGCCTCTCAGTTTACACTGTATATTTTATAAAGGATCTGGAACAGAGCAGACAGGATTTCAGCTCGTGTCTGCCTTTTCTGTGGTCACATTGAGTATTAAATTTCCGGCATTAACAATGGGGGGGGGGGGAGGGCAGTGGGCACCCAGATTGGGCAGGAGCTCCCAGAGCCGCAGTGTGAGCGTGGGGAAAGGGGCTTGGTGAGAGTCAGGTTTCTCATTCATGCAGTGTATCCTGGATTTGTGTGGGGCAGAGAAGTGATTAGGGTAATTCCAGCACGTGTCCAGAAGCCCTCAGTTCTACAGCATTTGCCCTGATCAGCAAATAGTGATTTGCAAATATTTCCAGGTGTCCCTCAAGTGAGGGGTGGGATGCTGAAGCCCAATGTTTGGAGAGGGCAAAGCTGCCCAAATTCCTTGTGAGAAGGGCACGACAGTGCAAGAGCTGGTGGTGGCTATTATTCATTCTGGAACGCAGCATAGAAGCTTCAATCTTAAAACTGTGTCTTTCTGAATGGTACTAAAACCGTCACCACCAGAGTGGACCCCTCCATGGATCTTAAAGAAATTTATGGAGATCGTATAAATATTTTTTCCCTGGCCAGCCTCCATGAAATGTAGGGTTTTTAACACAACTATTTTCAAGAGAGGTCAGTGGCAACTTTGTCCCCTTCTACTCCCCTGAACAATTTTAGTTTTTCTGATCCTGTAAACTGGGTGAATGCAATTGTGAAGAGGAGAGCACGCGAATGTAAAACGAAATCTCTCTCCACTTCACCATCTTTAAACATCATTGGTCTGCCGTGTGTAATGATAAAACCAAGGTGTTATCCCCTTTTGTTAATTCCTGCCTGTCACCTGTTCTGGAGTTTCAGGTGTGGTGGCTTTTTCTCCGTGTTTTCTTTTTGCTCCTCCTTTCCTTTAGGGCCCTGTGCGCTAGGCTGACTGCAGGTTCCTTTTTTACCTTCTTAGACTGACTATCTACTTAAGTATCACTGCGTGCTGCTCTTGTGGCTGCCCAAGCATTGCGGTGTGGCTGCCTGTATGATTTCTGGAGAACAGTGGTAGAACGCTTCTGAAGAAATGGGCTGGCAGCATCTTGGAAATGACCATTTTTCAGCACTGAGAGTTGCTGAAGAACAATGGGGCATAAATTCTGGGGAAGTCGAGTCTTCATTTGTAAGATTTTGTTTCCTCGTAGCTTTTTCTACTTGTTCTGTCCAGTTCACTTTTTCTTCTGTTTTCATTTTTCAGCTTATTTTGAATGTCCAGTTTTCTGATGTGTGTCAATTAATAGTGATTCTGGAAATCAGTAATGCTTTTACTGCAAATGTAACTTTAGTGATACTGCTTGATCCTCCTTCCTTCCCATCTGGAGTTCCAGAATCCTTGTTGCTCTGTGAGGTGAGCGGATGAGGGAAGTTGGTGGTTGTGCAAGTGGTGAATTTCTGAAAACCCTGGGAATAGTTGAGGGACGTCCGGAGAGCTGGTTAGTGTTTGCTGCCTGTCAAGAAAGGAAGAGATAACCATGGCTCTGCTCTGGAGCCTGACTCACCTGATTCTGGCAGAGGCAAAGAGGAGAATTTCCCATCTCTGAGATGGGTAAACATGATGACCTTTCAGAGAATGCATGTGTGCATGCAGATGTGATACCGTACTCTCAGCACTTTTGCATTATGTTCTTGAGGGCAGGTTACACATCTCTTGGAAGCAGTGAGCTGCTGTTCTGGTGCTTCCATCCAGATTTCCCATCCTGAGCTCACCATGCTCTGGGCTGTCCTGTTGTTACCATGGTTGGGGTTACCTCAGCAGCAACACTGGGATAAGGCTGGGCTCCTGTCCTGGTGCTGAGAAAGGCACTAACCGGCTTTTCCTTGGCGCTGGAAGCCAAGGCTAGTTAGATGCTAAACACAAACTCCTTTTTTCTGGGGTAGCTGAGGTACCATCTCCTTCTGAAGAGTTGTTAACGTGCTTCTGTCAGAGTCCCAGAAACTGAGCTGAGAGCTGTGCTGACGAAGAGTAGCCATTGTGGGAATGAAGACCAAGTTAATGTAAAACAAAAACACAAGCGGTGCCAACAGCTCTCTGCAGAAGGAAGGTGCCCACAGAGATGAGGCCAGGAGCAGGCACGGCTCTGCAGGCCAGTGGGGCTGCATGGGGTGGTGGTGCAACCTGGGAGCAGCCGTGCCTGCTGGGCAGAGTTGCTGCCTTATCTCTGGGGGCTGTTGCCATGATGACTGTGGCAAACAGGGACTGAAAAATTTACCAGATGCATGTGAGCCAAAGGATTAAACTTTCTCATAGGTGGGAAGGGAGGGAGGAGGGCGGGTGATGATGTATTAACGAAGGACAGCATCCCAGTGAGAAATACCAGGCTCGCTATCCATTAGCCACTGGAATGGCGGGGGGGCGAGGACAGACATTCCTCCTGCTGTCTGTGCCTGTGAGTGTCCAGACCCAGCTGGGTACTGCGGGAGAGGGTGGTGAATGCATCCTGCTTTTGCTGGTAGGATTTGCGTTATTTGGATAGCTGAGAAGTAAAAAGAGGGATAAGTCTCCATTTCTCACACCGGTCTCTTATTTTGTTTCTTGTACCTACAAATAGCTGCAGTTGCCTACCTTGTTCTTGGAGCTTTTCTGCATTGGAGTTGGTGCAAATAATTGAGTTCTGTTGTTGCCTGCAGGTTTCAGGCTATTGAACGTGAACCCATTCGGCCTGCGTGTGTGGTATTGGTAGCGCAAGGCTGCTGCCATTGTCAGTGTCTGATGCAGAACCTTATCAGTACCATTAGTGCTCATGCTGGTCTTGACCCTGTGTGCTGCTGTTGTCTGTGCTGGCTGGCTGCTTTGTGGACTGATCCTGAGTGTGTTAGGGGCTGGCAGCTGGCTGGGGAGCAAGGAGCTGATGATGGGGGTGTCTGCACCCAGTGCCCGTGTCTCTGTGTCCCATCACTCAGAAAGTGGTGTCATGTGGCATTGCTATGAGCTTGCAGGGTGCCATTCTGTAGTTTGCTTCAGGAGAGACAAACCTCATTTTGCTTAGCAAAACTCACGCCAACAGTACACACATTAGCTTAAAACGTTTGCCTATGGACTTAGAAAGGTAGAATTATAGTTATTAAAACCGGTGTCTCTCTAGAAGGGCTTCTTCAACTTATAAGAACACTTATTTATGAAATGAGAAATTAATATGTATGGAAATTAGTTGTATACGTTTTTCCCGCCAGCCCAACTGCCAGTGGACTTTTTAAGTTCTTGTGAGTAAGGGCTGCAAATGAGAACAAGGTCCTGAAAATCTGTGGGAAGGATTCTTTTCTCTCCCCTCACTTCCAGCTCCCTTGTAGGCAATTAGCTGGGGTAGGCTGCAGCTTGTCTGCTGGAGTAGCAGCATCTGGAGGTGCTTTATCTTCTGCTCTACAGTGTCAGTTGCAGTCAGCCCACTGATGTGAACTTGCAAGGAGGGGCTTTTCTCAATGCCAGGGAAGCAGTGAGAGAAGCGGTCTGACACTGCAGCCCAAAATCTGAGGTGAAAAAGAGGGAGAAGTGCTAACAATCTTTAAAGGCACCTTTCCTTTCCTTGAGCATCAGGTAGCTCAGCGGGTGAGTTTTATCAGGACTTCTCTTGAAGGAGGTTATTTTCTGAAGCTGTTGCTTTGCTCCAAATGTGCCCTAAGTCCCAGAAGGGCTTGCAGCTGGGCTTGTTTCTGGGTGAGGGTCTCCTTACCTGTGCAGCAGAATATAGCTGGTGTGTGAAGCTCCTGCTGCTCCAGGATGTGTGTTTGAGCCTGCAGGTGTGCTTGCTGCCAGAAGCCTACTTTCAGGGCACCTGCCTTGAGATGTGACTTGAGAGGGGGATAGTCCAGTGCTTTCTCTGGGCCACACTCATTAGATGTACGTTTCAAATAGCATGGGTTCCCTGGAAGCTTTTGCAAGGAAAACAGCTTGTTAAAGCTTTTCTTGTTTTGGTTTCCAGTGCTTGCCAAATACACTTAGCATTTCTACTGTAGCAAAGCAGCTGTCATTCTGAAAATGTGTATCTTATTTTTTCCACTCCCCTTGTATCAGAGCATATAACATTTCATGGGTGATGGGCCAAGAAATCACCCATGATGGGTGAAGGAAAAAATAGATGTGGAAGAAGTAAGTTGTGTTTAGCACTTCCCATAGCTCATCAGGAGGGCTGCTCGGGGCTGGTGCTGTCTGCTGCCCACTGATGCCAAGCAGGGCTCCCTTCTGTGCAGTGCCCGGAGAGGTGGTATGCTGTTAAGTTTAGTTTTGCCTGCCTCAGGGCCTCTCCATGTAAGCTTTGGATATCAAATGTCCTCTGTTGAGATTGTGTTGGAGAGATTAGAAGTGTTAAAGTTGCACAGCTTTGGTTTATGAGCAGTGCCAATGCAGGGACAAAGCTGGTGCATGATGGATGTGCTTCTTTAGTGCAAGTCAAAGCAGTGATTCATAGATCTCGTGTTACTTTAAATATTCCTGATTTTTGGACTGCAGGCTTGAGAAGTGGCTCCCAGCTCTGCCCATTTTGGTCTTATTTGAATGTTATCTGGGCTAGAATCTGCCAACTCTGCAGATTAGGATATTGTGTTGTGCCTACTGCTTGTTAGGAAGTCGTCCGGCTGAACATTTTCAGTGTTGCCTGATCAGTGCTGTGCAATGATCTGCTGTCATCTCTGTCTGTGTCTGAATTAGCCCTGCACTTAGCGTGGATGGTGCATAGGAGCGAAGTGCTGGTTAACTTGTCCTCAGTGTGGAAGCACTTTGACAGCAGCAGGCAGGAAGCCTCGCCTCACGGCGTGCCTCTCTTCTCCAGACAGTGAAGCTCAGCATCAGAGATGTGAAAACAGAGGAGCAAGGTGGTTTGCCTTCTTGATAACCATTATCAAATATTGCTGACAAGTGCAGGTGGCTCTGGCTGCTGCTAGCAGTTGCTGCAGCGCTGGTTACCCAGCTTTAAGGAAGCGCATTATGCTGTGTTAACTCCTTGTGGCTGTGCACACACTGCGTCTTCACAGTTCTGAAGCTGAGCTGCAAAAGCTTTCCCTGCCACCACCTCACAAATGGTCAACAAGTTCCTTGGCTCTCACAGGCTTTTCAGCCTGCTCATCTCCCTGATGAAGTATGAACCGTTAACTGCGGAGCTTTTTGTATGTGAAAAACAGTGAAAACTCCTTCCTTGTGTTGAAAAAGCAACTCAGGTCTCACCTATGAAGTTAGCTTATCTGGAGGGGCAGTGGGGGATGAAATGGGAACAAGGAAGTCTCCAGCTCCATTAAGCCAGAGGAATTTATGTTCTTCCTTCCGCATCTCTGGATTCCTGGATCCTGCAGTGCAGTGAATTGGTGCTGCTAGGACCTCCCTGCTGCACACTCACCTCACCTGCTCAGCAGCCGCTCCATCCAAACCCACCGGCACCTGCTGGGAGCAGCATTGGGGAGAAGGAAGGAGCTGCTGCCCTTCCTGCTGAGCTCCCTCATTGGGTTTCTTCTGTGCTGATCCGTGTGTGCAGGACCCTCTGTATGCAGCTGGATTGTGGTGGGGAGGCTGGAGCTCTTCCTGGGGTCAGTCACCATTTGTGTGCAGGAGGGGCTGTCTGTGTGGCCACGCCACTTCGGAGCAGCTCTGTGCCCTCCTGACTCTCTCACTTCATGTCCACTTTAAGAGGGTTCATCTGCAATGCAGCTGTTAGTGGGGAAGTTCTGTAAATCAAGAGGGAGCGAGTGCGAGCCAGCACTCTGCCTGCAGTCGTGGCTGGGTTCTCAGCACAGCCTGGGCAGACTTGCTCACAAAGGCTTCTGCAGGAGGAGGAGGAAGGGGCAGCAGCCTGGTGCAGATGGTCACCTCCCCCCCCCCCCAAGCCTTGCGTGTCTGTGCTTGCACCCTGTGCTCAGCAGCTGGAAAAGTACAATGGGCAGCAGCCTCGGAACTGGAAAATCCTGTCGTGCTTTTCCCCTCCTTGCTTCACTGTCACAGTCTCACCAGGTGTTTGCTTAGGGCCGTTCCTGTCAGGACGCCTTCATAGCACATACTTCTTACACAGGATGTCCTGTTGCAGTTCAGTCAGTGAGCTTCTGCACATGACTCAGAGAGGCACAGAGGCCTCGTCAGCCACGTCTGTATGGCTGTTTAGTGCCTCGCTGCTGGCATCACAGCCCTGCTTACTGGAGGAGTAGGGAGAGCAGGGAAAGGGTGCGTGTGAACCCATTGTGCCTGGGAGCTCTTGTGGGATTTCTTGTGGCTCCTGGCCACGTGTTTCTGAGGGTGTTCTGGTGGAGAAAAGCCCTCTGGTTTCTGCATTGAGGGAGCTGGGAAGCAGGACCCTCACAGGGACCTTCAGGGCTGGAGCTGGGAACAGTACCCGTGCCCTTCTGCAAAGACAGCAGCTGTGGGAGAGCCCTGCTGCTTCTGCTGGTGCTGAACAGGCAAGATTGCCTCCCTTGCTGCACGTTCAAGTAATCTGGGCAGACTTTGCTACGGAGCTCAATCTCAGTTTCTTGATTACCACTTTGGAAAGTCATTGGTGATGCAGGAGAAACAGTTGCGTAATTCACCACCTGCTTTTTCTCCTCTGTTTTCCTTCTCTCCTGTTTGTCTGGGCATTCATTGTCCTTCTTGCAATAACTGAATTGTGCGAACCATGTTTAAGCAGTGTTCCCTCCCCTTTTGCCGGGGGACTGGCTGACTTGTTGTAAGAAGTTATTTTTAGGGTTTGCTTCCTGGGATATTCTACCCGTGGCCAGTTATGGTGATGAAAATGTCACTGAGACGTATAAAGGACTCCCAACTCATTGCTAGCGTGCCTGATCTTTCTGTTGTAATGGTGCTCATGGGAGGTGAGAGTCCCTTCCCACTGCATCACCTGTGATTAGGGAGACAGACACAATGACTCTGCAGTGCGACTCCTGTGAAAAGAACACAGAGCTTCTACCCTAAGTGTTGTGCTGAAACTGAATTGGCCTGGGAGGGGAAAAAAAGAGAGAAAAGGAAAAAAAAAATAAAAGGAGAGAGGAAAAAAAGGGTTATCTTGAGTGCACTGGAGTTTTGCTGCCTTATCCTTTTTTCTACATAGGGGTGTCAGTGCTGCAGAGCTGTTTGTCACTACACAGAGCTGTCCCTAACAGGCCATTTGCTCCTTGTACTGGATGTATTGGATTGCACTGAGTTGCTGCCAAAAGCCTAGAGCAGGCCGGAGCAGGAGGTGTGTGCTTTTTCTTTTTACATGCCTCTGCTGCCTCCCACCCCAGATCTGCTGCCTGAGCACCTGAAAGCAGTTGATCTTTATGGCAGCTCTTTCCAGCTCGCACAGCATGAGTGCAGTACAGGAACATTGCAGAGCTGAACGAGGCCATGGGCTGGCAGTGCGTGTGACTTAAGGAGCATCTGCCTCTTTTTCTTGGGCCGCTGTTCACTTCTCGGTATTGCAGCCAGCCCGTTCCTTTTCTTTCCTTTTCTTTACATCAGGAAATGAAACTCAGAAGGGCCCTTCTAAATGGAGTTACTGAGGTTTTGGGGATGGAAAGGCACTGGGTTTCCAGATGGGTTTCAGAGAAAGAGATTGCTTGAGTGTGGCTCCTGAGGCTGGAGTTGCTGCTGAGAAGAGTGCACGCATGCAGTGTGTCAGAGCTGCGCTGTGTGGACGGGACCTACATCACTCCTTTGTGGAGCAGAACCTGGAGCACCTTTGGATCGAGGCAGAAGGGAGCTGTAGCTTGGTTTTCAGGCCTATTGCCAATGGACCACGGTAAAGGACAGTGGCCTCACCTCAGCAGTGGTGCCATGTCGGGGCCACTCAAGGGCCCTGCCAGCTGCTTCAAGGAGACGGGTGGCTGTGGGAGTGCTGGGGAATGCTGCCCTCAGCTAGGTGGTGTCCTCAGGGCTAGCAGAGCTTACAGAGTGGTATTTTTTAAGCCATCCTTATATTCAAAGCTGCTTTACTGAATTCTAACTTCTTAAAGTCACCTTGCTATTCTGTTTCTAGGCAGTAGCTTGAAGTACTTGTGTGTGGTACATGCAGGATCAAATTTTTAGACTCCTCTGGGGCTGCAAGCAGCTGCAGTGCCTTTTTGTTTCCCCTTTCTCCATGTTCTTGACCATTGGGTGGACTTAGTGACATGTGGTGCATTTTTCCCTTCTGTATAGAGGTGCTTTGGTGCTTCTGTGTGTGATGTTGGATGGGATACGTTTGTGTTTCAAGTCCTCTCTCTGTGAGGTTTCTTGGTAGCTCTGAATTTACAGCTTTCTCTGCCTAGTTTAAAGTTGTCCCAGTAGTGCACAGGGAACTTGTTCTTAAAATGGTTGGCTTGGACATTTTTTTTCCTTTCTTAATTATTCTAATCCCCTGAAACTTGGTTTTCATCTTGTTGTCAGAAGAGCCTATTTTGACAGGTATTATCTCTTGGAGAGGAGTCATTCAGCTCTTGGGTGCAGAGCAATTCATCTATGATTCCAAGAGGATACTGTGTTTAGTTGGCTCCTGGAGTACCTGGTACCAGAATCAAGGCAGCATTTCCAGCATTCCTCCTTCTCTTAACTGGTTGGAATAGCTGGAAAATAAGTGTTGAGTACTGACTTACTGTGTGGACACAGGTCTTACCACCACGCCTCATGCAGTATAGAAAGGCTTTCTGCTTAATTCCAGTGTTAGGAGCACATGCAAATTCTGTGCTTTTGTTTCTTTCCCAAGCTTCATTATTCGGGATCAAACTTCATATCCTTGATTTATTCAAGAGAAGTCCACGTGTTTGATAACCAGTGTTAGGTATGCCATTTTATTTAAGAGTTGCACTGAACAGGCATTGTGATGGAAGACTGGGGGCTGGCTGCTGTTACCTTTGTGGACTTGGACAGCACTGACCGTGACTTCTAAATGTAAGTGTGTCAAGGTTGTATGAGAAGGAGCTTGCATAGCTCTCCTGCCTGGAATCCATATAGATTCAGTTCTAGTCCTGTTAAAGGTGGAGTTGTAATGTGTGGAACTTCCCCTTCCAGGTGGGGTTTTTCCAAGTTTTTTTTAGGGATTTGCTCGCTTTTGGAAATGAATGAATGTTTAGCCCTGTTCTCCAAGGGACTAATTTCCACTTCTGCCTCCATTGTCCTCCCTGTATTCTTTCTTCCCCTACATAAAAGAAGGCTCTTCACTATGTTTTGCTCCTCTGCACCACAAGACCGCTATGTGTACCTTGAGGCTGCTAGGAAAGCAGTGTTTTATTCCTTTATTTGCATTTTTTCCTTAGCCATATACTCTCAGTCCTGCTGTGCTGTTCCCCTCACCATCTACCTAATGAATCAACAGCCTTTTATTCTTTCACTGAACAGTTTGGCATCTGACATCCTCTGTCTTCCCAGTCCCACTATTGGGGAAGTAAGTATTAGTGCTGTTTTACACTTGGGGAAACCAAGAGAGATGCAAATGTTAAGGTGCTTACCAGAACACTTGGACTCTTTTCCTCACTTGTTAAGAATTATTGCCAAGTCTTATTCTTTGCTGTAACAGTGATGTGGAGAGCATCGGTAGAGAAAGGACTGCAGGCATTTTGGAGGAAATAATGTGAGCTAAAGCATACAGTATTAACTAGAGTCCTCTAGTTCTGTGGGTATTGGAATGAGATTTTGTCATATTCCCTTTACTGTTTTTTCCCTTTGATTTGCTTATTGCATATGAAGTACAGTGCTGAAATACACAGTGTTTGGCATGCTGTGTCTGTGAGTTTGGACTCGCTACTGTTCTTTTTCTAAGCAATAAGAGAGAGTTTGAAAACTAGAGGTAAATGTCATTTGTACAGAAGGCTTTTTTACAGGTGACAATGAACAGGATGTGTTTGTTAAGACTAATCATAACAAGTGAAAGGAATCACCTGGATGGAAAACGTTAGTGGTGAGTGTTGGTCACAGCTGCAGGAACTGGGGTGGTAGCAGCTGCAGTGGGTTGCTCCCTGGAAGGGGTGAAAATGAGACAGCAAAAATGAGAACTTAGATCTCAAGGATCTAAAGGAGTTGCACTGCCAATAAATATAATTTGTAACTAAAATCAGCAACTTCTCTCGAGAGTGAAAATAAGAGCAATCTTAGGATGAAAATTCAGATAAAGTCTAAAATTGGCTTAAGGATCTAAGTAATTGGGCCAGTTGTGAAAATGTAAATTAGGGGACGCTGTCAGGAAATAGTTCCCTTTCCCTGCTCGCTGTGTCTCTAGCTAACTAATCAGCATGTTAGTACGATGGCTTCCTACCTCCTGGAGAACTTGGAAACGTTTGCCTTAATGTATGGTTAAAGCATTTGAAAGAAACAGCTGTAGATGTACAAGGTATACTGCTGCAAGCCCTCCTGATCATATGATAGCATCAAGCTAGTATGAAGTCTTCAAGAATGTAACATCCTTTGCCACCCAGGGAGTGGATGGGTTTAAGAAGATTACTGTTAGCTCGTCAGAAGGAATAATTAGAAGTTACGGGACAGAGCTGAAGAGCTGTCATTAGTTGAAAGCTGTTTCTGAGTAGCGAATAAAAAATGGGAGGGAATGACCAGAAAGTTATTCTGTACTTAATAACGTATGGGCAAGGGATACTGCTCCTGTGTGAACCAGCAGGATTCAAGCTGTCTTTAGCGGGAAGTTAGGAAGCATGCTGCAGGGCTGTGGGAAGGAGTATCTGTGTGAGGGGGAGCTGAGGGAAAAGGAAAATCCTAGGGAGGGGTGGAGTGTGCTAAAGGTTAATTAAAGTGTGCTGCGGAAACTTGTTAGATGTTCTTGTGTGCCCTTTCCGTAATAAGAGACAAATTTGGTTATGCAACAAATTGAAAATTTATCTTTTCAATAATTCATTTCAAACTTGCTGCCTTGAGACACATATCACAGATAGAAAAAAGGGATGAGGAACTTGTGTGTAATTAAAGTCAGCATATGTGAAAAGGAATTCTTTTTCTAAAAAGTGGAGGCTTACGGTCTTATTTCTTCAGGTTATTTATGTTTGGCACTGGGAGATTAATCCCTTTTCTCCTTTATATGAGGTGACTGGGGCAGTCCTGAAACAAACACAGATGCTGACTCCTTTATTTGCAATTGCTCTGTCCTCCATTTCAGGAAAGAATACAAGATTTCCCCTGCCTCATGCTTCCCTCTGGAGACAGACCCTTTCCTAGTGCCACAGCAGGAGAGTGGGAAATGAGGAAAGGGATGGAGGTTGGACTCTAGCATTGACAGTGATCTCTGCTATGGCTTGATAGGGGAAAAAATAAAAACACAGAAAGGACATCCAGTCAGGAGCCTTTTTCAGTTGGTCTTTTCTGCCATCTGGCTGTCCTAATGTTCCAGCATGTTGCAAGTTGAATTGATTCTGTTCTACCTGAATTAGCAGGTTTCAGCCACTGTTGGTTAGGGAATGTGAGTCAAAATGAATTAGTGGTCTGGCAATGAGGAGTATTTAATTTAACAGCTCTGAGAACTGACCGCTGTGGCTTGACTTTCCTTGCTTTTGGAATCTGTGTCCATCTTCACTTTAATTTTAGCTTTTCCTTCATCTTCAGCATGTTGAGTGGGTGACTGAACTAGATGAACTAGACTCCTTCCAGCCTCTTCCATTCTAGGATTTTATGAAACTGTAATGCTATTGAGAACTCATGCAGGCACGCAGACCTATGCTAGCTCTATTGCATATAAGTTTTTGGCCTCCAAGACACAAAATTTCAGTGGGACTGTAGGGGTTTCGGTGTTTGTTTTGTTTTGTTTTATTTTATTTTTTGTTGTTGTTGTTTCTTTTTTTTTTCTTTCTAGTAAGGGGAATAGAGAGAAGATAGTAAAGGGAAGGCTTCAAGAACATAGCATCCTATGATGCTGATTTTAGAAACTACATAGCACAGTTGTCCATAAAAAAGCATCAGAAAGTATGTTCTGGTTGTGTTGTTTGGGTGTTTTTTTCATTTTCGTAATTAGTAGGGAAGAGAATATCAATGCTGTGAAGCACAGTCCTGTGGGTTGCCCAGATGTGGCAAGTACTTGAAAATAACTTCTTAACTGGAGATCCAGACATTGTTCCACTTCTCTCTGGAGGTGTTATGCTGGCTGTCTCCAATCGAGCAAGGCGTCTGCACAGGGCAAGAAGTTCAGGTTGATTTAAGCATTTGAATTGAATACATGAAGACTATTATTTCACACCTTCTCAGTGGCAAATGATATTACAAGTTATTAGCCAATTCAGTGCACAAGTCTGAGGAATGTAAACCATGTACATACCCGAGAGCCCTGGCAGTTCTGCGTTTTTTTTGTGGAAACACGGGAACAAATCAGACAAGGGCTTCTCCAAGAGTGGGTTTGAACTGCTGTCCAGGCTGACAGTGCCAGGGAGAAGCGTGCCAGCTTCTGCTCTCAGTGGCACTGCAGCTTCGTAGAATTGAGAGGCATGTCCAGCCGTCCCTTCTGCACCTCCAGGAGCAGCACCGTGCCAGGCTGTTGGCTGGACGGAGTTTGCGCTCTGGAGTCTGCCTGCCTGCCTGGGGGAGGGGGAATGTTTGTTTGCTTGCTCCTTGGAGTCGCCTGTGTGCCTGTAATTTAAGGATGTGATTGCATATTGAACATAACTGTAAAATCTGTGGTGTGATTGCTGAACCCCTAAAAGCTCTGATAGTTCATCTCAAGTGAAAAAGAAGAGGTTTTGGGTTTCCTAATGGTGTGTTTTAAAACAAAGTGCTTATTTTCAAGGCATGAAGTATACCTTAATTGCAAACTGGAGATCTTAAAGCCATCCCTCTCTTAAATGGTCAATTCATTTGGAATAACTGTGGACCCAAATGAAGGGCAAATAGCACTTGGTTGTGAATTATCAGTGTTTATGGAAAGGCAAACTCTGTTTCCTTCCCTCCTGCCCTTGCCACAATGAGAGCATTGCTTTTGTGCAACATAAACTGCATTTAAGAATGGTCTTGTGCTTAAGAGCTTTTTATTAATGAAGCCTATTAACAATAATGAAAAATGGCAGCCTGAAAGTGCAGAGCTAGTCAGAAAAATGACTGTCCCAGAATGACAAGATGGCTGTGTACTTTTTCTTGGCTTAATTGATTTGGAGTGGGGAGGGGAGTGTGGTCTCAGCCCTCAAGGGAACTTTCTCCTGCAGACATGCCCACAGGGTCCAGCTTATGCTGGGCACTGGTGGGGCTGGGGCACCCTATGCCACAGCTTCCTGGGCTGACCCCCACCAAGCCTGCAATGGGATGGCCTTTGGCTCAGCAGGGCGAGCAACGGCGGTTCCCAGCTTCATATCTGTTAGAAGGAGCAGCTCTGACTCAGCAGCACAGAGCAGTTGTGTGGAATAGAAAAGCGATGTTTTCACATAATTATTCATCTGGCTATGTTTGTGTTGTAGTGTGTTGCCACCTCCGCATCATGTGCTGTTTTAGTTGGGAAGGATACGCATTGCTTTTCAGTGCGTGAATAATTCTGCTTAAGGAAAGGGGATCATTGGCAGTGTCTGTATTGGATTAAAAATATGAAGAAATGTTCCCACCACATTCCTGCTTAGGAGAATGACACAAGATGACTGCATGGATGATGCCTATTCATGTGAATAAACAGCCAGGCATTACAGGGACAGTGCAGAAGTGGAAGCTCCCTTTATCTCCCAGTCTTGCCATCCTCCCACTCTGTGCTATATACCCACGTGTTTGCACTAGTAATTTTCTTTTGAGATAGGACAGCCTGCCATGGCACACTGCCGGCTTGGAGTAGCTCACCTGATATGGGACCAACCTGCCCATCCTCACTGAAGAGGATTTCTCTGCTTGTGCTTGTATTCCTGTTTGTGCTGTGTTCTTCTTAAGAAATAGGAGCTTCAGGAGTTATAGGGATTCTGTGCCCTCGGAGGATTTCCATGGTGTGGCAGGGTTTTAGGGCAGACAGGAGATCATTTCATATCAAGACAATGGTTCTTCTCTTCTGAAGGCAGCATTGTTTGCTGGTGAAGGCTGGAAGGAGATGATTTCTTGGCTCTGTACTGTGAGTGTCAAACTTTTTGGGTTGCCTGGCCCACACTGAGTGAAGGGGAGTTGTCTTGGGCCAATGCTCTGGCTGTTGCTGAGCGTGCACCTGGGGCTGGGCTGGGCCTCTCAGCAGGGAACTGCTGCTGCCATGCTAGCACAGAGGGCACTAGCTGTGCTGGGCTGCGTGCAGGCCACAGTTTGGATGTGCTTCCTCTAAACTGTGGCTGCTACCTCAAACTGAAGTATCAGACCCTTCAGTATTTTAAATGTTTTTCATCTTCCAGTAAGCCACCTTCCTCTTAACTATGCTCTGCAGCAGGGCCCAGTGCTTGGAGCTCAGCAGGTTTGACAAGGCAGCACAGTGGTCCTTCCTTTGTCTTGTCTGTGTGCTGAGAAGGGTGGCACCGTCAGTTCCTGAAGTTTATCCTGTGTTTCAGGGAAAGCATTTCAAGCCACTTTGCTGTTGGCTCTAGCAGCTGCATCTTCAGCATGGTGGTAGCTCATCTACTCTTCACATGAGATGGGGTCTGCCTGTTTGCAGCCCAGCCCTACTGTGGGAACAGCCAAGCTCTCTGCAGGAGCACGCAGCTGCGTGAAGAGTGCCTGGACTTGTGACTTGGCTGGTTGCATGGGGAGTTTGGGAACTGACAGATGGTGAGGGTGTGCAGGAGTATTGGTAGCAGGCTGGGTTAAAGCAGAGCTGAGACTGATGCTGCACACTGAGCTGCCACATCCTTGGTGGAGCAGAGAGCGGGCTGCCTGTGGGGCTGTCAGTGCTGCTGTGGGGTGAGAGGAGAAATCAGTTGTTGTTCCGACACGTTTTGTAGTCTGGCTGGGAAGAACACCAAACAGTGCCAGGTTTTGTGCATGTTTGGCTGGATTTTAATTTGCAGGTCTTGCTTTCCTGCTGTACCAACGTACACACAACGCAAGGCCAAGATAGGTGAGTTGGACCCAGAAGTGCAGGGAGTGTTCCATTTGCTTCACCTGCTGTATTTGGAAATATTGGGATTTCTTTACTGAAAAATCCTAATTGCAAAGGCTCCCCTAGGCTATAATATTAACAAAGGGAGGGAAGAAGTAATTGCTGAACTGAACATGGTAATGTGTGTGCTAGTACTCAAATGTGGTAGTTGCCACTTGTTCTCTTCAGTTCCTCTGTTCAGAGGTGGATGCACTGAGCATCCATGCTCCTTCTGACTGTAATTTGTCTGGTATACACAGTATTGCTGGAAAGTCAATTTGTGGGTATCCTTTGGAATCAGATACGTGTTCTGTGATCATGTATGCCCGTTTGCATATACATTAATTCTGCTGTTTTTTGAACTTCTGAGTTTTTTGTAAAGCACTTTTTTGCAGGGCATAAGTCCTATTGCTAATTAGATTTTATTTTAGATGTGTTATGCCTATGGGGTCTGATGAAATGTTTTCTTTCCTTTGCCTCTTCACTGACTTGGTCATTCAGTGCTGCAGCCCAAAGTTCTTTCACTCACACCACTGATAGGCTGTGTTGATATGAAGCAAGTAAATGTGTTCAGCTGTTTTTTCAGCTTTGGCGTTTAATTTAGACAGAAATCCCCAATGCCCTGTCTTCTTGTTCCCTCTTTTTTCCCATTTTGTCTGCCTCCATTCCTAGTTCAGAAGTAACTCGGGTCTAACCAAAGCACATCAGATTGTTGGGCGGGAAACATCTATGAGAAGACAAAGTAAAATTGGGCCCCAATCTCTGGAAGAGCAGACCATCTTGAGCTTAAAATTGTGTTTCTGCAAAGCAGGGTACTCTCCTCGTCTCCTTACTGGTTCTGTTAGTCTAAATTTAAAGCACTTGAAAATCTAGTGCTATAAGATGTCATAGGAAATGTGAGGTGTTCTTTTGGAGCTTGTACTAAGAATCTGGATCTGTATTTTATTTGAAGGGCATTTCAAATAGTTCTTTTTGATGCTTAGTCATGACTTGTCTATATGCTATCGTGCATTTTCTACTTGATAAATAGTGACTTTAACAATTTATTTGCTGACTAGAAGGTTCTTTTCTATTACATACACATGAAATATTTGCCAATAAGCTGTCATGGTTCGGGTCATTCTGGTCTCTACTCAGGTAGATTAGAAATGGTTTAATGATGCCCTCAGAGCTTTTCTAAGCAGAACCTCGTGAACTACAAGAGGAGCAAATATTTTATCTATGTAATAAGATCTTATGCTGAAATATCTCAAGGTACATTACCATCTAACTTAGCTAACAGGACCACTGAAATGTGCTCACAAGGTGGGAATCACAGAACAAGGATGTTTCTCAAATTGGGGTTGAACCTGTGGGATCCTATTCACTTGGACATGAAGAAGGCAGTTAATATGTTAGGAATATCATGTTTCAGCATACAATCAGAAGAAATAATAAAGTTGCCTTTTGGCGGTTTTGTTGCTCATTTAGTAGTGTGAGAAGCATAGGGAAGAAGCTAGATTTAACTTACGCTGATGAACATGGGAAGACATAGAATAAATAGCTGAGGTCTTTACTGGACTATACTGACTCGTTTCTTTTGCCCAAATTATATTCCTGAGAACATCTGGTCACTTCAGAGCTGCAAGCTGAGTTTGCCCAGTGGCTAAGGCTCAAGGATGCATCTTGGTATGATAAAGGCAAGTCAATGAAGAGATTCTCTCTCAGAATAGCTGCCTTGGACAGGGTGAAACAGGTTTAAACTTGACAGCAAGCAGACAACACTGGAAGAGCACCATTAGAGCTGCAGGTATTTTGTTTTCTGAGACACGCTGCCCTCTGCTTCCTCAGACTGCTTAGAGAGATCCCTCCCAGCTTCTCCTACATGAGGAACTTGGTTGTTTAATGAAACAGAACAGCCCTCTCAGAGCCCTGTCTGACAGACTTTCCCTGATAATCTGGTTGCTCTTCTCTGGGTTGAATGCTTGCAATGTCTTCACTGTGCAACAGATTAGAGAGGACAAAACTGGTTTATCTTGGTCCACGATAGTGCACATTGCCTTCGGCATGATGCTGATGCAGTGCTTCCTGTCAGCCTCGGTTCTTGCTGTTGTCTCCTGGTTCTCCTTTCTGAAACTCTCGCGTCCCATATCTACTGTGACAGTTTGATCATTGGTTTCCCCTGACCTCTCTTCACCTTCTTTGTTCCTCTGGTGCAATCCCTGCAATTTATTTTTCTTTGTGTGTGGAGATAAATAATAATAAAAGTTTACTCCTTAAGCGGGCAATGATATGTTTTTCTGTGTCTGCTACTCACTGTATGGTTTTACCCAGAAAGCTTCCATTTCTCTAGTCATGGAATCAAGTTTGCTATTGTTTTAATACCACAAAAATTCTTGATGTATAGTCTCCATTCAATCCTTCTAGGGAAATATGGGGGCTTGAACAGTCTCCGCTTTTAACTTCAGATCACACAAATTTATCTGTGTACTCTGGTTTTGGCTATGTCTGTTAAAAGAGGAGATGATGGCCTGACAGGTATCAGACACTGTCTGTTTTTCTCGTTGGCGAGGTCTTTGGTTCTGCTTGTCGGTAGCCAACTGCATAATTGCTTTTTTGGAAATTGGTGTGTACCACTAACTGCTGAACAGCCTGTCTCTAAAGCAAGGCTGTCTCAATAGCAGTGCCATATTTGCATTACACTAATCCAGATCTCCTGTAATCTTTTGGTAATACATTATTGGGTTTTGATTCCTTCTTTTAGGTACAGAATCTAGGGCTGGGCAGCCCTGGCTGTACTGCTGACTCCTTGAAATTTTCAAGTAAATTACTTTATTCTCATACTTCTTTTAATCTGAAAAATGGAATATTTTTTCTTCAATATGTGATGAGGGGATGGTAAAGATTGATCTTTATTCTGTTCTTGTAAAAATGATTACTTCTTATACGAGTGTCAGGAGATGCGATGAGAGAAAGTTGAAGGAGCTCCGATGAGCAGTTCTCTCTTGTGCTGGATCAGAAATTAGGGGTAGGCTAATTCAGTCAGAAGACAAGAACATCATTTGGGCTGATATAAACCTCCTGTGGGCACTAACTCTCTGAGTATTGAAGCAAAGGACAGTGAAATCGCACTGAATAACTGCATGAGCAGTTGTAGCCAGTGTGAGCCACGTTCTGCTGCTGAAGGAGGCAGCCTTTCTCCTGACCATTTCTTCCCTCCTTGCACTAGCACAAATTCTTTATATAGTTACACAGTGAACCGGGTTAATGATGGATCAGTTCAGCTCTCCACTTCAGTACACTGCTGCACAAATGCTTGCGCCAGCGTCAGAAGCAAAGAGGATGCAGGGCCATTAGGAAACAGGGCAGAGGAAGGATAGGACCTCAGTGACACAGGCAGTGTTTTAGCGCAGAAGCCTCCTGAGCCTGCTGCTGGACAGCTCTGCACCACTGTAGTGCCTAAGGAGTGGTTTCTTTATTCCTAGAGATATCAAAAAAATCTGGCTTTATCTGACCTGTGGCCTTCAGGGAGGAGGGTGAGAGGAATTAGTGTTGCAGGAGGATCTTGAGCTCACACAACTGTACTGCTGGGATCCTCATTTCCAGTAGCCTGGCTAGGGAATCAGAGATTCCATTGCATTTCTGTATTGGGTAAGTTGCTAAAATATCATATGAAGGGTGGAATGGCTTTTTGGAGGAAGCAAAAGGTTGTTCACTTCAGATAGTGTCTTGCTGTGGTGCTGGCTTCCCTAGTGTGTGTTTCTTTGCTCAGAGAGATCTTGTAATAAAAAAAATGCAGGAATCACTGTGCCTATGAAGTGTACTTGCAGAGAAGCATGATATAGACAGAAATGAGGACCAGCAGCAGTTAGCATCACCTGTAGCAGGGAATATTCTTGTTCTGGAAGTTTGAACTTGATCTGATGGCATTGTCTAACCCTCCTTGTGCAAGCTCAGTTTGCCCCTGAGTCATGGGTACCTAACCTGACCTAAGTCTGCTTGGATTATCAGTTTAATGCCATTGCATGCTTGAAGAAGTTGTCTCCCAGCCCTAATATCACTCGAACGAAGAGATCTCAATGGTGTGTCTCCCTTGTTTTGTCTCTTTGGGAAGTCATTTTTTTTACCATTAAAAGCTAAGCTCCAGGAGTGGGAACTGGATTCTCCCTGATCCCTCATGGTGTCATTGCCCACACGGTGAGTCACTGGTAATGCCCAAGTTCTTATTTTTAGTTCTGTTGCTGCCATCAGACTGAAACCATTGGCCAGTAAAGGACTTAAGAGAGGAGATAAACATGTTAATCTCTCTAAGGCCTTCCCCTTCAGCTGCTGCTGCCTCTGTGCCTTTGTGTATCCCGAGATGTAGCTTTCCCTGGTCCATCGTGCGGGATGGTGTCCCCTGTGCACCCTGGTAGGATGTCACTCAAACTTATTTGCTATGGAGGGCTGGAGCTGAGAGGAAAGCCTCTGTGTGCACGTGGGTTTGCATGTGCAGACAGGCAGTGTGCTTTCCTGCAACAAAGGCAAGCTGGGCATGCTGTTACTTCCTACCCTGTCAGTTTTGCCTTCAAGGGATTTTCAGAGAGCACTTATTCCTTTCCCAAGTCTTAGCACCACACTACTTTCCCCTCTTATTTCCTCAGGAAGAGTCCCGAAAAAAACAAAATTGTTTTCTGTCCCAGTTAAGAAAGCTTGTCCCCTTTGAGCTTCTGATATCCTCTTCCATTCATGGGCAGGGTCATTGGCCTCCCTCAGTGATATCACTGAACAGTTTGTGTATTCATTCTTATCCTTTGCTTTGTTACTTGCTTTCTTGGCATGGCAAGGGAGTGAACATGGATTAGGAAGTACGACCGAGCTCTTCTCTGCCTGGCAGTGGGCTGGTGTTGGTGCAGACAAAGCGTGAGGTTTTCTTCTCTCTCTTCCTCTTCATGTCCTCTTTTGAGCTACCTCATGTCCTCTGAGTAAACTAATTTGCAGATCCCAGGAATCCAGCTCTTTGTGCTGTCTGTGCTTTTTCTCTTAGCATGTGTATCTACGCTTTCACGGGGACTTCTGCTTAGATTTACGTGATCTGAGTTTGAAGTGAAGAAAGGATTGTGTTCAGCTGTTCTTGTTTACAGGGCAGGTTATTTTAAAAATTATTTATTTTGAAGGCTTTGTTCATGAAAGAGAAATGAAAGAAAGACTGATCACCTGAGGAGTGACAGGATTTTTCTTCCAGCAGCACAGCACCCAATCCCTTGCAGAACTGGTTGTTTCTCAGGTCTCAAACCATGCATCTGAAGCTGGTGATAGTGTGGGGTTGGGGCTGTTCTGCTTCTCCATTTGTGGCTGTGGGCTCGGGTAGCCAGCTGTAGCTCATCATCTGGGTAGAGCTCAGGCTCCTTGCAGTATGCTGGAGCTACAGCAAACCAGGCTTAGCTTGGATGGTGTTCAGTCCCATTGATTGTGGCTGAGTTGGGGACAATTCTCCTGACCTTACAGATTCAAAGCCCTTTTTAGTTCTGTGCCCTCATTTTTGTTCCCACATGTTTTTCAGTGTGGCTCAGTATTTAGAAAATTCAGAGGTGGATTTTTGCAAACCTCTTTTCTTTCTGCTACCTCTTGTTTGGAGGGGAAAAGATAAAGTCCTGAATGCCTGAGGCCTCCTGTTTCTCTTGGCCATCTCTGCTAGGATAGTTTGAAAGGCTTATGATTGAGCTGAGAGAACACTATGCCTAGGGGTACTGAATGGGAGGGCTGAGGCAGAAGCCGAAGAAGGTAACTGCTGCCCTTGTCCCATCTGCCAGATGACAGGAGGCGAAACTGCAGCTGGAAGGAGTGACTGCAGCTCAGTGTGGCTGTCAGCATTTGGAGGTTGGGGCCAGACCCTGGGAACAATCTGTTCTGTCTGTGACTGAGCTTTCCCGGATTGCTCTTCAGCATGGTGCCTTTACAGCTGTGATGCTGAGCTGCCTCCTGTTTTCCTCCCGCAAGGAGCTGTGGGAAGCAGGATGCCTGGATGCACCCATTGTTGTGCCCAGAGCCAGCTGCAATGGGAGATGTTGGATGCACGTTCTCTGCACTCGCAGAGCTGGGGTGGGGAGCTGACACTGCTTAATTCTGCAGTGCAGGCAGTGGAGTTGAGGTCTGCAGTGCTGTGGGTGTCAGGAACTGCTCTTCATATGGTTTTCCCTTTTTGTACATCTTTTCATTTATTTATGTTTTGACTGCAGAACTGTTTTCTGTATGTGTTAAGTGTTTGTGTGGAGAAATGCACGGCCCTGGACAAACTAAGTGTCATTAGAAGTGTTCCATTGTATCCGTCTTTTTCTTCCCCTTCTTCACACACCCTCTTACCCCACTTCTCCCAGTCTGCAAGGAAGTGCTCAGTACCTACAGCTGATACACAGTTCTTGGTGTCTCTGCTGACAGCGCAGCAGAAGGTGTGATGGCAGCACCAGGGATGCACCTCACTAATTTAATTCTCAATACTGTGGAGACAATAGCAATGAAATCACAATGATGTGGTTCCAGGGTGGGCCAGCTCTCAGGCACATATGCAGGTCCCCAGCAGGTTCGCACCATTTGTGTTGAAGTTCCGGAATCCTGCTATTACCACTCCTGCTGGCGAGCGCAGCGCTAACATGGATATATCTGTTCTTTCTGTGATTAAACCTTTGATTGCAGAGTAGACATCTCCATAAAGCTTTGAGGCTCTTTTGCAAGGACAGAAGGTGCCCAGCAGGAACAGTACCAGAAGCTGGGTGTCTGTTTCTTGCTTGCAAGTGCCAGCTCCAGAGGTAATGCTTAGACAGCTTGCTTATCACTTCAGTTTTACTCCAGCCCTCACTCTGCTGCTGCACTTTTAAAGGGGAGGTCTTGGCTTCCCAGGGAACAGCTGCTTATGGTGTCCCCTTCCACAGGGTCTTATTCACTAAAGCCCAACCTCCTGGAACTTTTCCAGCCAGTAACCCTATGGAGAGAAACTTGTATGACCGCTTGAGTTAGTTGGTACAGGCAGCAGCTTGCCCACAGTGCTGGATGCATCATCAGCGGACCACAGGGATGGGTGATTTCAGTCCCCTCCCTTAGTAAGGGCAAAGAGACAAGTGGGTCAAAGATGTAGTGAGAGTCACACATCTGTTCCTTTGGCACAGGGCAGCAAAGAGGGGGCAGTGGAAAGTCTGTGAATTCAACGGCACGTGTCTTTGCTGTCTTGCAGCGCGTTAGGGACAACAGTGTTCCTAATACCCCTGGGGGTCAAGCAAGTCAGAACTGTGGTGGTGTAGAGCATGGTGAACTGCTGTGACTTTCACAGCTTTCACAACGTGGAAAAAAAGTATTTAAAATCTGTGCAAGTGACAAAAAAGTGCACAACTGACATGTGCTGCAGCATGCTTTGCTCCTCCACGCACATTTGCTGCCAAATGAGTGGAAATGAAGATGTGGCAGGTGTGTTGCTAACCACAGCTTCACACCACAGAAAACCCTGGGAGCTATTAGCAAAACTAGTTTACAAGTCCCAGCAGCTGGTTTGTGGTTTGTCTGGGCATTTGGGCCCGAAGATGTCCTGACTTTACAGAGTTCCAGAGAAAATTGTTCTGTAGAAGTTGACTGCTCCGCCCTGCGGATGCACAGCCCTGCTGCTCCCTGGGTCTGGTGCTCTGGGCACTGCAGAGGATAGAAAAGGGCTGTGGGGACAGCAGGGCTGAGCCTAAAGCTGTGTTTGTTTGATTCTTGAAATCCAAGTAACAGACCTGCTGCTTCACAGCACACTGTGGTTGACAGGGAACTGGTGTTGATAGTTGCATTTTGCTGGTGTTTGTGTCTTGACACCAGACTCACTAGCAGCGCTGGCTTCAGTGACAGGCCATGCAGAAATCCCTGCCAGAAACTTTCTCCTACCACCTCCTTGGCACCTCCAGCTTTCTCAAGGCTCTTTCCTCCTGCTATCCCAGAGCATCCTCAGCTGTAGTTCCAAGGTATTCTGGCAGCTGACCTCAGTGATCCAGTGAATCTTTGCTTTCTGGTTGGCTGCCAAGTTGTCCTCTCATAAGGTTGTTTGTTCCCTTGCTCTGGCCATCCCCATGGCTTTATCTGGGCTGCTTCTAGCATCTCTGTTCTTAGGTTCACTCAAGATAGATGGTTGGACAAGGAAAAAGCCATTTATCCTCTCTGTGGACGTGATTTTCTTGTGTCCAGTGTGGCCGAGTGATGACAGTGAAAAACCTCACTGATCTGTTCTGTAGGGCTTGTGCAGCTTATCTCTCTGGCTTAGAGAGAAACTTGCGTGCAGCAACAGGGAGCAGCCTATATGCAAACTGCAGTCACCCCAGCTGTAGTGTCAGCTTCATTGGAGCTGCTGCTTCTGGTGGATCCTGACCCTCCTTCTGCACGGCTATTTATCCACAGATGCTCTGCTTTTCCCACTATTGGCCTTCTCTCTGAGCATTCATTGTCCTATGGTGTTTCTGCCTGTGCTGTCCTCCTTTCCAGTCAGGGTTTATAAGTGAGGTATCTGCTCTGGTCCTGTCTCCTGCAGGGAAGCTGATAGCAGCTCAGTGTGCACCTGTGAAGCTGTGTGTCAGGAGATGAGAATTACCACCTGGCTTCTGAATGAAGCTGAGCCAGAAGGGAGTTAGCCTCTGACGTATGGATGATGGGACAGCAAACGCACAACATCGCGGGCAGACACGTGGGCATAGGTTAAGAAGGTCAGGATGGCAAGGCAACATCTGCGTAATCCTTTTGCTGTTTTGCGTGAAGATGAATGAGTGGCTGCGGGGATGGGGAGAGGCAGCAGAATCACTGGAGGCAGGGCAAGCGTGTGTGCTTATAGGTTTTATCTCATTTGATTTAATTTTTTAACAGGAATAAACAGAATAGATTTGTATGACGGTAGCAGCAAAACTTAACATTACGTTGGCAGCCCTTGGGGATTTAAGGACTGCTAAGAGTTTCCCAGGTGGGCAGAACGGAACTTCGATTTAAGGACAGGGCTCAGCATGGAAAAGGGCAGCAAGTTTGTGATGTGACAAGCCTAGTATTCCTCAGCCTGCCTGCTCCTTGCCCCCCTGGTATGTGAGCCTCTGTAGGTGCTGAAATGAAGCTGCTATTTTTTCCATGCTCTCCCCAGTAATTTGGTGTTCTGGGGATGGCTATAGCCAGCCCATGGGGAAGGTGTGCTGAAGGTGAGGTACGTGCAGCTGGAGCACACACAGAAGCTCCACTGTGCACAAGTAACATGTAGGCCAGACGTGTCAAACTCTCTGCTTAGGGAAGACAAAGGAGCAGCACTCTTTGCAGCACCTCTGAACTGCTTGCTTTGCAGTCCTATCATCCTCTGTGGGTGAGTTTTCCTGTTGGCAGTGGCAGCCGCTAGCAAAGCTGCAGCCTGTGTTTCCCTGCACCCTCCTTCCCGCAGAGCTGCGTTGGTGCAGTCAGCAGGCCAGCTCTGGGAGGCTGTGCAGGCTCACACAAAGTGGGGGGGCTGTGCTCCACCTGTGCCCCCTGGGTCAGCCCATGGGGGAGCAGCAGGCAGCGTGGGCAGAGGGCTGCAGGAGCCTGAGTCCTGGCCTGGCACGTTCTGAAACGGCGTGTGCGAGAGTGGCGGCTGCGCTTCTGGGCACGCAGGCCTTGTCTCCTGTGGAAGCTGGGAAGGCAGGGCCTTGCTCTGCTCCCTCTGGAACAAAACCAGTGGATGACTAATGCACTCTTTGTAAATACAACTTATCCTATCAGTGACTAATGAAAGCTCTTTTTCCCTCCCCCCCTCCTGTCTTGCTAAAATAAAAGCTGTGCTCAGAGCAAGGCTGTGGATGGAATCTCTTTCCTCTTGTTTTATTTCACTCATAGTACTGCTTGTTTTCTTGATGTGAAACATAATTCTAGATGATAATTAGTGTATTTGTTTTGTTAGGGTCTTGGTGCACTCTTGAAGCAGTCTCTGTTCCACGTGTTGTCCTTTTTTTCTCAGACTGGAACTGAAGTTACTTCTGCAAATCTAGGTGCTGTAGGAGAACCAAACCTTACTTTAACTTTTTCAATTGGATACTGACATGGGTAGAACTTCTGACACTATGCTAGTAATCTTATTCATTTGGATAGTCCTCAGGATGCTCATGCCTGGTTGTACCTGGCCATTGCAGAAGGGGCATCCTTTTTGCACCCTGTTTTCGTCTTTGTGCAATAGCAGACAGCTTTCAGCCTGCAGCTGGGGAAGCTTGTGGGCCTTTTAAAAGCTCTTGGGGAAAGCTTTTTATTTCTAGGGCTGTGCTGGCTGACTGTCCCAAAGCACAGTGTGTTAGCAGGCTCCCCAAAAGAACCTGACACAGTATTCACTCAGACCTGTGTGGAGATACTGCTGGCTTTGTTAAGGGTGTAATTAATAGGTAGGACTTGCAATTAAACAGAAAGTGGAGTTCTTGATAAAAATTCCGTGTTACAATTCCTCTATTTGATACACTAGTTCTCTGCACCCTGCTTTATGAATTGCCTCCTTAGTCCTAAAGATTAATCATCATTTGAGACAGATACGTAGCAGGCTTGAGCATGACTGCTCTTGAGTACTGCCTTGCATCTGGCAAGCAGATCCCTAAAAGCCTGTCTGAGCTTGTCACATTGACTTTTACTGAAAAGAAATCTGGAATACTGCTTGCAAGTTTGATCTGTTTGTTTTGCCCCACATATATATCGCTGTTCTCAGGACAACAAGGACAAGACAGGATTGTACTGCCGTCAGGCACTGTCCTCACAGCTCTGTCGTGTGGAACCCCTGAAGGGAGCAGAGAGCAGTGCTTGGCCTGTGTGTCCTTTCCAGAGTGTCATCCTCCATCCCTCTCTGCGTAAACTGACCTCGTCTCATCCATCTGGCATTTCTATGGCTGCTGTAGCAGTAGTTTACGTGATGTTATGTTACAAAAGACATTTTTCAAGAAAATGTATTATTATTCTTTATTTTTCAGGTCCTTTGTCTGGCAGAAGCATGCTTCAGTGCATCTCCTGCTTTGCATCCCTCCACCCTGCCCTTTTCCCAGCTGCATAGTGACCTGGTCCCTTCAGTCATGCTCTCTGCCTGTCCTGATGTGACACCAGCCCTTCCCTGTGGCCTCCCCCCCCTCTCCTGATACCCGGCTTAGGGCTGCCCTTAGCTGTTGCTCCCGTGGCTGCCTGCAATCACACTCAAGTCTTGGGTGCAGAGTAGTGGAGTTAGCCCAGTGTCATATGTCTGCTTGGCTTCCACAGCTCATCTGCAGTGACCCTCAGCTGCCTTTTGTCTTTTTCTGAATTCAGATGTATGTGGAGTTATGTGACTTTTTATTATAAACAGGCAAAATATGTACTTTCTTCTGTATGGTTTTGCAGTTAGTTGTTTCTGCTTAAAAATTGTTTTTATTTAGGAACACAGTATCTGTTAGCCAAAATGTGAAGAAAGAAACAACTCCATCAGTAGAGACAGGAGGATTGTGAAAGGGAAACAAAGTTCCAGCAAGAAATCTGTGCTGGAATCGGACATTAAATCAAACTCTGATCTCAAAATGGAAATACTTGCCCTTTAAAACCTAACATAAATTGTTGTTAGCAGAACAGCATCAAGTTGTTCCTCCAAAAAAAATACCCAAACCAACAAGGTTGCTTTCTTCCAAGAACACAGACCTATGCTCTGCACCCTGCAGGCTCAGCAACCAGTGACTTCACCTCCCGGAGCCTTTCTGGTTGTGAGATCGTAGGCTTCCAGAGAGCTCAATAAGGAGTTCCTTGTCCCAGGTCCCGGAGTTTGGCTAAAGAAATGCCACTTTGAAATATGACAAATGGTGATTGGTTGCCCTGCAGGACCAGAGCCGGTTGGTATAAATCTGCTTCTAACACAGATGTATAAACACAGGGGCATATGACGTATGTTCTGTGCTCAGGAGCCAGATGCTCAGGGAACTTAAGCTGAGATTACACTGGAGTGGTACTGGATCGAACAAATTGACCGATCAATGGAAATAAAGAAGCTTTCCCAGGTCTCTAAGTCCAGTGGTTGAGTTGTCCCTTGCTGTATTTCCCCATGGTATTTTTGCACACAGTAGAACTAGGGGCTTTTTTTCCCCTCTGGTTCTTCATAGTTTTTGTGGTCCCCAGAGCACATTTCACAGCAGGGGCTCACTGCATTTTGCAATATGTTTGCCAGTGTTGAGCAGGAGACGGGGCTGTGTAAGGTTGGAACTTGTTTGTGTTGGTCTCACAAATGCATCTTATGTCCCTGGCTGGCCTCATTTTTGGCAGTGGGCATTGCTAGACAGACGGGACTTTGGGAAGAGGTTGTCTTGCTCTATTCCGTGATGTGAGCTGAGCTGATCTGAAGACTGCAGAAATATTCATGTTTTTCTTCTTTGCTTACGGTAAATGGATTCTGATACCCATGTTTGGCTGTGATTTCCTTAGGGAAACGTGGTATTAAAGCATTCAAGCATTGCCTGTTGATGGTCGTCCTTGATGTTGAGTATACCAGTGACTCTCTATTGAATGTCTGTGTACTTGGAAGGATTTGCTGTTACTGTTGTTTTGGCTGAGAAAGATGCCCTGGGCACCTTAGTCTGCCCTGTGCAGTTCTCTTCTCATGTTGCATATGACAGTGCGTTACAATCCGCCTGTCTCGTGTCTTAAAAAGCACAGACCAGGAAGCTTTGTGATTGCATCTTAAATGATGATGGTGTATTGGTGTTTGTCTGTTTGTTGTTGTTTTTAGGTAGGAAGTAGAAAACGCTGTAAGGTCTGTCTTCAAGCTAGAAAAGCCCTAGAATAGATTTATAGATTCATTAGGTTGGAAAGGACCTACAAGATCATCTAGTCCAACCATCCTCCTACCACCATCCCTACCCATCAAGCTACTAAATCAAATCCCTTAGCACCTCATCTAAACGCTTCTTGAACAGCACTAGGGATGGTGCCTCAACCACCTCCCTAGGCAGGCCATTCCAGTGCCTGACCACTCTCTCAGAGAAAAAAAATTTCCTCAGATCTAATCTAAATCTTCCCTAGCACAACTTGTGGCCATTCTCTCTCGTCCTGTCATTAGTTATCTGGGAGAAGAGGCCGACCCCCTCCTCACCGCAGCCTCCCTTCAGGAAGTGGTAGAGTGCGATGAGGTCTCCTCTGAGCCTCCTTTTCTCCAGGCTAAACAATCCCAGCTCCCTCAGCCGCTCCTCTTAAGACTTGCGCTCCAGACCCCTCACCAGTTTTGTTGCCCTTCTCTGAAATTAATTGATTGATCAATTGAAGAATTGACAGATGAGGCAAATGAGAAGTTGTTTTTGTTTTATTTCTTTGCATTCCCTGAAATACCTGTGATACAGGCTGGAGAAGTTAGAGCTATCTCAGGTAGTTGTAACTGATTGTGAGCACAACTATGCTTCACCCTGCGTGTTGTCGCTTCAGGACCAAGAGAACTGAGGAGCGAGGGAAGTTTTCAGAGCCTGTGGTGCAGGAGACAGACTCTGCAAACGGCAACATGTAGCATCAGCAGCCCGAAATTTAGGATTTGTCTTGACCTCTTCTCTTAGTGTGAGTGTCAGTACAGGCAGTCAGTGCTGGAACTCTCAGCACGCAGTGTATGTGTAAGTGCTGCAGCTGCAGAAAACAGAGAATCTTCCTGTTCCTTCAAAGCTTCAAAGCTCCTTTCCTTCTCTCTCCCCTGCTACTTGTAGCGTACTTGTGCGCTGGTGAAATGGGGTAGAGAAATCTGTCAGCTACTCAACAGGTAAGGATGGTTAAAACTTTATTAGCTTTCTCATAGGAACTGCACTAAGTGCTTACTTAAAACCCTCAATTCTTAAAATGACAGATAACTTTACTACAGGATTGGCAGCTGTGGTGTCTCACCATTACACCACTTGAGACTTTCTTTTGTGTTGTAGAGATCTAACTAGCTGGAGTGTTTGTTACAAACCAGTTTGCTGTTCTTGTACTGTCTGTAAGGGAGATGCTGATTTATATTTGATATGATTAGCTCTGAATTGCAATGCATTTTCTGCTTTGGGGTAGTTAGCAGGCTTGCTGCTGTCTTCTCGAAGCTCTGTCCAGCAGTTTTTTTATGTGATCCACCAGAACTCATTGCTAAGATGGTGCAAGCAAATAGCCAGAACTGAAAACAAACAAATGCCAGTACAGGGATGAACAGCAACTTCCTACACAGTGTTTTCATCACTGTGTTTATTTTTATTATGCTTCTACCTTTCTTCCAACCTTCTCCTCTTTCTAAAAGGAAGCTTTATATTGTTGTCTTAGCTGCCAGGGACCCTAGCCCTTGAGGGGGTCTTGTATGTCCCTCCTTGTCCTTTCCCCCACTTTTACAAGGCTGTGGCAGTCTTAAGGGAACCTCGGAGACCTCATGGCTGCCATGACCACCTCTCATGCTCACGCAGTTGCAGAGATTGCAGTGCTCTGTGCGGGCTGTGTGCCCACCAGGAGATAAGCAGCAGGGATGCTGTGGGCTTAAGAGTTGGTTTGCGGCACCCATTGTCGGCTGGCAGCGGTGTTTATCTAGGCCAGCAGGGATGCAGGGAGTGAGTGACTCACCCAAGGATTCATGTGCACTCCCCCCTCCTCCCCCTGTCACAGCTGTGGCTTGGTCATCAGCCATTTAGGAACTAGCAGCTTTATTTGGTTGCTGTATGCAGTGGGCAGTTTCTGTTAAGGCTGTCAATTTTATCAACTGCCTTGGAAGCTCAACAGTCTTCAGAGAAAACTTTGCCTTTTCTGCCTCTTTTTTCCTCTCCCTGCTCTCAGGGCTGCCACCCAAGAAGCTGATCTGTACTGGATTCACATGAGAAGGTGAGAACAAGCAGATGGGCTGGAGGCAGAAACTTCCTTGGCTGCTTTGCCAATGCCACAGTCCTGCTTTGGATACTGGCTGACAGCGTCAAGCCTGATTGCCCTCTCCGGGCACACCCTTGGCCGTGATGACAGGTGGTCTGATGTCTTTGCCCCAGCTGAATTAAGAGAGATGTGTTTCATAGCATGGGGGAAACACGAAGTACAGGAATTCCTTTAAATAGAGGTAAAAAAAGGAAAACCAGTTGCCCTTTCTGACAACAACAGGGACTACCAGACTGACTTTCTTTAGAGCTGCTGGGTGACGTGGTCAGCAATGCTTCGGGCTGCTGCTGAGGTTTATGGCCCATGCAGGAGAACAGCCTCCCCTGGGCACTGCTGTGCCATCCTTTGCTCCCCTGTGCTGAGGCCTGCTGAGCTGGGCTTTCTCCTCATGTGTAATCCTGTTTTCCTTGCACTGCTCTCTCCTTCTCATGCTCTCTTCTTTTTCTTGTGGCTTTTCTCTAGATACTTCCTGATTCGCCCTCGTCTCCAGCTCATGTTCCTGGCTGTGGGTGCTCTTTATGTTTGTCTTGAGAAGCACATTTCACGCTGGTATTTACTAGTGCCTGGAGGACATGCTTTCTAGGCCTCCCTGCCCTTCAGCTGCTGTCTCATCAGATTCTGCCCTGTGCTGAACGTAAGCAGCTCGAGAGACACCCTGTGTTAGGGTTGCAGCAGTCAGACTTCTTCAGCTGTCTGCTAGCCTTACCTAAAAGCTGTAGTACTGAGGTATGCTGACAGAGAACCAAAGAGGAGAGAAGCTGAAAGGGGGAGATAGCTTTGGTGACGAGATGAGCAGGTCCTAAGTTGTCTCTGGCAGGACCAGCTGTCCACATAGAGATGGCAAAAAGGAGCATGAGGGAAACACGTATGTTGCTGCTTGCTGGGAGTGGTGGCTGCTGGAGAGCCTTTTTTAACAGGGTGTGCTGCAGTCTGGATCCGAGCTTTGTGCAGCATATGTGGGGTTGTGGAAGGCTGTTGGGGCTCTACTTGTAGGAGATCATGCTCTCTTTTATTTTTTTGGATTGAAATTCAACCTGTGCGTGTCAGAATAACATCCTGAGTGCAGCAGAAGTATTCCTTTAGATTGGAATTGAGGTGATCTGGTGGGTAGTGTGGGAGCAGCTTTCTCTGCAGCTCTTCCTCATGTGTGTTCTATAGAAGAGGAGGTTTCGTTCTCCGGACTTCAAACTCCTCCCTCTCCTGCCACCTGCCCCTCTTTAAAACAGACTCAACAGGGGAAGTTTCTTTGTAGTACCAGTGTCTGTGCTTTAGTAATAGCTTCATGGTATTTTCTTTTTCTTCCTGACACACCTTCCATTTTCTCTCTCATTTTTTTTCTTGGGATACATAGCAACTTAAGATCCACATGCTTTGAGATTACACAAGAGCTGTGGTTGTGCCCCTCAGATCTCAGCCAGCTTTTGTTTGCTGTGCAGTGTGTGTGTGGGACTTCATCAGCAAGCACGGCTGTTCTGGGTTGGTTGGCTGTCTGTCACAGGATTTGTCGTGTCACAGAGAGACCTGTCATCTCTTGTATTACCTGTCCTGTCATCTCTGAAGGTTTGTCAAGTGTCAGACTTGTTGATCTGGTGCTGTGGAATTCAGTGCCAAAGCGTGCTGTGTAATTTAGATCGAAACAACAGCCAGGGACTTTTTTTTTGGGGGGGTGGTGGTAGGAAGTGGGAGGCAGAAAACTTGGGTGGCCTTAAAATGAATATTGCAGTAAAGCAGCAGCACTAAATGGCCCCAGACAAACAAGATCTAAACTGATCTAGCCTGAAGCATTAAACATTCATCAAAACAAGAAATGAACTTACCCAGAGAATAAATCAAAACTGGAGCACAGCAGCTGCTTTTTTGGAACAGAGATGAGTCAAGGACCTTTTTCCCAGGAAACGTGGAAGCAGGCGCAGTGTTGGCATGGTGGCTGCTCAGCTCCATGTGGCAGCTCCACCCCAGCAGGGTAAATGTTGTGGTTTGTTTATTTAGTTTGCACCTCTACTGAACGTGGACCTTGTAGGAACACGTGGTTAGGTGCTAGTATGGTAATACTGTGAGATTTTACGCTTCCTGGTGGGAGAGAGGACGAGGTATCACAGCAGTGGTAATGCTGCTCCTTTTGCTTCTTGATGTTCTTCCTCTGAGAAACCATTACAAATCCATTAGACTTGAACTGAATTATTTCTGCCTTCATTTTTTCTGTGGAAGGGCAAAAATCTGGTAGTGAGGTACAGGAACTCCGCAGATCTGAGTTTGTTCACAGATTTGTTGCTGCCGTGGTCTCTGGCTTCTGTACCTCTGCTGTTGTTGACAGCACGCTGAATGTGAGCCAGCAGCGTGCCCTGGCAGCCATAGGGCCCAGCTCTGAGTGTGAGTCTGGGTGCCACTACATGAGGACAGAAAGCACTCACAGGGAGCAGAGGTGTAGTGCTGAGCTCTGCTGTCTGTGACAGCAACAGGGCCTGAGGGAACAGCATGGAGCTGTGTCAGGGGAGGGGCAGCTGGGGGTTTGGGAATGGTTCTGCCCCAGAGGATGGTGGGCAAAGGCCTGAGTGCTGGAGTTCAGGAAGCACCTGAAGAAGTGGGTTTAGATTTTGGATGGTCCCTTGTGGAGTCAGGAACTGCACTGTGTGATCCCTGTGAGTCCCTTCCGACTTGGGATATTCTGTGATTCTATGCCTTTGTTTCCTCTATCCTATGTAAATATAGGGGAGAAAAACTTGTGCTTCAGGGCTTGTCAGGCTGTGCGTTAGATGTTTGTTGTGTACCCAGAGCTTCTCTGACAAAAAATAGCTGTACTTTTATGGAAAATGCTTGTTTGTTTCCTAAGATAATTTTTTTCCCATGCAAGTGTATTTCTTGTAGAAATTCAAAATTTTCAGTTTTCCCAAAATCTCTCTTTGTGGTTTGTAGAACTAGGGACAATTAAAGAGAGATCTGCTAAGGGCAGTCAAGAATAACACTGCACAGCTCCATGCAAGCTGAGATGCTGCTGTATCTGTTACCATCTCATTGCAGAAAATGCACAGAATCCCTTAAAAACACACTCTGTGCTTACTCAAAAAATCATTTTCCCTTCTTAAACTCTGCAAGAAAAAATAATCTGAGTTGCTACTTCCTTTAGTATTCTGTGGCCAGCCTGTTTGATCTCAAACATGTTCCTGCTGCTTTCAAATCAGAAAGGATAGTTCAGTGTGTGTGCAAGTTAGCATTGTGGCTCCTGCCTCTTCGTCCCTTGCCCACAGTCTTTACCTCCTTCTGAGTGTGATGCCGTGGCATGGTGACATGCTGCCCCCACCCTACTGCTCCAAGGTGTGGATGTTGTCTCATGGGGCTGTGGCAGGATGGCAGATGTGGTTTAAGCTGCTGCATTTCTTGGCATCTCCAGCTCCCTGGTTCGGTGGGGAATCAGAGCACGTTCCTCCCCTCTCCTCTTCCTTTAGTACTGTATTTTTAAATTTTTCCCACTGCCGGGCAAGAGCATCTGGAGGAGGTGTATGGGAGCAGATTCTGCTCTTGCTCTCAGTGAAGCCACTGTTATGCTGGTCACGTGAAACAAAAAATGCATCAGCTCCCTTCCCCCATGCACTGGAGTGTTTCTTGGCTCTACCCCCGAACTAGCAGGTGAACACGTGACTTTCTTGTAAAATGTGGCTTAAAAATGGTGCCATTGCAGATGGGGAATCAGGGATGGGAGGAGCTGTCTGGGGCTGCCCTGCACGCATCCAGTCTGGGGGCAGGAGGAGACACCTCCCCCTTGGGTAGGGGAAGCTGGGGCTTCTTGTGGGTTTGAGGAATGTGTGCTGCAGGATGTGGGGCCTCAGAGGAAAGCGTGAGTGGCAGGAGGCAAAACACAGGGGAGCAGTGTGAAGTGGGGTGAGGGGCAGGGAGAGGAAGGGGAGGGCTCTGATGCAGGCAGCATGGAGGGAACACGTAGTGAGGATTGGGCCAGGCACATTCTCTGAACTGAAAATTGCAGGGAAGTCATCTTATGGGATACATGGTCAAAGGTGATTGTGACAGAGGAATGCATTAGTTGTTGCATCTTCTGGTTTGGAAGCTTTCTTCCTTTTTCTGGTTGCACTCATAGCCCATAGGTCTTGGATTTTCTTGGATGCACGATCTCTTCATTTTTGGAATTGCACTAATCAAATACACTCGAGCACAGGAAAAATGCTTTTATCTCCAAAACCTGCTGTGGCCCTTGCAGCAGAGGCCCAGCCAGGCTGGACAGCGGGGCAGTTGTGCTGCACTCAGTGAATGTACAGTTACATTGTGTTTCTTCCGGACTGTGCCCTAGACTGCCATTGACGCCTTCTGGCCACAACAGATAAAGCGAGAACAGAATTCCTGCCCTTTGCTGTGCTTCTGCCTGCCTGTGGATGTCTGTGGCTGCTGTTCTATCTCCCCCAAGTCAAGAGGAAGGTGGCTGCGTGCTTGCTGTAGAGAAGTGGTGCAAGCGCTGCTGCAGGATGGCTCTCACAGCCTCCTTCCTTCTGCAGCACAGGCGTTCTTCCTCTTGCCCTGAGAAGAAAGAAGGCTGTCAGAAGCAAGAACCAGCTCTTTGCAGCAGCCAGTGGAGCAGGCGGAGATGATAAACACGTGAGGAGCTTTAGTGATAAAATGGGTAGAATTTTTGATTACACCAGCAAGCTGTAGGTACTGACATCTGACTGTAACTGCTAACAACGCAGGAAGGTAACCTCAGCTGTGAAATGTCTGAAAGCAGAATCCTTCTGAGAGTGTCATAGCAAGCTCTGGAGGAGCTTCCTTGCGTGGACTGCTTTGTTTTGAGGTGATCTCAAAGCTGAGCCTAAAGTGAGTGCTTGCCCCATCCATTTCTGTGTGCTTGTGCGTGCCTTTGCATTGCTTGCTTCGGTCACACCATGGGGTCTGCTGCAGGCACGATCTTTAGCTGAATCTTGGGAATTAGAGCACATCAAGGAATTCTCCCTCTGTTGCTGTCTTTTACCACTCCTCAGTGTGTCTCATTTACAGAGAAGCATAGGTAGTTTCAGGTGAAGATCCTCTCTGCCACCTGAAACCTGAAGGCTGTTGGAGCAGCTGTTTCTAGTACCTAGTGCACAGTGGGTGCTGCTGAGCCATGAAATCCAGGTGCCCTATGTGTATGAACAGCTGTAGTCCTGCTGGGAGGAGCTGCTCTATGACACTGTGTTGGAGGAGCTGGGGTCACATTCTGCAGGCCTGGGGCTGGAGTGCCCATGAGTGCTCAGAAACCCTTGGCTAGAGCATGTGTGAGGAATCAACCAACAAAATCATTGGAAGAGACAAATGATATAGATTGTTCTGTAGTGTGAAAGGTGAAATGCTCAGTGTGGCTTTATCTGTGCATTGGTAGCAAGGAGAGAGGCCTGGTAAGCATGAACGCAACCTCAGTGTGCTCACATTGTGATCTGTGGTTCAGTAATCTGACCTCCTGTGCCTCTTGAAGTTCCTGGAAAGTTGCTGTGTGTAAGAGCCGAGCTCCCTGCTTCCTCTTGCTGCACCCATCAGGCTGATTTTCCTTTGCATTATAACGTGTGCAGTGGGTCACATCCAGGGTGAGTAATCCTGAAAACCAGAGGACAGAGATTCTCCTCTGCCCACCAAGCTCACCTGCTGGATAACCCACAGGCATAAGGGACAAGTTCTGGTGATAAATGGTGCATGTGAAAAGGAAAGGCAGCTTTGACTGACAACAAACAGGAATTGCAATGGCAAAGACTTTTTTTTTTTTAAGATTATTATTATTTTTTGTAAGATCCATCTATTTTAGATATTTCTATTATCTTTCCTTTTGCCACTGTTGCACGTATGTTCATATCTACCTTCTGTGAAGTAAGTAAAACATGAAGAAATGCTAAGGAAGAGAATAAATTCACCTGGCCCACTCTTTGGGACACTGTCAGGGATACACATGTGATCGTTTGAACCTTCTTGCCTTCTGTTGTGTGGCACTGGTAAATCTGCACAATCTGTATTTCTACATTACTTGGACAAAAAAGAGGATGCAGTTCTAAGTTTGTGCGGTTTGTTCCCTTTATTTTCTTAGTTTTGTTTTCCTGGGGCAGTAAGATCAGGGGGTTTCCAGTTGCTAATGTGTGGAAATGCAGCTTATTTCAAAATGCAGGAGCTTTCTGACTCCTTCTAAGGTCCATGTGCATATGTGCTTTTAGGGCTAGTGTTACACTTCTGTGTGTGGAGTTGTTTATTTCTGGGAGGTCGGAAGAGCGTGGGAAAATGCTATTACAAGGTAGTAATATTCGTGGTTTTGCTAGAGGAAACTCTTTGTCACGAAAGCATGTCTGCCAGCATTTTGTGAAAGAAGTCCTTTGTTTGTTTATTGTGTCCTATTGGCACTCAAGCCTCCTGCTTTGTCAGTAGCTGAAGGCAGCGATGAGGAATTCACCACCGTCTTGTTTCTCCAGCTTTCCCTGGGTGAGAAAATGCAACTTCCCCTTCGATCTTTGCCGCTGGCCCCAGAAGTGCCTTCTGCTTGTGACTTGGTGGGGTTTCAGCAGCAGAGATGTTTCTGGTGGCAGTGAGGATGTGATGGGTGCCCCCTGCCCGCAGGGGCTGCTGGGGTTGTGCTGTTCTGAGAGGCTTAATAACAGAATTTGGCTTTCAGGAATGTCATCTGGATGCAGGGCAGCACGCCATTACAGAGGTGTTAGCAATAGCTGATCTTTGAGATGGGAATATAGCAGTACCAAAAAGGAAAAGTGCACGTCCTGAGCTGCAAGGAGCTGGAGGGAGGGTAAGCGTTTGAGGAGGATTCTTCTATGCTCTTTCTTGATGTTCTTCTTTAGGCATCTGCTGTTAGCAATTGTCAGAATATATTGAATCTACATGCTAGCCCTTAACGATGACCAGAGGCCCATCATCTCAATTTTCATAACTTCTGCAGAAGGGCAAATGGTGGTGATTTGAGACTTACTGATCTTCAAGGCGTAGCATACTGACTTTTGCCAGCTTACCTCAAAAGCTGAGCGATCTGTGCTGCTCAGTAATAGGAAGATAGGAGAGTATGGGGGGAAGTTTGCAGCTTGGGGTCCAGGAAGAGGGAGCTCACTTGTTCTGCTGGGAATGTCGCAGGGAGAAAGTTTAAATTGAAACAAGCACCAAAACGCATGAAGGAACCTGAAGGCAAAGACTAGCCTTGTGCTATTTGATGCAAATTCAATTTCTGTCTTGAAGTGACTCAAAAGATATCTTAGCAGCTGGCACCAATTGACTGTCTCCCGGAATTGGCATGATGACAGCAATCAAACTGAATTTATTGCTTTGGGTTTGATTCCTCTTCCGGACTCTTCCCATTCTCAGAAATGTAATCTAGATTGTGTTCCCACAGGAATGATGCCTTCAAGCCTCCTTTAGCAGCAGTGATAAAGCGTGGTCCTAGTGCAGGAGGAGAAGACAGGTGGACTGTGTTACCAAGCAGCCCGAGTAACATATACACCAGCTGAGAGCAGCAAGGTTGTATAGTGGTAGAGAGAGAAGGTTTTTTCTTCATGGCACAGGCTTTTATCAAACAGAAATGATTCACAACTAAGTGTGAGTTGTGTTTCTTTTTAATGTGCTTAGTAGAGAATCTCCCCTCCTGTTGGGGTGACTAAACTTGTAGGTAGCTACAGAAACCCCCTTTTTCTTTCTTCTCTTTTTTTTGAGGCAAGCGCACGAAATAAAGTGTGAGCTTTAGCCGCGCAACCTCGGTACAGCTGCAGTTTGGTAAAGTGAGCAAACAAATGCAGCAGTGGGTGTGCTGCTGTGTGTGTGGAATCGGTTCAAAGCCATGCTGTTTTTCTAGTGCGGGCTGAAGGAAGTGTGGCAGAACTCACTTTTTCCACCTTGTTTTCTGGTAGGTGTGAGGTTAATCGCTTTCTCTGGTAAATGTTGTTTTGCTTTATTTAAACACCTGTCTTGTCCACTCTTTAATTTTCTTTTCTGTGCTGTCTTCTGCTCTTCAGAAGGAGCTATCAGGCAGGCATGGTTTTGGTGATGTTTCTTTCTGGAACAATAAGTTTGGTGCTCCTAGGACAGATGAGGTGACCAGAGTGCCATGGGCATGGCTCCTTTAGCTTTCCTCCTCATGGCTTCTGTGGCAGCTTCTGGCAAGGCTCTGTGGGCAGCTGCCTGTGGCTGTAACACTGCCCTGTTCTACACCACCTGGGAGCTGCCGTGCAGGCAGTGGAGCTGGGATGCTGTTATATCACTGTCTTCCTCGGCTTGAGCTCAGCACTCACCCCATCTGCTTGGGGCCGATTCTCTCCCGGCTTTGTTGCAGGTATCTTTCTCCAACTCTGCCATTTGTGAGCACCTTGCAGCCCCTCGCAGACAGGTCTCTGTCTGGCAGTCCCTCCACTCTGCTTCTGAATGGGCTGATGGAGTGCTGCAACCTTTTTCTTCATCTTTTTTTTTTTGGTAGCGTTATGTAAATGTTCTCACTTGACATCTCTAGACTGCTGCGATTTGTAGATGTCCTGTGCCCTGTGTGTCTCAAACTGTTCTTCTTCAGGGCTCTGGTACCCTGGGAGGAGAAAGAACCAGTGAGGATTAAGCCTGCAAAGTGGCAGTGCTTGTAGTGGCCAGAATAGTACACTGAGATCTGGTTCTGTCAAGGAGAACGGAGCCCAGAAGGTGGGTCTGTCCTTCTCCGTCCATCTCTGCCACTGTGTCTTTGAGGAAAGAGGCAGAGGTGGTCACTTACGGAAAGGATTTTCTTACATAAGAGTGAGAAATGTGCTTTGTTATAAACTGGTCATATTCCCTCACCTGCAGGAGGTTTTCATGTTGTCATGAAGGAAAGCTGCATTTTGCTTTTCATTTCCATTTGGTGCACCTGTCTTACATCACATTGTCCTGTTTTCCTGATGAAGGCAGATGAACTTACAACATACAAGGTGAACTGTCGTGGGTTTGGTCAGTTGTCTTCTATATTCAGGCTGTGTTGTTCTAGTTTAGCCAGCTCAGCAGCTGTTACAGCTGTGACATTATGAATCGTGCACCGCCACTTCTGTCTATCCGTTGTGCCCAAGCAGACGTGTTTGGTGAAGGGGCTGTGTGTTTGTGTGAAGAGCTGTGGTTTCACTTCTGCAGGTCCTTAACTTTCACAAAGAATGCTGACCCAGTTATTCTCGTTTTCTGTTAAAGCAAATCCCCAGACAAATGAAAACCCAAAGCAAGCCCGGTTCTCCGAACAGCTTGTTTCTTATCAGGTGTGTTCTGAAGAAATGTGATATTAGCATTACTGGAACAGCACTTAGAGCAGTGTTTGCAGAGCAATGATGCGAAAGATATTTTGGCAAAATGTAGGCCCAGTTGTTGAACTCAAATGCAGAAATCTTATCTATATAAAGGCCTGGTAACTAGAAATAAATAACGACTCCTTAGTTTATTTGTCAAGTGTGAGAAGGTTTTGTCCTGCTGCTTTTAAGTGACATACTCCTAAGTGTTTAATTTTGAATTTTGCTACAGATAATCTGCATAAATTGTACTTTTGTGTCTATGTAGATAGACCCTGCTTCAGAGTGTAGATAGAAGTACTGTCCAAATAGAAAAAGTCTCTTCTTTTTTTTTTTTTTTGGCTGGAAAACATGAAATGAATATTAGATGAGTGTTTGTAATATCCTGTACTTAAGTTTTAAGCATCAGCTATTGTTCAGGGCTAGACAGCTCTGTTATGTAGCAGGAAGGGAACTTAATGAAATCCAATATTTGGAAACACAAGATAGATGAATTCAGACTTGGAACGGCCACGTAAAGTTTTGACAGGAAGGGTAACTAACATTTGGAGTAACTTCTCTGGGTGTATGGCTTTTATTTATCTCTTGAAATCTTAAACACGAGGTGTGATGTTTCCTAAAGGATACGTGGTGTTTTAGACAAGGTACAGAAATTGCTGGTGGAAGTTGTGCAATTTGGGAATGGTGGGAGATGGGCCCAACACCATGGGATGAATGTGGTGGTGGGCTGGGCTTCCACCTCTCCTCTGCACGTGGCCTGCAGAAGTCAGGGTGATCTTCTGAGGGAAGGGAGGGGAAATGATTTTCTTTGCAAGCTCTTGGTAAGGCAGGGATCGAAACCTGGATTTCTTTTCATCATTCTCCTAATGCAGTTAAGGTCCTTGGGATTTTTATGGTTCTGTGAGCCCCTGCATATGATGTCTTCAAGCCCAAACTTTACTTGCTTTAATGGGCACACAACATTTTGGTGTTGTTTTTTTGTTTCTTTGTTTTTATGTTTCCCACTGGAATAACTGTTAGATCAGAGAGATAGAAACAAAAATTGCAACTCTGTGTCTATTGCAGAAATTTTTAGATAGCGAGTTGTTTGCCCCAGTTGAATTGACTGTGCCATTGATGCCTGGAACAGGAGCGGAGTTCCTGTGCTGTGCCAAAGACTACCAAAAAGGGGATCTTTGCAGGGCTGAAGCTCGTTTTTCAGGCCACAAGCTGGGCTGTGATCCGATGCTGCCCAGGGCGGGATGGAAGCTCCTGCAGAGCACGCAGAGGAGCTCAGCCCAGTCCAGCCCAGCCTGACCTTTTGCTGCTCCACGCTGGGGCTGCGGGGCTGGGGTTGCCGCCTGGAGCAGCCGCACAGGGAGAGCGCTTTCTGTCCGCAAGCTGTGCGTGAGTTTGCCTGTTTTGTTGCCCTGGAGACAGAACAGTGCAGTATGCTTCACCCTGACCAGAAATAGTTTGCTGTACCTTGTGACCGGAGTGCTGTACTCCTCCTCTGGTCTCTGGCCAGGCTGCGCGGTGCTGGAGGGATGGGCTTTGGGGTGATGACCTCTTGTCACAAGTTCTGCTGTGTCTGCTGCCCTGCCCGCTCCCTTCCCTCTGCGAGAGGGTGTAGGATTGCAGGGGAGCAATTGCTCTTGATTTACATCTCCCATGGCATTTTGATGGTTATGTCATTCTGTTTGAGCCTCGCTCCTGTCAGCTGTCTGTCCTGGCTGTCACGGCCCAGCGGCTGAGCAGCACGTGGTAGGTCTTACCTCTCCTTCCCCTTTGCTCAGCTGTTTTTGCTGTCTGCTTCCCTGTGTCCTTGTGCTCAGGAACAGATTCCCAGCAAGTGTAATTGCACACGAGGGCAATGTGATCTGGGTGAGTGAAGGATCCCCTTCTGTAGGGGTTCCAAGTAGAGCTGGGAAGGTAAGCAGGGGATTTGCAAGACCCAGGCATGCAAGGGGGTTTTGGATAGTTTGTCTTAAACTGCAGTCCTAGCCTGGGTGCAGAGTGTGCAACACAGTCTGTTACCTTGCAACTATTTTGTAGAACTTCATTTGTGAGTTACTGAAAAAAGATGAGCCAAGGCACCCCCGGCAATGCAGGCGAGAAAGCGCTTGCACTGCACCAGGGCCTTGGGAGCGTGGATCCTCTCCAGGCTTTCCTGCTGCCTGCTACTTTATTGGAGTGGTTCTGGCATGGAGCTGTGAAATATATGCAACAACAACAATAATTTCCAGGACTGAGAAGGAGGGAGAGATGAAAAGAGTCATTTACCTTCCCCCCTCCCAAAACAGTAGCGGCTGAGGATGTAAGCACATCTCAGCCCATATAAAATATTAATTGGGACATTTTCTACAGTTCAGCAATGGGAAAGAAGATAGAAATCCTGCGGTGCCCTGAGCTGCTATTCCCAGCCTGGGAGAGAGGTGTTCTGAGCTATCTGCCTTGGTCTCCCTCTTCTGCTCACGGGGGGGAGAACAGTTGCCCAAAGCTTTTCTTGCAAAGGAAAGGGAGGACCACGCAGAGACTGCGGAGCTGTGTGGGCTGTTCTCAGAGCAGTGCAGTGGGTCTTTGTTTATGTGGATCTGTAGCGCGATTCCTGTAATTCAGAGGATGCTGCACTTGTAGCAGTCATCTGCTGAGCAGCCTAACCAGCCAAGTGTCTTGCTTACTCCTGCGGAAAAACTTGTGCCCCACAGGGAATGCAGAGAAGGTGTGCTTTCAACTCTGTCTGCTAAGGACCTGCTGGAGGAGAAATGTCAAGAGAGGGCAGGGATGGCTGCTTCCCCTTGCTCCTTTGCTGGCTGGATAAGGGGAAGGGCAGTCAGTCCTCTCCTCTTTCTGCACATCTGCATCCCCAAAGGTCTAGAGCTTAGTAACTTCTGGGGCTGCCCTGGAGATTTGCCTCCCTCAGCTCCTTTCAGTGAACTGTGCTCATCTGATGTGTGTTTTGTTTGCAAGGATAGGAGTTTGTACTGGAAGCCAGGACTCAATCATGGCTATAATGAAAAATCTGTCTAAGCCTCAGCAGCTAAAGATCCCCTGCTTCTTGGCTAAGATGAGCAGAGTTGCCCTAGCTCTCCCTCCTTTCCTTGCGGTCACACATGTTACGTTTCTGGGGAGGAGAAACCATTTTCTGCTCTCTTTGATATGTTATACTTTAATCCAGATGACGGTCCTGCTGCAGCTGATGTTGCCTTTGGGCTGGAATAAGCATACTTAGCATTTGGGCAGGACTTCTTGCCTGGAGATCTGGAAGTGCTTGATCAGCATTTTGTCAGCAACTCCATCCATGGGTACTGAAGTATGGTTACCTTTATGGTTCATTGGAGCTGGCAGCATTCCCTACACTGCGTGTTGACTGTGTGCAGCAGTACCTGTGTGTTTCTCCCTCTTGTTCATCCTTTCTTCCCTGGTATTTCTCTGGGCTGGCAGCAGGTCCTTTTCCTTTTTCTGTGGGCTATTCCTTCAGAGGCTGTTCTCCAGCTTTGAAGAGGGGGATAAGTCTCAGAAGCCCTGGAAGTGGCTTCACACGTTTGCGCATCTGATGGAAGAGTGTTGCCTTTGCTGATACTTTTCACTTGGAATCCAAGCAGGGAATATCTCTTCAGCCCTAATTCTTTGCTGGAAGCAGAGGTCCTCTGCAGCCTCTTCTACAGGCACCTGCATGGCTCTGTGTTACAGCTGTGAGATTTTGGGAGTTGGTTGTGTTCCAGCAATTCCCAGTCTTATCCAGGCTTCTGGAAGTCAGCTGGGTCACTATATTCCTTTCTTTGTTGAATATGAGAAAGAGCCTAGTTCAGAGTTGTGGAGCTGAATACCTTGTTTCTTTCTCTCTTTCAGATCACCAGAAACTGGAACGTGAAGCTCGAATCTGTCGACTTCTAAAGCATCCAAATATTGGTAAGCATCCAAAAATACCCCATGCACCAGTATCTGTGGGCTATTCTGTGTGTGATGAAGAAGCAATTTCCGCTAGCTCAGGATGTCGCATAATGCAAAGTAGCACTGTAGCAACAGCTTTTCAGCAGAGAGAACTTTGTTGAATCTGAGTGTAATTGTAGAGTTAAGGCATGAGGGGAAGGAGTAACCACCTTCTGCAGTAATTTCCAGTGATAAATATACTAGCCAGTAAATTTATTGCTTGAAAATATTCAGGATAACTGAAACTTGTGCTACTAGCCTAGTTATTGGGATTCGTTTGCCCTGTAAAGCTTGTTGCACTTAGTTTGGTAGGTGATGTCAATTTTTATTTTGGCTTTATTTTCACTTTCATTGGCTTTATTTTTATCCGTTCTTAGATTTTCTTGTCAGACCTCTCACAAATTAAATGTTGTACCCAAGAGGATATCCACTTTTATAAGTAAACCCCACTGAAAACAGAAACATGTCACTTTCCTACTTTGGTTCTGCAGCCGGTTCTCCATTTGTAATGAGTAACAATGTGACTGCTCTGATGTGGTTTGGAAAAGAGTTTGGGGGAATGTCAGTGGTTCTTGCATTTTCTGCACAGTGTTGGTTTCTTTTTGTTTTTTTTTTTTTTTGTCTTCCTAGAAAGAACAGTTTTCATTTTAAGTTTTTTATTTTTTATTTTTTTAGTGTAAAAGAGTCTAGTCATTCTGAGCTTAGTGGGTGGTTGCAAATAGAAATAAAGGAATTAAGGAAATAAAAAATAAGGGATGAAGGAATTATTTTATGCCTACAGTAAAGAGTTGAAGTGTGTTGAAAAAGACCTCAGAAAGTTGTACTGTCCATTCAGCAGTTATTTGAAAGCCTTACCTGGTTGATGCTAGGCATGTTTGCTCTTGAAAAGCTAGAATAATTCCACGGCCTCTAGTGGTAATCTTTCATATATTTAATTCTTCTATCAGACTTCAGGAAAAAAAACATACTTTGCTACTGTTGTTTCTATTTCTATCCAGTGTATACGTAGAAAGCAGTTTTTCTTTCGTCTAACTATCTTACATATTTGAAGACTGTTATCATGTCTCTTTTTAGCCTTCTTTTCCTTCAGACTAAACAAACCCAGTTCTTTCAGTCTTCTCTCATACGTCATGTTTTCTAGACCTCTAGTCTTTTTTTTCTTCTATTTTTCCCTCTCTCCCTTGGACTCTTCATATCTAGACATCAGAACCTAACTGAGACCATGTCAGTATTGACTACAGGGGAAAGAATTGCTCTATCTGTCACTCCAAAATTATTCTTCTTTGGGCAAATTTCACTGGTTGATGGAGTTTTAAGCACACTGTTGATGGACATTTGTTTCCTGACACATTGTTGCATCAGACTACTTTCTTGCAGATCTGGCAAGCAAATAATTTTTCCATCTTGTATAAAGAGGGATTCCTATCAAAGTGGCCATTTCATTTATTCCAATTAAAATAAATACTAAGAAATCTACTGTGTGGGTTCTTTTCAGGTTTGTTTTGATTTACTTTCTGGTACTATTACGTGTTTATAATTCATACAGTAATGCATGTAATAAAAACGCCATCTATTGCATGATGTAGATAATTAATGAAACTATTGAATACTGTTGGGCTCTGAACAAACTCTTGAAGGTGTTGATATGTTTGTCTGATTTGACAGTAGCAATTCTGAGTATGTCTTCTCAGTGATTGTATATGCATTATAAGCTAGTCCTGGATACACGTTTTTTAGAATCGCTTATGGAAATATCGTGTAAGGTGCTGTCAGAAGCCTTTCTGAAGTCTAGGTACTGCTCGCGTTGTTGCTTCTATATTCCATGGACTTACTATGCTGTCATAGGAGGAAAATGTGTTGTCCTGACTTGGTGGTAGATTTTTCTTGACATGTGTTGGCAGTTAGTAGTCACCTGCTTACTACACTTACCTGTTGTAACCTCTTCTGGATGAATGGTTGCTGTGTTTCCTCAGTGTGAGCTATGCTTAACAATACTGCACCAATCCAAAAGAACTTAACAGATTTTGTGCTTGCCTTGGTGGGCAGATGAAGTTGTGTTGTTATTGTTTCTGTTGGAAGCTGATTTGCAGCATGCCCTGCTGTTTTGCTGTGACACAAGCCGCTAGTGAGTCCAGAGCAGTGAGTCACAGCCCTCTGAGGTGGGGTGCTTTTCTCTCCTGCCTGCATACAGAACGTGAAGCAGACCAGTTGAATTTACGTGCTGCCAGACAGTTGATTGTGTTGTGATGGTTCCCGACTGTAACACACTGATTTTAACACCCCTACTCTGATAAAATAAATGTTTATCTGGGCATGAAGTCATGCTGATATTTCTGTTTGTTGTTACTCTTTGTGAAGTGACCGCTTTCTGAGTTACCCTCACATGCCTTCATCTAACTTCAGCCCTAATTATAGGCTCTTGCTCTGTAGCTGGGTGTTTTCTCGTCTTTAGATGTGTATTACAGCCAAGGTAATCACAGAGGAGTAATCCTTCAAAGAGCTTAGTGTTGCAGAGCAGTTATTCCTTGATCCAGAAAGCGTTTCTGTCTATAGACAGAAGAAAGTTGTCCTGAGGCAATTTTCTGATTTCCAAAGCCATGTGTGTTGTACATACCATGTTCTCATTGGGTGCCATACATTTGAAATCGCCATTACAAATGGTCTTGTCAGACTATTTCAGAAGAGGAAGGACTTACTTCCTTACCTTTCAACTTTATATTTTTGATTCTCCTGACAACATTCTAGAGTAGTGTTCAGAGAAACCCTGTACCAGCCACACTCATCAAATACAGCAAAACTGGACAGACATCAGTCAGCATTCTGTTTTAATAGAAAAATGCATGCATCCATTACTAAGGATATGAGAGTGTCAGAGAGGCAGAAGGCAGCACTGTTAAAGCCTTGCTCACTGTAAGCAGATAAAATCCTTGTGGAAGTTGGCAAGAGTCATGGCTCCGTGGGGAATTCCACTTCTCCTTAAACAACATACTGTTTCGGTGATTCACATATCTATAAATCTTGGGGCATTTGACACAAATGTATTTGGGAACGTGTAGAAGAGTAAGTGAATGATCTGGTGTTCTCTTCCCTTGGTCCCTGCTCTGCAGGAAACAAAGAGGATCTTCAGGCACACTCACAGCTCTGCCCCTTCTTTTGCAGGTGTTTTCCTGGTTGTGCCTCCAAAACTTATGCAATTAAGCTAAAATAGGCTTCATCATTGCTTTCTTTTTGCTCTAGAATAAGCTTGTGGTGTTTCGAATGTCAACACTTTTCTTTTTGGAGCAGCTCTTGTCTTTTCTTAGTTTTAAACGTAATTTTGTTCAGACTGTGCATTTGATTAAGTCCTCTGATTCAGTCACTATCCATGGATTTTCTTGTGGATAATTCAGGTTTTTGCCTTGCTATGCAGCAGCTACCAACCAGAGTAGTGACAGAGCTGGGAACCCCGCTGTCTTCTGGCTATCTTCATCCACATAGATGGGAAGTGCTCAGTTCTGAACGTGACCTGTCCTGCTCTAGAACTCTCGAAGCAGTGATGCTGAATTTGATAAATCTTACTCATAGGACTGGAAACTGTTGTCTAGCATTCCTGTTTGTCCATTCTGTTATTAAATGTTCCCCTTCTCCTTTTAAGTTTTCTTTGTTATGCCAGCCTAAATACATCCCTCCTCTTTGGACCTGTCACTGGGTGAGCTGTACTCTTTCTTAGATGTTTTTAAACCAACCGTACAGAAGTCGTTCTCGAGTATCTTTTGTTTATAACACAAACTGAGCACTTTGTTATTTTTACCTTCTTTGTGTCAGTTATTGTGTCCTAGCTCATGGCAGCCTTTGCTGTGAAGAATTGCATGCGCTTAGGTCTGGAATAACAAAAATACGTATTTTAAGAGAGGCTGATAGTAGCCAAATGACGAAGCCAAATTCTTTTTCTGATTTTTGCCTCTGTATCCTTTTCTGAACTGCTTCAGAGTTAATTTCTTTGAAGGAATTTATAGCAGTGGTGAAATGCTGTCCTCAGCATCTGCTGGAATTATTGCTTTTTCAGGTTTTTCCCACTTCTCATTTTTTTCTCCAAAATATACTTGCAGTTCAGTTCTTTAAATTTTCACTTCCATCTTCTGGCTTCTTTAAGAATAAATCATGGTTTTTGACAATTCCTTATTTAACATATAGAGAAAATGGCACAGAAATCTCCTGTGGATTAGCAGAATTTGTTTTGACCCAGTTCAGTTTTATTTCCTTTGAAAATGATCTCTCCTAGTACCTCTGTCTTGTGGGAGTGATTTTCAAGAATGTTTATTTAACAGCACACAGCTTGTCCACGCTTAAGTAAGGGTGATAACAAGGTGTGAGGTGCTGCTTTGTGTAGCCCATTGTAGGATATCACGATGCTCATATCTAACTGGAGTAGGAAATGGGGTGCATGGTTGTGTCTGCAGAGCCAGAGTTGGAGTTGTCTCAGCCCCTGCGAAGGTTCACTGGTGCTTCACCTCCAGGTACTCCTGCTGAGCAGGCCCTTGGGTCCACCATCCCCTGCCACCTGGGATGCATGCCTAGCACTTTTTCTTAACAGGAGATTTGAATTGCTCCCTTAGTGAAGAAGAAAAAGCTGTAGGCTGTGTTTTGGTGTAAACAGCAGATTTCCCTGTTTTCGTTTGGCTGCAGACATCCAGGCTGCTCCCCTATGGAAGCACAGTGGTTTCCACGTGGGATAACAGTTCTGGATGGTTGTGATTGCACTGTTATCAGGAGAGTAGGAAACATTCCTGCTAATGAACTCTTTTGGCTCACATAATGTTTGAGTAAGACGTAGTAAATGTTATGTATCATGCAGTGAACTTCAGCCTTTCAATACAGATATTGCAAAATGAAAGAAAAAAATAACATCTACTTGGCACTGAAATGTTTAAAAAAATACTTCATGTATACAAATATTTTTTGTTATTCCTTTTATATTTTACCTGTAGAAGGACCAGTTTCTCAACAGGAAAGATGCTGTTCTCCATACAGCTTCTTCCTAGCCTGTGAATTGCTGTGCGCTCACAGGAAGAGCACTGTCCTGACCTTACTTCTTAGGGTTTGAGTGTTCAGAAGGTTTCTTCAAGAACAACGGGGAATTAAAAATAAATGACACATGGTATGTTATGCTCATCAAGGCTGTCCCTTGTCTTTCCTTGCAGAGCTTCTAGCAGCCTGCTTCTACCTGAACGGAGCTGTGTTAACAAGCCCTTCTTCTCTTCTATTTTCCAAAGCTTTAAAACTGCGGTGGGCCTGGGGAGTTGGAAAACTGGTATATATCCAGTATCCTGTAACCTCTCTGTGTCAGATTTGGAGGCAGAAGGAAGGAAAGAATCCCTGATCGTGACGGGCTGGTTAACACCAGCACGCAATGTCCTGTTAGCTAACTGTCCTGCTGCTGTTAGTTACTGCTCTAACAAAGCTGGTCATTAGCTGCCGGAACAGATGATTTCTAGAGGATTATTTGCATTACACAATTTAATGCTCTTTAATAGCAAATTTTTAATTAAAAGGAGAGTCCTTTTGGAAGCTGCCTGAGCAGCTGCAGCTGAATTCTGCGTGTTTAATGTAATTAGAGAAACAGCTGGGGTGGGAGCTGAGCACCCAGCTCCCAGGCAGTTGCTTGCTTGTGGTGGCACCTCATGGGACAGGCGTCCTGGGAGCTGTGAACTGTCCTGGGAGCTGTGAACTGTGTGGGGAGCGTCCTGGAATGCAGCCAGGCTGGGAGGCACTGGGATGCTTCCTGACCAGGCTTTCAGGCTGGTGAGCAGCTGGGGAAGTGGGCTGTGGGTGGGAGCCATCTGCAACAGCTCACTTGTCGCTTGTGCTGCCGCAGACGATGGTGCTCAGTTTGCAGTCTGCAGGGCCATGTGTATTTGTAACTGTAGTTCCAGCATCTCCTGGCAAATTGGAGAGGGCATCAGGCAAGGCATCTTTGGAAGAGGGCATCAGGCAGGTTTTAGCCTCCGGTTTCATTTTGCTTCTTCTGGTGTATGCTTTTCGCAGTATGCCCCTTGTGGTGTCTCTTTCCTCCTCCCCTTCTGTGTGATACAGGAAAATATTTGGCTGGGAAATACTGAAAAGTGAAGCTTGGTTGCTTCTAATGAGTGGCTGACCTTCTAATAGCATCGTTCGCTCCAGAAGATCCTGGAGTACTTCTGAGTTTGCAATGCTAAGACTGCATGAAAGAGTTAGAGCATTGCTATTACCGTGACCCAGGAGACAACCAGAAGTCTTGGTTGCCTTGCGTTGGCTCTGCTGCATGTACTGCATCAAAGGCAACTCAATTTGAGAACTCCAAGTGTTATATAATCACAGCACACAATACATGTTGGTGCAGAGGGGCCAATAGTGTGTTATATTTTCCGATTAAATCCAAAAGTTTTAGACTGTAGGTTCACCAGTGAGCCTAGGTTTATCATACAAGTATACCCTTTCCTCTAGCTGAGCGCTGCCACTAAGGACAGGCAGGGACCATTGGTGTATAGAGGCAAGCATATTTCAGCCCATGTTAAATTTTCCAAAGCAGAGATGAATTGCCTTGTGCTGTGACTCAGGTAACTGTGCTGTTTGCAGAGTAAACATTGCAGCAGTTTGCCAGAGACCACCCTGCCTTGTAGAGGATGCTCATCCTGGGCTTGTGTGGCAGGCATGAATGCTCCGGGGATTGAAAGTGGAGTAGAACAATTATAAAATTGGGCACACTGGGCAGAGCAAAGGGAAGATGTGGGTCAAGTCAGCTAGCTATCATCTGTGCTTGTGACTCAGGTATCAATTTGCTTTCTAAATGTGACCCTTTAAAAATGAAATGTCTGTGGCCCTTCCTTGTCTTTTTATATTTCTGTTGTGTAGGTGAAGTTTTATAAAACTGAAAGGTTCTTCTGATTCCCTTGTGATTCACTTCAACTTCTGCGTTCTCATTCTTGCTTTGCATGATTCAGCAGCAAGTGCCATTGGTTGTTAGGCTGATACAGTCTGTTTTGTATGAGATTTTCCTCTCAGTTGCTTTCTGCTGTGCTTAGGTCTCAGGGAGCTGCAGCTGCCTGTACAGGGTCACGTAATTCAGGAAGAGAATGCAGGGGGGATGAAGACATGAGTTTTTGGGGAAAAGAAGTAGTTTGCTGTCACTGCTTTTGTGTTAATATTTTTCGAAGAGGCCAACTTTGTGGATGGTGCTTCCTGTACTGATAATGCCAGTTTACATAGGATGAGAGCTGTAGTTTGTTGGGTTGAGACTTGAGAGGAAACAAGAAAGAGGAGGATGCTTAAACCAGTAAGTGAGGTTTGTTTGTAGGTAGTGGCTAATGGCAGCTCTTCCACAGTGCAGTGTTACAGGTGTGCATTTAGAACTGAAGGGACAGTTTGTGGTAGCAATCTCCTTACACTGGGTGAAGTACTACTGTGGTACCAGCTTCAGGTCTTTATATGAAGAAAGCTATGCTATTTTTGTGTCCCGATTTAAACAAAACAAAACAAAACAAAACAAAAAAAACCAAACCAACCAACCAACCAAAAAAAAAACAAACAAAAAAAACAACCAACCTCCAAAAAACTGTAACTGATTCTGCTCCTTTGGTTGGCAGTTGTCCTGGCATTGCTTACTAGTGCTGTGGTGTTTGTTTGTTATTTCTGAAGTTATCTGTAAGACTTCAGTCTCGCAAAGCTGATGTGCTTGTGAACTGTATGAGCCTTTTCTCGATGTGAATGGGACTTTTTTTCTGTGCTCTGACTAAAACCTTGGGCAAAGTCTTTCACCATATCCTGTAACTGACTTAGTGCCTTGTTTTTTGACTTGCTTCTGTTTTCTTTCTTACTCCCTTCGCCTTGTCTGTGCTTGCTAACCTTCACAGTAAGTGTTCTTTCATCCATCAAAGACCTTTGACGTGGGAATAGTCATAAGGTGACCATGAGTGTACATGGTGTTGGCAGGGACTGATTTTCTACATCTGCAAGAATTCCTGTGGTAAGAGTGTTTGGCTAAGAAGAAAATATGGTTTGAATTGCTGCTTCTGGGTGACAGAATCAGCTAATGGAAATCCTCTACGTTGTATTCTGGTAAATAGAGCAAGGTCAGGTTCCTTTGGCAACTACTGGGCTCCTGTATAGTTTGTTCATCTTTTGGGAGACCTTGTGTTTCTATTGTGCAATTTCCTTGTAGCTGTGACTTGCAGCTTTCTGTGGTGTGCACATCCATCTGGCCTGCTGTACCAGGCATGGATGTCACTGCTCCCATGGCGGGAGCAACAAAAGGGGTCTGTGACATTTTGGAGGAAAAGAATACCTGGATTAGTTATTTTATTTATTCTTTGTTTTTCTTGTTATAGATGATCAATTTTCATGACTCCTTTTTACCCTCTTCTAGCATCTACATACGATTACATTTTTCACCCTGTCACGTCAGTACACAGCTATGAGCAGTCCATGTGGACTCCGCTCTGTGCTGAACTTGTGGGTAGTAATGAAGACATTAGATGGTGCTTCAGGAGCCTGTGGAGCAAGTAGGATCTACTTTGACTGGAAAATCATATGTGAAATGGAGAGCACTCAGTGCTCAGACCCTTATGAACCCCCACCCCGTGGAAGCTGCCCTGTGAGAGCCCACTTCCTGACATGGTGTGGAGGGGCTGCCTGTGAGATGGAGGTGTCAGATGGTGTCTGATGGTTTTGTATCTCTGTGATGAATGTCACAACAGTGTGGATCTTCTGTCTGAGCCACGTTGGAGGGGAGGCCAAGAAACATTTTAAGTGCATTCATCCTTGACTTGAGGTAAAGGTGGTGGAGTTGCTTTTGACTGTATGCTATTTCCTGAATGGTTTTGGAAAAGGCTGTGTTGTTGTAAGCAGATAGTTCACAAAGCCTTTGAGAGCAGAGTGCTTCAGCATGCATGTCAGCAGAGCAGCTCCTGGCACAAGGTGTGACTGCTGTGTCCTTGCAGGGCAGGAAGGCCAGCTGGGGGCTAGAATTGAAAGTCATGAGAGTTTTGGCGTATTCAGACTTGTCTTTATCACAGCTCACCTCGTTGTCACTCTCTTCCACACTTAAAGCCTGATGTTTTGAGCTGTTGCTAATTATTTCTCTGCAGGGCGGTACTGCCCACTGCTCTCCTTTCCCATTGCTTCTGTGCTGTTGCAGCATTACCTGTGAGCTTTGTTACCTAGGCAGATTAAATCCTGTGCGAGTTTTATTCAGCATTGTTCTGGGTGGTTGCAAGGAAGCAGCTCCCTTGTTAAGTTAATGGCCTGCATCCTGCCTCCGTGGTCTGCTCTATTCTTTTGCTGTGCAGCCCTAGGGTGATATATGGCATTGGTATTTATGAGCCAGTAAATACAGTTCTCTGTTCTCCTGTCGTGGTTCCGCACCTAAGTACACAAACAGTGTTTTACTGTCCTTGAAGGCTCTTTCTGCTGCCTCTGCCAGTCTTTGCCAGCTGAATTCCTGCTTCCTTCCTCTTTCAAAATGTATCTGACAAAATCACTTTCCTCAGGACAAAGAAATATTACTAAAAAATCCTCTTATGTTTTATATTCAGTTGCAGATTGCTGTCTGCATCTTTGTGTCATAGTTCAGAGTTCACTACTTTGTTCTACTTGCAGGCGTGTTTCCTGCTCCTGGCTGCAGCTCTGCCCACTGATTACTGTCCTCCTCCACTGTGGGGATTTCATTTGTGCTGCCTCCCTCTGATTTGCTGCTTCTGGCAGCACTTTGCTGACCTTTCAGGTGCCAGAGGATGGAGAATGCTTTCTGGCACACTGAGTGTTACCTGACATGACCTTATTAGCACATTCAGCTTTCCTTGAAGTTTCACCATCTGTTCTTTCTTCCCTTTTTATAAGGTTTCTGCACAGGCTTTTTCCTGTGTCCTGGGCATTACCTCTCATTTATGTATTTGCCTTTTGAATATATATCAAACAGTCTTGTGCACTGCAGTGAAAATCTCATGACATCAGAGTGATAATCTATCCTACACTGGGAATCCAAATGTTTGTTTCAGTCACTTTATGTCTTGTTCCCAGTCTTGAATGGAAATGTTTTCTCCTAGGAGATACCTTTCTACTCTCTATTTTTGTAATGCCACCTCTGTTGGATTCTGCCAAGTGCTCAGGGGGCAAGTTCTTATATAAACACAAAGCTGTATTGCAATTAAGTTATTACAAAGCTGATTAAAACTGGGAAGATATTTTTTATTTTAGTTACTTATTTTACTGAGTATTAATTGAGATATTTAATTCTTAAAGGTGCTACATCTCTGTTTTCAGCTGAGGAAACAGTTCTGTGCCAAATACCTGCAGCACTGTTCCCCTAACCATACTTGCTGATTTTCAGCCTAATGCTTTGTGCAGTGCTGCTCCCAAACCCCCACCATGAAAAAGAAATGCTGAGGAGAGGAAGTTGGTCAAAGGACAAGCCCGGACAGCTTGCAAATTATGGCAGGGAAATATGCTGCAGCATACAGCAAGGAAGAATAGAATCCTTTTAGGGAAGGTATAGAAAGTGGTCTCTGCACTTCTATGGTTCGCTTACTTTTGTGTTTGTGGGTGTTTGCATGCACGTGTTGCAAGAACAATAAGAAGAGAGCACAGAAAATTTGCAGTTGTTTCCTATGAGATGGGAGCATGTGCCAAATGCTGGTTTGAAACTTTTCCAGGACTATGATGGTAACTGACGTCATGGGCCAATAAGAGGTGCAAACTGACCTCTTGTTGCTGGCAGAGAGATAATCATTGTGTTGGGAAAAGCCAAAACTGGTCGCTTATGTTTTACATGGAAAAGAATGGAAGACAGAGAAGGGATGCAAAGGTACCGCTAAAGTGACAGAGCAAGATAACTATCTTGTTTTTGTAGGGATGAGAACAGTAACATTACTTCAGTCAATACTCAATTACAAGGTGCTGCAGTGGCTGAGACTCAGTGTAGGCTCATCTAGTTGCGTGAATCAATAGGGAAATCTCGTCAATGGAATCATGTAAATTAGACAACCTGTCCTGGTCTGGGCACAACAGTTTAAGGACTGAGTCAAGTGGGATTGCTAGTTAGTGGCTCTGATTGGCACGAAAAAGAGTGAAGTTTTTCAGTGGGAAAGAAAAGCTAAAAGGAGGAGGGGGAGATATGAGAAAATGAGCTCTTAATTTCATATCACTCTTAGGTTATAATTAATCCAAGAAATGTAAAAGTGAGGCTTTGTTTCAGAAAAGAAAGAAATGGCACTGGGAAAGAAATTCATTTATCATGCCTGTGTGGATGCAATCATTATCACTATTTCCTGCTTGTAACGGAGGGTAAGGACAACAGGGCCCCAGAGAGCTCACAGAGTATCCAGGGCAGCCCATCGTGGGTGCAACTTCAGCTCTGGTAATGAAGAGGACAAGAAAAGGGAAAAGATGGAAGTTAATTTAGGCATCAGGAGAGGATATGTGAGGAAGTTGAGGGAGGATTAAATTTTAAGGACAATTGTAGTCATTTATGTCTTTAGGAAGAAACAGATTAGAAAAACTGAAACACAAGTGAGTCTGAATTTTAGGTAATGGTTTGGGGTGTAAGTTGGAATGAAGTCAGGAAAAGGAAGTAAATGGAAGGAATTGACTTCACTGAGCTTTACAGATGAAAGAAGGGAGATGGATGGCACCAACATGCAGGTGGGCTTGCAAGTGGATTTTGGCATTTTTTATTTGTATTATTTTTGATTGGAGAATCTGAAAAGGGCTTGGGGAAAACGAGAATGAGTGAGGAAAGACTGCAAAACGTGATCATGGAAGAAAGAGTGGGTAGATATGAAAGGAGAGTACTGAAGTGTTAGAAGAGAAGAATGAATGGTCAAAGACATTCAGAGTTTGTTTTGGCACTGGGGTGAGGTGGGTGTATGTGAAGGACACCCATCTGCTCCTTTGAGATAAGAAAAGAAAATAGGTCACTCACAGCACACAAAGTGAAGGGCATGGGGAATTAACGGACTCAGTTGAGGGAGTGCTTGTCTATATGGCTAGACTTGATTTGTGAAGTGTCATATTTGCTACATGCTCTGTAAATCTCCATTTCTTGATTGTGTTTTTGCAGTGCGGCTCCATGACAGTATTTCAGAAGAAGGCTTCCATTACCTCATCTTTGATCTGTAAGTGTCTTTCTTTGGCTTTGATGCTTCATCAATGATACAGACACGTGGATGGTTGAGTAAGAGCAGAATAAGAAACACCTGAGTTAGTACAGTTCTCTCTTTCTCTTCCAAGACCTGTACAGAACTAATTCACTTCACAAAAAATTGACTGTGTGGTAGGGGATAGACCAGGAAAGCTTCTGGCAGCAGGTGTAAGTGTGGGATGGCAAACAGTGCCTGTTTGTGACTTTGGTCCCCGAGGCAGTCTGCAGGGATCGAAGGCTTATCTGCCCAAACATAGTATTTACTGAGCCCTGTGGAAATGCGTGGGCTGTTTTGCACCAGTGCTGCTGCTGTGGCTGTGGAGCTGCCCTTGTCCTTCCATACCACAGATCCCTTTGGAGGCTGCTCAGCACAGGCTACAGCAGGGCTGTGGGGAAAGGACGAGAGCATAGAGGCAGTGCAGGTCCCATACAACCTTCTGGCTAGGCTTGGTCAGCTGGGCTTGGACAGGCTCTGTAACAACCTCTTGTTTGTACTCCAGGGTTACTGGTGGGGAGCTATTTGAAGATATTGTTGCCAGAGAGTACTACAGTGAAGCAGATGCCAGGTAAGACTGTTTCCAGACCCTTCTGCGTGTGCCATGTGTGTTGGCAAGCGGGATGAATTTCCTGACTGATGTTCTGTGCATGGCTTTGTTCTGCAACTCTTGCTCCCTATCTGGAAAAAGCAATTCCTCTTTCTGCCATTAGCATAAACTATTGTCACCGACCAGCCTGACTCACCGCAGCCCCAGCTCTTGCTGCCTGCAGATGCTGCTGTGGTGGTGTGCTCTTTGCTGGGAGCTCTGTTGCTAGCGGCTTTGTCCGCCTGACCTTCCTGGTGACTGGGGACAGGGTGTCCTTAGTGAGTAACACAGGGGAGAGCTGTCCTCTGGCTGTGTGAGAGCTCTGCCTGCTTGGCCTCTGCCTTCCCATAGCAAGGCTTCCAGTGACATGCTGCTGCTTTTGGGCAGGCCTGTTGACGATCTTAAGGAGTGGGAGGGAAAGAGGGGCTTTAAAGGCTGTGATTCTGTGAAAGCTCTCTGATGGTAAGCTGATTGTTGCAGTGAAAAAAAAAGGCACAACGTGCCTTTCTGTTTTAATATTAAAAAGATTTCTAGCTGTGCCCTTCTTTCTTCTGGGTGTTCCCTCTTTCTTCCATGTGTGAGCTTCCTGAAATGGACTGTGCTTGTCCCTTTGCTGTTAATGCAGAGTAATTTGTGCAGCAATAGCTGAGGATGCCTCTGAGCTGTCTGTCAGTTGGTTGGGGAGCACATGGAAACACAGCCGGGTTCAGGCAGCTCCTGTTCTGCTGTAGCAGACCCTAAGAATGGCCTGATGATGATATTTCATCATTACTTACTCTGTATTGTTGTCCACATCCCATACTACGCGTTGGTGGAGCATGAATTAAGAGAGCTATGAGAGGGGAAGGAAGGGAGCAGCGAATGTTGCTGCAGAGTGAGTTTGTCAGGCAGTGTTTTGAGGAAGCTCGTCCTGAAGTGATAGGTACACCAGGTTATAAGGAACTAGTGCTACAGGGAGCATACCTTTCCTGAATGCAAGGAAGAAAAGAGTATGGCATGTTTGTATAGGTATGCTTGCAGTCTGTGGGTGCTTATTTGCTTTCCGTGTGGTATGCTTACAACCACTTTCTTCTGAGCATTGCATGATGCTTTCAAATGAGGTGCTGCACCATGCACTCTGCTGCTGAGCTGTCTGCTGATGGGCAAGGCCAGTGGGCTCGTTGCTAGTGGAGCTCCTGGAGACTTTGAAAGCTCTGTAGAGGTCTTTGTTGGTGTGTACATGTGGGTTGTAGGCATGGCATCTCAAACAGGTGGACAGTCACTTGACTTGTTCCACCTTGAACTTGGGAAGTTTGGCATTTATCATCAGCCTTCCCTCTGCCCTTCTTGCCAGTGCCTGTCTTCTGAAGCGATGAAGAGCTGACTGTGACTGACACTGCTCAGGAAAATATTGGCTGTGCTGGGGGAGAGGGAGAAGCTGTGTGAGCCTTTCTGGGGGTGCTCAGCCCTCTGACTTTAAGCTGGGCAAGACTCAAGAGTGCCCATAAGATGACAGAATGAAACTCCTCCCTTTCTCCCCCCATGCTGAGCTGAATTCCAGAGTAGGCTGGGAGAGCGAGGGAGCGAGGTCTGTGCCAATCTGCCGCGCTTGGCTCGCCTGGGACACCTCACACTTTTGCCATTTTTGGCCAGAAAATCTCTCTCACTCAGACTCAGCTCTGTTCTAATTATACATTTTTGTTTTGGGAGCAAGGAGATATTCATGGACTCCAACCATGAGGCTTGTGCTGCCAGCTCTGGGAAGGCAGGGGTAACATACACAGGGCTGCATCTCTTCTCCTCTTCCTTCCCTCAGTCTCTTCCCATCTTTTCCAGTAGACAGTTTCCCTTCACTTTAGCATTTATAATTCGTTCCCCTGAGATGAGTGGAATTTGGCAAGGGGACAGTGAGCTCACAAATGCAACGCATCTGAGTTACCCACATCAGAGTGCTTACTGCCCAGCCGTGCAGGCTGCCAGAATGCCCACTTCTTTCTGCAGTCACTCTAGGAGCTGAGTAAATTTCTGACAGAACAGATCATTGCAACCAGAAATCTCTTCCATGGGTGTGTTGCACCGTTCTAATGTGACAGGTGTAAAGTGGGGTTGTTTTGTTCTCTGTGATTACAGCAAAGACAGTGGCAGAGGTATCAGTTTTCTGTGGGCTGGGGCAGTGTGGCACACTGTGCTCAACAGAGACTGAGCCTGCTTTTCAGATTGCTAACCTCTTAAGTGGGATCTGTACTTAAAAGGCACCCAGTAAGCGGGTGTGTGCACACATTGTGTATGTGAAGTGCTTGAGATGCTGCTTTTAAAGCTTTGCAAACTGGCAGGCACCCAGGAGTCTTCATCCTGAACTTGCTGAAGGAGTTTGCTGCTTTCTGAAGTCTTATTTTGTGCTTGGAGTAGCCCTGTTCAGTGCTTCCTGGAGTGCTGGGCCATGCATGTCCAGTCTCAGCTGCTGTTCACAGCTACTGGGTGTCTCAGTTCCCTGTGCAGGGCGGGCATTACTGGCTATGGGAACAAGTGAGATGCTTTGGTGCAGTGGAAAGGAAAGGAAGGAGGCAATGGGAGAAAGGCAAGAGGCTCTGTGGTCCTGCTGTCACTAGGATGTCTAGCATCCTATTGCTGAGTGGGTGGGAGTGTTGAGTGGTGGCAGCACTGAGCTGTGGCATCCCGTGGGCACAATGAAGGGATTCAGCCTCGTGTCCTCAGCTCTCCATAGTACAAATATAAAAGCTAGAGAAGCATTCTAGGGTGAGGTGCCAAGTGTATGTGTACATGTGCGTAACTCTGTGTGTCTCTCTCTTTATTTTGCAGCCACTGTATTCATCAGATACTGGAGAGTGTGAATCACATTCACCAGCATGATATCGTGCACAGGGATTTGAAGGTAATATTTCCTCTGTGCCACAGAGGCTGAGGAGCAGCCAGGGCATCGTTGGAAGAGGCAAGACAGGAATTATGTTGCCAGCTGGCAGGGCCTTGTCTTTTATAGTTTTTGTTTGTTTTCATTTTGTTTCCCTTCACTATAGCTGGATGCAGATGTTCCTGAAGCACAAATTCACTCCTTTAGATTTTTCTAGAGGGTGTGCTGAGTTCCCAGGAAAGTTTTCTTTCTTCAGGAATGTTGTCAGCTCACAGCATCTTTGAGGCAGCTCCAGGATGTGGTAACTGTGATGTCAGACGGCAGTGGACTTTCAGAGAAGTTTGGGAAGGATTCATTGTAATGAAGGACACTTTCTAGTCTGCTGTTGAAGAGATCTCTAGAGACCTGGGGCACTCTCCGTTCAATCTGCCAGGATGAGTTTGTCTACATAGAACATGTATATTTTTATTCTTTGCTGTTGCCAAACACGTGCCATTGCGGTAGGACAGAGATGCACAAGAAGAATTTTTCGTGTAATTTATTTATTTTCTCATCAGTAGAAGCTTTTAATCAAAAAACAAAACTGCTGGCTAGTAGAACAATGAGTAAATCAGCCTTCTGCCACATTCTGGCACTTTTATAGACTCAGAGCCCCCACAGTGGAGTAACTTAAAACTGCCTTCACACACAGTGCTAGCTGTACTGAGAGCTGGGCAGGCTTCAGAACAAAGAGGCTTTTGCAGGAAGGTCTACCTCCCCTGCAGCTTTCTCTGTCTAAAGTGGGGATGGTGATGGCCACCAGTGGTCCAGTGAAATTAATTCAGGATGACACTTTCTACTGGTGTTGCTTTTGGATTGTTATACACCATATAACAGGTATAGAAATATTTTGACAGAGTCACAGAATGGTTGAGGTTGGAAGGCACTACTTGGGATCATCTAGTCCAACTCCTCTGCTTCAAGCAGGGTCACCTAGAGCATACTGCAAAGAGAGAGGTAAAAAACGTTGCAAACTCAGTGGCAGTGTTCTGCCACAGCCTGGTCTAAGTGAAAGGTGTTCCTGCCTAAATCAGTGAGGTTGGAAGTAGAACTTTATGGTGTCTTTCAACCGAAACCAGTGCTTTCATCTAGGTACTAGCTCTTAGTATTTCTGGCACACTCCCATGAAACACTCTTGACTTTCTGATTCAGAGCGCTGTGAAAAGTGGTCTTCTGTGCAATGACTGCTCTGAATTTAGAGCTGATATCTGCCCATGAGAAGGGCAACTTCCAGGAAGCACTACTGCCCCAAATAAGCACTTCTATGAAAATAGTGTTTTCTAGTACAAGATAGCGTAAGTTTTCTTTTGTATCCTGTGTCTATACATCACCTATTTTGCTTCCCAAGTTTTGTTTGTGTTAGTTGTTAACTTCTTTAAAACTAGACACTCCCCACAGTACTTAATATGTTTCTTCTGTTGCTTCCTGCAATTCACTGAAGCTGTCCAGGCCTGAGGACTATCCATTCCTTTTAACAATAAATGATCCCGTGCTCCTTATTTAATGTTACAGCTCTTTGCCAAAAGCTTGGCCTTTCAGGATCAGTGTATAATAACTGCAGAACTTGCTTCACGTGAAGTTGTCTCTTGTACCTTCTGTAAACTGGTCTTCTGGCTCTTGTTCTCTCAAAGAACTTTAAATATCAAACTGCCCATTGGGACAAGACAGTAAGAAATTGAGGAATGCATTCATTCCTTACGAAGTGTGTGGAGCCTGAGGCGATCCATATGTTGGCAAACATGCACAGGCAATAAACACTGTTAGCCTTGCAGTGTTTGTAGCTGGAGGGATTTTCAGAATACTTCACTGGTCTACTGCTTTAAGGACTTGTTTATATTGGTGAATTTTCATACCTTAATTAACACAGGCTTTTCCACATAGTGAAAAACTGGTGCCATCAAAGTTTATTGAGAACCAGTTCCCCTCCTTTTCATGTCATTTATGGCAAGGGCCGTGATGGGCAAAGCTTTCCTCCTTTCTTTCAAAGCAAAAGCAAGGGGCGTGCCCAGTACTTTTAAGGCAGGTGAATGAGCATAGCATCTTGTTCCTGTCAGGCAAAACAAGGATGGAGTGTTACAGAGGGATGAAAATGATGAACAGGATGCAAAAAACAGCTTCACTAGATTTGTGAAACTAAGATGAAGTCTCATTTCTGTATTTCCAGGCTTCCATCTGTCTAGGTTAAAAACTCAATTTGATGTGAATTGCACAAATGATCAGAAGGGAGTAAGATACAAAATGACGTTTGTCATTCCTTGTCTCTGTTTATAAGTTGGGTTTTCTGCTGATTTGTAGTAGCCACTACCTTAAAGGCTTTGAGGTTTCAATTAGTCTGCTATAACTAGCTGCTCTGGTGCTTCAGAGGAAGCAGCTGACTGTCTCATCTCAGTACAGTTTTTGGAGCTGTAGGGAGACTTATGCTGAAATCTTCTACTGGAACACAACAGAATTATGATTCAAGTGAGATTCACATGAAGGGGGGGAAGAAGTCTGTCTCCCAGTGTTGCCACCTGGGGCAAGTGACAGGGTTCCACATAGTACAGGTGACAGTGACAGTAGCAAGACAGCATATTTAACACTACTGTATATAAGGATTTATAGCATGAAAACAACAGCATACAAGAGCACTCAGCTGTTGCCAGTTTGAGGTTGAGACTTTTTCTGTAAGGGATGAAATCTACTGCCTGTCTAGATGATGCCATCCCGCATTATAGCTCTGTATTTGGCAGACCCTATTAGCATTGTATTTACTTTTCCAGTGCCTTGAGGGCTGTATAATGTTCATGGGGAGAAACATCACTGTAGATTGTATCTGCTGCATCCCATTCTCCTCCTTTGCTCCACATTACTTTCTGCAGGGATGACAAAAACAAATTTTGGGTTCTGTGATTCAGGAACTGTACTGTCAGTGCCCTCTGGTGTCAGCATGTAACGTATGGGCTGGACTGGGAGAGGCTCCAACTCCTGCAGAGAATTTATATTAGATTTGAAGATTTTCTGCCAGTCTCGGTCAAGGCCATTTGTTGCTCTTGCTCTGCCTTCATCTGAACAGCTTAAGTGTGTGCCTGCTGTCAGCAGATTGAATTCAGTGATGTGAATACAAAGATAGGAGGTTTTAATGAGGATATCAATTTTTCATTCTTACCCCCACCATTTTTTTTTTCCTTTCTTCTCCCCAGCCCGAGAATTTGCTACTGGCAAGCAAATGTAAAGGTGCTGCTGTCAAACTGGCTGACTTCGGACTGGCTATTGAAGTGCAGGGAGAGCAGCAGGCCTGGTTTGGTAAGAACGTTTGAGGTTTCCCACTTTAGCTTAGCCCCTTCCTGATTGAGCTGCACCCTCCCTAAGTATTCTCTCTCAGCTCTTCCAGTATGCTTGCATGTGTTTGGCATATCTATTCCCAGCATCCCAGCCTCTAGGTCCTCAGGCGTGAGCCTCTGTGCAAAAGATGAAAGACATAATGACAGAAAAAAATGTCTATGTATTCCTCCATTTTTCTTGTTATTGTTTAGTAGATGCTAGCGTCAGAGATGAGTACAACTGCTAAGTTTAGACTCTGATCCAAACTTTCCTATGACTTAGGAGTGAAGAGATCTGGAATTTTGTTTGGTCATTTTACAGAAATGCACTTGAACTGGCCTTCTCAGGCACATTTGGATCTTTACTGTATCTTTGTTTAGGTAAAACATAATTAGAAATGAGACCTTCTCAGGCTTAACATCAGCTCTGAGATTCTGCAGTGCTGTGGAGATTCTGGAGAGACAGCTACTTCTCCTGATCTGCCCACACCATTTGGTAATGGGATATGTCCCATCTGTGTCTAGCATTCTCAAACTCAAAGCCATTACATGTAACTATGATGTGAAGCGTATGAGATACACGATGTATGAGTTTGTGCCCAGCTGGCTGCCATGCTCCCTCCCTCTTTTCTGTTTTTCTGTTCTTCCTGCAATACATAGATGCTCAGCCTCATATGGTTTTCTTTCTTTCTCTTTCTTTTTTCTTATTTTTTTCTTTTTTGTCCCTTTCTGCTGGTCTGCCTAGAGGTAGCTTTGGCAAATATGGGGTTGGGGATTATAGGTTTTGAAAATTACTGATAGTGGATTTTATGATGTGCTAAGGTACCTATTCTGCTTGAGGACTATACTTTGTCATCCATTCCCTGACAGGGTTTGCTGGCACTCCAGGCTACCTCTCTCCTGAAGTCTTAAGGAAAGATCCTTATGGAAAACCAGTCGATATATGGGCATGTGGTAAGATTCTGTCCAAATATTTTATACTTACACAACCTTTTCATATATAGGAGCAATTCCTTACAGCCTATTGCTGGGAGGGTGTGCAGTGCTCCTTGTTGGGTGGAGAGATGAAGATACTTGAGAATAAGCACCTTGTGTAGATGAAGTTACTGCTTGAGCCTAAACTCCTTTGATTCTGGCTCCTAATTCTTTCCTCGGGCCGTCCATCAGATGTATGAGACTTGAGATAAGACTGTTCTGTGCTTTGCAGAGTCAGTTGTTTTTAGGCCACTGCAGCAATTTCCTATCACACACTAACTGTGTAGAAAATACTGAATAGAGGTGTAAATGTATGTGAGACTGATAAGTTTAGAGACAGGTGATATCTGTGTTGCCTGACGTGGACTGTATGGTTCTCTGCAGGCGAGGAGTGATAGTTTTATCAGTGACATTTTTGTCCCAAGACCGTGAACAGCAAGCATCTAAAAACTGATTCCTTCCTAAGAAGTCCCCTGCTGCACAGCAACCCCAGGGGGATCTGACTTCATTTACCATGAAAGCAGCTGAGAGTCGTGGCTCACCAAGCCATGATAATGGGGGAGGAGGGTAAAGAACAGCATGCAACTGTTCTAGCTCCTGATGCCTGGGGTTAAGAACTGAATATGGAGTGCCACGATGAGATTCAGAACAGGAGAAGTTTGTACTGTCTTTTAGTACCTTGGAAAACTAAATGTGATGACAAGGTCTAGTGAAGTCATTACCCTGGGGACTGTCAAGAGGGAAGGTAGATGGGCTGAAGGAGTAATTGGCATATTAGCCTAACCAGAGTGTATCTGTGTCTCTCCCTCCCAGGAGTGATTCTGTACATATTACTAGTGGGGTACCCTCCCTTTTGGGATGAAGATCAGCACAAACTCTATCAGCAGATCAAAGCCGGAGCCTATGACGTAAGGGCACTTTCTTGCTGAGTACCTGCATGGGTGTAGAAGCCATCCAAAACATGGCATTATCTTGGCGTCCAGCAGCAGGCCCCAAGCTACTGTGCAAAATGATGTTTGGCGTGTTCATACATCTCATCTTCTCTGCCTGGGATACAGTCCTTTTTGGGGCTACTGAGAGGATATGTGGACAGCATCGCAGAGAGCATCGAGACATTGTTGGTCATTAGGGAAATGCAGAACTGGAAGTGTGGAGATGGTGGGCAATGGTGTTTTCTACTGTTTGCCACAGAGTGCTGAAAATGTAGGCAATGTTAATGTTTTAAGGGGGGCAGAAGGAAGCTAGGATGAAGAAGACTGTCTTTATCAAGGCCCATTAAAAGTGCCGGGAACTGTTCTGTAGAATAATAGCTTACATTAGGGCCTCCCGTCTTCTCTGTGGTGCAGTGGAATTTAGTCCAGCAGTGGAGTGTGTGGAGTCCAGTGAGAAGACTTGAATGGCAAGAGTCTTTGGAGGAGTGTTTTTGTGGAGGGATCAGTGTGTAGGGTTGGAGGCGGTAGTGAAAATCAGGCACTTCTGGAATAGTTCTCAGAGAACAGCAAAGCTGAGGTGTAAGAGGTGCCTTAAGGAAAGGAGTAGGAAAGAGGCTAGCATTAGGGAGCAAAGATTATGTAGGATATGGTCTAGACATAATATGAATGTAAGTCGAAAGTTCTTCCATGTGAAGAGAGGTGTGGGAGGAGAAAACGAATTCCTAGAAATCTTAACTTGAAGCCTGCAGATGTGAGTATTAAGAGGCAGTCGGGGAGTTTGTAATGTTGGGCCATCTTGGGGCTTAGATGGGGGGAAGGAGTTGAGGTTCTGCTGGACCTCAGCTACCTCCCGCATTCCGGGCCTGAGACCACAAGAGCTGCTATACTGGTGAGAACAAAGGTCTGTCTTACCCTGTGTGCTGGCTCAGTGGCTTCCTGAGAGACAAGCAAGTGATGTCTTCATATTTGATAGCCTTAAATGGATGTGTGTTTGTCTCTTGCCTTCCTGCCCCTTTTGTTGCTGTGTTCTTTCTGTGTTGATTGTTCTCATTTGAAGTGATTTTACGCTAATTATGTAGATGGGGATTTTCAAAGCACTTCAGGGATTAAATAGCCAACGCTTTCTGTAAGTCATGAGGAGTGAACTGCCTGATCCCTGTGCCTCCAATAGTTCATCTACTTGTTGTTTTTGAATTCTTATCTAGAATGAAGAGATTGCAGTAGATTCTTCCCCTTATCTGTGTGGCTGAAAACAGCTCAAGTTAGTGTATACTCCCTGATGTCCTTACCCCAGCACTGGATTTTGTCTCTTACCTATGAAGGCAGTGACAATTGTAAATTGGATCTTGACCTGTTGGAGAGGGGGTTTTCAAGGCATTGTTACGAATGTTTCAGGGTTGGAGTGTGTGGGAAGTGTCCTGATTGAGAGCTATTATCGTTTTTGAGTAGCCTCCCTCAATGTTTTCAGAGCAAACTGTGTAATATTTTGCTGATGTCTGAAAGTGCAGAAGTAGGATGATAAATCAAATATAATGAGTGCATTTTCATGATCCAACTGAGCAAAATACAAAATGCAGGAGAAAAGAAATGGGATACACTTTTTCTTTGTGTTGTAGTGCTGTAAGAAAGTTGTCTCAGGATAGATTGGTCTTCCCCTCCCTGCTTCCTCTAATGGCAGGGACTGCCCAACAGCAGTTATCTTTGACGTCTCAAGTTCCACCTGTGTTTGGACAGTAGATTCATAAGAGTGAGACTTACCACGCTTTGCATTAGCATGCTGTCAGCTGTACCACGTGCAGGAATCTGGGGGATAATGTAAACATCTCGTTGTTCCTGGAATCATAGGAGAGAGGAGTTATCCCTTCCTCAATGGCCAGCAGCTAAAACTATTTGGGATTATTTTCTTTGTTTCTGTGCTTCTGTGTTCCCCTCCCCTATAGAATTTCTCTTGCTCCCTAACTAATGTTTTTTGGTATGATAGATGCTTGCAAACAACTTGCCAATGCATTGCTATGCCTAAATGACTGGTATTGTTCCAGCATACTGTGCTTTACGGTAGGGAAGATATACGTGATGGGATTTTTGTGTCAGAGGTTATTGCTTTCACAAAGCTTTGGTACAGTTATGTTTGTGACTTTTGTATATGCTGTTACAGCTTCTTTGCATGTTGGAGAAAGAGCAAGGTAGGATAAAAAGAACATAGTGCTTGTCCTTATGTCAGAACTCTGTATGACTTTACTTTGACTGTTGAGTATGAAAGAAGTTCAGAGGTACGAGTGATGAGACACCTGCCAGTGTCTGATGAATGGTACAGGTATGTCCTACTGCCTGGTGCAATTCATGTGCTGGATTCATTCAGCATGAGTTTTTCCCTAAACTTATGGTTTTCTGCAATACATAGCTCTGGTCTAAAAAGTGCAAAAGCTGGAGTTCAGATGTGTAGAAGAGAGAATCTCTTCTGCTAGTAGGAGAGGATATTTTGAGTTCATCATCTCTTCCTTCTTCCTCTTTCAGTTCCCATCACCTGAGTGGGACACTGTGACTCCTGAAGCAAAGAATCTGATCAACCAGATGCTGACAATAAACCCAGCAAAGCGCATCACAGCTGACCAGGCTCTCAAACATCCATGGGTCTGCGTAAGTGTTCTTCTCTGTCACAGTCTGATTTGTGGTTTACCCTGAACTGACACGTCAAGAGGACGTAGCTGCAGAAGAGCCCACAATATTATAAATCTGTCAGATTGTGATTTTTGGAGGCTGACCTTCAACAAGCCAAATTTGTCATGCTGTGGAGCTTTTATTGCTATTGTAGGAAAAAATGAATGCCTCTTTCTTGTGAAGACCTGTGAATGCCGATAGTTTCTGTTTTTCTCCACATCTCCAATTCCAATACGTATCCTCCTAAAATGTCAGATGGAATTGAGCATCAGATGAAATACTTTAGGATTATTTTGTTCTTCATCTCCTACTTCACTTCATTGCGCTGCATCTTTGCAATGTTGGAACAATTCTGCTGTGTTTCAGCTTAACTGGTTTTAAGTTTGAAAACAGTGAAGGATCTTTTGTTATTCCTATGTTGTTTTTTTTTGCACTGCCAGACTCCACACGTGGATATTTTTCATCTTTTGCAAAGTTGGCCAGGAAATCCCAGAATGTAGCTGGGAGTGGGCACGGGGGAAGACAGCAGTGGCAAACTTTTCTATCTTTGCGGATTAAATATTTCCCCATGAATCTAACCAGATGCTGTTATAATGCCATAACGTATTTCTACTTTCTAGATGCCTTAATTCATTTGTTCTTCAGAAATTGTGGTAATTTTTCCTTCCTCTACAAAACAACTAATTATCTTTTTAACCTTATTTATGTGAACATCTGTGTAACAGAAGTGTCATTTGAGCTGTTGAGTAATGGGTTACTTGGAAGTCAAAACTTTACACTAGATTAGACTTCGTGCATCTCTGAGGGTTTTTTTTTCCCACTCTGTGCATGTTTGTCATCAATAGCAGTTCCTGTATATTTAACATTTGTTCCAGTGCCTGTAACCGAAGCTGTGCATTATAGCTCACTTCCCGTGACAACGTAATATAAAATGGTGTAAGAAAGGCTTTCATTCCTGAGTTATGGGGAGTTTCATTTCACTTTATAACCATTTCAGTCTCTTACCCGATCTTTCCATTTGTGGTCTACACACACACAACATAGGTGTTCATACCGGAGATTTGTTGCTCTGAAGTAGATGTGAGAAAAAGTCTTAATATTTTATCTGAGCCACTAAGTTTTAGCATCTCTGAACTTCAGAAGTACATCCTGATTCTCTTATGGCAGAGATGAACAAGTGGCCGTCAATGTTACTTCAAAGCAGGCTGGATAAGTAGTGACTATCTCAGTTGCTGTGGAACACAGTTTATTTACTTTCTCCCTCTGCACTGTGTTGTATAGTGCAGCAGGTGATTAGCTTCAGAGTCAGGGTGAAAGCAGAGATTTCCTATGGAACTAACTGAATCTGACTGTGGTTTATAGTTCTCTTGGGCACTGCAGATTTTCTTCCAAGCAGAAGAAAGGTAATAGCTGGCTTGTACAGTCTGATCTGCCAAGTTAGTCATTCTCCCACTGTCCTTGTAAAGGGAATACAGGCTTGCAGTTCTGTTCATGAGCAACAGCTACTTTGGCATTAGTCTCTGGTTTCCTCCTGTGCTCTAAATGCCTGGCAGCATCAGTCTCTAGTTTCCTCATGTGCTCTAAATGACTGGCAGCACTTCTGGGAAGCTCTCTTTTTGCAGCTGATGGGATCCCAGTCCACTGTGGACGACAGGTGTGCATCACTGGCTTGAGATTACGCTCTGGTTTTTGCATTGGTGCAATATATCTGTATTATTATTCCTCTTAGACACTGAAAATCTATTCTTGCAAAACTGACACAAAGATGCTGAGGTCTCTGTTAGTCAGGCACTTAGATTCAAGGAGTTACCTGGATGGTTGCCACTCACTAATATTTACTTCTTGGAATTTTCCATTGGAAGCTGCCCCTAGTGCAATCAGTACATTTTCTGTAGTGCCTCCAAGTCAGACCTTCGTGGGTATGCTTGTTAGTTTGACTTTGCCTTATTAGTATTTTGACCCATAATGTGTGTGGAAGACATGGAGTACTGACACTCGACTGTACTTGTTTCTTAGGCACAGTCCTGTGATGGTCATCCTGAGTAGACGTTTTCTGGTAGTTGGGGAAGTTTGTAGGCTATGAATCAGCCACAATGTTTTACAGGCATGCAGTGATGACAGATTCAGACATGCTGATTTCCATATTAAGATTATGTGCTAGTGGGGAGGTGATTTAGTTTTAGTCAAACTAATTGCTGATCTGTTTTTCCGTTCCTGTTTTTCAGCAACGATCTACTGTTGCTTCAATGATGCACAGGCAGGAGACTGTGGAATGCTTGAGAAAGTTCAATGCTAGAAGGAAGCTGAAGGTAAGTATATCGTAATTGATGGGTGTTTTTTGTTGTTTTTAACCTCCTGAACTTGAGGTTAATACTTTCCTGGCAAAATATTTTTTATGATTAGCTCAGTATTATTAGTGAAGTACCTTGACTGCAGTACAAGGAGCTAAAAAGTTGTATTCGAGGAGCTGGGTAATTTTTCTCCCTAGAACTTGTTCTTGTGCTGTGTAATCATGTCTTCTACTTCCCTGCAAGAGAGTTGAAGTGGAACAGCTAATTTTTAAATGCTGAGATTTTTAGTTGTGATCACTCTTCACCTCTTAGTAATTCTGTATCAGGTGCCTGTAGGGAAAGAAAGCCTCTGTATTTTGTACAGAACAGAACTTGCAAGCTAGGAGGCAACTATGTGTCTAAACACCACACTTGGTGCCATTTTAGATCTCCTAGGCTATGTCCTGCTCAGTCTCTGATAGCTGCTCTAGAAAGGCAGGACTAAGCAGCCTCATGCCCAGCTCAGTAGCCACATGCTGGAGATCCTAGGGCCTTCCAGAATAACAGGATGCCTCTGCTGCGATACCTAATTTTCTCTGTTCTCTGTGGGCAAGCCCCTTACTGAAGCGAGTGACGCTGTGTGTCATCCCTGCTTTTTCTTCCTCACAGGGCGCAATCCTCACAACGATGCTTGTGTCTCGGAATTTTTCAGGTACATTTTCAACGTTATCGTTCCTTCTCTCATTTTGATTCCTGTGATTCATGGGATGTTTAAGCCTGTCTGGGGTTGAGTAGGAGAGGAGGAAACGTGCTCAGAATTCATCCTGATGTAAGAGTGGTCATGTTGCCTTGGCTGGCATAGTGACCGGTGTGAGAAAAGGAATGATTTGTTTGAGCAGGAGCTCTTGAAGCTGTAGTCTGGTACAAGACAGAAGTCAGCTGTGATAATCCTCTAATGCTATTCTATAATTCTGGGGAAATTTTAGCTGGCATTTATCAGTTTTATTGTCTGAAACCAATAAGAGTCAGGAAGACTTACTCATTAGCAGAGATTCTTTTAGATTTGTGGCAAGGACACAGAGCAAATAATATTATTGGTGAGAACGGAGCTATTTGAGTATTGTATTACTTTGACTCAACAAAAAGGAGTCTGAAGCGTCTAACTATTAGAGCTGTCCTTTTTGGAGACTCAGAAGTGGTTTTCATCCTTTCAAGCTTAATAACTGGTAGTCTGGCTCCCACTCAACTGCATTACGTAGTGCACTTAGTGGAGACGCAAATCTCAGCATGCAAATCAGTACTTTTTGCAAGATGATTGTCTTGGCTCAGCACATTTATGTGGTGCACTCTTGTCTTACGTGTTCATTTCCATTTGGGTGGAAAACATCTATCTGCAAGTGCTTTTGCTTTGTAGAATCATTTGCTTTCTTTGCCCTCACTGCCATTTCTCTTTTAAAAAGAGTGGTCATTGAATTCATGAGTCAGATTTTTATTGTAACCGACTCCAGTTACTTTCAAGCAAAAGTCTGCAGTATGCTTTATAAGTGATGAAGAATGAAAATGAAGCGAGCTGATTTCATCTGGCCATTTACTAATGGTGGAAAACAGTACTTACACTCTGTGTGATGTTGCAATAAGTGTCTAAGTAGAATGAAAACCTCTGTGAAGTGATCATCCCAGCATTCAAAGTGCACATTTATGCACTGAAATCAAGGCATAATTTTTAACATCCTGTATGGATTCAGGTTCTTTCAGTGGTGCTTCTCAAATGAAGTCAAAAAGTGTGAAATCAAGCCCTGATTAAGAAATAGCCTTTAGCAACTTCAGAATTGTTTTTCCTTGGTTCTCGCTTTAAAGTGAACCTGTGCCAGTATGTTAGGACCATGCTAACAGTGTGACTACAGCAGTTTCCCTTGAATTTCTGCTTATTTGGACTTAGAGGGACAGACTGACTCCGCTCACGTTTCTCAGATTGTGTTATGGCAGGACTTGGTACTTGTAAGTTGTTTTCAGAGAGCCATTTTTAAATAACCACTGGAAAAGTGATAGCACAACTACAGGGCTTCAGCAGAGTTGCATAACACTTTCTTTTGGGTTTTCTTGTTGGTATGATCTGTCTTTGATCTATTCAGACTCCTAGTTTTTATTTCACTTGATGATTCTGTATTAGTTCATTTTTTAAACAGCGGTTTTAGATTCTTTTTTGGTCTATAAATGTTGTTGCTTCTAATGAAGCTGCAGAAGTAGTTGGGTAATAAAATCTCCAGTGGCCCAGATTTTGATTAAGTGGAATGCCTTAGAGAAGGGTTCTCCTTAATGGTGTGTGACCTATGCATCCACTTATTCCCTGAACTAATATAAAGGAGGAAAATGCTTGCTCTGCTCATTCTTCTATCTCAAGGGCTGAAGCTGCTGGGTCCCTTTCAGTTAACAGTTGAAGAGAAGAAAATCCTAGGTGGCCTGTAGTGAGTTCAGAGTGCTCAGTATCAGAGTTCTGCTTTGAATATAAGCTCTGATCTCAGGTAATGATATGCCCTGAAAAGCTGTCCAGAAGGAAATGCTGTGAATTGAGATGCAAGGCATTCAAAGCTTCTGTGGGTAGTAGCTATTCTTAATATCCTGATGCCTTTTGAAAGTGAAGAGATAGCTACTCTTGTTTTCTCTGCATGACTGTGTGTTAACATGAGCTTGATTATTCTTTTTAAATTATTTTTAATTTGCTCGGATTTCTTAGTTGGTGCAGTTGAAACACATAAATTTGATTGATCTGAAGAATAATGGCACAAACCCAAAGGGAAAAGGTAGAAAGTCCATGTGGGAGCTTTGAGTAGATCTCAGGCTTTTCCAATCATGACAGAAAAGTCCTGAAATAGTACTTGTTTCTTTCCCTCAAAGGCATTGGGGATTTTTTGACTTGTACAATTGGGTGACACTGTTTTGTGGGCCTTTGAAAGCTACATTCCCAGCACTCAGGGATCTAGATTTATGAGAAGCTTCTTCCTGTCTGGGAATGAGATCTTCTAAAGCATTCTTCACAGATATTGTGAACTGAAAGGAAAATGAGGGCTCATGTGAACTTGGTATCAATTAATTAGCTGAGAGAGTACTATCTCCAGGAAATATGAGAAACCCTCTTTAATGCTGTTGTCATTACTGTTGCCTCCGTCAAATGTTTTATACCATAGAGTTTATTTATTTGACTGTGTGGTTTTAACTTGTGATAAATGTTATGATTAAAGGGTCTGTAGCTGTACTTTTTTTCTGCCAAAATCTTTCTTTTACAGAACAAAAAAAAAAAAAGGCTTTGTGAGTAATCTGTTGCTTGCTAGATTCCTGTTGTCAGGTGAAGTCCTAAAGATTAAAAAAAAAAAAAAAAAGTGATCTGCTTCCTTTCCCCACTTAAGGCATATTGAGCAATTAATATCGGCTGTTTGTGGTTCTTTTCAAATGATTGTATCTCATGTCAGCAGATAAAGTTTCATTGCTTTCACTCTAAGTCAGGAAATTGAGATCTGGTTCTAATAAGGTTTGTAATTACTGTGGGCTCTACGGTAGGTGTTCGCTCCGCTGAGAGAGAACATTGTTGTGTAAACAACTGATTATGGATCTTTGGGGTCACACCGGGGTGCAACCGTGGTGATGTAGGTGATCACTTGTGACTTTGATGTTCAGGCAATTGAAGCATGCGCTGATGTGTCCTGATACAGCCTGATGCATTTGCTTACAGAATACAAAAAGGCAATCAGATCAGTTGATTAGATTGTATGCTAGAAACTCCTAAATCACTTCCTGAGAAGTAAATGTACATTTATTACTAAGTGGAAGCTGGCAAGGTTGTCAGAGATTCCTAATACGTGTACATTTTGGGGTGCCTGGACTCATTTACGTAGCTAAAATTCTTTAAGAGCCTGCTACAAACTGGACAGGGTTGGACAGATTTGCTTTTCATCTTAGAAGCACACATCTTCACAAAGTGGCTTTTCTCCATGAGACTTACAGGCAGACTGCTTGAAATTCTCAGCACTGTTTCCCAAACTCTGTACTGGAACTACTAATTGAGATAAGAGCTGTTGCGTAAACTTTCACACTCTGAAATGTGCTTCTGTCATGTGTACCAGCACGAGCCATGTGTACTACCCTGTTGTGTTCAAAATAAATCCTAAGGCAGATATTAAAGGTAATGAGGACTTATGCCTCAAACCTCTAAGTGATGCTGAGGTTTTTTTAGGGGGGAGAATTGTCACTGCTTGCTCAAGACTGTTTTGTGAAGGAGTTGCTATAACAGCTTGTGACAATAACTGGGATTCATTACTGGTGCCTGCAGATCCTTACTGATCCTCTGGTGTAAAGTTTTGTTTTTTTTAACTAGTTAGGTGAGGTTGGGGGTGGCTAAAAATAAATTCAGGGAGCTGAGTGCTTTCTAACCGAGGCAAGAAAGGCTGGTTATATTTGTGCCTGTTTAGTGTAGCCTACACGCTGATGTTTTTGAACTGATTAAAGACGAAGGAAATAATACAAATAATGAAGTGACATTGAAATATTTCACTATTCTGTTATACCAAAATTGCTTGTAAGGCTAAGTTTTTCACTCTTTTGTGTATATGTGTATGCATAAATACTTATACTCGCATTAGAGTTTGATCTCTTTATCATAGAGTGGCTTGGATTGGAAGGGACCTTAAAGATCACCTAGTTCCAACCCCCTGCCATGGGCAGGGTTGCCGTCCACCAGATCAGGCTGCCCAGGGTTCCATCCACCCAGTGCTTCAATGTTTCCAGGCATGTGGAGCATCCACAACTTATCCAGGCAGCCTGTTCCAGTGTCTCACTACCCTTTGTGTAAATAATTTCTTCCCAGTCTAAACTGAATTTCCCCTCTTTTATTTAAAAGCCATTCCCTCTTGTGCTGTCTGCCCACATGGAAAGTCCATCTTCCTCCTGTTTATGAGCTCCATTCAAGTACTGGAAGGCCACAGAGAGATCTTCCTGGGGCCTTCTCTTCTCCAGGCTAAACAAGCCTGGCTCCCTTTGCCTTCTTCTTAGAAGTTCTCCAGCCCTTGAATCAACTTTGTGACCCTCCTCTGGATCAGCTCCAACAGTTCCATCTTTCTTGCACAGGGGGCCAATGTATAGTTAAAACTGAGCAAGTAATATATATGAAATTTCCGCTGTGTTGTGTTAGTTATGTAGATCTGCTTTCAGGAATTTGTATCACTGGGCTGATGCAGATCCTAACCTCTTGATGGGAATTCAAAGGGTGAAAATACGGAGGAGCAGATTTTCAAGAAGTTCCTTCAGAACTTTGCATAAATGAGAGCAGTGGGAACTACATTTCCCAAGCAGAAAATGAGGTGATATTTAAGGAAAAGTTGTTTGAAGTGATTTCTCTCTATCTGTTAATTTGCTTAAGATCAGGAATTTCAGGAAGTGATGTGCAACTACAACAGTGTAGACCTGCTGATGTAAAGTACTTCAGTAAGGAAACTTCCATCTTGCACTTTCCTAGAACTGGGTGGATTTTATGACTGAATGTCAGTGTTTATCATTTATGGCCTGACAGTGTATTGTATCTTCATAAGGGATTCCCTTTGCTTTTATCCTTCTATTCCTGAATTTCAGGAGAACTCTGTGGGTGCCTTTTCTTGCATTGTTTGCCCTTCGTCCCTTCATTACTGGCTTGTGAGGAAATTGAGTTTCTGTAATACTGCAAGGGTGGTGTTCTTTTTATCAGCTTTTGAATTTTGGACAGACCAGAGCATCAGTCTCCAAGGTCCAAGATCAGTGTTCTGACAGTCTTGACCTCTTCAGGCTCTGCACTCAGTATGTGCACGTAGACACCTGCATACTGGCCGTTATTCAGGATGTGAAATTTCTGCAATAGGTGGGTAGGTGTTTGAAAACATAAATGAAAATGTCACAAACTGCAAGGCTGGGTTGTGGCTTTCTGTAGATCATGTTCTTGGAGTATGCTTTAGTTTTCTGAGGCTGGTAGAGGGAGAAAACCAGAAGGAAATCAACTATGCCACACACAATATCTCAGTTATTCAAAATTGGGAGCTCTTCAGCTCCTGCCAAGAGGATACCACTGGGTTGTGTGTTGCAGGCTTTAATGTTAATGAATGCATGTTACCTCTTTTAATCTTTCTTTGAGAACCATTTAGGTTTTTATGGGAGATCAGAGTGCTCCTTCAGACCTTCAAGACATTCCCAAAGCATTGCAAGTATATTCTCTATGCTAGATATTGACAAGTGCTTGATGATTGGAACTGGATAGGAAGGAAGTTTTGTGCTATGTCCAGAGATCATGTGGGTCCAGACCACGTAAAGTCTTGTTGCCTAATTGTTTGGGAGGTTTTATCTGCCTTTCTATCTGGTTGTACTTTTTTCTTCTTTAAAAAAAAAAAGTGTTTTGGAGTGACTGGTCTTTACAAAACTTCCTTTATCTTATTGTAGAGTCATTACAGAATGACTCTAGTCTTATTGAGGAATAAATGCCAGAGCACAATGTTCCTGTGCAATTGCCAGGGACCACTGCTGTTCCAGCAAATCCCTTTAACAACTCAGTGGAGAATCTAAGAGGAATGGGATTGCCAAGAAACCAAAATGGGGATAGAGGACATAGGGCAGCAACTCTCTCCTGCTGTGTTTAAATGGACACTGGTAACTCACACCTGAGAAGCCATAATGGCAAAGTGTTAAGCTGGTTGTTTTGCTGATGGAAGCTGTAGCCACTATTGGATAGTTTCATACCTCTCCTTTAGTGATGATGCTAGCTGGCAGAGATGAGTTTCTTCCTGTAAAAGCATAATCAATTTAGAGAAACGTGGCTTGAATGGCTTTCTGATGATATTTAGATACGGACAATGGTTGCTAAATAATGCCTTTCATTGTAACACTTCCTTAAAAATGATCAACAGCTTCTTTATGGGTAATCTACACTCCTTGATAGAAGGATATAATGCCTACTTAGTCTGGAGCAGTTCATTTCTTTTAGTTGCTCTCTGTTGTCACTCTCTGTACCAGAAAAGCCCTTGAAAGCAGGGTGGAATCTGTGTATTTACTTAAATATCTTATGGATAATTGAGATGTACAATATACAGCACTGGTCTGAAAATTTCCTCCTATATTCTTTCTCTTTTCTGTGTTATATATTCAAAAGTTATGCAGCATTTTCTCTACTTTTCTCATCATTGTAGTGCTTTTCATGTAAAAGGGATAGTGCAGTACCTGTTTCAGCTGAGATCCTTTCCTTAACTCCTGTCCTAGAATCAAAATAGGTTTGGATTTGATAGGTTGTGCAGCACCCTTATCTCATGGTAAGTGGTCTTGTTTAATGTGAAAACTTAGAGTAGATTAATCATTTTGGTGCTGAAAAGTGGTCTTCAAATTTAAATTTTCCAAGACTACTTTGCCTCACTTAGTTTTATAGCAGCATGTAACTGAGTGCTGTTTCCACGTGTGAGCTGATGTGCCTGTGTGGACAGAAAGATGGGACAGAAGCTCTTTCACTAAGCGTGGGAGGGGGAGCTTTGCTCCTTGCTTTACATTGTCCCTAGCTGAGTTCTTGAAGTTGCACTGGATTCAGGTGTTGTTTGTGGCTGTAATTAGAGGTGCTTCTTCAGTACGCTACCAGACCTGAGTCTTGATCAGTATGTAGTGAGCTCTGGAAGTGACATGAAGTTCAGAATTGGTTGATTTCACTTTTTCATTGAGAACTCTGTATTGGTATGACACAAATTTATTTTAATAATCAGACCTTAGCAAAATCCAGAACTTTTCATGTTGTAAATGCTTGTTGCTAGCACCACGTGACACAACACAAAAAAACAGGTCAAGTCCCTGAATGCATTTACTTCCCAGCAGCTGCTTAGTAGAGGTGTCAGTATGTTGGTCCAGCAGGTCTCTAGCATGATGTTTACAGAAGGAGTTAAAACAACTACATGATCTTCAAAAGTAGGCAAATTATTTTTTTTAATAGCTGAGGTTATGGATGAGGTCTCAGTGTTGGCAGTCATTGTCAGCATCTCACTTTCATGTAATAGATGGAGTAGTTCCTTTGTCAGTCCCAACTGTGCCCTCTGCCAAGCATTTGCTGCGAGTTCCCTGTCTATGCTTATCATTCTCTCACTTTCATGGCTATTGCCAGTTGTTTGGGTTGAGCACAGCAAAGCATGTTTATCTTACAGTGAAGGACTTCAGCCTAGTTCCTGTCTCTTTTTTTCTTAATGGTTGTCAGACTCTGTCATTTCTACTTCTGCAGTCTTATCAATTCTGATATCCCAGTTGTTCCTATAGTGTTATTGTTTATGGTGGTGATTAGGAGGCCTCTGCATTATCAGTGCCCTGTTTTTTTTTTTTTTGTTTTGTTTTTTTTTTGTTTGTTTTTGTTTTTGTTTTTTATCAAAGTCTGCCATGTAAATAGGTGTATTAGAGGGTAAAGTTGATTTCTCTTGTAGAGATCTGGCAGATTTCTCTAGCTTTTTCCCCTGTAACTGCGGGCACTCCTGGAAATGGGGGTCGCAATAGAGGACTGAAACAGAGGAGCTCTCGAGTCTCTTTTGAGAGTTGGTCTTGCTGAAATTCTGATAGCAGAAGCATTTTTACCCAATTAAGATGCACAATGAATGGAATGGGTGTCCCTCTGCTACCAGGATGATTTTCATGGCTGCCTGGGCCTGACTTCCAGCGCTCTTGCTGTTAGAGGAAGGTTAGCGGAGTGACTATACTTCTGAAGTCTCATGCAGTTTTGAGGGAAATGAGGAGAGAGAAGAGTCTTAAAATCAAAAACTGACCTACTTCTCCTGCTTCTCTCCACAGCTGCCAAAAGCCTTCTGAACAAGAAATCGGATGGAGTGAAGGTAAGTTCTTGCTTTCCCATTTCATTGTCTCTCCCACCATCTGAACAGAAGGCAGCTGCTTTTTCCACTTCCATACAGGGTAAAACCACAGCCCTGTCTTGTGGCTTGGGTTGTTACGATCACTGTATAGTTATGGAGCCCCGGGTGGGATGTTCCTTCCATGCACCGTATATGTCACACAACAAGCTGGGTACAAGATTTCTTTTCCCCTTTCTCTGAAGTGTGGAGAACTTGTCACTGTTACGATTTGAAAAGACCGAAGACTTGCTCAAGTGTGACACGTGCCTCTGGCTCAGTGCAGAATGCTTCTGGTTATAGAAATTGCACAGAACAATTGTCATTTGCTGATGATACCCACCAGATCCCATGGAAATCTTTGTCTCCCTCCTTTGACAGATACTGAAGGTTAGGATAGGAAAGGAAGACTCTTCAGATATTCCTGTTCAGACAGAGTGGAACCTGAAACTTGTGTTAGAGTTCAGCTGCCGTCCATGAAGTCCAGGCACACTCTTATTCCCTTTTGAGGGGGATTATTTTTCCCTCGTTTCAATTTCACTGTTTGTGTGCATAGTCATCCTTTTGTTCTGGAGTCCAAATAGGCCTTTCCCAGGCTGTTATTGTAGGCTGTAGCTTTTTGTGATCTGTTGCTGGAGCGGACGTGGCTTGAGCACCATCTTCTGTTAAGAGTTCTAAGTAATAATGGTCCTCCACATGAGAAGAATACATTTGTTTTATTTGCTTGTGATTCCATTTGAAGCTGGAAGCTTTCATCACAACTGTTAAGCAGAATACCTCATCTGGTTTTGTGCTGTGGACAGTCTTCATTCTGCCCCCGCTTTGGGGATTGACATGCACACTGCAGGACCAGCACACTTATCTTCTGTTCTCTTAGCCATTTTCCACTTTAATGAGGCTCCATTTCCAGAGGACTCACAATTCTAAGGAGACTGCAGGAAAAATGATTTCAGAGGAGTGATGTTTATTTTGAGGACTGATATAGCAAAACCTTCATTCTTGCAGTTCTGTTATGGTCTGTCCCAACAACATTGCCCAAGCCTTGTCCAAAAAACAATGTGGATTTTGCCACAACATACTCATCTTTTGAAATGTTGGATGAAACACACACTCAAGGATGAGTTCTTGTGCATTTGCACATGCCTTCCTCCTTTGTACGGATGTACATCAAACACATGCACAGTAATACTGCAAGTATGTTTAAACTGTCACATCTGTAGATATGGAGAACATTACAGTAAAATCCCAGCAGAATAAGAATGGATGATCCCAAATGTTGTGGATTGAGAACCAGCGGATAGGTGCTTCAAAATCCCAGCATGACAGGGGAGAAGCAACTGGGAAACCAGCAAATAACACATCTTAGTTTTGTCACCTATCTAGAAAAAAAAAAGGCTTTCTTCTCAGATGTTTTTATTTCCAGTAGTCTCTCAGAGTTTTACTTTGTTGAAGAACTGGAGACAGGCAGATGATGTTCACGCTGGCATTGAGACACAGCTTCCTGGTTATGTAGTCACAAGGAGACCTTTACAATTGGAAGATGCTTTCAGTTCATAAAAAGTGTGTGCTGCACTATTTGCTTAGAATACAACATCTTCTGTTGAATGGCGTAAAACTGGTTTTGCTTTTCCAGTTGATTTGAAGTATTCTTCAACTCTTCACAGGGCACATGGTCACGTTACAGTAGTGATAAAGTGGAAGCTGGATTAGAGAGCATAGCATTTTCCATACACACTGAATCGGGTTGTTTTCTTCTGCATGTTGGTGGGAGACTTGCAGTCACGTAAACAGTGATTTCCTCGCTCTCAAGTGTTAGAGAAATCCTGTTCTACAGTATGAATCTGAGTCGTGCCCAAGAGAGACATCACCTGGTGCCGGGTTTTCAGCCTTGGCAGAGGGCTCTTTGAAGAGTTAAGCTTCCACTTTTCCCCACATAGCATCTAATTTCAGGTGGGGCTTTTGAGTCCTTATTTCTGTGAGTTTTGTAACAGACAAAAGTTGTATATTTCTTTCTGAAATCTGTGTTTTAGAACCCTCTTGCTTAAAAATGAAGTACAAGTCACTTCTCTGCCATGCTCATGTTGGACAGGGCAGAGAGCATGTAGTATACTGTATACTTTTATTGAAGGACACATGTAATCACAAGAGTATCTTCTTCCTCTGCCTTGCATTCCACGTGTAAGCTCTTGTTTCCCAGTAGTCATCTCATGGAAATTTAGCCTTTTTCATCTGTATTTACTTTTCTGAGTGGCACTGGTATGCTTGACTGCTATGAAGTAGTCTCTGTGCCAGTCACTTTGGTTGGTGGCCTCACTGTTGTGACCTGTTGGTTTTCTTGTGCGCTGTTCCACATGCAGGAAACATGTACTCTTAGCCACATTTTTCTCATCCTAGTCAGTTCTGACCAAAAACTCGTGCCTGGTGATGGGTTCAGTTAGAGAGCATCTGCCCTTGCATCACCTGTAGCAAATTATTATTATTTTTTTTCCAGTTTGCAGCAGTGCAGAATTCAGACAGAATGAATTGGGCACCAAATACGCTTTCATCTTTGTGGTATCTTCATTACTCCCACTTCCTGTATACAAGATTTTACATCAGATGTAGATTTAGAACAAGTATTGCATGCTGAATATTCAGCTGAAGTCTTTTGCTGACTTCATGTCATGTTGCTTGGCTGTCCCGTGTTCCTACTGGATATGGAGAATTCTGCTTTTTTCCTTGTTTTTCTTTAATTATTTTTTTAAATATCTTCTTAAAAAAAAAAACAAAACAAACATTCATTGTAGAGATTTGTAAGAAAGTGTTTCAGTTTCTTCCTTGATTTTTCTTGGTAAGGGGAAAAAACTCCTGTGGCAGTGCTCCTATGCTCCACAAAAGCACTGTTGGATGTCCACACAGGAGATGAAATGAACATAGTATTTCTGCCATGAACTGATTATTACACTACTGTTAAAATCAATGGCTCGAAAACTTTTGAGAGGAAAGCATGATTAGTTTGTCTTAATTTGCTTTCCATTCGTGGCATTTTTTCCCATCTTAATCTGGTATTCAGAGATATTTATGCTAGAGTCCTACGTTAGTTCACAAATAGAGTTGAAATTCATACTATGTGGTATTAGGCAAGTTAAAGCAAAACCTTTGTATCTTTTTTGTGCATTATTCCCAAGAGTTCCTTGCATAGTCTGTTAGAGAATACACGATGCAAAGTGAAGGTTGCTGCTGATTTAGCATACATGATAAGAGATGCACTGTAGCCATATGTCATGACAAGGGCTATTATATGCTAGCTGTAAGAAACAAACACAAGTTTTATTTGTTTCTGTGAAACTGACTTTATTAATGGTTAGCTAAAGCAAGCCTAATGTGCTGGATCAGTGAGGATGTGTATGTTTTACTCGTACCAGACATTTTTGGACAGGGGGGAAAAAGAGCTTAAATCTTAAAAAGGACAGAAAGGAAACATTTTTTTTCCAAAATAAGTGTGTCTGCACTTGATGAAATTTGACAATTTCATTTTGATTAGTCTCTTTATGGACTCTCCTCTAACAAGTTAGTGTGTCTATTTCAAGCTTTCCTGGTTTTCGTTTTGCACTGCTGCTTCTATTTAAAGTACTAATTCTGCTAATTGGCAGATATTTCATCAGCTTGGCACTTGAGAACTTTTCCGTTATCTTAAATAATGAATGATTTAAACTGCCCTGAATCTTGAATTGTCCCTGCTCATCAAACCTTTGTTGGTAGCGCTGCCCTTACTTTCTTCAGGCATAATTTGGATCCATGCTGATGGAGTAGCAACAAGGAAGGCCCCGGTTTGATACTAAAGGAACATGCTTTTCTGCTTTCAAATCCAGAAAGTGAGGCTATAGAAGATACTGAGTGATGAGCCATGTAACATACCAGATATCTTGTGGGCCAGCACTGTAGGTTCCAGGTATTTTTTATTTTTATTTTTAAGATTCTACATTTATGAGCAGCATTGTGCAGCTGCCATTTTAAACTTTATTTGACATTGTTTCATATCAAATCTACTTTCTATCTTGTTCCTCTTTCTGCCCGTAATCTGGATTTACTATCCAGTGAAGGTGAGGGAGGGGTTAAGGAATGAGCAGGGGCAGACCTGGATGAAGATTAAGGGCACTTTCTGCTAATGTCTGTTCTCTGACCTGGTCAGGATCTGGGCTCCCTGTCATTAGTGTCATAGTCGTGCTCTTGGTTTTGTCTCTGGGCAGTGCTTCAAACAACCATGCTCTTTTTTTTAAATCCTGAAGGGGAATTTCCCTTCCTTCTAGTGTGAGAGAATGTGTTTGTTTCCAGTCCTTAGAGGCCCTGTCAGAGCCATCTTTGTAATCAGAACATGCTAATGCATAAATTGCTATTTTTAGTTAGGGATATAATTGTGATTATTTTAAAATTAGATCTTCTCTAAGCTCTTTGTCAGTTTCATCTTCTTTTCATGGCTTTTTCTTTTTCACTGAACAATTAGATCCGAGAATACAAAATGATACTAACAATGTTTTTCAGGCCCTGTTTTATATGAATAGAAACTTGTGTGGAATTCTGTGGGATGTAAAAAGGTTCAGCATTCACTTGCAATGCTCTGCAAAAATTGCTTACTTTTTACCTTGTCTTTCTACTGCGTGCATGGTCTTCTTTCACAGGAAATGCTGACTAGCATAGCTGAAAGGAGAACTCAACTGGAAGAGTGAAAACCCAGATTTAGTGTAACAAGGTTAATTTTTTAGTATTGTAAAGCCTTCTCTTAGTCTTATGAAACTGCAGGGAGGCATAATGTACCATTTATTTTGCTGTTTGTAAGGAATATTGCAGTACATATGCATTTTATGCCTAGTGGGTACTTCCCTGCACTCTGTCCAATAAGAACAGCTCCATAAGCAGTCTTTGCTTCTGAGAAACCAGTTAGTGATAACATGCCTTGGATGAAAGGCACAGCAGTGTGGTGAACCAGCAGGGAATCCTCAAAAATGATCTGTCGTGAAATCTATAAGAGTCAAGAAACATCCATGCAGAGATCAACATGAATTAACACTCCTATTTCCGTCTGTGTACTCTTTGTGATCTTGAAGCCATACTGTTTAAATTAAATTGTTATGCTGAAGCTAAATGAGGGGAACCCAAGTTCACCTGAACACCAGTTTTATGCTGAATAGCATTACACAAAATGCTCAGAGGGAGTACTTCAGGACTGTTTAAGTGCTGACATCCAATAAGACATTTTATGCACCTTTGATGCATTCACTCTTTGCACTATATTGTTGTAATGCCTAGAAACTCCAGCTGAGATCAAGGGTCCAGTGTGCTTAGCACTGTAGTGATGCTTAGCAGAAAATCCCTGCCTCTCAGCATACAAATTAAATAGACAAGATGACAGGAGAAAAAGTGGATTCACAGAGACAAAATGATTCACTCAGCATCACACAGAACGGCGAAAGCAAAGGTGGAAATAGTCCCCTAAGATCAGCTAGTTCAGCCTGCCTCTCACTTGATCCACTTTGAGTTTAAATTACTTTTTTCTTACCCTAAGTTCTGAAATGACTTTTCGTAGGAATATTAGAACAAGTGTGATATTTTAACATACACACAATCTGTTTCAGAGTGTAGGAGAACTGCTTGAAAACAACAGAAATGCAAAAAGTTATTGTAGAAATATATCCTTGTTAAGTGCCTAGAACTGAGTGGAATCTTGACTGGAATCACTCTGCTTCTCTTAGCATATTCTAGTAAGCATTGTGTTTTCTGTAGGTACTCAGAAGAGTTTACACTTCTTTATAGTATTGAAGCTACGCTGAAGAGACAGTGATTTTTCAGGGTGTGTTCTGTCATCTGCTGACTTGAGCTTATTGTTACCTGAAGTGAGATTCTTTAAATTTAACTGTAGAGAATCTGTTCCTCTTTTATGAGGTGACCACCTGAATTTAACACAAATAAAAACTTGATACCTGGTTTTGAGAGGAAAATACTGCCCGTACTGATCTGGGAGAACATTTTGTTGCCTAGATTCATGGGAATCCTTCAAGTGATCAGTGATGTACTTTACTGTAAGATAGATCTCTTTCAACAGTTTTTTTCTACTCCTTATGATGTCTCTGTATTGCCTAAAAATACTTAGAAATATAGCCATCATGGAGGGAGAGAGACCTATTAGTAAGCAAGCTTCTGTTATCTTATTTTCTTCATATGTTACAGTCGCACTACAAGAAGAAAAGTTAAGTTTTACTCATTTGATCTTGGAAAGATGACACAGCTAACTCTTACAGAGCTGTAACAGCTTACAGCTCTTGCAGTAGGAATTGAGCGAGTGGTTTACCGTTAGAAACTTTCATTTGTTTATTTTAACTATGTTTTGATGCTTTAGCACTTAATGTCGGTGCCTGGTGTTGGCATTGTCCAGCCTGTCCTGAGCTGTAATAGCACTTGCATGCTCTGGTCTCCTCACTCACAACCTAGCCAGAAATGATGTGTTTTTTGGGATTTCCACAAACTACCATATCATATTAATAGACCAACACTGTTTTAAATTTAGGTTGTACTTTAATTAAATTCTGCTCTGCAGAGGTTTCTGTTTCAAGCTGTGTCAGTGTTATTTTTCCCTATAGATCCACAGGAGAGAAATAGGAGGGTGATTTTTTTTCCTGTATGGATTGGTTGATTTTTCCCTTTACAAAGAACTTTTGGTTCTCTCAGCATTTTCAACTCCTTTTCTTGCTTCTGTAACTCACTGGAAATCTATTAAAATGTCAAGTGATGCTGTCTTCCTTACAGAGAAGTTTCTCTGCCATACCTCTCTTTGTCTGCTACAACTTACATGATACGTTAAAAATATCTCAAGTTTTGAACCAATTTCTCAGCTGACGTGATTCATCTTCCCAGTTGTGTCTGGAAACAAGGATTCCTCTGAGTTGGTAGTAGGCTGAGATTTGTATGCATGTGCTCGTGGTACATCCCATCTTAGCTCTAGCTTGAAGGAACACTTGTGGAGAAGTTAAAATGTCTTAAAAGGAGATGGAAGCAATCAGAAGGCTGTAGGGCAGGTCATGAATGGCAAGCCCTGTGTTGCCTCCATGAAGTGGAAGATCAATCAACAAATCAGTGGGCTTCAAAGCTTACATAGCACCAAAGGAGAACAGCAGATGAAAAGTTTGTGCATAGCTGATGGGGGGGGGGGGGGAAACTGTAATGCTGAGAGATGCAGTGTGGACAGAGCGAGACACTGAGTGTCATGAAAGAGCAGAGGAATGCATGCTGAGTGTGGTTTATTGGAGAGTGATGTTTGGTGCGAAGGGGTCTTTGAAGATGACTGAAGATGACTTTTGAGCAAGAATAAATTACTGGAAAGCTGGGTAGTGTTTGAGTGTCGCTCACTGTTTGTTCTTCCAGTATCTGAGAATGCAAGGTGTTCCGGCTGTTGAGTGCCTTTTTGCCTTTCTTGCTTTTCCTGTGTCTGAGCATGGGTGCATCTTGCCTCTCCAGTCAGCCCTGATTTCTCTGTGAGGGATCATTTCTGCTGCTGTGCACAAAAGTTTCCCCTTTTTCCCAAAGCTCTTGGGGGCACCTCTCCTATTGTGGTCTCCTTCCCACCCTGAGTCTCGTTGCAGACACACCCTTGCTTCTTCTGTGATGTGAATGACTGGAGCTTTACTGCTCACTTCTTCAAGTGTTGTTTGGCAAGCTGCACAGTGTTCTGGAGTGGGAAGGCACACACAGACACTCCTTGCATCCTGTGTATTATACATATATATTTCTCTCTTCTTTCCTTTTATCGCTGTGTGGGGCACCTGTGCTTTGACTTCAGTGTTTGAATGGATGGGAGTCTTAGACCCTGCCCTTTCCTCTGGTGTGTAGCACTTTTCAACTTCTGACTGCACTTTCATGTGTGTCTGTGCCTTTCTGCTGCTGCTTATACCTGCCCTAGGGGAGCATTATTGGCAGGGGGGCCCTCACTGGCACACTAATGTGTGAATAGTTTCTGTGCTTTTCTTCTCATCTCCTTTCTTCCCTTCTCTTTCCCTCTCTCAATGGTGTGTCCAGAAAAGGAAGTCGAGCTCCAGTGTGCATTTGATGGTGAGCACCTCCCGTAAGCTGCCTGCGATTCGTGCGTCCGCCATTCTCATGCCATGCACGCTCGGCTTGTGCTCATCACCCTACATAGCATGTCTGTGCAGGGGGGTGGTGGTGGGGAGTCATTGTGCACTGAAAGGTCCATGTCCTCACTAAAAGGGCCCTGTGATCGTCTGGCCCCTGGCCAGTCACACAGTTCCCATTTTGTGTGGAAAATCTGCTGCTGGAAATGCAGTTCGACCTTGCCTGCTGTCAGTGTCTGATCGGAGTGTGAAATAAACAAGGCAGTTGTTCTCCTGGGCTCAGCTGGGCAGGTGTGTGTCTGGCCTGGATGTGGGGCTTTGTTATTCTGTTGCAGAGATGCCAAAAAGAGGAGCAGGTGCTTTGCCTGGTGTTGGTGCAATCACCCTTGTTGGGTGCCCTGCAGTGTAGAAGAAACTGGGAGTCGCTCCAAATGTGGCAGAGACTGATGGGGCTCCACTGTTCAGATGAAGTTTGTGGGCTCAGCACTGCTGAGTGGCTCAGAGCTGCCGGTCACTTTTTTTTTTTTTTTTAGTGTTCTTATGGGAAAGGTCTGCCAGAGCCTTTATAATTCAAAACTTCCTTTTGTTTTGATCTTGTTTATGTGTCTCAGCATGACCAAATACCCAGTAACTACCTCCCCTGTCTTATTCATTTTTTCATCCATCCAGATGTTTGACATCTATGGAATCTGTTTCAAAAGTAGTCAGATTTACACTGAGGGGAGCAAAGAGAAAATTGGCCAGTGCCATATTGTAAGGGCTCCTTTACAGCCTGTTAGATAACGCCTATGTCTCTGACACTGAGGTATGAACAGTAAGTCAAGTACAAAATTTGTGATGGCATTGTCTCCTTTTGATAGAAAAAGAACAGAAAATATTTCCCCCTACTGAAGGTGGCAACAGGAACACTGTAGTACTGAGAAGGCAGAGTGATTTCTACATTACTGTCTGGAACATTTTTCCCCTCTTCCTTCTTCAGCGATAGCTTAAGACTGTGTAAACATAAAAAGTAATCCCTAAGTACTGCTCAGAAAATCTGATGCTTGGGTTGCACTTTTCACCAGCCCTGCCTTTATGAATTACCAGAGCAGGAGTTTATTGTGCTTTTCTAGCCTTGCCTATCTGCCCACTGCCAACAGGACTTAAATTCCCTCTGCATTTTGTTTTAAAGCAGTTGGGATATATAAACCTTGTAAGTGTCAGCCTTAGAAAACTTAGAAGCAGTTAAGGTGGCTAAATAACCTGAGGCAGCCCATGTGTTGGTACCTATGTTCTTTAGCTGCCAGCAGTGTGTGCCCCTAGCGATATGATCACTGGTCTGTTTTCTTTCTCTTGCACCCTATGTTGTTTGTGCCTGTCTGTCTCTTGTCTAGCTCAGGAAACACTGCCAAATGCTGTGCCAAAACTAATAGTGTTACATGGATCTTCAGAAGGGCCTGGCACCTTTTTAGGTGAATTAGCCTCTTTAAACTTGAGCTGTGCTGCTGTGAATCACCAAGGATCACAGCCTGCCCAGTGGTGCTGGTGCTGGCTAGGAGCAGGAGGGGTAAGAGCTGGCTGTTTACCTTGGCCTCGGGCATACCAGTCTTTTCCACTGAAGGGTGGTTGGCTAGACAGCCAGAAGACACAAGTATATGTGGGAAACACAGTACATCAGATATCTCCATCGGAGAAAAAAACAGGAAGTGTGTTTAGCCTTTTACCTCTTATTCTCTTGGGACTCTACTCTGTGGAGTAGAACACTGTGTGAATCTTGACTGGCAAATATGATGATCCATCACTGGATAGGGAGGAGTATGATGGATGAACTGAGTGCTCAGTGCAACTTGGAGGGCAAGCTGTATGTTCTGGGTGTGTTTGGGTTTATGCTTTGTAAGGTGACATCCCACATTTACAAAGCTGCTATTAACTTGTTTTCCAGAACAGTAGGCTTTCTGGGTGTTTTATCTGTATGGTCTTGTGTATAAAGCCTTCAAAAAAATAGAAAGCATTTTTACATACCTTCTTTCACACTAACTTAATCTTCTCATCCCAGTGAACTAAGAAAAATGGGTTGCACTTTGTTTACTGTAAGAGGTTTGGAAGATAGATCACTGTGTTAGGATCACTGGTTTTGAAGACATATGGGAACCTTAGTGCTATGTGAATGAGTGGACCCAAACATTGCCACAAAATAGCTTGGGATTCATTTTTCCAGGTCCGTCTGCTCTTTTCTTATACCTACAGCAGCCTGCCATCTCTTCTGCATCAGGCTGGAAAAAACATGCAGGAAGCAAAGCTCTTGGAAGGACAAAGTCTTAGCATAACATGAGGTTGTAAACAAAGAGGCAGTAAATACTTTGCAAAGTATTTCCCCTTTCTTAGTTTTGGGGAATGAGTGTGTCACATGTTCTTTTTTTTCCCATTGACTCTTGAAGCATTCATTACTGTCTCTCCCTCTCACTTTCCCTCTTTCCACCTGCCCAGTCATCTTCTTCTTTGCCCTCTCTCCCTCACCTGAAGGGATAGCTAAGCCAAAGCATGCTGTTTCCAAAGGAAAAATGAAGTATTAGTGGGTCTGTGTGAGGTTTCAACCTCAAAGGCTCTTTCTCTGGTTGACTTAATTGAACTTTTGGCAGATGTTTTTCAACTCAGCATTTGACTTGTGCATTCTTTTTGCTGGATGCTGGGTGATGATGGCCTGTTTCACAGTGTGTGTTTGCACTCCTCAAGAATGGTGGAATAAGGAGCAATTACAATGATGTCACTTTGCACAGCTCCAGTCCTCCTCACTTGTTGACCAACGAGTTTTAGCTATGCTCTTGTAGTACCTATTTTGACATTGTTGCTGGTTCTGACAGCAAGAGTGCTGTACACCTGGTGTGGGGGTTATGCAGCAGTGTAAACTGTGGACTTATGTCCCCGTAAAATGGCTGGATTTCTGGGCTAGGAAATGTGTAGTAGTGGGCACAGGTTTGTTTTCCTTAAAGCAGACTTTGTTCATTCCCAACTGAACTGACATACATGGTAGTGGGACATGTCTTTTCAGCAAGCTGGCGACTGCCTCATTGTTGTGCGGTGTGCATGCAGGGAGCAGAAACTCTGTTCTTAACCACAGCTATGAGAAACAGAAGAGGGAAAAGATGGAAAACCTTCTGGGCACCATCCAGAGAACTTACCACTTGGGCAACTGCAAAGGCTTTTCCTTGTGGGCATTCCCCTTCACTTTTCCATATTTTGGCCCTATAGGTTCTTATAATTCAGGATGCAGCAGGGTCACAACACACCATACCTCACCTTTTCTCTACCTTCTCTGGAGGGCTGACCATGAGTTTTCTTTCATCAGTAGATTCTCCAAGAGTTTCAGCATCATCGCATATGACTGTTCTGGGCGCTTTGGGACTTCTCAGTTACAACTCCCATTTGTTCCTTGTTTGAGGTGGCACTTTGGCAGTTGTGCCTGTTACTTTTGTAGTCTTTCTCTTAGGACTGCTGTCATTTCCCGTTCTTCTTTGATAAGTAATTTTGTCAGTGCTCCATCCAAGATTCTCCCTATCCCTTTAAGGTCACTGTCTTTTCCCCTTACATTTTCCTTCCTTATAGCTCTAGCAGCCCATGCACTTTTGGGGTTTGGTACTTCCCTTACAGCATCTGTTGCCTGTGAGGTAAGGATGATGTCCAGCAGCCTGGGCAGCGCTCTTCCTTCCTCCCTCTTCTTGACTGAGATGGTGGGGTGGGGTGGGTCTGAGGACGTGGTTGGAGTTGAAGCAATGCTGTTTTTTTTTTCTTGCTGTCCTTGCCCAGCAGGCGAACTAAAAACATGTTTTTCTGTCTCAGCCACAGACCAACAACAAAACCAGTATAGTAAGCACTGCAAAAGAAACACCCCCAGTGCAGACGTCCATGGTATCTTCCCCAACCGCTTTTTTTTCCTGTTTGGTTTAATTTTGACTCTGTCCTCTCTCCTTCTCTCCTTCCCCCACCCCGAGTGCTGCTTGTGCTGCTGTTTCAGCTTGTGTTTTGGCTTTGTTCTGTCTGCATCCCTGTGCTGCTGTGGGTACTGGTCACAGCCTCACAGGCTTTGGGGTGGGGGGGCTGAGCAGAGCTATGGTGAGAGACATGGGGATTGCAGCTTGCCTGAACTTCCCCTCGTGCCATCCCTGTGTAGTTCTGTGTCCCGTTCAGCTGCTCCTGCTAGCTTTGGGGAGGCTGGTTTGGAAGAAGAGTGGATAGCTTTATCCACTCTCCGACATCTAGAGAATTGAGGACAGACTTAAGGATACCGCAGAAAAAATGGGTCTTCAGAGGAGGCCTCAGATGGCCTGTTTGGCCTGCTCACTTGTGTGTTTGATCCTCTGCAGCTAGCTGGCTTGCTGGGCTAGCATTTTCTGTTTGACAGGCTGTGTACAGCAGACTTCACAGGGTGCCCTTTGTGCAGTTAATGGCACAGCACAGTGTGCTCTCCTCAGCACACGGGGAGATCAGACAGCAGTGAAATGAGTGGCAGGTGTGTGGTGAGAGTGTACATCGCTGCACCGACACAGTCCTTTGCTGAGCCACCCTGCCAGAGTGATGGCAGCTGGAGGAAATGGTGCAGGATCCTAAAGCCTTGTCCTGGTAATGAAGGGATGAATGGGAGCTAGTTAGCAACTATAGGCCTGTAGCTGCTCTTTGTTGTGTGTCACTGGAAAGTTAGATTTGGAAATTTTTTGGAGGGTGAAATGGTGAGGTTTGATGTTCTCCTTGTTTGTTAAAGGGCCAAGGGTTCTTGGGACACTTCATAATTTTCTGCTCTCCCTTCACTGGCTCTGTTTGTTATGGTTTTGATACTGAAGGAACCTTTCTAAATTATTTATTTCAATGATTATTGAAATTGGATCCCTCCTTAGAGACTTGTAGATAAACAAGCCTTTTTTTGCAGCCCAGTTCCCTTAGCAATTCCTGATGAAAGGCATTGGTGTGGTCTGGCTTATTCTTTCTTAATAAGGAAATTATGAATGTCCCTTTTTAAGGATAGGACACCTGACATACTTTCCCAAAACCCAGGAGACAAAGGCCCCAGCCCACTATTACCTTTTTCTACCTTCATCTGCCCTCTGAATCATTTTCCAGTGGGGACACTGCTGAGGAGTCATTACCTGATGAACAGCCATAGGCTGTGTTGTGCTGTGCTCTGCCAGTTGTCCCAGCCTTCTTCTCTGGAGGCAAACTGGGGATTAGGGGTAATTGCAGGGAGTGCTGGGGGCTTTGTCTCCTTGTGACTGTAGCTTTTAGTACAGTGTCTCTCTTCCTGCACAGAAGGTTTCCAGAAGTGTGTGCGCGTGCACGCAAGCACATGTGTGCTGTTTGGAGTTTGTGGTTTGATTTTTATGTCACCTTTTCTCCACTTGCTGGGGAGTGAAAGCAAATGAGAGAACGTGTGGGAGCTGGAGTTTAATGATTCTTCCATCCTTTCCTAGGAGCCTCAAACAACTGTTGTCCATAATGCTACAGATGGCATAAAGGTAAGGGATGGGAGTGTTGACAGAGAAACTTCTCTCCGACATTCTCACCTTTGTGTGTCTGAGTTCAGTTTCTGCCTTTCTGGTGTTCGGTTTGTAGCATGTTCCTGAATACAGCTGGCAGTAGACTGGGAGGGTTGTGTCACGTGGATGTAGATCTCTAGAAGAGCCTGAGTAGGGACAACAGTTCAAATATCATCATCTCTTTTCCACAGTGGTGTGTAACCACCACTTTTAGGTGGGGTGGATGAGAAGATACAGGTGCTCATGCATTCATTTCTTCTGGAAAGGGAGATCTGTTCCTTTGGGAAAGGCTAAGGAAGGGCTCCTATGCTCTTGTGGCTATTCTTCTTCCAAAAAGAAGCAACTCCCATTTGATCTCACTTGACGGAGTTTGGTTACTTCTGTTCTTATAAAAATTCTGTGTGGATGGCTTGAACTTGCTTCTACATGCAAAAGTTTAGCAGCGATGCTATCAAGTTGTGCTTAATATTTGGCCTGCTTTCATCCAAATCTTCGCTGTGTCATGCTGGCCCTGCCACCTTTGCCTATGTGTTTATGCTTTCCCTACCTCCCTTTACAAAACAATTAAGAATCAAATTATTTACTACCTCCTGACTGCTGATGCCTGGTAATGCTCTGTTCTGCCATGCAGGGTTCTACAGAGAGCTGTAACACCACAACTGAAGATGAGGATCTGAAAGGTAGGTGTTCTGCCTGTAACATCTAATACAGTTAAATGCAGGCAGGGGTTCCTGGAGATTTGATCGTTGCATTGAACTATCTTTCCATATTTCTTTATGTGACTCAGTTCATAAATTTGCAGTGACATTGCCATTCCTGTCACAGAGGGACAGTATGCTGGGGAACCAGTTGACTTGGCCTCTGTGATATACAAACCCTTTTTGTCCTGAGCTGATTTGTTTTCGTCTCAGATTTAGAGGTCTTTGCTTGCAAATTTCATAATCTGTTCATCTCCAGTCCATTTTTAGGCATGTTAAATCTCTGCTAGTCTCTCAAGGTTTGGAGTCTGCACTTTTTATGATTCCCTGCAGGTTACAGGGCGTTGAAACCTCTCTGTTGCTCACTTGTGAAAGAAGCAGCCTCCCTTCTTGCCTCCTTCCGGGAATCTTTTTAGTGATGTGCACACACCTTTCTCTCCTCTTTGAGTCTGTCTATTTTTGCTTCAAAGACAAAGATGATAGCCTGTTGTCTGAAGTGATTTCTCATGTCCCTGGCAGAAGGAGAGACTAAGAAGAGATTTCATGCCTTTCAGTGAACACGTCATAAATATTCTGTGCTTGTAAAGCTCTTTAGGTGAAGGAGCTCTGGGTCCCTTATCTGCTACTGTTGTTCTAGCAGCCTGTCCTTTTCCTGACCTCCATGAAGAGGGAAGAGAGGAAAGAAGTTTTCCTGAATGGGCAGGTTCAGTTTGGGTGGATGCAGTTGGCAGATATGGTATTAGTTTGCATTTTGAGGCAGAGGCATCCTCGTTCTCCCTGCAGTCAGTCAGAGTTGCGTATCCAGGGAAAAATCAATGCCAGCCCTGTGGTGTAGCAGCAATGTCACCTCAGTCAGCTGGGCTAGTTCCTGCTGCTTTTCCTGCAGCTTGTCACAAGCTGCTGTCTTCTGTTCTGGGGAGTCACAGGGAGCAGAAATGTGTGCTGGTGGCTGAATGAGCTGTACAATACCGGTTGTTTCAAATGAGACCCGACTTTGTAATCGCACAGTGTCCTGCCTCACACCTTTTTGCGAAGAGTAGTGTGTGATTTAAGAACCCAGCTTTGAGGGAAGAGAACTGGATGTTTTTTCGTAGCGTGGTAATGAAACTGGTTTACCTTATCTCTGCTGCATATCTGCCCAGAATAGATACTTGTCCAGAACCTCCTCTCCTTTGGCAGCCTGTGTTCAGGAGAGGTTCCATATTGGAGCCATCTGAGCCAATGGGCGTCCTGCAAGACAGGAATACGAATGCTGTGAATAGAGGGGAGTCTAGGTGGAGGAGCAAGGGCAGCTGGCCAGGACTCAATCTACAAAGAATTATATAGGACTGCATTGCTGCAAATCAAAACAGATTTGGCACAGGTTAGAATATATTATGATCTTAATAGAAGGGAATATTTGAAAGGCAGTTGGGTGGGAATGAACTTGCACAGTAATGCTTTGTGCTGTGGCCAGCTCTGTCTGGTAACTTTAGTGCTTCACTTTATAGCGGTATTCCTTTTCCACTCCTGCCCTTCCTCGTTTTAAGCAAAGCAAGCACTCAAGCAAGATTAAATATACCAAAATCTTTGAGGTGGTGGAACTCAGCTTTCTGCACAGCCATGACTCTGGGAACAGGGAAGAGTTCATGCAATTCTGCTTCTGACCTCTTATTTTCGATAGACACAGGTTATGCAGGTCTGTTCTGTGTTGTAGGCGACACTGTGCTACATCAGCGACAGTTGCCTCAGGGCTGTGTTGTTTCCACTGTGGTGGGGCTGAAGGGAGCAGCCCCCCGTGTCTATTTAAATTGCACAGCAGTTCCATGTTGTAAAGCTGTCTTCTTGGCTTTGCCCTGAAGGATACTCCTGCATGTTTTGTGCCAGCATTGTGGTTTCTTTAATGTTCTCCTATTTCCTTTCTCTTTTTTTATTTACTGAACTTGCGTGTTTTGTTTGTGTTTGTGTTTTAATTCCCTGCCATGCTAGCTCCCCCTCTCTCCACCGGGGACGGCAGCTCAGTGCTTGAAGGACGGAGGCACAGTGAGAGCAAAACACAGACTGAGTCCATGCAGTCCCAGCTTTCTCTCTGTTTCTCAGCCAGTAAGTCCAGGGGTGCAGTGCTCCACAGCATCTTTTTCCCACCCCTCCCTCTACCTTTCCCATTTCTCCTTCCCTAAGAATTTTCCCTTCCTTGACTTTCTTCCAGAATGTTGATTTTTTTTTTCATTTCCAGTACTATAGAATAAAAAGAAATCATCTCCCTTCCTGCAATATACCCTCTTCACACGCTGAAAAATTCCAAACCTTTCCCTCCCCTTTTGAAAAGACAGAACCTCATCTTGGCCAATTCCATTCCCTTGCTTCCATCTAGGTGAGATGTGGACTTCTTGGGAGATACACTGCCTCTCGGGGTCTCCTTGGGGGAGTCCCTGCACATCTGTTTTCTGTTCTGTAGGCGAGCCAGCAGAGCAGTTCTGCTGCGGGGCGCACAAGGCTAAGATCAGTCTCCCTTGGCATGAGCTTGGGAGCCCCCTGGACAGGAGTGATGCTCAGGAAGCACAGAGTGAATGAATAGCAGTTGTTGGTGCCTGCCTCAGTGGTGTTCTGGAAGGGATGTGGCTGCTGGAAGACCCCCCCAGCATCCACCATCAGTTGCTCAGAATGAAAATCTGCTGATAGTGTTGGCTCTGAGGGATCTCTCTCTGTGCGGTGCTTTATGTTGCACTGTGATGCTCAGTTGCTGGTGCCACAGTTGGGCTGTCAGCTGTGGTGCCCTTCTGAACTGGCTGCCCTTGGGAGGAGCCTGTGGCTGAAAAAGCTCTGCACACAGGTGTGCACAAGCTGGTAGTTTGGAGAAGGACCCAGGTGGTGTTCCCAGCCTCCCACCTACACCTCACTGGTTCCCTGCGGTGGGAGGAGCCTTGCTGCGAGTCAGGAACACTGCCAGTGTTTGGTGCTGCTCATGTCAGCCTGGGGAGGGAGAACCAGGTGTGCTATCTTCTGTTTCCTCCTGCCGTCCTTCCATGCTTTCCAGCGCACAGTGCTCATGTGAGGGGACAGTTAGAGCCTGTGTTGAAGTAGCTGTAAGAATGTCACGCTGCTGGTTTGCGAGGCACGGTGGGAAGGAAAGGTGTTTTGCCTAGCCAGAACGGAAGGGAAATGATCTCTTCTCAAGTTTTTTTTTCCTGCTGTGAAGTGCCCCTTGCTGTTTCTTCACTCCTTCTGTGTGCAGGCCCTGCTCAGTGCCCTGGGGAGCACCGTGCCTCCCTGCTCTCCCCCCCTCCCCGAGTGAGATTTGCGGTGATGGGGCACTCTGCTGCCTTTCCCTTTGCTTGCATCTCCTGTTCGCCCTCGTGCTGCTCTGTCCCAGCCGGTGTTCCCGCTCACTTCAGGCCACCGCCTGCAGCACTGTGGTGCCCGCTGTGCTCGGGCCGAGGTCTCTGTGGGCAGTACCCGGCTGAGCTGGAGGAGCTCGCTGGGCCGTGCGTGTCTCCGCGCCCTCAGGCTGGGGCTGTGTGTGCGTTTGTACTTCTCTGTTGGTTTTGCTTTCTGGTTTACGTTTGTTTGTTTATTATTGTAATGCTTACATTTGTTTTGCAGCTACGCAGTCTTGTGAAGAGAAGCTTCATGCCTGGGACAGCCCAGGGCAGACACTGGAGTTAGAGCGCGCTCGGTCGGAGCCCTTGCTAACTCCAGTAGTTCCCTTTGTACTTAACAGTGCACCGTGTAAGTTAGCAGCCGGGTAGCAGTAGTGGAGTAGCGCAACTAACGCTAGTCACCCTCGTCGTCAACTCCCCGTTCTCTCCCCCGCCTCGGTGCGCGGGGCCGGCCCCTGTCGGGGCACGCTGGGGGCCGGCGGGAGGCGCGGCTTCTCGCGGCGGGCGGGGCCCGTTCCGCGCACGGCCGCCCGCAGGCGGCGCTCCCGTTCCGCCTCACCCGGCGTTGTAGGGAGCGACGGCGGCCGCAGGGGGGCGCCGCGGGGCCGGGCGGGATGGGGCTGTTCCGCCGCCCCGAGGGGAGCGCGTCTGCGCCGTGTGCCTCCATGAGAGCTGCCCCGGCACTCTGCGGCTCGCCTGGGGAGCGGGGGGCCGCCTCCTGCCGCTCTTTCCTACCGGTGTGTGCTTGCCTCCCTTTGTGCTCTGCTGCTGGGCGAGTTAGGAGGCCCCAGGTCTCATTGCAAGCAGCAGGTGTGAATACCTTCCCGCCTGAAATCTTGGGGTTGCGTTCCTTGGAAAGCGTGGCTCGCCCTGTGTGTGTCAGCTCTGGTTTGGGACATGTAGTGAAAGCAAGCAGACACACAGTGTGATGGCATGGACCGGTTGGGGAGTAGGGCCAGCGCAGCTGCGTGGCAGCTTTTGGGAAGCGAGCACTGATCTCTTTGGGATGAGGAGCACACCGGGGCTGTGGCCTGTAGGTTTTGTCACTTGTCCCATGTGGAACCTTTCCCATGGGCCCTGCGCACATCTGGGTGTGCTCTGCATGGGAAAGGCAGTGGTGCACAGGCCTGCTTCCTAGGGAAACAGTTCCAGATGATAGGCTTTGTAAAAATGTTTTTCCCAATAGACGTAGCCTGCTATCCTTTTAATCCATTCCTTATGTGTCATTTATTGCTTGGAAATGTATTCAATCTGAGTGGAAGAACTGGCTCCTTAGCATCATGAACCAAGTGTCCCCTAACTGGGGTGTTTGTGCACCTAACTCAGTAGCATAGTCCTCTTAGTGGATTTCCAGAGTGGATGCAGACACTTTTCATAGCCAACATGATTACAGACTTGTTGCTCTTCCACTGCTCTTCCATCTCTCTCTCAGTGTTGGACTGATATAGCACATGTGGGTAAAGCTTCAGGGTGGGGGGAATTCAGCCTAGCATCAAACAACTAGAATGAAATTCAGCTTTCCTGACTTGGACATCCAAAGTTGGCAGGTTGGACTCAAACACCATGCTCCTGCTTGCAGGCACCATAGGTACCTCAGGTGAGACTTCCAGGGGTGCTACTTTCTATAAAGGCCTGCAGGATAGAAGTCAAGTGACTAGTTACATGTCAGACACCTGCATTTTAGATGCCTAAGGACATTCCACTTTTGATAGTAGGAATTCTGTATTATTTGGTGACAGTAAACATGATGATAGAACATTTTTTGTAATGCTTGTACAGTGTGCAGTATATACTACCTTGTGGGAAACTGTGGGGAAGGCTGAAGAGGTATTGGGTGTGCATACAGTCATAGAACTCAAGTTTGGTTATTTAACAGAGCCAGGGCAAACTTTGTCAGTGTTAGGGTCTTGTGGTATCGGGGAGGTGATGGAGAACATCAAAGGCATGGGGCCTGGGTAATCAGCTGTTAGGAGACCAAGAGAAGAGAGTGCAGAGGTGCTGACCAGAGAGAGTTTGAATCGGCAGAAGGCTTCTTCACTTGCCCAGTATGCTGAGGTGGGTTAATGACAGAGCTGTCCTAGCTCTGAAAAGAATTGCCTGAGGAGCAGTGTGCATATCAGTATACATCTACCTAGGATCTGTTTGTCCAACCCATCCATCCTGCTGCGGTTGTCTTTTGAGCTTGTGGAAATCATCCCTACATGTCCCAATTGCTTGTTTGCAGCATTCATAGTAGCTGAGGTATTGGTGATGGTGATGGGCAAGTTGCTGGGAGACTTGTTCCAATTGGTCTGATTTGTACGGTGGCCGTTTGTGTATGGCTGCTGTGGTGATGGGTTTCCCCTTCTTAAGCTGCCAGACAGATGGTTCACACTGGCAGGTTTACTAGTCAAACTCGCTGGAAGCACGTAGAGCTGTCATTCAGGAGGCACCTCTGGTGCACGTGATAGGCCTTTCTAGAAGAATATGAACATTACATCCTTATTTTTTTTTCTCCCTGCATTATGAGATCACCATTCCCCTATCATACCACTGCCCCCCTACTCTCATATGGATGGCTCTTACTGCATAACTCCAGAATGCAGGGAGCAGGCTATGACCTATGAGATGTAGACTAATGGTGCTCTGCAAATAGCTTGTAGGAAGCACCCACTAGCCTCATATTCCTATTTAAGTCTTATGTGCAGTTAAATTGCTCTTTCTTCTTGTTCACAGTGCGTAAACAAGAAATTATTAAGATAACAGAGCAGCTGATAGAAGCCATCAACAATGGAGACTTTGATGCTTATACGTAAGTATTTAATGGTTAGCGCGTAGATGCTTTTCCGGCAGGTTGTGTGTGAGTTATATTTTGGCTCCTGAGTATGAGTAAGGAGCCATACAGCCAAGGACAGTAAAAAGTGTTCTAAATCGTAGCCTTCATCATTTGTAGTTAGGATATAGTAGAGTTGTCCGAGAATAACATACAAGTTTATATACCAGAAACATAGATGCTTGTTCTGTGTGAAGTGCTGATTAGCACCAGCCCCGTATTGCTACAGTAGTACCCGTGGTCCGGGCACTAACTCCTCAGAGTAGTGAAATTGTGATGTGCACACAGGGTTCAAGTCACATACCATGCTAATACTTCACTGTGTCTGCAGCCCTTGGGCGCAAATGCAGTCTGTAAGACTGTGCTGCTTTTCTTTGCAGAAAAATCTGTGATCCTGGTTTGACCTCATTTGAACCTGAAGCACTGGGGAACCTGGTTGAAGGAATGGATTTCCATAAGTTTTACTTTGAGAATTGTGAGTGGGTAGATTTGGTAACACTATCAGCCTTCTCTCTAATCTTCCTTTATTTCACTTTCTGGGGGAAAAATTACTCTTGTTTATTCTGACTATCAGAACCAGCAAGCACTTGGTTGTGCATGGATTGTGATGCATTTGTAAGAGACAGCATGCTTTCCCTCAAAGCCTTTTTAAGCAGCTATTGCTATGCTAACTCCCAAATCCTTTCACTGTAGGCATATGATTTTCCTGGTGCAAATTATTTATAAGTGTGGACAACTGGAGCTTTAAAAGTTTGAGGCACCAGATTTGCTACTGATCTGAAATGGAAAAGAATGAATATATTTTCAGTGAAAAAAAAATAGAGATAGGTATACTGAATAGTCAAACGTGAAAAATAGTTGTGCACAAATTACTGATGTGTTAACTTGAAGTTTTCCCTAGGCAGTTTCTGATCTCTAATACCTAATGAACCCCTTGAGTGGATATAAGGGTGACCTTGTCAGCCTGGGACAGAAAAAGAGTGGGTTTACCTCCCTTCCTGTGTGTCTCCACAAGATGAAAACTGAACTGTAATTTGTTTTTAAAGATGAATCAAGGTCTTTAGTATATGAAATTCCAAGTGCTCCGAGTATGTAAAGACTTTGTTTCTCTCAGAAGCCTGTTCTGGAGTGGGTTTTACTCTTCTCTGAGACCTATTCATTTTTACTGCAGACCTAGCTTTTAGATTTCCTGATCATTTACTGTCTTACAGCAATGTTCTCATAATTAAAACATCATTTCCTCTAACTGAAGGAACAGCAGCAATGATATTGAGAGTAACGGGTATCCTTTACAGAAATGATAGCAAGGAGAACAGGAGATTCTAGGCAATAGTAAGGGCTCAGTTCCAAAGGAGAAGGATTGGTGCTAGGAAAAAGAATTGGAAAGGCTTGGATTTTTTGTCTGGAAAATGACAAGAGCAATTTTTATTGTATCCCCAAACCAAGCTGGAGGTGAGTAAACTACAAAAAATGGTGAATGGGAGGGAAGTGGTTTCTCTCTCAGTGGTAACACTGAGCTGATGGTTTTGCATGTTCTGCCAGTACTGTCGAAGAACAGCAAGCCGATACACACCACCATCCTGAACCCCCACGTCCACGTCATCGGTGAAGATGCTGCTTGCATTGCATATATCCGCCTGACACAGTACATCGACGGCCAAGGCCGGCCCCGCACCACGCAGTCCGAGGAGACCCGCGTCTGGCACCGCCGAGATGGCAAGTGGCTGAATGTCCACTACCACTGCTCTGGAGCCCCTGCAGCACCTCTCCAGTGAGGATCACACACAGGTAGGGACAATCAGGGAGAGAGCTGTCATCCATGCACAAAAGGCTGCTGTGTGGGGGAATTCAGTATCATACGCCTACACTATTCAGTGGCATTTAGCTGACTGAGAGAGAACCGTTTTCAGTTGTCCGTAGGCTAAAAACTTAAGTTGCTCTGTGGGATCCCTGTCCTCTGTGCTGAGGAGGATGATCTGCCACACCTAACAAACTGGAGCCACGTGCCAGGTGGCAGTCACTTCTGAGCATAGCTACCATTGTATCTGTACTGCTTCCTCAGCTGTGTGCTTAGACCACAGTTGACACAGTCTGCCCTGCAGACCAGAGAGGAAGAGTATCTCATGGTGTGTGCAGGTTTGCTGTTCCTGAGATCTCAGGGACTTGCTTTCCATACTACAGAGAGGACTCTTGTTTGGTTGCTATAGCATAGCTGAACAAAGCTAATAAAATCTTGAGCTTTGACAAAAGCAGAGAGGTCAGTTAGCAGGTGCTGAATAGTGACTAGTTCTAACACACCTCCTTTGGTAATGCCAACAGCACAGATGACTAAAGTTATGAGCGATGGTAGGGATAGGCTATCAGACTGAGGGGTGAGCTCCAGCCTTGAGCACAAGCTGTAAATGTTGGTGTACAAGGAGAAAAAGGCAAGACTGGGGGGGGTGGAGGGAAATGGAAGCAAAAGATCGCTTTCATATGATGTACTACTAAACCATGGTGAAATACCAGGTTTCACAGAGTATTTTAATACACTGTCTGTGACAGGGGATGGACAGAGCAAGTTGGCAGTTTGAAGAATATGAATTACATGCTGGTGATTTCAGGCAGCTTTTTTTAATGAGAATGTTGTGCTATTTGATCTATGGAGAACAATCGCAGTGCCGTAAGAATGAAGATCTATTTGTATAAATAATACATATCTATTTACGTAAATACTACTACTGATTTTCTGATTAACAGAAACTTTTGATGCTGGAAAAAAAAAAAAAACACAGAGGAAAAGAAATCTAAACAAGTTAAAATATCACAGGGTTTAAAACAGCCCCCAGTTTGCCTGCCACAGTTTGGCATGGGTAGAAACTTTGATTATAAAGTTTGAATTGAAGCAACAATTTGTTCTTTGCTCTTCGAGGACAGCAGTACGGTTCCATTTACTTTTGAAGAAGGCTTTTTAGGCATTATGGTGTTTATTGCCGTAGTGGTTTCTCTCTTATTTAGATGTATGTAATCTTTCTGCCTCCTTTCACTGTATGCTGAAGTATATATCATATTCATTTTTAAAGACCTAAGTATCCTAATCTTAGCAACTTTTTACTAATGATTTTCCATTTAAAAGGAAAACAGAAACAAAAACAAAACAAAAAGGAAAGAAAAAACCAGCAACTCCCATAGGATGTTAAGGATGCTTTTTTTTAAGTGTGGTCATTTGAGAATGAGCCACTCTTGCGTAGTTAGTGCTTCTTGTGTACTGCTTAGAGCTAAGCTGAGAGCAGTTTTTATTCTTACATGTTGTGAAGGATTGAACCCCACTGATGGCAATGGAAAGAATGTGAACTATCACAAGCAAATTACAGAGATCACAGATGGAATTTAGAAAGTAACATCCAGTTTGGATGCATTACAAGCAGGGAAGCTTTCAAGAGAGCTGGACGATCAGCTGAATTTTCATGGAGTGAGACAATTAGAAGACTAAAACCTTTGAAGGGAGCAAAAACTAACTTATTTGCATCACTTTTCATCAGAGAGCTGTTGAGGAAGTTTTCTATCATAGACTTAGTCTTCTGTGAAGTATCAAAAAAGATGGAGAACAAGTTAGGAAATAAAAGACATTACACTGTAGACATTAAGAACATCCAAGGATGTAAATATTGAAGATTGGAAAATAATAATTACTACAGATCTTCAGTTCAAGGCGAAAGCCAGTTGGAGATGAGGCAGAAACTGCTCCTTAGGACCAGACTCTGATCGCTCCTTTGGGGAAACTTCTTCAACTCTGTCACACGTCACTGTGAAATAGTAGACCCAGGTCTGCTCCAGTCAAGCAGTTCATTGTAGCAAGCATCCCTTTTTTGTTAGCGTATTCAGTCACCTGGAAAGGAAAATGTGTTCCCTCTTGTCTTCTTATCTCTCCTGATGAGCCCCAATCTGTTTTAGGAAGGGTTTCTCCCTGCACCAAGTAATTAGCCTGTAGAAAAAACTTGTTTTATTAATTGTGTGCAGCTAACATTTGGCTTTCTTTCCTTTCATCTTCTGTCCTGTTCTCCCCTTTCCTTTCTGGGTGGATGCTACCTCTTCATGACTGCAGCAACTTGTGGAGATACTCAGCTGGAGGGCAATATCTTCTTAGCAAGCAGCTCTGGAGTGCCTGAGTGACAGCAATGGTCATGTCTGTTTTGACATTAATAAATAAATAAATAAAAATTACAATCAGGCAGCAGCCAAATGCACGAAACCCTGCATGCATCTGATGCTCCAGGCGCTGCCTTTCTGTTGTTTTCCATGGATCCATCGTGTCTGTTTCTGCTGTACCGAAGGTGTTTTTAAATCTTAAAAAAAGAAAAAAAAAAAAAAAAAGACATGTTGTTTGTATAAAATAATTAAAAGACAGGAGTAATGCTAATTAAATGACAGATTATCCAACGTGCCCCCTCCCCCAGGGCCGAGAAAATGGCAGCAGCTGGAACATCTTTCTGAAATGAAGTGAGGGGGAAAGCAAAAGTGAAGGAGAGAGAGAGAGAGGGAGAGAAAAAAAGAAGGCGGCTTGAGCAGCGGATGGCTGAACTGTGCTCTACAAAGCCCGGTGGAAGTTAACATCGCATTCAGGCTGAACTGTGACTTCAGTCAGTGAGCGGTGGTGTGGAGACCCCAGAGGAGCCAGTGTGAAGACTGGGGCTCGTGGGCGAGGAGGTGCTTCTCTTCGTATTGCCCAGCAGACTGACTTCAGCCTGAGCTTCTTCTTACATTTCTGCACAGCAAGAACGCCGTGGAAAGCTGGTTGCTCGGCTGCTGGATCCCAAAACAGACTTTTATTTTAAAGAAATAAACAAAACGGAATGTTGATTTAAAACTAATGGTGGAAGTAGGGATTAAAGAAAAAGGATTTAAAGGAATATAACTTAGAAGCTTGCTCTTCAGAGATACAAGTTTTAGGAACAGCCACTACCTGGCTAGACATGAAGGTTTGAAGCCAGCTTATTTAATTTAACAACAACAGAAAAAAAAGGAAAAAAAAATGCATTGCATTAAGAGCAGAGATTTCACAGTAAAGAGGGTATATGTCTGGCATTTTCTTTTTTTTTTTTTTTTTTTTCCTTTCTAGTAGCATAGTTGGGATCCACAGTGCTGCAGAACACGTGTTCCTTAGGAAGCAGACAAGAAACTTAGTGTTATGTTCTTCATGAAGACTTGCACATACACTCCTATATGAGGCATAAATAGCGTGTGTTTTTTATACTGAAATATATGCACCCATAGAATTAAAGGGGTTACCTGGCCTCCTGTTTGATTTGTTTGATCTCTGAAGAAAATAGCAGTGGGAGCCAGCAGCCCCAGCCAGGTGCTTCTCCCCACCACTATAACCCATCTGATGTTTGTAAGTGTCATGTTTCCTAGTGTTTATTTGGATAATTTTTCTATTTTTTACAGTGATGTTGTAACACAGAAAACTATCAGATCAGAACCTCAAACCGTAGCTGTAGGACTCTGGGCCACCTCTTGGTGCTGCCTCTGGGTGTTAGAGGATACCTCATGAAGCAGAGGGGAAAGGGAATTTAGCACATGTGATCTGATGTTTGTCCTTTGGGCCAAGTCATCTTCCTTTCTTTTCTTATCTGGAAAGGGAGTCCGTTTCCTTTATTCATTGCATTAGGGAATGTGGAATTGTTTTGTTGATCTTACCAAGAACTGATCCTAGCCCCAAGAAGAAAACTACCTTTCTGGAGGACCCTTTCAGTAACAGAGTTTGTCTAGACCAAGGTGAAGGACAGGCTTATTCATTATTTACAGAATCTGAGGTGGGCCTTTACCTGCATTTCTGTCTACTGCTAATCATTTTCTGGATCCCTGAAGGTAATTAACATGATTGCATTGACAGCTTATGAAATTTGAGGCAACCTCTGTACAGGCTACGGGACAGAAGAAAGCTAATTTGGAACTTTAATCCTTATTTAATAGAATGTGGAAAATGAAAGCTGTTGCACAAAGTGGGGCTGTCTCCCCCGGATAGCTGTCTGCTCCATGTTTCAGAGAGGTGCTATCCCACACCAGGATTGGATCAGCAAACCTGGTAGGAAGGAAAAGACCGTGCACATCTCTCAGGTTTGTCTGAGTAAATACTCTTCCTTCCTCCACCATCCCAGGGAGGACTGTGGGGCTTGAACGCATAGGGAGCAAACACTAGGTGTTACTATTTCAAAACGTTTTAAAGACAGCACTAAGCCAGTGAGTGAAGTGGAAAGTGGAAAAGCCTTGACGTTTTATTCAGATTTTTTTTTTCAAGTCATGAGAACGCAAACAGGAGATTACAATTATGCCATTTAAAAGGATAAATACAGAACATTATGCATGCCTTCTTTAGGTCTGATCTTCCTTGTCTCTTTACCTGATGATTATTAATAAGAAAAAGAAAACCCTCTGTATTAAGTATCTGCATCTTTCAGAGAAAATTTAAAAAGAAAAGAACTCTTGGGTTTTTTTGGTTTTGCACAGTCTTGGAGACAAACTCTCTTTTGTTTTCTTTTTGTTTGTTTTGTTTCCTTTTAAGTTAATGAGAACCCTGGCTTGGTATGGCCATTATCAAACACAGCTGTACACCTTTAGCATTCTTAATGTTCTCTTATGGGGCTAATATAAGCATCTATATAATATATATTATAAATATCACATTTTAAACAGGAAATGGAAGGCATTTGATGCAGAATTTTTGCATGATATAGAAATAAATAAAGTTAGCTAGTGTTTGTTTGTTTGGTCTGAATGTTGGTAGAACCTTCATAGCTTTGTTACAATGAAACCTTGAACTGAAGATATTTAATAAAATAACATTTAAACAGTGTGCAGTTTTTGAGTGTCACATTTTTTGTTTAAACCGTGGGACTTCTGGGGTAAAAATCATTCCACAAAGTTATTTTGTAATGTCAGTAAATAATGTGATTAGAAGCCATTGCATTTAAAAAGAAAAAGGTAAGTGATACTGTAACTGAAAGAAAAAAAGTAATGGCATTAATTAAAACAAAGGGCCAGGACAACCTGTGAAAATGAACTTTATGGCACTTCCCTGATGGACCAGGGAATGATAGGGAAGTGCTGTTTGTGATCATGATAGCCTAGCCTAGCTGTGCTGTTACCACCTTCTTGGTTCATGTTTTCCTCGCCAGTATTTCCCTTTTTGTGGCAGAAATGTCTCACCTTTGTGTTTGCCTGATGTAGATGTTAATGCAAGCTGCTTGGCAGCCCCTAGGTCTGTTAGTCTTCTAGACCAGACACTCCTGCAGAAGCCCAGACCTGGCCTCTGGCTCCTCCAGAGCCACCTGCTCCGGGGTTTGCAGAGCAGAAGTTGTTTGGGTGTCAGCTTCTGGTTTTGCTCCTCTTTTCCTTTTACCTTGTCCTTTCCCTTTAGTTTCCAGCCTCATACTGCTTAAGCTGTTTGTGCAAGAGCAGCCAGATGCCTTCTGCCAAGAGCTGCCCTACATGTTGATACTGTAAGCAGCACAAGAGGCAGGCTGGTTTTGCGAGGTCCTGCCAGAGCCTAGATTTGACTTTGGTGATCCCTGTGGCTCCCTTCCAACTCCGTGTGTTCTGTGATTCTGTCAAGAATACTCATGCAACATATGCTGGGCTTTTCATGTGTTTTTAAGACATATTTATTAAGAAAGATTATGGTGTTTAAGTTGCACTGTATATGCCCTCACCTCCTGCAATTGCTCTGTTGTCTTGGATGATAGCTTGAAAACATGTTGCCAATTTGATACACTGTTCAGAAAGGGTTCTTGTGTTGTTTTCATTTGGCTTTCGTTTCTCACAGCAGGAACTGGGAATGGCTCAGGTCTGCAGCTTGACACCTCTAGCGTTAGAGCCTGAGGCTGCAAAGATGTCACAAACAAACTTGTTTTCCAGTATGCCATGCCTGGTTGGAGTTTGCTCGTTGTCTGGGACAGCATCTGCCATTGAAGAGAAGAGAAGCGTGTGAGCGTGGTTTCTCCAGCTCCCCTCTCTCGCAGACTTGTAATTAACGTGGGCTGGTTGTGCTGTGGAGGACCGATGGTAGCTTTTACTTGTGCTCAAAGCAGATGTCCCTTTAAGCCAGGATTGGCCTGCTGTCACTTGCTGGGCTAATGGAATGCACTTTGGCAGGATGCTGTTGTGCTGTATTTCTGAGAGGCAGAGAGAAGCACAAGCAGAACTAGACCTCAAGTGTGCATAACCTTTCTATTTTATGATGAAAACGACTGCCTTTTCCTCACGTATAACTGGTAATCTGGAGAAACGGATGGAGCTTTTGACTAGCAAGCAGGAGGCCTGTGATCTGTTTCTAGTTTTGCTGTGGCCCTGCAGGGAGACTGCGGAGAACCTTGCTGTGTGCTACAGCAGTCCCATTCCTACATGCTGATAACAGGGCTGACCCCTGTGGAAAGCCAAATCACTGACAAGCAGTGATGGAGAGCAGCTGGGTGGTATTGCTGCTACGCTTCACAGGCTGCATTTTTCTTTCCCCTAAGACTATGAAAGGTTTAGGACTGCAGGGTAATGCACCTGGAGTGATTGTTTATTTGAGTTTGGAATGGATTTATTTTAGAGCTGGGAAAGGTGGTCCTTAGGGGTGCTTAAAGTGGCTTGAGTGGAGGATTATGAATCTTTCCCTAGAGATTTGAGTGCCTGAGAATGCTTCACCTGCAGAGCCCTGCCTGCCAGTAAGGAACAGGAATTTACTGGTGTGTAGCATCACAGAACTGTAAGTAATTTCCTTTATGCTTAATTTGTAGAGGGAAAAAAAAATTAGTCACATTTGTGTGATTTTTACAGCAACCTGGCCACAGTGGAAGGGTGCAGAAAATTAAGTCCATACAATGTTGGTCTGAAACTGCCTTATGCTGTGGTGGGGTACCCTAAAGATCTCATTGTTACTTCTCTGCCACGTTTCCTTTTGTAGCATGCAGGGCACGAGCTGCTTCAGAGGCTTGGCTCACACAGGAGCACCTCAGTGCCCGCACTGCTAGTTACAGCAGTGCTGCTGCTGCTCCAGGGGCACTTGTCACCACACCTTTATAAATTTAAACAAAAAAGCTACCACCTTAAGAATATGTTCTATGTGTACCTGGTTTGAAACTCATCTCCTTGGATTTATTGCACTTTGCTTGTATTTTCCTTCACTGGAAAATTCACGTCCTTGGATTTCTTTCTTTCTTGCACCGAAATGAAAAATTCCTTGTGAAGAGATGGATTGCAAACAACGTAGGGGGGGAACGTGTCAGTCCTTCTTGTGGAGGCAGCCTGAACTGGGAGATAGTCCCAGTGTTTTTAAGAATCTTAAGCAGTTTTTCCCCTTGTTCATCCTATGGTAGTATTAACGCGGACATCATTTAAATTACCGTAAGTCAGCAACTCTGAACACCTGATTTGCTGTAGATGTACAACGTCCATAAGAATGCCTTGTACCAATTAGAAATACTTGGTTAACCCTTCAGTTTCTACATGCGTAATCATTTGTTCGAAAGAAATGGGTTTCCTGACCCATTGAAATGTAAATAGAAGTGGGCAAGTTAGATATACTCTATTTGTTTTCTTTACTGAATACGCAGGGAAGCCTGTATGTGTGTGTTTTGTTGTTGTTTTAAGTTGTAAGTTTCTTGAATCTAATGGGTCCGGGATGTCAAGGACGAGGGCTTCTTTTGTATCTGGTGTATTTGAAGGAAATGAGGGAAAGTGTGGGGAAGCCTGGAAGCAGGAGGGCTTGGATGTGGACTGCGTAGACAAATACGGCATCCACACCTCTGCGGGCCCCGGTGGGAGGTTGGAGACATTAAAGCTAGGCTGCTCCTGATCCTATTTCAGGTTATTTTTATACCAGAATATCAAATTGCAGTTTGAAACGTTAACTCCCATTTCACGGAACGCGGTTATAAATTCAGCCCAGCGCTTTGTGTTGGGCACGCGGTGACGTCCCCCCACGGGGCCGGGTGCGTGCAGGTGTTCGGGAAGCTACGTGCAGCGCTAGGCCGGGCGCTGCCCGCTCCTCCTGGGGCGTTCGATCCGGCCCGAGCCGTCCGGCACCTGCGTGGGTTCATTCGACCACCTGCTGCCACGCTCGGCCCTGGCTTCCCGCTGCAATCGTGCCCGTGTTCCTGCGTGGGAAGCTACACCGTGTTTTTCTGCCCGCAACAGCCGCCGCGCGCCCTCCCGCCTCCACCGCCCTGCAATTGGCGGCCGCGTGCCGCCGCTCCCCGCCGCTCGCGCTCCCGGCGCGGCCCCCGCGCCGCCGCCCCCCCTTCCCCCCTCCGCCTCCGCTCCTCCCGCGGCCGGGCCGGGCAGGGGGCGCGGGGCGGTGGCGAGGCGGGGCCTGGCGCTCCTCCCCGCGCGGAAGATGGCGGCCGTGCGGCGCGGCGGCGGCTCCCCCAGCGGCCGGAGGGACGCCCAGCGGCCGGGAGCCGGCGGGCCGCGGCCGGCCTGAGAGAGCTCCGCGCGGCGCCGGGACGCACGGCCCGCCGCAGTCGGGCGCCGCTTCTACCGGCCCGCCCGGCACGGCCTCCCCGCGGCAGGTGAGGAGGAGGAGGAGGAGGAGGGCGGTGGAGCGGTCGCGGGGGCCCGGGGAGCGGCGGGGGAGGGAGCGGCGCCGCTGCCGCCCCCGGGCGGGGAAATCGCGTCCCGGCCGAGCGTAGCGCCGGGCGGAGGGCTGAGGGCCGCCTCGAGGGGAGGGGGCGGCGCCGCCGCGGCCACCTGTGCGGGCCGGGAGCGGCCCTGGGGCGGCACGGAGTGTGCCACGCGTGGCCGACGCTGCGGCAACCGCGTCCGCCCCGAGCGGCCCGGCGGCGTGCAGGGGCTGCGGGACCGCCGCGCTCCTTCAGTGCCGCGCTCAGCGGGCAGCGGCTGCAGGAGGAGCAGGAGGAGCCGTCGGGGCGCGAGGCTGCGCTGCCTCTTCTCCCCCGTCCTGTTGCGCGCTCCTGGCGGTGCGGCGATGAGTGCAGTGTGAGCCGCCTCTGTTCGCCGCCGCTGAGTGAATCGACGCTGTGTTGCCCGGATTGGAAGTATCTCAGTTTAAGCGTGGGTTCCACGGCCGCACGCTGGGACTCTTTGTGATAAATGGCGTCGGAGAAGCATCCCGGGTTGTTAATTATTGCACGCTGCTCGTTGGGAAGCGTGGCCTTCCCTGTGCCGTGCGGAGACGAGCCGGGGTGTGAGCAGGCACCTCGGGTACCTGCCATAACCGTGTCCCGTTCTTGGACTGTGGGTGCTACGGGTGCTGCCACAGTGGCCGTTCCACCATCAGCTGCAGTGGGTCTGCACTGGTGCTGCTGCCATTGCACCACGAGCACTATTGGTCTGGCTCCTGGCAGGTTGGACCCAGAAGGGCTTCAGCATGTGCCTCATGCTGCACGGAAGTACATGCCAGGCTGCGTCCTGAGCCACTGAACTGCACTGGTCTGAGCCAGTGGAAAAACTCCCAGCTGGAGCCTGGCAGCGGCATGAAGTGCTCTGAAACTTTTCCGCTGTCTGCAGCTGTGAATGTGGACGTACCTCTCAGGGTTATTGTTCGGTGCACTCGCTGCTTTCTTTGAAAAACACCCTTTGTTGTGTTCTCATTTTCTTAGTTTTTGTTCTTTCCTGAAGTGCACAGTGCTCATCTCGTAACAGCATTCTTCATGTGCCTTCCCTTCCTCTGTCTGCAGTGTTTTTCTGTGCGTATACGTGGTTTTGAATGATGAACTATTGGAAAACTTGAAAATCGTGAAGAGCTGGGAAACAGAGCACAGGCTGCGGTGTGTCTGCCCATCAACTCTTCTGCCCCAGCATGGAGCTGGTGTGGCTGCGGGGCCTGTGCCTGCTACATGGTGCTGTGTTGGGCATGACATCTGCCTGTCCTTTCTCTCCATCCCAGCTCACAGCCGTGTCCTGGTTCTGTATTGGCATTTCCATGGTTTCTCTGAATTCAGTGGGGGGATGTATTTGGGTGCAGGTGAACCCAGTGATACCCTCAACACTGCGTGTCCTGTCAGCGTGTCTGTTTGCGAGGTCTGATGCCTATCTGGGATCTCACTGGTGTGCCTGGAACACAAAGTGATTCTGCAGCTGAGCTGCACGGATAAGATAATCTGCTCTGTTTTAATTGGCAGAGTTGTTTACACATGATCTCTCCACTGGTTTCCCTCTTTTAGAGGAATGCGTATCTGTCCCTGATTACAGCTCAGGTCAAAATCCCCCAGCACTTGCAGCAAATCTCTTCTAATTGGTCTCATTTACCTTTCATAAGACTGTGTTTTAATTCTCCCTCTTATAGGATCCCTTCTCCCGCTCGGAGCGGGCAGGGAGCAGCCCCGCAGGCCTCACAGTGTGCCTGGCTCAGCAGGATGCAGGGCTGCAGCACATCTGTATGGTCGGGTCTGCCCAAGTGATGGCATGAGTGCTCCCATGCAGCTGGCTCAGGAGCACCGGAACATTTCTTCTGTGTAGATCAGTATCCGGAAAGGAAGTGATACGGATCACTAGGCTCCATCTGTTTGTGCCCTGTTAGAAATACAGTGGAATCCTTTAGAGCTGAACAATGAATTAACCTTCTGCACCGGGAAGGTTCTTTCTGACATGGGCTGCTCTGATGCCTTTGGCCAGCTGTAAGCCATCTCCCAGCTCAGGTGAGCGGTCATAGGGACGTGAGATGTGGTCTGGGCCTTCTCCAAGTGCTTGTGGCTTCAAAGTGTCACAAGGTCTGTTTTCACATAAGCGAGAACTGATGTTTGCTTGTGTTTTAAAACTGCCTGAAAACCCCAAACAAGGAGATGGTGGCCACAGCCAGTCTGAGCCTGCTTTTGAATTTGCCAGGTGAAATGAATGGTGCAAAGTGAGTAGGAACAGCGTCATGCAGCACCTGCCTGTGTGCTCCTGCCCCTGCACTGGGGCTCAGAAACACCTGTGTGCACATAGCTGTGAGCCACAAGGCTGTTCTGCATTTGTGGAGAAGGCAGTCCTAAGCAGTCCCTGTTAAAGCAGCAGGGATCAGAGGCTGTTCTCTTCCTGCAAGGAGATGTGGGCTCCTTGGATCAGAGGGGAGAGTGTGGGATGTGCCATGTGTGTGATATATGGCATGGCAGGGGTCACAGCCCCTGGGCCTGAAGCTGCCACTGCTGTCATTTATTGACCTGTGGTTGTCCGCTCTAGCTAGCGAGTCCCATGGGAGCTGGGCTGCGTATTGTGTGTGTGAGAAGAAAGGAGGAAAAGAGAGACAGAGAGATGACAATTTTATCCCTCCTTCCCTCATCTGCAGTTCTAGTCTGCCATCTGGTCTTCCGCCTCTGTTTCTCTGGTCTTACACATTCTCCATTTTTGCGCCAGAAACTTCCCAGGAATACAGTGTTCCTCTGAGCAGGTCCTGTTGGGAGCGTTTTGTGTCAGTGCCACTGGCTTATGTGCAGAGCGGCTTCTCTTCCTGTAATCATTTTTAGCCTGATAATTCCCTTAGCCCAATATTTATTAGTTTTTCAGCATGGCTCTAATTAATGCTGGTTTGCTTGGCTGTACTTGTGTGGTAATCAAAGTTTTCGCGTGAATTTTTTCAGCTCTCCAACACGCGTGAACTCTCAAGTTTTCAGTCACTTTGCACTAAGTTCTTTGAGGAAGGAGTGGTGTGAGAGGCCCACGCTAAACCCCAAGTAGCAGAGATCAGCTTGGAAGAATGTGGCCTTGCTTCTCAAGGGTAGGGAGAACCTGAGCTGGCTGCTGCGTTCGCTTCGCTTTGGGGCGCAGCTCAGCTCATCCTAAAGCAGAAGGCCACGTCTGGCGAGACAAATCACATTCCTGAAGTTCTTTTTTTTGTCTTTCCACTGAGTATAATTGAAACTGAGGATGCTTTGTCGGATACTCAGTGCAGATGCAGAAAATGTCAGCAGGACCTCCTGATGGGAGGTGGGCTGAGCACCTCCCAGAGTGACACTAACATGCTTCTAATTCTGGGCTCCTTCCAGTGCAGCACTTCTAATATCTTCCCTGATAATTGATTCATGTAAATATAACTCTTCTGAACTCAACTTTTTTTCCCCATCTTCTTTACAGTGCTTTTTTTCCTCTAGTTTTCAGACTTCTTTCTTTCCGTCTTTCTTTCCTTCCATGCTGGTGTAGTGATTCTATGCCTCTTACACTTCATTCTGAAGGCTTTTGTAAGTATGGAATGTTTCAGCACATACTGCGGTGTTGATCATCTCTTTGCTTTCACCTCATCAGTGCAGTTGCTTGCAGGCAGGGTCGTCCTCTAGCTGGTACCAGGACCTTGTAGCATCCTGGCCTGTTCCAGAGGAGCCAGAGCTGGCCCTGAGTTGGTCTTGGTTTGGTACAAGATCTTAACAGCTGCGATTCTGCTTGGCTCTGGGATCAAGCTGAATGACAAAATGACCTCTAATTGCACTGCAAGGAGCTTTTTCTATCAATGAGTGACAAGTTCAGGCTTGAAATGGACCAGCATAGTGGCACGTTGTGTCCGTAACACTGCTTGAAAGAAATAAAATAATTCCATAGCAAGTTGAAGAACTCTTAATGTTAGATAATCTGAGGTGAATGAGGAGCTGGTGTGCTGGCTGTCTCCTTAAAATGTCCTCTTGCAACTGTCATGGGGAGTGTTTTGTTTGTTTCTCTTCTGGGGATCATCTGCATGCCTGGCTGCTCTGTGTGTAGGGGCATCTCTGAAGTGTTGTTGCTTGTGTCAGCTGAGCAGGTGAGCTGAGTTCCTCAGCACCTCGCAGTCAGCGAACCCCATGTCCTTGAGTTATCAAAGGCTGAAGAGGTAATAACAGAGTAGGTAGAGATTCCTGGAGGCACCGCATCAATCACCGAGTGGCCTCGTCTGAGGACTGCTGGAGCTCAGTTTCATCAGCTTTTTGATTCCCCTTTAAAGGAGAGTGATATGAGCTATCACAGCATTGAATCTGTCTTTTTAGTGGGATAAAATGGAGTCTTAGGCTGGTCCAGAGGCAAATTAATTTCAGCATTGAAGCCTGGACAAATTGCTAGTCTCCGTGTCCATATTTTTGCCCAGAACACCTCTGAAGTATCAAGCCTTCCCTTCTCCATTTCCTTTACAATTGGCGTATTCTAATTTGTTACTTCTAATTTCCTTGGTTTTGTCTGCCTTAAACGTTCTGGAATCAGTCAGTGGTACTGCAGCTCAATCTGAACATGCTTTCCTTTTGGCTGAGTCATAATCGTCTTCCTCATAAGCAGAGATTCATCACTGTCTCCTGATTTAGTTTTGTCCGTAGGCTTTCATCCATATCCTTCTTTGTTCCTGTTTCAGATCTGGCCACTTGTACCAAAGTCTGATGTGGATAAGTCAAGGCTACAGTGAATGTGTGCTAAGATGTGCTAGCAGCTGTAGGTTAGTGTCACGTCACGGTGCAGGAGCAGGGTGAGTTTCCTTGGCCCAAGTCTGTATAAGCACATAAACAAAGAGCTTTCTGCAGGAAAGTTCACTTTGCCTCAGATGAAGAACTGGTGTTTGCCTTTCCCAGCATTGCTTCTAAACACAAGTTCTTTGCGGACTGCATGTGATGGTGCTGTGCTGGTGGCAGTGGGCAGAGCCAGGAGGTCCTTCTTGGTACTCTGTTATGTTTGTTTGGGCAAGTTAAGGACCAGCTGGTGCTCAGGGATTGTCCTAATTGCAGCTAGTGCTCAGCGTGGTGTTTCTGTGAGGTTGTGACAGTTAATTCTCCTGCATGTTGTAGAGCTGTTGTATAATTACCACACTTGTATGTCCCTCCTAGCTTTTTCCCATTGCTAAACATGAAGAGAGTGAAGATGCCCTTTGAACATCCTCCTCTTCATTTTCGTTAAAGCTGATGCTACAGCTGAGAAGAGCAGTCCTGTCCTATACTGACCCCTCTCAGCATTGGCACACAGGCGCTCAGCAAGCAGGATCAGGAAGCTGACGTGGAAATTAAAATAAGCTGATGTGGAAATTAAAATAGAACAAAACAAGCCTCCTTTTTTGTTCTTCGTGTTGGAAAATAGTAAGTTATTTTTTAGTTCATCAGTTGGAAACTGAGTCAGGGTGAAATGTTGTGATGGCACAGCACAGATGTCCTGGGGGGATAGCGTGGGTTTGGGAGGTGCCAGGACTGTTCTCTGAGGCCGAAAGGTTAGCCGCCTAAAGAAATACATGACAACCTGTAGAGTGTACTGTTGTGTGGTGCAATCTAAAGAGGAGCCTTACACTGCTTCTCCTTGCATCAGTCCAGCAACATTAAAAATGTTGGATTTATCCAGGTGAGATGTTGCTACCAGTGGTCACAACCTCCAGAAGGATATGTTGAACAGGCAGCGCAGCAGATGGGGACCTGGTCACTGCAGCTTTGCTGCGTCCTGTTCTTTTCCACTTCTTAATTGGATGGTGGGTTTGTTTTATCAGTGGTTTCCTATGAGGAGAAACACTGAAGAAAGGATAGCAGTAACCGTTTCTGAAGGAGCTGCATCCAGGGGAATAGGAAAGCAGCCACTCTGATTATAGGGCAGAGTGGATTGAGGTCGCAGGTTTGCAGGTTCTGTACTGTAGCTCGAGCTGTTCTGTGGGACCTTTCAGCTTCTCTGCTGAGGAATGCTGCGTTATCGTTACATGTCTGTGCAATTTACTAGACAGCTCATGTCAGAAAACCAGTTAGGTTTCATACCTTCTTGAAGAAAGAAGTTCCTGTTTTTTCCTCTGTCTTTTCGTAGCACCCTGCCCCTGAGTGGCTGACCTGTGATGCTGTTCTGGACAGATCTTTGGGGACTGAAGTTACTGTGAGTGCTCAGGCCCCTTCCTGCAATTATGTCTTCCTGAAATGCATCCTGTGCAAGGGTGAGGATCAGCCAGAGGCAGTGCTGTGAGACAAAGCAGTGGAGATTGATAGTGTCTGTGCTGGAATCAAGGCTTTTCTTGAGGAATATGTCTGTATGCCTTTTTATCTTATAAACAGACTGTATTCAGTGGTTTTAAAAATGAATGAACTTTAAAGATTAAGACAAACATCTCTTCATACAGATGTAGGTTGCAAACCACAAATGAAATAATCTTTTTTTCCCCCGTCTTCAGGCTTTGTCTTGATCTGAAAAAAGTATATGGTAGGCATGCAGAGAGTGTTTGGCCTTTGAGGCTGGTCATGTAGGAACTCCACACTTGCTCTGCCAGTGTGGGGCTGATGACATCAAGCTTGAAGACAGACACTGAGATTTCACTGTTAGTGTGTCTCTGTTGGGGTGCAGAGGCTTTTCCTGTGCCTGTGTGAAGTTCCATCTTGCTTTTTAGCCATGACCTTTTATGATAGTTGTCTTCCACTGTAGCTATGGAGCTGGGGAAGTGGCTGTGAGGCACGTGAGCACAGCTCCCGGGGCTCCTGCAATGGCCAGAATTAGATAAAGGAACTCACAGCTGAGTGAAATGGGAATGACCGCGTCTACACGGATGTGGGCGTGTGTCCTGACACTCAAATCTTACTTGTAGATATCCTACAGTAAATTATCCCTAGCTAAGAATTTTTAGTAAAATCTCCCCGTGTAAGGTGATTTCACCTGCCAGGAAGGAGGAGAAAGGAGAAGCAGCAATAAATCCTTTGTTTCATGTGAGGTGATGGGAACAAACTGGATGCTGCAGGGAAATCTGTTCTGTGAATGGGAGAAAGCTGCTCATTCCTTTCTTCTCCCTACAAAGCTGGACACACTGAAACTGCAGAAATTGGGATCAGTCTGGGGAGGGAATAGTAGAAAAAACTGGAAGTGGCTTCTAGAACTGATCTGAATCTAGCTGTGAGTTGTCCAAAGCAAAGGACTCTTTGTTCTGTCGCTGTCACCCAACACCATCTTAAACAACGATGAGAAAATGTCACATCAAAAACTCTTAGAAACGTATGCTAATTGTTGTTATTTTTGGAAAGGCAAATTCTGGGAACCAGTACATGAGAGCAGGAGTGAGGTAGTCCCTCCCCTGTTGCGGTTGCCCGAGGATGGTCTCTCTCTCCAGGGGACCAAGCCACGCAGTGCATTTTTTTGGCTTGGCAAGCTTCCTGCACAAGGTCAACGTTCCCATTACACTGGTAGCACAGCATCATCGTGCTTTAAGTGTATGAACTGCGGAGGTTATAAATGACTACTGATTTCTGAATGCTGCAATATTTAACTATTCAGCTTGAAGCGTTTTATTAAAGGGGCCTCATTACCAGAGCAAGTGCCAAGTGCTTTAAAAATTCGGTGCCTGTTTAATGTAGCTCATATTGGGCATAGCTAATCACTGCTGAGGCTTAAAACCTTTAGTGCATCTGGGAGCAGGAATGAGAGTGGGCAGAGGAATCCCCTTTTCTCTTTCTTCTTTGGTAAAAGCTTTCTCCGCAGAGAAGCAATTCCTGCTATTCCTTCTGTGTGCGGGCATAGCAATATGCGAGCAGCAAACTAATGCAGAGTACTCTCCTGTCTGGTGTTCCATTGTTCGTTCTGCCCGAGGCTTTGCAACCTTGGTCTTTTTTAGTTAAAATCTTTAAACAATGGATTATCTGTTTTCACAGGCTTTAGAGTGTTTGAAATAGCAGTTACCCTCAGGCATTTGGCTCAAGATTACAGCAATAAATGCATTCACCAGAGCCCCCCAGCACTTCCAGGAGCCAGGCAGGCATAGGGTTGCCTCTGCCATATTTTTCTACTTGCAACTCCAGTGAAGTGTGTCGGCCTTTTAACAATTTGAGATAAGCTCTGTTGCTCTGACTGTTTGCACTCTGGCAGGTTGTGGGAAAAGGGGGATATGTGTGTGGTGAGGCTGGGGGCACCTTCATTCTGCTCAGGGGACCCTCACTCTTGCTGGGATGCTGGTTTTTTTTCTGTGTTCCCAACTTGTCTTTCCAGGAGATCAGGTAACTGCTTTGAAAACCAGGTTTGCTTTCTTTCCCCCCGGTGCCCGGTGATCTGAAAATTTCATTCTGCTGTAAATTTTTTTGAATTGGAATGACTTCAGTCAATATTGACATTTCTGACCTCTGTGCGTCAGCTGCTATTTTTTTTTGAAAGGGTGCAGGGGCTGCACGGCCCCACAGCAGAGATTACAAACCAGTTGCCTCCCAGTTGTGATATCTGACGTGGCAGTTTCTGCAAGAGCGCTTCCTGATCGCTTTGTTTAAGCAGCAGATGTAATGTTTTTCTTCTGTTACTATGAGATCTAAAGTAGTTTACAGATATCAGACGTTCTGCTGTGTTGCTTTGGAGAAAGATGTCAGCTGTCAGGAGGAGACCCAGGAGTCAGTCCTAATGAAAAGCTACATTTTCTGAAGCGGTTTACTTCTGGTTAGAAGAGCTAGCTGTTGATCGTATGACTCTGCACGGGCTGTGCTTTGCGTTATGGGATTTGTGTTCTTCTGAAGAGGGGCTTTATCTCAGGAAAGTTCATTGCACAGAGAAATCTGTGATGTCCGTACATCTGAGGTGCTCTGAAGATTTCCAACAGATTCTGTTGATTTTTCAGCAAATGCTGCTTCTCAGCCTTCTGAGCTGTTCTTATCGCTCCGCATCACGCTGCTCATCACAATCAAATTGTTTGTGCTTCGTCAGAAGACCCTCCCGATGCCTGTGTGCAAATTGGAAGAAGAGCTAATTCAATTATCTTTGGAAGGCTTTTGTACTTTGCTTCATTTTTTTCCTTCTTGCCAGTGGGTATGTAATGACAAACATTTCCCAAAACACACTGTATTTTCCAAGTATGTAATAATGCATATTACCTTTGCCTTGGAAAACTTGAGGTTTACTTTTCAGCCAGAGGTACAAACATTTTAAGTATTTGCAAGTACAGTTGAATCATCTTCAGCATTTTGCCACAATGACTTTTCATCAGAAGGTGTAGGAAGCATTGGGTTGATTTCTGGGACAAGTACTTAAAATAATAGCAGCATTTTCTGCTGCAGTTTTACTCTTTAACGTTTCAGTTCTGCTTTCAAGGGAAAAGCAGTCTCACTTTTTTTAAAATGTATTGGGGGAGTAAGTATTAATGGAATTTGTAACTTCTCTGTACAATGTGGCAAGTTTGTGTCTGCACTCTAGAGGGCCTTTATGTCAAGGCTGGCTCTTTTTTTCTCTTGCAGGGATAGATAGGATGGCAAAATGTGTAGGAACTATCATGAAAATAAATGTTATTGTATTTTTACTATGATTTTATGTATGTATATGTGCATGTGTGGTTATAGATATTGAGTGTCGATATTAAATGCTCTTCCATTCTCATGAAAGTTAGCTCAATGATGCAGTATCCAGAGAAGAAATGTAGTTTTTGTGTTCTTATGGCTTTGTAGAGCAGCTTAGAAGCTCTAAAGAACGCACCTCAGTGAGCAGGGATGAACCTGGGACTGATCCCAGCTGCTCCCACATGCTGTAGGTCCTTGACTGTTGGGTATGGTCAGTACTGGAGTTACTACCAGAACCAAGGGCCTGTGCTCATATCGGGGCTCCTCCTTACAGAGGGGATAGGAGGAAGCTCCCATGCTGGGGCACCCCAGGGCTGTGAGCTAGAGCATGCTGGTGCACACACTGACCTGTGCACATCCTTAAAGCAGATGAATGCTGGAGCTGTAAGGCGTGGCAACTTGAGGCTATGGCTGTTGGGAAGGAAAGTGTGATTCTGGAAAATGAATGGGTTTACTCTAAGGAAGGAAGCGTACTACATATCCAAGCTTTTTTGTACCTACTGGCATTAGTTGAGCTTTTGGAACCCAACAGTGAATGTCAAATAGTCATTTTTATGTATTAGTTCTTCTCACTGGTGCTAGAGAATGGTATATTGAAATAGTGGGACTAAGATCTCAGCTTGCTGTGTTTGCTAGGATTTGTTCCTGTCTTTAGGGAATTAATTGCAAAAAAAGAAAAAAACAAACCACAAACCAGTCCTACCTTGAATTGCTTCCTGTATTTTGTCCTTTGGTCTTCTCTTCTGTGATAAGAGTGATAGTGTTTTGGCCTAAATGATGGCAAAGCTTTGCTAGCATATGGGGAGAAAAACTATAAATCTGAGTGCTTTTCAGGAAAAAGGAAGTGGAGGGGCTGAGGGTGGGAGGTCTTACGAAACAATATATGATTTGTGAGTCAGTAATTTCCTCTCCTTTTGCAATTTCCTTGTACACGTGGGGTATTTTATTTTCCCTTCTCAAGCTAGCCTTTGTCCTCCTTGTTTGTTGGGAGAGGGGGAGAGCTGCAAAAATAATATGCATTGGTGCAGGTGTTTTTCATGCCATAAAACTGACAGGAAGAGCAAGGAAACAGGAATCCACTACTGGATTCCTGCAGCTCGTGGGATAAATGCTGATCAGATCCCACTCCTAATTCATCTGCTGCTCATCTAGACAGTCCACAATGCTGGGCACCTTGAGCTTGTCCAGCCTGTGAAGAAGCATGTTTCTTTAGAACATACTCAGCAGCATAACCAGCATGTGAAGTCTTCAGATGTTGCTGTGAATGATGGTAAGGAAGTCCTTTCAGAAGCAGCAGTTCAGAGAGGACCGACTCCCTTTTCATCTCTGGTGTATTTACCACAGAATCTTTCCTGTAGTTAGACTTGTAGAAGTGTAACTACTTTTTCCCCTTTCTATTATGAGTGGGAAAGTAAATTTTAGAAATTGTTTTCTACAACAAGCATTCATGCTGTTTTTCCAGTAGAAAGGATCTTATAATTTCTGCTTGTAAGATTTTAAATTTGGGGGCTCTCAGTGAAGTTGCTGTGTTTTCCATAAGACTGTTAGTCTAATGACTAGCTAGATGATATAGCTCAGCAGTCCTGTGATCTGGTATTTCTTCTTAATCGGTCCTGAACAGAAATCCTTGTTATTTAAATTAGATTTTTGGTTATTTAACTCTAGGAAATCCCTACTACTACTGAAGGGAAGAGGCAGTTATTCTACCCAGGAGCTTCCAGAAGTAGGCAGCATACTGACTGAACGAGAAGTGGGACATGGCAAATGTTGGTGTTGCTGCCTGGTCACCTGTGGCTTGCTGTGTCTCTTCAGCTCTGTGGGCATTGCAGGGATGCTTTTGAGTCTCTGGTGCAGAAAGTCAGGATGGAAGACAGGCACAGATTTTGCTGGTGGATTTAAAAACAACAGAAAAAAGAACACAAAACCCAACAACGAACGGGAAGTGAGTCATGTTCCCCTGCCTCTGTTAGCAGCCCTGAAGGGGAAAATCTGATGGATGCATGGTTTCCATATTAAATAACAAACACAATAGGTAGGAAAAGGTGTTGAGGGTTGGAAGAGATATTCAGACAGAAGTGGGAAAATCAATGTGAAGAAGTGCTTTTTGAATGTTTTAAAAAGAAACTGAAAAGACTATGTTGATTTGCAATTGACATTTTTGTTCTGCACCCAACATTGAGTTCAGCTGTTTTTAAGCTCTAGATAGTTTGTCTGTGCCAGGAGTTATTTTTTGGGATCAAATGGAAAAATGGCATTTGCTGGAGGCCTTTCTGTAAAACGTTCTGCCTTTTATCTCATCTGCATAACGTGCATCAGTGAAAGGTGCCTGCTGTGTCTGCTCCCTGCCTTGACTCCTTAATTAGCAAGTAACTATTTTTAGTTATTTTTCTGTACTGTTTCAAAGAGAGGTAAAATCAGATGGGTTGGGCAGAGTGCAGATTACTCTTTGGAGATAGTTAAACTGAATTCTCATCAATAAGAGGAGAGAAACTGGAAAACGGTACCTAACGTGCAGTGCAGGTCTTTGTCCTGTGGGTAGATCATGCAGTGTTGCTTTTTTTTTCCCCACAGGACTCATAAAATGGTGGTTTTCCAACAAGATGTCATTAGGTTGTGTCCCAGACTGACTGGGAACTTGTGAGCAGTGAATGAGGTGGCTTCAGTGTTTGTACCTCTGCAGCTTCAAAGAGGGAATAAAGAGTCTGGCAGGTGGGACTGTATTTAGTTACAGCCTGTGCTGATGAGGTGGAGCTCAGCAAATATGTGTCTTAGCATTAGATATATGGTAAAACTCAATAAAAATGCTGTGTGTTTCACTGACAGTTTGATGTATGGCCAGGTTGAATGTCTTTGGCCTCATCCAGTTTGAGTGCTTTTGGCCATAGCCCCTGGGGAAGTGCCAAAAGGCCTTTTTTTTTTTTTTTATTTTTTTATATGTTCTGACAAAATGATGTCATTGATATTTCGTTGTTGCCAGCGTTGAATGACTCAAGACCCTTGTAAGAGCTTCTGCCATTTCAGATATGGTGGTGTGATCTCATTGCCAGGAGATGTCCCTTAGTTTAACACTTTAATAACGTTGAATCATCTAGAATTGTAATTCTGATAAATGGAGAGTTTATATTAATGCAAGTTAAGCGCTTACTTGTGACATCAGAGAAATAATATGAACTCTCCTTATTTAGATATTTGTCCACGTTTTCTTGTCAGTGCAATAAAAAAATCAAATCAGAGTATCTCTAAAGATGGATAGCAAGATGTTTAATCTATTTCAGGGCTACCTGAAATTGCAAGAGATGAATTAGTGGTTCTGCAAGGCTTCTTAATTGAGGGGAGGGTCACACGCTTGGCATCAAGGTTTGCAGATGACAGAGGGGAGCCAGTGGGCAAATTGACAGAGGTTTGGTGTTGGCTTTGTCAGTAGTTCCAGCCAGAGCAGGACAAAAGATGAGCTCAGGGCTGTGATAGGCATAAGTAAGTGCCCTACTCAGTCCACACTGACAGTTTGGGGTGGATGAGGAGGAAAATTTACCGTATTAGAATCTGTAAGTGTGTTTTCAGTGTGCTTCTTCCTTTCGGACAGTTAACTAAAGAACACCTTTCAGGTATTTTTTTGGCTGTTTTTTATATATGCCACTTTATTTGCTCTGTAAAACAGCATCACAATGATCTTTACTTCTGCAAGCTTCACATCCTGCAGTTAGCAATTAGATCTGATGGCAGGTTCAGAATAGTGGTGCTCCAGTAAAGAGCTAATTCATACAGCTGTTAGCCATCGAGGGAGGAGTGTCTCTAGTAAACTGCAGGTGCTGAAAAACAGGTTCTGAAAGCAAGGTGTTTCATTCTGATTATTGCACTTTTAAAAAATATTAGGTGGAAACCTTCTGCAGTGCAGGCAGGCTACATAAATCAAAAGCAGGCTTTTCGTGGGGGGTAAGGAATAGCAGAGAATTGTTTGGAGCTATCGTGATGACCTGTAACAGTAGTAGATTCCATCATCAGCACATTGTTCAGGCAGACAGTGCCACGTTTCTACCCTGTTCTCAAATCTCGTTCTATTTAGGCAAAATCCAGTGCCTTTTCATTTTGTACTGAAGTCTGTCCTCTGTTCTGTCCGTCCAGGCCGAGAGAGGATGGGGCCCTTGCCTCCCAGTGTGCATGGCAGGAGGGTGAGAGTGCCATGGGGCTGGCCTGGCAATGGGAGCTGGGTGCTGCTGGGTGCTGTGTCAGCACTGGGAGAGCACTGCTTGTCCTTCACCAGCGCTGTGTGACTGATGCTGCTGATGGAATGGGTGGAAACAGAAGGAACTCAGTGCATTGTAGCTGGTGCCTTTTGTTTTTTTTTTCATCAGCAGATTCACTCTGTGTGTATTAATTAGGTAATTAATTAACTCATTATGAGATTTTTGCTGCCTCCTTGGCTTGTTTTATCTCAGAATCCCAGTGATGTGGTGTGAGCCGTTATATTTTTGCGAGCAGGCTGTTGGGAGAAGCCCTCTCTTAGAAGCATCTAAATAGAATTCATCAAGAAACCAAAGGCACCTTTGTGTAACAGTTGTTACTTACGAATGATGGTTTATTTTATAAGATACTGGAAATAAATTAATTTTATTAAAGAGTTACTACTTCTTTATGGCAAGATTATGTTCTTGTATCTGCCCTTTTTTAGCATGTGGTCGTTGTGTACTTCATTGCCATCTATCCGCTTCCATCCCTCCATTTCCCTTCATATCCTGTCCTTTGTCCTCAGAGCTGAAAATAACATTTATTTAATACTTCTGAAACTAGAGGCTCTGTTTCTGGTACTGGAGAATACATTTGTGGTTGGAATTGTTTTCATCCAAGCTGAAATCTTGTCTGCTTTCCTGCAGTTTCTTGCGTGCTGTAGCTGAAAGGATATTGGCTGTGCATTAGCGAGTGCTATGCGGCTGGAAAGGATCCGTGGAAGTGAGAGGCAGAAGCTGATATTTTCCTTCCCTGTGTTTTTTAAGACAGAAACTAAATATAGTGAGTGTTAAACAGATGGTTGTGTTGTCTCATAATAAATATTTGAAGAAAATTAAATTATGTCCTGCCTGTTTGCTGACGACAGTCTCAGCCCCCATAGTAACTGCAGTAATAATAATAATAGGGGAATTCACAGTGTATTTATTTTTTAATAAATAGGGGTACTTAGGAAGGTTGGACATGGAGATTTTTTTCAAGGTAAGAAAGCCAAAGAGATGTGCTTGAGATCACCTAGCACATCAGTGAGCCTCTTGAAAGACAACACGTATACCCTTGGCTTCCAGACAGTGAGCTTTCATTTTAAACTATACTGACCTGAGTATTTCCTTCAGAGCTTCACTGCTCTTTTTTTTTTTTTTTTTTTTTTTTTTTTTCCTTCTTCTTAATTTCCACCTAATTTTCTGTTAACATTAACTCAGAGAAGATAATAAACACAGACACGCGTTCCTGTGCAGTGTACGCGAGCAACAGGCTTGTATGGAAACCTCCACAGAGGGCCCTCCCAAGAGCTGAGTTGTGGAGAACGTGATGGATGCCAGAGAGATGATGAGGACTCAGCTGAAATGAGAGGTTTTATTTATACAGCTGAGGTTCATCTGGTGATATTAATAGAGTACAGGCATTGCTTTCAGAGAGATGGGATGGATTTTGTATTAGCTGAGGTCAGTGTAGTACTCTCTGACACGATCCAGCACATCCTATTGCCATTTTGCTGTTCACATACATCGCCTTATCTTTAGTGACTTGTGTCTTCTGTTTTCTACTGTAAGTCTAGATTGCTAGATTGCACTGCAAGTGAGAAATATGGGATGAAAGTGAGGACTTGAATCTGTCACTCAAAGGTGAGAAGATTTGGCAGCAGAATGGATCCACAGCAGCAGAAGCGTTCATCTGGCCGTGGTCCATCCTCTTCTCAGGCATTTGCAGATGTGGTGGAAAGCAAGTTGTGGAGTTTATGTCCCACTAACCCATTTCCCACCAAATCTTGTGTTACTTTTCTGCTCTGTGACTGGAAGTAGTTGTTTCACATGATGTGAGTGGAATTTGTATCACATGATAACATGGGCAGGAGCAGCAGCTTGCTTGCTCTGTTACAGCACACTGTATAATTGGGAGTGTTGGTGGGGAGACCTGGGACACTCCAGTGTCTCAGTGAAAATTTGTCATCTGTCCCAGCTTAAAGATGTATTAATAGCATCCTGATCTGTTATATGCATGGCTGGTCCTGTTGCCTGGATACTAACATAAAGTGATTAGGAGACTATCATTAATATAAAAGGAATGAAATAGGCCATCAAGTATGCAGTTAGATGTTTCCTGTTTGTACAGTGTGCACATCAGTACTCGTTGGTTTGTCTGCATGTTGCATTGTGCTTTGCTGTAATGCTGCACTGGGTTTTGTTGTCACTGAACTGCAAGCACCCTGTCGGTGGCATCGTCAGCCAGCTTTCTCTGTGGATTCATTCCTGCTCCTTGAAATAAAACCACTAACCATTTTTCTCCCGTCATTTGTACCCATCCCAAATATGCTACCTTGCGTGTGCCTTTGATCAAATGCTGTCTTGTTTTTTTATTTCCATATGCAGTTATGGTTTTTGTTTCAGTGTGCTGCATTACTATTCCTGCTAAATGCATAACTGCCGTGTCACGTAAAGGAGTGTTAAACGTCTCTACAAAAGTCCCTTGTTTTTTAACATCTCCCTGGGGCCTTGTAATGGATTTGTTAGGGCTCTGGAGAGATGTCTCTTTCTAACCTACTTTCTGGTTCAGCTGTTCTCAGTTCGATTATTTCCTACAGTGTTTCTGATTTTCTTCATGCAAATATATGCTTGCTTGCCCCTTTGCCATGCTTTTTTGAAGCATAGAAGAAAATGTGACAATTTTGGTGATTTTTTTTCAGTTAATTTTATTTGCTCACGTATAGAAGTGCTGTACTTTACTCCAGGTGTGATTTATTTTTCCACACAAGTGTTCTAGTAGCATTCTGTGATACCTGTGTTTGAGGGATGCAGTATCTAAAACAGCATTTTAATTTTCCTGACCTAACTAACTGCTCGCGATTGGACTGCACTAACTGAGTTCTTGGTTTGCTTTGATTGTGAAATAAATTGTTTGTTTAAAGCATGTTTTTGTAGGCCTTCGCTATGAGCTGACCGAGGAGGAAGAAAGAAAACAGTGATACAGGCATCCTGAATTCAGGATGGTAAAGAATGAAGTCATGGATACTTCCTCTCGGAGGTTGGTTGTGTGTTGTTCAGCACCAGTGATCCTGTGGGTGAGCATTAAGTGCAGACATCTTCCATCAGTGTGCTTTGGTGATTAGGGAAAGGAATGCAGAAGGATTGTTCTGTGGTTAATATGTTGTAATAGGGATTAGAAAATTTGACTTTGGTCTCTTGTTTTTCTTTTCTTGTGAACTTTAGTAATCCAATTCCTTGATACTTTGGTTCCAATTTTGTCAAATTTCTGTCCTGATTGTTGTGTGCTGTCTGTTTCTTTAGAAAAGTATGTGAAACCAGGCCAGTCTTCTATTAGGTGTACAGAATCCTGATTGTGTACACAGACAGGGATGCATGCCCATGTCTGGGTAGATTTCATAACATACAGCTATTCCAGTCTTGGCTGAAGCTTCTCAGCGTGTGCTGTAATGTGAATAGCAATGATAATGTAGCTGAAGTAAAAATGATATGATGCTTTTCAACAATTTGGCTACAAAGTATGGATCCTGTTTTAACTGTAGGTGGTCGCTATATGATGGCTTTCAGAACTCATGGGTCAGTGCAATTGTTTGTACAAGACAAATTTCTGTCTGTCATTTAGTAACTTCATTTCTTTGAAATCATAATTCTTATTGAGATATAACCCAGTCTCTTTTCTGGCTTGCTTAGTGTCATAAAATATACTTAGGAAAAACTGGAAAGAAAAAAAAGATGAGAATGTTGCATCCAATTAGAGCAGGGATGTAAGTAATACAGTGTGCAGCTTTCAGGAGTACCTGATGATCAGTTGTTTTGGAGCAAGTGATGAAATCTCCGTGTTGGACAGTTGTGAGTGTGTTTCAGAAACACTTGAGAAATGTTAGTACACACATCCTGCTGAACTGCAGGGAGTTTAAAAAAAAAAAAAACAAAACCAACAAAGCTTCATAAATCCCATTTCCTTTGTGTTTGTAAAAATTGAGGATGTTTCTGTTTTGATTATGTTTTACTGGCCCGTACAAAGTTACCGCTCTGATGATGAGTAATATAGGTATGCATGGCTGCTTCTCTTCTAATTCTGCCTTTTCATTTTAAATAACTTGGCTTTTGATTTCACTGTGTGTTTTGCTGTTGCTCGAAGTAAACAACTTGCTTAGGCACCATGTATTAGCTGCACAAATGTGGAACGGGCAAGGCTGGCCAAGTAGCAGGCTTGTGGAAAAGAAGCAGGTGGTGGAGAGGATCATACCTCGTACATGAGTCAACAGTGCAAATAATGTGTATGAAGGAGCACAGCGACTGAGGCAAGTAATCTTTCTCTCTGGCATGATCTGCTAAGATGTCAGCTGGAATGCTGCAGCCGCTTTTGCACATCATGCTTAGGAAAGATGAGGACCAACTGCAAATAGCTCATGAGAAAGCAGTAGCAATGGTAGTGTGACCTACAAGAGAAGAAACAATCAGGATTGTTTGAGCTGGAGAAGATAACCATTTAAAAACTTCAAAGTGTGCTGCAAAGAGAAAAAGAGTATTGTTTTGCTCCATGTTCACGTAGGGTAAGATCAGATGTAAAGGGCTTAAATTGCAGAATTTAGGCTGGACTTGAGGAAAAACTTTCCAACAGTGCAAGTGACTAAATAGATTGGATTGGCCTGGGGACCTCCTGACATTCTGCCTTGGAAAATTTTAACAGAGATAAAAGGCAAACGTGTCAGGAATTCTTTAGATATCACTGATCCTACCAGAAAGAATTTCCCTTCACGCCTGTTCTCTGTGGTTTTAGGAGTACTGAAATCACTGCTGTAGGGTTTCCCTTCGGTTTTAAGCATATTCTTTGCCCTGATTGTTTTCGTGAGGATTTTCCTCTCTGCTAAATACAGTTTGGCCAGAGTGAACTGAAACACACTGAAGGTGAAAGTGCATTCAGTAAGTATACGATAAAGAATGCTACTGTATAGACTGTGAATATTACTAATTTCCTCAGTGCCTTGTTTACTTTTTAACTGTGCTAATCAAATGACTGACACACGATATAAACCCTTAGTTTATGCAGGTAATTTAGAGCCCTCTGTGTTTCTCATGTCCTTCCCGTGCTCTTTGTTGCTCTGGCTGCCGAGTATCCAAAGATTCCCTCTGTGTTAGAATTTCCTAAACCAGTGCGCAGCCTTCTGTGTGTTTAGTTTACTGAAAGTTGTGTTCTGCTGAAACATCATTTGCTTCCTCTTGCAGATACTTAGTAGCAACACAGGAAGTCTGTGCTCATCTTTGAGACCTTCTTCCACGTGCAAAACTGATGAACGATTTCCATTTTGATCCTTTTTGTCAGTTTCCTGCTTGTGACGGTACTTTGTTCTTCTTGCCTGCGCTGTGACTTGAGTAGCCTTTTGTGAAGGACTTCACAAAATCTTTTGTGAAAGTTCCAATAAACAATGTGTTCTTGTGTTCCTTTACTCCTTAGTTTTTTTTCTAATCCTGGAAAGAATTCTGCTCCTTAAAGATGTACCTTGTGTTCAGTTCATCTTGTCCCTGCAGCCGTGCGAAAATCTTCCGTGTTCACACGCTCAAAGTGATTCTCCTTCCCTCTGTACTTGAAAAGTCTTTTTTTTTTTTTTTCTTTTTTTTGTAGACATCCCATTTTACTGTCTTTCAGCTTTATTATCCTGTACTGAGATGTTGCTCACAAATGGAAATACAGGGCCAGTATACAGTGGACATTTTTTTTCAGTGGCATGGGTTCACATGCAGTCCCATTTTTCTCCTCTCATTGTGTAATCTCGTGCATAATGAGTGTGATTGTGAGTGTGCAGGTGAACAGTAAACTGAATCTAAAAATGGAAAGTTCCATGGGCACTGCGGCGTGTGCTGGCACAGGGCAGCGGTGGCCAAAGCAGTGTGTGGCTGGTTAATGTGTAGGAAAGGGAAGCAAGATAAGTGCCTTGTTTTCACACTGCTGTTGGCTTAACTGTGTATCATACATTGCTTAAGATATGTTGGGTTGTCTGTCTGCTTCTGTCCCGTTACATTAGGCGATTAGGCTGAGAGGAGGAAATTCTCTGCAGGAAATCACACAGATAGAAAGACATTCACAGCAGCACTGAACATCATGTTGGGTCATGTGGAGACCTTCTCATGTTGTGTCGGACTGGGAAATGCGTGGCTCTGAGAACTTTCTGACAGGCTACTTTTTTTTTCCAGACTTCTGAGGCTAAATGTTGGAGGTAAATGTTGGTGAAGAAAGGCCACCTAACATACACGAACTAGAGGTATTAGAAATAGGGAGAGGTTATCAAAGCTAGGTATTTCCCATTTGTGGGGAGGTACTGGAAAAAATGTAGTCAAAAAACAGTTAACCTGAAGAGTGTGTGTGTGTCTGGGGGGAGCAGGAGTACTGTTCCGGGCCTTTGGGGTGGGTGGCTGTGCAGCAGATAAACCAGTTTGCTGATACGTTGTGAAAGCAAGCAACAAATTAATATGATTTTGGGTTATACAAATTAAAGGACAGTTCCTTTGGGAACAACTGTGAGAGTTAACTTGCCAAGTGCACAGGGCCAAAAATCTTGTTTCTAGACAGATAGAAACCAACTGAAGAGTGCTGGGGGAAAATTGCATTACTGAGGGGGATGGGCAGATGTGCTTTCCTTGGCTATGTGATAAATCAAGTGCTGTTATGGGAAGTGATAATGGTCAATGAAAACTTGAGAGGCACGTACTTGAAAGATGAAAACTAATTAATATAATAGGGTAAGAAGGGATGTAATTGGAAACAAGAGAATTAGATTACGAAATGCACCCCCAAAGGAAGGGGTGGAAGAACAAACATTTATATATATAGACTTGCAGGAAAATTTGGAAAATAATCTAACATCAAAGAGTCCATGTTCAGATGAAAATAGATTGGATAATTTAGTAAGACTCTTTTACCCATTTAATTTCTATTTGCTTTAGAGGTATTAAGGAAACTTGTCACCCTTTCTTAACTCCTTATTTTTGTATCCCTAATGCTTTCTGCCAGTTCCAACCTATGAGATTGCATACCAATCCTAGACACTGTCCTTCTTTAGAAAACATGTTTTAAGAAGAAGCATTAGAGCAAATGATGTAAAAATATACGGGGTGGAAGAAGGTGAATAAGCTTTGAAAGTGACTCTCGAGAGTGTTGTGTTGCTACATACTGCCTAAAAGCTGTGGTTGCAGATAAACAGGAGCAACATAATACCCAGAGAGGTCTGGTTGCACTGTTTCGTTTCTGTTTGCATCTAGGTAAGTGATAGCAAGGCAGCTCTCAGGCCACGATTTACTGTTTGTGTTACGTTCAGCCAGCATGCAAGGGACAGGAGGTGACAACAGGAGCAAAGACTCTTTAGCATAGAGAAAGGCAGCAGAGAATTTTTCCTTAGCGGACAAAATTGTATCTTAAATTGCAGTCAGAAAGTCAGAGTGACTGCATCTAAGAGAATGAGGTGTGGCCCTAGAACTCTTGTTTGGCTTTTGACAAACTGGCAGTGAACCTGAAAACCTTCTGCTGTGCCAGTTCCTTCTTTTCTGGATAGGCTGTCAGGTGCCTGCTAGGCTCTGGTGTGGTAGAGGGAGATGAGGCAGAGTCACCATGTGGAGCAGCTGCCCACGTTGTTGGCTTGTGAGAAGAGTTATGTGGCTGTGCATGGGTGTCAGGCAGCCCTGCAATTAACTGGAGGAGGTTATGTAAAGAATTTGGGAAATTCACCAGTTTTGTAAGGAGTAGAAATGGAACCTTAGTTTTCGAACAGTACAAAGACAAAAATAATGGACAGTGCTACACTGCATTTCTGTACATGGTCTCTACGTGCGTCTGTACAAGGATTTAAGCTGCTGTCTAAATTCCAGTATATACAGAGCTTCATCTGAGGCTGGTTTATTTATTTCATTGTGAGGAAGGGTCCTCATGTGAAATTCCCAGTGACTTGATGTCACCATCATGGAAGTTGCAGCTAGTGAGATGTCACCTCTTAAACAAGCCAGGAAGTTCATACCATATTCTTTTTTCCTTCCTGCCTTTCATTTTATATAATTTGGGATCACTTTCAGTGTTTAAGAAATTCTGTCTTTAGTTCCTGAGACTTAAGGAAGCACAATAGTGTGTGCTCTGTCTTGCTGAGTAGTTCACGTTTAGAGCAAAGTGATTATTTGCTCAACCTGTACATGGTGATCTTAATACCCACATAAAGTAATCTTTGATCTTTCTTTCCTGTGTACCTCTAATCCAGACCCGTGTTAACTATTCCTTTTTCTTTTCCCCCCAGCTGGAGGGTGCAACTGTGAGCCAGGTATTGTTGGCTTTTGCTCTGTGTGCTGGCATCTGAACAAAGGTGCTGCTGAAACGTGAGTATTTAACGTCTATCTCCTTTGATGTAGATGTATGTTCTTAGGAACTGATAAATTTAAACTCACCAAACCTGTCACCTTAAAGTATTGCAACGGGAAGAATCTAATCTACCAGCTCATAAAGTTTTGAACATCAGCCATCAAAGCACTGTTAAATTCTGGTTTAGTGTAGATTTTGTGGCATTCTGCAGCATCGCAGACCAGTGGAGCTGAAGGGTGAGCATGTTTCACCTACTGCACACATCTGAGTTTAGAGCAATAGCAATCTCTAAGACCCTGAAAATAAACAGTAATAACAATATGATTCCTACTTAGTAACTACCATAGGAAAAAATGGCTATGAGAAGTGTGTGACCACCCATTTTCTACAAAGTTGTGTGAATTCTTAATCAAATCTTATGTCTAACACATCAACTGTCTTCTGAAACTAACTGTGGCACCTGAGCCTTGCTCAAAAGAGCTTTGACCTGCCAGGCCTACTTATGAGATGGCAGTATGTTTAATGGCATTGTCTTGCTGTGACAGAGAAAGGGCTGTTAGTACTTCAGTAGGAGTTTCTCGAAGTCTTTCCCTTGAGTCAGTGAAATGCTGTGTGCCAGACACGTGAAGGTGCAGTGTGGGGGCGAGGGTGTCATTTTACAAGTGTTTCCACTTGGCAGCGAATAGATTAAAATAACAAAGCATTAGCACAAAAGGGGACTTTTAAAAACATCTCAGTTCTTTATGGTTGTGAAGTAGTGTTTGCGTTTTATCTGCATGCAGATAAACTGCAAACAAAACTGTGTCTATAGGACAATATTTATACCTTGAGCAGAGGTAGATGAAAGTAAATAGGTGATACCATAAAGTTTATGTTAGTCTGTCTTTCATACGACTACATTAACTGTCAGAAAGGGGGATGTCATGCATAAGGTTTGAAGTTCATTGTTCAGGAGCATCTATAAAACTTTATGCCGTCAGTTGTTATATAGACAAATTTATTTATTCTTGGTCTACATTTATAAAAATACTGGTGTTATCTACCTGCACACGTAAAAATACACTGCATTAGAATTGCTAGCTTAATATTTTTAGGACCTGAAGAGAGCCGGGGTAAAACATTCCAGAGGCTCCCAATTAGTAGCCTAAAGAGGCTTTTTATACACAACAAAGAATATAAAATATTGTTACTTTATGAAGAAAAATATATTGTAATGTTCAAGATTAAAAGCAAATATATTCCATTAGAAAGCTGGAATCTCAGAGTTGCAGCTTGGGTTTCTAGTTCCTGAACATACTGAGATACGCAAATTGAGGTGTGGTCAGTTGCTGTTTCTTGGAGTAAAGTTTTTAATAGAGATATTTAATGTCTAAATGGTGTTATACTTCTTTTCTTTCCTCTTCTCCCTTTCCTCCTCCTTCACCCATTTCAAATATGTATAACCTGAAATTTATTAGACATTTGAAATCAAGAAAGGCAAGGTGAGATTCTCATCCTGTTTTTGTGCATAGATAAATATGCCAGGTAGAGGAAGGTGTTGTTCTGTGACATCTAACAGAAAAGCCCTCCAGACTAAGGAATACTAATAGTCTCTTAAGAGAAGGATGATAAAGTAAGAAGTGTGCTGCGCAGAACTCAGAGTGGGTTCTGTGTGTCAGAAATCTGTCCGTGACTGACTTCTGGCACAGCAATATGAATTGGAGTTGCCAGTTGTACTTGGAATATTTCTTCTGTCAGGGAGTGGTGAGGAGCAATCTCGGAGAATACAGCATGCACAAGGCTTTGGAAGCAAGCAAGAAATGAGCTTAATAGCTAGAGATGGCAGGTTGATGTGGGGATCCGGCCTGGAAGAAGTTATAGCTATGAGATTGTAATTTTATCAAATAATCATAAGGAATAATTCTCTGTATCTTGGGGGTTGTTGAAAATAATCATTTCCAATAAGGTCTAATTCAGTAATTCCCATGATACTATCGAGGCTAATAAGTATTTTTGGTCTTCTTCCCTCTTGCAGACAAATCATGATACTCAGTGACATAACTCAAATGGAGGCAGTGTCACGTTTTTTCCTAAAACTTCCTATTGCAGACAAGGCCATAAAACCAAGCAAAGCTTATGCGTTGAGAAGTCTTAGGGCAGTTTTTGAGGATCCTTTTCTTTGTGTGGTAGTCCTCTAGAAGCCATGGATTTCTTGAAAAACAAACAGATAAAGAATAGCAGCAACTTCCTTGCTTTCAAATCTGCTTTTGTAGAAGATGGAGTGTGGAGGATCTGAATTACGTTGCTTCTTTCCTCATCATTTCTCTCATTCTTTTAAATGAATTACATACTACATGGCTTCTGTGTTTTTTGTGTAATTGGCTAAGCTGTAGGGATGCAATCAATCCACCTTGCTAGCAGGAGCTGTTTACAATGAGCAGTGTAATTTGAGGTATTGAAAGGAGTTGATGGCTCTTTCCTGATGTTCTGTGGTATCTGTACTCTGATTTGTGATGGAGGAGGACTTGAACACCCTCTTTTATGCATGTGAAAAGCGGGGCAGTTCCTTACGTATGTTAATATTGCCTACTGCCCTTCATTTCTGGTGCCCAGAGAACTGATGCTCTGGAGATGACTGTACATGTAACTGCTTAGTGCAGTCACATGGAAAAAAAAAAAAAAAGCCCACTTTTCAGGTCATCACCCAAACCAGAAACTCAGGTGCAGGTGAAAGTTCAGACCTCTGTTTTAGAATCAACGGGTTTGAATGTGAAGTGCTGAGGAACTGTGGGCACACAGGGCTGACTGCCTGAAGCAGGCTCTCTGTTGAGGGATTTTTTTCAAGTAGACTGACATCTCCTTCTCTAGTACACAGTAGTATCCTTGTGATTCCTTTCAGATTTGCTGGCTTTTGTGGACTAGAGTACATGGGGGTGGATATCACACTGAATTTGGTGTCTCTCCAAAGCTGGTAGGATTATTCCCAGCTGTCAGTGACTCACGGTAGCCAAGTTGCTGTCTCAGAGTTCAGGTTAATGGAATTTGCTGTTCAGATTCCCTTGAATTGGCTGGCAGAGATAGAATTTCCATGAACTAGAAAAGGCAGGAGAAATTCTTCAAACTGTGAGCTTTGAATTTGTGTTCGGTCTGAAACATTGCTGAGAAGTGCAGTCTTTCCTCATCTGAATGGGGATAATTCCTTGCCAAGAATCTTGCTTTCAGGCATTTCATTTTGTTCTAAATTCCTTCTCTGTGGGCATTTTGCTGAACGTATCCAGTTTCCAGAAGCACATTAGACATGTGATAAATGTATGTCATACGATTGTCATTCTGTTCCTTTTCCACAGAAATGCTCAACTTCATCTGGATTTGGTGATTCTGTTCTGTGAACAGGATGACTGCTTAGTTTGTGTATGTCAAAGAAAAGAGGTACAAATATTTATGAATGGAATTCATTCATAGAATTAAAGCATTTACTGAACTTTAAATGAAGTTTTATGCCTTTTTGCTACTTTACCAAGCCGGTTATCTTTATCTCTTAAGTTAATGCGGAGGAATATCTGAAGTAGCTGGGGTAAACCATGAAAAATGAAGACTTGGGTTCACACGTTGATTTTGACTGTTGTTCTGATAGTGTGTGATTCCTCCACGGAGCCTGCTGGGGTCTGATAGAGCTGCGTTCGGTTGGATGTCATGTCCAGCGTTACTTCTGGAACAGTGCAGAGTCAGTAGAATGGTTTGGATTTCATTTATTTTCTTAGAATATGGCTGTTACGTGACTGAACATCTCTGTCTTTTGTATTTGTAGTAAATCATCTGAAGTTTGCCTTGTTGGTGCTCTGTTTCAGAGTGTCAGAATGACTGGAACAAGTTCAGTCTATTGTGGGTTATGAGTCAATATCTGCCTAGCCCACATTTCTGCCTTCATTATATTGGAAGCAGTGCCTTGTTTCCCCCTTTTTTGTCTCAGGTTAATGTCTGTGAACCTTGGGTACATGTGTGAAAAGAAAGTATCTTCCAGTTTGGAATGACATGAGGAAAATGAAAGGCTAAGAAAAAAGGAAGAATTTTCTATGAAATGTTTTGGCTTTTCCATTTTCATTAATCTATTAGAATGAAAGTCCAAGAAATCACAGTAAGATGACATCTCATTCACTAATCAGGTAATCAGAGAGGGAAGGGGTAATGGACACAATTTTATTTTCTGAATATGCAAAGGAAGAACAGCATTGAAAGATTAAGTTCATATCTATTTCAAACAGTAGGTACATTTTTAGATTAGACAGGATTATATCACTGCAAGACTAGTGATGACTCTTGCTTATTTTCAGTTCTATATTTGCTTCCCTTATATGCCATTTAATAGGCAAGACCCTCAAAATTTTTTCTACAGCTGAATCACAAATCGTGAAACTCCTTTTTCCACACTAATGCTGATTTGCCGTGTTGTTAATTGCTCATCAAGCTGCTCAGTTCTCCGATATCTCTTTTCTCAGATGTGCTTTGTTACTTCAGCCTTTAAAGCCTGTTGGTCAACTTGTGCAACCAAGATAGGGATTCCAAATATGTTTGGTTAAATGTACAAAATTTGCTTTAGACGATTGATTGTGGCTATGCTTTTAGTCACACTAAGAGAGCAGTATTTCTGACTACTTATACTTATGTACATGATGCATTGGGCTGCAGGGACTTTATTCAGAGACTTCATCTTTTCTTCCCTGCCTATTTCTGCTGAGATAAGGAGCTGATAAAATTAACCTTGGCCCCAGCTGACCAGGTCTCCATACCATAAATCAGACAGATTTAACATTCAATTTATTCTTAAGTTCTTCCTCTTAAGAGGTTCACTAAAAGTTATATCCAAGTAGGTGAGATTGAAAGTAACCAGTCCTAGGGCTGCAGGAGATGACATTTATAGTGACGTAATGACCCTTTTATGGTTCTTTTCTCCATCAATACAAAATACTCATCTCAGAGTCTGGTTAATGAACTTTCACTTTTTGATATATCCTGTATTGCAAGAAAATGTTTTCACTCAAAACATCCATTCTACCTAGCAGGTTGTTTTCTGAGGGCATATAGAGGATGGGATAAATTGCCATACTGACTGCTGGAGAGCTCTTTGCCTTGGTGCGCTGGAAAGGATGAAATTATTGACTTCATATCTTTATAAATTTATATAGTAAGCTAAGGTACCTTAAATCACAGTGTGGACTTCTTATTCTGAGGTGAGGTAACTTGGATTTGATGTTCCTTAAGCTTTCTTTCCAAATGCCCTGTCATAACCTCCCAAAGTGCAAGCTTCTTGCATATATATATGAAGGAGTTGTGCTCACTCTCTCCCCTGCTGATCTCATGGCACATTTGATCCAGCAGAAATCAGACAGTAAATGCAAAAGCTTGTAGTGTTTACTACTTAAATTTTCTCAGCTCAGTATTGTGTCACCATCTTTAATAGTTGCTCGGAGTCTTAAGAACAGTTTTCAGTAGAGGTCATACTGTAATTAGCATCAGACAGATTAGAGTGGCTTATTATAATTGTCGTCTGAGAGTTGTACTATAATCCCTTGAAATACACACGAGATGATAATACTGAAATATACTGTGGTGAAACCATGCTGTTACACAGACTTCAAAATGTAGTCCTGTACTCTGTAAGTGAAAGGGATAAAAGGAGATACAAGAAGGATAGGGAAGGAGTGTTGTATGCAATTGAGCAGTAGTATAGTGATGTACTAATATGAATCCAAGCTGAAAAATTTGGAACTTCTGTGAAGATGTGACAAATGTGAAGTATGCTTTGGAAATAGTGAATTCTTCAGCATGGATAGATGAATAACTCTCTATGTATCCAAACCCTATGTGCCCACCCTTGTCTTCATGCAGCACCATCCAAAATCCAAATCCAGTATCTGAGAGCATAGTACAAATGCTGCTTGAATTCTGGCTGTGCCCACTGCCCTGTGCAGCCTGCTCCATGCCCACTGCCCCCTGGGGCAGAACCGTTCCCTAACCCCCAGCTGCCCCTCCCCTGACACAGCTCCATGCTGTTCCCTCGGGCACTGTTGTCACAGAGAGCAGAGCTCAGCACTACACCTCTGCTCCCTGTGAGGAGCTGCAGCCACCATGAGGGCTCTCCTCAACTCCTGTGCTCTGAGCTGAGCAAACTTCTCAGCCACTCTTCACACACCTTGCCCTCCAGATCCCTCACCATCTTTGTATAGTAATTTCCAACAGTTAATAAAATATTATTTAGCAAAAGAAAAATAAATCATTTCTATGTCAAGAATACAGTAGAGTTTTTTTGTTTTTTTTTTTTTAACTAAGCTACTTGGGAGAATCGAAATTTAAGGGAGCAGCAATTTGCTGCGTGTGGATGGTGCTGAAGACAGTGGATGTGCAGAGTCCTTCAGCTAAATTCTAACAACAGCAGGCAGTCTCCAGGATCCCCTGTCTAGCTCTAACTAGAAGGCAAATTTCTGCCTGAGGTGGCACCTGGCACTGACCATTTGTCATGTAATTAATAGGAAAATAGTGTATTTATTCCTTAGACTTCATGATGTTTTCTTAAAATATTCACCTCATGTTGAAGTCCCTCCCAGCTGCTTGTCCTTCCCTTTCCTTGCCTCGTGCTCTCTGACTTGAATTTGTGTTTGAGCTGTTTTCTTGTTTTGTGTCCTCAAGCTGGAGTGTTCTACATAGGAATAACAAGAGTTCCTCTCGCTTCTGTGTTATGTATTTGAACTTCAGTAGCTGAATTTGAGGTAGACTAGTGGCTTACTTTTTAAGCTAGTGCAGGTGAGGAAGGCAGAAGCGCAAGGGGGTAAATCATAACAACGTACTGAAGGGAGAGAAAGAGAATAATGGGATGATGAAAGGCAAAACATTCACTGAAATGAGTTTCTAAAAAAGCAAAGAATGCATGTGTGTGTGGTGGAGAGGGAATTGTCTCAAAAAGCTCTATTTGTTCCCTGGAGACTCCCGTGTGCTGTAATTGAGCCAACATGTCAAAGTGAAGTATGTGGTGAGCTTTGGGAATGGGGGAAAACTGCTTCTTTACACATGCAGGACTTGGATGAGCCCATTCTTACAGTGGTAATAAGCACTCTGCTTTTGCATTGCTGAAGCTACAACGCAGCAGAATAGATGTGCAACCAAGCTCTGTAGCCTCTGTTTCTCTAAGATCTGCTTTAAATCTTTCTCTGGTTGGGAAGCTGGGAATAATTGGCTTTGACTTTGCTTCTGTTGTGAAAGTGAATGAAGGTGATGAACAGAGGGGAGGATGACTGAACTGCTATTGAGATATAGGCAGTGCAAGCTACAAGGACCTCCCTTGTTTTAATGGTTCTTGAATCTCCAAGAAACAAAATGTGTGTCTTAAAAAATTCTCAGGTTGATGGAATGGTTTGAGGATATACTGGCTTTTGTTTAGTTTCTCTATTTCTGTGTTATAAATGGATGGGAAGTAGTTGCAGCCTTTGGCTGTGTACTTCATACATGATGCTGCACTGGCAGCTCCTTCCTTGGCCATGGCTCACTGCAGCTTCGCCCTAGGACTTCAAATGAACTCGAAAATCTTTAAAACTAATCTTTCCGTGCTAACAAGCTAATTTTGTCTTGATTGTTTTTTTGTAGAATCTTTACCTTTGGCGCTTTCATATTTTATAAATCATGCTTACTGATGTATTTGAAGTTCTGATTGTTTCCATAGTGACAGCAATGGCAGAAACCTGCGAAAAGAAGGTGACAGCATTGTCGTTTCAAGACTAACTGCTTTATGGAGGAATGGTTGGGGGCTTGGGTTGGGAATATATAGTATATTTCTCCAAGCAGTCACAGAATATTTGGGAGTAGCTGAATAAACTTGGAGGTCAGAGAAAAAGAGGCATCGGGACAGAAGAACTGATCTGGTATTTTGGCTCTCACTATGTGGGGAAGCAGTGAACAGAAGGTCAGCATAAAAAATCTGTTGCTTTCAGCAATGACGGTTATGAAATTCTGAAATGCAGAAAGCTGCAGTGTACAAATTACCTTCAGAGAACAGACAGAAGTTAACATGCCTGTGAGACAATGTGTGTAACACAGCTTTGTTTAATTTCTCTTTTCCAAATTCATCACCTAAGTGTAGGAAGCTTTTAGCATTAGAAATTAGACACTTACAAAGCCATTAGTGAGAGCTGCAGCCTTCTTTTTTTCCTCTGGTAAAATCACCTGTCTAATTTTATTTTATGTGAAGCAAGGCTTTATCCTCTTTCATTACACATTGCATTACCATGTTTGTCAGTAAGACAGCTTTAGAGAATGCAAACATTTGATGAGAACCTTCTCTGTGGCTGCGTTTTGCAGGAGAGCTGAGCCCCCCTCCCGTGTCTCCTTGCAGCAGGTGTTGTTGCTTCTGTCTGCACTGTGGTCACTGGAAGCAGTTGACTGAATTATAATGCAATGTTTCTTCTATCAGCTCAGGCAAGCGGGAGGAGATGATGAGAGAGATGCATATAAACAGTGTTAAATATTTTCTTTCAGGGACTACCCTTTTTCACTGAAGCACTTGTTAGCATTCAAAGTGCCCTTTTCCTCCCACCGCCACAGTGGAGTTTGGGACTTGGAGCCCATGTAGCTCTGCCTGGGAAGAGCGAGTCAGGCGGTACCCATCTCCGGGTGGCAGGCACATCTCTGGCCCTGGGGAAATCAAGCAGGCTGAAAGTAAGGCACAGGTGCTACACTCCGATTTAACACACTGTTAAATCCAGATCTCTTATGCCTTCCAGCCAAAATATGGCATCATACTGTAAACTGAGTTTATGTTGCATCTTATTTCACTAGGGAAGAGAAGCAGGCAGCTGGGAACTTGCATTGCCTTGAAAGTTACAGAAGTTACTCATTTGTCAGTGCCTTAGGTCACATCTGCAATGTGTTCTTGCATTATTTTGGTATCTTGGGAGTGGAGGTGAGTAAAAATATGTAATTTATAGTTCTACTTCTTATTTATCTGCAACATTTTGCACAGCTGGCAGGTTGGGAAGTGTTTGAGCTTGCTTTTTCTGTTTCGTACCAGCCAGAATCATTGTGTGAAAAACTAGAAAATAGTTCAGAAATCTTGGGATTTGTTATTTGTAGCAGAAAGGCTGAACTAAATCGTGCCATCTGCTCTAAATGCCCTCTTATTTGCAGAATGGTACAAAATTAAATGAAGTCAGTTTCTTCTTAAGAGAAGTTCATTTGTAGATAATTAAGCTGTTGAGATTCTGATTTAGTACTAAAGCAAGAAGATTGGTTAGGATTTCTTCTCTCCATTCATCTGCCCGCACCCCTCAATAAAAAACAGTTACTTTTTGCATTGCTTGCACTTGTATAGATCTTTAAGGTGCAGCTTAGTTCTGTGCTTTAAGTCGTGTATTGTGTCCCAAGTGTATATATTGTATAGCACTTGTATTTCAGTTTCAGTATGAAATTTAGACAGAAACAGACATTGAGACATGTTTCTGTCATATGAAACCTTTATCTTGTTTCTCTGTCTGTAAGATTCACTTCTTGCAATTTTCAGTCTTATCTCTCTTAAAATCATGAAATAGCTTTTTTTTTTTTTTTGCACTGTTAATAATAATAATTAGAGCTGATACATTTGCATTGATGCCTCTGCTACTTGTAGCAATACAGCTTTATTTGCAGAGGTATCATGGAGTGCTTAATCTGGTTTGCAGAACCTTTGTATCTTAGACAGACTGCATAAAATCCAAGAGGAAATTCTGGAAAAAAAAATCAAAATAAAGACACCAACTACTCTATTGTAAATTTACCCATTAAGGATGTGGATCATGTAGATTTGGATAATGTTATATTCATTTCTTGAAGTAAAACCTTCCCTTAAGTCATGGAAAAACGTCTGCAAGGAAAAAGGCGTTTCTTACACATCTTTTGCTCCCAGTTCCAATTGCAGGCAGCTGTCTGATTTATACTCAATGAAAACAACTAATTGTGCCCTTGTAAGGGCACCATTCAATTTTCACTTTAAAGGAGTGAATATTTACTTGTTTAGAAACATTTGTGTGTAATACTGAAAGCCTTTACTGAGGATACAAGATTTCAGAGATCAAAACACAAATGCCATGAAGCTGTTCCTTCACACAGGTCTGCTTCTCCGTGGGTCATTCGTGTTTAGTGCTATCGCATGTTACTGGCTAACAGATTTGGGTGACTCTGTCTGTTGCTTTAGCTAACAAATAGCTAAATAGCTAATGCTAATTGTTAGGGCAGTGGTAGTGGTTTTCTGTTCTTCTCTTGTGAGATATTTAGTGTGACTGCATTTATTCCTTTTTTTCCTAAAGTAAGGAAAAGATAGTTTATTGAATACAATCTGATACTTTATGAAAAAGTTTTTAAAACACTCAAAAAGGAAAAAAAAAAAGGATTTAACTTCAAGTGTTTTTTAAAAAATTTGATCTCATCGGATTCACAAGATCTTTACCCTTACAGAAGCCTAATAAACTAATACTGATTCTTTTGAAGACATTTTTAATAAACCATTGTTTTAGGTTCATTCTGTGGCACACCTGTGGTTGGTGATACACTGGAACATGTTGCCCAATGAGGTTGTGAATGCCCAATCCCTGGAAGCATTCAAGGCCAGGCTGGATGGGGCTTTGAGCAACCTGGTCTACAAGCAGGGCAGTTGGAACTACCCAATCTTAAACATCCTTTCCAACCCAAACCATTCTATGATCTAGTATCATTAGAGAAGTCCATCCCTTTCCTTTTGGGGCTGTGTCTCTAAAGTGGAATGTGTGGGAAATGGGAAATTCAGTGGTATGATGATGTGTTCTTTTGTTGTTTAATTGGGTCAGCTCAGTTTGTGTACTCTCTGGCTGTATTCATTCATACCTTGAAATGACTTATATTGAGAATAGCTCAGAGATATTTGTGCTATGGTTGTCAAATTAGATAAAGATTTGTTGGATTTCCAGAATGCTGTCCTTAGAATTTTTGAGCTCTGGATTTCTTGTAAACCATGTGCTCATAAGTTTAAATTAATATATATGAATATTTCACATGGATTAGAAATTGTCTTTAGAGGTGTATGAGCCAGAAGCATTGCTTTTTTTTTGCACATGGCATTCAGTGGGATAGCAGTTAGACCTGGGTGGACATTTCCAAACTTGTGCTTTTTGCCCTGTCACTTTGATAAATGTGTCATTATTCTGGGGCTGAAGTGTTCTGGTTTATATGAAATGAGGGCATCGAGGACCGCAACAGCTTAACAGTCAGCACTGACCTGTGGGTGTCAGGCACGGCTGCCTTGCCAGTTGCACTGCTCCTCTGGTTTTTTGCTAGTGTTTTTTGCTGTTGTGTTAATTCATTGTGTAGTCTCACTTTCTATGAGTGTTTGTGGATACAAAATATTTGGCTGAATGAGCTTTCCCTCAAGATCGTGAATGAGAGCAGGGGAGTATTTGATTCCCACTGTTTCCACATGCCATGTGAGTTATTCTGGGGCTGGGATATGTCTCCATTGTATTAAAATACCTTTCCAGAAATCTTTGCACAGACACTAAATTCTGTCTCTGTTTGTGCTCTGCTGATAAGGTAACACAAAATCTATCATATTTGCTAGTTTTTAATTCTGTTTCTTTCCTTGATGTGTAACAGGACTGTTTACCTTGTCCTTTTAGTATGCTACTTCAGTGAATTACTGCAGTAAAACGTTCTGTTGCTAAATAATAGCACTGCTATGGTGTAGTAACTTCAGTTGTTAATTCTCTTGGTAAGCATAAAGATGTTTTTCAGAGCAGACATCTGCTTGAAAAAAAAAAAAAGTGAGTTTAGTTCTGGGTTCGCAGTTGTTGCAAATGAAGTCCTGTTTGTTCCCGGAGCAGGTGCACTGGGCTGTCATGTCAGTCCCACCAGCAGCTCTCTTCTGGTTCTGTGCCCTGTAATGCTGTGGCCAGTCAGGACGGTGGCTTTTGTAACATTGACAGCTGTGTGCAGACCACCAAACTCGATCAGAACCAAAGTCAGCTTCGTTCTCAGCCAGCCTGAAGCTATTGCTGGATTCCAGCTACTATTCTAGTGTGACAGACACACATGGCAGGCAGTGCTTTGAATGCTGGCTGCACAGTACTGTTTATTCTTCTGTTTGGGAAGCTGGGTGAGACCCTGGTTCTGTGTGGGCATGCCTCCCTCCACACTTTGGTACCTCTCTGCAGGGTGCCTTGTGGTGCTAGCTTTAGTCTATTTACTGCAGATTCATTTCCAAACCATAGATCTTCTTGGTGATGCACATCTATGTTCCCTTCCTGCTGGCTGTAGGAAACTACGCTATGGGACACCATGGTTGATATGACTCTGCTCTTGGAATTTTTTTTTGCATATTTCTCAATATTGGTAGCACTGTGGTTAGCATCTTCCCACTTGCCTAAACTACACTGCTGGAATGGATCAGGGGGACCACTCCTTTTCCTTTGGTGCGGTGTTTGAATCACAAGAGGACAAGTGTATGATATTAGTAGACAGCAAGTCTTTGAAGTACATTGGAATCAACTTCAGAGAGAAAGAAAATCCCTTCCCTGAGCTGCAGATAAACAATAATGCTTTCAAACCTTGAAGAGGATCAAGGTGAAGTTGAGCGAACAGCAAGTGCTGAGGAGATGATCCTGCTTTGTGACAAGTGGCAAAAATACTGTTTTTCCCTTTTTAGCTCCCACAGACAAAGCAAAATAACGTACTCTAAAATTGCTCTATGAAACAGTAAGTTTTCTGTTTTAAATATCCTTATCTTAATTTATATGGGTGAATATATTTTAAAACAAGAGTGGAAGTGCCTTGTTGGGATTCTGAAATATCTTCAAAAGCAAGTGAAAAGAGCTAAATTAATCTGTGTGGATACATTTCGCTGCAATTTTTTGCCTATTTAGACTTGGAGGAAGCTGACAACTTCCAACTGCTGTGTGTCACTCCCAGTTTAGTTTGGTTTTGGCTGGGATAGAGAATGGCACAGTCTCATTTCTCTTCCTCTTGTTAAACCGCTGAGAAGAGAAGGAAACTACTTCTAGACCATGCACCTCATGTGTGTTTCAGAAGGTAGATGTGTTCCTCTCTACCTAAGGTAAAGGAGCTCTTGGCAATTTGTGTTGGAGAGCAATAGAAAATTGTGGCAGCAGTGGCTAGGATTGTTCCCTCAGAGGTTGCCGCTTGTTTTTAACAAGATTCTGAGTCTTAGAATGATTTTATTCAGTTTTTAAATGGCTGATAGATAAAGACTGAAGTTCAGTGGCTGGAGCTGTGTATTAACACGCCATGTGGGTAGCAGCAATGTCACGAGTGGTAAATAAGGACTTCTGTAAGAACTGGAAAGCTGTGTCTCCAAAATTGAAATAGGAGCAATGGAAGCAAAATTGGTAGTTGAAAAAAACGTAATTTTTAACATACTTGCTGACACTGTTGGGAGAATTCAAAGCAACTCTGCAGATCACCTTTAACACAGAGCCAACCATATATATAAGGCTATTAAAAAGTACCACACAACAGTCTGTCCCATATACAATACCATAGTGAGAACAAACATGGGATTGAGAGGCGGTGGGTTTGGGTGGGGGAGGGAGGTTTAAATATGTCCTTTGGGAAAGAATCTGTGTAAAGAATTGAGAAAGAAATAAGATGGCAGCAGCAGCAGCCAGGATTTGCAGAGCTTTTCAGCCCTTTGTTTGGTTATCTTGCATAAGTGCTTTAGCCAGAGACTCTTTCAGTAGCTGCATGGGGCCGGCTTGGAACACAAACGTGCATGAATCCAAATGTAATTTCCCTGTTGTGCACATTCTGGCTGTGACAGCTCAAGTTATGAATGTAAAATAGCAGAAAAAAAGTTCAGAAGGTGGCCGGGCCTGAAATGTTAATAAGAACTGAATTACCCAGAGCTCCTGTAAGCTCAGTAAAGGTTCTGCTTGGATTTTAAGTCTAGCTACTTCTTCGTTTCATTTTGGTGTGCTTTGGAATGGAAGAAATAGCCTGTGTGTCTGTGCCCCTAGGTGACTGAGTGCAATAGAAGTAGCGTTCAAGCATTTGCTTCCAGACGAGATGTGAAGCAGGCAGAGAGGTGATGTTAATTCTCTGAAGAAGTCGGTGGTCGGTGCTGGCACAGAATGAGCCAGTGCTGGTGCTCCCGTCTGTAGAATTGAAGTGCTGCCCAGGGAGCAGCAGTGTCTCTTTCCATTCTGACAGTTCTCTTCTCTGTGGAACACTCACCCCAGATCTGCCACTTTCCCTAATTCCCAGCATTCAAGATGCATTTGTCTTTCTGTAGAAGAAGGGATTTCCTCCTCTCCATGAGTGTGCTGCTCACAGAAGAAGCACCTCACTCTGATTGCGAGACAGCTTGTCTGGGGGTGTGCAGCAAGGAAAGGATTTTTCCCCCTCCTACATGCAACTTGCACAGCAAAGAGAGGTTACAAAGTTTACAGCTTTCCCTACTTCTTCTGCATCAGTTTTCCCCTGTGTCTGTGCTCTCACTCTCCCTTTCCAAGCTCCTTCCATCCCGTGTTACCATGGAGAATGAAATGCCAGTCCCATTCAAGTTGTCGGCTGAATAGGTTTTGAGGTTGATGGATGGTGAGAATCTCTTATCCCTCCTTCTCCAAACACCGCCCCTGCCTGGTTCTTGACATTTCACTTGCCAGAGACTGGCAGTCCGGGAGAAGGGACTGAAAAGGAGGCTGGCAGTGTCCTGCTGCGATGCTCTTTCAGTTCCTTGGATGAAATCAGCAGCTGTGAGAAGGTCTTAAGGACTTTGGTGCACAGCCTTGTCCTCAAGCTGTGTGAGGCATGAATGCTCACTTGAGTGCGTGCTCCTGCTTCCCCAGAGCTCCCAGGGAAAGAAAATTCAAACGAGGCTCTTTCTGCTGCTTGTGGCTCTGTTTTGAGGGGTGACACGACCTCTGCAACTTGAAAGGGAAAGGTAAGGAAGGAATAGATACAGTGCATGCTCTAGCATAACCTATTTCTCTCGTATATATACATCTTTTAGACTTCATTGTAGTACTGCATCCCGTGAGAAGTGGAGTGTCGTGGCTGCTGTCTGACTCGTGTTCTGTCTGTGATGCTGCTGTTAGTGGGGGTCTGAGTTTAGTGTGGTCCTGCAGTCCCCGCATGTACTGGATGCCCACTCACAGCCTTATTACCACAGGGTCAGAACAACATTCAAAATAGGGTACTTTTAATAACAAATATGTGGAGCTGTAGATTTAACAGGCCCAGAGTTGGGATGTGTTGCTGAGGGTACTGCTGAAGTGCATGAAATGGAGCTGTAAAGCAGTACAATCAAAATGATAGTGCTGTAAAATTGCACCAATTATACTTCTTTTGTTGTGATTTATTACTTTTAATGCAAGATGACGATGGCTTAGCAAGGGATCTGGAGAATTGCAGTTTCTTGTGAAAGTCTGAAGCTCGTCCGGTGTACTGGAGGAGTAGTTTTGCCTTGTGGCCACCTAACAGAGTTTGGGTGAAGGGGCTGCCTGGTGTTAATTTGTTTTGTGTGTGGATGTCACTTCTGGAAGTAGTGGTTGGAATTTAAATTCAAACATTTTTCAAACTGTAAGCGTTCTGTGAACATACACTGGTTGGGAGAGGGAAAATATTTCTGTGACCTTTCAACAAAAAGCTGCTCTGTCAGGAGCAAACCAGGGCAGGAATCACTGCAGGTGATCAGGGATGGAATTCCAATGTAGGATTGTATGCACAGAATTGTTCTGGGTGCTCTTGAAAAGCTGTGCTGTACCTGATAGGTCGTTTGAACTCTCTGTCAGTGCCTCTCTTCCAAGTGTCACAGTGATAAATATTTCTGTACCAAAGTATGAATAGCCTTCTCTATGTTCCTAAACTGGCAAAACAAATACATCTTCCCATGGTACCACCAACAGCTTTTGCATCTGTCTGAGCTTTGCAAGAGTTCGCTTTTCGTTTGATGCTTTATGTGCTGTTTGTTGTTGGATTGTTGTCTCCCTGCTGGAGCTTTCCTGCAGTGAGGTTGTTTTTCCTGTTGTGTGAGCCACTTCCAAAACGCTCTTGGGCTATCGGTTTGGCCACTGGTGTGTTAAAAGGGAAACTTGCCATTGCTGCATCAGAGACACGTGTGTGTGTGTGAATATATATAAAATAAAAGATATGAATATACCATAGTATTCTTCGGTTACTTTATTGTAACGATCATAATATGTTTTTTTGTCACAAAGCTCATTAGGAATATTTGAGCCAGATGCGTGCATAGTTGTCCCTGGATCAGCTGAGGTTTGTAGTCAGCACACAGGACTTTGGTTTCTGCTTTGAAACCGGTTGGCTGTGCTACTGAAAAAAATAAAATAAAATGAAAGCAGACTTTCAAAAATACACTGTTGAAGCAGCTTCTTTTCACCATCAAATATGTCACCCGTGTCAGATGGAGTTGAGAAAGAGTGATACAGGGAAGAAAAGGGGGTGGTCCTTTGGGACACGGAATGATACTGTGGTTTGGGATTAGCTTCCTAATAGGCACTCAGCTTCATATTGCCATTCATAAGGGGTGGGGGAAAGGATGAGCAGCTGTTTTATTGCGGCGATTTTGAGGAAGCTGAGGCGGCATGAGCATCAGGGCTGGGGTATGCGTTTCATTTTATTCTGCTAACTTGTGGGGTTTTTTAATTTAGATACCGCCTTCTCTATACAAAAAATATACTCCGACCTGTTGTTGAGTTTGTGTGAGTTGAAATCCCCAACCTTTTTCTTTCACTCTGTTTGTGAAGATCGTTACATTAATAATTTTGGAGATTGTCAAAATTTTTTCCGGATATTTCTGACAGATTTCAGCTTTTGAAAAAAATCTTCCAGTTTTGAACAGGGATGTACTGAGATTCAGTTTGCACTCTGAAATGCCTCTTCTTTTCCCCCTTCCAAACTGGCCTTTTCTTTTTTTGTTTATTTTATTTTCCCCGATGAGAACTGGCTTGACTTTACAGCATCAAAAATAACAGGAAATTTTATTATTAGGATGCTTCTGGTAGCTTCCCTGCTTCATTCCTTCTGACCTTTGGTTATATTATTCTTGGAAAAAAATGTTTATGTCCCACTCATTTTAGATTCGGAGTTGCAAAATAGCAGTTTTGTAACTTCTCCTCTGTAAATGTCAGTCAAATGTGTTATGGTTTCCAAGATTTTCATGAATATAGTGTGGTTACTATTAACCACCAATGGAGACATTTTTAGTCATACTTAGAGATGCCTTCTGGCTTCAGAAATTGGTGTTGAGGTGGTGGCTGTTGCGGTGCAGTGGTCCTTTCTGGCACTTACAGTGCCCAAAGGATGACTCCTTCTGGCACCCTGTGTTAGTGTATGGTTGTCTCTATTTTTCCAGAGACAAAATGCCCTAAGTTGTGCAGCTATGGAAATTCTGAAGATTTTGCTCTTTGCCTTAAGTAAGTTTGGATTATTGAGGTTAGTTCTCTTACCCACTCTTTCTTTCTTTAATTCACTTGTTCATAATTCTGCAGTAGCTTGAAACACCTGGGACCCACCCTTTATATTGTATAAGACACAAACATGAAAAGCAAAGCAGCCAGATATTACGTGACTTAATGTCAACTTCAGCTACGTATTCAAATCTCGAGTGCCTTCCTGAAGCCTCAGAAATAAGCTGGTTTTGAAAATGCAGCAAAACAAATGGATTCCAAAATGACAGTGTTGTTCCCTTTCATGGGACTCAGTGAATTCCCATCGCTGAATTTGTTGGGGCTTCCACAACCTCTCTGCAACACAGAGTCACTGATTCCGATGAGTTTGTCACAGTGAGGGATGTAGGCAGCCCTTTGAGTTCACGTGCCTGGAATCTTTGACTCTAGGAATTACTGTTGCACATAAATGATATTTTTGGACAAACAAAAATGGCAGTATGAGGAACAGCAGCAGATCGTGATGCTGCATCCATCAGCAAGGGAGATTGAGGAACGTCTTACTGACGTGCCTGCTCTGCCTCACAGGAAGAGAATCGTTCCGTATTTCTAATTAAGCCCATCTAACAGATTGCCAGCTAAGTTCTTGTTTAATGTGTTTAAATAACATCTCAATTAATGCTACAGCTAGTTTGAACAGAAATAAAGTAAATTTGTCAAATGTATTATTCTAGCTTCCTTATTATCTGTCAGTGTAATGTCTGTGACGATGACTGCCTGAGCGTGTAGAGGACTTAGTAATTCTGCAGGAAAATGCTGCACCGAGGAATTGTTGCACTAAGCCTAGGAAAATTTGCAGGATGATTTGACTGTTCTTCGGTTGTTTATTATTTGTAATCCTTGTTTTCATATTGCATTCCTGTTTCACTGCAATTGTCCCTTAGCAGAAATGAAGATATTTAATATATTTTTTTCTGAATTTTACCAGCATTATCTGGGACTTTGGTCTGTCTCCTCCTTGCCTTCTACTGCTTACCTCTGCCCTAAACATGCTGGTTTTTCCCTGCAGTCGTTCCCAACCATGCTTTTGCTGCCATCAGCTTTCCCTCCTCCTCTCCTATCTAGGCAGTAGCCAGAGCTGTGTTGTTCTGTTATCTCGCCCTGAAGCCTTTGGCTGCTCTGTACTTGCAGACAGCTGGAGGGAGGTCCAGCTCCAGACCTCCTCCTGTTTGCTGCATGTTCTACTTCCCCTCATCCTCGGTGAATCAGTGCCTAGCTTTCTGCTTCAGGCTTTCCCAGCCAGCACGACAAGGGTCTGACCTCATTTGCTTCAGTTTTACTCCTGTCCGCTGCTGCTCAGTGCCGAGCCAGCGCGAAGGGATGTGGCTTTGTTCGCTGCAGCTGGGAAAAAGCCCTGAGTGGAGCAGGGCTGCTTGCCCACATTGCTGAGAAGACGATTCTTCACTCGCTTATGGACTTAAATACTGTAAAATGACTTTCTAGCTTCCTACCTGCTCTGGTCAAGTGGGTTTTTAAGCCCTGTGTTACAGGCTGGTCTGCATGCAAAGAATGAGGTCTCCACTCACTCACTCTCTTATCTCAAGTGTCATTTACTAGAATCTCTCTACCTTTTGCCTCCTGTAAAATGTAAACTGAATTACAGGCGTATAATTAAATCAACATATTAAGTGCATGAGGAATAAGAGGCAGTGGGAATTTCGATGGCCCAATCCATAGCAGGAATATTAAGATCTATGATGCCAGGTATTTAAGCTATTTTTCTAGTGCATTGAGAGCACTGATTGTGTAATAACAATTTCCAGCTGAGACAAAACATGTTTCTGTGCTAGGTCAGCGCAGCAGGAGATCATTTCCCCTCACCTGGCAGAGCTGCTGCTCTATAAACCATGTGGCTGCTAGTTAAAGGCTCAGGTGTGCAGCAGCAATGTTCCTCTGGGATGGGAGGAATTGGAATAATTGGTCAACACTTCCGAGGTTTTGACTGGAAAAACATGGCAGTTTCAGGTATCAAAGTGAATCGAGTTCACCTTCAGCAAGTTTGCTGTTGACACCAAGCTGAGTGGTGTGGCTGACATGGTGGAAGGAAAGGTATGCCATTCAGAGGGACCTCAACAGACTTGAAAGGTGGGCCTGGATGAACCTAGTGAGGTTCAGCACAGCTAACTACAAGGTTTCGTGCTTGGGCCAGAGGAATCCCAGGCATTTATTCAGACTGGAAGGAGCAGTCCTTGAGAGCAGTCCTGCAGAGAAGGACATGCGGGTCCTGATGGGTGAAAAACTTAACATGAGCCAGCAGGGTGATCTTGCAGCTTGGAAAGCAAATGGCATCTTGGGCTCCATCAGAAGAGAGGTGGCCAGCGTAGACAGGGAGGTGATTGTCCCTCTCTGCTCTGCTCTGTGAGGTCCCATCTGGAGTTCTGTGTCCAAGTCTGGAGCCCCCAGTACAAGAAAGACAGGGAGCTATTGGAGAGGGTCCAGAGGAGGGCCACAAAGATGATCAGAGGGCTGGAGCACCTCCCCTACGAAGACAGGCTGAGGGAGCTGGGCTTGTTCATCCTGGAGAAAAGAAGCTGTGGGGTAATCTGATTGCATCCTTTCAGTACCTAGAAGGATCCTATAAGCAGGAAGGGAGTCAGCTCTTTGAAAAGTTAGGTAACAGCAGGACGAGGGGAAATGGTTTTAAGTTGACATAAGGAAGATTTTGAGTGGATGTCAGGGGGAAGCTCTTTACTATGAGAGTGGTGAGGTGCTGGAACAGGCTGCCTGGAAAGATTGTGGATGCTCCATCCCTAGAGGTGTTCAAGGCCAGATTGGATGGGGCCCTGAGCGACCTGGTCTAGTATTAAATGGGGAGGTCAGTGGCCCTGCCTGTGACAGGGAGTTGGAGATTCATGATCGCTGAGGTCCCTTCCAGCCCTGGGACATTCTGTGATTCAGGTACTTCTACTTTTGTGTGTAGTCCTTGTCTCAGTCACACTGTTTCATACTTTATGCTTAAAATCACTTCGGTCAGTGTTGGGGATCTATTTTCTGCCTGAGTTTTTGTGGCTAAACATTATGCACGTAGTATTGGTATTTGCATTTTGTCTGGATGCAGAACATTGGATTCTCAGAGATGAGAAATTTTATTTTGTTCTTTTTGCATTATACATAACAACTGAAGTTGCTGTCATCTTGCCATCACCCACATTTGGATCACAAAATGAAAATGAAAAATGGTGAAACAAAATATAACATGGGAAGCATGATGAGAAGTAGATTAATCTCTTTAATGTAAATACTGTTCCCTCTAACCCTGGATTTCTGAGTAGATTTTTGATGCCAGTTTACCATGAAGATGTGGATCAGCAAGCTAACGAGGGATGTAGTCAAATTAGGGTAGAGCATGAGAGAGGCCCCTTGTCATCAGATGGGGTTGTGTAGTGTATGCCTCTAAACCAGCTGCTGGCTGTTTCAGATTTGTCACCCATGAAATCCTCTTTTTTAGTCTTGATCCAGAGCGGTGGTCTGCCTAGTCTGATTATTGTTTGTTGATGGTGTATTGCTATTCCCTAGCTGGGATGCTGCATTTTTGCTGTGACTGAGAGCAAAAGGATAAAAGTAGGAGGAGGGATTACTGAAAGGGGTATTTCCTTCTATTTTAAGTAAAACTTAGCATTTTTATCACCACTGGAACACTGCAGAAGAAACAGGAGAGCACTAAGCTGATGAAATGCATGTCAGTACCAGAATTTTCCTCCAAAAGCAAGTAGTCTGGAGAGACCATGGTCTGATGGTGTAGGACATTCTCTAGGCAGCCTTCATATCTCCTGCCTTCCCCTCTTGTCTGTACAGTAAGATGCTGTTTTGTGAAAGGTGATCTCAGACCATGCTTCTGGAAAGGTCAGTGTTACTCTCATTTCCCACAGTTCTGGCATTTCTGTCTTGCTTTGGTTTCTGAAATTAGGCAGCTGTAAGGTGCATTCGATCAGCTCGTAAATCTGACCGACTGATAATCATTTTTTGGTGGATTAGTTATTTGGATCAGCATGCTGTGAAAAGCTGGGGATGTGGGCCGACCTGTTAGGCTGGTAGCCACCAGCACTGACTTAGGCTCCTTGTGAAACTGTGCCCTGCAGATGTTAAGTCTTCTCTGGAGTACTCTTTGGGGTACCTGACTGAACGCTGAGTAGTACTGTCTTACAGATACGTACAGGACAAGCTGCAGTTTCTTCTCCTATAAGCAGTATCTCAGTTTGGCCTAATAACTGTGTGCATACATGTGAGTTGTGACGTCTTCTTGCACTGGGATTTTCAGACTTAGTTTGGCTGGGTTTCATCTTCAGGAATAACACCAGCTCTAGGCCAAGCTAACGTGGGATTTTTTCTGTCCTCTCCTTCTTTTATATGTGCTCTCCCTTGACCCTAACACCACAGGACCTGTTTGTTATTATTGCAGAGCTCCTTCCTGGAACCTTGTGTTTCCATCTATGCTTTACAACCCTCCAAATCAGATTAATCACAAATGCTAACACTACACTCCAGTATGTCATTCTGCCGTGAATGTCATAGTGCTGTGCCTCGGTTCCTGGGCAGCACAAGTTGGCCATCCACAGAGCAGCACCGCATCAGTTATCTCAGGCAAGAGGCATTAGTTGGTTTGGCAGAGGTGCTCGCACCACTCTCAGATGAGAACCAGTGGGATGCCATCAGGAGAATACTGACTTGTTGCACCAACTTGGAAATCGGTTTTGAGAGTCTCTGCTTTGGCATTTGTCTTCAGGAAGAGTATGGCTCTTCTACGAGTTTCGCCAAAATTGCTCTTCCTTGGCTTATGGGGAAGAGATTTGTCCAGTAAAGAAGGTGGCTTCCAGTCCCATCTTCCCATTTCTGTATTTTATCTAACAGTTATTTCAGGATTTTAGAGTACATTAGTATGTTACTCTGGATCATGGGTATAAATAGATGCCAGTAGCAGGAGTCCTTATCAGCTGTGAGCAGCTGTACTTGCCTTCTTATTTTAAATCTAGGCACCGAATGTGCAGATGAACAACAAAACTTGGTTTTCTGACAGGTAAAACCTTTAAATTCCTTGGAATTTGTTGAAAACCGTTCCCTCTGTGCTAAATGTGAACTAGCAATGCCTTCTGGGGAAAGGCTATGACCTAATTATTGTAGCTCTGAGTTCAGGGTGGTATGTATTGAGGTCTCTAATGCTCTGGTTTTGAAATGCTGTGTATATATGGGCAGTTGTGCTTAACTAAGTATATTATTGCTGGCCTATGTTGGGGAGCCTGGAGAATCAGGTCTGATTTCCTGGAGACTGTCATCTGTGTGCTCTTCACAGAAGTGGCACTTGGGGAATCCCTTAGGTTACCAGGAAGGGAAGAGGAATACACACAGGCTGAACTTGAGAGAAAAAGATTTCAAACAGTGAATGAGGAACGTTATGCATTGCATTTGTAAGCACGATAAGTGAATTTTTGATCTATGAATAACTGTGGGCAATAGAATTGGCCTTTCTACATTTGATTTTTACAGCTAAGGCTTTATTTTCCCTGGGTAGATTTTTCAGGTTGCAAGTTATCCATACAGAAATTTCAGGCTCAGACCTGGAAGCAGTGCATCTGTTCTTGCATGGCTCAGACCCCAGGCCATTAACTGACCTGCTGAAACTCTGCCAGCTTTATTCACAGCTACGGCTGATGTCTTCGCATTGTGCAGTGTATGGTCTGTGACAAAGCAGCTTTGGCAGAGCAGGGTTTGGAGGAGCTGGATGCACCGGAGCCAGCTGGAGTCCACAGCTTGCAGGGCTGGGCTGCAGCTCTGGCTCTGCAAGACTCAGAGCAGCAGAGCTGGTGGTTGCAGCAGTTCCAGGAGGGATAACTGGTGAAAAAGTAACAGGTTACGTGTCTGTGACCCTTCCTGCTTTGAGAGGTTTGTTAGCTGGGTTTTCATATGGGGCTCTGTACCCCGGCTGATTGACCTCTCAGACCCTGAGCTCTGCAGTTTGCAGTGCGCAGATAACAGGCTGTAGGCCCTATGTAACCAGCATTTTGAGGTCAGGGCTTTTTCATTACCTGGGTACTGCCATCCCCTGTTATTCTGTGTAGTGGAGTGCTGACTTCATTTGTTAATGCTTGTTTGAAGGGTGTATCAAGTGGTGTTCGACCAAGTTAAGAATAAAGCGTGTAGTTCAGATGTTTTCTCATGGGATGTTCAGTGCTCAAAATATTTATTGCAAAGATTGAGAGGACAGATCAGCCTGGATCTGGCTCTGCTGCAGAATTCTATCCTTGAATAATAATAATAAAAAAATTAACTTTTTTCTTTGTTTTCTTTATAAAGTTTACCTCTATAGTAAGAAGAGAGGTTCAGTTTTATTTTCTCTTTCCAGGATCATCTACAGGCTAACATGGTTTGCATGTGCAAAAAAAAAAAAAAAGCATAACATATGTATTTTGTGAGAAATAAAGCAGTGTCAGGTTTTCCCATCGTACAGGTTATGATAAGCTTTTGTTGGCAAATTGAAGGAAGATGTCCAAAGGGAGATGTATACTGAGATTGTATTTACTGTAACATAACCTCCCCAGGAAGCAGTGCAGACATTTTCTTGTGTTTGCTGCTAATGGGTAGAAAAATATTGTTCTATCCTTGGGCAGTAGTAGCTGACAGAGAAGAAATTAACTCTGCTTGATGGTTATAAAATCTGTTGCCTTCTTACACTGAAGCTTTTGTTTCCTGCATTTGGTTTTAAAAAATTTGTTACGCCAGGTTTTTAAATGCGTCCCATTGGGCAAGGTATCTTCTGGTAACCTTGGAGAGCACCTTGCTGCTCACTGCTGTTCTGCTTTTTCTTGGGAAAGGGATTCTCTGAGTCCTCAGCTCAGCCACTCTGTTTAACAGGACAGCGTGGTGCACCAGGCTGAGCAGCAGCGCATGGCAGAGGCTCCTTTCCCTTCTGGAGCTCATGGACTGAGGCTAGTCAAAGTAATGGTCAATAACCCTTAGCAACACAGAATGAGGAAGGAAAACATACAAACCTGGCTGAAAAAATAAATAGGATATTTTGCCTAATTTACAGTTCTTCAATCTTTATGTTTGCAGCTACTGGTAATTTCTGGTCAGTTAAGTAATTCCTCTGGCCCAAAGAGTCACAAATGCTTCTTTTGCATCCCTCAGGGTTCTACCAAGCATGCAAAAGAGGATTAAAGTCAATGCACTAGAATCAGAACTGCTTCTCTGTAATTTCCTTAACTGGAAACTGCAATAATGCAGATATCAAAATGGATCAGACACCTTGGCCAGGGAATGTTCAGAAGGTGTTGCTGCCATATACTGTCAGGTACACGTATTTATGTAGCATTTTTCCTCTCTCCCCAGGTTGGCAGTGTTTTCACTCAGTCTACATCTGGTATAACACAGCTCTTCTCAGACTGAACGTACACTTATTAAGGTAAGGAAGAGTTGATATCAAAGATAATTTTGTTCAGCATGGTAGACAGTGGGATGGAATTCCTCTGTTGTGGGTCTTTTGTTCAGTGTGTTGATAAAAATCATAAGAATCCTTTTCTGTGACTTAGAACGTTAATCTGTTTCTACATTATTATGGTTTAATATCTTACGCTTTCTTGATTGCTATTTGTGGAATGCTATAAAATGCAAGTAATCTACGGAAGCTGAGTAGTGACTTCAGGTTTTCAGGCCTGTTATCTGTGAGGTGATTTATTTTTTTTCTTGGTGCTGTCACTGTATCATAAACCTTAGAATCTGTGCTGTGTATCTGTAGTGCTATATGACAGTACTGTAGTACTAAGGACATCAGCATTTACTTCCATTTACAGATGGAAAGACTGCAGTAACAGAGAAAATTAAAGTCAACTTGTCTTGCTCTTGGGCAAGGTTGCCTGGGTTGGAACATCTGTAACAACCTCGTGTGTGGTGTAGCTGTTAGTTTATTAGGTCTAAGGTTGTGTTAGATTTTATCCTTTTTAGCCTTTCTGTTTGGTACAGTATGCTGTGGGGTTTTTTGTACACAGTTATTCAAGGATTAAGATACAAAAATGAAGCAGTAAGCTTCTCTAGAGTGGACCAGTAGTTATTTTTGGCAGTAGCTTGCTGTGCTTTCGAAAGAAAAAGTGTTTATTACATTTCAAGTGATTTTTAACCTCCAAACTTTTGTGGGATGTCTGAGTACGAGATAGGGAACTGTCACAAGTTTTTTCCCAATTGTTGAATTGTTATTTGTGCTCTTCCTCAAGCATAAATGCATCATGTACTTACCCAGGCCTTTCTTAAATTACAGAGCAGTAGATCTGTAGTGCTGGATGAAGTCCTGCTCTATTCAGGGCATGTGGGAATGATTCTGAGGCTGATGTGAAACAAAACACTAAGTCATGCACATCACTGAAAGACTGAATTTTGATACGAAGATTTGCAACATACTGCCAGAATAGAAAAACTTCTTGCATTTTGTGTCCTCGTTCTCCAGATGTCTTAATTCTTTCCTTCCTAATCTGACTCCTGTTCTTCTGTTTCCCCACTGTAATCTAGATAGTTTAGAGGAGATGAAGACAACTAAAACAAAAAGTCTTAGCACAGCGTAAGAGTTAAAGCATTCTTCATGGTTGCTGGAATCAGCTCCCGGAGTGTAATGTCAGAGCAATGAATTTAATTTCTTATCATCTGGGAACACTGGTAGTAAGAGATTATGGCCTGTTGTCTTCCAGGCGTTCGCTCAGGCATACATCTCTGCTGACTTCTTATCAGCTGCTGTGATGGACCTTGTCTGGTACCAGAAAGCATACACCTTCCAGGCCTTTGGGATGTGCCCATTTCTGTGTACCTCTCCAGTTAATCAATTTGCTTTGAAACAGGACATTTAGAAATGAGTGATCACACTTTGGGGTTGGCTTTATGTGCAGCAATTTGAGTTTGATGTGTCTACGTTTCTGGATTGCAGTTAGTCACCGCAGAGCGTGTTGTTCCATCGCTTGGGACAGACATTGCAGAGCTGACCGTGATTCAGCTCGTGTGGTTTTTAGCAGCACAGGGTTATCTACATTAAATTCCAGAATTTTGTGTTAAACTCGATGTCGCTTTTCAGCAGGGATAGACTCCTGAATCTTCCTGTTACCATGCTTTAGAAGAATTGCAGGGACAGTAACATCTGTGCTTACTGTATAAGGCTGGCTACTGTTTCAGGAGGTGATTTGTGTCTTTATCCAGTGTCTCTTAACAGAACAGGGTGCAACCTCTGCATGTTTCTGCAGGTTTTACAGGATAGCAGTAACTACTGGCATTGCAACACGTGGGATTTTGTTCTCCATCACTTTCCCTTGACTTGTGAATTCTTCTGACCTGCAGAGTGCTGTAGCCAGGAGTTGGATTTGATGATCCTTGTGGGCCCCTTTCATCTCAGGGTGTTCTATGATTCCTCGTAGGTTACAAGTGAGGGGAAGTCAGTGGTCAGCCAAGCTTGGTAGGTGGGCATAGATGACTGAAGAGGTTGAATTGTGGCTTTAGTGAAGTGGCTAAGGAATGGATACTCTGCTTCTGACAGTATCTTGGAGATCCTCTGGCCTCAACCTTCCCACAGAATTAACATGTTGAGAGGAAGTGGATGTGATTTCTCTTTACTATCTCCCTCTTTGTTTCTGTACCCGTTCCTTTCTTTTCCTTTATAGTTTTTCTTTAAAGAAGTAACATAAAACCTCCTTTGAAATTTTCATATTTTTAATAAAATGAAAGGGAGGTGCATAGGAGCCTCATTCATCACCTTTTGTCACCGGACTTGATTTGACATCTGAGACTACAGGAAAACTTTGGCAAGTTCAATGATTCCCATGTGGGGGTAATAAGAGAGAAAAAAGCTGTCAGTTGAAAACAGCAGGAGCTGCATTAGCAAATATAAATTAAACAGATGGCTAAGATACTACAGCTGTCGCATAGAAGCTCCAGGAAGATCTTTAGCTTAGAACTGCAGGAGGCTATTTTGAAAGGAAAGATGAAAACAACAACAAAGCGAACTTTAGCATGACGAAAGAGATAATAGAGGCATTCAGATGACTATATGAGACTGATTTTTTTTCTTCACCTCTTCTCATCTTATGACTATAAAATTAATTCAGGATCAGCTATTATAAGGTCATGTTGCAGATTTCCATACAGTGGGTTTGTTTACTAGTTTGGAGATATGTTTTAGTAGTCCTGTGTGAGATACTGGCCCTGACGTGTATCCCAGCATATATATGACAGGAAAAATGTGACACGCACCATACCACCATTTTGGTCTTCAACTACTTGTTTTACAGCTTTTTCAAGAAAAAAAAATCTTACTAAATATTTTTTTAAAAACAAAATATTATTGGAAATGAAATGTTATAAGCACTGATATTTTGCTAAAGGCGGCACCTGCATTTAAAATGTTCTGCATGTTTTGTCTTAAGATAACATTTTTTCTGATGTACTTTCAGCTATGAAGTAACTGCTCTCTTCTTTTGCAAAAGAAGTTACAGACCAGAAGTTACATACATATGAGTATGCTATCCTCGTGTTTAACAGATTAGGGCAAATGGAATTTCAGTGCTGTTTTAGAGGCCAAAAGGCAAGTAGTTTCAGAAATATTGCACGTGTATTTTCCTCAGTTAGGAGTGCTGATTTGTCTTAGATACTTTATATGTAAGCAGAGACATGATCTGCTGCCTTCCCTTCATAGATAGGTGAAGAAGTGAACTGTAAAATATATGCAGCTGCATTTGAGGCCCGTATTTTACAATCAAAGAAGTAGTGCACACGGATGAATATGTAGACATGCTGATCGATCACCCATTCAGTTCTGCTTGTTCTGTTTGTTTTTTACTGGAAAAAAAAAAGAAAAAAAGTGTGTGTTTATGGTTGTCTTTTAAAACACTGCTTAATGTGCAAGAAATTCTGGATTTTGGCTTGTACTGCAGCCCTTTGTGCAAAATGAGACATCTTCAGTTGTGTGTTTTTTTCTTTTTTCAAATCGTGCTGTTCATTTACCTTAAAAATCCTACTTGCAGGTAGCTCCAGGTCTGTATTTAATCTACAGTGAACCGGGTTCCTCATGTAACTCTGCATTTATCTTGCGATGGCAGCTTCATACTTCAGTGTAGAACAGGACAGTTACTTGACAATATCAGCAGTAATTTCTACTCTGGAAATTTCAGTTCTACCCCTACTGAAACTTTGGAGTGGTTGTAAAACTTAAGAAAAGTAAGAGCAAAAAGGGAATACACTGTGAGCATGTTCCCTTTCCAACATGCAAAATTGGAAGAAACAATTGGCCTTGAAGTGTACTTGAACTTGAGAGTGATAAATGTGGGATATCTGTCTGTGGTAGTGGGACATTTCTGAGTAGGTGACCTTCCACTGGGAAGGCTTTAGCTTCCACATATTTGCTGCTAGTCTTTTTCTTCAGTGTTCTAGCTACGCTTCCATGACACGCTCAGCAAGGGAGCAGTTTTGTGTAGTCAGTACCGGGTTCATACAGAAACATTACGAATTCAACTGCAAATTCTCTGTCAGCTCTGCTCCTGGGAAGAAACCAAGGAATCAGTCAGTGTGATCAGAGGCCAAAGCAGGGGCAGGAAGACAGGAAGAGAGGGAGGGAGCTGAAACAGAATTAACTGGAACAAGAAGAAACAGTGGGGCAGGACAGCCTTCTTTTTAAAGATGGATAACCTTAAATTTTTCTGCTGAGTATTCCAAAGACAAGAATGAGCTTCTTCAGCTAGAAGTGTAGTTACTGTGCAATGCTTTCTTCTGTGTCTGATCTTCATGTAAACCTTTTGGCATTATTGGAGGGTGGAGGGGTAACACGGATGCCATGCTGTAGATAGAGCACAGAGCTATCGGGGTGAACATTTTTATAGTTTTTGAAAGTGGGATGTCGGATAAATTTTCGCATCACGTATAGTGTTAATATCTAACACAATTGATTAGGAGCAGCTGCTTACGTGCAAGGTGTATGCTAGTGGGAAAAGGAAACACAATCCTGTTTTTATTTTATGCTCTTATGACGAGAAAGTGCTTCTTAACTGAAAGTGAGAAAGCCCAACCTTTTAGTACTACAGCTTTGGTATATAGCTTAGCTATATCTCATCATTTGGCTCTTATTTGAACCTTGTCATTTTTGGCCTAGGCTTAAAAGGAGCAAGTCTGGTATTTCAGTCAGTGCTATTCTGCATCCTGTATAGACGACTACTTCAGTGACTGAGTAAAAGCTGTGGAGAACATGTAACAA